>CM055955.1:44846177-46218948 GCA_029490685.1 Schizonepeta tenuifolia
AATCTTATAAAACAAACATACTTCAAGACACATTAACATGCATTCCATTTTGATTTTAAAATCTAACTCGATTATGCAATTCTTTTTATGAAGGCTTAAACTATTAATTCTATCTTTCTTATTTATATAGACAACGCTTTGTTCTACATCCGCTATCTTATAAGGTATTTTATAACTTTTATTTGTTTAACAAAAATTCTCTTAGCTTTTAATAAACTCTTATGAAATTATAATTTCTTGTTCAATTCTAACTTGATTCTCATTTCTTAACTTGAATATTATTCCTTTAATTATTATCTCGGTTCATCTTTTCTTCGCTTGATTGGAGCGACGTCCCTAAATTAATTACTTAATTAATCTTCAATTAACTTATCATTCGGCATCTTATTTTATTCTCATTTTCTCGGTCAACTTATACGAGTATCTATCTTAACTCGTCTAGCATCTTTTCTTTATTCAATTTAACTTCCTTTTTATTTCTTATCGATTAATTCTTCTTAACTCGGTTTTGTTTATTTCTTTAATAATTTCTTCTTTATTTGTTTTAAACCTTTAAGCTATTTCTTACTTAATGATTTCTTTATCTTTTGATAAACATTTTTATGAATTACTTCACTTTATTATAAAAGATCTTTTTGTTGTATTTTTAGTAAAATTTCAAGTTTTTAAAATTTTAATACAAGGTATTTAATTAATAATTCTTTTATACATCTTTCATCTTTTATTTAATTAAAAGATTTTCAATTTTTAAGTCTTTTATCAAAACTTCTATCTTTATTCCATATTCAAACTATCATTCATACATACATTGAAATACTTAAACATCCAATTATTTTAATTATTTCTACACTTAATTTCTTTCAAAAATTAACATGCAATCTCATTTTCTTCACTTAAACACATGTATGATTATACTAACATAACATACAATCATCTCATTGATAAAAACATCACTCAATACATCAACAAAATCAACAAAATAATTTCTCCATTTTTGCTTAAAAACACACGGCACACATACATACATTTTGTGCATTTTATTTCTCAATTTTTCATGCAATTAATCTCATTACTAACATGATAAAAATAACAAATCAAGCATCAAAATAACAATAACTCAAAGATTCACATTTTTCCTATTTTTATTAATAATTTCGGCACTTATTAATTTTTAGGGTTTTTGTTTCTTTTTCTTCTCTTAATTCATCGATTAATATCTAGTGCTCGATTCTCTTAACGAATTCTTCTCACTCGATTAGCACATGCATATCCTAAGTTTGCCTAAACATAAATTAAATAACATGCATGCATAGATCTTTCCTTTAGGACTTATAGACATACATTTTTACAACTAATCAATTGAAATCATACTTAAATAAATGGGAATTCTTCTCTTGGCTCTTGGGATTGAAATGGATGGAAATGGTAGCTTCAAAGCTTGGATCTTGAAAGAAGAAGGATGTCTCTTGAATCCTCAAAGAAAAAGAAAGAATATAGGATTAATCATCCATAGGGTTTGAGAATGAAAATAAAGAAAAGTGTTGGAAAATTCTTGAATTCAACTTCAAGAACTTGGAAATTTGTACCTTTCTTTGAAAATATGGATGGAATGGATGGAGGATGGTGTTCTTTACTTCATTTCCATGGATGATAAGCTTGAATCCATGGTTGCATGTGAAGAAAAATCAAAGGAGGTGTGAGAGAGAGAGAGTGCCGAGAGTTAGAGAGAGTTTGAGAGGTTGAGAGAGTTTTTTCTTGTTGCTATAGAGAGAGAGATCGAATGGAGAGAGAGATGGAGTGTAGATGACTAGGTTTCTTTCTTGTCTTAGATGTAGGAATTTGAAATCCAAAGAAAATAAAGTGAATTATTGGAAATTGTAATTAGACAAGACTTGATATTTGATTTGAACTTAACTTGTATGCATACTTCAAGCAAGTCATGTACAAGACATCACTATGTTTTGTTGGTCTTGGAAATTGAGGGATGATGGGAGAGGGGTTGTGAGGTGGCGAGAGAGGGAGAGAGGTGGATGACACGTGTCGTCGTCGTGTCGTCACGGGTATTAATTATCCGGTCGTAAAGGTTTTCCGGGTAAAAAGATTCGTATTAATTCCGTTTTGTTCTATTAACGGGTCTAACCTCTTCTCGTTTCACTTTTGACACTAACTCGTCCCAATCCTATGTCACGTCTCAAATTAAAAGATTAAAGGCTTCGATCATTTTAGTCCTTTAATTCTTAAAAGAATTTAATCGGCTTATTATTTCGTGTATTAATCCTTTTCAAGACTAATGCCTCAGTTCTCTTCTCAATTCTCGGATAAGTTCTTATCCTATCTCAGTGATCTTAAAAGAAATTCTAAGTTCGAAGGTTCTAATTTAATTCTATTCTAGGTTCATCGGTGTAAACATATTTCTCGGCGATTAATGTTATGTTATCTTAACTAAACAAACTTCTCGGGATTTTTCCGGAATTTAATCTCATACTCATTCTCATATAAACGACTCAACAAACATATCACATCATCATCATCATCTCAGATAAATAGAACAGATAAATTCACACAAGATTCATAAGGCAATTTAAACGTTTTATTCAAAACTTATCGATTAGAAAAGAAAAATTTTACTCCTAAATTCTCATCTTTGAACTACTCGGTTAATTAGACGCTCTCTAAAGGGATAAAAACTCGGGGTATCACACAGGTTTATAGGACCTTATGAAATCCTCGAGAAAATAGGATCCGTCGCTTATAGATTGGCCTTACCGCCAAGTCTAGGAAGCGTTCATAACGTTTTTCACGTTTCTCAGTTGAGAAAATATGTTTATGATCCTAAGCACGTCATTAGTCAACAAGACGTAGTTCTTGAATCTGACCTAAGTTATGAAGAAAAGCCGATATCGATTTTGGATAGGAAAGTCCAAGAATTAAGAACCAAATCGATACCAATAGTTAAAGTGCTATGGAACCATCACGGGCAAGAAGAAGCCACGTGGGAACTCGAGGAGAAGATGAAGGAGCGATATCCTCATCTTTTTGCAGAAGGTATGCAAATTTCGGGACGAAATTTTTCGTAAGGGGGGTAGAATGTAATGCCCCGTAAATTCCTTACGTTCTAAAAATTTTAAAGGTAATTAAATAATGGCTTTGCACGCCTAAGTTTACAATTTTTGAATTCTAAGACTAACGGTCGAATCCGTTATTAAAAATAACTTACAGAAGTCAACTAGACGACTACTGTATTTAGGGTTAGTGCGTACGAAAAGTTTTTAGTTTGTAAACTCAGAACGGAAAACCGTCCGATTTTTACTTTTACGCAATCACGATACGAACACGCCCGAGAAAGTTCGTTTTTATGTTTTTCCGGATGAAACTCGGACTGTGTCGTCCCGAGTTTTTGTCAAAAAATTTTGTAAATTTATTTTCCAATTAAGTTCATACGTTAGAATTTAAGGTCAAACCAAATCGCGACGATTTTGTACCGAGCAACGTTTTTCGTCGTTCGTTTTTCCGTAACGTCGGATCGCGCCGGAAAAACCCGTAACCCTTCTAAAATTTCTGCATGGCAGCCGACTTTTATTTTTTTTTTTATTATTTTTAGTTAATTAGGTGGAAGACATGCATGATTAATGATGTCTAGTTAAATGACACCTAAACTTCACTTTCCATACTTTCAACCAATTCATCATATCAAACACTTAAACAAAACCATTTCTTCCCACTTCTCTCTCTCTCTCTCGGCTGCACTCTCTCCATCTTCATCTTCTTCACTTCATCATCCACCATTGAAGACATCTCCAAGAGCTTGAAGAAGAACACAAGTCACAATCCATCCACTCAAACTCTATACTTCTTTCTTTAATTCTTAAGGTAATTCCTTCCTCTATAATCCTATCCAATCATCTTTCTTTTCTTTTTCTTTTCTTCTTGATCGAAATTTTAGAGTTTTGGAATAGATGTTTTGATCTTGAAATAATGAAATTAGAGGTATTAGATATGATAATTAGGGATTAAAATGGAACAAAAATAAGAACCCTAATATCTATGTTAGTACCGAAATTTTTTGGGTAAATTGTATGATTTTTAATTTTCTTCATTTGATGATTTATTCTTGTTTAATAGATGTTTAATTAGTGATTGGAATGAAAAGGAATCAAAAGCCCTATGTGTGTTTCTGAAATTTCAATTAAAATTTGAGTTGAATTTAGGGGTTTATGCATGTTAGTTGATAATTGTTTTGCAATTGATTAATTGATGATATAAGAGGTTGATTAGTAAATAAATGTAGTTAATTGGGGAAGAAAATCACCCCCTTAACATCTTTATAAAAACCGAAAGTTATAGGATAATTAGGAGTTTCCACATGTTTGATATAAGTGATGAATTGTTGGTTAAATTATGTTGCAAATCATGTTAGTTGATTATAGAATTTAATTGAGAATTTTCTAAAAATGTTTAATGAAACATAAGAGATAAAGATCACCTTATAAGTTGAGTTATAATGATGTTATGATATGTTTGCATGCATGAAAGTATTTCACGTTAGACGTAGTTTAACGTCGTAAAATTTGAACGAAATCCGACAACTTTGAAAAACGCGTAAGAGACGAACCTTTAGTCGTAGCTAATAATCGAGAAGTCGGATGGGAATTCTATTTTGATATTATTGTTTATAATGGAATTTAGAACAAATTTCTAGTTGACGTCATAAGCTTTCGAGTTGATATAATGTGGGCTATAGTTATAGTCGAGAATTAGAACGCGTTTTGAATTTTTGTTGGTTTAGTAATTGTTAGTTGAAATCCGACGTTAGAACGTCGTGCTTTTGAGTGGGTTTTGAGAAGGAGTTCGTCACGTACGGAAGTATGTGATAACTGCCTTGAGAGTCCAGTTTCTAAAAAAAATGAATACGAGAGCTTAGAACGAACCTAAGACGTTATACGTCGAACTTATCAAGCAATTAGGGTTTTCACGGCAGTTTTGCGACCCTCGCCGGAAACTGTAATAACTTCCAGCTCGTTTATCGGATTTATGATCCGTAAATTGGAGCGCAAACTAGACTTCCTAAGCTTTCTAATGGTACAGGGCTCATCCCCAGTTTCCAAATCCTCTGTTCTGGACAGCCTCCAGAGTTACTGGTCTGCGCAGTGAAAATTCAGTTTCTTGTTCTCTAAGTTGTTTTGTTCACAACTTAGTTTCTTTCGATCGTTTAAGCCGTTTTATCTAACGAATATCTCTCTTCTGACCCTAGAGTCAAGTACAGGACCTTGTGTGATGAAAACTAGTCGAGATCTTATCTCTTATCCTTTCATTAAAGAAGTAATAAACGAGAAATTTCATAAATCGTTAAATGATCTAAAACGTAAATCGCCTAAGTTGATTCTTTCCAACTTAGTTTCTTTTAATCTTTAAAGTCGTATTAAGATATCAACTACCTTCTCTACTGACCCAAGAGTCGAGTATGAGATCTTCCGAGTTCTAAACGAGATTGGTACGAGTCTCGCTTCCCGTTTAAGTAAAACGAATCTAGTAAGCGTGCAAATGCCTAAAGAATGAAACAACTAAAACCTCTTCGATTCTCTTTAATCGATTATCTTTTACGACCCGTTTTTAAGTATGTTTATTTTACGATGAAGGAGGAAGCCAACTGTAGAGAAGGGACGGAAGATCCAAAGTTGGAAGCTTTTGCTTTAAGTTCTGTAAATCAAGGTGGGCTTTTATATACAAAATAAAACGAGCAATGCTCGGAAAATCTTTCTTTATCGCTTTGATATCTGTGTTTTCAAAGTGATATTATGGCATGAACTGTTTTATGTTTTATGTGAGTTCTCTTGTACCTATCTGAGTCAACATTCGTGTTTTCCAGATTTAGAGTTAGTCTAACTAGATTAACTAACGATCGGCTCTGAGTTAGCTGCTAAGTGCTTTCCAGAGTTAGTGCACTTTGTAACCTGTGGTGTATGTGATATCCTGTTGAGGGGTACCAGCCACGGTGAATTAGAATTGGTCAAGATTGAACGTAACATTAGTCAAAAAATGCTCGCGCGAGCGATTTATGAGAAAAAGTCAAAAAATGTTTAGTAGACACGGATTCTTTCAATAAAACTCCGATGTGCTACGCTTATGAAATGCCATATTTGTCTATATTTATGATTATGATTTCGGCATCGTGCCCACTAAGTACGTTTATACTTAGCCCTGCATTGTTTTCTAAATGTGCAGGTTGAAGCGACGGTGAGCGGCGACGGTTGATGTTGAGTTAAAGGATAGGATGCTTAGTTAGAACCCTTCCGCTGCCAAACTCTGAATTTCTTTTGGAGATGTACTTTTTGAACAATACTCAGTAGTCTAAGTCTGTAAATATGAACTTAGCTTCTTTATTGTACTTTTGTCGAGTAATCCTTAGGGATTAACTCTTTCTTATTTATATTCAAGTCTTATTCATGGTTTATCGATGTTTTTCATGTATGTTTAGTCAATTAGCCCCCTTCTTCCCCGCTTCTTTAATCCAACCCCAGTCGCACCCCGGCTCCTGCCGTCCCTCGGGATTTGGGGCTGTGACAAATAAGGACAAGATTTTCCTCATGATTTTCCTGCTAAGGATTATTGTGATTATTTCTTCGTGTTCAGTATAAGCTTAGACGAAGCTTTATATGATTGTTAGATATCTTGAGAAAGATAGATTTAATGAGTATAGATTGGCTGTGTCGCCAAGTCTATGAAATGTTTACTATGTTTGCGTATCTCGTATGAGAAAGTACGTGTTCAATTCTAAAACGCGTGATTCATCAGCAAGACGTTGTTCTTGATTAAGTTATAAGTTATGAAGAGTGACCGCAATCGATCATGGATCAAAAAGTGCGAGAGTTTAGAAGTAAGTCGATACGATTAGTAAAGTGTTCGGGAATTACCATGGCAAGAGGAAGCTACGTGGGAACTTTCGAGAAGGTGGTAAGCAAATTTCGGGATGAAATTTTTCGTTAGAGGGGTAGAATGTAATACCCCAGATATTTTCTTCCGACGAGAAATAAAAAAAAATTCTAATTAATTAAGGCTTTGCACGCCTAAGTTAAGGATTTTCAATTCTAAGACTTCCGGTGAAATCCGTTTCTGAAAATAAATTCTAGAAGTCGTCGAACGACTACTGTATTAGGGTTTTCGCGTCTGATAAAATTTTCGTCCGAAAACTCAGATCGAAAAACCGTCAGGATTTACATTCACTTTTTCTTCGATACGAGTTCACCGGAGAAAGTCAGTTTTTATGATTTTTCCGAGCGAATTTTAGACTGTCTAATCCCGACTTTTTATCGGATTTTGAAAAATGAATTAGGTTTTCCGAGTATGTGATTTATTTCTAATCTAACGGTCGAATTAGATTTCGTCAAATACGTAAGTATCTAAGAAATTATTTCTCGACTTTTATAACGTCGTTCTAGACCCGTAAACGAGATATTTCCGACAATTAAATCACTCCAAAACCGCCATTACCATGTGAGTCATCACCTTTGGGATATTTTCTACTTTATGTAATAGTATTTCACATTGTCATCACCCTCTCTCTCCCTAATCACATTACCCCCCCCCCCCCCCCTCATTCTCTCTTAATTCTCTCTCAAAATCCTCCATTGAAGTCATCTCCTTCAAGCTTTTAAAGCTTCACAAGTCATCCGTCTACCGATCGATTTTATTTCCGAGTTCATATTCGGCAAGGTAGGAACTTCTTCTACGTTATGAACCGAACAAAAACTCGATTCCATCAAGTTGATTTTTTCGAAAATTATAGAGGATGAGGAAGCATGATGATTCTTGTTTGAAGCATGTTATAGTATGCTTAGAATTAGATTTCTATGGTTGAAATTTCATAAAAATCACCCTCCTAATTAATTTATAATTACCGAAATTTTATAGAGGAAATAGGGGTTTGATGTAGTTCGATTTTCTTGAGGATTGATTGATGGATTTGTGTTCTATGTGATGTTAGATGACTACATGAATTAAATTAGAATTTTCTAAAAATAAAAATAGAAAGGTAAGAGATGAAGAATGGATGATTTGATGAAGAAGATGTTATGATATGCATGAATTGTTAATGGAAATGAGATGTAGTATGCATGTGGATGAATATATATTTATTTGGAATTTTTCTAAAAATAAAATGTAAAACGTAAGAGACGGAAACTTGTCGATAAGTTGAAACTCGATAAAGTTTTGAGTATATGGTTTGCATATTAGTGATTCTTGATAAATGATGATCATTATTGTAAAATTTGAACGAAATCGGAGAACGTCGAATTTTTGTTAAGAGACGAGCAATCGTCGATAAGTCGAGAATGAATAATGATTTAGGTTTGTGATTTGAACCTATGTTAATCTTGATAGTTAATGTTCGTAACCGTAAAAATTGAATGAATTCTAAGAAGGTTCGATTTTTAATAAGAGACGAAGAAACGAGTTTTAACGTCGATAGCAAAGTCGAATAAGGAAAACCAATTTGACAATAATGATTGTTGTCGTTTGACGAACGATATTGTAGTTGACGATATTTCAATCCGAGATACGAGATGATTTGAGTTTTAGTTAATAAACGAGAAGTTGAAATAGGAATTGAATTTGAAATTTGAATTGGTTTAATAATTGGTTAGTTGAAAATGACGAGGAAATGCTCGTCGTTTGTTTAATCAAAAGACGTGAATGTGAACCCTATTAAGGGATATTGCATGTTGACTGCATCGAGATGAAATTTTCGTGAAAATAAAAGTGGAATAGCATAAACCGAACCTAGAAAGTCGTGCGTCGAGTTAACGAGCACTAGGGTTCCACGCGGATTGTTTTGCGATGTGTTACGGAAACTGTCATAACTTTTGGCTCGCTTAACAAAATCGAGATCCGTAAATTGGACAGTAAACTAGACATCCTTGGATTTCTTTTGATACAGGGAAAATCCCCTGTTTCTCAGGAACCTGTTCTGTATGAACTCCAGAACCTCTGCTTTGTGTAGAAACCTATGCAAAACTAATTTCTTAAGTTGAATCCGTTTCGACTTCATTTCGTGTGAACTTCTAAGTCGTTATGAGTTATCAACATCCATTTACCTACTGACCTAAGTGTTGAGTAATGAGCCGAGTCAGTTTATAAACGAGAATTGATCGAGTCTCGTTTATTCGTTAATCAAAAGAAAGTAGTAAAGTGCAAGGGCCTAAAAGTCTAAAACGAATTCGATTTCTTTTTCTTTTATCGTCTCGACCGATTATTAAAAGTGTGATTATTTACGTTAGAAGGAGGACATCGAGATTAGAAGACAGGACGGAAGACAGAAGGTTAAAGTTTGTTCTGTAAACGATTGAGGTGGGCTTTTCTATCAAAATAAAATGAGCGTTGCTCGAAAGTGTTTACTACTGCTTTAATAAGTGTGTATTAAAGTAACTATCAGTGCATGATGAATTGTTTTATGTGAATTCTCTTGTGCCGCTCTGAGATAGTCCACAAAGTACTATCCAGAGTATTGGATTCTGAGTTAGCCTACAGAGTGCTACCCAGAGATTCCAACTAAACGATCAGATTTTGAGATAGCCCACAAAGTGCTACCTAGAGGGACAGATTCTGAGTTAGCCCACAGAGTGCTATCCAGACGATCGGATTCTAAGTTAACCTACAGTGTGTTATCCAGAATTAAGTGTACAGCAGTATAAGTCTTACGAATGTTTATGAAAAGATGCCTGATTAATCTATACTCTTGTGAGTTGTTTTCGGCAATGTGCCCACTAAGTGCTTTATGCAATTAGCCCTGCATGTTTGTTTTTAAATGTGATCTCATTCTACGTTTAGCTGAACCTCGATTTCACATTTGATATGTGATCTCATTCTACGTTTCTTTCCGCTGGAAAATAATTCTCTTATTGATGTTAATCTTTTCGGTTTAAGTTGTTTATACTTTCAAGATTGACTCTTTTTTGTCTAATAAGAATTAGTTCATAATATTTTTTTATCTCGGTTATAGATGTTAATTCATTCATTTATTCAGTAATTCCCCTTTCTTCCCCGCCTCTTTAATCCAACCCCTAGTCACACCCTGGCGTGGCCGTCCCTCGGGATTTGGGGCTGTGACAGCAGCAACAAAGGATGCGAATGAGCAGATAATTCCTTTAGCTTTTGGGATTGGGGACGTTGAAAATGATTCATCATGGATTTGGTTCTTCCAGCAAGTTCGGCGGATGTTTGGATGTCCAAATAATTGCTTGATTGTTTCTGATCAACACTTGAGCATAAAAAATGTTGTGGATTTGGTTTATCCGGGGACTCCTCATGCACTTTGTTCATTTCATATTCAAAGCAACATGAAAAAGTGGGGCTATGGTGTTGCTGTAACAGATATTTTCCAGTTTGCTGCAAGTGCATACCGTAGCGAGGATTTTGAGCAGCACATGAAAAATCTAGAATTGACTGCTCCTCGGGCACATGCTAGGATTCTTAACCTTGACCCTAGTCGATGGGCTGTTTGTAAATGCCTTATGCGGTGATATGCTTTTGGGACTTCCAATGTTGTTGAAGTTTTGAATGCTAAAATCAAATAGGCTAGAACATTACCGGATTGTGCTTTGCTAGAGTATGCTCGTAACTTATGTCAGGATTGGTTTTTTAAGTGTCGCACGCTAGCTGATTCCAGAATTCAAGAGCTATCAGTATATGCAACAAGAAGACTAGAGACAGCTATTAAGGCAGGCCGGTACATGAAGGTTGAGCCCATAACTGATAAAAAAATTCAAAGTCATCTCGTCCTCCAAGAGTCATATTGTAGATATTGCGTCGAGGGAGTGCACTTGTCACGTATTTGATCTTGATCTTATACTTTGTTCTCATGCTACAGCTGCTATTAAGTGAAGTTAATTTTCTATACTCATGTTACAAATTTTATTATTATTAGCTTTTTGTTGGAACTATAGTTCGTTAGAACTATAGATATGAATTTATTTATTTATATTGATTGTTGTATCACGGTTACACACATATGATTTTCGTAATTGGGTAGCTGAAAATGCAGAATGAAATAATCATTTCGTAACTGTCTTTATTTATGTGTGCTTTTGTCGTTTTGTCAGTCAATCCCCAGCGGCATTTGCGCATGCTTATTACTCGACTATGACTTGGTGTGAAACATATGCCCCGGAGGTCATGCCAGTCCCAGACCAGGATGATTGGGTTACGCCCCCTGACGTTGCTCTAAGGGTTGTTGGCACCCCTCCGAATCCTAGACAAGCAGGACGACCACGTTCAAAGAGGATTTAGTCCGAATACCGCAAAAAACATGCTCGTGTGTGTTCTCAATGCCATCAAAGAGGTCATTACCAGAGTACATGCAATGCGGTGGTAGAACCCTTTCCGGGTGGGAAAGCTTGTAGCAGTCAACCAAGTGTTAGTAAACCTCGCAAGGCAAAGAAATGTGGTATTTGTGGTGTTGTTGGGCACACTCGTAAAACATGCGATGATCCCCATAGGTTTGCTTGATAATGTTTAATTAATTTAATATGGACATGACATGTAGGAAATGTGGTGTTTGTGTTATTTTTCTTTTTGAATCAAAACTACGCTTTATTTGATTTTAATTCGGAACATGTAGTATGAATTTTATAATTCTTACCTATTACGAATTGGTAATTTCTTACCGGATCGTCACAGTCACAAATTACATATTTATGAATTTTGTAATTCTTATCAATTACGAATTGGTAACTTCTTACCTATTCACAACACAAAAATTGATATAACAGTTACAAAATTAGTATTTTTGTTCGAAGAATCGGTCTTGAAATTAATCATTCTTACACTCGTAATGCGAAACAGTTGCATACATTCAGCAATTTTAAATATGTAAACCATAACATACATCTTATTCAGAACTAACAGTAGTTTTTATGTTAGTATATTGTTGCAAAATGATGGCAAAATGATGACACTAAATGTATGTTGGTTCAAATCATTGAACACGTATATACAGGTTACGAAGTTAGTATTTTTTACCGGATCGTCACAGTTACGAATTATGAATCTATTAATTATATAATACTTATCGATCACGAATCGTTAATTTATTACCTATTCATAACACAAAAATTGATATAACAGTTACGAAATTAGAATTTTCGTTCAAAGAATCAGCAACGAAATTAAGCATTTTTACATTCGTAACCTGAAACAGTTGCATACATTCTGGAATTCTAAATATGTAAACCATAACATACATCATAACTAACAGTAGTTTTTATGTTTGTATATTGTGTTAGATCTAAACGAACACTTTATGCATATAAAGTTATTTGATTTACTGAAAAACTTAGCACAGACAGTATAACAGAAATAATAAACTGTGCTAAAATAAAAGACACACAATATGGTAACCCAGTCCGGTTTTGCAACCTATGTCTGGGGGGCCTTTGCCCAAGAGAGAACGAATCCACTATTAGAAGAAATGACTACAGAGGATCTTACACATACAGGTCACACCTTATGCTACCCTTTCGCTCACCCTCTTCCTAAATTCACGTGAATTCGTGATTGACGATCTACAAACGCTCAACCTAAGCTCGAACCGCCAGTTCGACCCTTAACTCTCTTTAAGACTTAATTTATCAAAAATAAACTTTCACAATAATTCGTGCTCTCACAAAACAATACTCTCAAGAAAGTATAAGCACTCAAACAATAAAACAACGGTCAACCCTCACAATTATTGATGTCGAATATATATAGGTGCCAAATCCTAGATCTCTTTGCCATCAAGTATATCTCTTTAGATCTTCTTTCCTTGTGAGGATAAGGCTTAGGGAACACGTCTCTTATCTGCTTGATATGTATCTTGTCCTCATCTATCATAAACTTGGAAAAGATCCTGCAAAATCCGCGCTGATAAGGTAAGTCTCTGCCAGACTGTTCCAGGTTCCCTTAGCATAGACTGAAGCACACATAACAGAGTTTGTTCTACGCAGCGGCTTCGACACTTCAGCTGTACTTTTAGCTACGTAAACTTTGCCAACATATTTGAGCAGTATCACCTCTTGAGCAACAACACCTCAAAATCCAACAATCTCCCCCTTTGGCATTTATGTAGACAAAACCAATCATAAGCATCTTCATACCTCCAAATCCTCCAGACCGAACTTGTATGAAGTATGCCAAAGCTCCCCCTCCAACTAGCAATTGGAGAAATCTGTGTTGAACTCCCCCTTAAGCAAAGCATAGAGTAAACTGATCACCAAGTAAATCTTTAATCATCGAGCGGATGATCTTCAAGACAGCACCAAAGAAAACCATTAAAATAATAAGTCACGAACTCACGAACTGGGAGCTTAAATATATGTTCATCAAAAACATCAAGGAGTAGATGGATTAACTCCTTGGCACCAAAAACTAAGTTGCGCAAAAGCTGGCACAGACACTAAAACACCAAAACAGAAAACCAGAAAACCAAAATAAATACCAAAAACTTCTAATTTTCTTCTACTCCCCCTTTTTGTCTGGCAGAAATGACAAAGTAAGGGGGTCTTCCAACCAATCTTCAGAAAGACTGGGAACCTTTCTTCTTCGCAGCTTGAGCTGAGGCTTGAGGGTCTTCGTCATCCTCTTCAGTTTGGGTATCTTCATCACCTAAGTCCTCTTCAGCATCCTCAGCCTCATAATCATCATTAGCTGCTTCTTCATCAACAGCATCATCGTCTTCAACATCATCATCATCTCCTGGCACAAACCCTGCATCATTTGCCGCCAATCCAGATGACACAGCTTCTCCTCCAGCAAAGACTGCTTTGTCATCATTGAGTAATGCCGCAAGCTCATTCTTGCGCATACGAAGCCTCTTCATCTGGAATAAGATAGAGTTGTATTCCCTTTCCAGCTCGCGCAGCATCCTCATAAAAATAGCCCTGAGAGTAGGCTCACTCAGCACAGGCGCTGGCACAGATGATGTTGGCTTCTTCCTTTCCACAATGCGAACAGAGGGGCCCTCAATGTCCTTAGGATGAACAGCTTCATTGAATAGCTTGTCATAGATAACAATGCTCTTTGGGGAGTGCTCAAACTATTCTCCAACCTGCATAACTTCAGGAAATTGGGAAGATATTATATCAAAAATTAAATCCGAATAGCCTAATGCCTTAGGCTTCTTCAGATTCCTAGTATGTTGAGTGACGTGGTCGAAGACCAAATGTCCAAAGTCGAAGGGCTTGAAACGCCCAATTCCATACAACACTCTAGTTGTTCCTTGGCTTACTGTGGCAGAGTGTGAGGTAGGACACCAATTTCTGACAGCAATCTTGTGCAAGATTGCATACTTCTGGGACAACATCGAGGAACTGATGGACATGTTCCTTTTCCACGTTCGGTACACCCCGTTCATAATCTCGCTGGCAATTGTATCCAGAGATACATTCTCCTCTTCTAATCTATGATCATCATGCCCAACAAATACAGATATAACAACAGGAGAGAAGTTGATATACCTTCCCCGAATGTAGGATTTGAAGTGATAGCGAGAGGAAGGGTCAGAAATACTCTTTGCCATGTTGCAGTAGAATTCCAGCACAACTGCTCGCACATATCGTAGAACATGGTAGATAGTCTGATCCCACTTGGCGTCCTCTAGCAGCTTGTCCAGGCCAGTCCCTTCCAAATCTTGCTTCCTCACAGGTTGCTCATAGACCAGCTTCATGTGAATAACATTATTCCATGCCTCAGCTTGTTCGTCAGATTTGAATCTGAGTGCATCTACCACAACCTTTGATCTCTGAATGGCTTCAGCAGTTGTTCTTCTGGATGGGGTGGCAGAAGATGCACCTTGATGAGAAACTTCGTGCTCAGAGTTCCCAGCATCACTCTCCATCGCGCGTTCAGGCCCAGATTCAACTTCAATGGGCTGATTTTGATCCACATCCTTCTTTAGCTTAGCAGCAACTTTCTTCTTTTTCTTGGAAGATTCACCAACCTTCCCTTTGCCCTTTGCGGTACGGGCAGCAGCAGCAACTTCCTTAATCTTTGCAAGTTGACCCCTTGTTCGAGTAGCGGGGATCGCAACAGGTTCCTTGATCACCAAGGCAGCTTCCTCAATTCTGACGTTCTTTTTAGATGGATCAGAAAGCTTGCGAAGGCGTCTCTTGGAAGGCTTTTTCTTCTTTTCTGTTGGCACAGACTCCTCAACAGGATCATCTTCTAATTTTGTCACAAAGTCATCGATAGCAGCTTCATCAACTTGTATTTCCTCTTCAGCAGCAGGAACCTCCTTCCCAGCGTGTTGAAATACAGGGATCACAGGATGAATAGAGGATTGATCTCGAACAGATTGAGAGCCTCCAGCGGAAGATGTACATCATAGAAGAATCGATAGCGAAGAAAAAGACTTTGAAGGAGTGGCCATCTTCTTTAAAGCAGCAACAAGAACATAGGTCTGTTCCTTCTAGCTCGACTTCATCTCAGCTGCGGAGTCTTCAATGGTTTGTTTCTCTGGTGGGGAGGAATGCTTCGACGGCGACTCATAGGTCGTCTTTGCCGGTAAGAAGGACTTCGAACGAGTAGGCTTCTCTAGTGGAGGAGCGGTAGGGGGATTCTTCTCTCCGGATTCTGAATCGGAGTCAGGGTAATCCACGATACCCAAACTTTGCTTCTTCTTTCTGCCTCTGGCAGTGTAAAGACGGGAGATAGGAACATCATCATTGTCGGAATCAGAGAAACATTAAGTGGAACGACTTCCTTCAGACATGGTGCATGATAATCAGCAATACATGAACACAGCAAGGATTCGTTGAGAGAGAGAGAGAGAGAGAGCTTCAAGAATAAGCAAAGGATGTGATGAATCTTAATGTAGAAGCAACGATATATATATAGATATAGATATATATATATATATATATATATATAAGCTCAAAGGCGGTGTACTTCTCTCTCTATGGAAACAAATCCCTATAAAGTAGGAGATTATATATATATCACGAATTAAATTCATCCTTATCTACAACGTTCAATTTGAACGTAAAACAGCCATTGCAACCCCTTGGAAGTCACAGAGTTCAACACAGAAAGTAGCTGTTGAAAGGCTGCAAAGATGACGTCAGCCCTTGTCTGCTCCAGCAAACTACGTGTGCCAACGGTTGTGCCCAGAATTCCTGGCACAAAAACACACAAAAAAAAACAAGAAACACAGAAAACCAATAATGTCCATATACATTTGTGCTTGATTAGAAGACCACAAGCTCGAGGTCTTTCTAGGGGGATTAGAGAGAGCAAACACGCAATGAGGCTCGAAGAGATTCGAACCTCGCTGCATCCAAGGCTTTAGTGAACAAATCCGCCAATTGCTTCTCCGTAGGCATGAACTCCATGTTGAGTATCTGTTTTTCAATCAGTTCCCTTATGAAGTGGTGGCGAATGTCAATGTGCTTCGATTTAGAGTGGTGCACAGGATTCTTCGAGATATCAATAACACTCTTGTTGTCGCAATAAAGGTTAAATGGCTCAAAGGGCACTCCATAATCTTCAAGCATTTGGCTCATCCACATGAGTTGAGTGCAAGCTGATCCTGAGGCAATGTATTCAGCTTCAATTGAGGACAGAGACACGCTCACCTGCTTCTTGCTGTACCAGGATACTAGATTGTTGCCAAGGAAGAAGCAAGCTCCAGATGTAGTCCTGTCCTTAGTCATCCAAATACCAAAGTCACTTGTTCCTCGAACATATTTGATAATATTCTTCACAACTAGAAGATGACTCTCCTTAGGATCCGCCTGGAACCTGGCACAAACTCCAACACTGTGGCTAATGTCTGGTCTACTGGCCGTCAAGTAGAGCAAACTTCCGATCATACTTCTGTATAAAGACTGATCTACAGAAGCATCTTATGTGTCCTTGCTAAGCTTGATTGAAGTTAACATAGGCGTGCGACGCACCTTGGCGTTTTCTAGCACTAATTTCTTCACCATGCTCCGAGCATATTTTGATTGAGTCACAAATATCCCCTCCTCGGATTGCTTAATTTGAAGTCCCAGAAAATACTGCAATTCGGCAAAAAGACTCATATCAAACTCCTTCGTCATGTGTCCCACAAATTCCTAGATCAGAACCTGAGACACAAAGCCAAAAATTATATCATCAACATAAATTTGAATAATGATGATACATTCCAAATTACTCTTATAGAAAAGAGTCTTGTCAGATCCACCACAAACATGTCCCTTGGAGATGAGATACTTGGGCAGCGTATCATACCAAGCACGAGGTGCCTGCTTCAAGCAATAAAGTGCTTTGTTCAACTTGTAGACATGATTAGGAAATTCTGGATCTACAAAGCCTAGGGGCTGTTCCACGTACCCATCTTCTTGAAGAGTACCATTGAGAGAGGCACTCTTAACATCCATTTGATATAGCTTGAAGTTCATGCAGCACGCCATTCCAAGAAGTAGTCGAACGGCTTCTAGGCGAGTGACTGGAGCAAATGTCTCTTCATAATCAATACCCTACTCTTGAGAGTATCCTTGAGCAACTAGTCTTGACTTGTTGCGAATAATCTCCTCCATCTCATCCGTTTTGTTGCAAAAACATCCACTTTGTCCCAATCACATGAACATCAATGGGTCGTGGAACAAGATACCAAACATTGCAGCGAACAAACTGGAGCAATTCTTCTTGCATGGAGGCAATCCAATCTTCAATCAATAATGCCTCCATGACATTCTTCGAGAGAACTTTAGAGACATAGCACATGAACGCAATGTTTGCCACCATATGTTTGTAGTCTCTTGCTACGTTTCTAGTTAATCTTCCTCCGGTGACATCTCCAATGACATTTGTTAATAGATGATACTTAGATAATCTTCTGGATGGACCTGAAGTAGTAAGGACTAACTCACCTGAGGTGGAGTCAGATGGAGCTTCAGCTTCGACGAGATCAGTGGTCGTGTCAGTGGATCCAGTCTGTGCATTTAAGGAGGTTGGCACAGACTCTAGCACAGGTAATAGCAGTTGTGCCTCCTCTTCTGCTTCTGCGTCTATAGAATCAGTAAAGACCACATTGATAGACTCCATGATAGTCTTGTTTGCCTTAACATAGACTTTGAATGCTCTGCTGTCACGAGCATATCCCATAAATATAGCTTCAAGACCTCGATCATCAAGCTTTTGAGTGTATTTTCTGTCATTCAGAACATAGCACACTGTTCCGAACACATGGAGGTGTTTGAGGTTGGGCTTCCTTCCCTTCCAGATCTCATAGGGAGTCTCATTTGTCTTTGGACGGAGATAGACTCGATTCACTATATAGCATGCCGTATTCATCGCCTCAGCCCAAAATCTGTCCGTCACATCATTTGCCTTGAGCATGGTCGTCATCATCTCTTGTAGAGTTCTGTTCTTTCTCTCAACAACTCTATTTTGTTGAGGTGTTTTTGGGACTGAAAACTCGTGTGCGATTCCCTTTTCAGCACAAAAGCTGATGAACTCTTCACTCTGAAATTCTCCACCATGGTCACTTCTTATTCTTCGCAAGGGAAGATCCTTCTCTAACTCCACACGAATGCACAAGTCTTTAAAGCTTTTGAAGGCTTCAGATTTGTGTCGAATAAACTCCACCCAAGTGAACCTTGAATAATCATCAACACACACAAGAACGAACTCCTTTTTGGCTATGCTTTGAGTTAGCATTGGTCCTACTAAATCCATATGCATCAATTCAAGAATGCTAGAGGTAGTGATACTTCGAACTTTCTTGTGTCCTGCTTCGATTTGTTTCCCCACTTGACAAGGTCCACACACAACCTTATCATCAATCTTTAGCTTGGGAACCCCACGAAAAGCATCTGCATTCAGAAGTTTCTTCATGCTCCTCAAACTTGCATGACCAAGTTTCTGATGCCAGGTGTCAGTCATTCCAGCACTAACTTGCAGACACACATGAGCGGGTGTGTCAAGATAGCACTTGTCATGAGATATGCAACCAGTCATAAACTCAGCTCCATTCTTTACTACTTGACACGTACTTTCGTCGAATATGACTTTGTATCCTTCATCGCATATTGACCAACACTGAGAAGATTAGCCTTAAGACCATCAGCCAAGTAAACATTCCATAAGGACGGCATTCCAGGTATGTTTAATATCCCTTTCTCAATCACTGTAGCTTGATTACCATCTCCAAAGGTAACATGATCATGGAAGATATCATCAATATTGGTTAGAAAATTAGGATTCCCTGTCATATGCTTGGAGCAAGCACTGTCCATGTACCACCTATTATCAGCACATGCCCAAAGAGATGTTAGAGCAACATAAGCATTGTAGTTGTTTCTAGATTGAAACATCCTTCTTCTGTCGCCAAGATAATATCTGCAGTGAGGCCTTATATGTCCAGGAAGGTCGCAGTAATGGCAGACTGGTCTGATCAACTCCTCTTGTTGTGGTGGTTGTCCCCTCCTGAATTGATGATTCTAATTTCTTGGAACACTCCTTGACACATGTGTCTGCATTTGTGTCTGCTTCTGCGGATTTCTTTGAGGAGCTCTCTTTTGCCTCGTATTGTTGGAGGGATTTGTCTTGGGAACTGGATTTCCCTGAGTTTTCTCCTTTTGAGGAACAAACTTCACCTTCTTTTCCTTATCTTTGACAGCTATCCACTACTTTCCTTGGAAGCCTAGACCGTATTTGCTAGTCGAGCTTTGTCCAGTTTCAATAATCTTGTCAAGCTTGTTAGTTGCATCACTGTTCATCATCTTAACAAACTTGTCCATCTAATCCATCCTGTAAAGGAGCATGTTGTTTAGATCAAGCAGAGACACATTCAAGACCTTTAAATTGTCTCTTTCTCTCGTTACTTCCTCAATTTGGGCATTAAGGGTTAGATTGATCCTCCCAACTTCATCACACTTAATGATCAGATATTCATACTTTTTGATCATTGACTCCTCATCCACACTGTCTGCATCACTTTCGTCATTCGCTGGATTGTTCTCGATAGTAGGCCCAGACTCAGGCACAGGAGTGGACGGTTGAACTACAGAGATTGCAACATGGGCAACCTTTTCTTCAGTTTCACTCTCACTATCATCAGTGTCCTCATCACTGTGGGTAGCAACGTATGACTTGCCTTGCCTCCGTGTCGTATTGATGCATTCACGCTTGAAATGTCCATAACCATGACACTCATGGCATTGAGGTCCAGTCTTTGGAGTGGGCTGGTAGTCATCTTTATCCAGTTGGTTGGACTCAGCTTTATTTCCTTTCTTCTTGTCAAGCCCTCGTTTGGCGAACTTCTTAAATTCCTTCTTAAATGACTTTGTGACTAAGGCCATAGCTTCAGCAGCTGCTGTATCTCCTTTTGGCACAGACGACGCCTCAGGATGCCAGTTGTGAGCTTGAAAGGCCCTTCTTTTCAGCACTTTCACTCTTCTTTCCCATCTCAAAGGTTCTTAAAGATCCAATGAGCTCATCTAGTTTTATGCTAGAGAGATCTCTTGCTTCTTCAATTGCAACCACTTTATATTTGAACCTATTAGGGAGAGATCTTAATACCTTTCTGACAAGATATTCATCATCGAACTTATTCCCAAGGGCCACGCTTTTATTAATGAGCTTCAACAGCTTTGCGTGAAAGTCACTAATTGATTCATGTTCTTCCATCCTCAATAGCTAAAACTAAGTTGCTAGTTGTTGTAGACGTTGCCCTTTCACACGATCATTTCCTTCAAAAGAAGTCTCCAGAATATCCCATGCTTGCTTTGCTGAGGTGCAAGTGGAAATAAGAGAGAATATTTCCACAGTAACAGACGCTTGAATGGCATTCAGTGCAACCTGACTCATCCCAGATTCTTTTCATTCAGCTCCCGACCATTCTTTCCTGTCTTTGACTTTTCCAGCATTGGGTTCACCAGTGGCTATGGTGGGAGGTTTGAATTCTGACTTTATCGTCTTCCATGCCTCTTTATTTATGGCTCTAATGTGTGCCATCAAACGAATCTTCCAATATCCATAGTTGGATACATCAAGAATTGGTGGTTTCATCATCAAATTGCCACCTGTGGAAGTCATTGTGTCTTATGACGAACGCAGCAACACGTTTAGATGTCTATCCTAAGATCAACACTTGTAAGATCGGTGTACCACTCTGATACCAATTGTTAGCTCTAAACGAACACTTTATGCATATAAAGTTATTTGTGTTACTGAAAAACTTAGCACAGACAGTATAATAGAAATAATAAACTGTGCTGAAATAAAAAACACACAATATGGTAACCCAGTTCGGTTTTGCAACCTACGTCTGGGGGGCCTTTGCCCAAGAGAGAACCAATCCACTATTAGAAGAAATGGCTACAGAGGATCTTACACATACAGGTCACCACCTTATGCTACCCTTTCGCTCACCCTCTTCCTAACTTCACGTGAATTCGTGATTGACGATCTACAATCGCTCAACCTAAGCTCGAACCGCCAGTTCGACCCTTAACTCTCTTTAAGACTTAATTTATCAAAGATAAACTCTCACAATAATTCGTGCTCTCACAATACAATACTCTCAAGAAAGTATAAGCACTCAAACAATAAAACAACGGCCAACCCTCACAATTATTGATGTCGAATATATATAGGTGCCAAAGCCTAGATCTCTTCGCCATCAAATATATCTCTTTAGATCTTCTTTCCTTGTGAGGATAAAACTTAGGGAACACGTCTCTTATCTGCTTAATATGTATCTTGTCCGCATCTATCATAAACTTGGAAAAGATCCCGCAAAATCCACACCGATAAGGTAAGTCTCTGCCAGACTGTTCCGGGTTCCCTTAGCACAGACTGAAGCACACATAACAGAGTTTGTTCTACGCAGTGGCTTTGACACTTCAGCTATACTTTTGGCTACATAAACTTTGCCAACATATTTGAGCAGTATCACCTCTTGAGCAGCAACACCTCAAAATCCAACATATTGTTGCAAAATGATGGCAAAATGATGACAAAATGTATATTGGTTCAAATCATTGAACACGCCTTCAGTGCTTGGGACCCAATATCATAGGTATTGGCGTTGGGGGCTCCACCGTGCTGTGAGCATATATTGTTCTAGCAATGTGATTGCGATACTGAGCAAGCTCCTCTGGTTTCTTCATTTTTTTCAGCAATGTGGTCTTTGATATGATTTACTCTACTTGCCTCAATGCGTAAAGACTACAACTAATATTATCCTCTTGCTTGAACATGTATCTCGCTTTTGGTGGCGGGAAACATAACTCCCACTGCACATATTCTGGGTGTTTGATCCGATGGTGCTTGAAATATCCAATTTCCTTCAATATTTGAGGGACTATCCTGGCCAAGGGAAGGACCACATCTCTCTGATTGTTTAAGTGGTGTTCACTAAATTTCCATGCAAATGAGTCAGAAAGCCAGAATTTTTGCTTTTTCAAATCCAAAAGGATTGTTCTCCAATGATCTTTGTAGTAGTAGACAGTGACGACCTATAGCAACGATGTCAAACATAATTAAAATTGACAATAGATCATGGTAAACAAGTTACTAATTTAATAATTTCTTACAGGGGTACCAGTTAATGGTTACGAATTTATCATTTCGTACTATAGTAACACATGCTATCAACATAAGACAATTAAGAAATAGTGCTGGTACCTTGTCACACTCGATCCATGGCTTCATGTTCTTGCCCCAATTTGGCTGTACAACATCGGCAAAAAGGCATAGTCTTTCCATCTCTGTGGCAGGAATCATTTCTTCAACTGTTGTGTCAAATACAGTATGGTTATAGAGCTCATTGAAGATTTTTGTCGATCCATGCATTGCATCAAATACGTTCGATACTGTGTCCTATATATACATTGTAAACATGTTACGAACTACTCATTTCGTAACTGGGGTTTTCATAATACAAAATTGTAAATGAGATGCGATTTTGAAATTTCGTAACTAGAGTACCACATAATTAGTGTCATATGCATGGTAACATGTTACGAAATTAAACATTTCATGACTGAGATATTGTAAAGAAGATACAATTTTTGAAACTTCGTAACCATATTACCATGAAGTAAGGTGATGTCAGTGTAATGTTGAGTGGACTTCTTTCAAACCCGCAAATGTTGGGTCCGATGATAGTACAACAAGGTAGGCTTCGATGTGTTCAACATGTAGCTGATCTTCTTTTATGATTTGTTGGAAAAATTTCTTGTCGACACCCCCATGGTAATCCAACGTTCCACCTATTATTTTTGTATATTTATTAAGTATTTCACAATATATCTATTAAATAATTAAAAATTAAGAAGTGAACTTACTGTCACAGCCCCAAATCCTGAGGGACGGCAGAAGCGGGGGTACGACTGGGATTGGATTAAAGAAGTGGGGAAGAAAGGGGATGAATGAATAGACATACATACATAACATCTTATCTTCTATGAACAACTTTATTGACGAAATGAAAGAGTTAATCTCGAAAGATTACTCGAGCAAGATATTTCAAAAGCTTCTAAGTTATATTACAGAACTTAGACTACAGTGATTATTATAGAACATCAAAAAGAGTTTAGAGTCTAGCAGCGGAATTGTGAACTATATACAAAAGTCTTCTTTAACTCTATTCAACCCTAACTCAACCGTCGCCGCTTCGTCGCTTCAACCTGCACATTTAGAAAACATATGCAGGGCTAAGTACAAAAGTACTTAGTGGGCACGTTGTCGAAATCATAATCATAAGTATAGATAATCAGGCATTTCATTTCTGTAGCACATCGGGATTTTTCATTAAAGGCCCGTATCTACTAAACATTTTCTTTCTCTTTTTCCTAAATTAGCTTGCAAGCATTTTTCATAGATGTTACGTTCAAATCTTGACCAGTCATAATTTACCGTGGCTGGCTACCCCTCAACAGGATACTACATACACCACAGGCTACAAGTGCACTAACTTTGGAAAGCCCCTTTTGACTAACTCAAGGCCGATCGTTAGTTAACCCCTTTTGATTAACTCATAAGGTACAAGAGAACTCACATAAAACACAAAACAGTTCATGCCATAATTATCACTTTGAAAACACGATTATCAAAGCGATAAAGAAAAGGTTTTCGAGCATTGCTCGTTTTGTTTCATAAATATAAGAAAAGCCCACCTTGATAGAATACAGAACAAAGATACATGCTTCTGTCTTCTAGTCTGCGTCTTATCCTTGGTGTCGACTTCCTCCTTCATTGTAAAAATCATACTTTAAAGCTCGGTCGCAAACGATAAACGAATACGAAAAAGTCGAGTTAAGTTTTAGTTCTTTAGACGTTTTAGGCATTTGCACGCTAACTAAACTCTTTTAGTTAAAAAGAAACGAGATACGAACGCATCTCGTTTGACACTCACTCGGTTCTGTACTCGACACTTTGGGTCGGTAGAAAGAAGGTAGTCGATAACTTGAAACGACTAAAAGGATCGAAAGAGTTCAAGTTGAGAAGAATTCAACTTAAGAATCTAGCTTTGAAGGTTCACTGCACAAGGTCAGGTCAGTAAGTTCGCCCAGAACAGGGGATTTCGAAACAGGGGTCGTTACCTATACCAAAAGATAGCCTCGGATGTCTAGTTTACTCTCCAATTCGCGGATCTCGATTCTGATAAACGAGCTAGGAGATATTGCAGTTTCCGTGGAAGGTCGCAAAACTGCCGAGTGAAACCCTAATGCTCGATAAAATTGACGCACGGTTTTCTAGGTTCGTTCTATGTTATCGAACCAAAATTCTCACGAATTTACTGACTCAATACAGTCTACTCGTATCATTATACATGATAGACCCCTTTTCATTTCTCGTTTATAAACACGACGATCAAAACCTCGTCGCTCAAACTATACAATTACTAAACCAATTCAAGTTCTTGTTCAATTACCTAACTTCTTCTTTCTACTTCTCGATTATAACTATAACTCATCTTTTATAATTTGGACGAACATGTTGTCAACTACAAACTCGTTCATTAATCATTTATAATCATCAATATCCAATTAAAAATCCTTAATCGTCTTTTCTATCATTACTTATCATCATTTGTTCGTCTCTTAAGAGAAATCCAACATCATTAGAATTCAATCAAAAATTACAATCTTATTCATCATCTATCAAGAATCATAAATACGCAAATCACATCCTCATATCATTATCTATTCTCGACTTATCGTCCGTCGTTCGTCTCTTACGTAAAATTTTACGTTCTCCGTTTTCATTCAAATTTTATGACAGCGGTTATCATCTAACGAGCATTACTAACATGCAAATCATATTATCGAAATGTTATCGAGCTTCGACTTATCGATACATCTTTGTCTCTTATATTTTTCGTTTTATTTTTAGAAAAATCTCAATTTAATATATATATTCATCCTCATGCATCGTATATCTCATTTCCATTAAACAATCGAGCATATCAACACATTTACTATCCTAAATCGAGCCTCCTTCGTCTCTTAGGTTTCACATTTTATTTTTAGAAAAATCTAAAACAATTCATACAGTCAATTAACATCATAAGGAACACTAATCTATCATTAAATCGACAAAGAAATCGAGCACGATCAAAGCCCCAATTTTTCAAAAAAAATCGGTAAACCCTAAGACAAGAAGTTCTTGATTTTCTTCATGATTCAATCTGTAGAAATTGATTCTAAACGTCCTAGAACATGTATTGAACAAGAAATCACATGCTATTCATCCTTCAAAATTTTCGAAAAAATAAAAGATGGGGGAAAAGAGATTTGTTCGGTTCAAATGATAGACGAAGCTCTTACCTTTCATATTATGAACTCGGATATGGATTTGATCGGTAGATGGAAGAGTTTTGATCTTGAGAAAAGCTTGGAATGTGTCTCCAATGGAAGATGATGAAGAGAAATGAGAGAGAGGGAGATGCAAGATGGTGGCGGTAATGGAGAGATAAGGGGAAGGTGATGACTCATTTTGGTGAGTCATAAAGTGAGAGGAAAAATCTAACAAGCATAGTGACTCGTTAAGGTTGCATTTGGCGAGGGAAATTTTAGACGAAAATATCTCGTTTCCGGCTCTTAAACGTCGTTTTAAAAGTCGAGAAATACTTTCCTAGATAGTTATGGAATTGACGAAATCTAATTCGACCGTTAGATTGGAAATAATTTACGTACTCGGAAAACCTAATTCGTTTTTCAAAATCCGAGAAATAGTCGGGACATCACAGTCCAAAATTCGTCCGGAAAATCATAAAAACTAACTTTCTCCGGTGAACTCGTATCGAAGAAAAAGTGAATGTAAATTCTGACGGAATTTGATTCCGAGTTTTTGGGCGAAAAACTTAACGGACGCGAAAACCCTAATACAATAGTCGTTCGTCCGATTTCTGGAAATTATTTTCGGAAACGAATGTCACCGTAAATCTTAGAATTTAATTTCATGATCTTAGGCGTGTAAAGCCATAATTATTATTAACTTTCATTTTTAACGACTATAGAAAAAATCTGGGGTATTACACTTACACTCCATTTTCTGTAATACCCGGAGCTTTTATAAGTTCTTGAGTGCATTTTTTAATGCGTTTCTATATTTAATTAATGTGCTTTGAGTGATGAAATTTTTCAAGAAAATAAAATTTTCTTCAAAATGACCAAAATGCCCTTGTGTGCTTAAATGTGATTTTTCTCGTTTCAATTATTCGAATCGAGTATGTGATGCATTGATTGAGTTTATTTATATGAGAATGAGCATGAGTATGAATTTCAGAGAATTCTGAGAACTTTCACTTTTGACGATTAGTGCCGATAAACTGAGAAATCACTAATCACCGACGAACTCTGAATTTAGCATAATTATTGTCTTTTGAATCTAGAATTAATTCTAAGACCCCTGAGATATATTAGAAGCTCATCCGAGACCATATGAGAGAATTCTAAGAATTTAGTTCTTAACGGATTAATTAGCCGAACAATTTTAGGTTTTTCTTCGTTACTTGGAATTTGAACCTAAAAAATTGATATTCGGAATCCTTGATTTATTTCGTGAGATATGAGATAGAGTTAAGGTGTTTTCAATGTCGGAAACGAGTCGAGGAAAGTTTAGAGCCATTTTCAGTATAAACGGAATAATACAGATATATTCTACCGGAAAACTTTTTCATCCTGGGAAAATTATATCAGTGAAAAAAAATAGAAAAATATCTCTCTCCCTTTCTCTCTCTGCTGACATAAGCTCTCTCTCTCCCCCTAATTTTACTCTCTCTATTATTATTATTATTATTATTCTCTACCTATGATACCTAATTTCTACACCTAAGATGGAATATCATCATTGCATACATTGCATCTATTCAATTCATATCATTTCTTAGCTAAGGAGATGAACTCAATTCATTTCATTCATCTCACTTATCTCTCTCCCTCTCCACCGTGAGAATCAAAGAAAGAAAGCAAAAAACTCTATCTCCCCAATCTCTCTCTCAATACCGCCACATACACACACACACATAGTTAGAGAAAACCTCCATTGAAGATCAAGTTCTCAAGCATCAAGCTCCAAGATCATCATTATCTTTAGTTCCTCAAACTCTAATTTAAGAGGTAAATTAATTCTTTAAATCTTGAGTTTAATCCCAACACAAAATCATCTCTCATTTTTCCTATTAATTTCGGCATTTTTGCCCTAGTGAGGTGATTAATTATTGTTATATTTTTTATTGAGGTTCAAGATGAGATCCTCCATGGAAAATCCAAGCTAAGGAATTTGAGCTCCTTTCCCCTTCATTTTCGGTCAAGCTTCAATCAAGAGGAGGAGTTTTATTCAAATCATTTAAAGTATGATTATTCATTTGATTACTTGTAATATTGTAATACCCCAGAAATTTCGTACTGATTTAAAAATTTAAAGTTAATAATAATAATGGCTTTGCACGCCTAAGTTCATAAAATTTAATTCTAAGACCAACGGTGAAATCCGTTTCCGAAAATAAATTACGGAGTCAGTTAGATGACTACTGTATTTAGGGTTATCGCGTACGATAACTTTTTAGTTCTAGAACTCAGATCGGGAAGCCGTCTGATTTTTACATTCACGAAATTGCGATACGAACTCGCCCGAGAAAGTTCGTTTTTATGATTTTCCAGACGAAACTCGGACTGTGACGTCCCGAGGTTTTGTCAGAATTTAATTTAAAATATTACTTTTTAAATAATTAAATACGTTGGAATTTATGGTCGAATCGGAATTTAACGATAATGTGCCGAAATACGTTTTTCGTTTATCGATTTTCGTAACGTCGTATCGCGCCGGAAAAGCGCGTATTTCTCCCTAATTTTTAACAAAGCTGCCGACCTCTCTCTCTCACTCACATAACTTGATTTTTTAAATTTGATAAAGTATAACTAGTGACTCATTCCTTCTACTTTTGTTATAATACTATTTAATTGAACACCTAAGCTTAAATACTATTCCATTAGTGGACAATATCTCTCTCCCTCCTCCATTCTCTACCGCCATCCTCACCACACCACACCATCACTTTCATTTTCATTTCTTCATCCTCCATTGAAGGAACTCCAAGGTTTATGCAAGGAATTTTTCACAAGTCACTAATCAACCATCCAAATCCTTTCATCTTTTATTAAATCTCAAGGTATTTATCTCCTTTACTATTCCATCCATTTAGAAGTTAATTCTTTTAATTTTCTTTGATGACCGAAATTAGGGTAGTGAATTAGGATAATGTCTTGAGCCTTAATTCATGTTAATAGATGGTTAGAATCGATTTCCTATGGTTGAATTGAGAAAAGAATTAAGAACCCTAAGTCTAGGGTTTAACCGATTTTGGGGCTTTTTAGTACTTGATGTTTAAAACTTTAATTGCTCGAATAATTGAGATTAAGAATGGATTAATTGTTGATTAATGAAAGAATAAATGGAATCCCCTCACTAATTATTGAGAGCCGATTTCTAGGCTAGGGTTTGAAGATGGATTTGTCAATTATGTTGTGGAAGTAATGATCTTAGGATAATATATGTTGTAGTAATAGTATAATTGGATTAGTGAATGAAATTGATGAAGAAAACACCCCTCTTAATTTATTTATTAATACAGATTTTTAGGGATGAATTAGGGGTTTTTATATAGCTTGGTTTAATTGATGATTAAATGATAGAATATGGTTCCTAATAACATTAGATGATGTTATGAATTTAATTAGAATTTTCTAAAATTATTATGAAAATGGTAAGAGACAAAGAACTCGAATTAAGTCAAGATTAGTTGATGATAAAAGGTAATGATATACGTAGTAATGATCTACGTTAGATGATGATTAATGTTGTAGAAAATGAATGGATTCCGTTAACTTTGGAAATTTTTTAAGATACGTTCAATTGAACGTAAGTAATAATCGAGAAGTCGAGTAAGGTTTCTAACTAGATAATAATGCTTATTATGGACTAAGGAACAATTTTGTAGTTGTCGACAAGTTCGGCCGAGTTGTTAGTTGATGAGTTTTAGTTATAATCGAGAAATAGAAACGAGAATTGTTAACTTGATTTTGGTATAGTACTTGTTAGATTGAAAGCCGATGTTTAGAAACGTCATGCTTATAGACGAGAAATGAAAAGGAGTTTATCACGTACGGAAGTACGTGTTGACTGCCTTGAAGTGTTAAAATCGTGAGAATGTAGGTTCGATAACATAGAACGAACCTAAGAAGTCATACGTCGATTCTATCGAGCAACTAGGGTTAGCCGCGGCAGTTTTGCGACCCTTCCCGGAAACTGTAATATCTCTTTGCTCGTTTATCGGATTTGAGATCCGTAAATTGGAGAGTAAACTAGACATCCCAAGATTTCTAACGGAACAGGGAACATCCCCTGTTTCCAATTTCTCTGTTCTGGGCAGTCCCCAGAACTACTGCATTGCGCAGTGAATTTTCCGAATTTGATTTCCTAAGTCGTTTTTCTTCGCAACCTAGTTTCTTTCGATGTTTTAAGTCGTGATGAGTTAACGACTATCTTTCTACTGACCTTAGAGTCGAATAAGAAATCTTTTGAGTTCTAAACGACATTTGTTCAAGTCTCGTTCCCGTTTAATTAAAAGGGTTCTAATATCGTGCAAATGCCTAAAGAAATAAAACGACTAAAACCTAATTCGAATTTCCATATTCGATTATCTTTTACGACCAAATTTAAAGTGTGATTATTTTACGATGAAGGAGGAAGCCAACACTAAAGAAAGGACGGAAGAACAGAAGAACGGAAACCTGTGTAGTAGTTCTGTATTATTAAGGTTGGCTTTTCTATATATAACAAATAAAATGTGGGTTTTTCCACAATCGAAAGTAATTCTTTATCACTTTGATAAACGTGTTTTCAAAGTGATATTCATGGCATAAATTGTTTAAATATTTTATGTGAGTTCTCTTGTACCATCTGAGTTAACATTCGTGTTTTCCAGATTTATAGTAAACCGCTAGGATGTTAACTATCGATTGGCTCTGAGTTAGCTATTAAGCGCTTTCCAGAGTTAGTGCACTTTGTAACCTGTGGTGTATGTGGTATCCTGTTGAGGGGTAACCAGCCACGGTGAATGAGGAATTGGTCAAGATTTGAACGTAACATACTCGAAAAATGCTTGTACAAGCTAATTTATATAAATAAGTCAGAAAATGTTTAGTAGACACGGGCCCCTTTTCAATAAAACCCCGATGTGCTACAATTATGAAATGCCTGATTTTCTATAAGTATGATTATGTTTTCGGCAACGTGCCCACTAAGTACTTTTGTACTTAGCCCTACATATGTTTTCTAAATATGCAGGTTGAAGCGATGGAAGCGGTGAGGCTTGAATTAAGTTGTCTTAGGAAGACTTTAGTTAGTATGAATCACTTTTCCGCTGCAAAACTCTAGTACTTTGATGTTATGTACATTACGTAAAACACTGTAGTTTATGTCTGTAAACTATAACTTAGATGCCTTTTTGAGTACTTTCTGTCGAGTAATCCTTCGAGATCTACTCTTCCTTTTTTGTAAATAAAGTCTTGTTCATAGAATGTATGATGTCTCTTATGTATGTTTAGTTCAGTCAGTCCCCTTCTCCCCCGCTTCTTTAATCCAATCCCAGTCGCACCCCGACTTCTGACGTCCCTCGGGATTTGGGGCTGTGACAGAGTGGTATCGGAGCAATCGTTTCTGCTCTGGATACGAGTCTTCCTTCGAGTAGTAAGATAGAGTATTCGTTCATACTCTATATCGAGTCTTCTTTCGAGTCGTAAGATAGAACATTTTTATATACTCCAGATCAGAGTCTTCTCTCAAGTAAAGTTAAGAGTTAAGTTATAACATTAGAATTTAGAATGTAGACGACAACTCAACCTCCCGCTACGTCGACTCAACGAGGAAAAGAATTTTAATGATGTTATTTCTTTTTAATAAGAAATTTTATGAATAAGTATTCATTGAGTAAAGAACAAAAATGGTGCCAAAATACTTTTTAATTGTGAAAGTATAAGAATTTATACTTTATCTGGCTACGTGGTTATGTGATAGTACGAGTACTATCTTAAAAAAGGTACCTTGGTACAAGAACCTAGAAGGAATCTAGGGATTTTTCCCGGGTTATTGAGAATATAGACTTGAAATCTAAGATCTTTTCCGACACCTTGAGAACTTAGACGTTTTTAAGAAACGTTATCTCAAATGATTTCGAAAGGAGATCCACAACACGAGAAGGACTTCTATTGATGGTTGTCACGTGCGTAAAGTGACATGAATAAAGACTCGGCAAAGCCGATCCTTGTTTTAAAAACCCGATAAGAATTCCCTTCGAGGGAAATGAAATAAATATTGATAAAATAAAGTAAATATGTACGAAATGAATAAAAGAAACAAAAAGACGTTTGAGATAATGTGGATCCATGTGATTGAGAGACTGTTATGTGGACTTGATCAACCAACATAATAAGAAACTCAGTAATATGGGTTTTATGCCCCGCAAGCAAAACCTTTTTAGTATGGTATAAGTGGGTTAAAGAGACGAATGTTACTTACGTATAAGTAACATGTAACGACGTCGTTCCTTTTCATTTCGTTTCGTTTTTCAGTAGAGTTCGCCTTGTTCGAACTTTGCGAAGAGAATTGTTTTTACTATTAGGAGTTAAGCACGAAGCTTGATTAAATTTCCAACGATCGCTCGATTTTAGCGACAACGACTAGAACTTATGTTCTAAAAAGTTATTCTTAGGATATATTCCATTTCTCTTTTGGAATTTATATTTTTATACTTTGTCTTTGAGCGAAGAATACGACATGTATGAGTATTAAGAGTTGTAAACGACAAAGTCTTTTGTAAATAAATGTTACTTTTGCATAAGTAACATGAACAAAGTAGACGTGCTTTGTTTTAATAAATGAGAATCGATAAGAAATTTTCCTTGAGAAAGAGATTAGGATTAATGAAAGGAAATAATAATGAATTTAAGTAAGAAATTAAAAGAATAAGATAAGGAATGGGAATAAAATCTTGAAATTTTATTTCTATATATTGTGAGTACAAGAGCAATTTTCTGTGAAATTGCTAGATATTTAAGATAAGTTTGTTAGATTAAGTGTGGTGATATTACAATTGAATAAGGAATATTCATTTTGTAATTGGGGTATTTACGTAAGATAAGTTATCACCTCACCGTTACTGATCCGTGTTTCTTAAAAACTTTGTAGGATGGCTTCCAGTAGTGACACGGCTTCGGAGAGTCAGTCCCCGCCACATCGTACTTGGGCAGATTAGTTATTGGATAGGTATTGGGATTATGAGGCAAACCCGAGACACGACATAGGACAGAGGATTAGTTACTTTTCATTAGTTTATCATCCAGTCTGGTGTTTTATTACAGAGGCACATGCTATTATAGGTTTGGTTAGATGTCTACCAGAGGAATGGCGTGGTGGGCACACGACACAGCATGGTACTACCTTGGGATGTTCGGCGACGATACAGAGCCGACAGGGGGTTACAAGTGATTCGCTTTAGAAGTACACAGACGTTTCTTCAAGAGCAGACACATAGCAGCATATCCTATTCAGGCGCATCCTCCCTACACTCACTTCCCGGCAGATTCAGGGTCAGAGCATGACGAGATAGGTCCTGAGATGATTGCACAGTTGGAGATCCCTTCAGTGATGGTACCCAGTGAGGGCACAGGGGAGTTAGCTGCAGAGACAGTTGATGGATTAGGGTTACCTGCTCCTATCCTACCCGAGCCTTCTGCGAGAGTTCAAGGACCATTCGAGACAGGACCACAGTACTTAGATACGGAAACAGAGCTTACCGCCCTATTGCAGTTACCATCTTCTTACAGTCCCCTTGATGAGATTTGCACAGAGTTGGCTAGAGTTCGGGCTGAGTTTGAGGCAGGACCATCCAGGGTCCGTTCCAGGGAGGAGTACGAGTCTAGTTAGCTTCCCGACCACCTACTGCCTCCGAAGAAGCAGGCATTAGTGACCTGCTGGGACTACTTGGTTTCAGATTCAGAGAAGACAGTTTCAGATGTGCCTGCACCACCATCACTTACACTTGCAGATGGCACTACTTTGAGGGTCAACGAGGCACTCCAGTTTACTTTCGGTTCAGAATCAGAGGATGAGGACCCGGATGATGATCCGGAGGAGGATATCGATGAGGATCCGGATGAGGATCCGGACGAGGACCTCGAGGAGGATCAGGCCGCTGATGGTAGTGCAGATTAGACCGCAGTTAGACGAGCGGAGCATCAGGGACGCGTAGTAGTATTAGTAGCCTTTTGTTATATACATAGTCGGATGAGTAACTAGATAGTTTTTGTAGTACTTTAACGGATACGAAATTTTATGAATCGTTTCCGTTCTAGTACTTTCAGTAGTACAATAATGCAATATGTTAGTGCATCCTGCACAGGTAGGCAGTTAGCCTAGCTTAGACTCGTTGTAGTCTAGTTCTTGTATAAGTCCTTGTTAAAGGCAAAAATAATATTCTTTTTGATGTATATATATATATATACATGACCCATGAGAGGGTTTTAATCACAAGAAAGTTTCTCATGAATCGTATAATTAAACTAGAATGTTAAATGAACGCGTGTAATGAGTGTTTAGCTTAACCTTTAAGGTTAAAAGTTGAAAGAACTAGAATCGAAGTTAACTTTTATTCTCTTTCTTGTGAAATTATTAAGTTGGAAAAGAGTTAATGAGAGAATGAAGGCTTAATAGCAAGTACTAATGAGAAGATTTTTGTATCTAATAGTTCCAAAAATGTCGCTGAGAACCGTTAACGACCACAGAGGACCTGTTAGTCCTAGAGAGTCTGATAAAGGCCAAGCACAACGCATAAGTGAAGAAAGGCAAAAACATCCAGGAACCTTTCTACTTCCCCAATCTTCGCAATGTCGTAATATTATGGATTTATTCTTCGGAAGAAATCCACCATCTTTCAATGGATCTGGTAATCCGAGTGAGGCCGAGCATTGGATACGTGCTATAGAGAGAATCTTTGAGACGATTAGACCTAGTGATGAGGAGCGCCTTGCATGTGCGGGGTATCAGCTAACTGGACTAGCTAAATATTGGTGGAAGACTAGACAGAGAATTATGCCGGTAGAGCAAGCGGCTCTAACCACTTGGAATGATTTTAAGGAAGTATATTATGATAAGTATGTATCCAATCAAGACGAAACTGAGGAGGAAATAGCAAGGAAGCTTCAGGGAGAACTTAAGTATGAACTGGGAATAGCAGTGGCCAGACAGGAGGGACTGAGTTATGCAGAACTACTAGGACGAGTCCGAGAAATAGAGGTAGTAGTGCCAGGTAAGGGAAAAACGGTAAAATCCACACCAGCACCAACCCAGACCTCAACCCAAAACCCTTTCAACAATAATATTAACCATAAGGAAAAAGGAAATGGGAAGGGAGTAGCAGTGAGTGCTACCAGTGCCACGACAATCAAGAGAAACAGAATAGAACTCGGCAGAGTTTCCAGCAGCCAGGAAAAGGAAATAACTATGGAAAGAAAGTAGGGCAAAGGAATAATCCACAGGGAAATAAACAATCAGGTCAAGGCAAGAGAAACAATCTACAAAGACAACTGCAAGGGCAACAGGGGAATTTCAATCAGGGAGGAAATCACCCCGTGAGGGTTAACATTCCTGGATGCCCAAAATGCAATAAGACGCACCCTGGCGTATGTTAGGTAGGCACTGGCAACTGTTTCAACTGTGGACATAAAGGACATACGAGGAGAAATTGCCCGAAACCGCTAACGGCGAATGGAATTAATCAGCGCAATCAACTCCAAAGTCCGAAAAATACTCAAAAAAAGATCTCTTCTCCAGTTTGCCCTAAGTGTAAAAAGGAACACCCCGGTGTTTGTTTAGCAAAAACTGGTGTTTGCTTCAACTGTAGACGTAAGGGACATGTTAAGAGGAATTGCCCAGAACTGAGGCAAGCGGCAGAACAGAAAAAAGAAGTTTCTACATGTTCTAGATGTGATAAGAAGCATGAGGGTGTGTGTCTAGCAAGCACGGATAGATGTTTAAAATGTGGGATGCTGGGGCATATAAGGAAGGATTGCCCAACGCTGTTTCAAATAATGGTACCAATTCAGTATGGCCAGCCTCAACCACTAGATACAACTCAAGTTCAGTCACAGATACAATTGATACAACCACAACAAAATGCAGGAGCTTACATGATTAGGCAGGAGAGGTATAATAAAGAAAAGGGAGATTTGACAGGTATTGGACGAACCTTAAGAAAAAAAATTACCCTGTCATAAATTTTGTTTCATTTTAGAGCCTTATATTCGGTTGCTATTAGTACCTGTTAACCTTTAGGAGTAAAATTTGGACGCACTAAGTGTGAAATAGGATCTTCAGGGAGTGATCATGATTCCAAAGAATTATTCCCTTAGTTTCGTCAAGCATAGAATCCGATTTAGTGTCTTTTAAGATCATAACAAACAAACGAACGGTAATATGATGTTCGATATGTATATACACTTTTTAGGAATAGACTAGTTGTTTGAGAATTACCACGATTCTCTGCAGCGAGAGAAAAATCTCTTTTCAACCTCGGTTAGGAAATCAACAGAACTTTATGGAATTTCGATGGGCAGAAGGATACTGAAAATATCCGCTTTACGAGCCAAGAAATTGATAGAGAAGAAAGATACGACTGCTTATTTCGTGTACCTAGTTGGAGATCCAGGAGCCAAGACGTTCAAAACATGAGGGTTATGTCGAAAAATGAAAATGTCTTTCAGAAATATTATCTAGATTACCACCAGATCGTCATGTAGATTTCATGATCGACTTAGAACTACGAGCAGCTCCCAAATCAAAGGCCTTATATAGAGTGGTATCGAAAGAGTTAAAAGAGCTAAAAGAGCTTAAGATCCAACTGTAAAAGTTGTTAGATGACGATTTCATTAGACAAACAATTTTCACCATGAGAAACCCCTTAGATGTTTATCACAAAGAAGGATGATTCTACAAGAATGTTCATAGGCTTTATAAAAAAATATATAAATAAGATAAACCTTAAGAATAAGTATTCTTTTATGAGAATAGAAGACCCCTTGTTAAGCTTAAAAGAAACGAGTGTATTTACGAGGATAGACTTAAGGTCTAAGCATCACTAGTTAAAGAATAACCCGAAGATATACCCAAAATTTTCTTTCAAACCAAATATAGCCATTACGAATGCTTAGTTATGCCGTTTAGTTGGCTAGTGCTCCGTAGTATTCATGAACCACGTGAATAGAATTTCTACCTATACTTAGAGAAATTCATTTTAGTATTCCTCGACGATAATTTCATTCATGCTAAGAATGAGAAAGAGCATGAAGAACACTTGCGGATAGTACTAGAAACGCTTAGAGTCGAGAAACTATATGCCAAGTTCGGTAAAGGCAAGTTCGATTGAAGAAAGTGATGTTTTATGGATATATAGTGACGACAGAAGATGTTAAGATAGATTCCTGCCAAGGTGAAGGCAGTACTTTAATGGAAATCGTCTACCAGTCTGAACGATATAAAGAGTTTCTTAGGTTTGGACAGACATCATAGAAAAGAAGTGTGAATGGACACTTAAGAATTTTTGGTGAATTCTAAGACTTATGACACAACTACCTAGAAAGGAAAAGAAGTACAAATGTACAGACAAGTGTGAGATAAGTACGCAGACGTTCAAGGAAGAGTTGATTATCACCTCAGCTTTAGCCTTCCAGGAGCAAACAAGGAATACGAAGTGGATACCAACGCATCGAGGAATGGATTCGGATGTGTGCTAATACATGATGAGAAAGTGACAGCTTATGCTTCACGACGCATTAACCTCAGGAAATCGAGTATCCAACCCATGACTTAGAGCTTACAACCGTAGTGCATACGTCGAAATTGGACACGTCATTTATATGGTGTAAGAGATTAGATCATCACAAATCACGAAAGTTCGGAGTGCGTTTTCGAGTAAAGGAATTAACATAAGACAAAGGAGATGGCTCGAACTAGTAAGATATTATGATTGTGAAAATAATTACCATCTAGGTAAAGCTAAGTGTAAGAATAGACACGATGAGTCGTAAGACTCCAACTAAGTTTAGGTATCTCTTTGTTGGAGAAGGAACACTTATACGAGAAATTGAAATGATGGGTATAGAAATGCACAATACATTAGCATCGATTACAGAGCAAATAGCGACACTAGTAGTTATACCAAATTGCGAGAAAGATTATAAGTACCTAGATAAAGGACGAGTCGATCGAGGAGTTTCGACTAAGGATAAGAATGGATAGACCAGACGGTGATTCCGAAACAATGAGTATTATGGTAGAAATGAAAGAATGGACTTAGTATTTCCAACGGTAACGAATTTAAGATTTAAGAAAGGATTTCTACTGGAATAGAGTGAAACGAGACGTCGCTGCATTGATAGAAAGATGTTTTAGCTTATAAGTAAGTGAAAGCTTTTCACTAACAACTATATGAGTTGTTACAACCATTAGGTATTCCAGAATGGAAATGGAAGGATATAGTTACGGTTTTATGACAACGAGATTTTTGTAAGACACGAGGCAGAAAAGTTAGATACCAAACTTAACTTTAGTACCGTTTCTCACCTCCGTTTGGATGGACAATCCGAGAAAACGATTCAGATACTGGTTGATGTGCTAAGAACGATAATATTAGCCGCAGAACGAAATGGAAGAACATTTAGCCAACAACCAAATTGTTATAACAATAATTATTAAGCTACGATAAGTATTACGCCTTACGAGACCTTGTAGAGGAAGGAGTTTTAGATAACTGCTTATGGTCATCTTTCAAGTAAAAGAAAGAACCTAGGATCAGATATGGTCAGTGAAATGATTGAGATCATTCGATAGATTCGAGTCAGAAAAACACGAGTTTAATAAAGACAAAAGTCTTAAGTATTTACGACAATTCGAACTAAAAATCGAGAAGGAAGATAATGCTCCTTAAGATTTCTCCATTAATGAGATACATTAGCTACGTGTCAAGTTTAACTTCGATAAAGATTTATATAATTAGCGAATAATTTGGAAAAGATAGCTTCCAATGCGAACAGTTATAGCTTCATCGCCAAGTTTATGAAATGCTTATTCTGTGAGTATCTCATTTTGAGAAAGTATATATATAATCATTTTATACACGAAGTTTTGTCAGCAAGACGTCGGTCTTGAAACTGACTTAAGTTATTAAGAAAGATCAAAATCGATCTTGGATCGAAAAGCGTAAGAGTTAAGAAACAAGTCAATGCATTTAGTAAAAATGTAATAAGATTATCACGGGCAAGAAAAAGTCACGTGAGAACTCGAATAAGAGTTGAAGAAAGAGTACCCCGAACAGTTTAAGAGGATAAGCAAATTTCGGGACGAAATTTTTCGCAAGGGGGGTAGGATGTAATACCCCAGATATTTCGTACTGATTTAAAAATTTAAAGTTAATAATAATAATAATAATGGCTTTGCACGCCTAAGTTCATAAAATTTAATTCTAAGACCAACGGTGAAACCCGTTTCCGAAAACTTTTTAGGGTTATCGCGTACGATAACTTTTTAGTTCTAGAACTCAGATTGGGAAACCGTCTGATTTTTACATTCACAAAATTGCGATACGAACTCGCCCGAGAAAGATCGTTTTTATGATTTTCCGGACGAAACTCGGACTATGACGTCCCGAGGTTTTGTCGGAATTTAGATTTTAAATATTACTTTTTAAATAATTAAATACGTTGGAATTTATGGTCGAATCGGAATTTGACGATAATGTGCCGAAATACGTTTTTCGTTTATCGATTTTCGTAACGTCGTATCGCGCCGGAAAAGCGCGTATTTCTCCCTAATTTTTAACAAAGCTGCCGACCTCTCTCTCTCACTCACATAACTTGATTTTTCAAATTTGATAAAGTATAACTCTTGACTCATTCCTTCTACTTTTGTTCTAATACTATTTAATTGAACACCTAAGCTTAAATACTATTCCATTAGTGGACAATATCTCTCTCCCTCCTCCATTCTCTACCGCCATCCTCACCACACCACACCATCACTTTCATTTTCATTTCTTCATCCTCCATTGAAGGAACTCAAAGGTTTATGCAAGGAATTTTTCACAAGTCACTAATCAACCATCCAAATCCTTTCATCTTTTATTAAATCTCAAGGTATTTATCTCCTCTACTATTCCATCCATTTAGAAGTTAATTCTTTTAATTTTCTTTGATGACCGAAATTAGGGTAGTGAATTAGAATGATGTCTTGAGCCTTAATTCATGTTAATAGATGGTTAGAATCGATTTCCTATGGTTGAATTGAGAAAAGAATTAAGAACCCTAAGTCTAGGGTTTAACCGATTTTGGGGCTTTTTAGTACTTAATGTTTAAAACTTTAATTGCTCGAATAATTGAGATTAGAGAATGGATTAATTGTTGATTAATGAAAGAATAAATGGAATCCCCTCACTAATTATTGAGAGCCGATTTCTAGGCTAGGGTTTGAAGATGGATTTGTCAATTATGTTGTGGAAGTAATGATCTTAGGATAATATATGTTGTAGTAATAGTATAATTGGATTAGTGAATGAAATTGATGAAGAAAACACCCCTCTTAATTTATTTATTAATACCGATTTTTAGGGATAAATTAGGGGTTTTTATATAGCTTGGTTTAATTGATGATTAAATGATAGAATATGGTTCCTAATGACATTAAATGATGTTATGAATTCAATTAGAATTTTCTAAAATTATTATGAAAATGGTAAGAGACAAAGAAGTCGAATTAAGTCAAGATTAGTTGATGATAAAAGGTAATGATATGCGTAGTAATGATCTACGTTAGATGATGATTAATGTTGTAGAAAATGAATGAATTCCGTTAACTTTGGAAATTTTGTAAGAGACGATCAATTGAACGTAAGTAATAATCGAGAAGTCGAGTATGGTCTCTAACTAGATAATAATGCTTATTATGGACTAAGGAACAACTTTGTAGTTGTCGACAAGTTCGGCCGAGTTGTTAGTTGATGAGTTTTAGGTATAATCGAGAAATATAAACGAGAATTGTTAACTAGATTTTGGTATAGTACTTGTTAGATTGAAAGCCGATGTTTAGAAACGTCGTGCTTATAGGCGAGAAATGAAAAGGAGTTTATCACGTACGGAAGTACGTGTTGACTGCCTTGAAGTGTTAAAATCGTGAGAATGTAGGTTCGATAACATAGAACGAACCTAGGAAGTCATACGTCGATTTTATCGAGCAACTAGGGTTAGCCGCGGCAGTTTTGCGACCCTTCCCGGAAACTGTAATATCTCTTAGCTCGTTTATCGGATTTGAGATCCGTAAATTGGAGAGTAAGCTAGACATCCCAAGCTTTCTAACGGAGCAGGGCACATCCCCTGTTTCCAATTGCTCTGTTCTGGGCAGTCCCCAGAACTACTGCATTGCGCAGTGAATTTTCAGAATTTGATTTCCTAAGTTGTTTTTCTTCGCAACTTAGTTTCTTTCGATCTTTTAAGTCGTGATGAGTTAACGACTATCTTTCTACTGACCTTAGAGTCGAATAAGAAATCTTTCGAGTTCTAAATGACATTTGTTCAAGTCTCGTTCCCGTTTAATTAAATGGGTTCTAATAGCGTGCAAATGCCTAAAGAAATAAAACGACTAAAACCTAATTCGAATTTCCATATTCGATTATCTTTTACGACCAAATTTAAAGTGTGATTATTTTACGATGAAGGAGGAAGCCAGCACTGTAATACCCCAGATTTTCTGTACAGTCTCAAAAATTTAAAGTTATTAATAAAAATGGCTTTGCACGCCTAAGTTTACGATTCTGAATTCTAAGGCCAACGGTGAAATCCGTTTCCGAATATAAATTACGGAAGTTAGTTAGATGACTACTGTATTTAGGGTTACCACGTACGAAAAATTTTTAGTTCTTGAACTCAGAACGAAAAACCGTCTGATTTTTACATTCACGAAATCGCGATACGAAACTCGCCCGAGAAAGTTCGTTTTTATGATTTTTAGAGTATGTTATGTTCAATCTTGACCAAAGCTAATTCACCGTGGCTGGCTACCCCTCAACAGGATACCACATACACCACAGGTCACAAAGTGCACTAACTCTGGAAAGCACTTAGCAGCTAACTCAGAGCCGATCGTTAGTTAACCTAGTTAGATTAACTCTAAAAGTCTGGAAAACCCGAAGGTTAACTCAGAAATCTGGTAAACACGAATGTTAACTCAGATAGGTACAAGAGAACCCACCTTGATTTACAGAACTTAAAGCAAAACTTCCAACTTTGGATCTTCCGTCCTTTCTCCTACAGTCGGCTTCCTCCTTCATCGTAAAATAAACATCCTTAAAAGCGGGTCATAAAAGATAATCGAAGCAAGTTTTAGTTGTTTCATTCTTTTGGCATTTGCACGCTTACTAGTTTCGTTTTACTTAAACGGGGAAACGAGACTCGTACTAATATCGTTTAGAACTCGGAAGATCCCATACTCGACCCTCGGGTCAGTGGAGAAGGTTGTCAATGTTTTAATATGACTTTAAAGATTAAAAGAAACTAAGTTGGAAAGAATCAACTTAGGCGATTTACATTTTAGAACATTTCACGACTTATGAAATTTCTCGTTTATTACTTCTTTAATGAAAGGATAAAAGATATAAGGTCTCGACTGGTCTCCATCACTAGAGGTCTTGTACTTGACTTTAGGGTCAGTAGGTAGATGTTCGATAGATAAAAACGGCTTAAACGATTGAAAGAAGCTAAGTTGTGAACTAAACAACTTAGAAAACAAGAAACTGAAAATTCACTGTACAGTCCAGTAACTCTGGAGGCTGTCCAGAACAGAGGACTTGGAAACAGGGGATGAGCCCTGTACCATTAGAAAGCTTAGGAAGTCTAGTTCGCGCTCCAATTTACGGATCACAAATCCGATAAACGAGCTGGAAGTTATAACAGTTTCCGGCGAGGGTCGCAAAACTGCCGTGGAAACCCTAATTGATTGATAAGTTCGCCGTATAACGTTTTAGGTTCGTTTTAAATTCTTGTATTCAAATTTTTTAGAAACTGGACTCTTAAAGCAGTCATCACGTACCTCCGTACGTGACAAAATCTTTCTCAACTTGTTCAAAAGCACGACGTTCCAACGTCGGATTTCAACTATCAAGTACTAAACCAACAAAGAAAATCCAAACGCGTTCTAGTTCTCGATTACAACTATAATCCATATTATATTAACTCGGATGCTTATGATGTCAACTAGAAAAATGTTCCAAATTTCATTATAAACAGTAATATCAACTTAGAATTCTCATCCGAGTTCTTGATTTTCAGTTACAACTAGATATTCGTCTCTTACGCAATTTCCAAAAGTCGTCGGTTTTCGTTCAAATTTTACGACGTTAAACTACGTCTAATATGAATCATTTTTATGCATGCTAACATATCTTATCATCATTATAACTCAGTTTATAAGGTGATTTTAGTCTCTTACATTCCATTAAACATTTTTAGAAAATTTCCAATTAACTTCTATTATCAACTAATATGATTTGCAACAATATTCAACTAACAATTCATCACTTATATTAAACATGTATAAACTCCTAATTATCTTATAAATTTTCTGATTTCATACATACTTTGAGGGGATGATTTTCTTCTCAAATTAACAACATTTATTTACTAAACATACTCTTATATCACCAATTAATCAATTGCAATTCTATTATCAATTAACATGCAAAAACCCCTAATTTATACTTCAAACCCTAATTAAATTTCATAATAACATAGGGCTTTCAATCCCTTTTCATCCCAAACACTAATTAAACCTCTACTAAGCATGAATTCATCATCAAAATAAGAAAATTAAAAATCCTTCCATTTTCCCAAAAAATTCTGCATTCTCATAGGTTTTAGGATTCTTGGTTTTGACCATTTTTAATCCATAATTATCATATCTAATACATCCAATTTCATTATACTAAGATCAATTCATCCATTTCAAACCTCTAAAAAGTTGATCATGAAGAAAAAAAAGAAGAAAAGAAAACTATTTGGATAGAAATGTGGAGAATAAGATTACCTTGAAGATTAATGAAGAAATAAGTGGAATTGATGGATGGATGATGAACTATAGTGGTTTCTTCTTGTTCTTGGAGGTGTCTTTAATGGTGGATGGAAGGAATGAAGGTGAAGAAGATGAAGAAAATGGAGTGGTTCAGCCGAAAGTGAGAGAGAGAGATGGAAGGATTGGTTTTGTGTAATTGTTTGAAATGATTAAAATGTTGAAAATGTATAAAGTGTAGTTTAGGTGTCATTAAGTCAAACAAGATTACATGCATGTTTACACCTAGGGAGATGAGGTGTATCGGCTGCATGGAGGAGTTTTAAAGGGTTACGAGTTTTTCCGGCGCGATCCGACGTTACGGGAAAACGAACGACGAAAAACATTGTTCGGTACAAAAATCGTCGCGATTCGATTTGACTTGAAAATTCTAATGTATGAACTTAATTAGAAAATAAATTTATAAAATTTATTTTGACAAAAACTCGGGACGACAAGTCCGAGTTTCGTCCGGAAAAACGTAAAAACATACTTTCTCGGCGTGTTCGTATCGCAATTTTGTAAACGTAAAAATTAGACGGTTTTCCGTTCTTAGTTTACAAACTAAAAATTTTTCGTACGCGCTAACCCCTAATATAGTAGTCTTCTAGCTGACTCCCGTAATTTATTTTTAATAACGGATTCAACCGTTAGCCTTAGAATTCAAAAAATTATAAACTTAGGCGTGCAAAGCCATTTATTTAATTAACTTTAAACTTTTTATAACGTAAGGAATTTACCGGGCATTACACAATCCCAGTCGCACCCCGGCTTCTGCCGTCCCTCGGGAATTGGGGCTGTGACAAATATGTAATCCCTAAGCTCTAAAGAAAGAAATATGCATGTTTTAAATTATGCTTAGGCAAACTAGGGCGTGAGATGTGATAATCGATGTGAGGAAATTATTAGGAAATCAAACCCTAGGAGATTATCTAGGAATTAAAAATAAAATAATAATCCTATAAAAAAATTGAGTAAAACCGAAAATAGGGAAAGAAAGAAGAAAAATCAATTTTCATGATTTCTTGATGATGTATTGTTTATATGTGTTTATGAATATGTTTGGAATGATAATTATGCATGGGAAAAATGAAGAAAATCATTGCCTTAATTTCTATGCTAAAACCGTGGGTTATGAGTATGTAGAGAAAAATTTGATTAAGTTTGTTATTTGATGATTTAATGATGTTATGAGCATGATATGAGTATGAGATTATGATGGAATGGATGATTTAATTTATTTTGTTGATTATGTGAGAAGAATTGAAATTTATGAGCTTATGGAAGAAATAATATTTTTGATGATTTTTGGTAATTTGATGATATGATGATATGAATGTGTTTGTGTTAATTTAGAGTGTTAGATGTTCAATAGAAATTTTTGAGATGAAGAAAATGAATTTTTTAGTACAAAAATATGCAAAAATCGATGGAAATGAGTTTGAATGCCTAGTGTGTGTTCTAGGTGTTCTTGGTGAAATTATGAATTTTTGAGTGTGTGTTCTTGGTGTTCTTGGTGAAAAATATGGAGATTTGAAGATTAATAAAATTAATCTTAAAATAAATTAAATTAATTATTTAAATAATTAAAAATTTGAAAATTATAGAAATAAAATTAAATATAAAATAAAAAGAAAAATTATTAAATTATTTTTGAGACATAGAATTGAGAAAAAATAAAGAAAAATACTTCTTTGTTAAATAATTAGAATTTAAGAGGAGAAATTAAGTGAGATTAGTTATAGTGGTTAAAAAGAGAGAGAGAAATTAGTTGAGAAATAAAAAGAGAAGTTAGAGTTAAGAAAATAGAATTAAAAGGTTGAGTATAAAATTTGAGACGAGTTAGTCGAGGTTAAGTCGTTCAATCGAACGAGAATTTAAAAAGAATTAATCTTAAGTTAGAATAAATCTCTTTTAAAAGATAAAAAAATATTTGTAGAGTCGAGCATAAGAAGTTTAATAAAGAGTTAAGTCGAGTTTGAGTTTGTTTACTCGTTTAATTACAAGATTAATCGAAGAGTTTTGAAATAAAAATAATAGAATTAGAATTTAATAATTAAAGAGATAATTTCTTAATAAAATAAGAAATAGTAAAGTATAAGAATAAAGAGTTAAGTTGAGCTTAGATAATTAAATAATAATTTACGAAGAGATAAGCCGAGTAAGAGAAACTTATGAGTAGGATCGAGTAAGACTTGTTCACTAAATTAAGAAAATTAAAAGAGTTTTAAATACTTAAATTAAATAAGAAGTGTTAGAAAAACGAAAAGAAATTTAATAAGAGTTGTTTTAATATGAGAATTGAGTTTAGTAATTAATGGATGTTTAAATGCTCGTTTATTGATATTGTGTTGAGTATTGAATGATTAAAAATGCTTGAGTGACATTAATTGAGTTTGCTTTTCAAACCTTTCTAATTTGAGATAAAACAACGAAGTTGCCGAGTGTTGAGTTTTGAATTATAAGTCGAGTTTGCTATGAGTAACGAAAACGAGAATTTTATTAATGAAATCGAAATTATTAAGAATTGAGTTTTTATAGGAAGTTGAATTTCAATTAAATATAGAGTTTAAGAGTTTTTATTGAGAAAAATAAAGAAGATATATTAATATAATATAAGTAAATAAGATAAAAGTACGTATACGAGTTTGTGTATATAGTTGAGGAAAGACGACATATTTTTGAAATAACGTTGTGTTTTGGGTCAAGAAATATTAAGTAATTATTTGAGTTTTAAATTCAAATTTCTTATTGTTTGAATTCCTGTTTGATTTATTAAAGGATTATGAGATCATTATTAATGTTTATTTGAAGATAACTTATTTCAAAAATTGAGTTGAGCAGTGTCGAGTTAACTGTTGATTGAATATTTGAGTTTATTATGCTTGATTGAACTTATATGTTGAGTGAAATGTTTATGTTTCATTTATTCGTGAAATAATTTGTTCATTTATCTTGGATGCTCGTTTATGACATGAATGGTTGTGATATGACAATAGTTGAGAATAATGAATCGAGAACTCGAGTAGTATGATTAAGATGAATAGTATTTGCTCGTTTAGTAGAAAGTATTAAAGTAATATTGACTTTAGAAACTAGAATGTGAGACGAAGTTATGTCTAGTAACCGAGTAAAGTTGATAAACGAGAATGAGAAAATCGATGGAAGATATTGACTTAGAAAAGTTAAAATAATATAGAAAAGATCCGAGTCATGTAGAAGTCCTTCAGCCGAGCCCAAAATTTATTTTACGTCTTACGCGACAAAAGTCTCGTTCCTTATTCGATGTTGAATTGTGAAAGACCAAACGGGACGGAAAAGTAGCGAGGACATTAAAGAGTAAGCCGCCTAGCTAGTTCTTCGGAAGTCAGGTGGGCTTTCTGAACCTAAACTTAAATGATGAATGTGTATACTATCTATGTATTATGTGCGTTTTTCAAATTGATTGACTTGTCTAAATGTTTAAATGTTTTGGTATGCAATCATCTACGTGTTAAAGTTATAAAGGTCCTGTGGACGCACGAGATAAAATTAAGGTCCTGTAGACGCACGGGATAAAGGTCCTGTAAGATACAGGACAATGCATGCATTAGTTAAGGTGACTGTGAGCCTTGCTTCGGTTGGACCGGTCACGGTGTTCGAGGAGGAGGCCTACTTCTCGACAGTACAGAAAGATAAGTTGTAGATTGATTCATACCTAAGTATAAATGTCTGCAGACGATTTTAGAAAAGTATGAAAATGTTTTTGAGGCTGTCACAAGTGGTAAACTCTTTTAAAATGCTTATATCTAACACTTGTGATGCAGCAAGAGAGGCAAGTCTAATCATATAGCTCTAATGAGTAGAGTTTTAAAATGTTTTGGCATGTGTTCACTGAGTACGAAGTACTCAGCCCTGCATGTATTTCTAAACGTGTAGGTTAGCGGGATGTGGATGGCGTGGACAGCTTGGTGGTGTGTTTTTGAGTCGAAAGTTAGCTGGCAATTATATGTCTTCATACATGTAGTTGTTGGGAATTGAGTCGAAGTCTCCGCTGCAACATAATACTATCTTTTGATATGTTTGGATATTACTCTGGTGCTTTGTTGAATTCAAGAGCGATGTGCTCGAAATTATTTACCGTTTTTCCTTAACCTCCGAATGATGTAAACTTGACATACTTATTTCTTTTTGGGTTTTAATCTTATGTAAAAATTTTCTATGCTCGTCGGACGTTTTATTGTGACTTGGAAGCATGCCTTTATTTGTTATCGCTTTTAGTCAATATTCCCTTGTTTCTCGAGCATGAATTCCTTATGTGAGTTGAGTTAGTGTATGGTTTAGTATCGTTTTTGTTGTTCGTCGCACCTCGGGAGTCGGGGTGTGACATTTTCGAAGCTCAAGTTATGTTCGAATGTATGTTTGCCAGGTCGAATGTCGTCAGGAAGGAATGGACTCCTAAGAGCTGGTGCTGGATATCTCTTTCTCACTGGTCTCACATTCAAGACCACTTTTGGAATTGTTAGGGCAGAGAATGATGGTGCTAATAAAGTCAATTCACCATCTTTTTTTGGGATACGTATTGGTTGCGGTGTGACCTCCTCTGACGCCATCAAGTTGTCAAAGATTAGGTTAATCTGCGTGTCTGAAGGTTCATCCAGTATGTCTTACTTTTCAGGTGCCTGCTAAATTTGAACGACGAATACGATTTATCATTTTCGAAACTGGTACTTGTTTTAGTGTTACGAACGATACAAATTAAAAGATTTCTTACAGCGGTAACTAAGTTACAACTGCCATTGGTAGTATAATTTGTACGAATGGTACTAATTTGAAATTCGTAACCACGATTATAGTAACGATGGTTACGAATTCAATATTTCGTTCCATTTGTACTATCTGAGTCACTATATCTTTACATATGAAATAATTCTCAAACCATAATACATAATATTGTTTCAAATTCAGTTTCCAACAACAAAAGAAGATAATTGTCATAACATAACTAAGAAAAAACAATAATTGTCTAGCACTCCAAATTCAATGCTTTTTTACCTGTTGCTTCTCAAGCACTGCTGTCTGTGCTTCACCACCCGATGCTTCATTGTCTTGTAGTGCTGGAGGTGACTGATCAACTGCCTCGGTGGCAGAAAGTGCTGGAGCAGCTTGCTCGGTGAAGTGTGCTGGTGGTGACTGAGCAGCTGTCTCGGTGGCGGAGGGTGCTGGCGGTGATTGAGCAATTTCCTTGGTGGCAGAGGGTGGTGGTGGTGAGTCTACCAGTGCCAAATGTGTGGTTGCAGGTGCCATTCGTGAGTCACTTGCTGCCAAGTCAGTGGTTTGAGATGTCATTGCTGCGAAAATTGGTTATGACAGATCCCCCCCTTCCCGCATAAATGTTAGATGCTTCCATGAGCTTTTTGTAGACGTACTACCCCACTTTTATGATGAGGTTGTCGAAATGATTTTGTAGTAGCATCTTCATCTCTATTTTTGCTCTCTTTGCAGCTACTTCCCCGGCGTATTCCCCGATCTCCCTAATTAGTGCTACCCTATTTTGACCATCGAGAGAGTGCACTAGAGCACTGGCAGCAACAGGTTCGTCTTCATCAGCATCTGTATCATCATCTTCGTCACGCTTTCACCTTTTTTTATTGTCATTTGCATCATACTTGAAAGCGAAAGGCATCTTTTCAGGGTCTTCATCCAGAGACTTCCAGTAGTCCATGTTCATTTCAGTCTCGTCTGGCTCAAGCACGGGCACTAGCTCTTGCAAGCATACGAGTGAACTATTGTAAGAACTGATAATTTCTTAATGAGTTACTCGATAAACAGATAAAGAATTGAACAAATTCGTAACTGTGTTACTAATCAAAATTATAATGTAGTAACTGGGTTACTAATTCAAGTATAGAATTACCCAATTTCGTACAAGAGAACAAGTCACACAACTCAATCAAATTTAAATTTTTGTAACTAGGTTACTAATTCGAGTATAGAATTAACAACGTTACGTACATCTTCACTAGGCACACCATATCAAATTCATAACTTAGTAACTGTGTTACTAATTCAGGTGTAGAATTACCAATTTTCGTACAGGAGAACAAGTCACACAGCTCAATCAAATTCATAATTTCGTAACTGGGTTGCTAGGCACACCAGATGACATTCACAATTTTGAAAATGTGTTACTAATTCAAGTATAGAATTATCAAATTTAGTACAGGATTAGAAGTCACACAGCACAAATTTGTAAAGAGATTTTAATTTTATTACTTACCAATTTGTGGTATTTAGGGTTTGCGCTTGACGAGCTATAGCGATACCTCAAAAAACTGGGCCTCTTCATGTGCTGTGAATGCCCACCAATTTCCTTCCCCACAGTTGGTATCACTTCATGAATCCAAGCCTGTAAAATTACATAAACGATTTGAAACGATTCTATTTGACAAAGTTAAGAATTAACTCAATTCTTACTGGTTACTGCAATATATACACGGTAACCTCGTTACGAATTGTGTTAATTCATACCCAAAGTAACTAGAAAATTTCCAAAAACACGATTGTGTTCCCTTTGAGATGGTATAGTCCATTTATGTTTTTCTTGACATTTTTGATGACATCAGTGAGTATTTGGTAAGCCATGCTCCCCCACGGAAACTGATCCCAAGCATCGTCGTCTTCCAACATCACCCACATCCATGTAGGAATCTTAGTCTTGTTTGGGTCAAAGCCAAGCACATAAAGATTAGCCATCAACAGCTTCGCCAACTTAAGATAATCATCCTCCGTACCCTTCACCTCCACTTTGTTAAGAACAAATTTATTGTTGATGAATTTCGTACGCAAGGTGGAGACGAATGTGGGCTTGTTGCCAAGAAGCCGTGTGTACACTGATTTTGGGGGGATTGCATGCCTTGTGTAGGGATTGAATGTCACAGCCCCAAATTCCGAGGGACGGCAGAAGCCAGGGTGCGACTAGGGGTTGGATTAAAGAAGCGGGGAAGAAGGGGGATTAATAAGAATGAACGAATAAACAGACATTTATAACAGAATGAACTACTATGAACAAGATTTCATTATATAAAAGGAAGAGTTGATCTCGAAGGATCACTCGACAAGGTTCTCAAAAAGAAAATGAGTTAATTGTACGGGTTTAGACCCAACAGATAGATACAATAACTTCAAAAAATGGCAGCGGAAAGCGTAAAGCTTGACATACAAGTCCTTTATTCTAAAAACGACTTCTTAACTCAACATCAACCACCGCCGCTCCCGTCACTCAACCTGCACATTTTATAAAACATATGCAGGGCTAAGTACAAAAGCACTTAGTGGGCACATTGCCGCAAACATATAATAAGTATAGATAAATCAGGCATCTCATTTCTGTAGCACACCGGGGTTTTTCAATAAATTCCCGTGTCTACTAAACATTTTTACAACTTGACTTGATGAAGCACTTTTCTGACTGATGTTACGTTCAATCTTACCCAATAATTATAACCGTGGCTGGCCACCCCTCAACAGGGTTCCACACACAACGGCTACTGTGTACACTAACTTTGGATAGCAAGTCGGCTAACTCAAAGTCCGATCGTTTTAGTTAGCAAGTCGGCTAGCAGGTCGGCTAACTCAGAAGGGTACAAGAGAACTCACATAAAAACAAATCATTTCATGCTCTGATTATCACGTTGAAAACATAATTATCAAAGCTTGTAAACAAAGATTTTCGGGCATACTCTTTTATTTTGTATATAGAAAAGCCCACCTCACTGATTACAGAACTATTATACAAGCTTCCGTCTCTGGTCTTCCGTCCTATCCTCGGTGTTGACTTCCCCCTTTTATCGTAAATAAACAAACTTAAGAACTTGATCGCAGCGATAAAAGAAATAGGAAATCGAAATAGGTTTTAGTCTTTTAGGCTTTTTCACTTTACTACTTCCTTTTGATTAACTAATAAACAAGACTTCGATCAATTCTCGTCTAAAAACTGACTTGGCTCATTACTCGACACTTAGGTCAGTAGATAATGGATGTCGATAACTTATAATGACTTAAAAGTTCACAAGGAACGAAGTTGAAAAGGATTCAACTTAGGAAATTAAGGTTTGAAATCTTTCTGCACAAGTCAGTGATTCTGGAGTTTGCACAGAACAAAGCATTATAAAACAGGGGATGTAATTTATACCTAAAGAAAGCCATGGGTGTCTAGTTTACTCTCCAATTTACGGATCTCGATTTCGTTAAGCGAGCTAGAAGTTATGACAGAACAGAGCATTATAAAACGTCGCGTGAAACCCTAATGCTCGACAAAACTCGACGCACGATTCCCTAGGTTCGATCAATACTATTCCACTTTTATTTTCACGAAATTTCCATCTTAAGACAGTCTATATGCAGTATCCCTTAATCGGGTTCACATTCACGTCTTTTGATTTAACAAACGACGAGCATTTCCTCGTCATTTTCAACTAACCAATTACTATACCAATTCAAGTTCAAATTCCTATTTCATTCTTCGACTTCTCGTTTATTAACTTAAACTCAAAATATCTCGTCTCTCGGATGGAAAAGTTGTCAACTACAAACTCGTTCATCAACCAATAACAATCATTATTAACAAAAAGGTTTTCCTTATTCGACTTTTCTATCAGCTTTTAATCTCGATTCTCCGTCTCTTATTAAAATCCGAACCTTCTTAGAATTCGTTCAAATTTTACGGTCACGATCATTAACTATCAAGAATATCAAAGGTTCAAATCACAATCCTAAATCATTATCTATTCTTGACTTATCGTTGATTGCTCGTCTCTTACTAAAAATCCTACGTTCTCCGTTTTCGTTCAAATTTTACAACAACGATCATCATCTAACGAGCATCACTAATATGTAAACCATATTCTAAAAACATTAACGAGCTTCAACTTAACGACTTGTTTCCGTCTCTTATGTTTTCCAATTTATTTTTAGAAAAATCTCAAATAAATATATATATTCATCCTCAATCATCCTACATCTCATTTCCATTAACCAATCATGCATATCATATCATTTACTACACCAAATCATGCATTCTTCATCTCTTATATTTCAACTTTTATTTTTAGAAAAATCTAAATTAAATCATGTGATCATCTAATATCAGGTAGAACAAGAATCCATTGATCAAACAATAAAGAAATCGAGCTAGCAAAAACCCTTAAATGATTCGATCCATAAAACCTAATTCTAAACAATAATATTTTTGGTACAATATGCAAAGGGGGATGATTTTCTTCATGATTCGATCCATAAAACCTAATTCTAAACATACTAGAACATGAATTAAACAAAGGTGCATCATCCTACTTCAATTCTATTTTTTTCGACAAAAAACAAGTAGATGGAAACAAGTTTTTGTTCGGTTTATATCGTAGACGAAGTGCCTACCTTGCGGAATATGAACTTGGAAATGAATTTAATCGGTAGACGGGAGACTTGTGATCTTGAGAAAGCTTGAAGGATGAAGCTTTAATGGAGAAAATGAGAAAGAAGAATGGAAGAGAAGAATGGGGAAGGTGGCGGCATTAAGGAGGGAGAGAGGATGACTCATGTTTTACTATAGCATAAAGGTGTAAAAATATCCAACTAAAGGTGGTGAGTCGTTAAGGTGTGTTTGGTTGCGATTATATTTGACGGAAATATCTCGTTTCCGGGTTTTATACGACGATATAAAAGTCGAGAAACAATTTTCTAAGGTAGTTACGAATTCGACGAGAAACAATTTTCTAAGGTAGTTACGATATAACTTGTGATCTAATTCTTCCGTTAGATTAGAAATAAATCACGTACTCGGAAAACCTAATTCGTTTTTCAAAATCCGAGAAAAAGTCGAGATTAGATAGTCTAAAATTCGCCTGGAAAAATCATAAAAACTGACTTTCTCCGGTGAACTCGTATCGAAGAAAAAGTGAATATAAAGTTCGACGGTTTTTCAATCTGAGTTTTCGAACGAAAAATCTATCGGACGCGAAAATCCTAATACAGTAGTCGTTCGACCTACTTCTGGAATTTATTTTCTGAAACGGATTTCACCGTCAGTCTTAGAATTGAAAATCCTTAACTTAGGCGTGCAAAGCCTTAATTATTAATTAATTTTTTATTTTAATGACGGATTAAACATCCGGGGTATTACATTGAAATTGGCTGGCCCAAATCAAAGGCTGCTTACCAATGCGAATTCCACCCTTGAGAATCTTAAAACTTTTCCTTGCACCTTGAACCAAAGAGATGTTGGGTCTAAATCTGGCAAACCCGTCACCTGGAGCGAAATCATGTAGTGTAACGCCGTGCCGGACCGTGTCACTGTCTCTAAGAGTTTCATGAAGTTTCCAAAGACTGATTTCTTGAAATTCTTTAGACAGTCCTTGCCAAATGATTTGAGATAAGCACGAATATCCCCAACCGTAGTCTCGTACCCTGTAAGCATAACTTTGTGTTTTTCTTCTGCTAAGTTCTTTATCTTGTACGTCCATATGACCTACAATAAAACCAACAATCAAAGAAATCATTGCGGAGACACAGAATCCAAGCATGAAGAATACGTTAAACCTTACGATTTCGTAACGAGTTACCAAATTCAAACAAATTCTATACCAAACATTCTGGCACACTGTTACTATTTGTTCAATTCGTAACTGCCTGATCATAGCATTAATAATACATTAAACCAGTTACGAAATAAACATTTCGTAACAAGTTGTCAATTCCAAATAAATTTTATACCAATTAACATGGCATGATGTTACTATTTATTCAATTCATAACTGATAAGCATATCCAAGCATTAACAATATGTTAAACCAGTTACGAAATATATATTTCTTAACGAGTTACCAAATTCAAACAAATCATTAGGGAGATCCAGAATCCAAGCATCAACAATATGTTATACCTATTACGAAATGAACATTTCGTAACGAGTTACCAAATTCGAACAATTTCTAAACCGATCATTTTCTTACACTGTTACTATTTGTTCAATTTGTAACTGATAAAAAGATATTAGAATTAACAATACGTTAAACCAGTTACGAAATAAACATTTCGTAACAAGTTACCAATTCCAAACAAATTTATACCAATCAACATGGCACCCTATTACTATTTATTCAATTTATAACTGATAACTAGATTCAAGCACTAACAATACGTTAAACCAGTTACGAAATAAACATTTATTAACGAGTTACCAAATTCAAATAAATTCTATACCGATCGAGTTAAGAATTGAAAAAAATCATGAATTCATCCAGTTACGAAATTGAACAAAGCACGAATTCATATTCTAACAAATTGACTAACAATTTGACTAACAATTCGTACCAAAAACCTCTAATAATTCGTACCCAGAACGCGAATTTCATAAATTTGAAATCTCAAAACCAAAAACTAAAGACTTTGCCGATGTACATAAATGTAGTAGATTAAAATGGATTTTTACCACTATTTTTTCGAAAGGAACTCTTCGCAAACTTTGAGTGTTGCCAGTACCAGATTTGCCTTCTTCTCCGTCGCTGGACGGCGGTGGGGATGGGTTGTTGACCGTCGTAAAATCAGATTCGCCTTCACGTTGTCGTCGATTTGGGCGGCGCCATCGGTGGTTGTTTCTTCCCTTTCAGAGGTTACAACGTCTGCCATGGAGTTGGGTGGCGGAGATGGGACTCGCGGTGGAGATGGGTGGCGGCGCGGTGGAGATGGGTGGAGATGGGTGGCGGAGTGGGAGGTGCGGTGGAGATGGGTGGCGAAGATTACAGCACCTGGGAAGTGAGAAGGTGTGCTATGAAAGTCGGGTGGCGGAGATGGGAGGCGCGGTGGAGATGGGTGGCGGAAATGGAAGGATTGATGGGAATGGGTGGATCGGTGGGAATGAGTTTGGAGGAGTGGCGATGATTTAGATTTAGGGTTTTGGATGGAGAGAAAAAAGAGTAGAGAGAGAAAATAGTGATTCAAAATATAGTGGGAAGTAATATTAACTTTCACCTCTTACTAAGGGTATTTTCGTCATAATATGTAAAGTTTGGGTAGAATTTGACCAAATTAAGTTCCTTGGCAAAATTTGTATTTTTATGGGTGCTATAAGCTAAACTATGTCTCCTCTCTTGGATTAATAAAATATTATTGGAACAAATAATTTTCTTACAAAAATTGAAAATGATTAAAAAATAATAATAGTCAATGTAGTATATTAAAAAATGATAACAAAAAAGGAACAAAAAAATAAAAGAATTGGAAAACTAAGATATTAATTAAAAACTAAACATAAGGGAAAAAAAGGAAATGGAAACGAAAGGAAAAGTGAAACAAATAAAAAGGAAAGGATTCGAACCCATGGCAACTAGGTTAGGAAGCTTAGACAATTGCCACTGCGCTAGGAGGGCCAATTGCAATGGATGCCGATAACATTTATTGTATATTAGCGTTCATCGTAAAAAAAAAATGTTGCGCGTGGACGCGCCGTTTGTGACGTGTGTACTCCACTCGCCCGACTTATGGGTAATACGCGGATCTTTATCGGGCCGGACCGAACTTGTCTCACTTTATGCATTGAGTGTATCCAAGTCCACCCCTAATAATATATAGATAACACAATTTTAGTTTTTTGTGATTTTGACTGTAGAATGGAAGTATATATATTTTTAATAAACATTTACATACCTAACTTTAACGTATTGGGGAAAAAGTAACACAATGATGGTCCCGATACGAGTTCTGGTGTATGAGAGAAGGGGGGGAATACACCAGATAAAACTTTTTATAACAACCCCCTAAAAATAACTCAACTGAGTAATGCAACTCAGTTGGAATCACAACCGAGTGAAGTGTTGTGCGGAATGTGGTGGAAATTAACTCGTATAAAATTAACTCACGCTTTTATGCACGGTTGGTCAATAACCAAAACAGCTGAGAAAGAATGCAGTTTGTATGCAGGTTAGATAGTCAGTTGATTATGCAACAAGTAACTAAAAATAAACACAACACACAAAGATTTAACGTGGTTCGGAGAGAACTCCTACGTCCACGGGGAGTTGTGAGTCCACACAACTCAGTCCAAGTTCTTATGGACAAACCACAAAGCTTACGCGGGCTTTGCAACCGTTGAGATAAGTTTACGGGTACTTATCAACCTTACAGATTAGTTTTCGGGTACTAATAAATCTATCTACTCAGTTACAGGAAGAGTAGGGTCCTAAAACCTTTTCAGGTGAAAGAAAGGGTGGGGTTCCAACTAAATAGCTCGAACAAGAAGTGAGCTAAGATCTAACACTCTACGAACTCTCACGAGGTGATGTTATCAAGGTTGGATCTAAAGACACTCAGACAAAATCTAACACTCTAGAACTCTCAACTAATGATGTTCTAAGAGAATGAATGTGGTTCAACTCGTGTGAGGAATTTGGTTCTTTCTTTTGCTCTTTGCACTTGTCTGTCTCGTCTCCTGTGTGTCTTATATCTTGTGAGTGACTGAATGCCTCTATTTATAGACGGAGAGAATCAACTAGCCGTTGGAAGAGCTGTTAATCTCTGTTCTTTGATAGCGATGGCTAGTCTCTCATCTCTGCAGACTTTCCGGATTTGGCAACTGCGTGCTTGTGCTTTCCACCTGAGACAGCCTTGTGTTGGGTCAAATGAGGTAATGACAGAGAGTCAAACCTTCACGTGACTTCCTTATTTGAAATTCAAATCTTAACCTTTGACCTCCAACACTTGAAAGTCAGTTGAGTCGTCTGATCTTCATCTGATTGGTCTTCGACTGATGTTCTATCTGAACATGTGAACTCTCAGCTGACTTTGAACTTCAAGCTGTTGATCTTCTTGGTTCAGGTCCTACAACTGATGTTCTGAATCTGAATGCTCAGTTGTCTTTCTTGTATCTGATCAGTTGGGTTTGAACGCTCAGATGACTTTCTTTCATCTGATGTTCTATTCCCCCTTTCTACTTCTCATCTGATGAACGCTCAGTTGTCTTCCTTACAACTGATGTTGTCACAGCCCCAAATCCCGAGGGACGGCAGAAGCCGGGGTGCGATTGGGGTTGGATTAAAGAAGCGGGGAAGAAGGGGGCTAACTGACTAAACATACATGAAAAAGACATCATTAAACCATGAATAAGACATTAACACAAATAAGAAAGAGTAAATCCCTATGGATTACTCGACAAAAGTACAAAAAGAAACTAAGTTCATATTACAGACTTAGACTACAAAGTATTGTTCAAAGGTACATCTTAAAAAGAAATACAGAGCTTGGCAGCGGAAGGGTTCTAACTATGCATCCTATACTTTAACTCAACATCAACCGTAGCCGCTCACCGTCGCTTCAACCTGCACATTTAGAAAACAATGCAGGGCTAAGTACAAAAGTACTTAGTGGGCACGATGCCGAAATCATAATCATAAGTATAAATAATCTGGCATTTTATAATCGTAGCACATCGGGGTTTTGTTAAAAAGGCCCGTGCCTACTAAATATTTTTCTGACTGATTTGTATAAAGCAGCTTGCGCAAGCATTTTTATAGTATGTTATGTTCAATCTTGACCAAAGCTAATTCACCGTGGCTGGCTACCCCTCAACAGGATACCACATACACCACGAGTTACAAAGTGCACTAACTCTGGAAAGCACTTAGCAGCTAACTCAGAGCCGATCGTTAGTTAACCTAGTTAGATTAACTCTAAAAGTCTGGAAAACCCGAAGGTTAACTCAGAAATCTGGTAAACCCGAAGGTTAACTCAGATAGGTACAAGAGAACTCACATAAAATAGTTGAAACAATTTATGCCAAGATTATCACTTTGAAAACACAATTATCAAAGCGATAAATAATACTTTCGAGTTGTGGAAAAACCCACATTTTATTTGATATAGATAAAAGCCCACCTTGTAAATACAGAACTTATAAGCAAAAGCTTCCAACTTCGGATCTTCTGTCCTTTCTTTACAGTTGGCTTCCTCCTTTATCGTAAAATAAACATACTTAAAAACGGGTCGTAAAGATAATCGATCAAAAGAGAATCGAAGCAAGGTTTTAGTTGTTTCATTCTTTAGGCATTTGCACGCTTACTAGATTTGTTTTACTTAAACGGGAACGAGACTCGTACTAATCCCGTTCAGAACTCGGAAGGTCTCATACTCGACTCTCGGGTCAGTAGAGAAGGTAGTCGATGTTTTAATACGATTTTAAAGATTAAAAGAAACTAAGTTGGAAAGAATCAACTTAGGCGATTTACATTTTAGTTCTTTGAACGACTTATGAAATTTCTCGTTTATTACTTCTTTAATGAAAGGATAAGATATTAGATCTCGACTGGTTTTCATCACTCAAGGTCCTGTACTTGACTCTAGGGTCAGTAGGGAGATGTTCGTTAGATAAAACGGCTTAAACAATCGAAAGAAACTAAGTTGTGAACTAAACAACTTAGAAAACAAGAAACTGAAATTTTCACTGCACAGTCCAGTAACTATGGAGGCTGTCCAGAACAGAGGATTTGGAAACAGGGGGTGATCCCTATACCACTAGAAAGCTTAGGAAGTCTAGTTCGTACTCCAATTTACGGATCACAAATCCGATAAACGAGCTGGAAGATATTACAGTTTCCGGCGAGGGTCGCAGAAACTGCCGAACAAAACCCTAATTGCTTGAAGGTTCAACGTATAACGTCTTAGGTTCGTTCTAAGCTCTCGTATTCAATTTTTTTAGAAACTGGACTCTCAAGGCAGTCATCACGTACTTCCGTACGTGACAAACTCCTTCTCAAAACTCGCTCAAAGGCACGACGTTCTAAACGTCGGATCTCAACTAACAAGTACTAAACCAACAAATACTTCAAACGCGTTCTACTTCCCGACTATAACTATAACCCATATTATTTCAACTCGAAAGCTTATGCCATCAACTAGAAAGTTGTTCTAAATTTCATCATAAACAATAATATTTGATTAGAAAACCCATCCGACTTCTCGATTATTAGTTACAACTAAATGTTTGTCTCTTATGCGATTTTTTCAACGTTGCCGGATTTCATTCAAATTTTATGACGTTAAACTACGTCTAACGTGAAACATTTTCATGCATGCAAACACATCTTAACATCATTATAACTCAGTTTATATGGTGATCTTTGCCTCTTATGTTTCATTAAACATTTTTAGAACATTCTCATTTAATTTCTATTATCAACTAACATGATTTGCAACTATATTCTATTAACAATTCATCACTTATATCAAACATGTATAAACCCCTAATTACTCTATAAATTTCTGGTTTTATATAGATGTTAAGGGGATGATTTTCTTCCCCAATTAACTACATTTATTTGTTAATCAACCTCTTATACCATCCATTAATCAATTGCAATTCCAAAATCAACTAACATACAAAAATCCCTAAATTCATAATTCAAATTCTAATTGGAAATTCACAAACATATAGGGCTTTTGATTCTTTTTCATTTTAATCATAAATTAAACATCTACTAAGCATGAATCAATCATCAAAAGAAGAAAATTGAAAATCCTACCATTTTCCCAAAAAATTCTGCATTCACATAGGATTTAGGATTCTTGGTTTTGATAAATTTTAAACCCTAATTAATCTATCTAACACATCTAACTTCATTATTCTATGATCAAGACATCCATTCCAAAACTTCAAAATTTCGATCAAGATGGAAAAATGAAAAGAAAAGAAAACTAGTTGGATAGAATTGTGGAGGATGGAAATACCTTAAGATTTAACAAAGGATGTATGGTGTTTGAATGGATGGATTGAGGACTTGTATGATTTCTTCAAGCTTTGAAGGTGTCTTCAATGGAGAATGGAGAAGATGAAGATGAAGAAGATGAAGATTATGGGGGTGGTGCAGCCGAGAATTGAGAGAGAGAGAGAGAGAAATTGGTTTTGTCTAAGTTGTGTGATGATGAATTAGTTGAAAGTTATGAAAAGGTATGGTTAAGGTGTCATTAATTAACTAAGTCAAACTTGCATGTCTTACACTAAATAGATGAGGTGTCGGCTGCATGGAAGAGTTTTAGAGGGTTACGGGTTTTTCCGGCGCGATCCGACGTTACGGAAAAACGAACGACGAAAAACGTTATTCGGTACAAAAAATCGTCGCGATTCGATTTGATTTACAAATTCCAACGTATGAACTTAATTGGAAGATAAATTTACAAAATTTATTTTGACAAAAACTCGGGACGACAAGGTCCGAGTTTCGTCCGGAAAAACATAAAAAGAAACTTTCTCGGCGTGTTCGTATCGCAATTTCGTGATTGCAAAAATTAGACGGTTTTCCGTTCTTAGTTAACAAATTAAAAACTTTTCGTACACACTAACCCTAAATACCGTAGACGTCTAGCTGACTTCTGTAATTTATTTTTAATAACGGATTCGACCGTTAGCCTTAGAATTCAAAAATTGTAAACTTAGGCGTGCAAAGCCATTATTTAATTAACTTTAAAATTTTTAGAACGTAAGGATTTTCCGGGGTATTACCAAGTGAAGCCTTGTTGTCGTCTTCAGCTGGAGTCCTGTAAAGATAAAATCTTAACAATGCTCAAATAGCGAGCCTAACTGCTAACATTAGGATCTGGCAACATCTACTCGGTTGGGGTCAGTTGGTTTTGGAATCAATCAAAACTTTAATAAATTTCCCAACAATTTCCCCCTTTTTGATGATGCCAAAACCCCTACAGATCAGAACTTTAAAACTTTAAAACCCTTATAAAAAGTCTTACAAGGCAAACTGATCTAAATCCTACTGACCTATCCAAAATCTCAGCTGAAATTCTGGACAGTCTATAAGATTAAAACATCAAAGGGTTAGCACAGTTATAACATGATATTGAAATAACTTTGCGATTCAGAGCTTGGATAATGAGAGATTGTACGTCAAGTTGAATCGTATAACTGAATAGTTTTTATTACAACTGATGATTACAAAAGTAAGCACAAAAAGACAAAAGTTACATCAGTTGCTCAAAAACTAACTGAGCTAATATTGAAGCCCATACTTGCTAAATATTCTAACAAAAATCTCTCTCTTTTCAGCTGACTCCTTTGAGATGTCCACTCCATGCTCTTTGCATACTTGCCTCACCTCGGCTGCAATCTTTGTTCTATTGGGGTGCGAGAGTCTGGGAGGAAGGGAGGCTGATAAGTGACCCTCTTAGCGACCGGAACTGTGTTCAAGTCCAATTTTGCTTCAATCATAGCACGCCTGAACTGGCTGAACATGCCCGGGTCCCCAGTGTGCAGCTCGGTCAACGCTTCCTTAAATGCTTTCCTCGGATCGTCGGTTGCGTAAACCTTCCTGTAGTAGAAGTCATTTACGAATTCCTGCTTGAAAAGCTCCCATTCCTCGTTCCATTCAGCTGGCATCCATTTGTCGACATGCCTAAACCGACTTTGGAGCTTAGTCTTCCCTGGCAACCTCTGCTATCTTAGCTGGGCTTCAGCCTTGACTTGATGTTTATCGATTCGGCGACGGCTGCGGGAGGCAATGTTTCGATCCAAATTCTTGGTTATCTTGTCTAGCTCCTCCTCAAATTGGTTTACCCTTCTGGCCTGGCTGGCAGCGAACTTCCTGATCCAGCTCGAGTTCAAGTAATCTTTCTCCTCAACATCCATAGCCTTGGCAGCTGCAATGCACTCTTCGGTTGTGATACCGTCGAGTTCCGAATCAAGCTCGGCTGCGATCTCGGCTATGGAGTTGTACGAAACTCCAAACTTCTCCGCCAGCTCCAAGTCTTTTGACATTTCAGCTCCACCGACTTCGGTTGACTTGGGAGCGGACTTCTTCGTCTTCTTCCTCAGCTGAGATTTGGCTGCAGCTGGCATTTCTTCCTCGGCTTGGGTCTCTTCTTCTTCCTGCATCTCAACATCCGTCACTTTATCTTCTCCCTTTTTGGCATCAGCAACAAGGCTTGCTACTGAACCATCCAGAGAAGTGAGCTGCTGTTTGGTTTGTTGAATGCGGTTGAAGAGTTCATCGACCGCGCACTCGATTTCCATCTTCTTCGCCAGTTCGGAGTCACGGCGCTCTTGTTCGGCTTTCCTCAATCCAGCAAGAGTTTCAGATACTTCGGTCTAGAAAGCAACGAACTCAGCCCATCTTGACTCGAACCTTGACTCCCATTCTTCATCATGTGTCTGTTGGGATTTAGCAAGGTTAGAATCAGACACGGATTGGAAGACGTTGAGCTCAGACTTCATCCCCAGAACAGTTGTCTTCAAATCCAAAATTTCTTGGCTGGTGGAGGAGGAGAATTCATCCAGCTTTATCTTCAGTGAAGCATTCTCCTCCACCAGCTGCTTGTTCCTTTCTTCTTGCGCTTCCAACATCCTCAGCTGATCGTCTCTGTGTTGCTGGAAGTTGGCAAGCAATTCAGTCCTCAGCTAGTTCACCCTCTCAGCTATCAGCTCACAGATTTCTTCAGAAGAGGGAGCTGGCTGATCAGCTGGAGGGGCTTGTTCAATCATGGCAAGTGGCTCAACTGTAACCATGGCTTGTCGGTTGGCCAGGTATAGTTGCAGCTTTTCTTCTTCATCCTTCGCTGCGGCGGCGGCGGCGGCTGCATCCAGATCATTGAGGAACTCAGCTGACTTGACGAGCATATTGTCGAGGAATTCAACGCAGTCCTGTCCAGCTATTTCCCTTGTATCAGTGCCTTCTGCCTTGCTGAGGTCCAGACGACGCGTCAGCAGGGCCACCTTGTTGTTGTACGCCACTTCCAGGTTGGCGTAGTTGAAGTAGTCACGGACGCGGGACTCATCCGCCTTCAGTCTGTCCCAGCTATGCACCCTGATCATGTCTTCCTTCACGTACCAGTGACTGAAGATCAGGTTGAACTGGTACAACATCATGGTTCCAAGAGTTGCGAAGATGGGCATGTCACGAGCTTCTGGGAACATCCCAAGCAGCTTTTGGAAACAGTAGGCCACCTTGCCTTCGTGTTCCAATGCGACTGCCTGGCGGTCAGCTTCATCGTCTATTGGGGAGGGGGATAGATCATATGGTAACGGTTCAAATGTTTCATCAATGTTGGCCAAAGAATCGGTCACAACATCGGCATCGAGCTAGGAGCTCGGAATATCAGATTCAGTTGAGAGGGGGGTTTGAAAAGGTTCTTTAACATTGGCCGAAGGAGCGGTCACAATGTTGGCATCGAGCTATGAGCTCGGAACATTTGGCTGTGGTTTGGTTGAGATAGCAAGAGGCTCTGGAGGCGGTACGGTGTCAACTCCTGCCGTGGGGGAGGTTGGAGCGTGTTCAGTTTCCTCAGAAAAGGAAGATGCATCCGACGTCACGTCTGTCTCCATCCCTTCCGTCTCATCAGCTCCGGTGGCGCGAGGGACGATCTCGAAAGTGGCGGCCTCAGCTGAGCGGCTCGACTCGGATGGCTCCTCAGCTGGTATCGCCTCCTCAGCTGGTGCATCCACAGCTGGCTCGTCAGCTGGAATTTCCTCACCATGCTTCTCAGCCGGCTCCTCAGCTGACATCTCCTCAGCTGGAATAATCTCGGCTGGTGCTTCAACTGTCTTCTTGAATTTTACCCTTAGCCTTTTCTTGGCAGGCTCCTCCTCCTTCTTTTGCACTGACTCAGCTCGTCGTCGGCGTGCAGCTTTGGATTTTGCGGGTCGAACAACAGCTGGTTCCCCCTCAGCTGTGGGCTCGGCAGACTTCGCAGCCTCCTTCTTCTCCTTAGGAGTGTAGACACTCCTAAGCACCTCCTGTGCCTTCTTCGCTGTTAGGAACAACATCAACTTCTTGACTGGGGTCTCTTCGCAATCTTCCCATACCATGTTCCGACCCTCAGTTGCGATCAGGATCAGACCTGAGATCTTGCACCCGAAGTTGAGCGTCCCCTTCACATTCAACAGTTTCTCTCCGGAGTCAGTTGTGGTCTCGGAGATCTTCTGTTTCTCCTGGATCAGCTGGTTCAGAAAATATTGGAACCGGTTGATCTCGTGCTTGTGCTCCAATGCCATCAACTGCTTCAACTTTGGTCGGCTGATGTCGCCGAATGCTCCGCTGTAGCCGAACACGACTTTCGACACAACATCGAACATGAGTCGATGTTCTGGCTTCAATTTCATCCTATGCATGTTGCTCTTCAACCTCTCCGGCGTGATCAGAGCATTCTTCAGATACTCATCAGCTTGCTCGTCGGTTATATTTTCAAGAGATTCTGTGGCAGCGTGGTTCACTGGAATGACGTGGCGGACGATGTCGGAAACTGCGATGGGGAAAAACACATGGCGAATAGTCCTGGCCGGAACATCGCGTTGGCGACAGAAAACCTCCGTTGTAACTCCTTCTCTACTGTCGATGGACGACTGCAGATTGACGTAGAATTCACCGACCTGGCGCCTGAGCAGGTGGGTGGGGTAGAGCTTCGCCCAATCCAGGAGGCCATTATCTTTGAGGATGCTTGCGAGGGGAGCCAACACCGGCGACTCCAATTCGTCATCGGAAAGTATTTGCTCGAAGTGAATCTTCGAAACGAGCAGGTCGAAAGATTCTTCATATGAGGTGGGGACAAGAGAGGGTCCGGAAGAAGCCATTTTCTTGCTTTTGGGAGCCATTAAAGATCACTGCGAAGATATATAAATAGGGAAGGAAAATTTTTTCAGAAAACGGTTAGACAAAATCTGAAAAGATGATGAATAGTAACTGCAGATAAACACGAATGAGGAAGGTAAGAGATCACTTCCTAATTTTCCGCTATTTATAGGTTTTTGACTCGATTGAGATCGACGGTTGGGGTTAAATGGCGCGAATCCATCAACGGCTGAGATCACGCGACTGTTGACTGTCTTTGACTTAACGTCATGAACCGAGTTCCGTGAGAAGCTGAGATCAGCGCGTGAGAAGGTGTACAGTTTTTCTTGTCAGCCCAGTCGCACTATAAAGTAGGCTATTGATGTTCAGCCGTACTTTACATTTAATGTGACATGATGGCTATTTTAATGTAACTGACTTGCTCAGGAATGTTTGAATTTATTTCAAACATTCTCATTTAAGAACATAACACCTTCAGCCATAAATGTTACCTGCCAGCTAATGTCGGAATCAGCTGTGTTCTAATGTTGCGGCATACCATCAGCTGACTTGAGTTCGTCTGTTCAGCTGACGTCTGATCCTATGTTGCAGCATACCATCAACTGACTCAAGTTCGTTTGTTCAGCTGATGTTTGATGTCTTCGGTTGGCAATCCGCATCTGAGATTCCCCCTTCATCTGAGCTTCTCCCTCAGATGGATATCTATCTCTTCACCTCAGCTGGTTCCTCATCTAATGGATCCAACAATCCAAGTAAATCACATAACATTTTGAACCGTGCTTCGGCTAGAAGTTTGGTGAAGATATCAGCTCTCAGAATCTCAGTTGGAATCTTCTCCATGGATATGTCTTTCTTCTCAATATGGTCTCGGATGAAATGATGTCGGATGTCAATGTGCTTCGTCCGAGAGTGATGAACAGGATTCAAAGAGATAGCAATGGCACTAGAGCTATCATAATGAATAAGAATCTGTCCAGTTGCAACTTCATAGTCTCTCAGTTGTTGCTTGAGCCACAACACTTGCATGCAGCAGCTACTGGCAGCCATATATTCTGACTCGGTTGTAGAAGTAGCAACACATGCTTGTTTCTTGGAGAACCACGAAACTAGCTTGCTTCCCATGAACTAACAGTGTCCAGATGTGGACTTCCTGTCCAACCGATCTCCGGCTAGATCTGCATCTGAGTATCCAGTCAGTTGGATGTTGTCGTCGGTTGGATACCACAACCCAACATTTACAGTTCCCTTCAGATACTTGATGATGTTCTTTGCTGCCAACATGTGAGCTTTCCTTGGTTGAACTTGGAACCGGGCACACACTCTAACCACGTAAGATATGTCTGGCCGACTGGCGGTTAGATATAGCAAAAAATCCATGATCCCTCTATACTTACTGGCATCCACGAGCTTTCCCTCAGTTCCAGGTTCAATCTTCCAGTTAGTATTTATCGGGATCCTTGTTGTCTTACTTGTCTGCAAACCGAACTTGGTGATGAGCTCCTTTGTGTACTTGGACTGATTGATGAAAATCCCTTCCGGTGACTGCTTCACTTGTAGTCCAAGAAAATAATTCATCTCGCCCATCATCGACATCTCGAACTTCTCCTTCATGAGATTTGAAAATTTTTCACACAGTTCCTCCGACTTAGAACCGAATATGATGTCGTCGACGTAGATTTGCACAACAAGTATATCTTCTCCAACTTTGATAGTGAATAGGGTTTTGTCAACTGACCCTCGTTTGAACCCCGAGTTCAGAAAAAAACCACAAAGAGTGTCATACCAAGCCCTGGGTGCTTGCTTTAATCCATAGATTGCTTTCTTCAATTTGTACACTCTTCCATCTCCAGTCTCAAAACCGGGAGGCTGTTCAACATATACGTCTTCCTTGATATCTCCGTTGAGGAATGCACACTTCACATCCATCTGATAGACCTTGAACTTGTGAAATGCGGCATAAGCTAGAAAGATTCGGATGGCTTCCAGCCTTGCAACTGGTGCGAAGGAGTCCCCGAAATCGATTCCTTCTTGTTGGCAATATCCCTGAGCTACCAACCTTGCCTTATTCCTCACTATGAATCCAATGGCGTCTCTCTTGTTCTTGAAAATCCATTTTAATCCAATGACTTTGACACCATTTGGTCTTTCTACCAACTCCCAAACACAGTTGCATAGAAATTCATTCAGTTCTTCTTGCATGGCTGTTGTCCAGTGAACACAGTTGAGAGCTTCCACAACATTCTTCGGTTCTGGCACATCAGCTACGAAGCAAGAAATCATGGCAACATCTCCAGCTTGCTCGAACTCCTCTAGAACTGCCAACTCCTCAGCATATTGAGCATAAGTGTTGGAATCTTCTTCGGTCGAATCTAGATTTGCAACTCTGCTCCTTATTCGTACACCTTCGGTTGGATCTCCGATGATGTTGTCAGTGGAATGATCTTCATACCATCTTCTGTTACGTCTACCTTCTTCTTCCAACTGTGGCTGTTCCATGATCTGAGCTGTGGGAGATGCTGGACTCTTCTAAGCTGGTGATTTATCAGTTGTTGAGTCTGGATCCTCAACATTGATAACATTTTGAACCGGGCTCGGTTGGGCTTCAGATGCTGATGCAGTTGGAGAGGCATCAGCTGGAGTTCCCCCTTGAGGTGAGCTGGGGTCCTCGCATTCATCTTCAGAGGAGTATGGATCATCATCCTCAGTTGCCCATACCAATGGTTCAGCTAGATTCTTTTCCCTTAGTGCTTGCGATCTGGTGATAACAGGTGGAACTTGTGAATCAGTCTGTTGTCCTTTAGCCTGTTCCCTGTACTCAAAAGTAGATTCATCAAAACTAACATGAGGTGTTATCTCCACAACACGAGAGCTATTTTTGAAAACTCTATAAGCCTTGATCCGAGCAGCATATCCAAGAAATATGCCTTTCGAAGCCTTGGCATCAAAAGTTTTCAACTGAGTCTTCCCATTGTTGTGAATATAACACTTAGAACTAAAAACGCGAAAATATGAAATATCTAGCTTCCTGCGTCTCCATAGCTCGTATGGTGTCTTTCCCAACCGCTTGGTTAGAAGAGACCGGTTCTGGGTGTAGCATGCAGTGTTGATGGCCTCAGCCCAAAATCTCTTTGGCAGAGCTGAGCTTGTCAACATGGATGTAGCTGCATCTTTCAGTGTTCGGTTTCTTCGCTCAGCTACTCCATTCTATTGCGGAGTACGCGCAGCTGATGTTTGATGAGTTATTCCATATTTCTCGCAGTACTCAATGATGGTTTCATTTAGGAACTCGGTTCCACGATCTGATCGGATGGAAATAATTTTCATCTCTTGTTTGTTTGATATCCGATTCATCAACTTGGGTAGCTCATCTCGGGTTTCACTATTGTGACGCATGAAAATGGTCCACGTATATCTGGAGAAATCATCAGTTACAACAAGTGTATACTCGTTGCCATTCATGCTCTTTGGTGTCACTGGCCCGAAGAGATCCATGTGGATCAGCTGTAACACTCGGTCGGTTGAGGGAGTTGTCTTCAATCGGAAGGAGGATCTAGCGAGCTTTCCCAACTGCATGCACTGCATATTTGTGTTGTTGAAAACACTCGGTTTGGAATGCCTTTTGCATGTTCTTGTCTGGCAAGTCGGTTCATAGTCTTGAAGTTCAGATGATTGAGCCTTTTGTGCCACAGCCAGCTCACATCTGAACTGCTCTTTGATAACAAGCAGGTGTCAGGAAGACTACTGTTCCAGTCAGCATAGTAGACATTTCCGGTTGGCGATCGATTTCCCAACAATATGACCTGCTTTGATCCGACATTTTTAACCCTGCAACCCTGTGCATCAAACTTGATAGAGAAACCATTATCACAGAATTAGCTGATGGAGAGCAAGTTATGCTTCAATCCATCAACATAAGAAACATTAGAAATTGACACGTGATTGGTTTCAAGGGTACCGTAACCTCTGGTGTGACCTTTTGAGTTGTCACCAAAGGTAACTGAGGGTCCTTCTTTCTCCATGAAACTCCCAAGCAAATCCTTCAGATTTGTCATGTGTTTCGAACATCCACTATCCATTACCCACAAGGTTCGTGATGCTTTATTCTTCCTCAGCTGTTTCTCCTGTACCTGCAAAGAGAAACTTGCTTAGGTACCCAATTTCAGTTGGGTCATGGAGGGTTAGAACCAGTTCCCCCTTGAACTGTGGGTCGTTTTTCCCTGTATACTCGAATAGATTTATCATTCCAGATCACTTTTCCTTCATCATCAACTATAACAACGCCTCGGTTATCCTTAGACTTGTTGTTAGCAGTGATGTTCTGTTTCTTGGGAGGAGTTGGATTTCTCCCATCGTGAGCTTTCGGAGGAGAGGCTTTCCCCCTGTTTTGATGGTGATTCTTATCCTGTTGAATTTATCTGTGAGGTCGGACGCCGTGTTGGAATCTTTGTGGCTGATTCTGATTCCAACTCCCTGAATGTTGTCTGTAGTTGTTCATGCCCTGTTGGTGGTTCATGTTGTGGCATGAATATCTCCAGCTGTTCGACCTGTTCCTTATCGGTTGACTCGGTTGGAACCTCTGGTTGAACTGATGATGGAACCACTGTTGATTCAGATGGTTGGATGCTTGTCGGTTCTGCGGTCAGTTCCATTCTTTCTGATGTTGACTCTGAGGTTGATTCAGAGGTCGGTTCTGGTTCTGAGTTCGGTTGCGATTGTGTTTCCGACGTCTCTGATTCCTCTTCAGACTTTTGGAACATTCCCCCTCGGTTGATGTCCCAACCGATGGAACATTATGTCCTCCATCTACTGCTCCTTTTCCCTTCTCAGTTGTGGTTCCCTTGGTCGGTTGAGCTTGCTGAGAAGTGGAGGTTGGATTACTTTGGGGAGACTCAGGTTCAACTGTGTTAGGTTCGACAACCTTGACTTCCACAGCTTTGATGAAGGTCGCTGGAGGGATTCCAGTATCCTTGATTATTTCATAACCGAGTCCTGACACGTCATCTATCTGTCGGCTGTAACTGATAAGATTCTCGATGATCTTGGATGACTGATATAGCTTGATTAAGTTGTCCTTCTCAGTTTGTAACTCCTTGAGTAGGACAACTATACGCTCGGTTTGTCCGTCTGACTTCTTTATCAGCTGGTCGATCTGAGCCTCTTGATTTTTCAACTGTTCTTGCTGCTCCTTGATCTGCTTCGTCAACACCTCATCGGTTGGAGCATTAGTTCGGTTGACTGCACTCAGTTGACTTTTAAGATTATCTATCTCTTCAGTTTGACTCTTGATCAGATCGTCCTTTTCGGTTAAGGATTCTTCATGTTTGGAGAACTGTTCTTGAAGACTCTTAAACTCAACCGATTGTTGATGTAGTTCCTCACTGAGTTCTTGAAAGTCACTCCAGGAGGGTTCCAACTCTTCATCCAGTGATTCCTGCATGTTAGAAAAATTGGGAGAAATTAGCTTAGCAGGATTAGAGTGTACCTCAGTATCATCTTGGTCGGTTCCAAGTGCCATGAGGCATTGATCCTGACTGATGGCGTTGTTGGTGGAAGTCAGCACATCCTCATCTTCAGTGTCAGTGAAGATGTCCATGTCATCAGCTGCTTCTTCTGCAACCATGGCCTTGTTCTTTCCAGCTTGCTTGGCCCTCAACGCTTCTCTCTCTTTCTTCGAGAGGTCTAGACAATCTGCTTTAAAATGTTCTTCCTTGCCGCATTCAAAGCAACCGTTGTTCACAGGATTTGAATTGTCTCGAGTTCGGTTAGATTTGTAGAACCTCTTGTATTTTCCGAACCGAGTGTCCATGTCCGCTAGCTTCTTTGACAGGGCGGCTATGTTATGTTGCAGTTCTTCTCTGCTTGGCTCCTTCGTAGCTGTGTCCGCTGATCTTGTTGGCCTTGATGTTCGCGGCTTTGAGTAGTCAGCTCGGAGCGCTACTGACTTGGTGGCTGAACCAACATCCTCATGTCGACTCGTCTGAACCGAGGACTGAGTTGACCTTCGTCGGTTCACCTTGTACTCATTTCCCTTCAGAATTGAGAACAATCTTTCAGTTCCCATCTCACCAAGGTCAGCTCGGCTCTCATGGATATTGGTGAAGGTATCTCACTCAGCTGGTAGAGCTTGTAATACTTTGAGGTTGATTTCTCTCAAAGTATATTTTCCTTTTCGGATGGACTGGATCCCTCTGATGATGTCCATGAACCGGAGCTCTAGCTAATCGATGGTTTCATCAGTTCTCAGGCAGAAGTTGTCGAAATCTTGACAAGCATGTGAGAACTTGTTCTCCTTTGTCTCGTCGCTTCCTTCACTCAGCGATGCCAAGATATCCCACATCTCTTTAGCGGTTTCACACTCCTCTATCCAAGGCAGATAATCTTGTCCAACTGTGGACATGATCGTGCTCTGAGCCCAGATGTCCAACTGGCTCACTTTGGCTTCCTCTGAAGTGTAGTCTTCTGGCTTCTGGCTTCTTCTCCACTAACTCCACAGTTGCATCCCCATCGTTGGGATTTATAGGAGTGCGAGTGATTCTCTCCCTGATGATGATCGGTCCGGATGTGAGTACTTGTTGCATCCGATGATGCTTTGACAGTAAGATCTTCTTCATCCGAGTTCTCTAGGATGTATAGTTCACAACCAAGAACATGACCACGATCTTATCCTTGACATCCATCTGCACACAACAACAGAAGAAATATGCAAGCAAATATGCACTAGCGTGATAAAAAGATCTGTTTCAGTTGACCACTGAAGAAAACACCTCGAATTCACACCTTGTGAAACAGAGTCAGCAGTCTTTTGAACCACTTGATGGTCCCGATACGAGTTCTGGTGTATGAGGGGGGGGGGGGAGAATACACCAGATAAAACTTTTTATAACAACCCCCTAAAAATAACTCAACTGAGTAATGCAACTCAGTTGGAATCACAACCGAGTAAGAAACACTCGGTTGGAAGTGAAGTGCTGTGCAGAATGTGGTGGAAATTAACTCGTATAAAATTAACTCACGCTTTTATGCACGGTTGGTCAATAACCAAAACAGTTAAGAAAGAATGCAGTTTGTATGCAGGTTAGATAGTCAGTTGAATATGCAATAAGTAACTGAAAATAAACACAACACACAAAGATTTAACGTGGTTCGGAGAGAACTCCTATGTCCACGGGGAGTTGTGAGTCCACACAACTCAGTCCAAGTTCTTCTGGACAAACCACAAAGCTTACGCGGGCTTTGCAACCGTTGAGATAAGTTTACGGGTACTTATCAACCTTACAGATTAGTTTTCGGGTACTAATCAACCTATCTACTCAGTTACGGGAAGAGTAGGGTCCTAAAACCTTTTCAGGTGAAAGAAAGGGTGGAGTTCCAACTAAATAGCTTGAACAAGAAGTGAGCTAAGACCTAACACTCTACGAACTCTCACGAGGTGATGTTCTCAAGGTTGGATCTAAAGACACTCAGACAAAATCTAACACTCTAGAACTCTCAACTAATTATGTTCTAAGAGAATGAATGTGGTTCAACTCGTGTGAGGAATTTGGTTCTTTCTTTTGCTCTTTGCACTTGTCTGTCTCGTCTCGTATGTGTCTTATATCTTGTGAGTGAATGAATGCCTCTATTTATAGGTCGAGGAATCAACTAGCCGTTGGAAGAGCTGTTGATCTCTGTTCTTTGATAGCGATGGCTTGTCTCTCATCTCTGTAGACTTTCCGGATTTGGCAACTGCGTGCTTCTGCTTTCCACCTGAGATAGCCTTGTGTTGGGCCAAATGAGGTAATGACAGAGAGTCAAACCTTCACGTGACTTCCTTATTTGAAATTCAAATCTTAACCTTTGACCTCCAACACTTGAAAGTCGGTTGAGTCGTCTGATCTTCATCTGATTAGTCTTCGGCTGATGTTCTATCTGAACATGTGAACTCTCAGCTAACTTTGAACTTCAAGCTGTTGATCTTCTTGGTTCAGGTCCTACAACTGATGTTCTGAATCTGAACGCTCAATTGTCTTTCTTGTATCTGATCAGTTGGGTTTGAACGCTCAGATGACTTTCTTTCATCTGATGTTCTCTTCCCCCTTTCTACTTCTCATCTGATGAACGCTCAGTTGTCTTCCTTACAACTGATGTTCTATCCGAGTGAAGCCTTGTTGCCGTCTTCAGCTGGAGTCCTGTAAAGATAAAATCTTAACAATGCTCAAACAGCGAGCCTAACTGCTAACATTAGGATCTGACAACATCTACTAGGTTGGGGTCAGTTGGTTTTGGAATCAATCAAAATTTTAATAAATTTCCCAACACACGACTTGAAGCTTAAAAAGTTATAAACGTTACATTGAATGTGTAAAAACATTATGCATACGCACAAAAACATTACTAAGATGTTTGACAAACATTAAATCCTTAAAAAATTAAATATGCTGCCAATTGAAAAAATCAGACGACTACACGACTAGAAAATTAAAATGGTATAAAGTATAAAACATTATATTGTATTAGCAAAAGCATTTTGTTATATGCACAACAACATTACTAAGGCATTTGAGAAACATTAAATCCTTAAAAAAAATTATTATGAGTTGGTAAAAATTACGCGAATACACAACTAGCGAATTAAAAAGTTATAAAACATCATACTGAATAAGCAAAAAGTTATATACAAAAACAAACATTATTAACATATTCGAGAAATATCAAATTCTTAACAAAATTTATATGTTGGTAATTGAAATAACATTTTTTGGTCGTTTTTGTGTACACCATAAATATATAACATATTACAATTACCAAATAAACCAAAATAATAATGCAAACACAATTTTAATTAACAGTAAGCCTAGTGGAATAAAAAACAAGTATGACAAATGAACACAAAAAACCCATATGAAAAAAATGTCAAAACAAATAAAGGAACTCTACTAAAAAAATTAAAGAGAAACAAATAAAAAAAAATAAAGGAACTTTACTAAATGAAACAAACAAGATACCAAATCCTATTTTAAAGTACACCGAAAATAAAATGTTCAAGACGTGGGGGAAAAAAATACCGCTAATTAAGGAGATTTCAGTTACACAGAATAAAATTACATCAAAGACCATGTATTAACTAACGATGGAGTAAGTCAACAAATACTATCATGTAATGTAAATCTCAACCACTAACTAAATTAAATCAAGGGTTCTGCTCAAAAAAAAAATAAAAAATATCAAGGGTCTCGTAGTAGTTTGTAGTTTCTACGTAAGGAATGGTTTCTATTTGATCCATCTCTTATATAGGAGAGAGATCATATAAGAATGATCTTTATTTAAGAAATGAGAACAAATCTCCGTCACTCATCTTGTGCATCTCGCTATATAGTGTGGTGCATTTCGTTGTGCAATGTAGTGCATGTAAAACATTTTTTCAAGTTTTTTTTTCTCGATTTTTTTCCATTTTTTTTAAGGTTGATTTTCCATAAAGCAGTGTGCATCTAATTTCAACATATAGTGCATCTAGTTTCACAGTATGGTACATCTCATTGTACAGTGTCACATCCCCAAATCCCGAGGGACGGCAGAAGCCGGGAAGCGACTGGGGTTGGATTAAAGAAGCGGGGAAGAAGGGGACTGACTGAATAAACATACATACATGACTACATAATTTCTATGAACAAGACCTCGATTATAATATATATAAGAAAAGAGTTGATCTCGGAAGATCACTCAACAAAGTATTCAAAAAGAAATCTAAGTTATTGACGGAACTTAGACTACAGTGATAATAATTACATAACATCAAAAGTATTCAAAACATCTAGAGTTTGGCAGCGGAAAAAGTGAGACATAATACAAGTCTTCTCCTAAAGACGACTTCCACTCCTAACTCAACCCTTCTCCGCTCTCGTCGCTTCAACCTGCACATTTAGAAACATATGCAGGGCTAAGTACGATAGTACTTAGTGGACACGTTGCCGAAAACATAATCATAAGTATTGAAAATCAGGCATCTCATTTTATAGCGCATCGGGGTTTTCATTTAAAAGAGCCCGTGCCTATTAAACATTTTTATCTCATTCAATAAGTAGCTTGATCAAGCATTTTTCATAGATGTTACGTTCAAATCTTGACCAGTCATAATTCACCGTGGTTGGCTACCCCTCAACAGGATACCACATACACCACAGGCTACAAGTGCACTACCTCTGGAAAGCCCCTTTTGACTAACTCAGAGCCGATCGTTAGTTAACCCCATTTGATTAACTTATAAAAGGTACAAGAGAACTCACATAAAACACAAAACATTTCATTCCATGATTATCACTTTGAAAACACGATTATCAAAGCGATAAAGAAAAGGTTTTCGAGCATTGCTCGTTTTATTTGATATATAGGAAAACCCACCTTAGCTATACAGAATTAAATAACAAGCTTCTCCTCTTTAGTCTTCCGTCCTTTCCTTGTACTGACTTCGTCCTTCATTGTACATGAAACATAACCTCGATGAGTCGTTGAGACGACAAAAGAAAATGGAAATCGAAAACAAGTTCGATTTAGTCTTTTACGTTTCAACTTTTAGGCATTTGCACGCTTAACTAATTTCTTTTATTTAAACGGAAATGAGATATGATCATATCTCGTTTTAACACTCAAACTCTGTACTTGACTCTTAGGTCAGTAGAATAAATAGTCGTTAACTCATTGCGACTTAAAAGATCGATAGAAACTAAGTTGAGAAAGAAACAACTTAGGAAAACTAAGTTCTGAAATTTCACTGCACAATGCAGTAGTTCTAGGTACTGCCCAGAACAGAGTATCTGGAAACAGGGGAAGATCCCTGTACCGTTAGAAAGCCATGGAAGTCTAGTTTACGCTCCAATTTACGGATCTCAAATCCGATAAACGAGCTAAGAGATATTACAGTTTCCGGCAAGGGTTGCAAAACTGCCGAGGTTAACCCTAATTGTTCGATAGAATCGACGTATGACTTCCTAGGTTCGTTCTAAGTTATCGAACCAACATTAAGGATCATTAATAACGACGTCAACTACAATTTCGTTCCCTCAACATTAAGGATAATTAATAACCAAATATCTTTCCTACTTGACTTTCCTATCATTAATTACGTACATTTGTTCGTCTCTTACGGATTTTCCGAAGTTATCGGATTTCGATCAAATTCTACATTATCAATCCTCATCTATCGAGATTCATTATTATCTATATCATCGCCTCATATCATTACTCAAACTCAACTAATAATCGAACCTTCGTCTCTTACATTAACACAATATATTTTAGATTAATTCCAAATAATTCCTATTATCAACTAACATCATTAGAAACCATAATCCATCATCATTTCATCAATAAAATCAAAGCTCATAAAACCCCTAATTCCTACTAATTTTTGGTATCAACTAGTAATTAGGGAAGGTGAATTTCTTCATCAATTAGCTCCATTAGTCCATTAATTATCCTACTACAACACCAATTAATCAAAGATCAATACTATTACAACATTAATTTGGAAAATCAAGTGAAACCCTAAACCCTAAAATCGGCATTCATCAATGTTAGGGGATTTCATTTGTTCTTTCACTAATCCTCAATTAATCATCTTCCAAGCTCAATTATGTAATCAATTTTAGAATTAATCCATCCTAACCTAAACCCCTAATTTTTGGTCCACGTGTAGATATTAGGGCTTTTGATTTCTTCATCAATTAACCATAGAATATCAACCCTAATTCATCTAAAAGCATAATATTAAAGATGGAATCATCCTATTTCAACTACTAGAATTCGGTCATCATAGAAAATGGAAAGAATTAAATTCTAAATGGATGGAAGTGTAGAGAAGAAGATTACCTTAAGTTTTAATGAAAGAAGAAATAGGATTCGATGGTTGGATGATGAACTTTAGTGAATTTCCTTGCCAAAGCTCAAGCTTCTTCAATGGTGTTTTAGGAAGAACAAGATGAGAGAGAACAAGTATGTGTGTGTGGCGGTTTCAAGGGGTTGGGGAAGGAGAAAAATGACTAACAAGTAAGGAAAATATCTAAGAGACTTAGGTGTAAAGTAAGAAGAATTATCTTGGAATATATGAGGTGTAAAGTTTATACTATATAAAATTGAAATATCAAGCTATGTATGAGAGAGGGAGGTCAGTAATGTGGGGAGGAAAAAGGAGAAAATACGCGTTTTTCTGGCGCGATACGACGTTACGGAAATCGAAAGACGAAAAATGTATCTCGGCACAATATCGTCAAATTCCGATTCTACCATAAATTCCGATATATTTTACTTACTCGGAAAGTAATATTAAAAATTTAATTTCCGACAAAAACTCGGGACGTCACAGTCCGAGTTTTATCCGGAAAAATCATAACAATGAATTTTCTCGGGCGAATTCGTATCGCGATTTCTTGAATGTAAAAATCAGACGGTTTTCCGATCTGAGTTCTAGAACTAAAAAGTTATCGTACGCGATAACCCTAAATACAGTAGTCATCTAACTGACTTGCGTAATTTATTTTCGGAAACGGATTTCACCGTTGGTTTTAGAATTCAAATTCATGAACTTAGGCGTGCAAAGCCATTTTTATTATTAACTTTAAAATTTTAAGTCAGTACGAAATTTCTGTGGTATTACATCCTACCCCCCTTGCGAAAAATTTTGTCCCGAAATTTGCATACCTTCTGCAAAAAGATGAGGATATCTCTCCTTCATCTTTTCCTCAAGCTCCCACGTGGCTTCTTCCTGCCCGTGGTGATTCCATATTACTTTCACGATTGGTATCGATTTGGTTCGTAGTTCTTGAACCTTTCTATCCAAAATTGATATCGGCTTCTCTTCATAACTCAAGTCAGATTCAAGAACAACGTCTTGCTGACTTATAACGTGCTTAGGATCATAGACGTATTTTCTCAATTGAGAAACGTGAAACACATTGTGGACACTTCCTAGACTTGACGGTAAGGCCAATACGCAACAGGTCCTACTTTCTCGAGGATTTCGTAAGGTCCTATGAACCTGGGTCTTAGTTTACCCTTTTCACCGAATCGAATGATCCCTTAGAAGGTGAAATCTTAAGGAAAACTTTATCTCCTATTTCAAATTCAAGATTGGTTCGACGATCATCAGCATAAGACTTCTGTCGGCTCTGGGCTTCTTTCATTCTATCTCGTATCTACCGAACTATCTCAATCATCTCATTTACTGCATCTGGGCCTAGGTTCTTTCTCTCACCTACTTCGTCCCAATAAAGTGGTGATCTACATTTCCTTCCATACAAAGCCTCGTACGGCACCATTCCTATCGTGGCCTGATAGCTGTTGTTGTAAGCGAATTCGACCAAATGTAGAATGTCTTCCCAATTCGCGCCTCGGTCCAAAACCACTGTCCTTAACATATCAACTAAAATCTGAATCGTCCGCTCTGACTGTCAAACTGTCTGTGGGTGAAACGTTGTACTGAAGTTAAGACACAACATAATCCATTTTTCGAGGCGTCGGTGTAAACCGCATACTCCTTGTTTGCGTCTGGAAGAGCTAATACTGGCGCTGAGGTTAGCTTTTCCTTAAGCGTTTGGAAACTCTTTTCACACTCGTCCGTCCATTTAAATTTGGTATCCTTCCGAAGTAACTGCGTTATCGGGCGAGCGATCGTAGAAAATCTCTCAATAAACCTTCTGTAATAACCGGTTAAACCCAAGAAACTTTGGATCTCATTCTGACTCGTTGGTGACTTCCAGTTGTGCACTGCCTCTACCTTGGCAGGATCTACCTTGATTTCTTCTACCAAAACTATATAACCAAGGAACATTACTTCCTTCAGCCAAAATTCGCATTTACTGAATTTGGCGTAGAGTTTCTCGGCTCTAAGTGTTTCCAACACTATCCGTAGATGTTCTTCGTGCTCTTTCTCATTTTTGGAGTAAATGAGAATGTCGTCGATGAATACTAAGACGAATTTGTCTAAGTATGGGTGGAAAACTCTATTCATGAGGTCCATGAATACTGCGGGGGCGTTGGTCAATCCAAATGGCATTACTAGGAATTCGTAATGGCCATAACGGGTTCTAAAGGCGGTTTTAGGTACGTCCTCAGGTTTGATCTTCAGCTGATGGTACCCTGACCTTAAATCTATCTTGGAGAAGACTCCTGCACCCTTGAGCTGGTCAAAAAGATTCTCTATCCTTGGCAAAGGATATTTGTTCTTGAGTGTGATCTTGTTCAGCTCTCTATAATCTATACACATTCTCATCGAACCGTCCTTCTTTCTGACAAACAATACTGGCGCTCCCCAAGGTGAGACACTTGGTCTGATGAAACCAAGGTCTAACAATTCTTGTAACTAGATTTTAAGTTCCTCTAGCTCTTTCGGTTCCATCCTATATGGGGCTTTGGATTTGGGTGTTGCTCCTGGTTCTAAGTCGATCGTGAAGTCCACGTGACGATCTGGTGGCAATCCTGGCAACACTTCTGGAAAGACGTCTTCATATTCGCTCACAACCTTCACATCCTGTATGGTCTTCTTTGCTTCTGGTTATCCGACTAGGTACACAAGATAAGCTGTAGTACCCTTCTTCTTCATCAATTTCATGGCTTGCAACGCTGATATTATTGGTACTACTCTACCCATTGAGATTCCGTGGAATTCGGTTGGTTCTTTACCCGGTGGTTGAAAAGAGATTTTTCTCTCGTTGCAGAGAATCGTAGTTTAATTCTCTGACAACCAATCCATTCCTAAGATTATATCTACGTCCCACATTATCATAACATTTAAGTTGTTCGCTTTAACCTTAAGAGTTCCGATTTCTAAGTCTAGGTTAGAGCAAACATGAGTAGAAGTAGTGATCTCTCCTGAAGGTGTAGCTACTCTCATAGGGTGTGCAGCTCTTACAGGTCTGATGTCTAAGTTATCGGCACACGAGCCAGCAATAAAAGAATGCGATGCGCCGGTATCAAACAGTATCTTAATAAGGATGTTGTGAAGTTTTCCCATACCTGCGAGATTGCCTTTTCCCTTGTGTTGGCCACCCTGTTTGATAGCGCATCCTCTCGCATTTTGTTGCTGCTGTGCGTACTGCTGGAATTGCTGCTGATTGATCGGTTGCTGTGGCTGTGTTTGCGCTTGTATAGCCCTCAAAGGTACTGCCTGAAGTGGTTTAGGGCAGTCCTTCTTCATATGTCATTTTTGCCCGCAATTGAAGCAATTGGAGGTGCCTATCTGACAAACACCGTAGTGCGCCTTGTTACATTTAGAGAAAACAGGCACGTTAACCCTCCCGGGGTTATTTCCTCCATGGTTGGTGTTCCTCTGCTGCCCCTGTGGTTGATTCTGTTGACCGTTACCTCTCCCTGATCCATTCTGCCTATTTCCTTGAAGGTACAACCCCGACTGGTTGTTTCCTTGCCACGGTCTCTTGTTGTTGTTCTGACCAGGCTGCTAATAGCCTTGCTGATTATTATTCCTCTGATTCCCCTGATTCTGATTGTAGTTCTGGTTGTTACCACTGCGATTACCTCCATCCCATTTCCGTTTTCCCTGGAAATTGCTATTATTGTTGTTATAATAGCCTCTGTTCTGGTTCTGTGGAGCTGGTGTGGTTGTTATGGTTTTCTTCTCATCAGGCACAACGGCCTCCATTTCTAAAGCTCTTCCTAAAATATCAGTATAGCTTAGTCCTCCATGACTAGCCAAGGCAATTCCCAACTCGTGTCGTAGTCCCCCTTGGAACTTCTTCGATCTCTTTTCCTCGGTATCGACTTGCGAAGGCGCATACCTAGAAAGCTCACAGAACTTAGTGTCGTACTCAGTTACCGTCAGTTTTCCCTGTTTTAGATTATAGAACTCAGCCTCCTTCTGAGCTCTATACGTCTTGGGTACATATTTGTCAAACAGGGCTTCCTTGAACTCTTCCCACGTAAAACGAGCTAGACGCTCCGCGGGTATCATTTTCTGTCTGGCCTCCCACCAGTAGTCCGTTGATCCCGTCAGTTGGAAAGCAACACATAGTAGTCGCTCCTCATCAGTACATCTGAGGAGTTTGAAGATTTTCTCAGTAGACCGCACTCATAGCTCAGCATCGCTAGGGCTGCCCGTTCCACTGAACATCGGGGGGTTTCTCTTGAAGAAGAGGTCCTCAATATCTCTACGGGGTGGTGGTGGAGGTGGTGGTGATGGTGATAGTGGTGGGGTATCTTGATGTTCCTGATCCTGTTCCCTTTCATCCTCTGGCTGACGTCTTCCACGCCCACGGGGCCTACCAGGTCCCCTTCTGTTGTTAACGTTTCTTGGCGGCATTTTTCCTTAAGCTATAGGTAACAAAAATTCTCATTAGCCCCTTTCCTTAATCATTCGCTTACTTACTAACCCTCTTTCCAACTTAAACAAGCTCGTAGAAAGAAAATCGAACATAACTTCGATATTAATTCATTAATCTTTTAACCTCTCAAGTTAAACTCAATTCTCGTTACACGAGTTCATTTGACATTCAGGTTTCATTACTTGATTCATAGAAAATTTTTCTTGTGATTAAAAACCCTCTCGTGGGTCGTGTATATATATATACATCAAAAAGAATATTAATTCTGCCTCCAACGAGGACTTATACAAAAAGTTAGACTACCACTAGTCTAAACTAGGCTAACTGCCTACTATTTACCGGGTGCACTAACAGGCTGCATCTCCGTAACTAAAAGTACTAGAACGGAAACGATTCATAAAATTTCATATCCGTTAGAGTACTACAAAACTAGTTACTGATCCGACTATGTACAGGGCAAAAGAAACTACTACAACTACTGATATTAACACGCGTCTACAATGCTCTACTCAACTAACTGCAGTCGAGTCCAAGCTACCCTCTACGGCCTGTAAAAACCCTAAGAGTCCTCCTCTGGGTCCTCCTCCGGGTCCTCTTTCGGATCCTCTTCTGGGTCCTCCTCCTCAGGATCCTCGTCCAGGTCCTCCTCAGGATCCTCGTCCGGGTCCTCCTCTTCAGACTCTGAACCAAAGACGAGCTGGAGGACCTCGTCCTCCCTCAGAGTAGAGCCGTCAGAAAGTGTAAACCGAGGTGGTGACGGTGCCTCTGTAACTGCCTCCTCTAAGTCTGAAACAAGGTAGTCCTCACTAGTCTCTACTGCACGCTTCTTCAGAGGAAAAAGGTGCTCAGGAATGGAACCGGACTCAAAAACCTCTCTGGAACGGACCCTGGATGGTCCTGCCTCTATCTGCTCTCTGACTGTCGCCCACTTCGCACATATCTCCTCGCTTGGTACAAAGTCTGGTGGTATCTCCAACAAAGTGGAAAACTCTGGGTCCAAGTCTAGGTGCTCTGGCTCGGTATCTGCTGGGAAGTGACTGTAGGGGAGATGCGGCTCAAAAGGAACTAGAAGCATGAATCTGCTGTCAAAGAATCGCCCGTGTATATATAGGGCGAATCCCGTGTAGTTGCCCGTCGGCTCGGTGTCATCGCCGAAAATCCCAAGAAAATACCATGCCACGCGGTGCGCCCAACCGCACCACTCGTCCGGTAGATGCACAATCAGGTCGGATATCGCCTGAGTCATGTCACTACTAGAAGCCATCCTACAAAAGTTTTAAGGAAACACGGATCAGTAACGGGTAGGGAAAAATAACTTATCTTAATGAAATACTTAGATTACAAAATGAACATTCCTTATTCAATTGTAATATCACAACTTAAACAACCACTTATCATAACATCTAGCAATTCAAGAAATTGCACTCAAACATCAATATATAGAAATAAAATTTCAAGATTTTATTTCCATTCATTATCCTATTATTCATTTTATTCTTTCCTGATTTCTCTCATAAACTTTCTTCCCCGAAGGAATTTCTTATCGATTTTCAGTCAGTAAAAACAAAGTGCGTCCACTTTGTTCATGTTACTCCTTCAACAAGTAACGTTCATTCTCAAAAGACTTGTCGTTTTACGACACTTGATACACGTACTCGTCGAAATTCTCGTTTAAAAACGAAATATAGAAATAAATTCCAAAGGAAAATGGAATATTAATTGGGGAATAACTTTTAGGACATAAGTTCCAATCGTCATTGGATACGATCGATTGTTGGAAAAAATTTAATCAAGCCTCGTGCTCGATTCTCAATAATAAAACATTTTTTTCTTCTCGAAGTTCGAATGAAGAGAACTCCGCTAAAACGAAACGAAGCGACACGAAACAACGTAACGTGAACGACGTTGTTCTTGTTACTTATACGTAAGTAACATTTGTTTATTTTCGTTGTCTTTGATTCTCTTTATTTTATCCTCTTCACCTCGATCATATCTTTCTTGGTCGGAAGCCAACGTTTCTCGTACGTTTACTCGTTTCTTTCGCTCACTTGATACCAAGTTAATTCATCCCGTCATTATTCATCTCATTTCCTCGAAGGAAATTGTTACCGGCTCCTAAGTATAAAAACAATATTCAACTTTGCTGAGTCTTACTTATGTCACTACACGCACGTGACATTCACCTGAAGAAGTCGTTCTCGTTTCACGAAGACCTTTCGAAATCATTTGATAAAACGTTTCTTAAAACGTCTAAGTTCTCGAGGGTTTAGAAAAAGACCTTAGATTTCAAGTCTACGTTCTCATTGAACCGAAAAAAATCCCTAGAATCATTCTAGATTCTCGTGCCAAGGTATCTTTAAAATAATAGAAATTATTGCGTAAATAATTTCACGTAAGATAGTACTCGTACTATCACATAATCACATAACAAGCAAAGTATAAATATATATACTTGCAAAATAATTCTTATTCTTGGCACGTAAATTTCATTCTCATTCTCATTTTCATTCTCGTTGAATACTCATTCAAAAATTTCTTTTAAAAGAAATTACATATTTGAAATTATTTCCTTTCTTTCTTTTCTCGTTGAGTCGACGTAGCGGGAGGTTGAGTTGTCATCTATAATCTAATCCTTATTGTCATAACTCTAACTCTTAACTTTACTTGGAAGAAGACTCTGATCTAGAGTACATACAAGTACTCTATCTCGTGACTCGAAAGAAAGACTCGTATGCAGAGCAGAAACGATTGCTCTGATACCACTCTGTCACAGCCCCAAATCTTGAGGGACGGCAGAAGCCGAGGAGCGACTGGGGTTGGATTAAAGAAGCGGGGAAGAAAGGGACTGACTGAATAAACATACATACATGACTACATAATTTCTATGAACAAGACCTCGATTATAATATATATAAGAAAAGAGTTGATCTCGGAAGATCACTCCACAAAGTATTCAAAAAGAAATCTAAGTTATTGACGGAACTTAGACTCAAGTGATAATAATTACATAACATCAAAAGTATTCAAAACATCTAGAGTTTGGCAGCGGAAAAAGTGAGACATAATACAAGTCTTCTCCTAAAGACGACTTCCACTCCTAACTCAACCCTTCTCCGCTCTCGTCGCTTCAACCTGCACATTTAGAAACATATGCAGGGCTAAGTACGATAGTACTTAGTGGACACGTTGCCGAAAACATAATCATAAGTATTGAAAATCAGGCATCTCATTTTATAGCGCATCGGGGTTTTCATTAAAAAGAGCCCGTGCCTATTAAACATTTTTATCTCATTCAATAAGTAGCTTGATCAAGCATTTTTCATAGATGTTACGTTCAAATCTTGACCAGTCATAATTCACCGTGGCTGGCTACCCCTCAACAGGATACCACATACACCACAGACTACAAGTGCACTAACTCTGGAAAGCCCCTTTTGACTAACTCAGAGCCGATCGTTAGTTAACCCCTTTTGATTAACTCATAAGGTACAAGAGAACTCACATAAAACACAAAATATTTCATGCCATGATTATCACTTTGAAAACACGATTATCAAAGCGATAAAGAAAAGGTTTTCGAGCATTGCTCGTTTTATTTGATATATAGGAAAGCCCACCTTAGCTTTACAGAACTAAATAACAAGCTTCTCCTCTTTAGTCTTCCGTCCTTTCCTTGTACTGACTTCGTCCTTCATCGTACATGAAACATAACCTCGATGAGTCGTTGAGACAAAAAAAGAAAATGGAAATCGAAAATAAGTTCAATTTAGTCTTTTACGTTTCAACTTTTAGGCATTTGCACGCTTAACTAATTTCTTTTATTTAAACGGAAACGAGATACGATCATATCTCGTTTTAACACTCAAACGCTGTACTTGACTCTTAGGTCAGTAGAATAAATAGTCGTTAACTCATTACGACTTAAAAGATCGATAGAAACTAAGTTGAGAAAGAAACAACTTAGGAAAACTAAGTTCTGAAATTTCACTGCACAATGCAGTAGTTCTGGGGACTGCCCAGAACAGAGTATCTGGAAACAGGGGAAGAACCCTGTACCATTAGAAAGCCATGGAAGTCTAGTTTACGCTCCAATTTATGGATCACAAATCCGATAAACGAGCTAAGAGATATTACAGTTTCCGGCAAGGGTCGCAAAACTGTCGAGGTTAACCCTAATTGTTCGATAGAATCGACGTATGACTTCCTAGGTTCGTTCTAAGTTATCGAACCTACATTCTCTCGAAATTATCACGTCAAGGCAGTCAACACGTACTCTCGTACGTGATAAACTCCTTTCCATTTCCCGTCTATAATCACGACGATTAAAACCTCGTCGTTTCAACTACCAATTACTATACCAACAACAAGTTAACAAATCTCGTTCCAACTTCTCGATTATAAAAGAAACTCAACATTTCATTGCTCGGATTAACACGACGTCAACTACAATTTCGTTCACTCAACATTAAGGATCATTAATAACCAAATATCTTTCCTACTCGACTTTCCTATCATTAATTACGTACATTTGCTCGTCTCTTACGAATTTTCCGAAGTTATCGGATTTCGATCAAATTCTACGTTATCAATCCCCATCTATCGAGATTCATTATTATCTATATCATCACCTCATATCATTACTCAAACTCAACTAATAATCGAACCTTTGTCTCTTACATTAAAACAATATATTTTAGATTAATTCCAAATAATTCCTATAATCAACTAACATCATTAGAAACCATAATCCATCATCATTTCATCAATAAAATCAAAGCTCATAAAACCCCTAATTCCTACTAATTTTCGGTATCAACTAGTAATTAGGGAAGGTGAATTTCTTCATCAATTAGCTCCATTGGTCCATTAATTATCCTACTACAACACCAATTAATCAAAGATCAATACTATTACAACATTAATTTGGAAAATCAAGTGAAACCCTAAACCCTAAAATCGGCATTCATCAATGTTAGGGGATTTCATTTGTTCTTTCACTAATCCTCAATTAATCATCTTCCAAGCTCAATTATGTAATCAATTTTAGAATTAATCCATCCTAACCTAAACCCCTAATTTTTGGTCCACATGTAGATATTAGGGCTTTTGATTTCTTCATCAATTAACCATAGAATATCAACCCTAATTCATCTAAAAGCATAAAATTAAAGATTGAATCATCCTATTTCAACTACTAGAATTCGGTCATCATAGAAAATGGAAAGAATTAAATTCTAAATGGATGGAAGTGTAGAGGAGAAGATTCTCTTAAGCTTTAATGAAAGAAGAAATAGGATTCGATGGTTGGATGATGAACTTTAGTGAATTTCCTTGCCAAAGCTCAAGCTTCTTCAATGGTATTTTAGGAAGAACAAGATGAGAGAGAACAAGTATGTGTGTGTGGCGGTTTCAAGGGGTTGGGGAAGGAGAAAGATGACTAACAAGTAAGGAAAATATCTAAGAGACTTAGGTATAAAGTAAGAAGAATTATCTTGGAATATATGAGGTGTAAAGTTTATACTATATAAAATTGAAATATCAAGCTATGAGAGAGAGAGGGGGGAGGTTGGCAATGTGGGGAGGAAAAAGGAGAAAATACGCATTTTTCCGGCGCGATACGACGTTACGGAAATCGAAAGACGAAAAATGTATCTCGGCACAATATCGTCAAATTCCGATTCTACCATAAATTCCGATATATTTTACTTACTCAGAAAGTAATATTAAAAATCAAATTTCCGACAAAAACTCGGGACGTCACAGTCCGATTTTTATCCGGAAAAATCATAAAAATGAATTTTCTCGGGCGAATTCGTATCGCGATTTCGTGAGTGTAAAAATCAGACGGTTTTCCGATCTGAGTTCTAGAACTAAAAAGTTATCGTACGCGATAACCCTAAATACAGTAGTCATCTAACTGACTTGCGTAATTTATTTTCGGAAACGGATTTCACCGTTGGTTTTAGAATTCAAATTCATGAACTTAGGCGTGCAAAGCCATTTTTATTATTAACTTTAAAATTTTAAGTCAGTACGAAATTTCTGGGGTATTACATACAGTGCAGTGCATCTACAACATTGTAGTTCATGAGATGCACCACTACGTGTACTGATATGTATGGCACAGTGTAATGAAATGCACTACTAGGTGTAATGAAATTCACTATGCTTTACGAAAAAATAAACCTTAAACAACAAAAAAAAAACTAAAAAAAAAATGTTGTACATGCACCATAATGTATAACGAGATGCACTACATAGTGTAACGAGATGCACCATGTTTTATGAAAAAATGAGATAGAAAAAAAAATAAAAAATAAGGCACACGTGCCCGCCTTTTTTATTTTTGCGATGTGAGGTTCAGATACATTCCTTTTTCTTACTTTAAGTGCATTTTCACTAGAACCAATCAATATATATATATATATACATATATATATATACATATATTTATATCAATATATATATATATATATATATAGGGGTGAGTTCAGGTGAAAAGACTCTTTACTGTGAGAAATAAGAAGTATTCTGATCCCTTGATCACTTATAAATTGACGGTTAGATGTATTTCATGGTAATCTCACGAATTAAATCAATAAAATGTGGCAGTTGAATTTTAATAATCCCTCCGTCCAAGAATCAAATACCTACTTACCAATATTTTTTTGTCCACAAATCAAATACCTACTTACCTTTTTGTACAATCATACCCTCCTACTTTTTCTTTATTAACTACCCTTTAACATTGATGACCCCACCTCCCAACAACTTTATTCCTATTTTTTTGTCATCATAATAACTTTATTCCTACTTTTTGGTCAATAGCACCACTTTTTTATCAATACCACTGTTTTTTTGTCATTATCCTACTATCCCTACATTCTAACTTTTACCTCATTCAAAATAACTTTATCAATTTTCTTAATCTCCGTGTCGGAATCCAAATAGGTATTTGATTTGTGAACGGAGGGAGTAGTAACAAGCTCATATCTGTAAAAGAAAATTACCATTATCTTTTAGACAGATGTGGGCCGCGGATTTTTCGCAATTTACCCAGGATTCAATACTCGCACATATTTAAGACTTCAATTAAATCATTTTTCTTTCTTTTACAATTGCATAATTGCATATTAATATAGAGGAAACTAACAAAAAAATACCAAAACATAAAAAACACTTCTTTTATAGCCTATCTTTAAAACACACTCTTTTGTATACCAAAATCATGTAAAAGTACTAAAATACCCTTAAATTTCAAAGTCAACCGTGTCATACTTTTGACTGCGCACGTGGTCACGATGGGAATGTCACGATGGGGTGTTCACGATGGAAATCCCATCGTGAGGTCACGGTGGCAGTCCCATCGTGTGGTCACGATGGCACTTCCATCGTGACCAAGACTGATGCATGCGAAACTCATTAATGTATCTGCACATTCGATTTGGTGAATATTTTCGGGTGTACTAGGTAATAAATGAAGCCACTGAGGTTGGTGGCGGTAGTAATGGGGAAGAATAATCCCCATTCAAACTCATAACCTCACATTCAAACATATACACAATCAACAAACATACACCCAAAAAAAAAAACCAATCATCATTCCAAGCATCCAAGATCTCGCCCAAGAAGAACGAAAGCATCAACGGGGGCTCCGTGGCGTTCCTTACTTCATACAAAGGTAAGCATAATATGCATAATGTTTGTTCATTTGATATAAGTTGCTGCTGAAATTAGGGTTATTGTTAGGGTGAAATTAGGGTTTTTGAAAGTATAATACAAGATATGTTTCATCTTATGTCATGAAATATGTTATTTTGTTCATATAATGGTGTCTTAAATTAAAAACTTCATGGTATCGTGGGGTTAAAAGAAGTTGAAATACCTAGTTCTAAGCTAACCACACGAATTCTGCTATGGTCACGATGGACAAGTTCACCGTGTTCACGATGGTGATCACCATCGTGAGGTCACGATTCGTGAGGTCATAATGACAATTGCCATCGTGAGGTCACGATTCGTGAGGTCACGTTGACAATTGCCATCGTGAGCTCACGAATTGTGACCTCACGATAGTGATCACCATCGTGACCAACACAGATGTGTGCTAAATAAGTATTTTCATTGATTGTTTACACTTCATTTTTGTATATTTTCTTAATTTTAGATGTCTTTACGCCGTATTATTATATATCACGACGGTCATTGGGAGCGATCGACATATATGGACGGGGATTTATTTGTTGTCTACATCGACCCCGGCACGATTAATCGTGCTAACCTTGTGGAACTCATTAGAGAGTGTTTGAATGGTGGGAAGGAGACCGAATATGTGTTATGGTACCTCACAACCATTAACGGCATGAAAGCAAAAGTGCTATTGCGGGGCGATTTAGAATTACTTCGATGGTTAGCGGACCCTAAAGAGGATCCAGAAGTTTATGTGATTGAAAACCGCGGGAACTCCGCCCCCGAAGTTAATGTGAGAGGTAGCACCTCGGGTGCACAACATGATAGCGACGACGGTGATGATGATGAATATGATGAAGATTATGAAGAGGATGAAGCGGTGTCTACATCCGAAGATGAAGAGGAAGATCGTCGTAAAGATTTGCTTGAATCATTGAAAGAAGAGTTTTATGCTTGGATTGGACAGTCGGCACAAATGGATAGGCTCATGGGGCAGCGACACTTTTTATCGGACCATCAATCAGAAAATGAGGTTGAGCATGAGCGTAAACAGCACAATTGGATCATTCCACATCCTGACATTGAAAGCGCAATACCGTTGGCGTGGGTTGAGCGGCCTGTCGTCATCAATGGTAGTCTCGAGGTAGGGTCGATATTTCGATCAGTGCAAGAGTTGAGGATAACTGTAGGAATGTATCATTTGGAGCACTTTGTGGAGTGTAAGACCGATCGCTCCGCTTCGAACAGTGCAGTGTACCTATGTAGGAGTGGTAGAAAGAATTGCACGTTTAGGTTGTGTGCTACGGAATGTGCAACTCTTTTTCGGATTACTAAGTTGACATTGGATTACAGTTGCCGATCAAATTTGAACTGTGCTGCACGTGCAAGGTCGGTGAGTAGCGAGGTGGCCGCATTTTATTTTTCTAAGAAATTGATAGATGAGAAGGTCGTTCTGAGGCCAAACGAGATGATGGCAGAGATGCGCATGCGATACGGCGTTCAAATGTTATACAACTTTTTTATCCGAACAAGGCAACTAGCGATAGAGAGAATGTACGGTGACTTCCCCTCGTCATATCAGAAGATTTCGTCGTATTTGTATTTGTTGAAACAACGTAATCCTGGGACTGTATACGACTTGCAGACGACTAGTGAATGAGTGTTTTGTCACATGTTCCTTGCCCTTGGACAGTGTATTAGAGCATTTGAGCAGTGTCTTCGACCTATGCTCATAGTAGGGTAGAAACAAAGGAACCTTATTTGTTGCCTGCACGAAGGATGGGAACGAGCAAGTGTTTCCGCTTGAAATTGGCCTTGGTCCGATAGAGAACGATGAGTCGTGGACTTATTTTCTCTATAACCTACGCAAATGCTTCAATCCATCCGAAAATTTGTTGATACTGAGCGACCAACATAAGAGCATTAAGAATGCAGTTCGAACCGTCTATCCAAATGCATTCTACGGATTGTGCTATCACCATCTACAGAAAAATTTGACCCCATACGGCAAAACTGTGGCCACACTCTTTTATGAAGCAGCATTTAGTTATCGCCACGACGTGTTTGAAAACTTTTTCGAATTGTTGTACACTGTAAGTCCTAATGGTGCTCATAGACGACTTTCTCAAATTGGACCAGAGAAGTGAGCTAGGCCAAAATGTCCTGTGCGGCGCTATGGATTACTGACATCCAATGCTGTCGAATCCGTGAACAGTGTTTTGTGGTGGGGTAGGCGTTTACCAGTGTGCTCATTACTTGAAACATTTCGCCACACATTGGAGGATTGGTTTGACGAGCGGCGTACTGATGCTGAATCGAGAGATCATGTGTTGACTGTAACTACATTCAACAAGCTTTCTCTATCCGTGCAAGCAAGTCTCTCTCTTCCTATTCGACCAATCACCGACCATGTTTATAAAGTAGACGAAGATAATCAACAATATCAAGTGGATCTTCAAAATTGGACGTGTGATTGTCGTGTCTTCAATGAGGATAGGATTCCATGTAAGCATGTTGTTGCCGCTATAAGGTAAAATCTATATTATTTGTTATAATTTTCTACTATTTTTATATTCATTTTGTATGTAAGTAATTCTATTTTTCCTATTTTAACAGGCGGGCCGGCATTGGTTTGAACGTGTACGATTTCGTACATAGATATTTCAAACAAGACGGCCTAAGACAGACTTATGCTGAGCATATCAATCAAATACCACACCCCGATGAGTGGAATGTGCCACCGGAGATCAAATCAATTAGGGTTTATCCTCCAGAAGATATACGTCAGGCCGGTCGTCCAAGAACGAGTCGTGCTCGGTCAGCAGTTGAAGGCCCGAGAGCCCGACGTCCTCAAGTTTGCTCAAGGTGTGGTGGATCTGGGCACAACAGAAAAAAATGCACGACATCTATTCCCCCTGGTGGAGTCGATTTGAATATCCCTCTCCTACAAACAAAGGATGAACAAAATTTTCATGATTTTTGGGGAGTAGAATCAAGTCAACGACGCCGAAGGAAAAAAAGATGTAGCAATTTTCGTCGTGAAGGTCATGATATTAGGGCATGTCCTGACACAATTGAAGATGAAATATAGGAGTAACAGAGCTTGTTGAGTTTATGGCATTGTATTGACCTTTTTAAACCTTTAATATCTGTTTTTATGTTTAGAATTTTTGAGACAGGTATTATTTGCATACATGGATGATTTTTGGTGAGTCCCTGCCTTGATCACGATGACAAAACGATGGTGACCTCACGATGGTATCTGCAACGTGAGGTCACGATGAGATAGCCATCGTGAAGTCACGATGAAGGAACAGCCATGACCCCACGATGGTCACTACTATCGTGACCTCACAAAGGTGATCCCATCATGATGAATCCAGATTTCCCGATAAAGTGGGACATAATCTCAAACTTTTTATTTCAACCATACGTACATTACCTTCTTTTCCACCAATACCCAACATATATCATTATTATCTCATTCCTATCTCCCTCTTCCCTCTTTTCAATACCTCCACTTCTCTTGTCCACCGCCGCCGCCGCCGCCCCCACCGCTCGTTTCCGATTGGAGGTACGTTTCTTCGACCTCAATGTCACCCAATTATTGGAGTTATGAAATTATCTTTGGTTTTATATTTTAATGAATTGATTATCTAGTATTCTTTTGCAAGAATTCTAAAATTTTGTTTGATATGTTGATGTTGTTGTTTTATGTCCGATATATGTTTGTTGTTTTTTAATTTGGTTTGCTATGTTGAATTTCGAAGAATATGTTGATGTTGTTGATATGTAAAAATTTTCAATTTATGTGTCAATTGTTGAAGTTGGTTGGAGATGTTGATGTTGATAATGATGTTCGATTTATGTAAAATGTGGCAAATTATTGAATTTAATTGGTTGATGTTGATGTTCGTCTTCACTTTATGTTTTGTCGCATTTGGATAGTTGTAGATGTCGACCAACCCATCCGGTTCAAACTTGAACTGTCTATCAGGAGACAAGCCCTTTTTCGATGTTATCCTAGCCAAGTCACATGTTTCGGCCCCTTGGCATTTGGTATGAATTTCTACCACTAAACAAACAATTAATTTGTTTTGTATGACTTTTAATCAATGCCTTGTGTGCAATATAGCATATACCAGCACATATTGTCTGTAAACTTCCTCGTGCGGATGTGCCACTGGTTGCCAATCATAATGGAACCGAATGTCAGTTGATGTACCTTGGATCTTTGAAGATACCGAAGTTTGAGTATGCAGGGTAGAAACAATTCACACGCACTTTCGACCTCAAAGTAGATGATGCCATGATCTTTGAGGTGATGGAGTCGACACAGCAAATTATTAGATGCCGAGTGCTGATCCTGAGGGACACTGCTTGGTTGCCGCCGGAACTTGAGACCCGAAATAAAGCAGCGGATGATGGTGTGTCACCCTCCACGGCTCTAGATGTCGACTAGCGTGTTGGTTGTAGTTTAGATTTGTTTAAAAGTTATGTTTGAACTTTATTCGTATTAAACTACTAGACCTATTTGGTGACTTTATTTGGTGATTTGTTTAAGGGTTCTGTATGAATTTGTACTAAAAGTGTTGAATTTGATGTTTCGTTTTATGCAATGTAGTCTTGAATTTCAATGTTATTTTTTTTCGAGTTTCTGGACAGGTCACGATAACCACGCCAACGTGACCTCACGAAGGCATCATCATCGTGAGCTCACGATGGCACCATCGTGAGCTCACGATGATGATGCCATCGTGACCTCACGATAAAGAAGCCACCGTGTGGTCACGTTGGCGAGTACATCGTGATCACGATGACATTCTCACGACCAGGTTCACGATGATATTTTTATCCCAACATGAAGTAATAAACCGGAACAATTACGTCTAAAATAATGATTAATTAGTGTTGTAATGTTATATTATGTCTTAAGAAACATTTGCACATCATATTTTACGGTTTTATATCAAAGAAACACTAAATGGGTTATTGTTAGAGGTGTATTGTTTATCAAATGCAAGAGTCATTGTATATGTAACATATAGTAATGTATTCATTGTTGTGTCACACATCTCGCCAACACTATAATTGTGTGTTTAAATGTGTAATTTTATATTTGTTGATGTATTTCAATGTTAAGTAGAACATATTTAACACTTACCAAAATAATATAACCGGTTAAAACACTATAATTAGTCAAAAATCCTAACGTCACGATGGGGTTTAGCGTCCTCATCGTGACCTCACGATTGTATTAATCGTGAGCTCACGACAGCCCTGCCGTCGTGACCTCATGGTGACATTCCATCGTGAGCTCACGATGGAGTCATCATCGTAAGGTCACGATGGTAGGGCCATCGTGACCAGACCCGAGAGTTTAGGGGTTTACCTGCTAAAAAATATTTCATTAATGTAGTCAATAAACTAAGAAACTATACCATAAAAATAAGATCCAAATACATGTTTCAAACACTATAAACTCGATAAACTAATAAAAATACCCCATAAAATAATATTGAAATACAAAATATAAAAATAAGTTTCAAAAGTTATGTTTCAAACACCATACATATACATAAAACTAGACGTTGTCAAGTACAACAAGCCAATAAATCCTAGTCGCTACGAACCACCGATATCTTTCAATGTAGCGTTCGGTGATGTTCCCCCAGTGTCTCGGCTTAATACTAATCAAACGATCCAATTACATGCATGCAAAGGGGCCGCAACTGTGACTGTCTATCTAGGCAAACTGGTCTTTGATCGGCATCTTCAAAAGCTTCATTTCACCATCTCGCTTCGTCATTGTTGCATTGTTAGTCCAATAGCCTGAGAGAGCTAGTAGACGAGGAACGAGACGAGTAATGGGCTTGAGCTCATAATCAATAGGTGCGGCCCTTTCCTGATCATATTCATGTGACATTGAGTCGTACAACTCAACCGTCCAATCAGCAATACTTATCCGAATCGTGACCCAATGATTCTCAAAGACATTACACACAGCGCAGATCTGTTTCAATAAAACAATAGAATAATTTAAATCAATCAATGGTAAGAAACTTGAAATATATATCACCATAAACACTTACATGTTTGCAATTCGACCATGGAACGACATTTGGATAGTCTAGCCCGTACACAATGTCCTGTAATCCCGGATGCATCTTCCAACCCTTATACGAGGGCTTTCCCTTTATGTGCATGAATTGTTGATCTTCCAGATGTAGGAGTCTCAGCTCGGCGTGCAAAACTTGCTATCAAATTGACAACATACAAGATTAATATCATTTTTAAATATTTATAATAAAATATAAAGAATATATATTAAAAACTTACAAGTAACTGAGTGCCGATGATGATCGTGTTAGTTGGCCTAATATTTGGAGCAGTCCTATTATGCATTCGGATCCTCGTACGAACCGAAAGCACGTAGAGGTCCATTACCTGAGACAATATAAATTTCAAATCAATTTCAATATATGTATAAACTTGCTATATAAAATTAGTAACTTACTTCTTAATGGAAATCCTCCTTCAGATCCTCCACCAGATCAAAGAATTTGTTTGTTAGACGATGACCCGTCTCAAGCACAGGCACATAACACTCATATCCCTGCTTCCTAAAGTCACTATACATCATCCTGAAAAGGGGTGCGGAGAGCAGCAGACGGTCTACGTTGCCGAGGACCGAAGGCAACATCACCTACCTCCTCACCACCCCCTGATCTGGCTCCTCATATTGAGCATCATCCTCATTAACCGGATAATCTACAACGCACTGCTGGGGAGTGTGTGAGCTAGAACCTTGATGCTCACTCGGACCATAGATCAACTGCAAACGTGTATGGTAAGGGAGCAGCTGTGGCGTCTGGTGAATAGGCTGCTGCGGCGTCTCTAGAATGGGCTGCTGCACTGTCTCGTAAAGGGTCGACATCGGCATCGGCCGAAAGAGCTGGGCAAACAAGTCCTGACCAATCTGCTGTGAGGACTGCGCCTCCTGATCAGCTTGGAACGGCCCAAACTGCTAAAATGGCTCATCACGGACTGTAACACCAATTTGAGATTGCCGAGAAGGAGCCGCAAAGTCGTGAAGAGGGGCCGGCTCAGAGTGGTCGAAAGTCTGCCGGTAAGAGTAACGGGAAGGCACCGGCTAGGAGTGTTGGGAAGTCTGCCGGTGAGAGTACTGGAAAGGCACCGGCTCAGAGAGGCGGGAAGTCTGCCGGTGAGAGTCACAGGAAGGCACCGGCTGAGAGTGGTGAGAAGTCTGCCTCTCGTCGTGGTGGGACCCAACTGCAGAATGGTGTGACCGAACTGGAGAGTACTGGGGCTGAATTGGAGAGTGCTGGGGCCGAACTGGAGAGGTCTGCATGTGACTAAAACCTGCAACACTAGAGTGAAGGGCCGGATCCCAGTCCTGGTCGATCCTACCAGTCCATATCTGAGCGTCAAATGCCGAGGTAGAGTGACGGGCCGCGTCTAATGCCGTCCTACGACTCCAATGTGACTGTTGTGGAGGACGGTCTGGGCGCCTCATAACAAAAAACTGACTCATTCTCCGAGTCAGTTTAGCAAGGAAGCCATTGTCAGATTCGTTGTCCAAAACACTTCTCAACCGGCGCTCAATCTCGTCCCCCCTGCTGCTCGTGCCCTCATCATGGAGGGGGCATGGTCGTCCGTGCAAACAACAGACCCTGTCTGGCTCTCCCGAGGGCCCATACTGTGAAGTACGAGGTGGTGAACTGCGAGGTGGTGAACTACGAGGTGGTGAACTGCGAGGTGGTGAACTGCGAGGTGGTGAACTGCGAGGTGGTGGGGTACCCTCCCGACGACGCTTCGACATCAGTCGTGCCGGGTCACCACGGACCACCCTTGCTGCTAACTGCTTCAACTTTCCCATAGTCTTCTGCTTGGCATTCTTTGTAGTTGGGTTATTTCTAGAAGCAATTTGTTTGGGAGGTATATATCGAACATCAAAAGGGTCTCCATTTTCGAAGCTCAGCATGTAATACTCATAACGCTCTGCTTCCGTAGCTTCAAAACTTTCCAATACCTGAAGCTGCAAAGGTAATGAAAAGGTAATATTAGAATTTTAGAAACTAATATAGATTGCATCATTGAATGAATGAAAAACATTATAAGATTATAAATGTACCCGTATATTATCGAAGAATTGACTGAAATCAACTTTCATCACTCTTGTGGCCCACATCAAGCACCGGGGCACTCTCTCGATGTGATCTTTGATTCCACATCGACCTCCCAACACCGGAATCATCTCATAAGTCCAAATCTGTAAAGCCCAAACCGGACCATAGAGGTGGTAGTCCTTGGGGACTGTCTGGGCGTTGTACACATAGTGACATAGTGCTCCCCATGTGTACGAGCCCCATGGGAAGGCATCCCAAGCCTCGAAGTCTTCAACTAAAGTCCATGCCCAATCCTCTATGGTGGGTTTATCCCGACATAGGAGGAAATAATAGTAAATGAGCAAGTTGGCCACCTTCAAATAGTCATCGATGTCTCTCCCAAGTTGTTTTCTGTTGAAGGCGTCGCGCAACTCATTTGTCTTTATCTCTCGGCCGTTGAAAAATTTGTAGTGAATGCCAGTTCTAGGAGGTACATGAACTGCATGAGGATTAAATGTTGAGTTTCCAAAGTGAAGCCCGGTGATGAGAGCATATTCCACTGCCATCATACGAATGGTCGTATGACCAAGATAAAACCAAAGCTCATTCTCTGGTACCCGATTAGCACCAACCCCTTGCAACTGTCGGGCTATTGTTAGATTTAGCGCATTACTTGCACTCTGATTTCTTCTTGCATCAATCAACCGCCCAACAACACCGGTTCTTAGGAATGCCTCGGCTTGATGATCACCGGATATTTCAAATAAAACTCTCCTAATTTCATCAAACACGTCTACCCTCATGTAAAGGTTCACTTTAGGAGACGACTACAACATGGCGGGTCTAACAAATTCATAATTTTTCTACAAAATCAATAAAACCAAGTATAAGTACATGGTAACGTGTTATAATTCAACAAACCAACATAAACACAAAAAGATGAAGGACGGGAGGATAGCCCGTGGCCATGGTCACGACGGGAGGAGGACCGACGCGACGACGGCGAAGGGTGCTGCCGTGGTCACGACAGCCCTCGCCATCGTGAGCTCACGATGGCCTTCCCATCGTGAGGTCACGGTGAGGTTTCCATCGTGAGCTCACGATAGAGTGTCATCGTGATCGGGCGATGGAAACCTCACCGTGACCTCACGATGAGAAGCTCATTGTGAGCACGTAAGAGCCCTTTCGCCATCGTCTTCCCCACCTCCATTGACCCCGTAAGAACACCAAACCAACACAACAAATGTCGAACTACCCAACACCAACAAATTCAAAAATCTCCAACTCTATTACACCAAAAACAATGTCGAAATCTTCTACATGAAAATCCTAACTCTAACATATAACAATTTCTAACATGTAAAACTAAAAAACATGCATTCAATCGAAGATTGAAGCATGAATTTCGAAAAAAGAAAGGACACTAACCGGTAGAATTGGGACTCGAAAATTCGAATTTTCCTCCTCTTCACCGGAGGACGTCGACGGCGACTCATTGCAGCGGCGGTTGCTCATTTTCTTCCGTTCACGACGATCAATCGATCGTGAAGAGGAAATGTCACGATGAAGATGGAGAGAGAGAAGAGGTCGGTGGCGGTGGGGGACCGATTGGAAGAGAGAGAGGGTGCTGTCGGGTGGGGGGACCGATGTGGGGGAGAGAGAGAGAGATGGGGACGGCGGGTGGTAGGGGGTAGGGTTAGTTTTGTTTTTTTGTTTTTTTTTATTTAAGTTTTATTTAATTATTTTGTAAGTTTGAGGAATTAGACAAGGCTGTCCATTATCGCTTTTTCTATTTGTGATTTGTGCACAGGGGTTGTCGTCTATGTTTAATCGTTTGGAAAATCAGGGCGAAGTTGTTGGTGTGTGGATTGCTAGGCATTGCCCATCTATATCACATTTATTTTTTGCGGATGACAGTTTTGTTATTTTTTAAGACAGAACAACGAGGCGTTGAGAGAATTAAAGAAGCATTAATCACCTACTCGTTGGCCTCAAGGCAGGAGATAAATTTTGATAAATCCACATTGATGTTTAGTCCGAATTCGACACACGCAAACATTGCCAATGTCATGTCTGCACTCGGAATCAGGGAAACACGAGGCCATGCAATTTATTTAGGTCAACCTACTTTTATTTTGAAGAAACGGAGGCTTCAGTTTGATTTTCTTCGAGAAAAAACAAGTAGTAAGCTTAAAGGTTGGAAGAGTAAACTATTCTCATAAGGTGGGAAAGAGGTTCTAATAAAGTCTATTATTCAATCTCTTCCAACTTATACCATGTCTTGTTTTCGGGTTCCAGAGTCGGTATGCGCATACATTGAAAGGCTATGTGCTAATTTTTTGTGTCGAGAGAAAGATGATAAGAGACAGATGCATTGGTCGAGATGGGAAAAACTTTGCTTGCCAAAATCTAATGGAGGAATGGGATTGAGACGACTAGTAGCTTTTAACCAAGCTTTGTTGGCTAAGCAAGTATGGCGTCTTATTAAATTCCCGGAGTCTCTTCTTGCTAGAGTTCTAAAAGGGCGATACTACAAAAATGTTGATATTATGGAGGCAAAGATGGGTTTTAATGTGTCATTTACTTAGCGCTCATTATGTTGGAGTAGAGAATTGATTTTGAAGGGATTGTGTTGGAAGGTCGGAAATGGCGAGAAGGTTAGAGTTTTTGAGGATGCTTGGGTTCCAGGTTCTAGCTTTGGGAATTTACATAATGGAGTGACTATGATCCCGCATCTCACTGTGGTTAAGCTTATGAATAACTTGATATCTTGGAATATGCCTCTTTTAAAATATTTGATTTTGCCACATGAGATAGAGAGGGTGTGTGCCATCCAATTGCCACTTTCTGGTAAGACAAACTCTCAATATTGAATGTTTGAGGAGAGGGAAACTTATTCGGTTAAAACGGGATATCTATGCGCTCAAAATTATTACTCCCCTCATTGTTCTACTTCTAATGCTGTAAAGATGAAGAAATGGTGGAAAAACATATGGGGTCTGAATATACCTCCTAAGGTGAAATTTTTTGCATGGAAAATGCTTAATGACTTCATTCCTACTAATGACAATTTACGTCGACATCATGTGCCGACTATTGGTATTTGGTCATGGTGTAGACGTGATTGGGGCACTACTAAGCATTGTCTTCTTCTTTGCTCTGTTGTCTGTGATTATTGGAAAAAGATTGATTTTTGGGTAGAGGTGAAAAAGGGAGGTTCGTACATGAGTATGGAGGAGTTGAGTAGAGTGATATTGAAATGCTATAAAGTTGTCGGACTTGAGCAATGGATGATGGGTACGTGGTCAATTTGGATTTCTTTTTGTGGCTATAAACATGGAACAATAAAGCAGGATGTTGATGATCCTATTCATAGAAGTTTTCAATGTTTGGAGAGCTTTCAGAATGCTCGGAGAGCGCTGCGCTGCTCCATAAATTTGTTGCCTGACTTGGGAGTAAAGACAGGGTCCGTGCCAATTCAGGGCGCTTTTCGGATGGATGTTGATGTTTCGTTTCACTTGGGGCAGGATAAAGTTGGCATTGGCTTTATTATCCAAGATCATCAAGGTCGGGTGGTGGCTGCGGTGGCCCGACAGAGGTTTTCTACCAACGGTGCTAGTTGGAGAGTTACATGCGTTAATCTTGGGCATCAGTTTTTGCATGGAAAACGATATTGCTCCTATTTTTGTTTCTACAGATTCTATGCTTGCAGTGCACGTTGTTAATGAGTCGAATTATGGTACAGATGCTTTGCCTGATGAATGGTTTGAGGCCATTGTTGCAGCATAACGAAGTACGGTGATCGAGTTGCTCATGTTTATCGAGAGGCCAATGTAGCAGCTCATAATTTAGCTTATTATGCTTTTGAGCATGAAGGTGTAATGGTTTGGAAGTTGGATTATCCGTCTTGGCTTCTAAACATAGTTTATGCCGATTTGGCTAGATAATTTATAAAAGTTTCTTTTCCTTAAACAAAAAAAAAAGTTGTATTTTTCCTCTTCTCCTTAGTGGTTCATACAGTTGTTGAAAAGAGAATTATGAAATAGGTGTTGATATTTGGACACCAAATATCAGGATATCGGTGGCATATTTGTAATTAAATGGTCTTTGAATTAATTTAATAATTAGTGTTATGTCTACTATACCCTTTCTCACATAATTGTATGATATTAATTTTTTTTTTATATTTCATACCTAATTGGATGATATTAATTTATTATTTTTTAAATATTTCATTTTTCTTCAGCCATAAAAAATTTAATGTAGGCAATAGAGTTTGAATCTATGACCTATAAAAAAGAGAACTAGGTTTGTTATGCACTAGGCTGAACAACTAACTTGTGTAATATCTACAATTTATTATACATAAATTCAGTCTTAGCTCTCTTTCTCTCTCCATCTTCAATTATCTTATTTTTTTAGAGACATTATATTAATTTATAATATATATGTTTCGAATTTTTTGTTATTTTTATGTATATAATTTTCGAATTTAAATTATAAAATTTGTAATTTTAAAATTTTAATTAATAAAAATTGTAATTCAAATTTACGCAACGGGACAAACGAGCACGTGGATGGGACACCACAACACCTAGAGGACACGGGGATGAGGTGCATGACTAAAAATTCCAAATTCTATTAATTAAACTTCAAAAAGTATAATTTTTATTAATTAAAATTCAAAAATTGCATAAACTAAAAAGAACAAAAGTTAAATAAATTAGAGAATTACAAAAATTATAAAAAAAATTGAAACTTATATATATATATTACAAGGTTAAGAAAATTGTCACTCAAATAACAATTAAGATAATTGAATATGGAGAGGGAGGGAGAGAGAGATAAGAATGCATTTATAAATAATAAATTCTAAACATTAAACATAATTGTTGGTTAGCCTAGTGGGTAAGAACCTTGTACTCTTTTCTAGAGGTCATAGGTTCAAATTTCATTGCTTACAATTAATTTTTTATGGCGAAAAAAAATAAAATATTGAAACATTCTGGAAAACAAAACAAAATATTATAAGAAAATATTGAAATTCAAAATGATAAATAAATTGAAATTCCAAATTTTAATTAAGTTTGAAAATTATTGTTACAGCCCCAAATCCCGAGAGACGGCAAAGCCGGGGTGCGACTAGGGGTTGGATTAAAGAAGCGGGGAAGAAGGAGGAATGAATGAGAATGAATGAATAAACAGACATTAATAACAGAATAAACTCTATGAACAAGACTTCATTAAAATGAAAGAGTTGATCTCGAAGGATCACTCGACAAGGTTCTAAAAAAGAAACTGAGTTAATTGTACGGGGTTTAGACCCAAGAGAAAGATACATTAACTTCAAAAAGAGATTGGCAGCGGAAAGCGTAAAGCTAAATACAAGTTCTTATTCTAATTACGACTTCTTAACTCAACATCAACCACCGCCGCTCCCGTCGCTCAACCTGCACATTTTATAAAACATATGCAGGGATAAGTACAAAAGCACTTAGTGGGCACATCGCCGAAAACATATAATAAGTATAGATAAATCAGGCTAATGCTACTCCTAATTTATAGCTCAGTTCCTTGTGACTGGCTAATGCTACTCCTAATTTATGTTTAAGTTCTCCACGAAACTTCTTTGTTATTTCCTCTTCGGTATCCACTTGATTGGATGCATACTTATCATAAAATGCCTCTTTAAATTCTTCCCAAGTGCTCCGCCAGCATAACTTTCTGCCTACCCTTCCACCAATAATTAGCTAGTCCAGCTAGTTGAAACACAACACATGAAAAGTGCTCCTTATCAGTATATCCTAGAAGCTTAAAGATTCTTTCTATAAATCGTACCCAAAGCTCAGCATCGCTTGGGTTACTGGATCCATTAAAAACAGGTGGGTTTCTTTTGAAGAATAAATCCTCAATGTTACGATGTTGTGGAGGTAGCGGGAGTGAAGGGGTTGCTTGGTGTTTTTGCTCTTTTTCGCTTCCACGTTGTCCTTGACCTCTACCAGGTCCTCTAAGACTACCAGGTCCTCTTCTGGTGTTAACTACTTTCGGCAGCATTTTTGAAACTATAGGAAACAAGAATTTTCATTAGCACTTTTGCTTTTAAGCTTTCGCTCACTCACTAAACCCTTTTTCTAACTTAAACAAGTTCACGGAAAAGAAAACTGATAATAGCTTTGATACTTAGCTCTTTTAAACTTTTAACTTCTCGGTTAAACCGGAATATTCATCTAAATTTTTTTCTTCTAATCGCGCTTAGAAGAAACTTTCACAAGATTTAGGCCCACTCTCAGGTCATCATATATATATTATATACACGTCAAAAAAGAATATTAGTTTTGCCTTCAACGAGGACTTATACAAAAAGTTAGACTATGACCAGTCTAAACTAGGCTAACTGCCTATCTATATACCGGGTGCACTAACAAGTTGCATCTCCTGTACTTACTGGAAATACTAGAACGGAAACGATCCCAAAAACTTCGTATCCGCTTAGAGTACTACAAAAGGATGGTTACTGATCCGACTAGGCACAAGGCAGGGAAAAATTACTACTACGCATCTAAGACGTTCTGCTCAATAAGCGGCGGTCGAGTCAGTGTTGCCTCCTACGACCTGAAAATCCTCGGAGTCCTCCTCCGGGTCCTCCTCATGGTCCTCCTCTGAATCTGAATCAAAGACGAGCTGAAGTGCCTCGTCAACCCTTAAAGTAGTGTCGTCCAAAAGTGTAAGTGGTGGTGGTGAAGGCACGTCTGAAACTGTCTTCCCCGAGTCTGAAACCAAGTAGTCCAAACTGGTCTCTACTATCCTCTTCTTTGGAGGCAGCAGGTGCTCGGGAGGTGAACTAGACTCGTATTCCTCTGCAAAACGGACCCTGGATGGTCCTGCCTCAAAATCTCCTTGGACCCTCGCCAACTCTGCACAGATCTCCTCAAGTGGTCTAAATGGGAATGGAAATTCTATCATAGTAGCAAGCTCCGTGCCAGTCTCCAGGTATCCTGTCTCTGGAACTAACTGATCACTGGGTGAAAGGACTGGTGGAAATTCTAACTGTGCGGCCATCTCTGGATCCACGTCCAAAAGTTCTGGCTCTGGAAAATGACGGTAGGGGTGGTGCTCCTGAATGGGAAATGACACTATGAATCTGCTCTGAAAGAAATGCTCATGTATGGCGAGAGCGAATCCTGAGAAATCTCCTATCGGCTTAGTGTCATCGTCGAACATTGCAAGGAAGTACCAAGACACATCATGTGCCCATCAGTGCCACTCATCTGGTAGTCGAACAATCAAATCTGCTATAACCTGACGCTCTGTAATATTGTGTAAGGCTGCATGGTAAAGCGCGGAAAAGTTACTAACTATTTTTCCAATGTCATCACTCGGGCCTGCCTTGTAGTCACGATACTCATCCAGTATCTCATCTGCCCAAGTACGCTGTGGCGGGGATTGATTCTCCTGAGTCAAGTCACTACTAGAAGCCATCCTAAAAGGTTTTAAGAAACACGGATCAGTAACTGGTAGGATAATAACTTATCTTAAGAAAATTCGTAAATTTACAATTAGAATACTCCATTATTCAAAATTGTAATATTTAACCACTTAATCTCAACTTATCTTATTCATCTAGCAACTTTAAGAAATTGCACTCAAACAATACATATATATATATAAAAAAATTCATGATTTTATTTTCATTCTTTCTCTTATTATTCTTTTACTTTCTTACTTTATTTCTTTCTCGAAGAAAATTTCTTGACGATTTCTTTTCATTCTTTTAACTTATCAACTTATTTATTCTTATTCTTCTCGTTATTCTTTATTTTATTTCCTTAAAAGGAAATTCTTACGGCTTTTATTTTTAAAAACAAGTCGACTCCGACAAGTCTGTTGTTCATGTCACTCTACGCAGGTGACATTCGTTTATTCTCTTTGATTCCCTTTATTCTGCCGTTTCCGATTTGATCGTTTCTTGGAAATTTTGGAACCAATGCTTCTTAGAGCGTCTATGTTCTCAAAGAATCGGGAAGGCCTTAGAATTCGTCTAAATTCTCATGCCAATAAAACATTTTAAACAAGGAAATTATAACTCATATAATTTCACATACTTTCACATGGCATAGCATTCATGCTTTCACATAGTTCACGTAATCTCACAAAGCATAACTTTTATACTTTAATCACATTCATACTTGCATACTTATTCTTTATCATACTTTCATACTTAATTCACAAGTTCTTGCGTACTTAATCAAAAATTTCTTCTTAAAGAAATCATACTTCTGAAATTCTTTCCTTACGTTTCTTCTTTGATTGAGTTGACGTAGCGGGAGGTTGAGTTGTCGTCTACACTCTTATAATTAGTGTTACGACCTAACTTTACTTGAAAGAAGACTCGGGTATAGAGTATATACAAATACTCTATCTTACTACTTGAAATAAATTCGTATGTAGAGCAGAAACGATTGCTCTGATACCACTCTGTCACAGCCCCAAATCCCGAGGGACGGCAAAGCCGGGGTGCGACTAGGGGTTGGATTAAAGAAGCAGGGAAGAAGGGGGAATGAATGAGAATGAATGAATAAACAGACATTAATAACAGAATAAACTCTATGAACAAGACTTCATTAAAATGAAAGAGTTGATCTCGAAGGATCACTCGACAAGGTTCTCAAAAAGAAACTGAGTTAATTGTACGGGGTTTAGACCCAACAAAAAGATACATTAACTTCAAAAAGAGATTGGCAGCGGAAAGCGTAAAGCTGAATACAAGTTCTTATTCTAATTACGACTTCTTAACTCAACATCAACCACCGCTGCTCCCGTCGCTCAACATGCACATTTTATAAAACATATTCAGGGCTAAGTACAAAAGCACTTAGTGGGCACATTGCCGAAAACATATAATAAGTATAGATAAATCAGGCATCTCATTTCTGTAGCACACCGGAGTTTTTTTCAATAAAGGCCCGTGTCTACTAAACATTTTCTTTTCTCATAAATCACTCGGCTGAGCATTTTCTGACAGATGTTACGTTCAATCTTGCTCAATAATTATCACCGTGGCTGGCCACCCCTCAATAGGGTTCCACACACAATGGCTACTGTGTACACTAACTTTGGATAGCAGGTCGGCTAACTCAAAGTCTGATTGTTTTAGTTAGCAAGTCGGCTAACTAATAAATTTGGATAGCAGGTCGGCTAACTCAGAAGGGTACAAGAGAACTCACATAAAAAAAACAAATCATTTCATCCTCTGATTATCACGTTGAAAACACAATTATCAAAGCTTGTAAACAAAGATTTTCGAGCATCGCTCATTTTAGTTTGTATATAGAAAAGCCCACCTGACTGATTATAGAACTACTATTCGAGCTTCCATCTCTGGTCTTCCATCCTATCCTCGATGCTGACTTCCCTCTTTTATCGTAAATAAACAAACTTAAGCAACTTGAATGCAACAATAAAAGAAACAGGAAATCGAATCGGTTTTTAGTCTTTTAGGCTTTTGCACTTTTACTACTTTCTTTTTATTAACTAATAAATGAGGCTTCGATCAATTATCGTCTACAAACTGACTCGGTTCTGTACTCGATACTTAGGTCAGTAGATAATGAATGTCGATAACTTAGAACAACTTAAAAGTTCACAAGGAACAAAGTTGAAAAGGATTCAACTTAAGAAATTAAGCTTTGGAAACTTACTGCACAAGTCAGTGATTCTGGGGTTCGCACAGAATCGAGAATATTAAAACAGGTGATGAGTTTTATATCAAAAGAAAGCCATGGGTGTCTAGTTTACTCTCCAATTTACGAATCTCCATTTCGTTAAGCGAGCTAGAAGTCATGACATTTTCCGTGAAACGTCGCAAAACAGTCGCGCGAAACCCTAATGCTCGACAAAACTCGACGCGCGATTCCCTAGGTTTGATTAATGCTATTACACTTTTATTTTTTTAAATTTCCATCTTAAGACACTCTATATGCAGAATCCCTTAATCGGGTTCGCATTCATGCCTTTTGATTAAACAAACGACGAGCATTTCCTCGTCATTTTCAACTAACCAATTACTATACCAAAACAATTTCAAATTCAATTCCTATTTAATTTTCGTTTATCAACTTCTCGTTTCTTAACTATAACTCATAACATCTCGTATCTCGGATGGAAAAGTCATCAACTACAAACTCGTTCATCAACTAATAACAATCATTATTATTAAAAAGGATTTCCTTATTCGACTTTTCTACCGGCTTTTAAACTCGTTTCTTCGTCTCTTAAACAAAATCGAACCTTCTTAGAATTCGTTCAAACTTTACGGTTACGATTATTAACTATCAAGATTATCAAAGGTTCGAATCACAATCCTAAATCATCATCTATTCTCGACTTATCGTCGATTGTTCGTCTCTTAACGAAAATCCTACGTTCTCCGTTTTCGTTCAAATTTTACAACAACGATCATCATCTAACGAGAATCACTAATATGTAAACCATATTCTAAAAACATTAACGAGCTTCAACTTAACGACGTGTTTTAAAAGATAATCGATTAAAGAGAAACGAAGCAAGTTTTAGTTGTTTCATTCATTAGGCATTTGCACGCTTACTAGATTTGTTTTACTTAAACGGGAAACGAGACTCGTACCAATCTCGTTTAGAACTCGGAAGATCTCATATTCGACTCTCGGGTCAGAAGAGAAGGTAGTCGATATCTTAATACAACTTTAAAGATTAAAAGAAACTAAGTTGGAAAGAATCAACTTAGGCGATTTACGTTTTAGATCATTGAACGATTTGAGAAATTTCTCGTTTATTACTTCATTAATGAAAAGATAAGATATAAGATCTGACTGGTTTTCATCACTCAAGATCCTGTACTTGACTCTAAGGTCAGTAGGGAGACATTCGTTAGATAAAACGGCTTAAACGATCGAAAGAAACTAAGTTGTGAACTAAACAACTTAGAAAAATAAGAAACTGAATTTTCACTGCACAGACCAGTAACTCTGGAGGCTGTCCAGAACAGAGGATTTAGAAACAGGGGATGAGCCCTATACCATTAGAAAGCTTAGGAAGTCTAGTTCGCACTCCAATTTACGGATCACAAATCCGATAAACGAGCTGGAAGTTATTACAGTTTCCCGCAAGGGTCACAAAACTGCCGTGAAAACCCTAATTGCTTGATAAGTTCGACGTATAACGTCTTAGGTTCGTTCTAAGCTCTCGTATTCAATTTTTTTAGAAACTGGACTCTTAAGGCAGTCATCACGTACCTCCGTACGTGACAAACTCCTTCTCAAAACTCACTCAAAAGCACGACGTTCTATACGTCGGATTTCAACTAACAAGTACTATACCAACAAAAAACTTCAAAACGCGTTCTAGTTCTCGACTATAACTATAGCCCATATTATATCAACTCGAAAGCTTATGACGTCAACTAGAAAGTTGTTCTAAATTTCATTATAAACAATAGTATCAAATTAAAATTCCCATCCGACTTCTTAATTATTAGTTACAACTAATGTTCGTCTCTTACGCGATTTTTCAACGTTGTCGGATTTCAATCAAATTTTACGACGTTAAACTACGTCTAACGTGAATCATTTTCATGCATGCAAATATATCATAACATCATTATAACTCAACTTATAAGGTGGTCTTTATCTCTTATGTTTCATTAAACATTTTTAGAAAATTCTCATTTAAATTCTATAATCAACTAACATGATTTGCAACTATATTCCATTAACAATTCATCACTTAACATTAATACATGAAAACCCCTAATCACTTAATAAATTTCTGTTTTTATACATATGTTAAGGGGATGATTTTCTTCCCCAATTAACTACATTTATTTACTAATCAACCTCTTATAACAACTATTAATCACTTGCAAAACAATTATCAACTAACATGCATAAACCCCTAAATTCAATTCAAAAACCCTAATTGATTTTCACAAAAACATAGGGCTTTCAATTCCTTTTCATTTTAATCATCAATTAAACATCTACTAAGCATGAATCAACCATCAAAAGAAGAAAAATAAAAATCCTACCAACATGTTTAAAATTTCGGCATTTACACAAGATTTAGGGTCCTTGGTTTTGATCAATTTTAAACCCTATTTAATCTATCTAACATATCCAATTTCATTATTCTAAGATCAATACATCTATATCACCACTTCTAAAATTTCGATCAAAAGGAAAAATAAAAAGAAAAGGGTTTTGGATGGATAGAATTAAAGAGAAGATCATTACCTTAAGAAATAATGAAAGAACTTAAGAGGTTGAATGGATGGATTGTGACTTATGTGATTTCTTCAAGCTCTTGAGGGTGACTTCAAAGGTGGATGGAAGGAATGAAGAAGATGAAGATGAAGATGGAGGAGTGATGCAGCCGATGTGTGTGTGATGTGGGAGGAAAAGATTGTTTTAATTTTTGTCAACATACTTGTTATGATGAAAAGTTTGAAAAAAAAGAAAAGTAAGGTTTAGGTGTCATTAAACTAGATAAAACAATATGCATGTCTTCCACCAATTATGGTGATGTGTCGGCTGCCATGCAAAAGTTTAGAGGGTTACGGGTTTTTCCGGCGCGATCCGACGTTACGGAAAAACGAACGACGAAAAATGTTGCTCGGTACAAAAATCGTCGCGATTCGATTTGACTTAAAAATTCTAACGTATGAACTTAATTAGAAAATAAATTTACAAAATTTATTTTAAACAAAACTCGGGACGACATAGTCCGAGTTTCGTTGGAAAAACATAAAAACGAACTTTCTCGGCGTGTTCGTATCGCAATTTCGTGATTGTAAAAATTAGACGGTTTTCCGTTCTAAGTTTACGAACTAAAAACTTTTCGTATGCGCTAACCCTAAATACAGTAGTCGTCTAGCTGATTTCTGTAATTTATTTTTAATAACGGATTCGACCGTTAGCCTTAGAATTCAACAATTGTAAACTTAGGCGTGCAAAGCCATTTATTTAGTTAACTTTAAAATTTTTTAGAACGTAAGGAATTTACGGGTCATTACAGAAAAACCCCTAAAATTTCATAAAAATTTCGGTAATAATAAAAGTTCAAAGGTGGATGATTTTCTTCATGATTCGATCCGTAGAACTTAATTCTAAACATACTAGAACATGAATTAAACAAAGGTGCATCATCCTACTTCAATTCCAATGTTTCGAAAAAATGAAAAATGATGGGAAAGGTTTTGTGTTCAGTTCATAACGTAGGAGAAGTTCTCACCTTGCGGAATGTGAACTCGTAAATGAATTTAATTTGTAGAAGGAGGACTTGTGTTCTTGAGAAAGCTTGGAGGATGAAGCTTTAATGGAGGAAAATGAGAGAAAAATGAGAGAGAGGGAAGGTGATGGAGTGGCGGCAATGACTTGTGAGGGAGAGAAGGAGATGACTCATGTATACATATATAAAGTGAAGGAAATATCTAACTAAAGGGTGGTGACTCGCTAAGGAGTGTTTGGTTTCGATTTATTAGACGGAAATATCTCATTTTCGGGTTTTAAACGACGTTATAAAAGTCGAGAAATATTTTCTTAGATAGTTACGAATTCAACGAAATCTAATTCGTCCGTTAGATTGGAAATAAATCAGGTACTCGGAAAACCTAATTCGTTTTTCAAAATCCGAGAAAAAGTCGGGATTAGGCAGTCTAAAATTCGCCCGGAAAAATCATAAAAACTAACTTTCTCCGGTGAATTCATATCGAAGAAAAAGTGAATGTAAAGTTCGACGATTTTTCAATCTGAGTTTTCGGACGATAAATTTGTCGGACGCGGAAACCCTAATACAGTAGTCGTTCGACCGACTTCTGGAAATTATTTTTAGAAACGGATTTCACCATAAATTTTAGAATAAAAAATCCTTAACTTAGGCATGCAAAGCCTTAATTAATAAACAAATTTTTATTTTTCATCGGAAGAAAATCTCCTCGGACCCTCGCCAACTCTGCACATATCTCCTTAAGTGGTCTAAATGGGAATGGAAATTCTATCATAGTAGCAAGCTCCGTGCCGGTCTCCAGGTATCCTGTCTCTGGAACTAACTCCTCACTGGGTGAAAGGACTGGTGGAAATTCTAATTGTGCGGCCATCTCTGGATCCACGTCCAAAAGTTCTGGCTCTGGAAAATGACGGTAGGGGTGGTGCTCCAGAATGGGAACTGACACTATGAATCTGCTCTGAAAGAAACGCTCGTGTATGGTGAGAGCGAATCCTGAGAAACCTCCTATCGGCTCAGTGTCATCGTCGAACAGGGCAAGGAAGTACCAAGACACATCATGTGCCCATCTGTGCCACTCATCTGGTAGTCGAACAATCAAATCTGCTATAGCCTGACGCTCTGTAATACTGTGTCGGGCTGCATGGTAAAGCGCGGAAAAGTTACTAACTATCTGTCCAATGTCATCACTCGGGCCTGCCTTGTAGTCAAGATACTCATCCAGTATCTCATCTGCCCAAGTACACTGTGGCGGGGATTGATTCTCCTTAGTCAAGTCACTACTAGAAGCCATCCTAAAAGGTTTTAAGAAACACGGATCACTAACTGGTAGGGTAATAACTTATCTTAAGAAAATTCTTAAATTTACAATTAGAATACTTCATTATTCAAAATTGCAATACTTAACCACTTAAACTCAGCTTATCTTATTCATCTAGTAATTTTAAGAAATTGCACTCAAACAATACATATATATATAAAAAAAAAAATTCACGATTTTATTTTCATTCTTTCTCTTATTATTCTTTTACTTTCTTACTTTATTTCTTTCTCGAAGAAAATTTCTTGACGATTTCTTTTCATTCTTTTAACTTATCAACTTATTTATTCTTATTCTTCTCGTTATTCTTTATTTTATTTCCTTAAAAGGAAATTCTTACGGCTTTTATTTTTAAAAATAAGTCGACTCCGACGAGTCTGTTGTTCATGTCACTCTACGCAGGTGACATTCGTTTATTCTCTTTGATTCCCTTTATTCTGCCGTTTCCGATGTGATCGTTTCTTGGAAATTTTGGAACCAATGCTTCTTAGAACGTCTATGTTCTCAAAGAATCGGGAAGGCCTTAGAATTCGTCTAAATTCTCATGCCAATAAAACATTTTAAACATGGAAATTATAACTCATATAATTTCACATACTTTCACATAGCATAGCATTCATGCTTTCACATAGTTCACGTAATCTCACAAAGTATAACTTTTATACTTTAATCACATTCATACTTGCATACTTATTCTCATCATACTTTCATACTTAATTCACAAGTTCTTGCGTACTTAATCAAAAATTTCTTCTTAAAAAATTCGTACTTCTGAAATTCTTTCCTTACTTTTCTTCTTTGATTGAGTCGACGTAGCAGGAGATTGAGTTGTCATCTACACTCTTATACTTAGTGTTACGACCTAACTTTACTTGAAAGAAAACTTGGGTATAGAGTATATACAAATACTCTATCTTACTATTTGAAATAAATTCGTATGCAGAGCAGAAACGATTGCTCTGATACCACTCTGTCACAGCCCCAAATCTCGAGGGACGGCAAAGCCGAGGTGCGACTAGGGGTTGGATTAAAGAAGCGGGGAAGAAGGGGGAATGAATGAGAATGAATGAATAAACAGACATTAATAACAGAATAAACTCTATGAAGAAGACTTCATTAAAATGAAAGAGTTGATCTCGAAGGATCACTCGACAAGGTTCTCAAAAACAAACTGAGTTAATTGTACGGGGTTTAGACCCAACAAAAAGATACATTAACTTTAAAAAGAGATTGGCAGCGGAAAGCGTAAAGCTGAATACAAGTTCTTATTCTAATTACGACTTCTTAACTCAACATCAACCACCGCCGCTCCCGTCGCTCAACCTGCACATTTTATAAAACATATGCAGGGCTAAGTACAAAAGCACTTAGTGGGCACATTGCCGAAAACATATAATAAGTATAGATAAATCAGGCATCTCATTTCTATAGCACACCGGGGTTTTTTTCAATAAAGGCCCGTGTCTACTAAACATTTTCTTTTCTCATAAATCACTCAGCCGAGCATTTTCTGACAGATGTTACGTTAAATCTTGCCCAATAATTATCACCGTGGCTGGTCGCCCCTCAACAGGGTTCCACACACAACATCTACTGTGTACACTAACTTTGGATAGCAGGTCGGCTAACTCAAAGTCCGATCGTTTTAGTTAGCAAGTCGGCTAACTAATAAATCTTGATAGCAGGTCGGCTAACTCAGAAGGGTACAAGAGAACTCACATAAAAAAACAAATCATTTCATGCTCTGATTATCATGTTGAAAACACAATTATCAAAGCTTGTAAACAAAGATTTTCGAGCATCGCTCATTTTAGTTTGTATATAGAAAAGCCCACGTGACTGATTACAGAACTACTATTCGAGCTTCCGTCTCTGGTCTTCCGTCCTATCCTCGGTGCTTACTTCTCCCTTTTATCGTAAATGAATAAACTTAAGCAACTTGAACGCAACGATAAAAGAAACAGGAAATCGAATCGGTTTTTAGTCTTTTAGGCTTTTGCACTTTTACTACTTTCTTTTGATTAACTAATAAACGAGGCTCCGATCAATTCTCGTTTACAAACTGACTCGGTTCTGTACTCGATACTTATGTCAGTAGATAATGAATGTTGATAACTTAGAACGACTTAAAAGTTCACAAGGAACGAAGTTGAAAAGGATTCAACTTAAGAAATTAAGCTTTGGAAACTTACTGCACAAGTCAGTGATTCTGGGTTTCGCAAAGAACAGAGCATATTAAAACAGGGGATGAATTTTATATCAAACGAAAGCCATAGGTGTCTAGTTTACTCTCCAATTTATGGATCTCGATTTGGTTAAGCGAGCTAGAAGTTATGATAGTTTCCGTGAAACATCGCAAAACAGTCGCGCGAAACCCTAATGCTCGACAAAACTCGACGCACGATTCCCTATGTTTGATTAATGCTATTCCACTTTTATTTTTGCGAAATTTTCATCTTAAGACAGTCTATATGCAGAATCCCTTAATCGGGTTCGTATTCACGCCTTTTGATTAAACAAACGACGAACATTTCCTCGTCATTTCCAACTAACCAATTACTATACCAAAATAATTTCAAATTCAATTCCTATTTCATTTTCGTTTATCAACTTCTCGTTTCTTAACGATAACTCATAACATCTCGTATCTCGGATGGAAAAGTCGTCAACTACAAACTCGTTCATCAACTAATAACAATCATTATTATTAAAAAGGATTTCCTTATTCGACTTTTCTACCGGCTTTTAAACTCGTTTCTTCGTCTCTTATTCAAAATCGAACCTTATTAGAATTTGTTCAAACTTTACGGTTACGATCATTAACTATCAAGATTATCAAAGGTTCGAATCACAATCCTAAATCCTTATCTATTCTCGACTTATCGTCAATTGTTCGTCTCTTAACGAAAATCCTACGTTCTCCGTTTTCGTTCAAATTTTACAACAACGATCATCATCTAACGAGCATCACTAATATGTAAACCATATTCTAAAAATATTAACGAGCTTTAACTTAACGACGTGTTTCCGTCTCTTACGTTTTTCGTTTTATTTTTAGAAAAATCTCAAATAAATATATATTCATCCTTAATCATCCTATATCTCATTTCCATTAACCAATCAAGCATATCATAACATCTTTTTCATCAAATCAACCATTCTTCATCTCTTATATTTCAACTTTTATTTTTAGAAAAATTTAAATTAATTCATATAGTCAATTAACAACATGAAGAACACTAATTCATCAATCAAACAACAAGAAAATCGAACTAGGAAAAACCCCTAAAATTTCATAAAAATTTCGGTAATAATAAAGGTTCTAAGGGGGATGATTTTCTTCATGATTCAATCCGTAGAACTTAATTCTAAACATACTAGAACATGAATTAAACAAAGGTGCATCATCCTACTTCAATTCCAATGTTTCGAAAAAATGAAAAATGATGGGAAAAGTTTTGTGTTCGGTTCATAACATAGGAGAAGTTCTCACCTTGTGGAATATGAACTCGGAAATGAATTTAATCGGTAGACGGAGGACTTGTGTTCTTGAGAAAGCTTGGAGGATGAAGCTTTAATGGAGGAAAATGAGAGAAAAATAAGAGAGAGGGAAGGTGATGGAGTGGTGGCAATGACTTGTGAGGGAGAGAAGGAGATGACTCATGTATACATACATAAAGTGAAGGAAATATCTAACTAAAGGGTGGTGACTCGCTAAGGAGTGTTTGGTTTCGATTTATTAGACGGAAATATCTTGTTTCCGGGTTTTAAACGACATTATAAAAGTCGAGAAATACTTTCTTAGATAGTTACAAATTCGACGAAATCTAATTTGTTCGTTAGATTAGAAATAAATCACGTACTCGGAAAACCTAATTCGTTTTTCAAAATCCGAGAAAAAGTCGGGATTAGACAGTCTAAAATTTGCCCGGAAAAATCATAAAAACTAACTTTCTCCGGTGAATTCGTATCGAAGAAAAAGTGAATGTAAAGTTCGACGATTTTCAATCTGAGTTTTCGGACGATAAATTTGTCGAACGCGAAAACCCTAATACAGTAGTCGTTCGACCGACTTCTGGAAATTATTTTCATAAACGGATTTCACCGTAAATCTTAGAATCGAAAATCCTTAACTTAGGCGTGCAAAGCCTTAATTAATAAACAAATTTTTATTTTTCGTCGGAAGAAAATCTCCGGGGTATTACAATTATAATATAATTAGGTGGGAAAGGGTATAGTAGACACAACACTAATTATATTAATTATTAATTAATTAAAAGATAATGTAATTACAAGCATGTCATTTGTGTCCGTCTACCAGGTGTTCAAATTTCTTTATTGTTAAGAAAATGCATTTTTAGTTGCAATACTAATTTCAAATATCTACTTCAAAAAAAAATTCTAATCCAACTTAATTAGTGATAACATTATCTATAAGATTAACTTTTTATCGCTAATCTGGCCATTTTTCTTAATGAGATTTCACTATTTAACCAACTAGCATACACCTACGTCCGATGTTATATCTACTCCAAGCTAGGTCCATCACATCGGTGATTTCCAGACCACTAGTTTTGATTAATCTAATTCATGAATAACAAAAACTCACAATCTATTTGTAATTGATCTTTTTAGTAGGCATTTTCATCAATATTTAATCGTGTAAGAATTCATAATACTATATTCGGTGTGTCTTGAATAAACCATCGTTAATGTGCGAATACCTTTGTCTTCAAATTTATACGTCAAGTTAATAATTTTTTTATCTTTTACTTATTTATGAAAGAGGTGCCCACAAAATAATCAACGGGTCGAATCCTAATGGAACCGTGTGGGTAGACGGACTGATTTTGACTAAAATCGTGGGGGTAGATGGGCCGATTTAGATCCAACGACTCATGTTAATTTTTATTTATTTTTTATTTATGTTGAATTCATAATGTAGTTGTTCAACTAAAATAAGCCTAAATTCCACGCAAATTAACGTGGTCGTTATAAATTGATTAAGTTAAACCCGAATATCGTATCTCTCGAGAAAGACTTAATAGGGACGCTTTTGTATTGCGAAAAGAAAAAGAAAATAAAAATAAAGCAGTAAAGATTGATTGGATTTGTTATTTAATTCTAAATAATTGAAAGACAAATTAATCTAGACATAATTATAAACCCTAATTATAAGAACACGATAAATCGTAGGCATAATTTAAGAATAGAATAATAAACTCACATTAATTGTAACTGAATCCGTGGTGGAAGTCTGTCACAAAATCCGTACGAATCACTAATCTATGAAAGCAATAATGACCTAAGAACAATCTAAAAGTGTTTTGGTGCTGAAATCTGGATAAAATCGTGTAAAAGTGGAAGAATGAACAAAAGGAATTAAATCTGCCTTATTTATAGAAGGTTTCTGGCCGCCATAGACCCAAGCGATCGCTTAGGGTGTCAAGCAATCACTTGGCCCTGTCCTCTGTCCAGTGCGCCGCCATAGGGTCAAGCGATTGCTTAGGGTGTCAAGCGATCGCTTGGCCTTGTCCTCTGTCCAGTGCGCTCTCCGTCGAGCGATGGCTTGCCTATCAAGCGAGTGTCTACTTCGTCAAGTGATCGCTTAAAGATCGAGCGATCACTTGACCTAGCTTGCAATTTCTTCGAGCTTCTCCTTCACACGATCGCATCCTTCCCGAGCGATCACTCGCTTCATTTTTCATCATTGAGCGATAGCTCCGGTTGAACGAGCGATTGCTTGCAAGCAATTTCGACTCCCCTGCTCGTGTCAAACTCTACTTCTTTTGCTTCTCGATTTAAAACCTACAACTCAACATCAAAACAACCAATTTCCACACAAAAGTTGGACCAGAAGATTAGTACATTTTCCATAACAAAACATAATACTTTTGCAATAAAAACCCACGAAAATGTACTACCTAAACTAGATAAATCACGACCAAATGTAGGTGAAACACCCCTCCACACACAAAACCTTGCTTGTCCTCAAGCAAATCTTATTTCCAATCAAAATGAAAAAGTAATAAATTGAACTAAACAATTCATACTTCAATAAACTCAATCACAAGACAAATTCATCATTCATCGATCTAGTACAATCATCACAAGACAAATGAGTTGCCCTCTACACAAAAACTCAATCAACTCAATATCTAACTGCAAGATCGAGGTGAGAAACTTGAACAACATAGAGTATCCCAAATTCCTGCCATTTCTTAGATTATAAAGATTAAGTGAATTCTGGGCAATGTTCACTAGGTTTAATCACAGAAATTTCGGCTTCCTAGCATGGTTTCCCATACCCATTTCTCGTATAGTATATTCAACATTGAACAGACAAGAAAGAGGGGTAGAACCCTTCAAATCACAACAATTTCGAACGAACGGCTTAACAAAAAGTTCTCAAGTCAAGTCGGGTTATATGGCCAAAATTCATGAGGTGTGAACATTTAGAGATCATCTAAAGTGTCCTCATGTGGTTTCCCATGCTCATGGTTCCCAGAAGAGCAGAAGCCTCCCAACTTGACTAAATAAATTTAGACATTTAAAGGCTCATTATTCGAGATACATTTCTTAAAATATAGATTTTCTCACCATTCACCTACACTCAAACATCAAGCTTCAATCATCCAAGTATGAAATGCCCCACAATCACAATGCGATAACCATATCAATCAAATCATAACAAAATACCCCAATCAATCAAGTATATCAAGGCATGAACTATAAACTTCAATTCCTACTTCCACATCTCAATTGTGAAATAAAATAAATCAAAGACAAACAAGATAAACAATCAAGAGATATACCCACCCCCTCCCCCCCCCTCCCCGAAAAGACACAACAATGTCCACATTATCACAATAATAAATAAGAGATAGGGATAGAGGGTGATACAGAGGGATGATTGACATGGCAACGCAGGGTTTACGATCAACAAGCTCCAACAACCAAACCGTGGGTTGCCTCCCACGCAGCGCTAAGTTTTAACGTCGCCAGCCGACGGGAATCGGTGTTATCCAAATTCCTTCTCGAGTTTAAGTCATTCCATCACTTCGATTCGCTCATCTTCATCCCGCACGTCAACTGGTCCTACCAGTAGTCAATCCTCACAATCTCCATGCAAGAAACAACCATCAGCCATTGTGTCAGTAGTATGAAGGAAAGAGCAATTCTGAAGAAATGAATCAGATAGTATGAAATAAAAATTTGAATAAGAGAAAAATTTGCCAATAATCACGGGAAACTTGAACACCGTCAAATATTCTTCTCCATTCCCTTTTCCATCTGTCAGATCCAGAAGGCATAACTCATTTGCACATTCCACCACAACAGGCTTAACCAAATACTCATTCTCATTGTTCAGTTCTTGATCGCATAGCTCCTCTACATCATCCAACACTATCGGCTCAATCAGGTAGTCATCTTCATCCAATGCCTCTGGACTGGTCAACTCCTCCTGATCATAGTCATTAGAATTCATGCTTCTTTGAAAGGTAGTGTCCTCGTGCGCATCCACTTCATCGCTCTCACCGTCACTAAGATAAGTGTCGTTATGAGCCTGATGAGGCTGCCATGGAAGTTGCCCTGCCAGATTCTGTTGCATCATCACACTCACTGTCTCAACAATCTGCTCCACATGTGTGGTAAGACGCTCAAGTGCATCCCCTTGTGACTCCCTCGCTTGTTTGGTTTCCCGGATAAAAGCATTCATTGTATCCTTCAAAGAAGATTTTCGAGAAACATGATATTGAAACTGTTGATGTTGAGGTTGAAATTGAGCTTGTTGCACCGAGTATGACATCTGCGGAGACGAGTATTGTTGAGGAAAGTATTGTTGCTGAGGAGGAAAACATTGCTGCTCGGGCAAGTACAACATTTGCTACTCATAAGATGGCCCGAATGGATATGCTGAACACGAACTCTGCCATTGGTTTTGATTCCACACAGAACTTGGCTCATTAATCCAATATGACTAGTAACCTTGCATATTCTCTGGATCCCAGCAACCCGAAGAATGCCTGTTGTATCTCTAAACTATTTCCATAGTTCCTGCGTACACAAAAACAAGAAAACACAACACACGCAATAGGGGGAGAAAAGAAATCAACAAGAAAAATAAAAGAAAAATAAAAATAAAGCAACACAAATAATCACCTAAAGCCTTCCCTGGCAACAGCACCAAATTTGTTCAACTAAAATAATCCTAAATTGCACGCAAATACGTGGTCGTTATAGATTGATTAAGTTAAATCTGAATATTGTATCTCTCGAGGAAGACTTAGCAGAGAGACTTTTGTATTGCGAAAAGAAAAAGAAAATAAAAATAAAGCAGTAAAGATTGATTGGATTTGTTATTTAATTCTAAGTAATTGAAAGACAAATTAATTTAGACAAAATTATAAACCCTAATTATAAGAACACGATAAATCATAGGCATAATTTAAGAACAGAATAATAAACTCATATTAATTGTATCTGAATCCGTGGTGGAAGTATGTCACAAAATCCGTATGAATCACTAATCTATAAAAGCAATAATGAACTAAGAACAATCTAAAAGTGTTTTGGTGCTGAAATCTGGAGAAAATCGCGTGAAAGTGGAAGAAGGAACAAAATGAATTAAATCTGCCCTATTTATAGAAGGTTTCTCGCCGCCATAGACCCAAGCGATCGCTTAGGGTGTCAAGCAATCGCTTGGCCCTGTCCTCTGTCCAGTGCGCCGCCATAGGGTCAAGCGATCGCATAGGGTGTCAAGTGATCGCTTGGCCCTGTCCTTTGTCCAGTGCGCCGTCCGTCGAGCGATGGCTTGCCCTATCGAGCGAGCGCCTACTTCGTCAAGCGATCGCTTAAAGATTGAGTGATCGCTTGACCTAGCTCGCAGTTTCTTCGAGCTTCTCCTTCACACGATCGCTTCCTTCTCAAGCGATCACTTGCTTAATTTTTCATCATTGAACGATTGCTTTGGTTGAACGAGCAATCGCTTGCAAGCAATTTTGACTCTCCTGCTCGTCTCAAACTCTTCTTCTTTCCTTATCGATTTAAAACCTACAACTCAACATCAAACAACCAATTTCTACACAAAATTTGGACCAGAAGATTAGTACATTTTTCATAACAAAATATAATCCTTTTGCAATAAAAACCCACAGAAATGTACTACCTAGACTAGATAAATCACGACCAAATTTAGGTGAACCAGTAGTATTTTAAGGTCATCTCCATTCTTATAAACAGTCTTCAAAATTATTATATATTTTTTAAACCAATATAGGACAAAGATATATTTGCTATCAAAAGGAGGCATCTCCATTCTCAATAAAAATCGACTTGGAACACTTTTTGGAAGCCAATTATGCTCGTGGCCCAAATCGATTTTAGACGGTTAGTTGACATTCCTAATCTTTTACTTTTTAAGGAAGAGAATGAGATAAGAGGAGGTGAGGGGGGGGGGGGGGGGGAGGGGAGAAAGAGAGAAAAGAGGTAGATATATTTTATTTTATTTATTTATTTATTTAAGTCTTTTTTTCCTGACTCATTGAGAAAGGGTGCCACATAAGAGAGAGGTAAGAAAATTAATAAACGTTATACTATATATTATGTAAATACTTGTTGTAGATATTGTAATTTTCTATCAAATCTAATTGAACTAATATTACTATATTCATAACGGATCTAGGTGAGTAATCCTGACTTCATCATCTTAGTTCATTGTAGTCATCTTTCAATCTTTGCACCACCGATTTAATTTGACCAGCCGATTCTGGGTCGGAACCGTGGGGTAGACGGGATGATTGCGAAGTGGTGATTCAAATTATTTTTTTTCTTTAATCCTATGTTGAACTCATAATGTAATATATTTAGGGTCATTTTCATATTCTTATAGACAATCTAATTTTCTTATCTCAAAGTACTATGTTCTTGACCTCTTGATTACGAAATCAAAGAATATATAGACTTGTAGATAGCCTCTATGTAGTTGTCTACCTAGGGATACCCAAACCTTGAGAAAGAAAATATGGAAATCTCACTCAGATAATGTATTGTTATAAAGTACAAAGTGAATAGAATCTATCTATCTATATATATATATATATATATATATATAAAAGGGAGTTTTCAATTTCACAATAAATGGAAATCAATTTTACAATGGCAAATTAATTATTCAGGAGATATTCAGGTTCAAAGTTTTATCGCAAAAAGTGCTTGTCAATTACTTCATAGTTTAAGGCAACGACTTTTAAGGGGGGTGTATTGGTTTGAGAATTTGAAGGATTTTAATGGAGTTGAAATCTCTGGAATTGAAATCTATGGAGTTAAAATCTATGGAGTTTGTAGGAGTTGTGTGTAGAGTTTATAGGAGTTTCGGATGGAATTTTAGAGAGTTCGGTGGATTAATTTGAAATCAGTATCCCAATGACCGCTGCACTCGCGTGGTCGCTGATATAACATCCCAGCGACCGCTGGCTATACACGGCGCCAACGATCACGGAAACAAAATCCATCGAATTTTGAGGGTGGGAGGTCGGATTTCGATCAGTTGTATTTTGTTGTTGAAATCCTTCAAAATTCATGAATTAGTGAAATCCGTCGAAATCGAGCTAATGTTGAATACACTAAGATTTTAATAATGTTTGAAATCTGTGAATCCAATACCCTTAGATTTTAATGGAATTGAAATATGTGGAATTGAATACCCTTGGATATTAACGGAGTTTGAAATTTGTGAATCCAATACACCCAAATTTCAAACTCCATCAAAATCCTTCAAACTCTATAAACCAATACACCACCCTAAGACTCACAATCTTCATTTTCATATATCGTCTGTTTCTCTACAATCGTTTCGTTTCTTCTCAATCTCCCCAATGTGACCACATTCTATGGCGACAGTTATTATCACTTTGGTCGACAAATCAAGCAATAAAACAAATCTGACCTTGCGGCGCTGATTAATAAACAAAATTCTTTCACCGCCGGCTGGGGATATCTTCTATTTCTAAGAAAATATCTTCAACTTTTCTACTAAACAACAATTATAATTAGCGCGACTCTCCAGTTTAATGCATTTTTTTTTTTAGCAGGTTTTGTCCATTTCTTCTTCCACATAAGGATTTCTAACTGATACATGCAAGGGAAACAGTATGTTTTGCTTAATTTCTGAAACAATTTATGCAATTTCGCCACACTGATCAGAAGGTGTGTCATTTCTCCAACGATGAAGGTTTACTTCCCAATATTCAAATTGTTTATTTGTCAATAAAATGAAGATTTTCTCAGCTCGCTTTGGTTCATTTTCTATTCCAGTTTTCTTTCTTTCGTTTTCGAATTTGGATTTGAATTTACAAAGCAATAAAAAACAATTTTTTTTAGTTTCTTACACTGATCACTCGTCAATGATATGTGTCTATGATGCAATAGGAATTGGACCGATCCCTAGAGGAAATTCACGGCTAACGATCTCTATGGAAGGGTATGTATGATTATAAGCATATATAATTTCTCTTTTTAATTTATCTTTATTTTGTTTATGGGATGCAAACCAGTTATCAAGTAAATTGCATTTCCTCCCAGAAACCTTTGGGGAAAAACGAATACAATATCTTCATGCTGTAACTTGTGTTTAATATGTGAATCAATGATCTTTTAAAACATAGCTTATAGTTATGCTGTTGAACATACTTCAATATTATAAAATTAGGTGAAGGCTTTGTTTTGTCTATTCTTTGAACTTTTTATTCTTAAAAAAATAAAGAGATCAAACTGATACTTCTAATGGTTGATCATGTATCATCAAGATTAAGCACAAATCAAAATCTATAATCATTTGTGTTAACGATAATCGCAGATTTCACTCGAGATTCAAAACAAGTCGAATAAGATGAACGAGAAAATAAATCGAGACAACATTTACGTGGTTCAGTCAATATGACCTACATCAACGGAGGGTTAATCACTGATCTTATTCCTCGCCGGAGAAAGTCACCGGAGACAACGAGCTTTACACTACAACTCTCAAGAAACGCACACTTTAGAGTTTCAGCTACTCTCTCCCTATTCTCTCAGCTAGATCTACAATGAAGGAAGATTAGAACATAATAATGAATCTGCATCTACAACAACACACAAATTTATATTCTACTATCAACTAATCACAACCGCTCATCAAGAAGAGTGATGTCGATTTTCCCATCTGCATGGCTCCACCGTTATAACCGCCTCACTTCATATCTGTGCAACTTACACCTCCATCTATCAGTTAATTGTAAAATAGTCCTCGTGAATCTTTGCAGTCATACCCTTAATTACAATTTGGTATTAGAAAAAGGCACGGACTGAAAACTTGATTTCACATATAAGATGACTCGATGATGACAAACGCGGTATACATGAGTTATCTTATCATTAATGCTCTGTGTTTTGGCACAACCTGTCCATTTTGCCATATGCTTGCATCTTTTTAAAGTAATGCATTATGCATGATGTTGTAATCAAAACATGGAGATTTAATTTTAATTTTAAAGTAATGCAACTAGATAGGAGTAGAAATACTAGATGATTAATCATCTGAACTTAATTAGTGATATGATAAGTCAATTTATAAATTGTCATGTTTCTTTTAAGTCTAATTAGATGCTGCTTCTTGCCGCACGTGGACCATAATAGTCAAACGATTAATGTTCTTCCTTTGTTTCAATGACCGGTGAAAGCATATATTTTCGACTGAGTTTTTTTCTCTTTTACCTTTCATCCATGCTAAGTGGTAGTCACAGCCCGATTTCTAGGGTATTAAAACGATTAAAATACAAAGAGCAGTGAGGTGAAACAACTGAACTTTAACTTATAAAACATGCTCGATGACTTAGGAGTAATCTCGATTATCAAATCAAGCTCACAATAATGTGAGTTATCAATCAAATACTTTTCCAAGAAACGGATATTTGATAATATTATGGATATTGAACTCATCAAGGAATTAGGTTTGATTATTAATAAATGTTGCATTCGAAAAGTGGGCTAAAATTTTTAAACTTTTAATCAAGTGATAATGAAGCAGATTTGATGATTCGTTAGAAAATCCAAACTCGTTTTAGATGGAATTCAGAAAGGATTTAAAGGCTTTGATCGAGCACACGGGCTCTCAGGATTTTGGGACCGAGCATGCAAGGCACGATTATAGTAATTGAATAACATTGCAGCGGAATATAAACATCGACTTAAAATCTCAAGGTTATATGTGTGGAGACACATAACCTCAAGCTTAAACTCAAATTTTGGATTTTATTGACAACGAGCCGCCCAAACACACCGCAACCTTCCTCATTCGAGCCAACCTGCACGTTTTAGAAGTAACATGCAGTGAACACATGCCAAAATAATTTGAAACTTTGCTCATTAGAGCTATATGATTGTACTTGCCTCTTTATCTGCACCACAAGTGTTAAATAAATAATTATTTAAAAGATTTTTCGACTTGTGGCAGCTTAAAACATTTTTCGTTGTTTTTCTGAAATCGGTTGCAACCATTTTTCTCGGGTACTAATCCATCTACGCGTCTCGTCTGTTTGTGGTGTCGAGAAGTAGGCCTCCTCCTCGACACCGTCACTGACCCAATCAAAGCAAAGCTCACAGTCTTTACATAACTGGCCCAACCAAAGCAAGGCTCACAGTTACTTTATGACCGGCTAGACTGTGACAAGGATCACGGTCACCTAATCTAATGCATGCATTGTCCCGTTTTCAACAGGACATAATCCCGTGTGTCCACAGGACTCATTCAACTCAATATAAAGTAGAGGATTACATACCAAAACATAAAAGCTCAGGCAAGTCAATCAATTTTAGATAAAGCGCACATATAAAAATAAATTGCGCATTCATCGTTGAGTTTTGGTTCAGAAAGCCCACCTGGAATGTGGCTTAACTCAAATACTCTTTCTTTGCTCGCCGTCTTACTTTTTCCACTCCGCTCATGACTTTCAAAAATAATATTATATAAGGGTGAGTCTTATATTTTTGGAAACAGCGAAGCTTAAATCGTTTAACGGATTTCTACTTGACTTGGGTTTTTAACTTCTCAATTTAACTCCTCAAACATTCGATTCTTAAGTTCTATCCAAGTACTATACCAACAGACTTCTCGGCATATATAATCGAGCACTCAATTATTAAAAATATATTATTTCTTTAAACTCAATATCTCGTTTTTCTCAAATCAATTGTTTTCAAACAAATACGAGATTTATTCTCGTTCACACATTTCACATCTCATTTACAACTGTATCATTTCACAGTCACATCAAATACTCTCAAATAAATATCACAGATATATCATACTGCTCGTTTTCAACTTAAAATAATATTTCTCGATTTTTCATTAAACTTACTTCGTCTTTTAATGAAAAATTCAAGGAATTAAATTTTAAATTCCATTTTTCATTCCGGCTTCTCAGATAAAATTTCCCGAGTTAGTTTTTGACACGTTTCTCGAAAAATATATTTACTTAGTCTGAAAATTATTATTTTCTCATATTTTACTCAAAATAATTTATTTTGAACGATTTTTCGTTCGATGTTAATTTTTAACTTTATCAATGAGAAAAATTCTTTTATTTTTATCTTTTAACTCTCGTCATCCAATATAACTTATTTAATAAAATTCGTTTTTGCTCGATTCAAACTCTACTACTCTTTTATTGTTTCTAGCTCAAACACTTCTTTATTTGCTCGTTTATACTTATACTTCTCGTAAATAACTTTTTAATTAGAAAATCGTCGATTTTTCATAACTTTCTCATACGGACTCCAAATTGAGCGATTCAAGTGGCTAATATACTTGTTTTTCTCTCAACTTTACATTTATAACATCAATTACATCTTTTACTTAATGCAATCTCATCTATTTTTCCTGAAAATTTTCTGCACTTGTTAACTTTTTTTTATCCCTGCTTTTTTCTCAAAAATTTTAAGTTCTAATATGCTCAAAATTATTCTAATTGATATCTTAAACATCATTTGATCCATATAAACTCAAAATCATAATTTCTCATTTTTATCTCCTTATATACTTCGAATTATTGAGAAACATCTAAATTCTTACTCGATTTTATTAATTCGAAGTTCTATTGAACTTATAAAAATTTCAATTGCTCGATTGTTTTACTAATCTCATCTTTTAATCTTAAATACTCAAAAGTTATATTGTGTACCTCATTTCCTTCAATTATTTTGAGGATTTCTTTATAGTACTTCATTTCTTGCATTTTAATTCTTCTTTATACTCAAATAAATTCTAATTTCTTTTTCTCAATTCATTTTATCTCTTTTCAACTCAAAAATACTATAAGTCCTCTTCCAAGACTTAAAACCTTCAAATAAAATGGGGATTTCCCCTTTGATGTTCCAATTCTTGATTTTATTGGATATTTCTACTCCAAAATATTTCTAATCTCTTTATTTCTCATTTAACTCATCAATTTGTGCTTGAAAATTTTAAAAGCACAATTTCATCTCTTTTAAATTCTTCGAATTTTTCATAATTTTTTCATAAGATTATATTTCTTCAATTCTTCTTAGATTTATACTCATTTCATCCCAAATCTTATTTTTATATCATCAATCTTTCCAAAAATTCATAGGAATTAAAATTCCAAATTCTCTCTCTCTTTCCAAATTAATATTTATATAAACTCATTTCTTCCTTTTGGTAGTGTTTTCTTCCATAACTATTGTTGAATTTTATTTTTAATCCACCAATTCATTAAATAACACAATAAATCATATTTATACACTTACATACTCACACGGTTTCACATATATATTCCTCAAATAAAATCATGCTTCCATTTAAATCATATATTCATATTTCTCAACTCTTGATTTAATTAAATTCATCCTCAAATTCATCATAGAATATATATATTCAAAAATAGATATTTACTATTCATCATCTTCTCCAAGTCATCTTTTCTTAACAACATGCTTATTTCTTCATTTTAATCACTTCATCATACTCATATATCATCATAGAACTCATATCATGCATCAAACTCAAGAAATCAATCAAAACTCATATAAATTATTTTTTAGGCATAGCCTTCGATTTTCATGCTTCTAATATATATATATACTTATTTTCTTCAAGAACTCATCTTAGCATGCTTAGAATCATCTCTAGAACACATAGAATTCATCAAGATCAAGATAAAAATCATGGTACAATTTTCCCTATTTTTTTTTTCAAAACTCACAGCATACACTCATATAAGATTCATAAATTTCTTTTTTCTCATTTTTTTGTATGGAAAGCTTATTTAATCATGGTTTCATGCTCAAAAACTCAAAGATTAAGTCATCTCTTGCATACTCAAAATTTTCGAAAATAATCAAGAAAGAAAAAGTTAGAGTTCTTGAACTTAAAAGCTAGAAAACTTACTACTTCTTCTTTAATCGATAACTTCTACTTCATCCTCACAACTTTAGCCTCCTTTCCCCTTACTTAACCAAGAAATTTCGCAGGTTTAAAGAGGATTTAGGATCAGCTGTAAAGGAGTGAAAAGAAGTGGAAAAATATGGAGTTTCTTACTTAGTTTGCAAGCTTGATGCTCTACCTTTGATTTCTAGCTTTCCTAACTTTCTCCTTGATGTTGAATGGAAGGAAAATGATAGCTCATGGTAGGAAGGAGCTCATGGCAGCTTGAATGATGGAGGAAGGAAGATTTCGATTTTTTCTTGTATTTTTCAAGTATTAGGGTTCATATCTTGAACCCTTGGATTTTCTAACTCTTTTTCTTGATTTTGTTCGAAGGTTATGGAGGTTTGATGGAGCTTGTTGCTGCTGCATCAATGGAGGTTGAAGGAGAGAGAAAGAAGGTTGAGGATGGTGTGAGGATGGTGGTAACCGATAGAGAGAGAGAAAGGTGCATGAATGATGAGAAAATAAAAATATGTGTGAATTATAACTAGGTAAAGGACAAGAGAGTGCACTACACTCTCTTAGTGAGAGTGGGGGAGATTTGAGGGAGAGAAATGGATAAGATCAGCTGACTTGGGGTGAAAGAAATCAGATTTTTATCTGTTAAAAATTCCGGTAGAAAAGATTTTATCCGATTAATATTTCCCTCTTTAACGTCAAACTTTATTCCCTCTTTCCAGCACCTTCTAGGCATCGGATTTCACTCTAATTTGTTTCATTACTCATAAAAAAATTTATGGATTCTAACGAGACCAAATTACATTTAAAATTCTCAAACACGAAGAAAGTCGGAAAATCGCTATCGTGTGCGCTAGTCACTGACTTAAAAATAATTCAAACCTCAATTTCTAGGTCTCGGATTTTTCTCTAACTTGCATCATTAGTAACGAAATAATTTTTAGATTCGGAAACATCCAAGTTTCAGGAAAAATTCCCGTTTAATCAAAAAGTCATAAAATGACGCGATAAGTTACTATTCACTTTAGTCGTAGTTTCAAAATAAATTTATTCTCGACTCAAATTACCTCGGAAAATTCTCAAACTCGTATCATTGGGCTCTAGATTCCAATGACACTTATTAAACTGAAATCAGGGTCCGTTGACCGAGGGTTGACTTTTCGGTCAAAGTTACTATTCATCGGACGGTTGACCGTCATGAAATTTTTCGAAATTCGAACTCATACTAAATCTCACATTCTAAAACTCATATAACTCATCTCATCTTCGTTTCGAGTTTCTGAAACGAGAAAATTACTATTTTACCCTTCAGGGGTATTTTGGTAATTTCACGAGAAAATTTCTTCTCGAAATTTTTTATCTCATAGAATCACACATAATATCATATAATAACACTTTAAAGCACTTGAACATACATAATCACACTTAAAGGTGACTAATTGAGGTTATAAATATACGGGGTATTACAGTGGTACAAGCGACTCCTGGCCCTCACTATTTTTTAAGGAACTCATGTTCTTTGTGAGCAGGGGCTTCCAAGTAAAATTTGTGAAGACCACCTTCCCAAGTCGACAATGAATATGGTGTTACAGATCGAGGTAAGGCTCAAAATACAAGATTGTTTTTATTAGCAATAGATTTGGGCATGGTGGTGCTGCAGTCTTTTAATTAATTGTGCAAACAAGATTCAAGTTCAATGCATGGTTATAATGCAAGGATCACAGATATTGTACTAGAGAATGCACACGACTAGAGAATGAACTTCTCCAACAGGTCTACATAGTGATATTGTACTAGCATAGGCTGTTGAAACCAAAGAAGCATAAAACACTCACGTTCTCCAACCGCAATTTTTTTTTCTTTGACGAAGCATAGAACACCAAATTTGAATTTGCATAGGCTATTATAATAGTTCATGACTTTCATGCCGGCTTTGTCTCTCTAACATATTGTCACTACAAGAATAATGGTTATAGACAACGGGGAAAACGCGTAGTCTTTAACAAAATTCCCCGTAGTCTATAGCCGAGTAGTCTATAGGGGGCGGTTATAGACGACGGGAAATCCCCGTTGTCTATAAGGATATAGACGACGGGGATTCCCCGTTGTCTATAAGGCTATAGACAACGGGGAATCCCCGTTGTCTACAAGCGAAATTTGTGATGTCTTGTAGATACATAGACTACGGTGTTTCTTGTTATAGACAACGTATTTGCCCGTCGTCTTTAGTACTAATAGGTAACAGTATATCATTTTTTCCGTTGTCTATTGACAAATATTATTTTTTCATATTATTTCCTAATGCAATCTATTTATAATATCATAAACATCACAAATCATAAATATCAAAAAACTTCATTACATTATAAACTCAACGTCATACAATAAAGCGTTTCAAATTCATTCCATGTTCCACAACTAGTCTTAAAATACATAAATATTAATGCTAGACCAAAACAAACAATATCTTCAACATTCCATTACCATCATCACAACTCAACCAAGCCTATCCATCCAAGCATCCAAGTGGCTTCCATCTATATGATCTAAAATTAAAAAACCACTACTACATGAAATATCTCAAAATTTAATACAAGATGAAAATAATAAAAAAAATAGTAACAAACTTACCATCATCATTCGGTAAATTCTTCAACAAAATCAGCCCACTCCGTACGCACTTCATCAATTTCATCTTTTGAATAATATCCTTGGGTAAACTAGAAATAAATAAAAGTAAAAACAAAATTAGATCATAAAAATAATTGAACCTTAAAAGTAAAATGAACTTACAAGTGAAGACATTTGAATGGGGGATATAGATCCTTCATTTTCAATGATATCTTTCATGTAGCGCATTACATAGAATCCACATTGTTGTCCATCGGGTTGTTGTTGACACTATACCAAATCACATAATGTAACAAACACCATTTACAACCATATGATTAATCTTCAAAAAAGCATTAAGGGTTTCATACCTTGATCACTTCCCACAATGGAGCCGTCTTTCCCCTTTTGGCGATGCTCATATTGAATTGTCTATGAGCCCTAAACATTAAAAAAAAATAAAAAAAATAAAAAAAATAAAAAAAATACTTCAAGTTCCAAAAAATCTGCCCTATACATAAATTCATCACAACCACTTTGAAACGTACAATATCAAGATGTTCTTCCATTCCTCAACATGAGCTTCATCTCTCAATGGATCCAACACGTATACAGTCTCTTTATGTGGATCAATCACCATAAGAATCCAATGATAACTAACAAGATAGACATATAATTAATTAAACTTTGACTACAATGCACAATCATTTTACTTAAATATAATTAGTTTTCACGTACCCCACGTTACATGGCAAAAGAATAAGTTGATTAGGCTTTGTACCAATCATCCTTTCGAATATAATATTTGCTTTTTCTTGTGGACCAACATTCAAATTATGTGATATTTTGTATGGATTAACAAATCAAAATCTATGAAGAAGGTTTGCATTCTCACATTCCTCATGATAAAGTTCAAACACATTTGAACTATTTCAAAAATTAAGTTGACTTTGATCAATTTTCAAATCTTCTTCGTCTTTCATTTGCTTTTCTCATTAATAATATGTGTTCTATTATTATATTCTTAATGAATTTATCCAAATTGTCATGTTTCTTTCAGGGTGCGTTTACTTTGATGGAAATATTTCCATTGGAAAATGATGGATAAGAAAAGATGAAAAAATATTAATATTTTTATTATTTTTTATCACATGTTTAATAGGATGGAAAAGAAAATGATCACATTGTCCCCCCACTCCTTCCTCATTAATTTTTATGTCTTTTATCAATTGAAAAATATTATTATACCCCTCCACCATATTAATATTATCCACAATTGGAGAGAAAATGATGGAAAGGAGGTTGTCCGAAAAGGTTATCTATCCTGGAAAATTAAGAAATATACTTTCTCCATCCACGAAATGGTTGCCACATCGTGGACGATACGGGTTTTAAGATTATAGTAAGTAGTAGTGAATAATAGTGAATATTGTTGTAAATGGAATAAATATCCCACAATAGATGTGAGTAAAGGAGTGAGAAATATAAGGTTAAATATAATGTATTATGTGGGCCCTACTATTATAAATGGAAATAACAACCATTTTGTGAACAAACTTAAATGACAAAAGTAGTAACTATTTTGTGAATAAAGAGAATAGTAAACATCTGAAATAGATGGAAAAAGAGTGGAAATATTTTTTTCCCCCTCAAAGTAAACACATAGGAGAAAATTATTGTGTTAATTTGATCTCGTTATATCGAAATAAGGTGATCGGTGTTGCGTCCGATGGGCCAGAGATGGCAGCTGGATGTAAAATGTTTTTCATCTTTAACTGAATTATTTTAATTAAATTTTTCAACAATATTACAAAAAATGTTAATGACTGCATGATGGACTTGAATTGCTTTAATTATAAGTTGTGATAATTTTCTGTCCGTGCATCGCATGGGTGCAACGTACTAATATGTGCATAAACAGCGAGCCTAGTCTCCATCTTGGAAACCATCTTTTAGGGAATTCAGATTAAAGAGTTAGCTTAATGTGGGATAAGGAGTATTTATAATGAAAATAATCTATTTCAATTTTGATACAAAATTAACATGAGACAATTCTTTTTAGAGCCAAATATATACTCCCTGCGTCCATGAAATGATTGCCACATTGTGGATGACACGAGTTTTAAGAAAATACTAGGTAATAACTATAGTGAGTATTATTGTGAGTGGAGTAAGAGTTCCACAATAAATGTGAGTGGAATATTAAAAGTGGCAATCATTTTGTTGACAAACTTAAGTAGCAAAAGTGACAATCATTTCGTAGACGAAGGAAATATAAATTATAAATGAGTGTAATAAATTATTTAATCAAACGATTGAAACCCTAAAATAATATCTAATAATTTTATTAAATATAATTTTCCACGATTTTCGAAGCTAATTTTATTATATTCGATGTGATAAATTTATATACGATGGAATCTAGCTAATTCATCCATTTCAAATGATAGTTAGAGTTCAGTGAGGTATTTTCACCGACAAAATAACTTTTTGATTTCCTATTAAGAAACTGTATAAGAAGAGGTCCAAACTCTAAAATATCCGAAACTAGCCAATTATTTTCAAAATAAAAAATTTAACTTTAGGCCCAAATACTATAAGAAGTCTAGAAACTTCTTTTGATACAGCATTCTAGCCTTTTCTACCCCTCTCCACCTGTAAAATATATTCCAAATTTCTGGGTAATTCATCAACTTATTCCCAATTTGCAAAACCAAAAGTAACAATGGCGAGCAGTGATGATTTGGCGATGGATATCGAGGAATTGAAGCAGCTTCAGAGCATTGCGAAGCGGCCGCGTGTCGTGTCGCTTATTTCCTCCGAAATTCACAACCTTGAGAAGGTTAGTCTCTCTGCAATGCATTCGACACAAGTCTTCGATGTCGAATGTTTTTTGCTTTGTTATCCTACATCGTCCATGGAAGTTTATGCTAAGGAATGCTCACATGGTGGTTAGGCTAGGGTTTTCCTTTTCACTGTTGGGGGCGGGGGTGATTCAGTTCTTCTATTTCGACCTATTCTAACTCAATGAATTTGAGGGATGGGCTAGATATGATGCTATATGTACTATGTGCGTTGGTTTTAGGATTAAAAAAGTGATCGTAGCTGAATATTTAAATTTTTATTGTTTTTGCTATTCATTGGTTTTGACAATTGATTGTTGTCAGTGGATTAAGTGAACTGGAATTCGTGTGATTGGTTTTCAAATATTACTGAATTTTTCAGTTGCATGAGATTTTGGATGAGATTGTACGTTATAGAAATTTTTGTACTATTTTCATGATCTCGAGCTCGTTTAGTTGGTGTTGATCTTGACAATGAGCCCCAATCATTCCATTGATCTTCGTTTGTTCTGACTTGAACATATCGTTGTCGTCTTGTTTAGTTCCTACTAGTTGTAGACAATTTTTGGTTATGCTTCTTTAATTTGGTATTCCATTATTCCTGTGCAAGTGTAGCGCATGATGTGGTTCCTTCTGGCTTTAAACGAATATGACTTCTTTCCACCCTATTGGCAAAGGTCTCGTTTTAATGCTTAATTTGCGATTTCCACGTCAGTTATCAAATGCAGCGGCCTCTGCACCATCTCGGCAAGTACCATCACCAACTCCTGTATCGAGTGCTCCCAAAGCTGTGTCCAACTCGTTGTTGAATTATGTTCCTCTCAGCTCCTTCAGCTGGGATCAGGATAATGATCATGTAAAGGTGAGGAATGCTATCTTTTCGAGAATTTTCAACCCTGGTTGTGTAGCTCAACAGATTTGCTGTTGCCCTAAGTTTACTTGTTCTAATATTGATGGATAGTTGGTTGATGTGTCGCTCATTGTATATTCGTCTCAGATATATATACCTTTGGAAGGGGTTAATCAAGAGAAGGTCGAAGCTGATTTCAAGCAGATATCCATTGATATCAAATTGCATGACATCCAAGGAAAGAATTATCGCTGTGCTGTGCCAAAGCTGAACAAGCAGATTGTACCTGAAAAGTGTAAATTCGTTGTGAAGCCCAAGCGAGTGGTTGTTACGCTGGCCAAAGCTGAAAGAGGGAACTGGTTGGATTTGCACTTCAAAGAAGATAAGGTAATTCCTCAAGCCTGCAAGTGAAGCATCAAAATTGGGCAAGAGATTTGAACTAACGAACAATTTGTATGTCTTAGCTGAAGCCAAGTTTAGAGAAAGAACGAGATCCAATGGCTGGGATAATGGATATGATGAAGGTACATATAATTCAAGCCTTTTCAATTAGTGCATTTTTGTATTCTTTTCTGGGTTGCTGCGTTACAAGTGCTTGTGTTATCTGATTCTAACATGCGCGATTCGTTTGCAGAACATGTACGAGGAAGGTGACGAGGATATGAAGAGAACAATCGCTAAGGCATGGAGTGATGCAAGATCAGGCAAAGCAGCTGATCCTCTACAGAGTTATCGCTGAACACTTAGGTATTCATGTGATGATGCCATATGCTATCACATAATCACTTGTAATCACATGCTTCTGGTAGAACCCACGGCTGATGATGTTACCTTCTCATTTTAGGTTATTATTTTGTCTTTCTTTCCCCTCTATTTTCGTCATCTAAATCTCACAACCACTGCATTTTCAAGTTTGGAGCAATATATGGTGTTAGATTTCGATTCAGGAACAGTAGTAACAAATGGGAGCTTGATTGGGTTTGATAAATAGTAGTATAATATAATGCTTATGATTTTTTTTCCCAGCTGTTTGTTTTTATGTTCTGCTCATTTTTTATTGACAAATATTTAATTGTATGTGGCAAATCCTCTAGGAACTGAAACCATCCCTAAAAAGAAGAATAAAGATATTTGCTGTGATGAAATTAGATTTGGGGTTTACATCCTAGTCCAGAAAAGACGTAACATACAGTAACTTGCGAGGCCTAGCCCATATATTTCTGTACATATTACTTCAATAAGTTCCCAGAAATATAGCAGCGTTCAATATTTATTTACCTATAGACAGATTTGACCTTATGAATTTCCTTTTTTCTCTTTTAAAAGAAGGAAAAATAATTTATTGCTCATTAATAAAGAGAAGGTCCTATATTTCACACAGCTAGCAAATATTTATTTTGAAACGTATTGATTTTTTATTCGAGTTGTAATAATGTAGAGAAATAGGGGAAGCTTCCTGGACCACCTCGTATTTGCTTTATAAAAACACAAAAGAGTGCAATAAAGCAAAATTGGAAGGTAAAGTCAAATCCACTAACAAAAAGAGGACATGAAAGGAGGAGTGAAATTCAGGCAAAATGAGTGAGTGGAAATAAGCGCTTTCAAGTCAAGTGTGAGAGACATCCGCTCGAATCGAGATGTGGGATGAAAACAGCTGCGCAACGACTGGCGTGATCATTCTACTTTTGGGTGCGAGTGGTGAATTTTTGGCTAGAAGAATGGTGAGCTTCGCTGCCACATGTAATGAATTTTGAATAGTACGTGTGCATCTTTTATAGAATTTTTCATACTTATTTGAAAACTTGCCATCACTGTCGATGATCAAAGGTGAATTCTATTATTTCATCCGCATGTTGTATGCCTGTATCCTTATACTGCATATTTCGGGTAACTTTTACTCTTTCCAACATGTTGTATACTTCACAAAAGAGAGAAGTTGCTTTTACTTAAATGTAAATGAGATTCGAACTTATAATGCTATTAAGTTGGGTTTAATACTTTATACTGTAGTCAATATAGCTAGATTTTACCAGACCAGCTAATAATAATGATGTAAGATTGTCATTAGTCGGTCAGAGTTGGGTACAAATTAGATATAGCATTATTGAAAAGTTAAATTTGAGAACTTAATTTTAATCGGAGTGAATATAATCTATGATGCTTCCTCAAAAAGGGTGTCGGGTGATTCATCATTCCTCGAACACGCCACTAGATTTTTACCATGTCAAGTAAATTACTCTTGTTGTTCCAAAAACGCATAGTTTTTTTTTTTTTTTTTTGGGTTGCACCTTTCGAATAAAAATGTCACGTCTATAATCTCAATGATTTTTTTTCTTTATTGCCCCCCCTTGATTTAGACAAGTAATATGAAGTTTTTGGTATCCAATTCTCAAGCCTCTTTTAGCAAGATTTCTGACAGCAGCATCTCACACATCGTACAACTGGTCGTGGTAGAAACTATTAGTACTTTCTTTTATACCTTTGACTATTGTAAAATTACAATTTTTAGGATCAATCAAAATATAGAATATGTCGAACTTCCTAATGATATTATCTTATGAGATATTTTAGGATTATATCACATTCAAGAAAAAATAATACTACCAACTATGACACAATTTTTTTAAAAACACAAATAATAGCACTTCAATGCATTTTTATCCTAAAATGATCAAATTTTTTTTTTTCACATGATTCAAATTGTGTCCAATCCTCTAATTTTAAAGAATATAAATTTTTTGCTTTATTTCTCGATGTTTAAAAGTGATGGTGGTTGCACCTTTCTCCTTGATAGTGGTAATTTGCTAGCGACATCTTCCGGCAACCTCCTTTCTGATGCATGAAATCTGTTGGGAAATTTATTAGTATGAGTTTAGATGAATTCCAAAATCAACTGACCCCAACCGAGTAGATGTTGTCAGTTCCTAATGTTAGCAGTTAGACTCGCTGTTTGAGCAATGTTAAAATTTTATCTTTACAGATCTCCAACTGAAGACGACAACATAGCAACACTCGGATACAACCCCGGATGGAAGATCGGATGAGGAACATCAGTTACAAGACTCTGTCTGATGAGAGAGTTATGCCAAAAAGGGGAATACTTTTTGACAACTGAGAATTCAAGCCAACTGTTCAGTTGGAACATCAGCTATAGAATGCCATCCGATAAAGAGAATGTTTCAAGAAGGGGGAAGTTATAAAGAAGTCTCAACATGAAGTTCAAAGTCAGCTGAGAGTTCAACGGTTCAGTCAGAACATCAGTTGAAGACCACTCAGATGAAGATCAAGATTTTCAACCGACTAACCAAGGTTGACTGTCAGAAAGATTTGAATTTGAAATTCAAAAAGGAAGTCACGTGAAGGTTTGACCGTTCAGTCATTACCTCATTTGGCCCAACACAAGGTTGTCTCAGATGGAAAGCAGAAGAGCACAGATGCCATATCGGGAAAGTCTGCAGAGATGAGAGACAATCCATCACTATCAAAGAACAGAGATCAACAGCTCTTCCAACGGCTAGTTGATTCTCTCCGCCTATAAATAGAGGCATTCATTCATTCGACATGATACAAGATAGAGAAAATTTGAAGTGCACCCACAAGAGAAACAAGAGCAAAGAAAATCTGCAAAATCGTATTCTAAGAGCATCATCAGCTGAGAGTTCCGAGTGGTAGAACATTAGTAGCTGAGGGTTCATAGAATTATAATCTGTTTTAGATCTTAGTTTGAGTGTTCATTCGTTCAAGCCATAGATCCAGCTCACATTCGTGTTCGAGCTGTAGTTGGAAAATCCACCCTCATACACACCCTAAAAGTGTTTGTTAGGATCATACTCTTCCTGTAATTGAGTAGCTAGGTTGTCAAGTACCCGCAAACTTGACATAGGTTGTTAAGTACCCGTAAACTTAACTGTAAAGGTTGATAAGTACCCGGAAACTTATTGCAACGGTTGCACAGCCCGCGTAAGCTGTGTGGAACTGTCCAGAAGAACTTGGACTGAGGTGTGTGGACTCACATCTCCCCGTGGACGTAGGAGTTCTCTCCGAACCACGTAAATCCTGTGTGTCTGTGTTTATTTCTGTTCAGTTACTTATTGCATTTTCAACTGACCAAACTAACCGACATACAAACTGCATATCAACTGTCTTGGTTATTGACCAACCTTGCACAAAAGCGTGAGTTATTTTACGAGTATAATTTCCACCACATTCCGCACAGCACCACTCTCACAGGTGAGTTCTCTTACTCAGTTGTGATTCCAGCTGAGACTTTCTTTACTCAGTTGAAGTTTTTTCGGGGGTTAAGTTTTCAAAGTTGAAAAATCCTAACTGGTGTATTCCTCCCCCCCCCCCCCATACACCAGTAACTCGTATCGGGACCATCAAGTGGTATCAGAGCAGTGGTTCAAAAGACTGTTGTCTCAGTTTCACGAGGTGTGAATCGAGTTGTTTTCTTCAGTGGTCAACTGAATAGATCCTTTTTCACGCTAGTGCATATCTGCTTGTTTTTGTTGTCTGTTGTTGTGTGTGCAGATGGATAAGAAAGATAAGATTATGGTTATGTTCTCGGTTGTGAATTATACAGCCTGGAGGACTCGGATGAAGAAGGTCCTTCTGTCAAAGCATCATAGAATGCAACAAGTACTTTCATCCGGACCTATCAAGATCACGGAAAAGGTCATCCGTACTCCTACAGATCCAACCCTTGGAGATGCAACTGAGGAGATAGTCAAGAAGAACCCAGAAGACTACACTTCTGAGGAAGCTAAAGTGAGTCAGCTGGATATCTGGGCTCAAAGCACTATCATGTCCACAGTTGGACAGGACTATCTTCCGTGGATAGAGGAGTGCAACACTGCTAAAGAGATGTGGGACACTTTGGCATCTTTGAGTGAAGGAAGTGACGAAACTAAGGAGAACAAGTTCTCCCATGCATGTCAAGATTTTGACAACTTCACTCTGAAAGTGGACGAAACCATCGATCAGATGGAGCTGCGGTTCATGGAGATCATCAGAAGGATCCAGTCTATCCGAAGAGGAAAGTATACTTTGAGAGAAATCAACCTCAAAGTATTACAAGCACTTCCAGCTGAGTGGGATATCTTCACCAATATCCATGAAAGCCGAGCTGATCTAGGAGAGATGGGAACTGAAAGATTGTTCTCAATTCTGAAAGGAAATGAGTACAAAGTGAACCGACGAAAATCCCAGTCGATGGCTCAGACAAGTCGACATGAGGATGTTGGTTCAGCAATGAAGACAGTTGCCATTCGAGCTGACTATTCCAAGCCGCGAACATCAAGAGCAACAAGATCTGCAGACACAACTGCGAAGGAGCCAAGCAGAGAAGAGCTGCAATAATGCATTGACGCCATGTCAAAGAAGCTAGCTGACATGGACACTCGGTTCGGAAAGTACAAGCGGTTCTACAAATCCAACCGAACACAAGACAGCTCAAAGCCTGTGAACAACGGATGTTTTGAGTGTGGCAGAGAGGGACACTTTAAGGTTGACTGTCCAAACCTCTCAAAGAAAGAAAGAGATGCGTTGAGGGCCAAGCAAAACGCAAAAGATAAGGCCATGGTTGCAGAGGAAGCAGCTGACGACGTGGACATCTTCACTGACACTGAAGATGAGGACGAACTGACTCCCACCAACAACGCAAGTGGACAGGATCAATGTCTCATATGGCAATTGGAGCTGACCAAGATGAAGCTGAGGTAACTTCTATCCCAGCTAATTTAAATTCTTCAAATGTTGCTAACGTGCAGGATACTTTAGAAGATGAGTTGCAACCATCTTGGGATGATTTCCAAGAACTGAGTGAGCAACTGAATCAGCAAACGGTTGAGTTTAAGACTCTTCAAAAACAGTTTATTAAACTGGAAGAATCCTTAACCGAAAAGGACGATCTGATCAAGAATCAAACTGAAGAGATTGAGAATCTCAAAAATCAACTGACCGCGGCCAACCAAGCTGAGGCTTCAACCGATGAGCAGTTGAAGGAACAGATCAAGGCACAGAATGAGCAGTTGAACAAGCAAGAGGCTCAGATCGACCAGCTGATAAAGAAGTCAGATGGACAAACCGAGCAGATCACTATCCTCCTCAAGGAGTTGCAAACTGAGAAGGATAATCTAATCAAGCTGTATCAGTCATCCAAGATCATCGAGAATCTTATCAGCTACAGCAGACAGATGGATGACGTGTCAGGACTCGGTTATGATATTGTCAAGGATACTGGAATTCCACCAGCAACCTTCATCAAAGCTGTAGAAGTCACAGCTGTTGAGCCAAACACAGCTGAGTCTCCAGAAGTTAATCCAACCTCATTCTCTCAGCAAGTTCAACCGACCAATAGAATTACAACTGAGAAGGGAAAAGGAGTAATAGATGGAAGACAGAATGTTCTATTGGTTGGAACATCAACCGAGGGGGAATGCTCCAAAAGTCAGAAGAGGAATCAGAGGCGTCGAAGGTATAATCGCAACCGAACTCAGAATCAGAACACGACCTCTGCATCAACCTCAGAGTCAACATCAGAAGGAATGGAACCGACCGCAGAACAGACAAGAACTCAATCGTCTGAAACAACAGCGGTTCCAACATCAGTTCGATCAAAGGTTCCATCATAATCAACCGATGTGGAACAGTTACGACAGCTATGGCCACTCATGCCACAACATGAATCAACATCCGGGCATGAACAGCTATCATCAACGGCCAGGGCAATGGAATCAGAATCTGCCAAGACGATTCCACAATGACGGCCGACCTCATTGGCAGAATCAAAAGGGTCAGAGACGTCAACCAAACATGGGGAACCCCAATCCTCCTAAAGCCCAACATAGGAGAAATCCATCTCCCCCCAAGAGACAAAACATCAATAATAACAACAAGCCTAAGGATAACCGAGGCGTTGTTATAGATTATATGGAATGACAAGGCTATTCGAGTCTACAGGGAAAAGCGACCCACAGTTCTAGGGGGAACTGGTTCTAACCCTCCAGGACCCAACTGAAATTGGGGACCTAAGCGTGTTTCTCCGTGCAGGTACAGGAGGAACAGCTGAGGAAGAATAAAGCATCACAGACAAAGTGGGTGATGGACAGTGGATGCTCGAAACACATGACAAATCTGAAGGATTTGCTTGGCAGTTTCGTGGAGCTGAACGGTCCAACTGTTACTTTTGGTGACAACTCAAAAGGTTACACCAAAGGCTACGGTACCCTTGAAACCGATCACGTGTCAATTTCTAATGTTTCATATGTTGATGGATTGAAGCATAATCTGCTCTCAATCAGCCAATTCTGCGATAATGGTTTCTCTGTCAAGTTTGATGCACGGGGTTGCAGGGTTAAAGATGTTCAAACAAAGCGGGTCATATTGTTGGGAAATCGATCCCCAACTGGGAATGTGTACTATGCTGACTAGAATAGCAGTCCACCTGAAACCTGTCTGTTATCGAAGAGCAGTTCAGATGTGAGTTGGCTGTGGCACAAAAGGCTCAACCATCTGAATTTCAAGACAATGAACCGACTTGCCAGACAGGAACTCGCAAAGGGCATTCCTAACCGAGTGTTTTCAACAACACACATCTGCAGTGCGTGTCAGCTGGAAAAGCTCGCTAGATCCTCGTTCAGGTTGAAATCAACTCCCTCAACCGACCGAGTATTGCAGCTGATCCATATGGATCTCTTCGGGCCAGTTACACCTAAGAGCATAAATGGCAACGAATATACACTGGTTGTAACTGATGATTACTCGAGGTACACGTGGACCATTTTCATGCGCCATAAGAGTGAAACCCGAGATGAGCTGCCCAAGTTGATGGATCGGATATCGAACCAACAAGAGATGAAAATCATTTCTATCCGATCAGACCGTGGAACCGAGTTCCTCAATGAAACCATCATTGAATACTGCGAGAAGCACGGAATCACTCATCAAACCTCAACTGCACGAACTCCGCAACAGAATGGAGTAGCTGAAAGAAGGATCCGAACGCTGAAGGATGCAGCCACATCCATGTTGACAAGCTCAGCTCTGCCAAAGAGATTTTGGGCTGAGGCGATCAACACAGCCTGCTACACTCAGAACCGGTCTCTTCTGACCAAGCGGTTGGGAAAGACACCATACGAACTATGGAGACGCAGGAAGCCTGATATTTCATATTTTTGCATTTTTGGTTCTAAGTGTTATATTCACAACAATGGGAAGACTCGGTTGAAAACTTTTGATGCCAAAGCTTCGAAAGGCATATTTCTTGGATATGCTGCTCGAATCAAGGCATATAGAGTTTTCAACAACAGCTCTTGTGTTGTGGAGATAACACCTCATGTTAGTTTTGATGAATCTACCTTTGAGTGCAGGGAACAGGCTAAAGGACAACAAGCAGATCCAGCTGTTCCACCAGTTCTCACCAGATCGCAAGTTCAAAGGCAGAAGAATTTGGCCGAACTGTTGGTATGGGCAACTGACGATGATGATCCGTGTTCCTCAGAAGATGAATGTGAAGATCATCAAGCGGTAGCTGAGGACCCCAGCTCAAATCAAGGGGGAACTCCAGCTGATGTCACTCCAACTGCATCAGCAACCGAAGCCCAACTGAACCCGGTTCGAAATATTGTCAACATTGACGATCCAGACTCAATAGCTGACAAATCCCCAGTTATGAAGACTCCAACGGTTCAGGATTCTCCTTCAGTTGACCAACACAGTTGGAAGAAGAAGGAAGACGCAACCGAAGATGGTATGAAGTTCATTCCACTAACGACATCATCGGAGATCCAACCGAAGGTGTGCGTACAAGAAGCAGTGTTGCGACTCAGGACTCAACTGAGGAAGAGACCAACACTTATGCCCAATATGCTGAGGAGTTGGCAGTTCTAGAAGAGTTCGAACAAGCTGGAGATGTTACCATGATTTCATGCTTTGTAGCTGATGTGCCAGAACCAAAGAACATTGTGGAAGCTCTCAACTGTGTTCACTGGACAACAGCTATGCAAGAGGAGCTGAATGAATTTCTACGCAACTGTGTTTGGGAATTGGTAGAAAGACCAACTGGTGTCAAGGTTATTGGACTTAAATGGATTTTCAAGAACAAGAGAGATGCCATTGGTTACATCGTGAGGAACAAAGCAAGGTTGGTAGCTCAAGGTTATTGCCAACAAGAAGGAATTGACTTTGAAGATTCCTTTGCACCAGTTGCAAGGCTGGAAGCCATCCGAATCTTTCTAGCTTATGCTGCACATCACAAGTTTAAAGTGTATCAGATGGATGTGAAGTGTGCATTCCTCAACGGTGATATCAAGGAAGATGTATATGTTGAACAGCCACCCGGTTTTGAAACTAGAGATGGAAGAGTGTACAAGTTGAAGAAAGCCATCTATGGCTTGAAGCAAGCTCCTAGAGCCTGGTATGACACTCTTTGTGGATTTCTTCTAAACTCGGGGTTCAAACGAGGCTCAGTTGATAAAACCCTGTTCATCATCAAAGTTGGAGATGATATACTTGTGGTGCAAATCTACGTGGATGACATCATATTCGGTTCCAAGTCAGAGGAGCTGTGCAAGAAATTCTCAGATCTGATGAAGGAGAAGTTCGAGATGTCAATGATGGGCGAGATGAATTATTTCCTTGGATTACAAGTGAAGCAGTCACCAGAAGGGATTTTCATCAATCAGTCCAAGTATACAAAGGAGCTCATCACCAAGTTCGGATTGCAGACAAGTAAAACCACAAGGATCCCGATGAATACTAACTGGAAGATCGAACCCAGAGCTGAGGGAAAGCTCGTGGATGCCAGAAAGTATAGAGGGATCATCGGTTCTTTGCTATATCTAACTGCCAGCCGGCCAGACATATCATACGCGGTTGGAGTATGTGCTCGGTTTCAAGTCCAACCGAGGGAAGCTCACATGTTGGCAGCAAAGAACATCATCAAGTATCTGAAGGGTACTGTCAATGTTGGGTTGTGGTATCCAATTGACGACAATATCCAGCTGACCGGATACTCAGATGCGGATCTAGCCGGAGATCGATTGGACAGGAAGTCCACATCTGAACACTGTCAGTTCATGGGAAGCAAGCTAGTTTCATGGTTCTCCAAGAAACAAGCATGTGTTGCTACTTCTACAATCGAGTCAGAGTATATGGCTGCAGGAAGTTGTTGCATGCAAGTGTTATGGCTCAAGCAACAGCTGAGAGATTATGAAGTTGCAACTGGACAGGTTCTCATTCATTGCGATAGCTCAAGTGCCATTTCTATCTCTTTGAATCCTGTTCATCATTCTCGGACAAAGCACATTGATATCAGACATCATTTCATCCGAGATCATATCGAAAAGAAGGACATATCCATGGAGAAGATTCCAACTGAGATTCAGAGAGCCGATATCTTCACCAAACCTCTACCTGAAGCCCGGTTCAAGATACTATGTGATCTTCTTGGACTCTTGGATCCATCAGATGAGGAGTCAGTCGAGCTGAAGAGGTAGATCTCCATCTGAGGGGGAAGCTCAGATGAAGGAGGAATCTCAGATGCGGAGCGCCAACTGAAGACATCAGACGTCAGCTGAACAGACAAACTCGAGTCAGCTGATGGTATGCTGCAAAAATGGATCGGACGTCAGCTGAACAGACGAACTCGAGTCAGCTGATGGTATGCGGCAACTGAGGAACACAACTGAGGTATACAGCTGATCTCGACATCAGCTGGCAGGTAACATTTATGGCTGAAGGTGTTATGACATTAAATGAGAATGTTTGAAATAAATTCAAACATTCCTGAACATGTCAGCTAAATTAAATAAGCCATCATGACGCATTTAATGTAAAGTCTGGCTGAACACCTATAGCCTTACTTTATAGTGCGACTGGGCTGACACACTAATCTCTTCACCTTCTCACTCGCCCGCGTGGAGCGTCAGTCAATATCGCCCAACCGTCGCAAGATCTCAACCGTTGATGGATAGATGCCATTCAATCCTGGCCATCCATTTCTAACGACGCGGTAACCTATATAAAGCGGAAAATCAGGAAGTGATCCTTACCTTCTCTATTCGTGCATATCAATATTAACTGTTCATCATCCCCTCCAAAATTGTCTCACCATTTTCAGTAACATCTTTCATTCTTCTTTGCATATATATATTCCACTGAAATGGCACCTAAATCTAAAGCATCAAAGAAGATGGTCTCTGCTGAACCAGACACGTTCCAGGAATCCTTCGACTTGATGCTGTCGAAGATCCACTTCGAACAGATTCTCTCAAGGGAAGCACTGACCACGCCGGAAATCGCACCCATCGCCCAACTTCTTTCCGACCACGGTCTGCTCAACTGGGCAACTCTCTCTCCATCTAAGCTGCTCAGAAAGCAAGTAGCCCATTTCTACCGGAATCTGCAACGCGATGCTGAACTCGGGCTTGTCATGACCATTGCGTGCAAGCAACGAATCAGCACTTCACGATCAATTGAAGAAACAGCTGTCGAGATCGAAGTGTCTAAAGAACTGGGAAAGATGATCCCCAGAAATCGGGAGGCTGTAGACATGATGGGCAACTTCACCGACAAGGAAGCAGATGCTTTTATGCAAACTATCATCATTGTCCCCGAACCATTGAAGGGGAGTATGCAGAGGACCAAACTGAAGCCGGAGCACCGACTTTCGTTTGATGTAATATCAAAGTGTGCCTTCGCATATGGAGGAGCCTTCGGAGATATCAGCAGACCGAAGCTCAAGCAGTAGAAGGCCTTGGAAGAAAAGCACAAGATAGACTGGCTGAGCTATTTTGAAAGCCAGTTGTGGGCAGAGAAGCTGAAGATCTCCGAGACACTAGCTGAGTCCAGAGAGAAACTGTTGAATGTCAGGGGAACACTCAACTTCGGCACCAAGATATCAGCCCTAATCCTCCGAGCAACCAAGGGTCAGAAGCTAACTTGGAAAGGCAGTGAGGACCCTCCTTTGAACAAGCTGATGTTGTTCCCAACAGCCAAAAAGGCTAGGGATGTTTTGGAAGCTGTGTACACTCCCAAGGGAGCCACAAAGTCAGCTGTGGAGACGGCCCCAGCAGTCCGCCGCCCATCAAAGTCCAAAACTGCTAAACGCCAGCTGGAGGAAGTAGCTGAGGAAGAGGATGAAGAAGAAGAAGAAGAGGTGGAACCCCTCAAGAAAAAGCCCAGGTTCAAAATCATCCAGCCAATAGCTCAACCGGCTGCGACGGGCCCAGTGGTGGTGATACCAGCTGAGAAAACAACTGAGGAGAAAGAATCAACCGAATCCAGCCAGTCGGTTGATCCAGCTGGGAACCCCGTCAACAGGAAGAAATGGTTGAAGGAAAGGAGACCGACGTTGAGGAATTCAGCTCGTCCTCAGATGACTCTTCTTCATCTGAGGAGTCCCACGACAGTCCACCCTCTCCACCAACTGGAGTTGATGCCAGCCAGGTAATCCCACCTGCGTCTGAGGAAAATAATGAGCCCGCCCAGTCTCTCCCCAAAGAGGATTCAGTTCTCTCAACTGATCCTCAGTTAGAAATACCGAACCTCACACTCGATGCCAACATTGAGACCGTTCCTTTGGCCAACATTGATGACACCATTGAACCCTTCTCCTTTGATATTGATCCCCCCCAAATTGATGAAGAAGCCAACCGCCAGGCAATTCTGGCTGAATATGAAGGCAGTATGGACTACTACTTTCGAAAACTGATAGGCATGTTCCCAGAGGCAAGCTCGATGCCCATCTTTGCCATGTTTGGAACTGACCTGCTCTATCAGTTCAGCGTAATCTTCAGCTACTGGTACGTCAAGGAGGAAACCTTAAGGATCCACAGCTGGGATAGGTTGAAAATTGATGAATCCAACCTGATGGTGTACTTCGACTACCAGAACCTCAAGGTTGCCTACAACCAGAAGGTGGCCTTACTCCGTCGTCGCTTGGATCTGAGTAAAGATGAAGGGAAAGACACCAGAGAGTTGTGCGACAATCCTGGAGCTGTACAATTTCTTGATCATATGTTAGCCAAGAATGCCGACCATATGGAGGATGTAGATGAAGCTGACGAGGCTGCCAAGAGGGAAGAAGAAAAGCTCAAACAATACCTGGCTAGTCGAACAGCCATGGTTGTAGTGGACCCAACAGCCCAGGCACAACAGCAAGAACTGTCTGGACTCTCTGATCAGCCAGCACACTCCACGGATGATATTTGTGAACTGATCACAGAGAGGGTTACACAGGTGCGAACGGAACTGCTTGCCATCTTCCAGGCCAACCAAGCAGAGCAGCAGCAAATGCTCCAGAATGAGACTGAGAAGCTCCAGCAGCTGATGGAGGAGAATGCATCTTTGAAGAATCAGCTGGAACAACTCTCCACCTCCCTACAGCAAAAGCTGGAAGACGTCTCCACTTCTACCAGCTCGGATGTCAAAGAACTGAAGAAAGCGGTACAAGGACTCAGCTCGGACTTTAACGTCTACAAGCCTATTGCTGAATCCAATCCTTCAAAGTCGCAGCAGACACAAGACCAGGAGTGGATGTCTCAGTTCGAAAATTATAGAGCTGAGTTCGTCACCCTTCATAAGGATATCTCTGCAACTCTTGCCGCCATAAAGAAAGTTGAGCAAGAACGCCAAGACCTGAAGCTGGCGAAGAAGGTTGAAGAGAAAGATGCTGTGGAAGAACTCTTCTCCCGAGTTCAACAAGCAGAAGCCAAGCTGACCTCCCTGGACGACTCAGTTGCCACCCTTTTGGATGATGCCAAAAAGGGGGAAGGATAGGGGCCAGCAGCTGTTGCTGGACAAGGGAAAGTTGCAGCAGAGATGCAAAAGGAAGGGAGTGGCAAAGGGAAGGAGTGCCAGCTGGAACTCAGGGGGAAGGAGCTGAAGGATCTCAGCTGAAGGACACAGCTGCAGAAGGAAAAGAGCAGGAACTCGAAGTCTCCCAAGACCTCGTAGCTGAGCTTACAGCCGAGCTGGATGCTGATCTCGATGGAATCTCAGTCGAGGATTGCATTGAAGCTGCGAAGGCTATGGGAGTGTCCAAGAAACATTATCTGGATCCTAACTGGCTCAAGAAGTTCGCTGCAGATCAAGCCAAGAAAGTGGCCAAGTTCGAAAAGGAACTGGCTAAAATTAAAAAGAGCATGGATAGGAACAAAGCCAGCCGGAGCGTCAGAGGAATCAACAAACACCAGATGAAGGCTGAGGCTAGGAAGAAGACTCAACAACTACAGAGAAATGCCCCGCTCCAGTCACGGTTCCCACATATTGACAAGTGGATGAACATTGAGTGGAACGATGACTGGGAGCAATTCAAGCATGAGTTCATTAACGACTTCTACTACAGGAAGGTCTACACAATTGAAGACCCAAGGCAAGCCTTCAAGGAAGCCTTGTGGGAGCTCAAATCTGGGGATCCAGGGATGTACAGGCAATTCCAAAGAGCCATGGTGAAAGCTCAGCTCGATCCCAACACTGTTCCCGTTCCGCAGAAGGTCAGATATCGCCCTCAGATGATCAAAGGCACAAGTACTCCTAACAGAAATTCGATCATGGCTGAGGCGAGACAAGTGTGCAAGGAACATGGAGTGAATACCGGAACTGAGTCAGCTGCAAAGAGAGAGATCTTTGACCGTATCTTCAGCAAGTACGGCCAAGAGTATTTTTGAGCTGATGTAGTTTTTGAGCAACTGATGTATCTTTAACTATTTTGTACTTATCCTTGTAATCATCGGTTGTAATGAAAACTTCAAGTATATATACGATTCGACTTAACGCACAATATCTCATTGTCCAAGCTATGAATCGCAGTCCTTTTAAGTACCATGTTATAATTGTGCTAACCCTTTGATGTTTTATCTTATAGACTGTCTAGAATTTCAGCGGAGATTTTAGGTCAGTAAGTAAGGTTTAGATCAGTAGCGGTTTCAAGTTGTAAGTGGTTTTGGCATCATCAAAAAGGGGGAAAATTGTTGGGAAATTTATTAGTATGAGTTTTGATGAATTCCAAAACCAACTGACCCCAACCGAGTAGATGTTGCCAGTTCCTAATGTTAGCAGTTAGGCTCACTGTTTGAGCAATGTTAAGATTTTATCTTTACAGATCTCCAGCTGAAGACGACAACATAGCAACACTCGGATACAACCCCGGATGGAAGATCGGATGAGGAACATCAGTTACAAGACTTTGTCTGATGAAAGAGTTATGCCAAAAAGGGGAATACTTTTTGACAACTGAGAATTCAAGCCAACTGTTCAGTTGGAACATCAGCTATAGAATGCCATCTGATAAAGAGAATGTTTCAAGAAGGGGGAAGTTATAAAGAAGTCTCAACATGAAGTTCAAAGTCAGCTGAGAGTTAAACGGTTCAGTCAGAACATCAGCTGAAGACCACTCAGATGAAGATCAAGATTTTCAACCGACTAACTAAGGTTGACTGTCAGAAAGGTTTGAATTTGAAATTCAAAAAGGAAGTCACGTGAAGGTTTGACCGTTCAGTCATTACCTCATTTGGCCCAACACAAGGTTGTCTCAGATGGAAAGCAGAAGAGCACAGATGCCATTGTAATGCCCCGTAAAAATCGTTACGTTCTAAGAAGTTTTAAGTTAATTAATTAATGGCTTTGCACGCCTAAGTTGGAATTTTTAATTCTAAAGCTAACGGTCGAATCCGTTACTAAAAGAAAATAATTTACAGAAGTCGGCTAGACGACTACCATATTAAGGGTTAGCGCATGCGAAAAGTTTTTATATCGTAAGCTTAGAACGAGAAACCGTTTAATTTTACGTTAAAAAAAATTGCGAATACGAACACGCCGAAAAAGTTTGTTTTTACGTTTTTCCGGACGAAACTTGGACTTGTCGTTCCGAGTTTTTGTCAAAATAAATTTTAGAAATTCATTTTCTAATTAAGTTCATACGTTAGAATTTATAAGTCAAATCGAATCACGATGATTTTTGTATCGAACAACGTCTTCGTCGTTCGTTTTTCCGTAACGTCGGATCGCGCCGGAAAAACCCGTAAAACCTCTAAAAATGCTGCATGGCAGCCGCCACCTCACCATGTTTAGGTGTTAAACAAGCATGTTAATACACCCTAAGCTAATGACAGCTAAACTTAACTTTTTGCATGGTCAACCATTAATCATTTCACTTAGACAAAACAAATCTCTCTCTCTCTCTCTCCACTCTCTCTCTCGGCCACTCTCTCCATCTCTCCCTCAACTTCATCTTCTTCATCTCTTCAATCCTCCATTGAAGACTTCACCAAGAACTTGAAGAACTCACACAAACCATCCATCCATCCATTCAATCCCATAACTTCCTTCATTAAATCTTAAGGTATTTTCATTCTCTACAACCCTATCCAATTAGATTTTCTTTTCTTCTCTTTTCCCTCATGTTCGAATTTTTAAGGTGTTGGAATGGAAGAAATGATCTTAGAATAATGTAATTGGATATGCTAGACATGATATTTATGGATTAAAAATGATCAAAAATAAGAAACCTAACATCTAGGTTAATGCAGAATTTTTTTGGAAAATTGTAGGATTTTTGTTTTTCTTCTTTTGTTTGTAAATTCATGCTTAGTAAAGGTTTAATTAGTGTTTAGAATGAAAAGGGATTGAAAGTCCTATGTTATTATGAAATTTAGTTAGGGTTTGAAGTATGAAATTAGGGGTTTTTGCATGTTAGTTGTTTTTGGAATTGCAAGTGAATAATTAGTGATATAAGAGCATGTTTAGTATATAAATGTTATTAATTTAAAAAGAAAATCATTCCATAAACATATGTTCAAAACCAGAAATTTTAAAGTAGTTAGGAGTTTTCCACATGATCATTTAAAGTGATGATTTGTTAGTTGATTATTGTTACAAATCATGTTAATTGATAATAGGAATTAATTGGAAATTTTCTAAAGATGTTTAATGGAATGTAAGAGACAAAGATCACTATATAATCTGAGTTATAAAGATGTTAAGACATGTTAGCATGCATGAAAACGATTCCTATTAGATGTAGATTAACGTTGTAAAGTTTGAACGAAAACCGACGACTTTTAAAGATCGCGTAAGAGGCGAATATCTAGTTGTAACTAATAATCGGGAAGTCGGATGAAAATTTTAACTTGATATTATTGATTATAATGAAATTTGGAACATCTTTCTAGTTAACATCGTAAGCATCCGAGTTCATATAATATGGGTTAAAGTGATAATTGGGAACTAGAAAACATTTGGATTTTCTTTGTTGGTATAGTACTTGATAGTTGAAATCCGACGTTAGAACGTCGTGCCTTTGAGTAAGTTAGAAGGAGTTTGTCACGTACGGAGGTACGTGATGACTGCCTTGAGAGTTCAGTTTCTAAAAAAGTTGAATACGAAGATTTAAAACGAACCTAAAACGTTATACGGCGAACTTATCAATAAGCTAGGGTTTCACGGCAGTTTTGCGACCCCTGCCGGAAACTGTAATAACTTCCAGCTCGTTTATCGGATTTGTGATCTGTAAATTGGAGCAGAAACTAGACTTCCTAAGCTTTCTAGTGGTACAGGGCTCACCCCCTATTTCCAAGTCCTGTGTTCTAGACAGCCTCCAGAGTTACTGGACTGTGCAGTAGAAATTTTAGTTTCTTGTTTTCTAAGTTGTTTAGTTCACAACTTAGTTTCTTTTGATCGTTTAAAGCCGTTTTATCTAACGGATACCTTCTATCTGACCCTAGAGTCAAGGATCAGACCTTTAATGATGAAAACCAGTCGAGATCGTATCTTATATCTTATCTTTTCTTAAGGAAGTAATAAACGAGAAATATTCATAAGTCGTGAATTGATCTAAAATGAAAATCGCCTAAGTTGGTTATTTCCAACTTAGTTTCTTATAATCCTTAAAGTCGTTTTAAGACATCGACAACCTTCTCTACTGACCCGAGAGTCGAGGACGAGGTCTTTCAAGTTCTAAACGAGATGGGTACGAGTCTCGTTTCCCGTTAAGTAAAACGAATCTAGTAAGCGTGCAAATGCCAAAAGAATAAAATTACTAGAACTTTCTTCGATTCCCTTTCTTCAAGTATCTTTTACGAACCGTTTTTAAGTATATTTATTTTGCGATGAAGGAGGAAGCCAACTGTAGAGAAAGGACAGAAGATCTCAAGTTGGAAGCGTTTGTTTTAAGTTCTGTAAAACAAGGTGGGCTTTTATATACAAATAAAACGAGCAATGCTCGAAAAATCTTTCTTTATTGCTTTCATATCTGTGTTTTCAAAGTGATAATATGGCATGAACTGTTTTAAGTTTTTATGTGAGTTCTCTTGTACCAATCTGAGTTAACATTCGTGTTTTCCAGATTTCTGAGTTAACCTTCGGGTTTTCCAGACTTTTAGAGTTAGTCTATTTTTAGATTAACTAACGATCGGCTCTGAGTTAGCTGTTAAGTGCTTTCCAGAGTTAGTGCACTTTGTAACCTGTGGTGTATGTGATATCCTGTTGAGGGGTACCAGCCACGGTGAATTAGTAGTGGTCAAAATTGAACGTAACATTAGTCAGAAAATGCTCGCGCGAGCGATTTATGAGAAAAAGTCATAAAATGTTTAGTAGACACGGATTCTTTCAATAAAACCCCGTGTGCTACACTTATGAGATGCCATTTTATCCATATTTATAAGTATGTTTTCGGCATCGTGCCCACTAAGTACCTTTGTACTTAGCCCTGCATTGCTTTCTAAATGTGCAGGTTGAAGCGACGGTGAGCGGCGACGGTTGTTGTTGTTGAGTTTAAGGATAAGATGCTTAGTAGAACTCTTCCGCTGTCAATCTCTGTATTTCTTTTGAGATGTATTTTGAACAACTCAGTAGTTTATGTCCGTATATTTGAACTTAGTTTCATCTTTTGTACTTATGTCGAGTAATCCTTAGGGATTAACTCTTTCTTTTCTATAATCAAGTCTTGTTCATAGTTTATCAATGTTTATCATGTATGTTTAGTTAGTTAGCCCCCTTCTTTCCCGCTTCTTTAATCCAACCCCAGTCGCACCCCGGCTTCTGCCGTCCCTCGGGATTTGGGGCTGTGACAGAGTGGTATCAGAGCAGTGTTCGTTTTCTGCTCTGCTTATGAGTTATTCCTTCTAGTATGAGTTAATGTGAGTCATTCTTTCAAGTACGAGTCATTCTTTGAAGTAATATCATAAAGTGGTATTTTTATACCAGTCTTTCTTCGAGAAGTAATATAGAGTATTTGTTCGTACTCTATATTGAGTCTTCTTTCAAGTCATGAGATATAGTATTTGTATATACTTTGGATCAGAGTCATTTTTCCAAGTATAAGATAAGAGTTAGATTATGATGTTAAGATTGAGAACGTAGAAGTCAACTCAACCGCCCGCTACGTCAACTCAATAAGGAAAAATAAAAGAATTTTATAAGGAGATTTCTTTTAAATAAGAAAAGTTATGAGCAAGTATTCAGTGAAAATGTGAAAACGAGAATGAGTTGTGTTTTAAAAATGAGAATTTTACAGAAGTATAATCTTTATACTTACATGATTATGCGATAGTACAAGTACTATCTTATGTGAAAAATATGTGCGCAATGATTTTTCTCTTTATGAAAAAGTATGCGGATACAAGAATATAGACGGATTTTAAGGGAATTTTCCCGGTTCAATGAGAACATAGACGTGAAACTTAAGAGCTTTCTGGTTCTTCGAGAACTTAGACGTTTTTAAGAAACATTGTTTCGAAATGATTTCGAAAGGAGATCTCTAACGCGAGAAGGACTCCCTCTGATGGATATCACGTGCGCTTAGTGACACGAATAAAGATTAAGCAAAGTCGAACTTGCCGTCTAAAAATATTTCTTGCGAGGAAAAGAAATAAAATGAATAAAAATAATTCGATAAATCGTGTTAGAGAAAGAAAGAAGCGATAGAACGTTCGAGAAGTTGTCGGCTTCGAGTTAAGAAAGATATGAACGAGACGACAACTGGAACTTAGTTTTCCAGGGAGTGTTTTTCTTAAGTTATATTTCTTTTTCTTTATATGGAATTAAATTCCATATTTTTGTCTTGAGCAACGACTACAATTAGCACGAGTATTAAGAGTCGTAAGCGATAAATTCTTTTGAAATGGATGTTACTTTTGAATAAGTAACATGAACGAAGTAAAAACACTTTGTTTTAATAAGTGAAAAACCGTTAAGAGTTAGTAAGTTAAGAAAAAAAAGAAATAGAAGAATTAAAATGAATGATGGTATAGTGAAATAAAAAGAATGAAAATAAAATCCTTTATGTATGTAATATATATATGATGAATGAGTGCAATTTCTTGAATTGCTAGAAGTTTTATTAAGTGGTTGGTTTAGATGTTGATGTTACAATTTGAATAAGGGATATTCACTTTGTAATTTATGTTTTGATTAAGATAAGTTTTTTTCTTTTTCTACCTGTTACTGATCCATGTTACCTTAAACCTTTTGTAGGATGGCTAGGACCCGTGTCACGGCTCGGAAGAGTCAGCCCTTGGCCTCGTGCAAGCGCACCATAGTGGATATATTAAAGGATGAATATTACGAGTTTGAGGTAGACCACGGAGAAGAAGATGTGGGACAGATTATCAGTAATTTTTCATCAGCTTATTACCCAGTGAGACACCTGATCAAGGAGAGTCAGGCGATTTTAGATCTGATCGTGCACCTACCGGACGAGTGGCGCGGATGGGCGCACCGGGCAGCTTGGTACTACTTGGGGATTCTCGGTGACGACACGGAACCGACAGGCAACTATGCTGGTTTTGCCTTGTGTGTACACAAGCGTTTCTTTGAGAACAGGCATATGATTGCCCTTCCTTTGGAGCCACACATCCCCTACAATCACTATCCAGCCGAGACAGAGCTTGAGGAGCTTGACCTAGACCCAGATATGTTAGAGTTATTAGAATTGCCACCAGATGGGGTACTAGAGGAGGAGCTTGAGGCTGAGTTAGAGCAGCCTGAGGAGGATGAGGAGACGGTAGTTCCACCAGAGTCACCACCGGCTGCACAGCAGATTGAGGAGTTGATCTCGGGTTCTGGTTTTGTAGAGGTTGACGCTGAGACAGCCGCATTGTTGGGTTTGTCTACACCGTTTTTGCCAGACGTTTGTGTTAGGGTCAGGGGACCGTCAGAGACGAGACTGTACAGAGAAGGACCAGACTGCAGAGAGATCGACGCGGAGCTTGCCGCCATGTTGGAGTTGCCTTCTCCACTTACACCACTGGAGGAGATTTGCACGAGGTGGGGAGTACCTTGGAGGCACACGGAGGCAGGACCGTCTAGGATCCGTTCTAGGGAGGAGTTTGAGACGGGTTTAGATTCAGTTCCCGACCACCTTCTTCCCCTGAAGAAGCGTGCGAGGAGGATCAGTGAGGACTACTTGATCTCCGACTTAGAGGAGACTGTTTTCGAGGCACCGTCACCCACCGTGTTTATACTTGACGACGGTTCTACTTTGAGAGTGGACCAGCCACTCGAGCTGGTTTATGGTTCGGAGTCCGAGGAGGAGGACCCGGAGGAGGATCCGGAGGAGGACCCGGAGGAGGATCCGGAGGAAGACCCAGTGGAGGGTTGTTAGGTTTTGTAGACCTTGGAGTAGTTTTTGGTTCCTTTTGTGGTTTAGCTAGGCAGTGCTGTGTAGATATGGGTAAATATTAGTAGTAATGATAGCTTTTTGTCCTATATAGACTCGGATCAGTAACTTGTTAGTTTTGTAGTACTCTAACGGATACGAAATTTTTTTATGAATCGTTTCCGTTCTAGTACTCTAGTAGATGCGGAGTGCAGTTTGTTAGTGCACCCAGTAAATAGTAGGCAGTCAGCCTAGTTTAGACTATTAGTAGTCTAACCCCTTTTGTATAAGTCCTCGTTGGAGGCAAAAGTAATATTCTTTTGGACGTATATATATTTATGACCCGTAAAAGAGGGTTCTAATCAAGTAAAAATTTCTTATGATTCAAGTAATTGAAAAATAGAATGTTAAATAAACTAGTGTAACGAAGAAATGAATTTAACTCGAAGGTTAAAAGATTAATAAAAATGATATCAAGCTAGGTCCGATATGATGTTCCACGAGTTTGATTGAGTTAAGAGTGAGCTAGTAAGTGCCAAATATAATTAACAGAAGGAAGCTAATGAAAGTTATTAATTCTTCTCTAGACCAAAGAAAATGCCGCCAAGGAATGTAAACGATAGGAGAGGTCGAAGACCTGGAAGACCAAGAGGACGTGTAGGACGTCAACCAGAAAATGACCAAGAACAAGAAAATGAGCAGAATATTACTCCATCCCCAACTCCACCCCCATCACCATCACCACCACCTCCACCACAGCCCCGTAGAGATATTGAGGATCTTTTCCTTAAAAGAAACCCTCCAATGTTTAATGGAACCGGAAGCCCTAGCGACGCTGAGCTATGGGTGAGATCGACCGAGAAAATTTTTAAGCTCCTCAGATGCACTGATGAGGAAAGTATGTTGTGTGTCGCATTCCAACTAATGGGATCGGCAGATTATTGGTGGGAGGCAAGACAAAAGGTAATACCTGCCGAACATCTGGCTCGTTTTTCGTGGGAAGAATTTAAGGAAATTTTCTTTGACAAATACGTCCCCAAGACGTATAGGGCGCAGAAAGAGGCTGAATTTTACAATTTGAAACAAGAAAAGCTAACTGTGACAGAATATGACGTCAAGTTTTGCGAATTGATGAGATATGCGCCGACACAGGTCGACACAGAGGAGAAATTATCAAAGAAATTCCAGGGAGGTTTACGTCATGAGTTGGGAATCTCTTTAGCTAGTCATGGAGGACTAAGTTATTCAGATTTACTGGGAAGAGCACTGGAAATGGAGGCCGTCGTGCCTGATGAGAAGAAGGTTGTACCAACTGCGTCAGCACCAGTGCAGAATCAGAATCGATGCTACTACAACAACAACAACAACAACAACTACCTGGGGAAGAGAAAATGGAGTGGAGGAAGTAGCGGAGGTTAGAATCAGGGTTATAACAATCAAGGAGGGCAGAGAAGAGGTTATCAGCAACCTGCCAACAACAACAACAGTGGAAAAAGGCCGTGGCAAGGAAACAACCAATCAGGATTGTCCATTCAAGGGAACAGGCAGAACCTGCCGTGGAAAAATCAGCCGAACCAGCCGCAAGGGCAACAGAGGAGTTTTAATCAGGGAGCGAATAACCCAGGGAGGGTTACCATTCCTGTCTGCCCGAAATGCAACCGAGCCCATCCTGGAGTCTACCAAATGGGTACCCCTAACTGTTTCAACTGTGGACAGAAGGGACATATGAAAAGGGACTACCCTAAACCGTTTCAAGCAGTACCTCTCCGAGCAATCCAAGCACAACCACAACAGCCGCCTATGAACCTGCAGCAATTTCAGCAGCATGCACAGCAGCAGCAAAATGCGAGGACATGCGCTATCAAACAAAGCGGTCAGCGCAAAGGAAAAGGCAATCTAGCAGGTATGGGAAAACTCCACAACATCCCTATTAAGATATTGTTTGATACTGGCGCATCGCATTCTTTCATTGCTGGCTCATGTGCCGATAACTTAGACATTAGACCTGTAAGAGCTGCACAATCTATGAGAGTAGCCACACCTTCAGGAGAGATCACTACTTCCACACATGTTTGCTCTAACTTAGAACTAGAAATTGGAACTCATAAAATTATAGCGAACAATCTAAATGTTATGATAATGTGGGACGTAGATATAATCCTAGGTATGGATTGGTTATCAGAAAATTACGCTACGATTCTATGCAACGAGAGAAAAATTTCTTTTCAACCGCCGGGTAAAGAACCGACCGAATTCCACGGAATTTCAATGGGTAGAGGCGTACCAATTATATCAGCCCTTCAAGCCACGAAACTTATGAAGAAGAAAGGTACCACAGCATATCTTGTATACCTAGTTGGAGAACCAGGAGCCGAGAAGACCATTCGGGACGTATAAGTCGTGAACGAATACGAAGATGTTTTTCCAGAAGTACTACCAGGATTGCCACCAGATCGTCACGTAGACTTCACGATCGATTTAGAACCAGGAGCAGCTCCTAAGTCTAAAGCCCCTTACAGAATGGCACCGAAGGAACTGGAAGAGCTCAAAATCCAGTTGCAGGAATTATTAGACCTTGGTTTTATCAGACCAAGTGTTTCACCTTGGGGAGCATCCGTGCTGTTTGTTAGAAAAAAGGACGGATCGGTGAGAATGTGCATCGATTATCGAGAACTGAACAAGATCACTCTCAAGAATAAATATCCTTTACCAAGGATTGAGGATCTGTTCGATCAACTTAAGGGTGCAGGAGTCTTTTCCAAGATAGATTTGAGATCAGGGTATCATCAGCTTAAGATTAAACCTGAAGATGTACCTAAGACCGCTTTTAGAACTCGATATGGCCATTATGAATTTTTAGTGATGCCATTTGGTTTGACGAACGCTCCAGCCGTATTCATGGACCTCATGAACAGAGTCTTCCACCCCTACTTGGACAAATTTGTTCTAGTATTCATTGACGACATCCTTATTTACTCTAAAAATGAAACGGAGCATGAGAAACATCTACGGATAGTGTTAGAAACACTAAGAGCTGATAAACTCTATGCCAAATTCAGTAAATGCGAATTTTGGTTAAAGGAAGTAATGTTCCTTGGACACATAGTATCGACAGAAGGAATTAAGGTGGATCCAGCCAAAGTAGAAACAGTGCAAAACTGGAAGGCACCAACAAATCAGAATGAGATCAGAAGTTTCTTGGGATTAGCTGGTTATTACAGAAGGTTTATCGAGGGATTTTCTACAATCGCTCGCCCGATGACGCAGCTACTCAGGAAGGATACCAAGTTTAAGTGGACGGATGAGTGCGAGAAAAGTTTCCAAACTCTTAAAGAGAAGCTAACTACAGCGCCAGTGCTAGCACTTCCAGACGCAAATAAAGAATATGTGGTTTACACCGCCGCATCGAAAAATGGATTAGGTTGTGTCTTAATGCAAGACGGACGAGTGATAGCTTATGCTTCACGACAACTTCAACCCCACGAAGTTGAGTACCCAACCCACGATTTAGAACTTGCAGCAGTAGTACATGCGCTAAAAATTTGGAGACACCATCTCTATGGTGTAAGAGTTGAGATATTCACCGATCACAAAAGCCTAAAGTACTTCTTCGAGCAAAAAGAACTGAACATGAGACAAAGACGATGGCTAGAATTAGTCAAGGATTATGACTGTGGAATTAACTATCATCCAGAAAAGGCTAATGTGGTAGCAGACGCATTGAGTCGCAAAGCCCCAACGAAGTTAGGATGTCTTTTCGTAGAAGAGGAAACTTTAGTACGAGAATTCGAGAAGATGGATATCAGAGTGCTTGACACGCCAGCAACGATAACAAGTCAAATAGCAGCACTAGAAGCTACACCAGATTTGAGAGAAAGAATCATTAGTGCTCAGAGAAAAGACGAGTCAATGGAGAAGTTACGAGTAAGGATAAGGACGAATAAGCCAGAAGAATATTCTGAGGCTCCAGACAATGCGATACTTTATAAAGGCAGAATTTGGATTCCCGACAACAACAAAGAGTTAAAGAACGAAATCTTGAGTGAGGCTCACGATACGCCTTACACAGCACATCCAGGAAATACAAAAATGTACCAAGATTTGAGAAGAAACTTTTGGTGGAACGGAATGAAACGAGACGTTGCCTCATTTATAGAAAGATGCCTAGCATGTCAACAAGTTAAGGCTTTACACCGACGACCGTATGGATTGCTACAACCGTTGGATGTCCCAGATTGGAAATGGGAAGGCATAGCTATGGACTTTGTCACAGGCTTGCCTAAGTCGAAAAGGGGAAACACAGCAATTTGGGTGATAATTGATAGACTTACGAAGTCAGCTCACTTCTTGCCGATTAAGACTACATATGGATCAGAGAGACTAGCTCAGTTGTATGTAAAAGAGATTGTACGTCTGCATGGAATACCAAAGGTCATAATATCAGACAGAGATGCTAAGTTTACCTCGAGATTTTGGATTACAATGCAGAAAGAGTTGGGAACAGAGCTAAATTTTAGTACAGCCTTTCACCCACAGACAGATGGACAGTCAGAGAGAACGATTCAGATTTTGGTCGATATGTTAAGAACAGTAATTTTGGACCGAGGCACGAATTGGGAAGAAATTCTACACTTAATTGAGTTTGCCTACAACAACAGCTATCAGGCCACAATAGGAATGACACCGTTTGAGGCTTTGTATGGGAGAAAATGTAGATCACCGCTTTATTGGGACGAAGTAGGTGAGAGAAAGAACCTAGGTCCAGATGCGATTAACGAGATGATTGAGATAGTTCGACAGATTCGAAATAGAATGAAAGAGGCCCAGAGCCGACAGAAATCGTATGCAGACGACCGTCGAACCAACCTTAAATTTGAAATAGGAGATAAAGTCTTTCTTAAGATATCCCCGACCAAAGGAATCCTTAGGTTCGGAGTTAAGGGTAAATTAAGACCCAGATTTATAGGACCATATGAAATCCTCGAGAGAATAGGATCAGTCGCGTATAGATTGGCCTTACCGCCAAGTCTAGGAAGCGTTCATAACGTTTTTCACGTTTCTCAGTTGAGAAAATATGTTTACGATCCTAAACACGTTATTAGTCAGCAAGACGTAACTCTTGAATCTGACCTAAGCTATGAAGAAAAGCCGATATCAATCTTGGATAGAAAAATTCAAGAATTAAGAACTAAATCGATACCAATAGTTAAAGTGTTATGGAACCATCACGGGCAAGAAGAAGCCACGTGGGAACTCGAGGAGAAGATGAAGGAGCGATATCCTCATCTTTTTGCAGAAAGTAAGCAAATTTCGGGACGAAATTTTTCATAAGGGGGGTAGGATGTAATGCCCCGTAAAAATCCTTACGTTCTAAGAAGTTTTAAGTTAATTAATTAATGGCTTTGCACGCCTAAGTTGGAATTTTTAATTCTAAAGCTAACGGTCGAATCCGTTACTAAAAGAAAATAATTTACAGAAGTCGGCTAGACGACTACCATATTAAGGGTTAGCGCATGCGAAAAGTTTTTATATCGTAAGCTTAGAACGAGAAACCGTTTAATTTTACGTTAAAAAAAAATTGCGAATACGAACACGCCGAAAAACCCGTAAAAACCTCTAAAAATGCTGCATGGCAGCCGCCACCTCACCATGTTTAGGTGTTAAACATGCATGTTAATACACCCTAAGCTAATGACAGCTAAACTTAACTTTTTGCATGGTCAACCATTAATCATTTCACTTAGACAAAACAAATCTCTCTCTCTCTCTCTCTCCACTCTCTCTCTCGGCCACTCTCTCCATCTCTCCCTCAACTTCATCTTCTTCATCTCTTCAATCCTCCATTGAAGACTTCACCAAGAACTTGAAGAACTCACACAAACCATCCATCCATCCATTCAATCCCATAACTTCCTTCATTAAATCTTAAGGTATTTTCATTCTCTACAACCCTATCCAATTAGATTTTCTTTTCTTCTCTTTTCCCTCATGTTCGAATTTTTAAGGTGTTGGAATGGAAGAAATGATCTTAGAATAATGTAATTGGATATGCTAGACATGATATTTATGGATTAAAAATGATCAAAAATAAGAAACCTAACATCTAGGTTAATGCAGAATTTTTTTGGAAAATTGTAGGATTTTTGTTTTTCTTCTTTTGTTTGTAAATTCATGCTTAGTAAAGGTTTAATTAGTGTTTAGAATGAAAAGGGATTGAAAGTCCTATGTTATTATGAAATTTAGTTAGGGTTTGAAGTATGAAATTAGGGGTTTTTGCATGTTAGTTGTTTTTGGAATTGCAAGTGAATAATTAGTGATATAAGAGCATGTTTAGTATATAAATGTTATTAATTTAAAAAGAAAATCATTCCATAAACATATGTTCAAAACCAGAAATTTTAAAGTAGTTAGGAGTTTTCCACATGATCATTTAAAGTGATGATTTGTTAGTTGATTATTGTTACAAATCATGTTAATTGATAATAGGAATTAATTGGAAATTTTCTAAAGATGTTTAATGGAATGTAAGAGACAAAGATCACTATATAATCTGAGTTATAAAGATGTTAAGACATGTTAGCATGCATGAAAACGATTCCTATTAGATGTAGATTAACGTTGTAAAGTTTGAACGAAAATCGACGACTTCTAAAGATCGCGTAAGAGGCGAATATCTAGTTGTAACTAATAATCGGGAAGTCGGATGAAAATTTTAACTTGATATTATTGATTATAATGAAATTTGGAACATCTTTCTAGTTAACATCGTAAGCATCCGAGTTCATATAATATGGGTTAAAGTGATAATCGGGAACTAGAAAACATTTGGATTTTCTTTGTTGGTATAGTACTTGATAGTTGAAATCCGACGTTAGAACGTCGTGCCTTTGAGTAAGTTAGAAGGAGTTTGTCACGTACGGAGGTACGTGATGACTGCCTTGAGAGTTCAGTTTCTAAAAAAGTTGAATACGAAGATTTAAAACGAACCTAAAACGTTATACGGCGAACTTATCAATAAGCTAGGGTTTCACGGCAGTTTTGCGACCCCTGCCGGAAACTGTAATAACTTCCAGCTCGTTTATCGGATTTGTGATCTGTAAATTGGAGCAGAAACTAGACTTCCTAAGCTTTCTAGTGGTACAGGGCTCACCCCCTATTTCCAAGTCCTGTGTTCTAGACAGCCTCCAGAGTTACTGGACTGTGCAGTAGAAATTTTAGTTTCTTGTTTTCTAAGTTGTTTAGTTCACAACTTAGTTTCTTTTGATCGTTTAAAGCCGTTTTATCTAACGGATACCTTCTATCTGACCCTAGAGTCAAGGATCAGACCTTTAATGATGAAAACCAGTCGAGATCGTATCTTATATCTTATCTTTTCTTAAGGAAGTAATAAACGAGAAATATTCATAAGTCGTGAATTGATCTAAAATGAAAATCGCCTAAGTTGGTTATTTCCAACTTAGTTTCTTATAATCCTTAAAGTCGTTTTAAGACATCGACAACCTTCTCTACTGACCCGAGAGTCGAGGACGAGGTCTTTCAAGTTCTAAACGAGATGGGTACGAGTCTCGTTTCCCGTTAAGTAAAACGAATCTAGTAAGCGTGCAAATGCCAAAAGAATAAAATTACTAGAACTTTCTTCGATTCCCTTTCTTCAAGTATCTTTTACGAACCGTTTTTAAGTATATTTATTTTGCGATGAAGGAGGAAGCCAACTGTAGAGAAAGGACAGAAGATCTCAAGTTGGAAGCGTTTGTTTTAAGTTCTGTAAAACAAGGTGGGCTTTTATATACAAATAAAACGAGCAATGCTCGAAAAATCTTTCTTTATTGCTTTCATATCTGTGTTTTCAAAGTGATAATATGGCATGAACTGTTTTAAGTTTTTATGTGAGTTCTCTTGTACCAATCTGAGTTAACATTCGTGTTTTCCAGATTTCTGAGTTAACCTTCGGGTTTTCCAGACTTTTAGAGTTAGTCTATTTTTAGATTAACTAACAATCGGCTCTGAGTTAGCTGCTAAGTGCTTTCCAGAGTTAGTGCACTTTGTAACCTGTGCTGTATGTGATATCCTGTTGAGGGGTACCAGCCACGGTGAATTAGTAGTGGTCAAGATTGAATGTAACATTAGTCAGAAAATGTTCGCGCGAGCGATTTATGAGAAAAAGTCAGAAAATGTTTAGTAGACACGGATTCTTTCAATAAAACCCCGTGTGCTACACTTATGAGATGCCATTTTATCCATATTTATAAGTATGTTTTCGGCATCGTTCCCACTAAGTACCTTTGTACTTAGCCCTGCATTGCTTTCTAAATGTGCAGGTTGAAGCGACGGTGAGCAGCGACGGTTGTTGTTGTTGAGTTTAAGGATAAGATGCTTAGTTGAACTCTTCCGCTGTCAATCTCTGTATTTCTTTTGAGATGTATTTTGAACAACTCAGTAGTTTATGTCCGTATATTTGAACTTAGTTTCATCTTTTGTACTTATGTCGAGTAATCCTTAGGGATTAACTCTTTCTTTTCTATAATCAAGTCTTGTTCATAGTTTATCAATGTTTATCATGTATGTTTAGTTAGTTAGCCCCCTTCTTTCCCGCTTCTTTAATCCAACCCCAGTCGCACCCCGGCTTCTGCCGTCCCTCGGGATTTGGGGCTGTGACAGCCATATTGGGAAAGTCTGCAGAGATGAGAGACAAGTCATCACTATTAAAGAACAAAGATCAACAGCTCCTCCAACGGCTAGTTGATTTTCTCCGCCTATAAATAGAGGCATTCATTCATTCGACATGATACAAGATAGAGAAAATTTGAAGTGCACCCACGAGAGAAACAAGAGCAAAGAAAATCTGCAAAATCGTATTCTAATAGCATCAGCAGCTGAGAGTTCCGAGTGGTAGAACATTAGTAGCTGAGGGTTCATAGAATTATAATCTGTTTTAGATCTTAGTTTGAGTGTTCATTCGTTCAAGCCATAGATCCAGCTCACATTCGTGTTCGAGCTGTAGTTGGAAAACCCACCCTCATACACACCCTAAAAGTGTTTGTTATGATCATACACTTCCTGTAATTGAGTAGCTAGGTTGTCAAGTACCCGCAAACTTGACATAGGTTGTTAAGTACCCGTAAACTTAACTGTAAAGGTTGATAAGTACCCGGAAACTTATTGCAACGGTTGCACAGCCCGCGTAAGCTGTGTGGAACTGTCCAGAAGAACTTGGATTGAGGTGTGTGGACTCACATCTCCCCGTGGACGTAGGAGTTCTTTCCGAACCACGTAAATCCTGTGTGTCTGTGTTTATTTTAGTTCAGTTACTTATTGCATTTTCAACTGACCAAACTAACCGGCATACAAACTGCATATCAACTGTCTTGGTTATTGACCAACCTTGCACAAAAGCGTGAGTTATTTTACGAGTATAATTTCCACCACATTCCGCACGACACCACTCTCACAGCTGAGTTCTCTTACTCAGTTGTGATTCCAGCTGAGACTTTCTTTACTCAGTTGAAGTTTTTTCGGGGGTTAAGTTTTCAAAGTTGAAAAATCCTAACTGGTGTATTCCCCCCCATACACCAGTAACTCGTATCGGGACCATCAAAATCACATATTATAATTCATGAATATACATATGAAAATTCGTGAATTCATAAATTAAAATTCGTGAATTCGTGAATTCACAACACGAATGGGTATTTTGAATTTTGAAGAAGATGTATCTGCTATTATGCGTGAAATCACAAACTCGAGTCCATGAATTCACCCATAATCTCAAATAGAAAAAGAAAGGAGGGATAAATATTTCGGAAGTGCTATTATTTGTTGTTTTTCAAAATTGGTGCAATTATTAATATTTTTTAATTTAGAAGTGCTATTATCCTATTTCTCCCATATTTTATTGCCAATTCAAGTAATATATATATATATATATATATATATATATATATATTCAATAGATTAATTTCTTACATTCAATAATTACTGTAATTATCCGTACTAATTATCTTTGGAGATGTAAAATCTTTTACCAATAAAAAATAATTACTGTAATCAATTCACTATATAGCAATGAAAAGTTTAGCATGTCAAAATAATTTCAACGAATTATTTCAGTGTTTTAAATCATATGCTACCCGACTAGGTTCTTGACGAGAGTATCGGTATCGATGTCTATCATCATTATATTACTAAAAGGAAAACGATTCTTACTTTGAAAAAATTCTACGTGGCACCCCTCTTAATTCTCCATTCCTATTTATCTAAATTCTCAAATTTTTGAATTTTTAAATATAAAATAATAGATTTTAAAAATCTACTAAAATCTTGTGTCTCACATCGGTTATTCAATAAAATTTCACCTATTGAAAAGCTTATAAATACATAGAATTAATGTGTATTTTCTCATCTTTTGTTCTACCAGTTTTATTTGGCCAATTTATTTATTAATCGGCCGAATAAATAACTATATTTTTATAGTTTTGTTTAATTAAATTTAATTTGGTCAATTTATTAATTGGCCAATAGAAAATTATTTTTTGTAGGGAACCAGTTTATTAGTTGAAAGAATAAATGGTTTCAAAATAATTGACTAATGTGACTAATGTATTGGTTGATCGAATTAAATTTTGAATAAGTCTAATAATTTTTATTTAATTTGATAAAAAATATTTAATTTATAATTTATCAATTATTTAGGTAGACATGCCAATTCCCAACAGACACGCACCTCAATTCGAGGTCTCACGTGACAAATTTTCATTCTTTATTCTTAATTATTTTGAATTTTATTTTATTTATTTTTTTTCCATGTATTTTTCTAAAATCTAGAATCGCCATCTATGAATTGATCTATACGTAATTTGTAGTTGAGTTTCCAACTCATAACTTATAATTGTAATTAGTGAATATTACTATACAATTTTTTTTAGTTGACAGAATAAATGGTTCCAAAATAATTGGCTAATGTATTGGTTGGTCGAATTAAATTTTGAAATAGTCTAATAATTTTTATTTAATTTTATAAAAATAATTAATTTTTAATTTATCAATTATTTAGGTAGACGGATCAATTCCCAAACCTCAACTCGAGATCCCACGTGACACATTTTCATTATTTATTCTTATTTATTTTATATATTATTTTATTTTATTTTTTCCATATATTTTTCTAAAATCTAAAATCGCCATTATGAATTAATTTTTACGTGATTTGTAGTTAAGTTTCCAACTTTGCATAACTTATAATTGTAATTAGTGAATATTATTATATAATTTTTTTTATTAAATTTTGGCTCTATATAAATTCTAAACAAGTTTTATAAATTACGCACTTATACATCAGAATCGTGGTCAATGGGCCGATTTCGATGCAATCCCATGTGGCACATTTCCATTCTTTATTCATATTTATTTTGAATTTTAAATTTTATTCATTTTTTTCATGTATTTTTCTAAATTTAGAAACGTCATCTATGAATCAATTTTTACGTTATTTGTAGTGGAGTTTCCAACTTTGCATAATTTATAATCGTAATTAGTAAATATTACTATACAATTAAAATGAGAACAAATAGTATAATTAATTTTTTATTAATTTTTGGGTCTATATAAGTTTTAAACGAATTTTATAAATTATGCACTTATAAATCAAAAATGTGGCCAATGGGCTAATTCTGACCTAGAATCGTAGCGGCAAACGGATCAATTCCTAACCAACAGGTACTGAACTCCGAAAATTTTTCTCCATTTTATGCATTTTTTTTTTCATGTACATTCTAAAATCTAAAATACTCATCCATGAATTAATTATCACGTTATTTGTAGTTGAGTTCCTAACTTTACATAATCTATAATTGTAATTAGCGAACATTATTGTATGGCTGGGGACGTGAACGAATAGTACACTCAATTTTTCTTATCAAATTTTGGGTCTATATGTATTCTAAATGAGTTTTATATATTACACACTTATAAATTAGAGCCGTGGTCCATGAGCCGATTCCGACGTGGAACTGTGGTAGTAGATAGGGCAATTTCCAATCGACGGTTATTGATATACGATTTTTTTTTAGAAATCGAAATAAATGAGAATATATTATATTATAATTTTTAACAAACATAACTATATAGTTTGAGTCGTAAACATATAATAAAATCATTATATTACTAAAAGGAAAACGATTCTTGCTTTGAAAAGTTCCTACGTGGCACCTCTTATATTCCTCCATTCATATTTATTTAAATTCTCAAATTTTTTAATTTTTAAATGTAAAATAATAAATTTTAATATCTATACTAAAATCTTGTGTCCCACTCTGTCACAGCCCCAAATCCCGAGGGACGGCAGAAGCCGGGGTGCGACAGGGGTTGGATTAAAGAAGCGGGGAAGAAGGGGGCTAACTGACTAAACATACATGAAAGGCATCGATAAACCATAACCAAGACTTGAATATAATAAGGAAGAGCTAATCGCTAAGGATTACTCGACAGAAGTACATAGAAGAAACTAAGTTCATAATTACAGACTTAACTAAAGTGTTGTTCAAAAAGTACATCTCAAAAGATATTCAGAGTTTGGCAGCGGAAGGGTTCTAACTAAGCATCCTATCCTTTAACTCAACATCAACCGTCGCCGCTCACCGTCGCTTCAACCTGCACATTTAGAAAACAAAGCAGGGCTAAGTACAAACGTACTTAGTGGGCACGATGCCGAAATCATAATCATAAGTATAGATAAATATGGCATTTCATAATTGTAGCACATCGGGGTTTTATTGAAAAGGGGCCCGTGTCTACTAAACATTTTCTGACTCTTTTCTCATAAATCACTCGCGCGAGCATTTTCCGACTAATGTTACGTTCAATCTTGACCAATTCTAATTCACCGTGGCTGGTACCCCTCAACAGGATATCACATACACCACAGGTTACAAAGTGCACTAACTCTGAAAAGCACTTAGCAGCTAACTCAGAGCCGATCGTTAGTTAATCTAGTTAGATTAACTCTAAATCTAGAAAACACGAATGTTGACTCAGATAGGTACAAGAGAACTCACATAAAACATAAAACAATTCATGCCATAATATCACTTTGAAAACACAGATATCAAAGCGATAAAGAAAGATTTTTCGAGCATTGCTCGTTTTATTTTGTATATAAAAGCCCACCTCGATTTACAGAACTTAAAGCACTAGCTTCCAACTTCGGATCTTCCGTCCTGTCTCTACTGCTGGCTTCCTCCTTCATCGTAAAATAATAATACTTTAACACGGGTCGTAAAAGATAATCGATCAAAGAGAATCGAAATAAGTTTTAGTCGTTTCATTCTTTAGGCATTTGCATGCTTACTAGTTTCATTTTACTTAAACGGGAACGAGACTCGTACTAATCCCGTTTAGATCTCGGAAGGTCTCATACTCGACTCTCGGGTCAGTAGAGAGGGTAGTCGGCAACTTAATACGACTTTAAAGATTATAAGGAGCTAAGTTGGAAAGAATCAACTTAGGCGATTTACGTTTTAGTTCATTTCACGACTTATGAAATTCTCACTTAACTACTTCTTTACTTGAACGAATAAGAGATAAGATCTCGATTGGTTTTCATCACTCAAGGTCCTGTACTTGACTCTAGGGTCAGTAGGGAGATATTCGATAGATAAATACGACTTAAACGATCGAAAGAAACTAAGTTGTGAACTAAACAACTTAGAAGACAAGAAACTGAAATTTCACTGCGCAATCCAGTAACTCTGGAGGCTGTCCAGAACAGAGGATTTGGAAACAGGGGATGAACCTTGTACCACTGGAAAGTTTGGGATGTCTAGTTTACGCTCCAATTTACGGATCACAAATCCGATAAATGAGCTAAAGGTTATTACAGTTTCCGGCGAGGGTCGCAAAACTGCCGCGAAAACCCTAATTGCTCGATAGGTTCGACGTATAACGTCTTAGGTTCGTTCTAAGTTCTCGAATTCAAATTCTTTGGAAACTGGGCCCTCAAGGCAGTCATCACGTACTTCCGTACGTGACGAACTCCTTCTCAAAACTCACTCAAAAGCACGACGTTCTAAACGTCGGATTTCAACTAACAATTACTAAACCAACAAAATATTCAAAACGCGTTCTAGTTCTCGATTATAACTATAGCTCATATTATAACAACTCGCAAGCTTATGACATCAACTAGAAAGTTGTTCTCAATTCCATCATAAACAATAATATCAAATTAGAATTCTCATTCGACTTCTCGATTATTAGTTACGACTAAAGGTTCGTCTCTTACGCGTTTTTCAAAGTTGTCGGATTCCGTTCAAATTTTACGACGTCAATCTACATCTAACGAGAATCACTTCTATGCATGCAATCATGTCATAACATCATTATATTTCAACTTATAAGGTGTTCTTCGTCTCTTACATTACGTTAAATATTTTTAGAAAATTCTCAATTTAATTCTATAATCCATTAACATCAATTACTTCATAATTCCATCAACAATTCATCAAATAAATCAAACATGTGGAAACCCCTAATTACTCCAAAAATTTCGGTTTTCATACATATATTAAGAGGGTGTTTTTCTTCTCCAATTATCACCATTTATCAACTAATCATCCTCTTATATCATCAATTAATCAATTGCAAATCTAAAATCAACTAACATGCATAAACCCCTAAATTCAACATTCAAACCCTAATTTAATTTCACAAAAACATGGGGCTTTCGATTCCTCTTCGTTCTAAACACTAATTAAACATCTATTAAGCATGAATCTATCATTAATTGGAGCAAATTAAAAACCCTACTAATTAAACATAATTTTCGGTATTTAGGGGGGGGGGGGGGTTTAGGGTTCTTGGTTTTGATCAATTTTAATCCCTAATTAACCCATCTAACACATCCAATTTCATTATTCCAAGATCAAAACATCTAATTCTATAACCATAATTTCGATCAAGAAATGAAAAAGAAAAGAAGAGAGGGATGAATGGATAGAAGTTAAGAGGAGGGAATTACCTTAAGAATTAATGAAAGATGTATGAAGTTTGAATGGAAGGATGAAGACTTGTGTGTTTCTACTTGTTCTTGGAGCTTCTCTTCAATGGAGTGTGGAAGAAATGAAGAAGGGAGATGGAGTGAAGGCTGCCGACTTTTGTGATGTTGGGAGGGAAGAAGATGATTTAATTTTGTTAAGATATGTTATAATGTGCAAGGTGTAAAGGTAAAATAGTAACTAACATAGGTGTAAAGTTTCAATAGTGAATGCATTAGGTGTCACTTAATTAACTAATAAAAACACAAATATCCTACACTAAAGGGGAAAAGATGTCGGTCAAGGTGTGGGAGAGGGAAGAAATACGCGCTTTTCCGGCGGGATCCAACGTTACGGAAAACGTTCGACGAAAAACGTCGCTCGGCACAAAAACGTCGCGATCCGATTTAACCGAAAATTCTAACGTACGAAACTTACTCGGAAAATAAATTTACAAAATTTATTTTGACAAAAACTCGGGACGACACAGTCCGAGTTTCGTCCGGAAAATCATAAAAACGAACTTTCTCGGGCGAGTTCGTATCGCGATTTCGTGAATGTAAAAATCAGACGGTTTTCCGTTCTGAGTTCACGAACTAAAAACTTTTCGTATGCGCTAACATTAAATACAGTAGTCGGCTAGCTGACTTCCGTAATTTATTTTCAAAAACGGATTCGACCGTTAGTCTTAGAATTCAAAATCGTAAACTTAGGCGCGCAAAGCGATTTACTTAATTAACTTTAAAATTTTAAGAACGTAAGGAATTTATAAATCAATTTTTTAACATTTAAGATGAAAATGAATAGTACAACCAATTTTTTTAAGTTTAGAGTCTATACAAATTCTAAACGAGTTTTATAGTATTTATAAATCAAAATCGTGGTCAACAGATCAATTCTGACCGAAACCGTGTTAGTAGACGAGCCAATTCCCAACCGACGGTTACCTCAACTCGAGAAATTTTTTATCTTATGCTTTTTTTTTCCAATGTATTTTCTAAAATTTATAATCGTCATCCATGAAATAATTTTTACGTTATTTATAGTTGGGTTTCCAACTTTGCAAAATCTATAATTTTAATCAACGAATATTACTATTATACGATTAAGGACGATAACAAATAGTACAATCATTATTTTTATTAAATGTTTGGATTGATATAAATTCTAAATAAATTTTATAAATTACGCACTTATAAATCAGAGTCGTGGTCAACAAGCCAGTTCCGACGCAGAATTGTGGCGGCAGACTAATATATGGATTTTTTTTTCCAAAAAGGAACACAAATGACTAATTTTTTTATCGGATTTTAAACAAGTACGAGTATATAAATTTCAAACAAGTTTGAATAATCCTAAACACATTATCTCAAATTGTTTTATTAATCGTCTCCGTTGTAGAATATATATGAAAGTTGGCAGAAAAATTATTAAAGATTTATCAACGAGCCGATTCCGACCAAGAATCATGCGTGTAGAGGGACTAATTCAGTACTTGCGGGCTAACTTTTTTTTTTTTAATATATTATATAATTTTGAACTCATAAAATTAAGGATATTTATGGTCAACTTTTATCTTATATCATTGACTAAATAATTTTATGAATTACAATAATTCCACATAAAGTTTTGTAAAAAGTAAAAACTACCAAGTACATAGTGAAACAATTCTTGAAGTTCTATTCTCAGTTAAAAAAGTTATTCTCGAAGCTGGTAAAAAAGAAAACGAATATCATTATTTATTTCTCTATGAATATATTTGGTAGATGATTATTTATATAATACTATAATTTATAATTAAATTTTTATTTATTAAATATTGTGTGAATATTTTTGGAATATGGTTATGTATATAATTAAATATTAATATTAGGTAAAAAGAAAATAAATGCCACCATTAATTTTTTTGTGCATATATTTGGAAGATGATTATTTATATAATTTAAAATCAGTATTGTAATCAATAGGTCGGCTCTAGGTCGGAACTGTCAGGGTAGACGGGATGATTGTGAAGCGGTGGTTTAACTTTTTTTTTTAATCTTGTGTTGAATTCTTAATGTGGGGTATTTAGGGTCACTTTCATCTTATAGACAATCTTAACATCTATAGTATTATTCGCTATCTATATATCTCTTCTCTCTCTCTCACTACTCACTCCTTCTCTTGCCTCTTTTTCTTCATAAAAAGCTAAAAGATTCAGCTTAAGAGTCACTTTCCTTTAAGAGAGAAATATATTTTTGCCCACATCGGTTTTGTAGAAGTATAGAGCTTTAACAATTACCGAAAATAATGAGAATATATTAGTTATAATTTTTAACAAACATAACTATATGGGTTTGAGACGTAAACATGTTGTAAAATTACTTTTTAATTGAATTTGAGATGTGTTCAAGGGATATAAATTATAAGCGAGTTTAGTAGATTGCATAATCGAATTATTTAACGCTAAAATAATTAACAAATAATATTTTTTTAAATCTATCACATATTAGTACTAAATAATAATTTTATTAATTTTTATAATTTCCCGTCGATTTTCGACGGGTAATACGCTAGTTATTATATAAACGAAAATGACTCTACTCTAAAAAAATCTTATATGGCACCCCTCAAATCCCTCCATTCTCATTTATCTAAATTCTCAAATGTTTTGAATTTAAAATTAATATTCATTATATTTTATATTAGTATATATTAGATTAGATTAGATTTCATCCACCATTTTTAGTATACGTAGATTCTCTATTTTCTTAATTAAAACCAATATCCCATCTTTCCAGTTGTTAAATATTATTTTCCTTAATACTATAATTGACGTCTTTTTTTTCTTCTTCCTACACATATGGTAATATATATTTTATAATTTATATCAACTAAAATTTATTTATAAAATTATGTCAAAAAATTGGCCAATTAACTTTAATTATTATCATGTATACCTCAAACAAATAAATAGTTTATTCTAATTAATTCTTCAACTCCTCATTCCATATTTTGCCACCATATCGTGGACAAACCTAAATCACAAAAGTGACAAACATATCATAAACAGAGGGAGTATTATATATTTATTTTCTATATGTCGTGCATTTCTGATCCAATTATTCTATTATCCACAAAAATTAAGATCATATTCAACGCGGTGATTCTGATTGGAACCGTAGGGGTAGACGGGTCAATTCAGTTATGACAGTTCAACATAATGGGAGGATTCTAGCTTGAAACTGTGAGGGTAGACGGGCCGATTCCAAACCTACGATTCAACCTTTTCAGAATCGTGGTTCACGAGAGGATTTCGACCTTTTCAGAATCGTGCATTTCTGATCCATTTATTCTATTGTCCACAAAAATTATGATCATAATCAACGGGTTGATTCTGATCAGAACCGTAGGGATAGACAAGCCAATTCGGTTACGACAGTTCAACATAACGGGAGGATTCTGACTTTAAACCATGAGGGTAGACGGGCCGATTCCAAACCTACGGTCAACCTTTTCAAAATCATGGTTCACGAGAGGATTCCAACCTTGAAACCTTGGGGTAGGCGGGTTGATTCAATTACGGCAGATTAACTTAACGAGATGATTCATACTTAGAACCGTGAGGATAGACGGGCCGTATCCAAACAGACGGTTCAACTTTTTCAGAATCATGGTCGACTGGAAGATTGTGATCTTGAACCGTGGGGGTAATGGGCCGATTTCAAACTGGCTCACAAAACTCACTCAAAGTATAAACTCAAAAATAATTAATAAATAATATTTTTTATTGTAATTTTATTAAATAATAATTTCTCTTTAAGAAGTAAATAATTTTTGTGCCACATCAATTTTGAGAAGAATGAGGGCTTTGAAAATTATCTATAAAAATGAGTGTCAATTAGATTTGAATTTTTAATGGGTATTAAAAAATAAAAAATAATTAATAAACAATATCTTTCTTATATTATCATATTAAATTTTATTAAATAATAATTTCCCGTCGAAAAATCGACGGATTATATGCTAGTTCTTATCAATTCTTAATTGCCATGTTCATAGCAGCCTCTACATTCCTCCACATGTCTAAGTGGAATTTTAAGGATTTTTCTTTTTATATTCTCTTAAATCTTCAATCCTTAACGCTATTTATAGTAGTAACTTTTCTTTTTAAGTTTTATTTCAATTTTTGACTTTTTGATTTTGGAAATAATAAGTAAAAATGGTATGTAATAATATCCATTAACACATTTAATAAAAGACGCTACAAAATTAAATTGATGGCAAAAAAAATTAATGTATTTCCTAATTTTATTGTTTTCGTGCCTATCTAATCTTGAATTTTGTAAGAAAAAAATACTTACACTCTTTTATCTTGCTCATTCATATCGATATTTCCAACTAAAGAAAGCTCAATTTGATATGAAGTTGTTGCCGCACCAAGATTGTTGGTATCAATATTAAAAGATTTGTTGGAGAAGTTATTGCGTTTTAGAGGTTGGTGCTGCACAAAAACTTCTCAGTGTCTTTTAATTAATTTCCTTTCAATTTTGCCGTTCATGTATTATATTAGTTTGATCACATGGATGTTATTAGGTTTAATGTTGTAAGGTTATCAATGATTTTTATCTTGGCAAATTCTTGGATGAGACGCGTCTCACAGCGTGAGACGCACGTAGCGCGTGCCCTGCACGCGTGCGGCTTTCACGCGCAGCGCATGCTGTGCATGCACTCCTTTTCTTTTGATTTTTTTTTTAATTTGCGATTCTTAGCTCATATGCATGATAACCTGTATTCATATGCACTACACTATATAATGATATGCACAACTAAGTATATTGATATGCATCGATTTTTAATTTTTATTAATATTTTTTCCCTTATTTTTTTAGATGCACCACATAGTGTATCCATATGCACAACTATGTTTACAGAGATGCACCATGATGTGTTTCCATATGCACAACTATTTTTTTTCGATTTTTTTTTAAATTTCCAGATATATTTTTCTCTCTCTTTTTGTTTGTCGCTTGTTCTTAGGTCAAGAATCGAGCTAGGGGAGCCAAAGGCCTCGAAACGAGCCGAAAAATTCAAATTGTTGTCCGACGATTATCATTATATTAGCAATTTGAGCAAAGGCAAAGCCGTAAAATCGGAGCCGAAGGCTCTGCCGGGGAAAAAAATAAAAAATTGGTGCATATATATCAATTCTCTTCGTTGTGCATATCATTATATAATGCAGTGCATATGGGCTGATTGCAAAAAAGAAATAGGAGCGCATGCACAACACGCGCCGCGCGTGAGAGGCGCGGGCGTGCAGTGCATGCGGCACGCGCCCGTCTCACACTGTGCAACACGCTGCACGAGAGACTTACTCTTTAATCTTTTGAACTGTATCGATTACCTTCTTTAGTTTTAATGCTGCAATGTCAAACATTATATAGATCCAAATACATGCCATTGTATATTCGTGGAATTGTTTCCCTTCTAACATTTGGTTTTTAAATTCATCATGGTTTAGATAGATTTATTCAGTATAATTAACTTTGGCAAGTTAGCCAATTTTCGTTATGTTATAATTAAAGCATATATATGGTGTATGTGAAAACCTCAGTACGTGTTTTAAAAAGATTATACGTCATACATAATATGCATGTATAAAGGGTGAATGGTGTATATACGATCTGTTAGATGCAGTATGCATAGAACTTCTTTATTCCTTTTATATTCGACATTTATCTTTTTTTTTTTTTTTTGAATTCGTAAAATTCGTAGGCGCTACCTTTAGTGCACACTGGGTAAACCTCATATCCTTGTGCAATAGACTGTAAATCACACAAGACAGTTTATATTTCATTGTTTAATGTTTATCTTTTTTTGTTACATTTATTAGTATGCAATTAGCATAAGTCGAGGAAATCAAAATGTATTTAAAAATATAAAAAATATAATAAATTATATATTGCTTTATTACGTTATATATGTAGTATATATTTAAAAGAACTTATTAATTTTATATATGTCATGTATGAATATCCGAAATCTAAGAAAATACTTTACTGAATAAATTTTGGCATAATTCAACTTTGAGTAGGACTCGCGTATAGATGTCTCTATGGTGGAAATGGATCCCGACCCGACCCGACCCGACTCATCCATATATAAAAAAAATCAGAATTCTGGCTTTTTCGTATCTATTCAGAATTCTCGTCGTTCTCCACCGCTGAGTATTCATCCGCCATGTCTGAATCTTCCATTCCACCGCCGTCTCCGCCTCCACCTCCGCCTCAGCCCCTGCCTCAGCCGCCGATTATCATATCTCTGCCAACACCTCCTCTACTGCGGTTTAAGATGTCACTCCCAACACCACCATTGTTACCGGCTCGAGTAATAACACACAATTCATTTACAACAACATATGAGTGCATATCGAAATTCTTGTTGATTATTTGTTAGATTTGATAGTGATAGTCTTAATTGAATTTTGAGTTCTTAAATTATGTGGAGAAAATGTGTTGTATGAAGTGTTTGATTAATTGCCAGAAACAGCTTCTATGATTTCCTCTTCATCTTTTGAACTGATAAATCCGTGTACACTGATGTTTCGAGCCCTTACATCTGATTCTCAATGCAATTTCTTTTTGTGGTTGATTCTGTTTTTTCCACTCAATGAAGGAAAAAACAAGCTGATATTACAACATTGAAATTTCAATGTTGATGACAGGCAATAAACGATAATGGATGGCATAAGTGGCGAGTTCAAAAAGAGGTTTGACTTAGAAGTCTTGATTTTATCCATCTCTTTTGTTGCCTCTAAAGCATCATATGTGATAATTTTAACGAGTAAAGTGATAATTTTTTTCCATTCTAATTTCCTCATTTTTTTTCTTTACCTATTTTTCGTGTATACCTTATTTAAGGCGCAAGTGATAGTCCCGACGAACAAAAGTAATGCTCTTAGTGTATAAATAAGGTCGAATTTGGTGTTGAGCTATTAGAATTTGGTTGAGATTGATCTATCGAATGCGACAGAGCTTAAGAACTTGGTTGTGGCGGCCATAGCTGAGGCGAAGAACTTAGAAAGGTTGTGGTTAATGAGGTGTATATCTGATAAATTTCTGGTAACTTGTCTGACAATTATCATGCATATATCTACATCTATATTCATCACTTCCTTCTGAAGCAACCAATAGATTTTAGGTGCCTTTTTTGTTGATAGTTTGTCCCTTTAAGCTTCCCATTTTAGTACACTATTCAATCTCAACAAGGGCAGCTTACTAGAAAGATGCAGCTTATATCATACTGTTTATGGAGATATCATACTGTCTATGTCACTTGTTGTGATCTTTGCCGTTATTGCATGTGACAGATGATAAGTTTATTCATTTATGATTGTTAGATTTCTGAACTATTGGTTTTCTAATTATTATTGTTATTTGTTAAAAGTTGATGAATACAGAGGGGAGCAAGGAAACTTAACCTTTGATGAGCATGGACATGTCAGTTTTGATGGTAACTGCTTTAATGGTGACTCTGATGAGATGCGAGAAGAAAAAGAAAAAAGTGTTACTTCCTGTGAATGTAATATATTGATTCATAGGAAACATAGTACAACATAAAAACAAGGTGTTTCTTAGATTTATAAACTGTTTTTTCATTTGATATTGACAGCTTATGAATTTGGAGAGGAGCAAGAAAGTTACAACATTGACATACAACAATGTATCATGTTTAATGTAGATGACTCCAATGATGATTGTAATGATCCTCATGCTGAAGAAATTGAAAGTAACAGATTCTATGAAGGTAATATATTGACTTTATATAGAATAAAATTGTCACTTTTATTTGATAAAAACTTTCTGCAGTATGATATAAGTAGTTTTCCCCTATTATAGGTGATATCCAATGTGTGTCTGGTTCTTTAATTAGCATCAAGAGAAAGGAATTTAGTGATATTTATGATCTATACCAGAAGCATGCTTATGAAGATGGGTTTAGTGTCAGAAAATCAATTTCAAGATATAATGAAGATGGGGAGCTGATGAATAAATAGTTAGTGTGCTCATGTGAATGAACTAGAAGGTGTAGTTCGAAGGATGATGCAAAAGGAAAGAAGAAAGCGACATTAATCACCCGGACAGGTTACACGGCAGTTTTGAAGGCAAAAAAGGGTGTTGATGGGTTTTATGAGGTGTATGACCATAATTTAAAACACAATCACAAACTGTCTAGGAATGAATGGAGTTACATGCATCGATCTCAAAGATCAATTGGCAAAGAAAAGGCTACTATTATTGAGGACATGATATCTTCTAGAATGAGTGCAATTGATTGCTTTAGATACATGGCAAAGAATGCAGGGGGTGAGCATATGCTTAGTCATACGAAAAAAGACCACTTGAATTTCGTAAATAGGTTGAAAGTTGCTGCAATAGATGGAGAGGACACACAGAAAGAGCAATTGATATACTAAACCAACAGGGTGTTGAAGATAAGGACTTCTATTTTAGAGTGATGTTAGATGATGAAGGCATATTATGCAATGTGTTTTGGAGAGACTCGATGACGAAGGAGGATAATAAAATATATGGAGATGTTGTTGTCTTTGACACAACATATAGGACAAATAGGTATCAGTTGCCTTGTGCACCGTTTGTTGGTATAAATAATCATAGGAAGAATGTTATGTTTGGATGTGCATTCATCTCAAACGAGAAGATTGGGACATTCGAGTGGTTATTTGATGTTTTCTTGAAATCTATGGAGGGCAAAGCTCCTGTATCATTGTTTACTGATCAAGATCATGCAATGTCAAATGCAATAGAAATAGTTTTTCCAACTACAAAGCACAGATTGTGCATATGGCATTTGTACCAGAATGCACTTACTCGATTGGGTCCATTGAAGTCTGACAAGAGCTTTACAAGTGCATTGCATAAGTGCTTATCTGGATGTACAAATGTAGAAGAATTCCAAAATTGTTGGAGTACAATTATTTCAAAGTACGGCTTGGAGAAAAAATCTTGGTTTACGAAGGTGTATGATTTAAGAAAAAAGTGGTGTAATGCATTTAGCAAAGATGTCTTCTCTAGTGGTGTTCTATCTTCGCAAAGAAGTGAGAGCATAAACAATGCATTAGGATCACGTGCCAAGAAGTCAACGAGCTTGAATGATTTTTACAAACTATTCAAGATTACAGTCGAGCGTTGAAGAAAGAGTGAAGAAAATGACGAATTTCAATGCTCAAAAGAGCTGCCTAGCTCATCTTTGCCAATGTTTGGACTTCTAAAACATGCTTCATAGGTATATACACATGCAATTTTAAAGATTTTGAAGATCAGTTCTTTAAATCCACTGGCTTAGAATTTAACTGTGTAATACCCCGATAATTTCATTGTCTTTAAAAATAAAAGTTAATAATAATTATGGCTTTGCACGCCTAAGATCATGAAATTAAATTCTAAGATTTATGGTGAAATCCGTTTCCGAAAATAATTTCCAGAAATCGGACAACGACTACTGTATTAGGGTTTTCGCGTCCGATAAGTTTTTCGCCCGAAAACTCAGAATTAAATTCCGTCAGAATTTACATTCACTTTTTCTTCGATACGAGTTCACCGGAGAAAGTTAGTTTTTATGATTTTTCGGACGAATTTTGGACTGTGATGTCCCGACTTTTTCTCGGATTTTGAAAAACGAATTAAGTTTTCCAAGTACATAAATTATTTCCAATCTAACGGACGAATTAGATTTCGTCGAATTTGTAACCAACTAAGAAAGTATTTCTCGATTTTTATAACGACGTTTAAGAGCCAGAAACGAGATATTATCGTCTAATTTTTTCGCACCAAACAAGTCCTTAGCGAGTCACCACTACTTTATTAGATATTTTCATCCTACTTTATGTTTATAACTTAGTCATCCATCTCTCCCTCACCCTCACCAAAACCGCCACCCCCCCCCATCAAGCTCTCTCTCTCTCTTTTCTTCATTCCTCCATTGAAGAACCTCAAGGTTTTGCAAGGATCCAAGTTCATAACTCATCAATCATCCATCCGATTTCACTTCTACTTTCATTATAATTCAAGGTAATCATCCTAGCTTCACTTCTATCCAATTAGATTTCTATTTCATTAATTTTGGATATGGGCCGATTTTTGTAGTAGAATTAAGATGGTGATTTGAGCTTTAATTCATGCAATTAGATGTGTTAGTAGTTGATTCTATGGTTTAATTGAAGAAAGAAATCAAGAACCCTAATTTCTAGTGAGGACCGAAATTTAGGGCTTTGTGGTAGGATGATTTAATTCTTAAATTAATTGTATAAATGAGTTTAGGAGTAATCTAATTGAGAATTAATGCAAAAATAAATGAAATCCCCTAACTAATTGATGACAACCGATTTAGGGGTTAGGGTTTCAATATGAATTCTTCAATTAAGGATGTAGAAGTGATGATCAATGATTAATTTATGTTGTAGTAGTATGAGAAATGGATTAATGATTTAATTGATGAAGAAAATACCCTCCTAATTATTTTTATTATTACCGATTTTTAGGAAGGAATTAGGGGTTGTTTGTAGTTTGATTCTAATGATGATATAATGATGGATTAAGGTTCCTTATGATATTGGATGATGATATGATTTAATTGATTATTCTAAAAATATAATGAAAAATGTAAGAGACGATGAATTGGAAATAAATCAAGATTGGTTAATGATTTAAGATTATGATATATGTAGTAATGATCCTTGTTAGATGATGAATAATGTTGTAGAATTTGAACAAATTCTAGTGATGTTTGATAATTCGTAAGAGGCGAATAAATGATGATAAGTAATGAAAGAAAAGACGAGTAAGGAAAGTAATTGGTTATTAATGAATGTTAGTGATAAGGGAACAAGTTTGTAGTTGACGACGTGTTCATTCGAGTTGTAAAATGATGAGTTATAGTTATAAATGATAAGTAAAGACGAGAAGTTAGGATTTATTTTGGTATAGTACTTGTTTAGTTTGAAAGACGAGTTTTAATCGTCGAGCTTATAAATGAGAAATGAAAAAGGAGCTCATCACGTATGAGGATACGTGTTGACTGCCTTGAGTCAGTAACTTCATGAGAATTTCAGTAGGATGACGTAAAACGAACCTAGGAAGTCATACGTCGAGTTAACGGGCATTAGCGTTAGCCTCAGGCAGTTTTGTGACGTTTTGCGGAAACTGTCATATCTCTTAGCTCGTTTATCGGAATTGAGATCCGTAAATTGGAGAGTAAACTAGACACCCGTACCTTTCTTTTGGGGTAAGATTTGTTCCCTGTTTCGAAATCTCCTGTTCTGGGTGGACTTACTGACCTTGTGCAGTGAACTTTCAAAACATAGTTTCTTAAGTTGATTTCTTTTCAACAAAATTTCATTCGATCTTTTAAGTCGTTACAAGCTATCGACTATTATTATTTACGGACCTAAGTGTCAAGTACAGAACCGAGTGAGTGTCAAACGAGATGCGTTCGTATCTCGTTTCTTTTAACTAAAAGAGTTTAGTTTAGCGTGCAAATGCCTAAAAAGTCTAAAGGACTAAAACTTAACTCGATTCTCGTATTCGTTTATCATTTGCGACCGAGCTTTAAAGTATGATTTTTACGATGAAGGAGGAAGTCGACACCAAAGATAGGACGGAAGATCAGAAGAACGGAAGCACGTTTAATAGTTCTGTAATCTATAAGGTGGGCTTTTATATATGAAACAAAACGAGCAATGCTCGAAAACCCTTTTCTTTATCGCTTTGATAATCGTGTTTTCAAAGTGATAATTATGGCATGAACTGTTTTGTGTTTTATGTGAGTTCTCTTGTACCTTATGAGTTAATCAAAAGAGGTTAACTAACGATCGGCTTTGAGTTAGCTATTATGCTTTCCAAAGTTAGTGCACTTTATAGCCTGTGGTGTATGTGGTATCCTGTTGAGGGGTAGCCAGCCACGGTGAATTATGACTGGTCAAGATTTGAACGTAACATCTATGAAAAATGCTCTGCAGAGCTAACCTTTATGAAAATGAGAACGAAAATGTTTAGTAGGCACGGGCTCTTAAAAAGAAAAACCCCAGTGCGCTACAGATATGAAATGCCTGTTTTATCTATACTTATGATTATGTTTTCAGTAACGCGCTCACTAAGTACTTTTGTACTTAGCCCTGCATATGTTTTCTAAATGTGCAGGTTGAAGCGACGGGAGCGGTGACGGTTGAGTTAAGAGTTGTCGATAGGGAAGACTGTAGTATGTAGATTACAATTCCGCTGCCAAACTCTAGACTCACTCATGTAATTATGAATATCACTTTTGGGTTTCAGTTTTGTACTTATAACTTAGAATCTTTTGAGATCTTGTTCGAGTGATCCTTCGAGATCAACTCTGTCTTTTGCTAATGAAGTCTCGTTCATAAATTTCTTTCTTTAATGTTATGTTTATTCATTCATCCCCTTTTCTTCCCCGCTTCTTTAATCCAATCTCAGTCGCACCCCGACTTCTGCCGTCCCTCAGGATTTGGGGCTGTGACAAACTGTTTCTCTGAAGAATATGACATGAAGTCCTATAATGTCATTGATGGTGATGACGCATTCCAAGTCAGTTTTTACATTGATGGTCCTATGGTTACTTGCTCATGCAAAAGATTTGAGGAATGTGGGTTGTTATGTTGTCATTGCTTGAGAATATTGCTTGCAAATTCTGTAGTAGTGATACCAGAGTCTTACATCAAAGAAAGATGGACAAAATTTGCCAAACGATCTGTTTGGGAGAAATTGGATTGTACATTAGAGAAGAAGAAAGACTGTCCTCCTTGGATATATGAAATGGTGAGAGAATGTTATAATCTTATCTTGAAAGCGCAAGAGAATGAAAATGACAGAGAAATATTTAAAGATGGTTTGAACAGTATCAGAATTGCTCTTGAAGCCTCAGAGATTGCAAGGGAGCAGAATACCGAAGTTGTTGATACTAAAGTTTCGGCAACATCAGATATTGTGAAAGATCCGTCACGTTCAATCACAATGGGGCGAAGAAAGAGAATCAAGGGACATCTTGAGAAGAGTAAGGAGAAGAAAAAGAAATCAGATGGATCAAGTGCAAATATATCAAAGGAGTTTGGATCCAAAACTCCCATTCAAAGATTATTTTGATGTAAGTTGCTATATAATGTTTTCTATATAATGTATTTTGAATTATGTTTCATTAATCCAACTAATTTACTTTGTTATTATGAATGCAAGGTGATTATGGTGACATATCTGATTATGGGTAGGAATCAGAAGAAGAGTGGAAGACTTTTGGCACAACATTTGATCTAAACAATTAGTAGACAGATTATACTATTTTGATTAAATTGCTTTTATGTTTTGCTAAGATTTTGGAAAATTTATTGATGTACTGATGTACTTGTTTTATTTTGAAGAGATATAAGATATATCAAAACCATGGTTACAATTGATATGGGGCAGGTACACAAAATAGGATATGAAGGAGATATATTTGGTTTGTAAAGTTTGTTCTATTTGGCTCTTGTTGTTTTTTTTTTAACCCAGCTTTTGAGGTTTCCATGTTTTTCTGCTCCTTGTTATCAGTTATCAGCTTTATCCATTAAAAAGTAGTGCTTTTGATCGTTGGAAATATCACTCGCCTCTTAAATAAGGTATATACGAAAAATGGGTAAATAAAAAAAATGAGGAAATTAGAATTGAAAAAATTATCACTTTACTCGTTAAAAATATCACTTTCATTCGTTGACAATATCACTATTAAAAACGAAAAATGTAAAACAAAAAACGAGAGAAAATTAGAATGGAGAAAAGTATCGATTTATCCGCTAAGAGTGTCACTTTGGTTCGTCGTGACAATCACTAGCCTCGTAATAAGGGATGCACGTCATCGGCTCGTCGAGAATGAAAAATGTAAAACAAAAAAACAAGAGAAAAGTATCACTTTATCCACTAAGAGTATTACTTTTGTTCGTCGGGAATATCACTCGTGCCTTAAATAAGGTATACACGAAAAATGGGTAAAGAAAAAAATGAGGAAATTAGAATGGAAAAAATTACCACTTTACTCATTAAAAATATGACTTTCATTCGTCGAAAATATCACTAGTGAAAACGAAAAATGTTAAACAAAAAAATGAGAGAAAATTAGAATGGAGAAAAGTATCCCTTTATCCGCTAAGAGTGTCACTTTGATTTGTCGGAACTATCACTAGCCACGTAATTACGGATACACGAAAAAACGAGAGAAAATTAAAATGGAGAAAAGTATCACTTTATCCGCTAAGGGTGTCACTTTGGTTCGTCGGGACTATCACTAGCCTCGTAATAAGGGATACACGTCATCGGCTCGTGGAAAACAAAAAATGTAAAACACAAAACAAGAGAAAAGTATCACTTTATCCACTAAGAGTATTGCTTTTGTTCGTCGGGAATATTACTCGCACCTTAAATAAGGTATACACGAAAAATGATTAAAGAAAAAAACGAGGAAATTAGAATTGAAAAATTACCACTTTTCTCGTTAAAAATATGATTTTCATTCGTCGAGAATAACACTAGTGAAAACGAAAATTGTAAAACGAAAAACGAGAAAAAATTAGAATAGAGAAAAGTATCCCTTTATCCGCTAAGAGTGACACTTTGGTTCGTCGAGACTATCACTAACCACGTAATTACGGATACACGAAAAAAACAAGAGAAAATTCAAATGGAGAAAAATATCGCTTTATCTACTAAGAGTGTCACTTTGGTTCGTCGGGACAATCACTAGCCTCGTAATAAGGGATACGCGTCATCAGCTCGTTGAAAACGAAAAATATAAAACAAAAAAACAAGAGAAAAGTATCACTTTATCCACTAAGAGTATTGCTTTTGTTCATCGGGAATATCACTTTATCACACATCATTAGCTTCGTCGAAATTGTAAATTAGAAAACCAAACACGAAAAAAAAAAGAATGGACAAAAATATAGCTTTACTCGTCAAAAATATCACTTTAATTTGTCGAGAATATCACTAGTGAAAACGAAAAATGAGAAAGAAAAATACGAGAGAAAATTAGAATGGAGAAAAGTATCACTTTATTCGTTAAACATATCACTTTGATTTGTACGCACTATCACTAGCCTCGTAATAAAGTATACACGTCATCGACTCCGTTGCATACGAAAAATGGAAAACAAAAAAACAATAGAAAATTATAGAATGGAGAAAAATATCACTTTATCCACTAAGAGTATTGCTTTTGATCGTTAAGACTATCACTTGCGCCTTAAATAAGGCATACACTAAAAATGAAAAACAAAAAACGAGAAAAATAGAATGTAAAAAAGTATCGCTTTATCCGCTATACATGGTGAGTAAACAAACTTCAAATGATATAGAAATAGATCAAGAAAATAAACGAATAATTTGAAAACAAATAATGTTAAAACTGTTGGATATGATACAATCATCAGAAAGTAAACATCATCTCAATAATTCTCTTGAAGTAAAGGGTACAAATGTAGTGCATTCCCAAATATTGGTAATAATATCATCAATACATACTTGGCTCAAAACATCATCAATACACACATGACATAATATGAAATAGGGGTTACAAAATAAGACTTGAACACCAACAACACCGCCAAAGTGCAATGATATTGTTCGAGTTAAGAAATTACAACACAAAATGATAAAAACATGGTTTATAAGACTCTTATCATGGCTCAAAAAACTGCAATACATGAAAATTAGGACACAGATTTCACTATGGTCTAATTCTTGACATTCACGTTGTCATTGCAGCAGGATGCAAGAATTCAATTACCTCTTGCAAAATTTGATTTTTGCAATCATTGACTTTTGATAAAACAATTATTGCACAATACTTTACTCTCAGTATTCTTCTAGCCTTTGCCTTCAATCAATAAAAAAAAATTAAGTAAAAATGCAGTTAGGATAACTGAAAAATAAGATAATACTGAAATTTTGAAAAATATGAAAATTTCATACCGTTATCAAAGCTTCGCAATTATAAACATGTCCATCAAAGTTTTCCATGTGGTTTAACACAAATACACCACAATCTAAGTTGGTTGAATAACTTTGTCACTTAAATTTCACATTCACCAATGGGAAACTATGTAACTCATCTCCTCATGGATCTCCATTCTTTTTCCAGAAAAATAGAGAACTGCTCAATCTATACAAAAACGTATGTTTTTAACGTGTTATTTAAAATGTTGAAACTGAATAATGCTATAAATAACAACTTCAACTTGCGATTACCAGTTGAATCACAATTTTTCAATACTTGGTATTTTGTAGACATGTACGCTTCACATTGTGGAGATAATAAACTTTTTTTTGAACAAAATTGACCACAGCAGCATAGAAATTGCCATTGTGGTGTATAGGGAAAAAACTACAAGAAACACTTAAATCAAGAATGTTAATATACATGATATTTAACTACTATAATGGTATATATTAAGATGGTTGTGAAATTAAGATTATTACCATCTCAATTGTTTTGTTGTCTTCTAGTGGTTGTTGCATCAACTTCATGGAATATGACATGCAGCTTCTAATACTAGATAAACATTGATCAACATCTTTGCCTTTCAAAACTTTTTCAAGAAAATCATATAAAAAAGAAAATGATTTACAGAGAACTGAAAACTGAAAAGGCAAATTAAATATAGAAAATTGTAATTCAAAAATTATAAATATACTGTCACAAAAACTAAAACTTACAGAGTAAGAAGTTGTGAAAAAAAATCGACATTTTGGCCTTTCACTCTTCAATGAATTGAATTCCTCAAGTTTATTAAACAATGTTGACCATGCATCAAGTATGGTTGAAGACATAAATGTAGCACCATACATGGTTCTCATTGCCTCAAGAGAGACAAATGATTTTGATAGACGATGTTGAAATACATTGGTCCTGGAAAAAATATAAGTGTCATTGAATAACAAAGACTGTGAAGATCCTCAAGAATTTTAAATTATGAAAAACAATATAGATAATTTATAACTTACACTCTCTTTGGAGGATGGTGGTAAAAGCAGAAATCAACTATATCCTTTTCCTTCCTGCTAAGTCCAGTTTCTGATATCATATACTTCTTTATAAAAGAAGACTTGAACTCAGCTTCGTTATCAACAATCCATTCACAATTATCAGCTTGTAAAGAACTTACTATGTTTAGTTACACCACATTGACATCTACAAAACAAATACCAAATATATGTGTTTAAATTAAGACAGGTCTCCGTAGTAGTTAAACGAAGCTCCACGGCCCATTGAGTAAGCAAGACTAATACTTAAGATGATATCGCATGTGTTTTGTTTCAAGTATCCTATCCAATTCTCTTTTGTTTTGGTAATTCAGGTCTTGTTGCAGTTCTAGGTAAGCATGTGATGAAAGATTGTCACTAGGTACAGTACATGTGAAGTGATATCTCACATTGGATTCACTCTATTAACACATAATATCTTAATCCTTACATGAATCTTAATTAGCTTCATCATCAATACATTATCTGGACTATAAATCTCTCATAAATATTCTCAAGTACTTATATCTTGAAGCATTAAAAGATCACATTGCAAATTTCAACAACAAAAAAAAGGAAAAAGTACCATCTTTTGGGACTTATTTTGCAATTTTTTGAGCTTGCTGTCTTCGTTCTCGTTTTGCACTTTTTTTTGCTTGCTTTCTTCGATCAGCATTGGCAACTACGAGATTAAATTTAGCTTCCAAGTCTAGTCCTAAGAAATAAACAATGATTAGAACACCAAATAAACTAACAATTTAGATATTTATTTCACTAACAGAGACTAGTACATAACATGCCTTCTTCATTCAATGGTGCACATTGTTTGTCTTCATTATTTGCAACGTCATCTTCTGGTAACAACTCAAAGGATGGGCAATCAAAATCAATATCATCAGTAGGTGACTTCTTTGAATGTAATTTCTTCATTTCTCCAAGGTATTGATTAGCAAGACGATCAAGATATTCGTGGTACTCAGCATCCATAAACAAATTCTCAACAATATCAGGAGAATCGGAATTTGAAATAGGAGGAACAAATTCATCAATACGAGTATCAGGATCATGGTGGACAGAAGATGAAGAGGTGCCCGCTACATCCTCTTGTTTTATACTGGACTTGTAAATCATCAATCTTTGAATGTGATGATGAGTAATCACATTAATATTTCTTTTCAACAAGAGATACGACTCCTCCAAGCCCTGCAAAATGAACAATAAATTAACAAAGATACAAAATTCGATCGCGGAAATACACACAATCATATACAGAAACTAAATACTCACATTTTTTGCAACATATTTGATCTCGAAATTGGTCTTCTCATTTTTTGAAATCTTGTAACTGATGCACTCCCTTGCTTCATCATCCTCATTTTCCCCGTCATTCTTATGATGAATGACATCTATCCCACATAATTCTTGTGAAGACAGTCTCTCAACTACAGGTGTCTTGTTAATTTTCACACTAATGGGGTATAAATTCTCATCTACCCATTTACCAACCCCAATCCCACTGCCACCTATTGTCAATTCCTCCTTTAATCTTAAAAAAAATGTATCTGATGTCCACTGTCGTATTAAAGGCAAGCTAGAAGGAGCAGTAACACCCAACCACATAAAACGGTGGAAATAAACTAATGGAAGTACAAGAGCACATCCGTTAAGATTTTTTGGTTGAGCCTTACTCTTGAATGAATTCACAACATTGCATAACCTTGTTAAAACAAAAAACTACACCAATCTAAGCTTGACATTTTTGAAACATCAATCAATGATTTGAGAAGAGACATTTCAATTGAAGAATTTTGACTTGGTGCAAGAAATGTAGCAAAAGCGAATAGAACGAAAAGCCTCTTAAAATCATCCCCTCCATTATTCAATTTGACATTATCCTTATCCATTAAAAGTTTAAACACAAAACCTGAATCTACATAATCTTTCAACCCAAATCTCAACTTAAAATCCCGAGAGAAACATGCATAACTCTCATCATTCCTCCCCTGAACTGTAATATCATATGCTTTGGACTCATTCTTAGGCAACAGAAATATATCATGAATATCAGCAGGAGTCAAAACAGTAACTTTATTACCAGGAAATTTCAGTAAACGAGACCTAGGGGTGAAATTATGAATGAACTTAAGCATTTCATTCCAATGAACATATGTTCATTTGTGTAAATAAAGCAAACTCCCATAACCTATAGACCTAATGTCATCTTTTTGGGCATCATAAGAGATTCAACCAATTTGCAAAGCCTTTGAGGTCTACACCATCCTTTAAATCTAAAAAAAAGAAAAAAGAATAACAGTCACTCTTAATTGTAATAACTGTCACTATTATGTACAACAACTGTAAAAAAAACATGATAGTAACAACTTTCATTTGTAGAAGAAACTATTACCCGATATTTACTTTGCTAGATCTTTTCTTCTTAGATTTTGGATTACCACCAGATGTATTCTTCCTCTTATTTTCAGCAGGGGATATCACCATCTCTTTGCACATATTTAGCATTGTACATGCGGCAGCGGAGAGGTTCAACTGGAGGTAGTCTCGGTGGCCATAATAAGCTGCATACAACGAGAAAGAGTTATCACATTATCTAGTAAAACAAGGATTAAACACTAAGCAGCAAAAAAACTCAGAAAGTCAAACCGAAACAGCAACAGTAACTAAAACAACTATTGTAAGATATCTACTACAGATCTAAAACTCTGGTCCTCTTAAACCCCCACGGTTGTAAAAGCAGAAGAAAGCAAGAATGGCATTCAGAGTAAACAAGTCGGATTTGGAAAAATGAAATAGTGGGTTAAGATAAGAAAAGTGCAAAAACTATGCACATAAAAGACATAGACAGTAAGCACACTTGTGGAAATTGAAGAGAAGGAGATACGAAATTCGCCCAAGAAATTGATGTTGCCCCCACAGAGTTCCATTTTCATTGAGAATTTTTTATTATTTGAGGTATCAGAATCAAGAAGGTAAGAGCAGCGTTTGTGCTTGTGGTGATGTTATTGTTTGAGGAAAGACGTCCATTCGTGGTTGCTTGGGCAAACAAATTATGTGTATCAATAGAGCCATTCCCTCTAATCACCTGCCCATATCCATCGTACTCTCTCTCTCTCTCTCTCTCTCTCTCTCTCTCTCTCTCTCTCTCTCTCTCTCTCTCAGTCAAAATCTTCAAAAAATGAAAACGAACAATTAATTGAATTGAAAACCAAACGAATTATGCAAAAAAATATTAACTCTGAAATCGAGAGGAAAAAAGAGTAAACCTCAGATCTGGAGTTCATATGGCTAACATCAGCCGCGACGCTAGACATTCCGGCGATATTGCAGAGAGAGAGGGAGATGGGATTCTGCAAAAATTGAGATTCCAGCTAGCAAGAATTACAAAAATGATTGTACAGTTGAAGATCGACGGAGGCGGAGATGGGAATTTAGGGATTTGGAAGAAGGATGCGATTTGGGGGAGAAAAAACTGAGAAAACGAAATGCGATTAGGTATTAGAATGATATTTATATTTCGGGTTAAAGGAGCGGGTTTTGGGTCGGGCGGGTTTCGGGTCGGGTATCTCCACAATAGAGAACATGTACATAAGTTTTTGTCTTCAACTTTTTCCATAGATGAATTCAATATTATAGTAGTGACATATAATCTATATCTAAATCTAAACCTAAAAATATGTAATGGGAGCTTTGAATTGCCATTTTTTTTAGAAACTTATGTTTTTCCTATCATTTATTCATTTTCAGTAATACTGGCTGGGAACAATATTATAAAAGGTATGTTTAATTTAAAAATTAATAATTTTTAGAGTAATGATATTCAGACACACTGTAACCAGCCATACGCATGAAAAAAAGAAAAGTTGACTGTAAAAATGGAAATAATCATATTTCCCCCCTAAGGTTTATGCTTCCCAATTAGGGTATATTTCCATTTTCAAAACCTATATTACCATTTTTAGCGCGTGTGGCTGGCCACAGTGTGTCCGAATATCATTACTCTAATTTTTAATCAATTAATTAATAGGTAACGTTACAAAAGCATAAATCACGGCAACAAATCAATGTATTTCCCATCTTTTATAATACATGCTTATATCTATATGGAATTATCATTGAACAAAGAAACGATCCTTAGTCATTTTTTTTTTAGTATTTAGGTCAATAATTTATTTTTTAGTATTTATGTCGATCATTTGTTTATAAAGCTATTATTTATTTTCAAAAAATCATTTGTTTTTTAGTATTTATGTTAATCATTATCTTTTTTTTTTTTTTTTTTGAAGGCTATGTTAATCAATATCTATTTATATAAAATGAATCGAACTTTGGAAATATATAACTAATACAATTGACACAATTAATTCAATTAGGGCGACTCCAACTGGCGAGCTCTAAGGTTATTATGAGAACGGGTGTTGCTACTATTGTGTTTGTGGAGTTTGAATGGGCGATTTTGTGTCATTAATTGTTGGATTTGATTCGTTGTTTTTATATTACCGTAATTGTTGATGTAATCTATACTCCCTTTACATCGAATACAAGTATATGCATCATCTACATTGGTTTAGCCTTTGGCATATTAACAAATCCTTTTTCTATAAGCTTTGATCAGCACATGTATTTATGCTCCTTTATTGTAATTTTGTATAAAATTTTGTCTGCACAATTTAGTGCACTCTGCTAAATAATCCATGCTCTCATTTCTTCCCAGTACTCTCTGATATTGTTATTCGAGTTTGATAAATGAATAAGTGTTTACGATGCGAACATGTTTAAATTTTAATATGATTTTGTATATTATAGTATAATTTTTGAGTTTATACATAAAAAGTAATTTTAAAGTTTTTAGGGAATTTACCTAATATCGCACTTAATTAATTAATTTCATATTTTTGCTATTTTAGGGATTCACATATATATCTTTTCCTAATCCTAATTTATTTTCCATCCAAATTTAAAACTCAAACTTCAAATTTCACATGTTAAACGTTAATTACACTTTGTACTTTTAAATTAATGAAGTGATATTTAACAGAATAAAATATTTTTGAACTTTATAAGGATGAACTTTTAAAGGGAATATATTAGGGTGAAAGTATGGAAAGCAGGTTTTCGGGTTATCCATAATCTACCTGTACCCGGTCAAATACTGGGTCAACAATATACAATTATTTATTATACTACCTCCGGTCCCCAAGTTTCTTCCTAGCTACTTGTGAACACTACCCCATAACAATTTTTTGTCTTTTACCCTTACTTTATCAACTTATTTACCTAAAATACCACATATGACCCACCACTATTTCAATTAATTAATATATCACTACCCTTAATGTGGGACCCTTTCTCCACTCACAACAAATTGAATCATTTTTACTCTATTCATAACTAACTCAACAACATTTTTTTTAATACCCGTGTCACTTCCTCCTAGGAAAATACTTGGGGACTAATTAATAATTTTATATAAATTATAAATATATTAATAATATATATTTATTTTTAAGCTAAAATCTAAAACTAAAAAAAATTCTACAGACTCTTCTGTCTTCATCTTACACTAACTCTATTATTCTAACTTCTATCTACTTCTTCATTTCTTAATATCCCAGTTTCCTATTCCGAATTAAGGGAATAATATTTAGTGCTTAAATTTTTTAATTTAAGGGTTTGCAAAATTTTGAAAACAGAATGTAGATTGGAGTTGGAATCCAAAAATTATCTCTATGAACTTTTAATAATTAGTAGAAGGTAGATTCGTCCAATTAATTAATTAATCTTCAACTTGTTGATGAACACTTTACAGATTTTATATTTGATGTAATAAATCATTATTAATATAGTTAATTAGAACATGGTACAGTATAATCATTAATCACAATTAACTTAAATTTGGCAGCCACCTTGTTACCATTTCCATCTCAACTTTGTATATTTTGTTTGTTGAACTTAAATGTTTAAACTACTCGTTCAGCTGAAATGAAAAGGGTATGAATATTCATTTTTTGTTTATTTGAGTACGAGTACCCCCGAATACAGGTATGAATATCCATAAATATCCGTTTATTCACCCCTAGAATATATGACCAAAATAGTTATGGAACGAGTGCGAGATATATATTTTTTTTTGGGGTGGGGGGTGGATGGAGTGAAACTTTTGGAACTATTGGAGGGGTTTCGGCCATTTGGGTGGAGGGAAATTAACATAATATGGGGGCGGGAGACAAATTGCCAAAAAAAAAAAGTTTAGGGGCAAATTATTCAAAATAAATTATGAAGTTAATTCAAACGCAAAAACTTTGGTGCAATCGGTTGCATATAGTACAATCTGTTTGCACCTGTTATATAATATATATTGTAACAATACTCATAGTGTAGATGGTGGCAAAGTGGTTTGGGGCGGAGGTTTAGAGCTTTGCTTCCTCCTTCGCTCAAGTTCGAAACCTGCTGCTGCATCCCCTTCATGGTGGCGGAGTGGTTTGGGGCGGAGGTTTAGAGCTTTGCTCCCTCCTTCGCCCGAATTCGAAACCTGCTGCCGCATCCTCTTCAGATTTTTAATCTATGTGTTTGAATATGTAATCTATTAAGTGTCCCAATTGCTATTTGTTTAGTTTGTTATTTTAACATTATGTTTTTTTAGTTTTTATTGTTTTTATTTTTAAATTATTTATTTAAATAATATTTGTTAATACAATTACAATTTTATTTTTAATTCTAATTTTTTTAAACTTAACTAAAAATAAGAGTTGTGGTGACTAAAAGTGCATGTTATCGTGAAAAAAAGTAACAATTGCTGTGGAAAAAAGTAATATTTGTGAAACATTACCTTTTTTAATATCAATAATTACGTTTCATCACGATAATAATTATTTGATCAAATTACTAAAAGTACAAGTTATCGTGAACAAAAGTAATTATTATCGTGAAGAAAAGTAATATTTGTGAAACATTACCTCTCTTTATATTCATGATTACTTTTCATTACGACAATAATTACCTAACAAAATAACTTAAAGTACATGTTGCCTGAATAAAAGTAACAATCATTGTAAAAAAAGTAATATTTTTGTTACATTACTTTCTTCATATCAAAAATTACTTTTAGTCATGACAATATTTATTTAATCAAATAACTAAAAGTACACGTTGTCGTTAATAAAGTAAACATTGTCATTAAGCAGCTGGTTGTGTCCAACTCTAATTCAAAAATCGAACCATATTAGAACCGATCAGATTTTCCTTAGTTGAGCGTGTGTGGCCGGGTAAAGTGTGTTGATAGAATTATTGTAATAATATTTACTTTGTAATATTTAACTCTAAAGTGAGAATTACTATGCAAGTTTAAAAGGTGAACAAGTTGTAACTTTTTTAAATCGTATTACCAATTGTAAAAATGGGTTTGAGTTAGGGTTCATTACTATAAGTGTTGTGACTGGAACAAGAAGTGAAATTACTTCTTCATCGGACTTGAGACGGGTTGTAAATTGTAGTATAATTTTCAAATTTATACTTCAAACTTATTTTATTTTGTTAATATTTTCCTTGTAATATTCACAGCTTTATCGCGTATTACTATGCAAGTTTGGACGATAACAAGATGTAAAATTATATATTAATTAGATTTTAGATGGATAACGTGTGTATATGAAATGAGTATATAATAAAAATGGATATATAAATGAACGAGTATTTATAGAATATAATATTAATGTTTACTTTGTGATATCTGACTTAGATTGTGGACAAGTTGTTTTTTTAGTTGGATATGAATTGTTTGTGTGTATATACATTAAACGAATGAGTTAGGTTAATAAATAAGATATTTATAATTATACGGGTTTAAGAACAAATTGGGAGATTACACAATTACTTTTTCTACAACCAATAGTGTATACAAAATCTGATTTGTTGTAAGGTTTAAAATATTAAAAACTACATACTAAGCGAGTTTGAAACAATAAGCTATAAAATTATTTTTCAAATATAAATAAATTGGTTCATGTAATTAATTGGTATTGCCCAACGAGTTTGATAGATTGAAAAAGTAGTTTAGGATGAGAATATATATATTAAAATTACCTTTTAATCGGGATTGACACATGTTTCTTAAATTGTAGTATAATTTTAAATTTATACTTGAAACATTATTTTTTAATATTTTGTTATGTTTCGTTTGTAATATTTAGGGGTTTACATGCGAGTTTGGAATGATGACAAGATATAAAATTACTTTTTAATCGAATTTGAGAGAATAACGGGTATATAAATAAACGCGTATTTACACAATATATTATTAATGTTTACTTAGTAATAATCAGATAATATCATATATATATATATATATATATATATATATATATATATAAGATGTGAACAATAAGCTAACTGTTTTAGTCGGATATGAACGAGTATATGTATGTAGGTAAACATGTTTAATTAATTAATTGGTTTTTAATTTAATTTAGTTAATCGACATGCTTTCGTGATTTTTTTTTTCACTCACTAAATATCTTAAATAAAAAGAGGTTACGTCATCACTTGGAACTTAAACATAAGGAACTGTGATGGTCCCAGTAACGAGTCTGTGGTATATAGGGGAGGGTGAGAATACACCAGCAGGGATTTTTTAACAAAATCGATTTTAACTCTTTGTGAACTTCTCAGTTCAGCTAGCTCGACAACTGTAAATGACAGTTGGAGCGCTTCACTCAGTCAGGATCAAAGCTGACTAAGGTTTTAACCAGAGTTATAAACTTTGCGGAAGTTGGTGGGTTTTAGACTCTTACAAAACTGAAAACCTTTTGAGGGAAGGTCAAGTTTCCTAAACCGTTTTAGTGCAGAATGAAAGTTTGTTTTTGTGCAAGGGTTAGTTGGTTATATAACTGAATATAAAATACTAAAAATTAAACAACACAGTATTTTTACGTGGTTCGAAGATCAACCTCCTACGTTCACGTTTTTCTTTTCGGGGAAGTAATCCACTAGATAAGCTTATGCGTACTTATCAAACGTTCCATTTGGTTTACGGGTACCAAACAACCTAACCAGTTCGATTACGGGTTCGAGCCAAACCTTACAACACTTTTTCGGACAAGTGTACAGCCTACAACTCTTTTATGGGCAAAAGCAAAGCTTGGGTCTTAGATTGCGGGTTCTAAGAGACCTAAGGTTCTTTGATTGCGAGTTCAAAGAAAAACCTAAAGGGTGGGTTAGGGGTTTTTACAACTACGAAGCCTTCTACACTGAGAATAGTAAAGTCTTCTTCCTATGACTTAGAGACTCAATCTGCAAGAGAGAGTCTGCATAGTATCTATGCAAGAACCTACAAAAAATCTAGACTCAATCAAAGAATGGACTTTTTGAGAGGCTAGATGGGAAAAACATGAGGAGAACTTGACACTCCACCTCAACTGGTTCTTAATCTCGGTGGTTCTTGCTCGTCGAGAGAGAATATGCTTCTAATTTGATATCTGCTTTTTGCGCGAGTCTGCTTTCTTGCCCGTGTCTGCTCTCTCTCTCTTTATCGCAATGAAGAGACCTCTTTTTATAGAGAGCGAGGTAAACTAATCGTTGGAAAGAGCCGTTTGACCTCTGCCAAAAAGTACGACACTCCACCTACTCTTCTGCAATATTTCCTAAAATGATAACTGCGACCCTTGCTTTATGCAAGTTCTCTTGGTCGGTCCATTTATAAAAAGTTTCAGGTTGTCTTGAGCTTATGAGTAAATTTGAATTTCGAACTTCAAGTCATCTATTTTCTCCGTCTTCAAAGGTCTTCTCTTCTTGACTTTGTGATATCTGACTTCATCACACCTTCTCGACATTCATGAAACCTGTAAAGATTAAAATTCCTACACTCAAATAGTGAGCTCCAATAGTGAGCTCCAAGTTCAGACTCATGGCTTCATTTAGTCGGTTGAGGTCAGTTGAATTTTGTGATGAATCAGAACCTTTATTAATTTTCCAACAAACTGTATATTCTCAAAATATCTTATTTCCATTTTTCTCAAGCTGTAAATTATATTTTAATCATATATGAGAAGGGCATGAGTATATAAATAAATGTGATCATATAAATGAAGATTTCTATATGAGTCTGTGGAATAAACGAGTAGTTAGGGATAAGAACACACTATAAAAACTACTTTTTAATCGACTTTGGAACAAGTACATTTATATAAATTTTATGTTGTTTGTTGTGGATTGTATAATTTTTTTATACTGAAAACTATATAATTCACATAAAAAAAATTGACGTAGTTAAAGATACGTGGCAACGTAAGTCAACTAAAGGTGACATCGCCAATTTGATGCCAGCAAGTAGTTATTCTCTAAAATTGATGCCAAGAAATAGCTATTCTCTAAAATTATCACAAATTTATATTTATCGGAGTTAAAATTAGCATTGTGCTATCAGACTAAAACTGTCACGAAGTGAATATATCAAGTTAAATATGTACATTTTGTCTTTTTCTTTATGAGTAGAAACAATAATTGATGTAAAAATATGAAAAAAAAAAAAAAGAGTGTTACTTATTTTTGCACTTAAGTTAAACATTATTTTTGTCGATGAGGGCTAACTTAAGTGGCTGGTTGAGGTACCTTAAGTCTTTCCTTAGTGAGAAGTCGGTTCAATCCCGCCAAAGTGCAGTGTAGTATATTTCCACCTTATTTGATGGTGTAGTGGTCCCGCTTACGTACGGAGTAGTGTTCTCACCTATATAGTGGTATAGTGATTTATTTGATAGTAGACATATATACCTCATTATAATTCCATCAAAAAGAAAAGTTAAATATTATTAAAATCACTTAATATGTTACATGACATCAAATAAGTTTTTCACTTTTTATATAATTCGTCTATCCCATCGAATTGACAGCAAACTAGTGAAAACCAAATTGTCATAGACAATTGTGATTGTGACAATCCATAAAAATACACATTTTGCTAATGTAAAAATAAAAAATACATCATACTAACAAAAACAATGAATTTTACACCCTTTTGAATATTTCAAATATAATATGTCATCTTGTCAAGCACTTTATATCACATCTCTTACACATGTGTAAGAGATGTGATATAAGTATATGACATTCCAATGATTTAGTGATAATTAGGTGATTATTTGACAATCACTAGCCAATAAGTATATAATTTAATTATTTTATATTAAACATATCGGGATTAAACAAATCCCGCTCAAGCAGGATTTGACACGTGGCGAGTGGGATTTTGTTCTGTCCGAGAGGAAAATTGCAGAAAAGTTGGTCAATGTACAGAATGATGGCTGATTGGTGCCTGACATGAATTTACTTGCTTGTGCAGACATGAGACAATACATTTTCACATGAAATGCATTCACAACTCTATATATTTTACCATTCACACGCCTCTTTTACACACCCACAATAACATCCTTTCAAATTCATCACATTCGAAAGTGGGCAGCAATATTTCAAATAACATCCTTTCAAATTCATCACATTCGCAAGTGGGCAGCAATCTTTCAAATTCATCATTGGAGGTATGTTTCTGACTTTGTAATTTTCCTCTAGGGTCCACCTAATTTTGATTGTACGTGAAAAATTAAAAAATGAGACTCTTTAATATTCAAAACTCAGAAATTTATATGAATGCCGTATAGATTACATAGCAAGTGGATTTTATCATTTCCCGCTCGAAATTTAAACTTCCCGTTCGAGAAATTTAATTCCGCTCGAGCGGAAAATTGTTGTGTTTGGCGAGCGAGATTTGATATTTTTGTATTATTTTTATTAATTGTTACGTGTTTGTACTTCTGTGTAGATGGATCCCTATTTTATTATCAAATACGGAGGAACATGGTCTGGTTGTACGTACTCGGGCGGATATAAATTCGTAGATGTCGAAAAAAATCTCACCGACCTGAGGTACATCATCGATTGTCAATTAAGTACAAACTCCTTCAGCACACGGTACGAGTTGCATTATCTGTCGAAGAATGAGAGGGAACGTACTGTAAAGTGCCCATTAAGCACCGATACTGAATTTTATCATTTGTGCGCGACGCAGCCAGAAGCAACTGTGTACGTGACTCACCAATACACGAACGTATACGTACCTGAGTTTGATGCTGATTATTATGAAGAAATGGATCGTATCCAAACACAGATGCTTTCCTCCACTTTTAGTGATGATGCATACCCCGCTGGGGGTAATTATACATCAACATCCACACATTATTTCGGATCCACGTCGACTCAAGTTCCAAAGACAGCAGAGGGTTATGGCGATGATGAAGATGCAGATGGTGCTGACGATGCTGAAGAGGCAGATGGTGATGACGAAGATCAAGAGGCAGTTGGCCCTCAGGATGAAGAATATGAGCTGTAAACCGACAGTGATGCATCGAAAGAGATGCCAGAGGACACCATGATAGAATCAGCTATGTTGGAGCGTGAAGCATGGATTCGTGGTGAAGAAGATGATGAAGTCGCTGATGTAGGCAGTTGGTTAGTTCCAGTGATTCCCGTGAATGCAACGAATTCAATCGTTGTACGTGAAAAAGGCCCGCTAGAAGATGGTGATTTATTTGTTGGTTCTGTTTTTGAAAATAAAGCAGCTCTAAATGTAGCAGCAGGCTTGTAGCACATGGAGATTGGAGCAGAATACAAAGTTGATGACTCTGATAGCCTACGTGTCAGATGGATATGCAGGCGTATGGAATCTTGTCCGTTCGAGCTGAAAGCAAGATCAAGTAAAAGATCAGAAGCTTGGAGAATTACCAAGTTTACGGGCGATCACGCATGCACACGCCAGCTAGGACGTGTTGGTCGTAGAAAAGTTCACATGAATGTGATTGCAGCTTACGTTGCTCGGAAAATATGAAGGCAGTGTAAAATAATAGAGCCAAAGGCCATTATGGTAGAGGTGCAAAACGAAGGTTCACCCCGTTGATATGAAATCACATGTCGTGTGGCTGGCCCCATTGAACCGAAATCTGCCGGGACAATACGTGATGTATGCCCATACCACACTTCTGCCCCGGCTGCCAGTAAGTAAAGTGGCCAAAACAACCTTCAAGCCACCTCTCCAGGAGATCCTGTCCCCCAACCTCTATCAATGTAGACTGAACGTCTTCTAAAACGTTGTGCATGTAGGACGTGCTAACCATGGACTTCCGATCAATAGTCTCGGGCCTCTTGAAAATAATCTGCACGAATAAAAATTTAAATTAACAAAAAAATATTAAAATCAGATTATATATAGTATTTATAAATTATTTACATTATATCCCTCTTGAGCGGGATTACCACCCAAATAACACCAACTCGAGCGGGATATCATGCAGAAAGCACAAAAATAAACTAACTTAGTTAAATAACAGAATCCCGCTCGGGTAACATACATCCCGCTCGAGCGGGATTTGGGACAAATTAGCTTTACCGAGCGGGATATTTAATTTAATAAAGTATAAATTAAATTATAAATTATGACTAAATTCCACAAAAAAAAAAAGATCAACGTTCCAAAAGATAAGTAACTGCTAATAATTAATTATCAAGCGTACGACAAATCCACAATTCACCAATTTAATAAACTAGGGTAAGTAACACACAATTAATACTAATAAAACGGCAAATTTAACTAATTCCCGCTCTCTTGGGCAATATCCCACTCGAGCGCGATTTACTTGTTCTAAACATTTGTCGAGCGGGATATATTATCAATAAAGTTCAAACTACTTAGTTTCGATTATTATCAACCTCCCGTTCGACGAAGTAATATCCCGCTCGACTGACTTCGAGCGAGATTTAGTATAAGTTGGAGTTTACTCGAACTAGATTTATAGAAATAAAACCAGAAAAATTAATACAAATAACACATGAAATATAACATTAAAAATCGAAGGCATTAATTTAAAATAATGGAATTCGTATAAAGTAAAAGTGTTTATAAAACTAACCTCTCCGTAATTTGCCATAGTTTCTGCAAAATATTTTCTTCTAGCAATGTATATGGAGCAGGATGAGTAGATACGGGAAAAGGGAAGAAGGAGGAAGAGCGAGATGAGAGGATGAGCGAGATATGTAATGTGAGGTGGGGGGTTAATTTGACATCTTTTATTTACTGCTGCAAACGTTGGGGGGGGGGGGGGGGTAGGTTGGTTATTTTCAATTCTAACCTAGGAGTTTGGGCCGGTCAAAGACACGCCTACAAACAAAAAAAAACAAAAAAAACAAAACAATCATGTACAAATGCAGTGTCGGGCCCAAATATTTTACAGTGTGTGTCAGCCGAAGTGACACTTGTTATGTAAGTGGATAAAATTCATTTGATTTGTTAATGTGGTGTATTTTTTATTTTACATCTTTCAAATGGTGTATTTAAAATTTCCTCCCATTGTGATTTATACTTTATTGTCTATCTCAAATTGAAACATGCAAAATTGGTGCACATACAATAATAGCTAGCGCTGTTTGATTCTTGATCTTTTGGGGTGATGTAGCTTAATTTATTCTCGCTGGTTGATTCTTGATCTTTTGGGGTGATGTAGCTTAATTTTTTCTCTTTGTTAGGGGAGGGGAGAGATGCGAGTATGAATTTCAATCACTCATCTTCAATTAAACAAAAAAAAGAAGCCCATGAATTAAAAATCATATTATAATATTACAATTTTTTTTAATTTTAAATCAATTTCTCAATGATGAAAGTAATAGTTGCACTCGCTATTTGAGGTGCGTAATGAATAAAATACTTATTTCTTTTCAATATTATACAAATAATACGTAAATGAAAAATCGATTAAAAGGAAAATATTTTTAACATTCGAACTCAGAAATATACTTCACCTCGAAATTATAGTCAATTGAGAAGGATTGACCATACTATTTAAACCTCAACAACCTTGCATATACAATCATGAGCTTAACCTCACCTAAAAATCATAGTCAAAAGAAATGGATTGACCATACTATTTAAACCTCAACAACCTTGCATATATAACCCATGTAGGACGTCCTCCTTAGGCTTATAGAAACTAAGTGAGTCCTCTTCACTTACCATAGGGATTGAATCGATGTCCTTGCATCATTCACCCTCCTTGATGACCGTCCCTCAGACGTCTTTTCTTTGACTTACTGCAGCCAAAGAGTCACCCATATTACCCAGGAACTGAATCAATTCCTCTTGCATCATCCACCCTCTATTGAGGTCCGAACCCACACTCGAGCTCTTATACCAATTTGGTGCAGACAATCAATATTTGAGTTTAACTTGACCTCAAAACTATGATCAAGAGTGAAGGATTGCTCATGCTATTCAAACCTCAAGAACTTTGCATATTCAACCAATTTTAAGAGACTTTCTTATGCTTGCCGCAATTAAGTGATTCCTCGTTTACCAAGGGGCAGGACCGTGTTCCGCCATCATTCATTCTCTCTTAAAGAGCATCCTCCCAACCTTCCTCTGGCTTATCGTAGTCATTGAGTCCTTCTCATTGTCTACAGGCTGAATTGATGGCCCGATATCAATAAGTAGATTGTATCGTCCGAGAGAGATACATCTTGACGTAATGGAGTGGAATATGATGGTCAGTTTTTAATAATAATGTCATGGCATGAAGTCAATTCTGAAGTAATTACAACTATAGAGGAATCATGTCCAATAATTGCTCGTTTACCTATATACTCCCTCCGTCCAACTTAACAAGTTCCATTTAGGATATGCACGTAGATTAAAAAAAAAAAAAGAGTTAGAGTGTGATTAATATAGTATTTTATTGTTGTTGTTAAAGTGGGTTGAGTGGAAAACACTGTACAATAAAGTAACAAATATTATTCACGTTTAAGTGTGAGATAAAGTAAATTTTAGTATGTTAATCTTCAAATGAGATCCTCTATTGCCTTTCCATGTTGCATCTCCTACTGCATTAATAAGGGAACGACATGTGGCATGACTAAGGGTTCAAGATTTAGGGTATATATAAGGAAAATATATTCCCTAAATTTTAAACCCATAATCACGCCACGTGTCGTTCTCTTGTTAATGCAATAGGAGATACAACACTGAATGTAATAGAAGATCTGGTTAATCTTTGCCAAATAATAAAATATGACTTATTGAGTGAGATACCCAAAATGGTAAAACGAAACTTGTGGTGAGGAAATATACATTTGCATAGCTTATATATAGGTCACCGTTTCAGACCATGAATTTTCTGAAAACTGATTGATGACAAAGTTGATTCATTCTAGGAAATTTTATTACTGGTGACCATGTAGTACTCCACTTCTAATACACAATATTTTATTAATATAACACTTTATTAATATAATAATATTTTAATAATATAATTTATATTAACAAAATGTTAGGTGTACTATATGTACACTCTATTAGAATTTGAGAAATACCTCCAAATTAGCTATTCTTAAATAGTATTTCGAAATTCTAGTCCTTCTTTTAAATTTTTAAAATTCTAGTCCTTCTTGATATTTCTATATTTTCTCATAATTTTCCATCTCTTTTTTGGTTATTCTCCTCCCTCCTACACCATCTTACACAACACCTCACTTTCAAACCCCTAGCCTTCACCCTCTATCTCCGCCACTGCCGCTGAGCCGCTGTCGTTGTCGATGGTCACAATTGTCACAAAAAAAAAATTCTGCTTCCTCTTTGCCGCCGCCGCTGCTGCCATCACTGACGGTCACATTTTTTTTTTTTGTGACTCATCTGACAAAAACTACACTCACCAAAAACAAATCTGCTTCCTACTTATCGCTGCTGTCACCGTTGGTGGTCACAAAAAAATTTTTATGACTCACCAAAAAAAAAGCACAATCTCCCAATCACCGACACCGCCAGTGGCCACAAAAAATATTTGTGACTAACCAAAAAAAACTACCATCTATCAGTCGTCGCCACCGGTGAGCACAATTTTTTTTTGTGACTCGCCAAAAAAATTTATTAATATTTTTACACTTTTTTTTGTTTCACAAATAACTTTTGTTGATTCACAAATACTACTAATTTTTTGTGAACGTCGGCGGTGGCAGAGAAACTGTTTTCTTTTTTGATGATTTACAGAAAAAAATTTGTGTTGATTCACAAAAAATAATTTGTGACCACCAGAGAGGAGGCGAAGATTTTATTTTTTTTGTTAATCACAAAAAAAAATTGTAACCACCAATAGCGGCGGTAGCGAAAAAGAGGAGGTGGAATATTATTTTTGGTTAGTTACAAAAAAAAAATTGTGACCATCACTTGCAGCAGCGGCATATAGGAGGCAGAGATTTTTTTTGGTGAGAGACAAAAAAAAAATTGTGACTACCGACGGCGGTGGCGGTAGGTAAGAAGCGGAGATTTTTTTTTAGTGCAATTTTCTTTTTACGTGAGTTAAAAAAAAATGTGGCCGCTGGCGGTGGCTGCACACGAGCAGAGAGGAAGCATATATTTGGTGAGTCACAAAAAAAAAAAATTGTGCTCACCGGTGGTGGCGGCGACTGAGAGATGGTGGTGTTTTGTTTTTTTGGTGAGTCACAAAAATTATTTTGTGACCATCGGTGGGTGCGACGACACCGCAGCGGTGACGACTGAGAGATGTGATTTTTTTTGGTGAGTTACAAAAAAAATGATCACCGACGACTGCGTGGTGACGGCGGTAGAGAGGAGGTAGAAATGAAGGATAGAATGAAAAATAATAAAGTCACAAATATTTTTTGTTCTTGATACAGTTGGTAATTTTTAAAAAATAGTAGGAGTAGAAATGTCTAAATGGGCCAGAATTTTGAAAAATTAAGAGAGGGGCCAAAATTTTTGAAAAACTAAGTGATAGAATTTTCTATTCTTTAATTAGTTCCGATAGCAATAATTTAAGTTGAATTATACTTTCATGTGCATAAATGGGAAAACAAGGCAAAATATTGCATATAACCGTTGTATGTGGTACAATCACCCGAAAATCACTGTTCATTGTGCGCGTGAACAGTAACCGCGCGCGGTTACTGTTCACGGCACTGTTCATAATTTATTATTATTTTTTTTAATTTCCTGTTTTTTTTTCTCTTTTTTTTATTTCCATATTTTTTTTTCCTGTTTTCTTTTTTATTTTATTTTTTTATTTTCCTTTTTTCCCACCTTTTTTTTTACTTTTTTAGATTTTGTTTCTTTTTTAAACATTACGTTTCTTGGTCAAAAAATTTACTTTTTCCAACGACAATAATTTCTTTAACGTTCGACTAAACGTAGAGCTTGTTGTATTAAAAAGTAGACATTGTCGTGACGAAATGTAATGATTGTTAAACATTACGTTTCTTAATGAAAAATTTTCCTTTTTCAACAACAATAATTACTTTAACGTTCGACTAAAAGTAGACATTATCGTGACGAAATGTAATGTTTTGTTGGGAAATTTATTTGTAAAAGTTTTGATGAATTCCAAAACCGACTGACCCCAACCGAGTAGATGTTGCCAGAACCTAATGTTAGAATTTAGGCTCGCTGTTTGAGCAAAGTTAAGATTTTATCTTTACAGGTCTCCAGCTGAAGATGGCAACAAGGCGTCACTCAGACAGAACATCAGTTGTGAAGAAAGACAACTGAGAGTTCATATGTTCAGATACAAACAAGGGGAAGTCTTTAGAACATCAGTTGTGAAGGAAACCAACTGAGCGTTCATCAGATGAGAAACAGTTGAAAGGAAGAGAACATCAGATGAAAAGGAAAGTCATCTGAGGGTTCAAACCCAACTGAGTAAATACAAGGAAGACAACTGAGTGTTCAGTTTCAGAACCTCAGTTGTAGAACTCGAACAAGAAGATCAACTGCTTGAAGTTCAAAGTCAGCTGAGAGTTCAACAGTTCAGAACATCAGCTGAAGACCACTCAGATGAAGATCAAGACTTTCAACCGACGAACCGAAGTTGACTGTCAGAAAGGTTAAGATTTGAATTTCAAAAGGAAGTCACATGAGGGTTTGACCGTTCAGTCATTACCCCATCTGGCCCAACACAAGGCTGTCTCAGATGGAAAGCAGAAGAGCACAGATGCCATATCGGGAAAGTCTGCAGAGATGAGAGACAAGCCATCGCTATCAACCGATCAGAGATCAACTGCTCCTCCAACGGCTAGTTGATTCTCTCCGCCTATAAATAGAGGTATTCTCTCATTCGAGAGTGACACACATAGAAGAGACAGACTGAAGCAAGAGAGAAAAGTGCAATCACAAGAGAACCAAGAGAAAGAAAAATTTGCTAAACTCCTATTCAAAGAACATCAGCAGCTAAGAGTTCAAGAGTGATAGAACATTAGTAGCTGAGGGTTCATAGAGTGAAAATCTGTCTTTGATCTTAGTTTGAGTTTTATTCATTCAAGCCTTAGATCCAGCTCTCATTCATGATCGAGCTGTAGTTGGAAATCCCACCCTATCTCACACCCTAAAAAGTGTGCTAGGACCTTACTCTTCCTGTAATTGAGTAGTCAGGTCATCAAGTACCCGCAAACTTGACATAGGCTGTTTAGTGCCCGGAAACTAAACTGTAAGGTCGATAAGTACCCGCAAACTTATCCTTAACGGTTGCTCAGCCCGCGTAAGCTGAGTGGTTCTGTCCAGAAGAACTTGGACTGAGGTGTGAGGATTCACATCTCCCCGTGGACGTAGGAGGGTTATCTCCGAACCACGTTAAATTCTGTGTGTCCGTGTTTGTTTATTTTCAGTTGCATCTGCATTTTTATCTGATCAATCTAACTGACGTGCAAACCTCATTTGCACATTTTCAACCGAGCTGTTTTGGTTCTTGACCAACCGAGCTGTTTTTCGTGAGTTATTTTTAACGAGTATAATTTTCCACCACTTTCCGCACAGCCTCACTCTTCCAGCTGAGGTCGCTTACTCAGCTGTGAGATTCCAACTGAGTCCTTTTTGCTCAGTTGAAGTGATTTTTAAGGTTTAAGTTTTTAAATCCTAACTGGTGTATTTCCCCCCCCCCCCCCATACACCAGTAACTCGTTTCGGGACCATCAAGTGGTATCAGAGCAGTGGTTCAAAAGACTGCTGACTCTGTTTCACGAGATGTGAATTCGAGAATTTTTCTTCAGTGGTCAACTGAACAGATCTTTTCACGCTAGTGCATTCTTGCTCGCATTTTTGTCCTGTTTTTGTTTGTGCAGATGGACGTCAAGGAAAAGATCGTAGTCATGTTCTCTGTAGTCAATTATACATCATGGAGAACTCGAATGAAGAAGATCCTTCTGTCAAAGCATCATAGGATGCAACAAGTTCTCGCTTCTAGACCAATTGTCATACGAGACAGAATACTTCGCACTCCCACAAATCCCAACGATGGAGATGCAGTGGTGGAGTATGTGGAGAAACAGCCAGAAGACTACACTCCGGAGGAGGCCAAGGTGAGCCAGCTGGATATCTGGGCTCATAGCACAATAATGTCCACAGTTGGACAAGATTATCTGCTCTGGATAGAGGAGTGTGAGACTGCAAAAGAGATGTGGGACATCCTGGCCTCGCTAAGTGAAGGAAGCGACGAGACGAAGGAAAACAAGTTCTCGCATGCATGTCAAGATTTCGACAATTTCAGTCTGCGACCTGATGAGGCTATCGATCTGCTAGAGCTCCAGTTTATGGACATCATCAGAAGAATCCAGTCCATCCGGAAAGGAAAATACACTCTAAGAGAAATAAACCTCAAAGTGTTGCAAGCTCTACCGGCTGAGTGGGATACTTTCACAAATATTCACGAGAGCCGAGCTGACCATGGTGAAATGGGAACTGAAAGATTGTTCTCAATCTTGAAAGGAAATGAGTATAAGGTCAACAGAAGGAGGTCGCAGCCCTCAAGTCAGACAAATAGAATTGAGGATGTCGGCTCGGCATCAAAGTCAGTTGCCCTCCGAGCTGACTACTCAAAGTGGAGATCGTCAAGGCCAACCAGATCGGCTGACACGACTGCAAAGGAGCCGAGCAGAGAGGAACTGCAACAGAACATTGCAGCGCTGTCAAAGAAACTAGCCGACATGGACACTCGGTTCGGCAAATATAAACGTTTCTATAAATCAAACCGAACTCGAGACAGTTCGAAGCCAGTCACCAATGGTTGCTTCGAATGCGGCAAGGAAGGACACTTCAAAGCTGACTGCCCAGACCTTTCAAAGAAGGAAAGAGAAGCACTGAGGGCTAAGCAAACTGCAAAGAATAAGGCCATGGTAGCTGAAGAGGCAGGTGACGATATGGACATCTTCACAGACACTGAAGATGAGGATGAACTGACCTCTACCAACAAAGTCATCAGTCCGGATCAATGCCTCATGGCACTTGGAACCAACCAAGATGATATTGAGGTACAATCTAGTCCTGCTCGCTTAAATTCTTTCAATACTTCTAACCTGCAGGAATCTCTGAGCGATGAGTTGGAACCCTCCTGGAATGATTTTCAAGAACTCAGTGAGGAACTGCATCAGCAGTCGGTTGAGTTTAAGAGTCTTCAAGCTCAGTTCGCCAAGCTTGAAGATTCCTTAACCGAAAAGAAGGATCTGATCACGAGCCAAACTCAGGAGATTGAGAATCTCAAGAGTCAACTGATCGAGACTAAGGCTCCAGCTGATGAGGAGTTGACAAAGCAAAACAAAGAACAACAAGATCAGTTGAAAAATCAAGATGCTCAGATCAAACAACTGATAAAGAAGTTAGATGGTCAAACCGAGCAGATAGCTGTACTCGTCAAGGAGTTGCAAACTGAGAAGGACAATCTAATCAAGCTGTATCAGTCATCCAAGATCATCGAAAACCTTTTAAGTTACAGCAGACAGATGAATGACGTGTCAGGACTCGATTATGATGTTGTCAAGGATACTGGGATTCCACCAGCAACTTTCATCAAACCTGTAGAAGTTACAGCTGTAGAGCCAGACACAGCTGAGTCTCCAGAAGCTAATTCAACTTCCACCTCTCAACAAGTTCAAACGACCAATGAAATTACAACTGAGAAGGGAAAAAGAGTAGCTGATGTAGGACAGAATATTCCATCGGTTGAGGTATCAACCGAGGGGGAATGTTCCAAAAGTCAGAAGAGGAATCAGAGGCGTCGAAAGCACAACCGCAACCGATCTCAGAACCAGAACCGACCTCTGCATCAACCTCAAAGTCAACGTCAGAAGGAATGGAACCAACCTCTGAACAAGCAAGGGTTCAATCATCTGAATCAGCAGCGGTTCCAACATCAGTTCGACCAAAGGTTCCAACATAGTCAACCAATGAGGAACTGGTCAAACAACTGGAGATATTCATGCCATACTATTAATCATCAACAGGGCATGAACAGCTACAGACAACCCTCAGGAAGTTGGAATCATAATCAGCCTCAAAGATTCCAACAGGGCGTCCGACCTCACAGACAAACTCAACAGGATAAGAATCGCCATCAAAACAGGGGGAAAGCCTCACCTCCTAAAGCTCAACATAGGAGAAATCCAACTCCTCCCAAGAAACAGAACATCACTACTAACAACAAGCCTAAGGATAACCGAGGTGTTGTTATAGTTGATGATAAAGGAAAAGTAATTTGGAATGATAAATCCATCCGAGTTTACAGGGAAAAGCGACGCACAGTTCCAAAGGGAACTGGTTCTAACCCTCCAGGACCCAACTGAAATTGGGGACCTAAGCGAGTTTCTCTTTGCAGGTACAGGAAAAACAGCTGAGGAAGAAGAAGGCGTCTGCAACAATGTGGGTGATGGATAGTGGATGCTCGAAACACATGACGAATCTAAAAGATTTGCTTGGAAGTTTCGTGGAAAAAGAAGGTCCATCAGTTACTTTTGGTGATAACTCAAAAGGTTATACTAGAGGTTACGGTACCCTTGAAACCAATCATGTTTCAATTTCTAATGTCTCTTATGTTGATGGATTGAAGCATAACCTGCTCTCCATCAGCCAATTCTGTGATAATGGTTTCTCTGTCAAGTTTGATGCACAGGGTTGCAGAGTTAAAGATGTCGGATCAAAGCAGGTGATATTGTTGGGAAATCGATCTCCAACAGGGAATGTATACTACGCTGACTGGAACAGCAGCCTCCCTGACACTTGCCTGTTATCAAAGAGCAGTTCGGATGTGAGTTGGCTGTGGCACAAAAGGCTCAACCATCTGAACTTCAAGACGATGAACCGACTCGCCAGACAAGAACATGCAAGAGGCATACCTAACCGAGTGTTTTCAACAACACACATCTGCAGTGCATGCCAGCTGGGAAAGCTCGCTAGAACCTCCTTCCGGTTGAAGTCAACTCCCTCAACCGACCGAGTGTTGCAGCTGATCCATATGGATCTCTTCGGGCCAGTTACACCAAAAAGCATTAATGGAAACGAATATACTTTGGTTGTAACTGATGACTACTCAAGATATACGTGGACCATCTTCATGCGCCACAAGAGTGAAACCCGAGATGAGCTGCCCAAGCTGATGGATCGGATATCGAACCAACAAGAGATGAAGATCATATCTATCCGATCAGATCGTGGAACGGAGTTTTTAAATGAAACCATTATTGAGTATTGCGAAAAGAATGGCATAAGTCATCAGACATCAGCCGCGCGTACTCCACAACAGAATGGCGTAGCTGAGCGAAGAAATAGAACTCTGAAGGATGCAGCCACATCCATGTTAGCAAGCTCAGCACTGCCTAAGAGATTTTGGGCTGAAGCGATCAACACAGCATGCTACACTCAGAATCGATCTCTTCTCACCAAGCGGTTGGGAAAGACGCCCTACGAGCTGTGGAGACGCAGAAAGCCAGATATTTCTTATTTTCGTATTTTTGGACCTAAGTGTTATATTCACAACAATGGGAAGACTCAGTTGAAAACTTTTGATGCCAAAGCTTCGAAGGGCATATTTCTTGGATATGCAGCTCGGATCAAGGCATATAGAGTTTTCAACAACAGCTCTCGTGTTGTGGAAATAACACCTCATGTTAGTTTTGATGAATCTACCTTTGAGTGCAGGGAGCAGGTAAAGGAACAACACGCGGATCCAGCTGTTCTACCAGTTCTCATCAGATCGCAAGCACTTCGGGAAAAGAACCGAGCTGAACCTCTGATATGGGCAACTGAGGATGAGGATCCATACTCCTCTGAAGATGAATGCGAAGACCTCAACTCGTCCCAAGGGGGAACTTCAGCTGATGCCCCTTCAACTGCATCAACATCTGAAGCAGAACCAAACTCAGCTCGAACTATTGTGAATGTTGAGGATCCAGACTCAACAGCTGATAAATCACCAGCTCTGAAGACTCCAACTCAGAATTTTGAACAGCCACAGTTGGAAGAAGAAGGAAGACCCAACCGAAGATGGTATGAAGTTCATTCCACCGACGATATCATCGGAGATCCAACCGAGGGTGTGCGCACACGGAGCAGGGTTGCAAATCCATAATCAACCGAGGAAGATTCCAACTCTTATGCTCAATATGCTGAGGAATTGGCAGTTCTAGAGGAGTTCGAGCAAGCTGGAGATGTTGCCATGATTTCTTGCTTTGTAGCTGATGTTCCAGAACCGAAGAATATTGGGGAAGCTCTCAACTGTGTCCACTGGACAACAGCAATGCAAGAAGAACTGAATGAGTTTCTACGCAACTGTTTATGGGAGTTGGTAGAAAGACCAAATGGTGTCAAGGTGATTGGATTGAAGTGGATTTTCAAAAACAAGAGAGACGCCATTGGATTCATTGTGAGGAATAAAGCAAGGTTGGTAGCTCAAGGATACTGCCAACAAGAAGGAATTGACTTTGAAGATTCCTTTGCACCAGTTGCAAGGCTGGAAGCCATCCGGATCTTTCTAGCTTATGCCGCGCATCACAAGTTCAAAGTATATCAGATGGATGTGAAGTGTGCATTCCTCAATGGAGATATCAAAGAAGATGTATATGTTGAACAACCTCCTGGCTTTGAGACTGGAGATGGAAGAGTGTACAAGCTGAAGAAAGCTATCTATGGTCTAAAGCAAGCGCCAAGGGCATGGTATGACACTCTTTGTGGATTTCTTCTGGACTCGGGGTTCAAACGAGGTTCAGTTGATAAAACTCTGTTCACCATCAAAGTTGGAGAAGATATACTTGTTGTGCAAATTTATGTCGATGACATCATTTTCGGCTCCAAATCGGAGGAGCTGTGCAAGAAATTCTCCGATCATATGAAGGAGAAGTTTGAGATGTCAATGATGGGCGAGATGAATTATTTCCTTGGATTAAAAGTGAAGCAGTCACCTGAAGGGATTTTCATCAACCAGTGCAAGTATACAAAGGAGCTCATCATCAAGTTCGGATTGCAGACAAGTAAGACAACTAAGATCCCTATGAATACGAACTGGAAGATCGAACCAGGAGCTGAGGGAAAGCTCGTTGATGCCAGCTAGTATAGAGGGATCATCGGTTCGCTGCTCTATCTAACTGCCAGCCGACCAGACATTTCATACGCAGTTGGAGTGTGTGCTCGTTTTCAAGTCCAACCAAGAGAAGCACACATGTTGGCAGCAAAGAACATCATTAAGTATCTAAAGGGAACCTTCAATGTTGGGTTGTGGTACCCAACTGATGACAATATCCAGCTGACTGGATACTCAGATGTCGACCTAGCAGGAGATCGGTTGGACAGGAAGTCTACTTCAGGACACTGTCAGTTCATGGGAAGAAAGCTTGTTTCATGGTTCTCCAAGAAACAAGCGTGTGTTGCTACTTCGACAACCGAGTCAGAGTATATGGCTGTCGGAAGCTGTTGCATGCAAGTATTGTGGCTGAAGCAGCAGCTGAGAGATTATGAAGTCTCAACTGGACAGGTTCCCATTCATTGTGATAGCTCGAGTGCTATAGCTATCTCTCTGAACCCTGTTCACCACTCTCGGACGAAGCATATCAATATTCGTCATCATTTCATCCAAGATCATATTGAGAAGAAGGATGTGTCCATGGAGAAGATCCCAACTGAGATTCAGAGAGCTGACATCTTCACCAAACCTCTTCCTGAAGCCCGGTTCAAGATGTTGTGTGATCTTCTAGGACTCTTGGATCCGAGCTAAAAATTTATCCGAGCTAAAGAGTCATCCGAGATGAAGAGTCATCCGAGCTGATCAGGATCCATCCGAGCTGAAAAATCGGATATCTATTTAAGGGGGAAGCTCAGATGAAGGGGGAATCTCAGATACGGATTGCCAACTGACGACATCAAACGTCAGCTGAACAAACGAACTCGAGTCAGCTGATGGTATGCGGAAACTGAGGAGCACAACTGAGGTATACAGCTGATATCGACATCAGCTGCCAGGTATCATTTATGACTGAAGGTGTTATGTTCTTAAATGAGAATGTTTGAAATAAATTCAAACATTCCTGAGCTAGTCAGTTACATTAAAATAGCCATCATGTCGCATTAAATGTAAAGTACGGCTGAGCATCCATAGCCTACTTTATAGTGCGACTGGGCTGACATGAAACTGTACACCTTCTCACGCGTTGGTTGGAACTCGGATCAAAACGTCAAGTCAAAGATAGTCAACAGTCGCGAAATCCCAGCCGTTGATGGATTCGCGCCATTTAACCCCAGCCGTTGATCTCATCCGAGTCAAAGACCTATATAAGGTGAAAAATCAGGAAGATATCTCCTACTTTCCTCATTCGTGCTTATCAATTATAACTATTCATCGTCTTCCAGTTTTCTGCCTAACCCGTTTCTGCAAATAGATTTCTTTCCTCTCCTATATATATATATTACCTTTGCAGTGATTTAATGGCACCCAAAAGCAAGAGAATGGCATCATCCGGACCTTCCCTCGTGCCTACCACGTATGAAGAGTCATTCGATATGTTAGTATCGAAGATTCACTTCGAGCAGATCCTCTCCGACGAGGATCTAGAGTCGTCGGTCCTAGCCCCTCTCGCCAACACTCTCCGTGAGAACGGACTTCTGGAATGGGCCAAGCTCTACCCCTCCCACTTGCTCAGGCGCCAAGTCGGAGAATTCTACGTCAATCTCGTTCGCCCCCTTGACATTTCAGAGGGAGTTTCCACGGTGGTGTCGTGCCGACAAAGAGATGTTCTGGCAAGGACGATACGTCGTGTCTCCTTCTCCATCGACGTGTCCGATGTCCTCCGGTACATCATACCAATCAACCACACCGCCACCGAGTTCCTGGAGAATATTACCGACGAACAAGCTGATGAATTTCTTCAGGATGCTCTGATCGAGCCAGAGCAGTTGAGAAGCAACATGCAAAGGACTAAGCTGAAGCCGGAACACCGCCTGTTGTTCGACACCGTGTCGAAGGTCATGTTCGGATACAGTGGCGCGTTCGGTGACATCAACCGACCCAAGTTGAAGCAGCTGGTGGCCCTGGAGCACCAACACCAAATCAACTGGTTCCAATATTTTCTGAACCAGTTGATGGTGGAAAAGTCGAAGATCTCTGAGACTACAACCGAGTCTGGAGAGAAGCTGCTGAGTATGAAGGGCACGCTCAATTTCGGCTGCAAAATCTCCGCCCTCATCCTCCTCGCAACAAAGGACCACAACATGGTCTGGGCTGACTGCGAGGAGACGCCACTGAAGAAGCTGTTGTTGTTCCCGACGGCCAAGAAAGCACAGGAGGTGCTGAGGAGTGTCTACACTCCTAAAGATAAAAGGGAGTCGGGAAAGCCAACTGAGTCAACAACTGAGGGGGAACAAGCTGCTGCTTGCCTCACAAAATCCAAAGCCTCACGTCGCCAAGCTGACGCTGAGAAGGAGTCGACTGACGAACCTGCCCAGAAAAAGTTAAGGGTAAGGTTCAAGAAGTCCACCAAGAAGGCAGCTGAGGTGCCAGCTGACGAGCCAACTGATGTTCCAGCAAATGAGTCAGCTGATGAGCCAGTTGATGTTCCAGCTGAGGAGCCAGCTGAGGAACAAGCTCCAGTCGAGGAGGGAGTGCAGGTTGAATCGACACATGCTGAGGAGCGTTCCGAATCCAGCCGCTCAGCTGAGGCCGCATCGCTCGAGATTGTCCCTCGAGCCCCCGGAGCTGATGAGGTTGAGAGCATGGAGACATCGGATGCATCCTCCTCATCTGAGGACCTCGAAGATGTTACCACCTCCCCCACAGCTGGAGTGAATGCTGTACCGCCCCCAGAGCCTCTTGCTCTTTCTACCCAAACCGAGCCAGAAATTCCGAGCTCTCAGCTCGATGCCAACATTGTGACCGCTCCTTCGGCCGATGTTGAGGAAACCTTTGCACCCTCTTCCCCAACTGAATCCCAAATTCCGAGCTCTCAGGTCGATGCCGATGTTGTGACCGAATCTTTGGCCAACATCGATGAACCTCTTGAACCCGAACCATACAATCTCACCCCCTCCCCGATCAACAAAGTGGAGGACCTACAGGCTGTTGCTGACGAGCACGAAGGCAAGGTGGCCTACTGCTTTCAAAAGCTGTTGGGTCTGTTCCCTGCGGCTCGCGACATGCCCATCTTCGCCACACTGGGAACCGAGCTACTGTACCAGTTCTACCTGATCTTTAGCCAGTGGTATGTCAAGGAGGACACGATCAGGGTACTGAGCTGGGATAGGCTGAAGTCTGATGAGTCCCGCATCCGAGCCTATTTCAACTATTCCAACTTGGAGGTGGCATACAACAACCGGATCGCGCTGCTCACTAGACGGATGGACCAGAGTCTGGCTGAAGGGATGGACACAAGGGAGGCAGCTGGAAAGGAGTGCGTCGACTTCCTTGACAGCATGTTGGTGAAATCGGCTGACTTCCTTGAAGATGTCGATGCAGCAGCCGCCGCCGCAAAGGAAGAAAAGGAAAACCTGAAGTTGTACTTGGCAAACCGTCAAGCTACGGTCACAGCTGAGCCTCTAGCTCAGTCTGCTCAAGCCCTTCTAGCCGCCCAACTCGCTCCTTCAATAGAACAAATCTGCGAGCTAGTGGCTGAGAGGGTCAACCAGTTGAGGACCGAGCTGCTCGCCAACCTCAAGCACCAACAAGATGACCAGCTGAGGGAGTTGGCAGCTCAAGAAGTGAAGTACCAACAACTGGTGGAGGAGAATGTCGAGCTGAAGATGAAGCTGAATGATCTCTCTTCCTCCACCAGTCAAGACGTGTCGGAGCTGAAATCCACTCTGTTGGGCTTGAAGTCGGAAGTGAATGTCTTCAAGTCCTTGGCTGACTCAAATCTGGCCAAGTCCCAACTGACGCAGGATACTGAATGGGAGTCCCGGTTCGAGTCGCGTTGGGCTGAGTTCGTTGCCTTTCAGACAGAGGTCAATGACAACCTCTCTGTTTTGAAGAAGGCAGAACAAGAGAGCCAGGACTCCGAACTGGCGAAGAAGATCGAGCTGGAGTGTGCGGTCGATGAACTCTTCAACCGTGTTCAATCCACCGAGGCCAAACTCAACTCTCTGGACGGTTCAGTAGCAAGCCTTGTTGCTGATGCCAAAAAGGGGAAAGAAAAGGAGACGGAGGGTGAAGCACAGGAAGAAGAAGAGACCCAAGAAGAAGGAGTGCCAGCTGCTCAACCATCCAAATCTCAGCTGAGGAGAAGGAAGTCTGCTGCTGCCAAGTCAACCGAAGTCGGTGGAGCCGAAATGACTAAGGACTTGGAGCAGGCAAAGAAGATTGGAGTTTCCTACAGCTCCATAGCCGAGATCGCAGCCGAGCTGGATTCTGAACTCGACGGGATAACAACCGAAGAGTGCATTGCAGCGGCCAAGGCTATGTATGTAGAGGAGAAGGACTACATGAACCCGAGCTGGATCAGAAAGTTTGCCGCCAGCCAGGCGAGGAGGGTGAACCAGTTCGAGGTTGAGCTGAAGAAGGTTTCTCAGAACCTGGACCGCAACGTTGCCTCCCGCAGTCGACGCCGCATCAATAAAATTCAATCAAAGGCGGAGGCTCGGTTGAAGCAACAAAGGTTGCCTCTAAAGTCCAAGGTTGAGAGTCGATTCAGGCATACCGACAAGTGGATGCCGACCGAGTGGAATGAGGAGTGGGAGCTGTTCAAGCAGGAGTTCGTGAACGACTTCTATTACAGGAAGGTTTACGCAACTGACGACCCAAAGAGAGTGTTCAAGGAGGCGCTGACCGAGTTGCACTCAGGTGACCCGGGCATGTTCAGTCAATTCAAGAGGGCCATGATTGACGCCAACCTGGACTTGAACACTGTTCCAGTTCCCAAGAGGGTTACTTATCGGCCACCTCTTCTCCCGGATTCCAGCAACCCAAACCGCACGAAGATTGCATCTGAGGCGAGGCAGGTCTGCAAGGAGCATGGAGTGGACATTTCCAAGGAGTCACCTGCTAAGAGGGAAATTTTTGTAAGGATTTTTGGCAAGTATGGGCTAAAATACTAGCTCAGTTAGTTTTCTAGCAGCTGTTGTAATTTTTCAGTTTTTGAGCCTATCTTTTGTAACAATCAGTTGTAATGAAAACTATTCAGTTATAAGATTCACCTTGATGAACAATCCCTCATTGTCCAAGTTCTGAATCACAAAGTCTTTTAAATACCATGTTATAACTGTGCTAACCCTTTTGATGTTTTTTTCTTATAGACTGTCTAGAATTTCAGCTGAGATTTTAGATAAGTTAGTGAAGTTTAGATCAGTAGTGGTTTCAAGTTGTAAGTGGTTTTGGCATCATCAAAAAGGGGGAAATTGTTGGGAAATTTATTTGTAAAAGTTTTGATGAATTCCAAAACCGACTGACCCCAACCGAGTAGATGTTGCCAGAACCTAATGTTAGAATTTAGGCTCGCTGTTTGAGCAAAGTTAAGATTTTATCTTTACAGGTCTCCAGCTGAAGATGGCAACAAGGCGTCACTCAGACAGAACATCAGTTGTGAAGAAAGACAACTGAGAGTTCATATGTTCAGATACAAACAAGGGGAAGTCTTTAGAACATCAGTTGTGAAGGAAACCAACTGAGCGTTCATCAGATGAGAAACAGTTGAAAGGAAGAGAACATCAGATGAAAAGGAAAGTCATTTGAGGGTTCAAACCCAACTGAGTAAATACAAGGAAGACAACTGAGTGTTCAGTTTCAGAACCTCAGTTGTAAAACTCGAACAAGAAGATCAACTGCTTGAAGTTCAAAGTCAGCTGAGAGTTCAACAGTTCAGAACATCAGCTGAAGACCACTCAGATGAAGATCAAGACTTTCAACCGACGAACCGAAGTTGACTGTCAGAAAGGTTAAGATTTGAATTTCAAAAGGAAGTCACATGAGGGTTTGACCGTTCAGTCATTACCCCATCTGGCCCAACACAAGGCTGTCTCAGATGGAAAGCAGAAGAGCACAGATGCCATATCGGGAAAGTCTGCAGAGATGAGAGACAAGCCATCGCTATCAACCGATTAGAGATCAACTGCTCCTCCAACGGCTAGTTGATTCTCTCCGCCTATAAATAGAGGCATTCTCTCATTCGAGAGTGACACACATAGAAGAGACAGACTGAAGCAAGAGAGAAAAGTGCAATCACAAGAGAACCAAGAGAAAGAAAAATCTGCTAAACTCCTATTCTAAGAACATCAGCAGCTGAGAGTTCAAGAGTGATAGAACATTAGTAGCTGAGGGTTCATAGAGTGAAAATCTGTCTTTGATCTTAGTTTGAGTTTTATTCATTCAAGCCTTAGATCCAGCTCTCATTCGTGATCGAGCTGTAGTTGGAAATCCCACCCTATCTCACACCCTAAAAAGTGTGCTAGGACCTTACTCTTCTTGTAATTGAGTAGTCAGGTCATCAAGTACCCGCAAACTTGACATAGGCTGTTTAGTGCCCGGAAACTAAACTGTAAGGTCGATAAGTACCCGCAAACTTATCCTTAACGGTTGCTCAGCCCGCGTAAGCTGAGTGGTTCTGTCCAGAAGAACTTGGACTGAGGTGTGAGGATTCACATCTCCCCGTGGACGTAGGAGGGTTATCTCCGAACCACGTTAAATCCTGTGTGTCCGTGTTTGTTTATTTTCAGTTGCATCTGCATTTTTATCTGATCAATCTAACTGACGTACAAACCTCATTTGCACATTTTCAACCGAGCTGTTTTGGTTCTTGACCAACCGAGCTGTTTTGCGTGAGTTGTTTTTAACGAGTATAATTTTCCACCACTTTCCACACAGCCTCACTCTTCCAGCTGAGGTCGCTTACTCAGCTGTGAGATTCCAACTGAGTCCTTTTTGCTCAGTTGAAGTGATTTTTAAGGTTTAAGTTTTTAAATCCTAACTGGTGTATTCCCCCCCCCCATACACCAGTAACTCGTTTCGGGACCATCATGTTTGTTAAACATTACGTTTCTTAATGAAAAAGTTTACTTTTTTCAACGACAATAATTACTTTATCGTTCGACTAAAAGTATACATTATCGTGACGAAATGTAATGTTTGTTAAACATTACGTTTCTTAGTGAAAAAGTTTACTTTTTCCAACGACAATAATTACTTTAACATTCGACTAAAAGTAGACATTATCGTGACGAAATGTAATGTTTGTTAAACATTACGTTTCTTAGGGAAAAAGTTTACTTTTTCCAATGACAATAATTAGAACTTGTCGTATTAAAAAGTAAACATTGTCGTTGAGAGAAGTAATGTTTCAAAAAGCATGATAATGTTTACTTTAGTGCACAACAAGTTAGACTTTTTGTCAAACGGTAAAGTAATAATTGACGTTGAAAAGTAAACATTATCATGCTGAAAAGTATGTTTCAAAGGAAAATAAAAAAATAAAATAAAAAAGAAAACAGTAAAAAAAAGAAAAAAAATATGGAAAAAAAAGAAGGAAAAAAAAACAGGAAATAAAAAATAACACAAAAAAGGAAATCTGGAAATAAAAATAAAATAAAATAAATAAAAATAAAAATAAAATGAACAGTAACGTGAACAGTAACCGCAGGTGAACAGTGACAGGTCGGGTGAACAGTGAATTCGGGTTTAAATGGGTAGGGTCAAATCGGTTGTATGCGATACAACCGTTGCACCCAATACAGCCCCGGAAAACAAAATCTTAGTGTAAGATTTTATGACCTAAAGGGTGAACGCCTACATGATGAGGACACGGAATTTTGATTTAAAATGATTTTGTGTATTTTTATCAAATCATAAATATTGGATGTTATTAAACTCACGGTACCGTCATTTCAATTATTATAAAGAAAAGTGAAAATTGTGTTTTTACCCTCTAAATAGATCAAGAGATCATAGTTAAAAAGTTTTGGCAATTATTGTTAGAAAAAGTAACAATTCCAAACAAGATGACCATGACTAACCTTACATAAACTCATTCTTGTTCGCTCGCCGGATCAGTTTGGAGTTTTATTTGCAGATAATTAAAGCTTCCTTCCCCATCTTCAGTTTTTTTTATTGAATTATTTTTGTGAGCTTGTCAATTGGAAGAGGAGTAAAGTATCAAAGTTTTTTTTTTCTTTTGCAATGCTTTTGTTGGAAACTTTGAAAAGTAATAAGTGGTGAAATCTTAAAAGATGCGTGTTGGTGTTTGTGGCTGCACACGTGGCGACAAATGGAAGCTTGGAAGAGAGACTTGAATGATGGGATGATTACTTGGAAGGATCGAGAAGGAATTCTATTTTAAGGTAGTTAAATGACAGCTGCATGGCGGTTATGAATGGATTATAGCCATTGATCCATTCAACGGTGAAGATCAAGAGTTTGGAGTTGGTTAAGCCTCAGTATATAATCTTAGATTAGAGATTAGAATCTTACCTTGTAATCTGCAGAAGTTTGAGAGAAAGAGAGAAGGGAAACACGAGTGCATGAAGTGAGAATTGGGTAGATGATCTAAGTTCTTATTTTCTGGGAATTTCATGAGTGTTCATCTGTAACTTTTCTTTTCTTGATCAATAATAAAGCGTGCTAACTCTCCCGTGGAAGTAGTGATTTTCCCGAACCACATAACCATTGCTTCATTTATAGTTTTGTTTTGATCATCATCATTGCCATTGAAGAAGTTCTTTGAGTTTTGCTGTAGCATTTTCTTCGCATTTGATAATTCATCAAATTGGCGCCTTCTGTGGGAAGATCTAATACAATCTTGGATTGGGAAAGGATCTATGATGTCCTCCACCAGATTTGATATGGAGAAGTTCTCAGGGAAGAACGACTTCTAGCTATGGCGAGTCAAAATGCAAGCCATGTTGGAACAGCAAGGTCTCGCTGATGCTCTCAAACCGGAGATGAAGATGTCCAGTTAATCTTCCAGTGACAAATCTACTGGCAAAGCACTGCAGGTTGATAGCAAGACGCTGGAGAAAGAAGCACAACAAAGGGCGGAGATGCTGGAGAAGGCACATAGTGCCATAATCTTGTGTCTCATCGATAAAGTGTTGCGCGAGGTTGCAAGGGAAATGACGGCAGCCGAGTCTGGATGAAACTGGAGAGTCTGTACATGACGAAATCTCTAGCAAATCGCCTCTACATGAAACAGAGATTGTATTCCTACAAGATTTTTGAAGAAAGAGTGATCGGTGAACAACTGGAGGAGTTTTCAAAGTCTCTTGATGATTTGGAAAATATCGATGTCAAGATTGAAGATGAAGATAAAGCTATCATTCTTCTGAATGCTTTACCTCGCAGTTATGATCGGCTAAAAGATGCAATGCTCTATGGTAGGAAAAACTCTATCTAGTTGAAAGAAGTTCAGAATGCATCGAAGGCAAAGGAACTTCAGAAGCAAGTAGATGGAATGCAGGATTCCACATCAGAAAGCTTAAACATCAAGAAGTTCAATGGTAAGAAATCCAAGAAGAATGCTTTTGATGGCCAGAAGTTTTTCCCTCCAAAGAAGAAAGAACAAGAAGGGAAGGAGACAAGGAAATATCATTGGTGTAAGAAGCCTGGGCATCTCAAGAAAGATTGCTATTCTTGGATTAGAAAGTAGAAAGAATACAAAGATCTAAAGTCTGATTCGGCAGATGTTGTTGAAGATTGTGAACCACCTGAGATGCTGAATGTGGTAGAAGGAGCAGTGGAACAAGCTTGGATCATGGATTCTGGATGCAGGTTTCACATGTGTCCCCACAGAGAATGGTTCATGAAGATCAATCAAGCTGGACTTGGATCTGTTCTTCTTCGAAACAATCAAATGTGCAGAGTTCAAGGAATAAGTAATATCAAGTTAAAAATGTATGATAATTCTTTTTAGATTTTAATTGATGTGAGATTTATTCCAGAGCTCAAAAGAAATCTGATCTCACTTGGTATGTTAGAATCTAAAGGCTATTATTATGAATATAAAAGTGGACAGATACATGTTAAGAAAGATTATGTGATTGTTATGAAAGCAATTAGGAAAAATAACTTGTATTATCTTGATGTTTTCACTGTGATTGGTAATACTAATCATGTTTTCTCTTTTGATGTGAATCTATGGCATATGAGGATGGGCCATGTTGGTGAAGCTGGACTGAAGCAACTCATCAAGAAACAGCTGATTAGAGTTGATGATTCTCAAGTCATGGAGACATGTGAGCAGTGTATTTCTTGGAAAGAGCACAAAGACACCTTACACATCTGGTAAGCATACTTCAGTAACATCTCTTGATTATGCTCATAGTGATCTATGGGTGCCAGCACAAACTACATCACTTGGAGGTGGAAAGTTGTTCATGTCAATCATTGATGATTATTCAAGGAAGCTTTGGTTATATGTGTTGAAAGATAAGACAGAGGCATTTGATACTTCAAGAAGTGGTGTACTGAAGTTCAGGTGGAGAAATGAAAGCATGTCAAGTATTTGAAGACTGACAATGGACTTGAGTTCATTTCTAGAGAACTCAATGAGTATTGCAGTCAAAACGGAATAAGAAGATATAAGATTGTACTAGGGAATCCCCAACAAAATAAGGTAGCTGAAAGAATGAATATGACCATATTGGAGAGAGTCAGATGCATGCTTTTAAGCTCAGGTATGCCAAAGAAGTTTTGGGCAGAAGCTACTGCTACTGCTGTTGTGCTTATCAACAAGTGTCCTTCATCAGCTATAAAGTTTGACATTCCTGATCATGGATGGTATGGTACTGAGGGTGATTACTCGAAGTTAAGGGTGTTTGGATGCAAGACTTATGCACATCAAAGACAGAGAACACTGGAGGCCAAAGCTCTTAAGTGTGTCATGCTTGGGTATCAGAAAGGAATCAAGGGCTACAGATTATGGTGCATAGAGCCCGGGAAACAGAAGATCATCATTAGTAGAGATGTAGTTTTCATTGAGACTGATCTGCCTTATCTTAGTCAAGAAAGAGTAAAGGTGTTGGCTCAGAATAGAGAATAAACTTCTACTTCAAGAGTGAAGGTGGAGCTTAGTGATGAGAAATCAGCTGATGAAGTCCAAAGTGATTTGAGAGATCAGAGAGTTGATTCAGAAGCTCTTGGTGATGATGGAGATCTCACAAATTATAGATTGGCCAGAGATATGCAAAGAAGAACAATCATACCACCAACTAGATATGGTGATGCAAATATGGTCTTCTATGCTTTGTGTGTTGCTGAAGAGATAAAGTATTCAGAGCCTAGTTGTTTCAAAGAAGCTATGAACATCAAAGAGAATGAGAAGTGGTGGAAAGCTATGCAAGAAGAGATAAGCTCACTACTTAAAAATGGAACTTGGGTTCTAGTCATCAAACCTAAATCACGGAAAGCAGTTGGTTGTAAGTGGATTTTCAAAAAGAAAATTGAAGCTGAAAAGATGGATAGAATTAGATTCAAAGCTAGGTTGGTGGCCAAGGGTTTTACACAGAAAGAAGGAGTAGATTTCAATGGGATTTTTTCACCTGTGGTAAAACATAGTTCTATAAGAATTTTGTTATCTGTGGTAGCTCAGTTTGATTGGGAATTACAACAATTGGATGTGAAAACTGCCTTTTTACATGGTGATCTAGAAGAGACCATTTATATGAATCAGCCAGAGGGTTTCATAGAGAAAGGAAATGAAGATAAAGTTTGTCTCTTGAAGAAAAGTTTGTATGGTTTGAAACAAAGTAGCAGGCAGTGGTATAAGAAATTTGATGATCACATGAAGAAGATTGGTTTCTGCAGGTCAAGTTTTGATAGCTATGTATATATTAGGACAAGGGATGATGTTGCAGTGGTTTACTTGTTGTTGTATGTTGATGATATACTCGTTGCAGGACCAAGCAAATCTGAGTTTGAACTAGTGAAGCAGGAACTTCAATCTATTTTTGATATGAAGGACTTGGAAAGTGCAAAACGAATTCTAGGTATGGATATAGTTAGAGACAGAACCAAGAAGGAGTTGTGGCTAGTTCAAAAAGATTACTTGGAGAAGGTGATTAAGAAGTTTAGAATGTTAGATTCTAAGGAAGTTTCAGTGCCATTGGGACAGCATTTCAAATTGTCAAAGGATCAAAAACCTACTACAGATGAAGAAAGGAAAGAAATGAGTATGATTTCTTATTCTAACATAGTTGGAAGCATTATGTATCTGATGGTTTGCACAAGACCAGATATAGCTCATGCTGTGAGTGTGGTGAGCAGGTATATGTCTGAGCCAGGAAGGAATCATTGGTAAGCTCTGAAATGGATACTGAGATATTTAAAGTGAACAATGAACCCTGGTGTTTTGTTCAAAAGAATTGATAATCTGAGTGGAAATTCTTTAGTGAGGGATAAAGTAGATAAAGGAAGTGTCAAGGTTGTGAAGATTTCAATAGATCACAATGCGGCTGACATGCTCACAAAACCTTTGCCAGCATCCAAGTTCAATTATTGCTTGGAGCTGGTGAATGTTCACTCTCAATCAAGAGTGAGGGAAGCCCTGTAATGGGTAGGGGTGAGCATCGGTCGGTCAGTTCAACTGACGGAACTAAAATGCCCAACCGATCAAGTGACCGACGGTCAATTATCTCAACCAAACCGACCGAGATCAGTCACCTCAACCGAACCGAGCCGACCCGATCGGTTACGGTCAAAACTGATACATAATTAATACTCCCTCTGTCCCGCTCATTTTGTCTCCCTTTCCTTAAATGGACGTCCCATTCATTTTGTCTACATCCAAATATAGACATAATGAGTGGTTATAAAAGTTTCTCTCTCATCCCTTTCCAATCTCATCCACTAATTTATTAAACAAACAACTTTCCTTAATCTCCGTGCCCAATAGTAAGGAGACAAAATGAGCGGGACGGAGGGAGTATTAAACAATATTAACTAATATTTGGTCCCAATCATATGAGTAATGCCCAAAATGACAAAGCCCAATACTTTAAATTATCAATTTAAGTCTATGCCCAACTTTGCAATTTAATTACTAGAGTTGTAGTGATATTTTATATTCTACTCATGCTTATTACTTTCACTAATTTTTCGGTGTGGGATCACTGGGATGGCCGAATGGAATGGGATGTATTTGATATGGAATGATGTCCCACATCGATATAGCAAAAGAAAGGAGAGCTTAAGGAGGGTTATAAAGGGAGTAGAGGAAGTAACATTGATCGGTGAATTCAACATAGAATTCATAGTGAAGTTAAATGTTAAAATTAATAATAATTTTGCATTTAATTAATTAATAGTTGGGTTTCGGTCGGTTCGATATCCGACCGACCAAAAATGTTCAAACCGCCAACCGATTGATCCTTATTCGGTTCAAAAACCGACCGACCGATCCCTATTCGATTTTCAGTTTGAACCAACCAAAACTCATTGGTTCGGTCGGTTTTTTCGATTTGGTTTACATTTTGCTCACCCCTAGTAATGGGGCAAATTTGGAGAGAAAGCTAGGCTTGATTATTGGACTTGATGCAGCCAAGGTGGAGATTTGTTGGTGTTTGTGGCTGCACATGTGGCAACAAATGGAAGCTTCGAATAGAGACTCGAATTCTGGGATGATTACTGGGAAGTATCGAGAAGGAATTCTATTTCAAGGTGGTTAAATGACAACTACATGGATAGCTGCATGGCGGTTATGAATGGATCATAGCCATTGATCCATTCGACGGTGAAGATCAAGAGCTTGGAGTCGGTTAAGCCTCAGTATATAATCTTAGATTAGAGATTAGAAACTTACCTTGTAATCTGCAGAAGTTTGACAGAAAGAGAGAAGGGAAACACGAGTGCATGAAGTGAGAATTGGGTAGATGATCTAAGTTCTTATTTTCTGGGAATTGCATGAGTGTTCGTCAGTAAGTTTTCTTTTCTTGATCATTAATAAAGCGTGTTAACTCTTCCGTGGACGTAGGGGTTTTCCCGAACCACGTCAATCCTTGCTTCATTTATAGTTTTGTTTTTATCATCATCATCGCCATTGAAGAAGTTCTTTAAGTTTTGTTGTAGCATTTTCTTCGCATTTGATAATTCATCAATGTACGTTCGAACACTGCTACAATTGTTGAAGATATTATTATTTGCACATGGAAGTCGTTCAAGGCGATGTCTTTCCCCGATTTTTGCGCTTTGCCCCATGATTGGTTTTCGTATCCCATTAATTATTTCCCCTCTTGAATACATTAAGTTGATCGTTGTTGGTTTCAGTAAACTTTAATATTACGAACAATCAAAATCACTAGGATGTACACACTTTCCTTCTGGTTGAGGCATCAAACAAGTATGACGGAGCGCAAGGGTGGTGGCCATGTCGGGCAGTAGAAGCTCTTCACAGAGATTAATTGGCAGCTCTTCATCAAATATTGGAGGTTCAAAATACCCCATATCGAAGAAAGCATCCGCACCAGATTCATCAGATCCCATATCAGCCAATTGGTTTTCTTCTAAGAGATAAATTGGTGGTTCTTCATCAAATATTGGAGGTCTGGAATACTCCGTATTGAGGAAGATGTCAACACCATATTCGCCCGCAAATTCTGAAATATCAAGATGAAAATCGGCTTTCCAACGACGATTTTCATCAAATCGGACATCGCAATCGAAGACAACAACATGATCCATAGCTTGTCGCTAGAAAATATCCATACGGTGATGCATGATATCGCTATCGAGAGCAGAGGGTACCTGAATGTGACGACGAGACGACATGATAAGGAGCGTTTACTGGTCTCTGGATACCAACTGATGCAGCGAGAGCGTATGAATTGTAGGTTAATCCATTGATTCATGTTAAATGCCGGAAGAACACTACGATAAAGAACTCCGTTGATTCACAAGAATACCGGAACTCAATATACGAAAAGGAAAAACCCTAACAATTTCATTCTATCATCAAAATTGCCGTCCAACATATAAATAAACCTATTTATACTAAACAAAGTTTGATAAATTGCTAAATAGCCATAAACTATTTTAAAAATAAAACTAAACAAAATATATAAAAACATTAATTATTAACGTGTTTTGCTTTTCTCAGCAATAGTTATCTTATTTCCTTCAGCCTAATAAATCAATCTTCATCTCCATCACTTTTATTGACCTTTCAACCAAAAAAAAAAAAAAAAAAAAAAAAAAATCTCTTTTATTAGTTGAAGGATGGCGGATTGGCATCGTACTCGAGTCCCTCGCTCTTATATATGGTAGGAATTCCAGTTAAGCTAAATGACAAGGGTATGTAGCCAACCCCTTATTAGAATCAACTAGTACTAGTCCGTCGAAAATTGATGGAAAAATATTATTTATTAAAACTAATAAAATTTAATATGTGATAATATAAAAAATATATTGTTTGTTAATTATTTTTTATTTATTTCAGTAATACCCATTAAAACTTCAAACCTAATTCAGATATATTTTTTTATAATTTCCACATCTCTCTTTTTTGTTAAAATTGTTGTGAGACAAACACTATTTATTTCTCAAAGAGATTATCTTGTGTTGATTTTGTATGAGAATTGAAGTGGTTCTTTTTTAAAACATATATATATTTGTCTCCCTAAATTATGAAAAAAAAAAAAAAAGTTGCTCTGCTAGTACTGAATCGGTCCCTCAATGCGCGCAATTCTGAGTCAGAATTGACCCGTGGACAAATTGTTAATAAATTTACTGCTAATTTTCCTACACATTTAATATTTTCCGACGGAGACAATTAATCAAACAATTTGAGACGGTATATTTAAAATTATTCAAACTTGTTTGAAATTTATATACTCGTACTTGTTTCAAACCCGATTAAAAAATTAGTCATTTATGTTTCTTTATAAAAAAATTCGTATAGCAATACCGGTCAGCTAAGAATTAGCCCGTCTACCACCACGGTTCCGATCTTTGCTTTATAAGTGTGTAATTGATGAAACTCATTTAGAATTTATGTAGATACAAAATTTTATAAAAAAAAAAAATTGATTGTATTATTTGTTCTCGTCCTTAATCGTATAGTAATATTTGTTAATTACAATTAAAGATTATGCAAAATTGAAAACCCGATGATTCTAGATTTTAGAAATTACATGAAAGATGCATAAAAGAATAATTTTCCGAGTTGAGGTACCAGTCGGTTGGGAATTAGCCTGTCTACAGCTACGTTTTGCTGGTCAGAATCGGCCCGCTGACCACGATTTTGATTTATAAGTGCGTAATTTATGAAAATTATTTAGAATTTATATAGACCCAAAATTTAACAACAAAAAAAAGAAAGTCGTCGGTTGGAAATTGGTTCGTCTACAACAACGTTTCCGGGTCGGAATCGGTCCGTTGACCACAGTTTGGATTTATAAGCGTGTAATTTATGAAAACCGTTTAGAATTTGTATAGACCCAAAATTTAACCAAAAAAATGATTGTACTTTTCATTCTCGTATTCGCTAATTACATTTATGAATTATGCAGTTGGAAACTCAACTACAAATAACGTAAAAATTAATACATTGATGACAATTTTAGAATTTTGAAAATACGGGAAAAAAATGCATAAAATGAAAATTTTAAAATAATAAGAATAAAGAATGGAGATATGCCACGTGGTATCCCGAGTTATAGTACCCATCGGTTAAGAATTGACTCGTCTACTTAATTAATTGATAGAATTAAAATTAATTATTTTTTCTCAAATTCACAATGTAGATATGCCACGTGGTATCCCGAGTTGAGGTACCCGCCGGTTGGGAATTGACCCGTCTAACTAATTAATTTGACGGAATTAAAATAAATTATTTTTATCAAATTAAATAAAAAATATTAGACTATTTCAAATTTTAATTCAGCCAACCAATAAATTAGCCAAATTATTTTAGAACCATTTATTCGGCCATCTAATAAATTAGTTCTCTTAAAAAAATAATTATTTACTCATTCAACTAAAAAATTGGCCAAATTAAATTAAATTAATTGAACTATAAAAATATAGTTATTTATTCGGTCACTAATAAATAAATTAGCGAAATGAAACTCGTGTTGCAAAAGATGAGCGATTATAGATATTTATAGGTTTTTCAATTGGTGAAGTTTCGTTGAAAAACGGATGTGGGACGCAAGATTTTAGTACATTTTTAAAATCTATTATTTTATATTTACAAATTCAAAAAGTTGAGAATTTAGATAAATAGGAATGATGGATTAATAGAAGTGCTACATAGAATTTTATCAAAGCAAGAATCGTGTTCCTTTTAGTAATATGATGATAATGATTAGTATTTCATAAATAAAAAAATTGAGAATTTAGATAATTAATAATGGAGGAATATGAGGAGTGTGTCATATAATTTTTTTTTAGGTAGAGTCATTTTTGTTTATATAAATAAATATATAATAATAGTGACAATGATATCAAATTAACAAATTTTATATTATTTCTATCTATGCCGAAATTAATAAATATTATATTATTTCCTAGTATCCAACCACGAAACGTACTCCTTAATGATTTTAGAACTTACCATATACTCTTGTATGGCGAGTCACAGTGTATCCAAATAGCACTGCCCATTTAAGATGTATTTTGTTTAATATTTTATGAATTAAACTTGTTGCATAAAGTAGGCACACCGAGAGATTGAGAATTAAGATATATATATATATATATATATATATATATATATATATATATATAAAATCAAAATCTGATGTTAATATTGGAGTAAAATCTTATGTTAAATATATATGGGTTCTAAGATTTGAGAATCAGATATCTTAGAATATATATTGATATTATATTAATTTTTAATTCAGAAATTTGAGAATTTAGATAAATGAGAATGGAGGGATTTGAGATGTATCACATAGGATAGAGTCGTTTTCGTTTATATAATAAATAAATAGATAGGTATACAATAAAATCTCCATAAGAGAATATATTTGTGATTAAAAAATTATATTTAAATAGAAGGTTATTCTTACAGAAGTAAAAAAATAAAAAATCTTTCTAAATTAGAACCATGAAATTTTATAATTAAATAAAAATTTATTCTAAATAAAGTATTCCTTAAGAGTTCTAAAGTAACACATTTGCGGGAGGTGGTGTCAAATGCGACTAATCTAAAAGTCAATATTTTGGTGGTTGATAGATGATACCTGCAATGAGATACGTGCCTCTGATGATTATTAATGATATTTTGACCGAGAATAGAGTGACTGATTAATTGTATGATGCGCCAATTATATGGGCATGTTTTGTAAATATAGTATTTCCTCCGTCTCGTTAAACTTGCTCCATTTAAATCGGCATAAAAATTATCAGTAATTATACAGATCTTATAAGTACTTTAATTGTCAATATCATAAATATTAAAGGTATTAAGAATTTCAATTGATCTGAATATTGACAGTTTGAATTAATTAATAACATCGCAATCTGTTCAAAGTGTAGTTCAAAAGGGTGGACCATGGCCCTCACTGTTTCTGCTGATTTATGACGGCCTATATCAAGGTGATTTCTTTTGTTATATTGATATTCTTGTTTTGGTATAATTTTTTTAATTGAAACTATGGGGTCACTTTTATTGAAAAGGACATCATGATTCATGAGAGTAGCGTTAGACTTTCTCTCTGTCTCTCTCCAGATTCCACCCCCACCACCCTCCCTCCCCCGCGCGCGGCTAAGTTATCTTAATTAGTCTTCTTTAAAATCCACGGATTAAGCCTGTCATTTTCCTAATTTATTCTATTTCTTCAACCAAACTTAGTTGACAAAACTTCATTCCCAATAGATTTATACTCTATTTGTAGCAAAAATAAAATAACATAATATGGTACTATTGGCTTGAGCCCCACAAAAACCATGCAAATTGCAATTGCCATTATCTATTCCAAAAATTATACTCCCTTTGTCCCGTTCAACTTATTTCATTTGTCATTTTGGATGTTTCATTCAACTTGTTCCATTTCCTTTAAAGGAAATAATTAAGAAATCACTTTATTCACTTTATATTACTTCAAAACCACTTTATATCATTTTATGTCACTTCAAAAATACTTTATATCACTTTATCAATTAAAAAATAATTTATCTCACTTTATTCACTACACTAAACACACCATTTATCATATAATACTTTTGTTCTTAGTCTCTGTGCCGATCTAAATGGAGCAAGTTTAACGAGACGGAGGCAAATTTGAAGACAATATCCTTATTGCCTTTGAAGCTATTCATACCATGAAAAGAAAATCGAGAGGCAACTTTGGCGATGTGGCAATGAAGATCGACATAAGTAAAGCTTATGATAGAGTTGACTGGAACTATCTAGATGCTATACTTACGCGTCTCGGGTTTTGTGATAAGTGGAGGGGGTGGATCCGTATGTGTGTGCAGACTGTGAAATACAAAGTTCTCATGAATGGTGAACTTGTGGGGCCTATCACGCCTGGGCGAGGACTGAGACAAGGAGATCCCTTATCTCCTTACTTGTTCATTTTATGTGATGAAGGATTGTCGACTATTTTAAACTACGAGATGGCCAGAGGTAATTTGCATGGGATACAGATGGGGCGTTCAGGCCCGCCAGTATCTCATTTGATGTTTGCTGACGATTGCATCTTTTTCTATCGAGCTACACATAATGAGTGTACTATTCTCAGGAATCTGTTGGCTAGTTATGAGCAAGCTTCTGGACAAGCGATTAATTATCAGAAGTCGGGAATATTCTTCAGCAACAACGTTAAAGAATCCGACCGTGATAATCTTTGTGCAATTCTTGGTGTCTCTGAACCTCTAAATACAGGACGATACCTGGGGCTACCATCTCTTATTGGCAGAAATAGAAAGGCAATCTTCAACTATCTTCGGGAAAAACTGTGGAAAAAGGTGCATCGTTGGAATGGGAAAAATCTATCTAAGGCCGGGAAGGAAGTCCTTATTAAAGGAGTGGCTCAATCTATCCCTGCCTTCTGTATGACATCATTTCTTTTACCAGTTTGTCTCACTGATGAGCTAGAAAAGATGATGAACAGTTTTTGGTGGGGAAATAAAGGCAATGAAAGAGGAGGGATAAACTGGATGCGGTGGGAAAGACTTTGTGTGAGAAAGGAAGCAGGAGGCTTAGGATTTCGAAATTTGGAACTTTTCAATATAGCCATGCTTGGGAAGACTGGTTGGCGTCTAATCGCTGACCCCGATGCTCTAGTTTGTAAGGTGCTTAAAGCTAAATATTTTTCTCAAGGAGATTTTCTAACGGCGAATGTAGGGCACAACCCTAGTTTCACATGGAGGAGTTTCTGTGCTTCAGAGGATTTGGTTAAGAAAGGTGTCAGATGGGGAGTAGGGAATAGAAGTAATATTCGAGTCTTTTCTGATCCTTGGCTAAGAAAAGATGAGAATTTTTATGTTACTTCTATGTGCCCACCTGAAATGGAGGAAATGAGAGTAAGTGATCTAATTATACCGGGTTCAAATTGTTGGGATATTGAGTTGATTGAGGAGTATTTTAACGAGGCTGATTTCAAAGAGATTAGTAGCATACCACTTCCGTCTAACTCTTGTTCTGATGCGCTGCTATGGCACTATTCAAATAATGGAAGGTATTCAGTGAAGTCGGCATATCGAAAGGCCTGCGATCTAACTATCAATGAGGAGCTCAGAGTAGGAATAGAAGGGAGATGGAAATCTATATGGAAGCTAAAAGTACCTCCGAAAGTCAAAGTGTTCTTGTGGAGGACAGCTCATAATACGCTTCCGACAAAAGAAAATCTGCTTCGTCGAGGTATTATGGTGGGTGGAGAATGTGGAATATGCAAGAAAAATTATGAAACACTTTGGCATTTATTCATCATTTGCCCGTTTGCTGCAGGGTGTTGGAAATAAGTGGGCTTGGAACGGCAAATTATTCAAGTAAGTGATCGAAGTGAATCTTTTATTGATTGGGTGTCTGAGGTGATCACTTGTAGAGAAAATGAGGTTAATGATAGGGCGGGTATGATTTTATGGCAGATTTGGAAAGACAGAAATGCAGCCGTTTGGAAAGATATATATCCTGTTCCTGCTAGAGCATGTACTCTTGCATTTTGCTATCGAAGTGAGTGGTTAGCGGCCCAAAATAGCGTTGGCAACCCCGTGGGTCGGAGAAGTGGTCAAATTAATTGTAAAGGATGGCATGACTTACAGGAAGGGTGGATAAAATGCGGAGTTGATGCAGCGTTCTTTGAAAATGAAAACACCACAGGCATTGGCATCATTTTGCGCAACCACCAAGAAAGTTTTATTGCTGCAAAGACACTCAAGTTGCCCGGGAATTTAAGAGTAGAAGAGGGGGAGATTATGGGCATTAGAGAGGCTCTATCATGGGTGAAAGAGTTGGGATTTATGCAGGTTTGGATAGAGTCTGATTGCAAAATTGCTTGTGATGCTATCATCTCGCACGATGTGAACAATACGGAACTTGGAGTTTTAGCCTCGTTCTGCAGCAGAGAGATGGAGTTGTCATCGGATTGGAAAGTCAAGCACATTAGCCGTGATTTGAACGGCATAGCTCACAAGATTGCTAGAACTTCGGTAGATATTTATACACCTCATGTTTGGAATGAACCTCCATCTTTTGTAGAGGGTCTTCTCCATATTCCATGCGTGTTAATAAAAAGTTTCTTTGGTTCTAAGAAAGAAAAAAAAAAAAAAAACTAATGATTTGAACATTTGAGAATTTCAAACGTCAATTTTGAGTTTACGCGTATTTCGCCAATAAAATAGTAGGCTATCATTTCAAACTTAATTATTTAATTAATGGTAGGAACAAACAATTGTAAGTCTTTAGATATTCTAATTGTCTGTCGATTAAAAAGGTTGTCCAAATACTTGAGATAAATTCTATTTCAAACCATTCGCGCTATTAATAACCTCATATCGTACGTCTATGAAATTAAATATTCATATGAACTTTAGAATTTTCAGTTATTTAAAATAAAATATATAAGTTTGCTACAATAAATATGTGGGACTTTATCAGATAACGCAAAATTATTAGTACTAGTATTTCTGTCGAAATAATAAGGCAGTGAGTCATACCATATCGTGGAATATTTAACAAATTATGCGCGATAACTGTTGTGTGTGTGTGTGAGAGAGAGACTCCCTAGGGACCCTACCCCACCCAACGGGATAACGGCAACATTTAAGGCGTTAGGTCCATAAAATTGCTCTTAATTTTCAAAGATGACATGTACAGATATACTACTATATCTTTCATTTAATACTGAAGCTAGACCAACTTAAAGAATACAAAAGAACGTTTAAAAAAAAAATACAAAGGTACTAACGCGGTAGTTGTTACTATTAAACACAAAACGAGAGGTTAGGTGATGAAATACAAAAACTACAAAATCCCAAAATTCAAAAAGAAGATGAGAACCTATACTAATTTCCACCTTCACTCCACTCCAGTCAACCTCTTCTCAGAAGTTGGGATTCCAAGGTTTTGACCACACTCATACATACAACTACTATACATTTACTGTTACTGCAACTACTATGTAAAAATAAAATAAAATGAAGAGACAAGAGAGAGAGAGAGAGAGAGAGAGAGGAGTACTATTTCTATTGGGCAGCAGCAGAAGCAGACTTCTCAAAAAGGCTCAACCTATTATCACCCAACCTTGTCTTGTAAGCTGACTTCTTGTATTCAGACCATGTGAATTCCTTATACAAACTCTCTTCGCCTTCTTCCATCACTGACGTTAACGCCGTTATCTTCTCGCTTAACGGCGGCCCTCCGAAATATACCATCGACACTCGAGATTTCAAGCCATCAGCTAAAACTCTGTGCTTCACGCTCTTAAACCTCCCGTTGGTCATCACCTAATCAAATTAATTAACTAATTAAAATATTAATAATGAAGAAAACGTGAAAAAAAAAAGTAATTACCTGCAAGGAATCACCAACATTGAAGAAAAAGGTGGTGTGATCAGGTGGGACTGAGAGCCATGTACCATCTTTATTGCAGATTTGCAGGCCTGATGCATTGTTGGACCTCAAAACGGATATTATTTGCGGGTCAGTATGCTCCCCGAACCCGATTAGGGACCGACCGCTCAATGCCTGGAGCTCCGGGCGGGGCGGGTAGTGGTTCACCCGGAAACAGGAATCGCTCCTCTCATCGCTGATCAGACGGCTCAGAATCTCCCTCGCCCCTATCTCCATTTCTTCCGCGATCATTTCTAGAACTCGGCACGCCATTTCTCGAACCTTGGATACATACTCATTCACCAAACCCCTGATTCATGGAGTATAATTCAAATCCAATTCAGTTTTATTTCTCTTCAAAAAAGTAAATAAATAAATCCAATTCAGTTTTATTTAATACTAGCATGCAACAATAAATTAACACATTTATATGAAAGGAAAATAAGTAGTAAGATATTAAATACCATAACGTTAGTGAAATTTCCGGCATGGCGTTGGGATGGCGGGAGATGAGGTCTGGGTTGGTAGAGAAGAGGAGGTACTCGACCCATCCGACGTCGCCGTTGGGGCCGATGATCTTGCTGCCGTAGCCGAAGGGGTTGGGGGGGCCGGATTTCTCCTTCTCCTGCGGGGGCAATTTGAAGAATTTGATGGCTTCTGCTTCTAATTTGGTGAGAAAATCCATGGAGATTCCGTGGTTGGTAACCTTGAAGAAGCCCAGCTCTTTGCAAGCCTCAACAATGAGGGTTTTGGCGCCGGCATCAGACAGGTCCACGACGGGGATGGCCACGGAGTTCGACGCCGGCTTGCATGTCTTGATTTGGGCGAGATTGCTATCAACAATTGGCTGGGATAAGACCACCATGATGAGTGAGGAGGTGGGAAGCTAGCTAGAGTGCGTGCGCGTGTGTGTGGGGGGATTAGTGTGGGAGTGATGGGGATTATAAAGAGGTGAAGAAGAAGTAGTGAATGTGATGCATGGGGGGTGGGGGGGGGGGGGGGGTGGGGGGCAGGAAAGGCGTTATAAACTATAGAAAGACATCTGGCTTTGTGTGAGAGCTTCACCTATTTTTGTAGTATCGAGGTGAGAATATGAGAAGACAAGAGAAGAGCTTCTTGTTTTTTTTTTTTTTTTTTTTTTTCCCCGAAAAATAAGAGAAGACTACACAGATATGCATTGTCTCTGGGAAAGTTAAAACGAAGGAATTGAAGGAACGTATATAAAATTATTTTTAAAAGTGAATTAGAAGGAAGAATCCTCCTCGCACTCGGATATAGTAGTAGAACTCTCACTACCAATCATAATTCATTTTGGGTTATTTTGACTATATTTTGTTACTACTACTCTCCGGAAACAATTAATTCTGTAAATATATAATCCGTAAATAAAGAAATTTTGAAATTCAATTCTTACTAAAAGAAAATATACTCCACTTAACTAAATTTTGATGAATTTTTTTTATGTGTGGATATATGTGCGGTAGACCCTAAAATTACAAATTAATTAATTAATTTTGAATATTGATAGTAATTGCGGGTTCTCACGTCAACTAAAAAAGACTTGTTACTCTTCAATTGTGGTTTACTGGTCCCAATGAGAATGTTAATCTCAACCAATATTTCTAATCTTAAACTATATTCAATAAGGATTATACATTTAAAATTAAAAAACTAAAAATAAAATTAATAAAGAGAGTGACATGACGGGAAATAACTTACAAAAAGTAATTAAAATTAACAACAAACAAAAATACAACTACAATCCTTGTTTTACGTTGTAGTAAGAAATTGAACTATATATCCGATGGGGCCTAATTTAATTGGTTGTTTGAGGTAGGAGTGAGCACGATTAACTAAACCGTCCATTTTTCATTAAAAAAACCAATCATACGAGTTTTAAGCGGTTTGATTAACCGCTATAAAATTAAAAATAAAAATAAAAATAAAAACAATTATATCGGTTAATCTAAAAAATCGGATCTATCAACCAATTACGAAACGGTTAACCAACATAGATAACATAGATGAACATAACAATTTTTTCTAGTATTCATCATGAAAAAGTTAGACTTAAAATAAAAAGATTCAAAGCAAACAATATTAAAAAACAAAATGTTAATGCCTTATCTTAATAGAATATATAAGCTTCTAATTACCTAACAATTGAGCCATGTTCAGATGTTTCTTGGCTGCCAAACTAATCATCAATACTCAGAAGGTGATCTTCGTTTGAAGACGTAATTTCCACAAAACACAAAAAAAAAAAAAAAATTAAAAAAATTGTTAGTGAAATCTAGTAAGATAAATATGAGTGTAGTTATTAAAGAATGAATGAAAGCCTAGTTACAGAGTTACCTAAGTCCATCAATTAATATATAATTATTTATATTATAATAATTATTTAATAGAGATCGTTTGGTTTGGTTAACCTCGATTTATATATTTTATAACCGAAACCGAATCGGTACCTACGGTTTTCCAATATTTGAAATTTTATCCGAACCACGAATTTGGTTAACCCTTTTTTGGGGCGATTTGGGGACGTATTCGTCGGTTGGTTTAGCTTTTCAATTATTTTGCTCATCCCTAGTCTGAGTTGATAGAAGTCTTTCATTAACTAAGAGGTCTTGAGTTTAATCCTGCGTCCGTCATATTATTTTCATTTTATTTGATGGTGTAGTGGTCCCACCTATATATTAGTGTAAAGGTCATCCTACTTTTATGGTGGTGTGTGATTTATTTGAACTGTACATTTTGAAATAACAGATCTAGTTAGAAATCAAATGAGATCTTCTATTATTTGACTGTGTTACATCTTCTATTACCTACACTGAATGCATGATATGTGACAATCTGCAAATTTAAATATATGAGAACTAAAGTTTATCCACCTAAATAAAATATATAAATATCACCAAATTTATATGTATCATTAATTTCACGTATACAAAATATTATGTCACACTGGTACAATGGTACGCAATAGAAGATCCAATCTTGTTAGCAATCCGGACAGATATATGATGTCATTACTTCAATTCGATAGTAACAAAACTGACATATTCCATGTCTACATATACATATTTTAGATATATATCGTGTATTTTATTTAAATAAATGTAATAATATTTGGAAATTCATCCAAAAAATTTTATTGCTCACGTCAGTCCATCATTTGCTACTGATACGATTCTCGCCGGAGTTGCAGACGCCGACGTGAATAGCATACATTCAAGACCAAATCTGATTCGAACCGGATAAGATGGAATATCTCAAAACCTCTGAATCTAACTCACGAAATGAAATAGGCGAATAGAATTCCCTATAACCCAACGTCATGTTGACGCAGCAACTCGGGGACGATGAATGACGCCACAAACGGGGATGGTGATCCGTTTGATAAGTTGATAAGAACATCACGGTGGCATGCAGTCAGTCCGCTAGTTTGGTGAACGAACTGAAGGAGAGATAAACTCATAAAATATTATTCATCAAATCATTATTTGATCGATGCCCTACAAGACCTATTAATATGGGTGAAATACAATAGAGTCTTACTCTAATAAGGAAAACAATTCATTGAATAAAAAGAAACATAATCCTAATCTAATAAGGAAACAAATCATAATCTAATAAGGAAACTAATCCTTATCTTAATCAAATATAAAATTACCAAAATAACTAAAATAAAGCCTTATTTTTTTGCCTACAATAATTAAAAATGAAAATTAAAATAAAATAAATAAAATCTTCAGATCATCAATCTTGGATTGCATCATTCCTCTCCTCTTAAAAGGGATTTGTTCTCAAATCAAAAGCTTCAAACCTGCATCAAAAGAACAATATTTTTTTTTCTTTTTTTTTCTAAGACAAAACCAAATAAAAGATAGAGGTTCTTATCAGGCTATGATACCAAATGATATGATCCTCGCTGGAGTTACAGACGCCGACGTGAATAGTATACACCCAAGACCAAAAATAAACTGAACCGAATAAGATGGAATATTCCAAAACCTCTGAATCTAACCCACGAAATGAAATAGGTGAATGGAATTCCCTATAACCCAACGTGATGTTGATAGATCTCTATTATTGCAAAACAATCAATGAGCACGAATCAAGGAATTAATGCACACGAAAAGAAATAGAACGCGAGGGATTTACGTGGTTCGATCTATTGAGATAGATCTACGTCCACGGAGCGAAAAGAGTGTGTTTATTGCTTGTATGCGGTATGATTACATGAATTGTCTTCCCCCCCTCCAACCTATTCTAAGCCTCTATTTATAGGCCATTACATGTGGAACTTGATTAGGATTACAAGTCTTTTCCTGCTAGGACTCTTCGGCCTTATCTTGATCCTTCTTTAACCGAGCTTCTATATCTCTTTTAGAGCTTGAGTTGTACTTGATGTAGGATTCTTGATTGCCTTGTTGGAGGAGTCACTTTAAGTGGGCCGAGCTGTGTAGGCCGAGTTTCCCGAGCTGTGTAGGCCGAGTTTAGCAATCGGGGCCCAATTATGATTGGGCTTCATGCTCGGGCCGAGGAGCTAGGCCATATCCTATCACAGCCCCCCCCCCCCACAAAAGATGTAGAAGCGAGGTGGGGTGTGATTTAAGGAAAGTAGGAGTCTGTCCGCTTCGTCTAGCCGAAGTTGGAGAAAAATGGGTTGCCCCTTCGGAAACTTGGCGTTGACGAAGTTTGGCTTTATTAGCTCACTTCGGAAATTGAATTTCAACAAAGTTTGGCTTTTGATAGTTCTACCTCGTCATAAGACGAGGTTTTGGCTTCGAATAGCATGACTTCGTCATCGGACAAAGTTTAGGCTCTGCTCCACTTTAAGCGAAGGCCGTATCTTGGCTTTTAATGGAGGTAGGGCTCCCTTGTTTTAAACGAATGCAGTCCGGCCTCGCTTTTAACAAAGTGTCTTCGTTTTAAACAGAGGCGGCTCATACATGTTTTTAACGAAGGTCCCTTTACGCGCGTTTAGAATTTACTCCAAGTATGGAGTTTATTACCCTCGTCAGGGTTTAGAAAAATTGAGATAATAAGTATAGGCAAGAGACGGGCAAGGTATGATATGCAAGGACTTGAACAAATGATAAAAGAAAAACTGAACTTACTAATGAAAGCCGAAGTTTGAAAAAGACACCTAAAAAAATTGAACGACATAACTGAAAAATTGACTGAACTTTACTGATGATAAGAGATACTTTATGTGAGGACCCCATCGAACTGGGGTGGAGCTTCGTCCTCATCTTCATCATCTCGTCTTGGCCTTTTATCTGCATGGGGGGCACAGTGATTCTCCCCTCGGTTCGGCCTTCTTTTTTTCCCTTGCCATGAGGTCGGGCTGCATGTTTGCCGCGATTTTGGTATTTTCCTAAGGTACCATCGTGTACGAGGTTCTCGATTTCCACAGCTAAATCTCTGCAGTCCTCGGTGTCGTGGCCATGATCCTCGTGGAATTGGCAATACTGCTCTTTAGACCGTCGCTTGGATCCTCCACGTGACATTGGCTGAGGTTTCTCGAACATGTCGGTATGCAGCTCGTAGATTTCCGTCCTCGGCTTTGTCAGCGGTGTGAACTGGTTCTTTTCGGGATTCTGGCGAAGTCCCAGCCGGGATTCAATAGGTGCTTGTTGTAGTCTATCGAGGGCACTTTGGCGGCCTTGACCTCGGTCTCTACGCTCTTCCTTCCTCCGGTCTGTGGGTTCGGCCTTGTCCACTTCGCGCTTGCGCCTATCGGCTTCGTCAGCTTTTGCGAACTGGTCGGCGATACTCCAAAGCTGCCTTGCGGTGCGGGGCTCGTTTCGTACGAGCTCCCTGAACAAGGCTCCGGACTGGATAGCGTTTTGGAAGGCCGAGATGAGGACTTCGTCAGTTAAACGATCGACTTTCAGACTCTCCTTGTTGAATCTAGTCATGAAGTCGCTAATGGACTCTCCTCGACCTTGCCTAATGGTGAGCAAATGTGCCGCGGTTGTTTTCGGTTCGGCCTTTTGGAAAAACCTACGTTCGAAGGCTTGCATCAGCTCGTCGTAGGAGTTAATACTCCGAGAAGGTAGGCTGTCGAACCACATCCGGGCATTATCAACCAGTAGCTCAGGGAACACTTTGCACATGTAGATATCATCACTGAGCCCTTGGTTGAGCATGTTGTACTGGAATTGGGATAGAAAATTCTGCGGATCACACAATCCATTGTATGGCTTCACCGGTGGCACCTTTTAGGATGATGGGAGAGGTGTGTAGAGTATCCGGTGGGTGAAGGGAGTTGAGATCCTGCCGTAGACCTCGAACCTGCCGCCTCGGTGAGTGTCATCGTCTCGCCGAGGTGACTCAGCGTTGCGACGAGATGGGGCGGTATTACGCCGAGGTGAATGACGTCTGCGGCTTCCTCGGCGTTCATCATCGCGTCCTTTGCGGCGTGGTGCATTGTCCCGTGCGTCCATGATTTGGACGCTTCGGGACTTTTGCTGTGGTTGTGACCGAGACGCAGCTTCATGCTCTTCACCTCGGTTTGTGATCTTCTGCTGGTGAGTGAACTGAAGGAATTCGTGTTAATTGTGTGTAATAAAATCTTTGACCGCGTTCTCCAGATCGCGAGGTTGGAGATCTAAGGCTTCTTCCTTCTGGCTGCTGCCACGGCTTTCTTGGTGGAAGTGAACTGGATTGCCGAACTGATCCACCGAGATTTTCTCACGTCTCCTTCTGGGATAGGACTTTGCGCGTGTCCCTTCCCCAGCCTTTGGCCGCGATTAGCACTCGGGGCTTGGCTGGGATTGGTTTGGTCGGCGTCTGTCTCGCCGTCGGTGTTGGTCTCGCCGGCTTCCGGGATTTGCAGATTTGCGGGAAGAGTGTTTTTCTGGCGGTTCTCCTTCTCCTTAGCGGCGGCAGTAGCAGCGTCGATAGCAGATTTGCTTGTGGTAGATCGTGTGTTTTTCCCTGCCATCGTCGATAGCAGATTGTGATTTGCAAAATTTGATCGGAATGCACAGATTTAAAGTTCCCACAGACGGCGCCAATGATAGATCTATATTATTGCAAAACAATCAATGAGCACGAATCAAGGAATTAATGCACATGAAAAGAAATAGAACGCGAGGGATTTACGTGGTTCGATCTATTGAGATAGATCTACGTCCACGGAGCGAAAAGAGTGTGTTTATTGCTTGTATGCAGTATGATTACATGAATTGTCTTTCCCCCCCCCCCCCCTCCAACCTATTCTAAGCCTCTATTTATAGGCCATTACATGTGGAACTTGATTAGGATTACAAGTCTTTTGCTACTAGGACTCTTCGGCCTTATCTTGATCCTTCTTTAACCGAGCTTCTATATTTCTTTTAGAGCTTGAGTTGTACTTGATGTAGGATTCTTGATTGCCTTGTTGGAGGAGTCACTTTAAGTGGGCTGAGCTGTGTAGGCCGAGTTTCCCGAGCTGTGTAGGCCGAGTTTAACAATCGGGGCACAATTATGATTGGGCTTCATGCTCGGGCCGAGGAGCTAGGCCATATCCTATCAGATGTTGACGCAACAACTCAGACACGATGAATGACGCCACAAACGGGAATGATAATCCATTTGATAAGTCGATAAGAACATCACGGTGGCATGCAGCCAGTCCACTAGTTCGGTGAACGAATTGAAGGAGAGATAAACTCATAAAATATTATTCATCAAATCGTTATTTAATCCATGCTCTACTAGACCTATTTATAGGGGTGGAATACAATAGAGTCCTACTCTAATAAGGAAAACAATTCATTGAATAGAAAGTAACATAATCCTAATCTAATAAGGAAATAAGTCCTTGAACAATAAGGAAACAAATCATAATCTAATAAGGAAACTAATCCTTATCCTAATCAAATATAAAATTACCAAAATAACTAAAATAAAGCCTTACTTTTGGCCTACAATAATTAAAAACGAAAAATAAAATAAAATAAATAAAATCTTCAATCTTGGATTACATCAGCCACTACATACAAAACATGCATAAATTAGTTTTTCTAATATTCGGTTGATTGAGTATAGATTGCATATGATGTCAAAATTGATTGATCGTGCATGAATTTAAGGAATGATAACGAATCGAGAAAGAGAAACACGAACAGAAACATAAATCAGATATGTTTTTCTAATACGAATTATCGTTTTGATATGATTTGAAGGTTATCATATACATTCGAAACAAAATTTTATCCGAAACGCGTTTGTTTATACAACCATCGGAGGATTTCCCTCGTCACGCAAGACAGCGAATCATGTGAATTCGCCCCTAAGTCAATGCCATCTAATGTTTCCTAATCCATATGCATGGCCGGTCAGAACCGGTCTTCCTCGGCTAATTTATAGTTGGCCACTTATTTTAGTACTAATCAACCAATCAGAGCCGGCCTCGAACATTAATTAAACTTGTGACTTGGGTTTAGAATATGCCTACTCGAATTGACGGTTTCATGGATAAACAAACGGCACCATAGTTTAATTTTTTGAGATTCCTACCTTATACCTGCAATTACGTAGCTAATTATTGCAATTTATCTTATAAGGCAACATGGGCAGATCATGTTCGTATTATTATACAAAAAAAAATAAAAAAAATTGTAGTTATTAAAAGTTCATCGGTCAAGATGCAGGATTTTGCGAATTAATTAAGTGCAAGTGAACATACCTTGAACTAATAAAATTATATTGCGACACAAATTCTAGGGATATTTTTAATGTTTGAGAGACCTATCTTCCGACAACCATAATATAGGTGGAATGTGGTTCTCCACTCCTCCAACTTTTTTTCCTCGTCTTCACCTCTATATACGAGTGACTTAGGATTTTAGTGCTTATTTAGTTCAAGTAAAGGAATAAAAAGGAAATGAATTAAAGTAAAGGAGATAAATGATAATAAATAGCGTTATTTTTATAGTGTGTTTGTTTCAATAATGAAAAAAAATTATATGTAAGAGAAATGAATCCGGAGATGAAAGAATTTTGTTACTCATCTAGTTTGGAGGATAACACTTTGGGAGTTTGATATCCTCAAGTAAGGGTAATGGTTAACCCACTACCCAAACCAAACAAGAATTTATGGGTTCAATTAATTAAATGAATCCCTTTCTATACTACAAAAATGTTCAACCAAACATGAGCTTAGCACCGAAGTTGTTGCCCTTATAACGAATTAGAAGCCCATGTAATTGATCATTTAACAAATATTTTTAAATTAAATATTATAACTACAAAACTAAAGTATACACCAGTCAATTTCCGGCCATAAAAATAGATATGCTTATCAAACTCTCACATACATTTTGAAGCCGAAAATATTTTTTTTTAATAATAGTGTCACTGTGATATTTATTTAATAATAGTGTTATTCCTGAACAGGCACATATCTTTTTGAAGCCGAAAATAAATTTTGTGATATTTTTGTTAGTTTTGTTATACTTCGGATGTCTCATTATAGCTATTTATATAGTTCACAATAATATTTTCATTAATACTTTAAATATTTAGCTGTAATTATGTACAGTGCGATATAGTTTTGTTGAAGACTATAATTCGAGTATATTACAAATACATATTACGCACATTTGAAAGAACGTTTGAGTACTTACTAGTACTAGAGTTTTTGAAAGATTTGAGTGTAGAATATTGCAGTCTTGCAGACCCCTAAACAACATTTATAAGAAAAATAGTACAAAGAGTTCAAATGGTTTCTTCCTCTTCGTTTCGAAAGGATGAATTTCCTAATGGCAAAATTTGTGTCGTCAGTTAGAACCGGTGTACAAGCTCGTGAAAATTAAAAGGAAATAGAAATAAAATTTGAACTAATAAAAATCAAATTAGAAATGCAAGAAGATAATCAAAACAACAAAAAACTAAACAAAATTAGGTTTAGAAGTCACCCGAAGATTCCTTCTGCCCGCAATACGAGAAACACTCCGGTAGTGCTCACCGATTGGCGGCTCGTCCCCAAAGGTAAATGACTTCACGTCCCTACAGTAGCAACACTGCAAACTGTAGAGCTCTGACGAACTGAACGAGGAGGAAAACTGAGCTATACTATGAACTAATATGCTATTTGAAGGAGAGAACAAACAAGTTGAATGCTGTAAAATGATCGATGCCAAGAACTAAAATGATCGATGCCAAGAACTAATATGCAAAACCCTGAACTCTGTCCAAGAAATGCATGATCGATGCCTCCGATTTATAGGCTACCTCAACCATGGGGAAATTACACACAATTAAATGTACTAAAAGAGCACTTGGCGTCTATGTGCTAATGGCATATAAAACCATTCAAAATGCATGGCTGTTACCATGTAATTGAATTTTTAATTCAATTTCATCACCAAGTCAGGCTATTTAACATCAAAAGACGGTTTCATGGTATTAACAATCATTTTTAATACCAAAACAAATTAATATGTGATGTTTGATTTGTTTGTGTGTTTACAAAACAACCGAGAGAAGTTTTTATGAATATAATGGATCCAAATTAATTCTTTGAAGAAATTAATTTAAGTCCAAAACAATCCAAACTTCACGACTTATCCGAGCTTAAGCTCGTTACTTCAACGTACGAATTTGCTTACAACAAATTTACCTCCAACATACAATTCAAATATACCACTTCTCACTCACCAAATAATAGTTTTGAGAACATAAATATATTTCCGATTATTTACTCGACAAGTAAAATAATCCTCTATTATTTAATTCTCAATAATTAAATAATTAACCGCCACAAATAATGATTTTTTAAACCATTATTTCCAACAATCTCCCACATGAGTGAGAAAACCACATGCAAATGTATGCAGACACTTAACTCAGTCCTCAAGAGACTCTATTGCATTTGGTTAGGTGGCTTGTGGCCTTGAACCTTTTGATAGTCAACCTCATCGAGTATACCGAAGGCCTAGTGGTCATATTGCCTTGAACTAGTCCTCCTTGGTGTATACTGAGACAATAACATTGACACAATATTATCTTAATCCTCATCCGTTCTAACGTTTTGTTTCCATTACAGCCTTGAAACACCCTTTAGATTCATAAGTGTATCGTTTGAAGCGGCCCCACTTCACACTTACATATGTGATTCTTCTTACGTACCAAGTATCCTGTTATACTTGACCTCCCTAAGGTATTCAAGAATCATTAAAAGTCAAAGACTTAACCTCATCACGTGCAGGTTAAACACTCAACGCTTTCCAGAGAATAGGTGAAGATAGAATCTTCCGAGTGTTTTACACGGATTCTTATAGCTTAGTTGTCCCATTGAACCAAGTTCTTGGGATCCTCCAGTCATCATGGTTGGTTATCACTATAATCATCCTTAAGTCGTGGATTTTAAACCCCTTTAGACCATTTGATCTCCATTTAATCTTTTGGTTAGCGGATCCGCTAAGTTATCTATTGACTTTACACACTCAATAGAAATAACCTCACAAAGAGATCAAATGTCTTGACGAAGATGTCAACCCCCACACTTTGAGGTATACAACATCATGTCCAACAATTTGTACAACTTTGTTGACAACATGTGCAAAGATTCGTTCAATAAAAGTTTATTTGATAAATATCCCCACAACCAAGTTACCACCATAAAAAATGGACAGGTTTAACAACAAGTAAACCCAATTTGGTCATATTCAATCTTGCACATGCACAAGTCATTTTATTAGCACTTATTTTATGAGGATTACAAGCCCTTCTACAAAAACTTGAAAAGTTTTTCGGAGGCATAACCCATACCGAAAAATTATTACAGCAAAATCAAATTTAGGCAACTAGATCATCTTTGTCCCACTCATTGAAGTCCTTCTCGATGTTGTTGACGTTGTTCTTCGTCTTATTCTTCTTCGGCTTACGACAGTTCTTTGCCATGTGGCCAGGTTTGTCAGAGTTGTAGCAGGTTCCACTAAACTTTGGTGGAGCAGCTACCTCCTTTCCCTTGCCTTTGTTCGAGTTCAGGTGTGGGCGCTTCCTAGAAGGTCCAGCTTCTCCCTCGGTCAGATTCGCCTTGGCTTTCATTGGAGCCTTGGCCTTTAACTCTTGATCTTTGACTTGAGCTTCGACTTGAAGCTTAGCAACCAAGGATTCAATAGTCATCTCATTTCGCTTGTGCTTAAGGTAGCCCTTAAACTCTTTCCAGTTTGGTGGCAACTTGTCGATCATGACCGCAACAGTGAATGCATCCGGCAAGGGCATCCCCTCGGTATGGATATCATGCACCAACTGTTGGAATTCTTGCACTTGTTGCATCACAGGTCGTGAATCCACCATTTTGTAGTCCATGAACTTAGATACTACAAACTTCTTCGTGTTGGCCTCGTCAACACGGTACTTCTGATCAAGAGCCTCCCAAAGTTTATTGGCAATTTCCTTAACCGAGAAGATAGAAAACAAACTATCATCTAGTCCGTTCAACACCATATTCCGACACAAGTAGTCGGAATGAATTCAAGTATCGTATAGCATATGAACTTGAACATCTGCCTCGTCCTCACTAGGCACCAGAGGCTTATCTTCACTCAAGAAGCTCGCAAGCCCCGTGGTGGTGATGTAAAACATCATCTTATGAGCCCAACGTTTGAAGTCGGAGCTCGAGAAGATTGGAGGCTTCTCGGCGATGGGCATCATCCTTGGCAATTGAAGAGGTGCCATCATGGCGTTGTTGCCATTGTTCTGACCTTGCTGGTCGGAACTATTGGAGCCAGTGGTATTGGAGTCGGTAGAAGGAATGGTTGCCATCTCCAAGCAAAGGAATTAAGTTTCTATTTGCTTAATATCAAATTATAAGTCCAGATTTCTTCTCCACGAACACACGAGCAAGTAACGTGCTGGTTTCTAGTCTTGCGATTGTTAGAACTGGCGTACAAGCTCGTGAAAATTACAAGGAAATAGAAACAAAATATGAACTAACAAAAACCAAATTAGAAATACAAGAAGATAATCAAAACAACAAAAAACTAAACAAAACCAGGTTTAGAAGTCGCCCGAAGATTTCTTCTGCCCGCAAGACGAGCAATGCTCCAGTAGTGCTCACATATTGGCAGCTCGTCCCCAAAGGTAAACGACTTCACGTCTCTACAGTAGCATCACCGTAAACTGTAGAGCTCCGACGAGTTGGACGAGGAGGAAAACTGAGTTATACTATGAACTAATATGCTATTTGAAGAAGAGAACAAACAAGTTGAATGCTGCAAAATGAAGAGCAGATTTTTCTGTCCAAGAAATGCATGATCGATGCCTCCTATTTATAGGCTACCTCAACCATGGGGAAATTACACACAATTAAGTGTACTAATAGAGCACTTGGCGGTTACGTGCTAATGGCATTATAAACCATTCAAAATGCATGGTTGTTACCATATAATTGAATTTCTAATTCAATTTCATCACCAAGTCAGACTATTTAACGTCAGAAGACGGTTTCATGGTATTACCAATCATTTTTAATACAAAAACAAATTAACATGTGATGTTTGAATTTGTTTGTGTGTTTACAAAACAACCGAGAAGTTTTTATGAATAACAATTGGCTCTCAACTCAATTTCTACATAAATGGATCCAAATTGAATCTTTGAAGAAATTAATTTAAGTCCAAAACAATCCAAACTTCAAGACTTATTAGCCCGAGCCTAAGCTCGTTACTTTAACGTACGAATTTGCCTACAACAAATTCGCCTTCAACACACAATTTAAATATACTACTTCTCACTCACCAAGTAATGGTTTTGAGAACATGAATATATTTCCGATTATTTACTAGACAAGTAAAATAATCCTCAATTATTTAATTCTCAATAATTAAATAATTAACTGCCATAAATAATGATTTTTAAACCATTATTTCCAACATGGTAAACTACCTGTACAAAGGAAGTACTATCAATAGGATTATCAATAGGATAATTAATTAAGAAAAAAATTAAATAATAATTAAGAGATAAATAAAATTAATAAAATTTTATTATACTTTATTAATATGAGAATATAATTTATGAGTTTTAAATAACTATTAATTAATAAAAATGAAATAAAAAACACGTGAACAACACCAATGGACCATATGGAACTGTTACTCTTTCCCAATTATAATTAGCCAAAAATTGAATTCTATCCGTAATAATTAAATATACTCCTCCTTTTATATCTTATTTGCTCCGTCTCGGTATTAATGATCTATTTTCTTTTTATGGGTGTCACGCTATTAATGATTTGATTATTTTTTTGGATTAACTTAATTTAATTAAATTTCTTAATCATCCTATATTGTTAACTAAATCCTAGACTATTCACTTTCTCTCTTTCAATATCCCTATCTAAAAATTACTTTATTGACCTATAAAATATTTTTTTATCAAGAATAAATATTTTATAAAATTACATTAAATATATAGGACATCATCTATCTATATATTTATTAATTTGATATTCTCTTGTAAATTAAATATGGTCTTATCCTACATTGTTTTTCAATGAAACTTTACTCTTACAATATCTATATAAATAATCGAGATCAAAATGTATTTTCTCATCTTTTGGTTGTTTTGCACAATTAATGTTATTTGCCAATTGATTAATTGACTAAATATAAGAATTATTTTAGTTAAATTTCTAACTAAATGATCAAGTTTTGAAAAATCATAATCATAAGATAAATTCAGATGGGATGTCATCTTTTAGAGTTTTCTTCATGTATTCTATATTTATATACTCTCTCCGTCCCACTTAACAAGTTCTATTTGAGATATGCACGTAGATTAAGAAAAAGAGGGTTAGAGTGTTATTAAGGTAGTTTTTTATTGTTGATGTTAAAGTGTGCTGAGTGAAAAAACACTGTACAATAAAGTAAACAACACTATTCACATTTGAGTGTGACATAAAGTGAGTTTCAGTGTGTTAGTCTTTGCCAAATAAGGTAATGGGACTTATTGAGTGGGATACCCAAAATGACAAAATGGGACTTATTGTACGAGACAGAGAGAGTATATTTTTTTTGGTAAATAAATGTTTTTATTTCACCAACTTTGCATGACAAATCCACGTACATCAAAACACAAATATCTCACATCAACACCTACATCACCCTATAATCTCAAAAACTTTGCAACTTTGCCACCCTTCGACTTCTTCCTGCAATATCCATTTGGTATTGTCGCAACACCGCACTTGCTTTCTTCTATGTTGCATTAAACCTTCTTGCATTTCTTTCTTTCCATAGATAGTATACTGCCACAGCAATGGCCACTCGGTAGAATAGTTGTTTCCTAGTATTAGCTCCACAATAAGCTCGAAGTTTCTCTTTCTCTTGCTCCCATGGACCTGCATCACCCCTCAATCCTCCCCAAGCCTGTAAATCTTTCCAAACAAGTTGAGAGAAATGACACTGAAAGAACAAATGGGATATGGTCTCCTCTTCCTTTTCAGATAAGCAACAAGTCCTCTCCACATTAATTCCAATTTTTGCTAGGTTTTCACATGTCTCCATCCTTCCAAGCATAGCCAACCATAACATAAATACACACTTAGGAGGGGCTGGATTTTTACTCAGCAATTTACACCATGGAACTCTTTCCACACCTCCCCCGTAAGCTGAGATAAACTCCACGAATAGACAATTTTGGCTGAGCTAATACATGAGTTCTACTCTCCATATTTCTCAGATATTCTCTTGTATAAAAAACTTTGCGAATTACCCAAGAAGCTTGGGCAGGACATGTCATGGTTATCAGCTCTTTCCCTTTTATATAATACTCATGCACCCATTTAATCCATATCTTCTCCTTATGTTAAGCCAGATTCCATAACATTTTACACAACGCGGCTCTATTCCAGGTTTTGATATCTGTGATGTTCAAGCCTCTTGCTTTCATAGGTAAACACATATATTCCCATGCAACAAGTGCTCGTCTTGTCAAGCCTGCATTGCCTGACCAGAGAAAGGATCTACAAGCACTCTCAATAACCTTGATTACCTTCTAAAGTAGCAAAAATAGTTGGCACCAATAGATTTGCAAGCTAAACAAAACAGATTTAGTGAGCTGCAGCCTCCCATCATAAGTCAATAACTTGGATGACCAACAGTTAATGCGCTCCAAATTTTCTAGATAAGTGGCTAACATTGCATAATAGTAAGTTTCTTTATTGAGAGAGGAACTCCCAAATACCTAAATAGCAACTCACCCTTCACCATTCTAAATGTCGATAGAATTAGTGTATGTTGTTGAGTGCTAATTCCCCCAAAATATATACAATTTTTTGCTTCATTTGCTCTCAATCCAGAAGCAGCTGAGAAGAGTTGAAAAGCATTCATGAGCTATTGAATAGAACTCAAATCTCCCTTGGTAAATAGAAGTAAATCATCAGCAAAGCACAACTGAATCAACCTAAACTTCTTGCATCTTGGGTGATAGTGAGATTCTGAATTTGTGTGGAGTCCAAGAAGGCATCTATGTAGGTATTTCATACATATAACAAATAGGTAGGGTGAGATTGGATCCCCTTATCTCAATCCTTTTCTAGCCTGAAACGGAGTTGCGATCTCCCCATTGATGTTAATAGAATATGAGACTTTTGTCAAGCATTCCATAACCCAATTTACAAACTGGTATGACACCCCCAATTCCAGCATTAAATATCTCACAAATGGCCACTCAACACTGTCATAGGCTTTTTGTAGATCTATTTTAATCATGCAGCGTGGGGAGATCCCTTTCCTAGTATAACCTTTGACTAGTTCATGACTTAGCAGAATATTATTAAAAATAACTCTCCCATTCACAAAAGCTGACTGATTTTCACTTATGATATCTCCTAAAACTCCTTGCAATCTGTTAGCCAAGACCTTTGAGATTGTCTTAAACATCACAGTACAACAAGCAATTGGTCTATACTCTCTAATTGTAGAAGCATTGGCATTCTTTGACAATAGAGTAATGAGAGTATGGTTCATTTGTTTTGGTAGGAACCCTGTCTCCTCGAACTGCTTTACAACATCTATAACATCACCTTCTATTATACTCCAAGCAGCTTTGAAGAAAAGCACATTAAAACCATCTATGCCAGTGGCTTTTAATGAGTTCATTTCAAATAGAGCTTGTTTAATCTCTCAATAGTAAGTTTTGGAAATTAATAATGAGTAGTGAAATTCAATTTGGTATCCTACATTAATTAAATGTATCGTATAATCTCTCATATTTTGAGCTTTATTTTAATTATAAGTATTTTTTATTCATATATTTTATTATATTACCACATCGATTTTCAACAAGACTCCAATCTTGGAGAATTTATGTAAACACTAATGTTCAATATGTATTTTCATCTAATTTGTAACGAAATGACCGACTTACACAACAATTAACATCGTGTACGATGAATCTTTGAAAGATTGTAATGTAACTACAAATCTAATTTTTACATTTTAAGTATGTTTAGTCTATAAAAACAATTATTTTGATTTCCATTGATTTCTTGAAATATAAATAAATTGGAAGTAATATTAAATTATTTGAATAGAAGTGGAAATCAAATGAAATGCTCTTTTTGATCAATTGCCTAAATGTAACCACTAAGAAATAATATTAAGCATATTTTTTTTCTGTATTAAACAAATAAATAAATTTAAATATCTAATACATATGTGTATATATTTTCAATAAAAAAAATATGATTAGAATAAAATAAAATTATAAATACAATCACGATTCCACAACTTTCCCTCGATTAATTGCCTAACTTTTATTCGTTAACTAAGCTCACTAACAATTCAATATTTATAAATTATGAAATTCAATTCTTTGTTGCATTAAAGTATACTATATTACATGTGCTCATAAACTTAACACACATATACAAATGGATAACAACCAGCGAAATGTATAATATTAGTAAATCAAGACGGAAAAATTGCGGAACGTTTTTCTTGAATTTAATTAAATACTAAAAATTTTCACTTTCAAAATAAATTTTATAACTACCAAGAAAATTACGGCTAATATTTTTAATAATATGTGTATTAACATTGAACTAAAAAAAAAAAAGTAAATGAAGATGGGAGAATCGCAGAACAATTTTCTTAAATCTTACTGAAGATATGGATTAAATTGAACTAAAATAATAAAAAATAGTAAATAAAGACGGGAGAATCACGGAACAATTTTATTAAATTTTAGTACATATTAAAGATTTTCTCCTTCAAAATAAATTTCTATAACTAACAAGTAAATTGCGTCTAATAATATCCTGTCGATTTTCGACGGGTTGCACACTAATTTCTTCATAATTTCATTATCTCTTTAGTCTTCATGTTGAAATCAAACAAGCTATTAATACCGGGACGGATGGAGTAATAAAAATAAGAAAAAAATGGTCTACGATCAGAAACTAATGCCGGACTCTGTTGGAAAGGGGTCACATCCAGTCATTCAATGTTAGTCTAGTAGCTTCGGTGAAATAAAATACTATAAATACGATAGGAATGACCCGTTTTAATTTGTTTACTGAGCATTTTGGTCGTTGGAATAATATACGTCCCAAAGATGAATATTCAACTGTTTGATACTCCCTCCGTTCCAATAACAATGTCTCACTTTCCTTTTTTGTTTGTCCCATTAGCATAGTCCCATATCAAAAATGAAAATAATTAACCCATTAAAAATTATAGGATTCACCACTTCCTATCTTTTTACTCTTGCTTTTTAATAGTCATACCCAAAGCAAGTGAGACCTTGCTATTGGGACGGAGAGAGTATATTATAGTCGATCGAATTAGGTTTTCATATTGATTTTGATTTAGTATTTTTGGTGTTACTATGAAATTAGATTGGTAATCGTAACCGTGAGGGCTCCGCAAAAACATTTACAATTTGCGAACCGTGAAAAAAATCCAAATAATTTAAGAGTAATGATATTCGGACACACTGTGGCCAATCACACGCGTTAAAAATAATAATAATATAGGTTTTGAAAATGGAAATATACCCTAATTGGGAAGCATAAACTTTATGGGGGAAATGTGATTATTTCTATTTTTACAATCAACTTTCTTTTTTTTCACGCGTGTGCTGTCCAAAGTATACGAATATCATTACTCATAATTTAAACGCTTTACAGATAAGGCAGGATCTTTTGATTTTCTTTTGAAAAGACATTAAAACAAGTGGTAAAATATAGAAAGTGGAAAATATTAATAAACATATTAACTTTCATATATTTGATGTCGGCCCGCCTAATCCTCCGGAGATTCTGATTAAGATTAAGTTAATTTGAAGCGGCCGCTAAGCCGCAATCTAACACGTTTTTATAATAACAAATAATATTAACTAAAATATTGATGGACTATATATATTTATGTTGTAATAATAAGATGAGCTTTCATTGTCAAAAACTTTTAAGAATATGGGGACATTAACTATATTTCTCGTACAGTAGATGCGGTAAGTGCCTAAGTAGTGCATATCATTAATATTGTCGAGGATTCCATTTATAAGAATGAATGCATAAAGAAATAAATTGCTATATATAAATGCATTAAAGGGGAGTCGACAATGTTTCATTTCGTTACTACCATCAAATTTTATCTTTGACTTATTAAATAAGTCATAAATATGTCCACAAATATGCATTAGAGCATCCACAGTGGGGTGCTCGATCGCCGATCGGTGAATCAAGCCACCCCGTCGTCGAGCCCCTCAATGCCACACCTGCCAGATCGAGCCACAGCTTGCCCCATCAAGCTAGCTCGATGTGCCACCGACCACAGTTTGTGCAATGCACACGTCTAATTAAAAAAAAAAACTTAAAAATTGAAATTGAAATACAGTAGCTTTGCAACGGTCATTTTTTGGAAGTGGCCGTTTTGTGCCGTTGCCAACAACGGCTTTCTTCCTTTAAAAAAAAAAAAAATAATTTTCTACCCTATATATACTCCTCCTCCCCCCTTCATTTCTCACTCAATTAATCATCTTCTACCTTTAAATTTCTCAAAACAAAATATCTTCGGAATCGTCAAGTTCAATTTCACTTCCCTCGCCATCGTTGTCTCATGGCACTGATGATGAAATCTTTTCGATTGTTGGCAAAATGAAGAAAGTTGTTGAGCAACATTTCGCAGAGAAGGCCCCCAAAAGAAAACGAGGAGGGAGACGACACATGTACCGCGATCGTGAGGCCGCCTACGATCAAATGCATTAACGACTCACAAATGATTTGATCGAACACCTTTGAAAGCGATTTGGGTTGGATGATTAGCTTTTGTTTTTAATTAATTTAACTTTCACATTTTAATCATTGTAATCTATTTAAATTAATGTAATTTTTTATTTTCAAATAATACTCCCTCCGTCTACGAAATGGTTGCCACTTTTGCTACTCCACTCACATTTATTGTGGGACTTTAATTCCACTCACAACAATATTCACTATAATTCACTACTACCTACTATATTCTTAAAACCCGCGTCGTCCACAATGTGACAATCATTTCGTAGACTGAGGAAGTATTAATTTAATTTTCGTTTTCTACAAATTCTATCCAACATTTCAAAACTAATTGTATAACGTCCCCTATCAAGCCAATTCTTGCAGCTAAGAGGTGCCATCTGGGGTCCATATACGACTTCCAAATATATGAAATTATTTCTACAGTTACGACTAGGAAAGATAATGTGTAATTCAAAGCATATTTTCAATCATAATTCCGTTGTTCCTCAATATCTCAGTGGTAGAGCGGTCGACTGTTAGCCGATTGGTCGTAGGTTCGAATCCTACTTGGGGAGATTTCAAGACCTATTGATTTTAACAACTGATTGCAGAGTTGATTATTCGGATCTTTCAATTTATAGATGTAGATCTCGGACCCATAAATGGGAATATTCTCGAAACTCACACAGAAAGAAGGAAGTGAGTAACCCATAAATAAATCATTTCCAACGGGTAAATATTTAAACAAATATCGACGCACAGCCCAACCCGCCACAAATAAATTGGGCAAGTAAGTATATGAGTTTCAAACATTTTCTTTTTCGGAAACCAAACTTTATCTCAGACAAAATTATTTCGACTACAGTAATTCCCAACATTTAGCGTCATTTCATACCATCATAGATTCCGATCTTTTCGATACTACTTGGCAGTTGATGGCAAAATAATAATATCATATTGTAATGAACATGAGAGATTTTGTAGTGGGCTTCCTCCTTAATTATTCACTAGGCCCTCAAATTGTCAGGAAATGTGTGATCATTTTGACGTTGGGTAGTTTAGTTATTAGTTTCTCATTATATTATTGATATTTCTTTTTTGTCGTTTTTTCAATTTCGGGCGATAAAGAAAACCACTTGATGGGCCTACTCCGCTGCGAGGCCCACTATGAACCACACTAATATAAAATTGGGTCCGACAATTTATGATTGTGAATTCATACCTGTGCTTCTGCGCCAACAATATTTATTAATAATATAAAAAAAAAGAATATCATGTGATATAGTATAATGAACATTAAAATATAAATTTTGGTCCACCTTCTTCATAAATATAAATTATGGCCATGTTTTTGAACTTAGGATCTAAATACCCCATTCCCTCTTTTATTTTTGATCCATCAATCCTTGATCCATTTTATTGACACTTGTTTTCCTTTCCAAGTTTTTTTTTTCTTTTTTTTCCTGTTTTTTTTATTTTCCAGCTTTTTTCTTCTTTTTTCTATTTTTTTTTCTTATTTTCCAGATTTTTTTTCTTTTTTTTCTGTTTTTTTTTTCAGATTTCTTTTGTTTTTTTTTATTTTCCAGTTTTTTTCCTTATTATTTCTTTTTTTTTCTAGATTTTTTCTTTTTTTCTGTTTTTTTTTCTATTTCTTTTTAATTGCCAAATTTTTGTTTGCCTCATTATTTTTTGTTTGTCTATTCATTTTTTTTGTTGGCCGCTTCTTCTTTGGTCAAGATTCGAGCGAGGGGAGCCGAAGGCCTCGGAGCGAGCCGAAGAAATCTAAATTGTTGCCCGACGATTATCCTTATATTAGTAATCGAAGCGAAGGCGGAGCCGCAAAATCGGAGCGGTATAACTTGAAATAATTGGAATTTTCGTCCCAAAAGTACCATATCATAACTTGGAACATCTGGAACTAATTCGACAATTCGTCCCAATTATACCAAATCTGGAACTATTGGCACTAATAACGCTAAATTCGTACCAGAAATACTAGAACTATTGGTACTAATACAACTAAATTTGTACCAGAAGTACCAAACGCCTTATATCTGCCCGACCCGACCCGCGCCCGCCCGCGTCCGACCCGACCCGTTCCGCGTCTTATTAAGGGTATTTTCGTCCCAAATTGAAAAAAATGGCCAAAATTTATATTTTTGAAGAAGGTGGACCAAAATTTATATTTTAATGGTCATTATGGCTATTTCAAAATATGTCTCTAAAAAAAATCATATTGGTCGACGTTGATTGGTACCCGTAACACCACGTTTTTATTCGAATTTGGAAATAATAAATTTGTGGAGAGTACGCATAATTCGAAACTGTACAATATGACACCGAAAACAATACAATTTTAGTATGTAAGCAGTAATATATGGGGATTCTATTAGACCTCCTATAGCTGTGAAATGTGTCTCATGTATAATACTAGTATATAAACTATATGGAAGAGACCAGAGGTAGAGTAGAGTATTTTCGATGGGTATCACTATTACGTGTGACGGGATGACATTTCTCTGTTTATAAACATGTTACGTTTCATTTAAAGTTTTATATTTTTTAGAAACAAAGACATTAACTTTAAAAATATTTCTCTATACTCTCATCATGACCGGACAACATGTACAAATTTCCAATAAATTATTATTTTTTAAATGTAAAAGAAAAAGAAATTGGGGGAGCCAAGGCTGTCTAAAGGCATGGCTCAAGCTATAGGTATGGTCCTAAGAAAAGATAGACGAAATATATGAAAAATCAATCACACCTGATAAGTTCGATCCATAAGATTCAAAATCATAGTATACATTTTATCACTAACTATCCCAAAAAGAAACTTGTATTTATGTTTTTATTTATTTATTCATTTATTGTTAGAATTTCTTTTAGGTGTTTAAGAAGCTACGTGCGATGCTTTAAAGTTTCAATTTGACGCGTGCAGTTTAAAGGAGAACTGCCAAAAAGGTTTGGAAATAAAGATCTTATGAGCTTCGGGCAATACATTTCGACAAGATGAGAATGTAAGGTAATATTATTAAAACTTTTCTTGATATACAGTGGATCTTTTTTATTATTTTTTTATTTTTTATTTTATTTGATCTTGTTGTAAATTGTATGCAATGTAAAAGTTAAAAATATAAAACTTAATGCAATATATACAAAGTGTAGATCTGGTAAGAACCATCTTTTATGTGATAAATGTCATCTACAGCCATAGATTACCATCATCCAATGGTTAGAATTACACATGCATTAAATAAAAATATAATTAGTTTCGTAAGAGAATTAACAAGTTAAGGATATAATAGTAAAACAACTATCACATCACAATCAAAAACCCCAACACAGAACGCAAGTTTCTCAAAATTTCTTCTCTCAATCTCACAATTTCTTCTCTCGTGTATCCTAATTCTCTTTCGAAATTCTCGATCGGTGATTAATTTTTGTTTCCATTTTTTATCTCCAACATAGTAGTCAAAACGCACTAGAAATCTCATGTTTGTTGTTTGAATTGAAGAAGTATTCTGCTCAAATGTGTTCGAAAGCAAAATGTAAAGCGAGAAGAATATGGATTCAATTGCTAAAGGTGTGCATTTTATGCATTACTCCAATAATATTAATATAGGTTTATTGTGTTGATTTGTTAATTTGTAGACCCATTATATGTTTCTAGGTTTCGATAAAGTATTAATTTTTTGTGCAATTTAGCATAAAGTAATGGAGTTCTGGTACCTCTGTACTGTAGTTTTCCTTGTATGTTTGTTTGAATGGTGCTAATTAATTTTTTTAATTGATAAATTTTGTATAGATATCTCATATTGATGCTGTTGGGAAAATTAGTAAAAGGTTTCGAACGATTCTAAAACTCTAATTGACCTCAACCGAGTAGATGACTGTCTTTAGTCTGATCTTAGCTAGTGCTCACTTTTTGAGCGTAGGGATTTTATCTTTACAGGTTTAAGCAGAAGAAGACAACCAGACTGAAGAAGAAAGTTCGTAAAGAACTCAGCTGAGGCCCAGACTCAGTTGAAACCTCAACCTTGACGAGGCAGTCGTTAGCACTCGCAAAATAAATTTTTAGCCTATGCCCACAGCTATATAGTTAACGGTGAGACCAGGGTCGATCCACGAGGAGTTGATTGTAGCTTTCTCTTACCTCCTTCCATCGGTGTTGCTAAAAGGCTTGGGTTTTTGTCACAGTACCCTTATTGGGCAATACGCTATAAACTAAATAACTGAAACTAAACAGAAGAATTGATCAATAGACAAAAGTAACTTGGCCTGGACTTGACTCATTAAATATGAACGCTTACTCGGTCATCGATGCAAATATATTTATCACATGCATGCATCGTTGGTTATAGGACTTGAATGCTGAGATCCCTTCTTACTCGTCACGCTCTCAACAAACCCTTTTCTGACCTATCCTTACTTAGTTGGCGACGCACCACCGACTCCCTACTCTGGGCAATACCTCTGTCGGAGTCATCGTTCAGTTTCTTGCCCAGAGAGCATTAATATCTAGAAAGGCCCAACAAGAAATCATCACGTCTTGTCCAACAGGGTAGACACATTCCTCTAATGCTAATCGATCTTAAGTAAGATAAGTTATGGAAAACACTCCTACTTCTTAATTGATTAGTGATCTAATACGTCTTAAGAGATTAACGGCCTATTAACCCCTTAATCGTATTACACCATATTGGAACAAGCTCTTAACATATCGGGAACACATGCATGCAATTATCAAGCACAATTTAGACCTCTCGAGTTTATTGGTTCATATTTAATTCATCGTTGTCCAGACCAGGTTAGAGAAACTAAGCTACACATAATTAAATAAGCAAAAATGAAAGAGATAAAAGAAAACATACTTGAATTGAAACAAAACATAATCTGAATGTCTTGGGCAACGACGGACTCCGACGTTACCTGAAAGAACATAAATAAAAATATAAAAATACTAAACTAAAAGTGAGTCGAAGCTCCTAACTAAGAATGAGTAAAATCTTATCTATCGGGAGTAGTAAAAAGTAAAAATCCGTTTGTGCATGATTTAAAGTAGTATTTATAGAGGTATGTGTAGGGTTTCTGATGGGCCTAGCCTAGAGTCGTGGGCTTGGCCAAGGGTTGCCTTCTTCTGCAAGACTTTCCTTCTTTAGTTGCTGCCCAGATAAACTTTCCTTCTTGGGCAGTTGTCCTGATTCTTCTTTCCTTGTTAAGTGCTGCCCAGATTCGTCTGTTCTTATCTTCAAGAGATTTGATGTGATCCGAATCTATATGGATAAGGAAAGATTGACTTGGTTGATTTCTGTCCTTATCTGCTTCTTTGGATAAGATGCATTTGTCCATTGCCCAGATGCAAGCTCTGGACAGTCAAAACAGACTTTCTCTGGGCAAAGTCCTTGTATTGGAAAAAGCAACCCCATTGAGCATCGACACATTTGATGCTAACTATGTTGTTCAAGCTGGAGTTTCTTCAGCTGCTCAGTGCCTTATATCTGTAACCTTCGCCTTTTTCACGGAATACATCACTGTATTGCCCAATTGCACCTGCTCTGCCCAAAACGCACTTGTTGTCCAAATTGTGCCCTCCCAGACACGAAAAGACACAAAAGACTAGACAAAGACTCTATCTAGACACCTTAAATACACACAAAATAATCACAAAATATGGACTCATCAAACCTCAACTGACGTACGGACTCAGTTGGACAGTGGCTCAGTTGACTTCTCAACTGACCCACGCAGCTGAAGGCATATAGTTCCAATGTAAAGAGAAGTTGTGGTTGAAGTCAGACGTCACGAAGGGGAGAAGAGAAGACATTGAAGATGTTGAAGACGGAAGAGTTGCAGTCCAGATTCAAATCTACTCGGAAGCACAAGTCAGCTGGAGAACTTACCATAAATGGGCCGACAACAGACGTGCAAAAGCAACGCTCACAGTTTCCATTTTAGGAAAGTTTCCAGAAAAGCAGGTGGAGTGCCATGCTTTTGGCAGACGTCAAACGACTCTTTGCAACGGCTAGTTAGATCTCCCTCTATAAATAGAGGTCTCCATATTCAAGGTCGGTGTGACACACATACGAGAAAGAAAGAGTAGAGAGAAATTCAAAGGTGAAGTAGCAGCAGCAGCAAACCACTTCTCTCCTTAGCAAGAAGACCTCAGTCGAAGTCTAGTTTAAGTAGAGTGTTCATACCTCCTCCTGTTCTTCAATCTAGTCTCTCAGAAATCCCCTTCTTAATCGAGTTTAGAGTTCAACTTCTTGCTTAATGTGTGTCCCAATAGACTCGCTCCCTTTCAGATCGAGTCTGTAGCCTTAGAAAGAAGCCTCCACTCTCCCCAGTGTTGAAGGTTTCCTTGTTGGATATCCTCTCCAGATCCAAATCCTTAGGTCCGACTTTGAACTCGTAATCAAAGTCACCAGGTTCCTTGGAACCCGTAATCCAATACTAGGTCCCTTGGAACTCGCAATCCAAGAATAGATCCCTTAGAACCCAGAATTTAAGATCCAGGCTGTGCACTTGTCCGGAAAAGTGTTGTAAGGTCTTGTTCGAACCTGTATCGAACTGGTTAGGTTTGCTTGGAACCCGTAATCCAAGTGGGGCGTTTGGTAAGCACACTTAAGCTTATCTAGTGGATTACTTTCCCAAAAAGAAAGTCGTGGGCATAGGAGGCTGATCTCTGAACCACGTTAAAATATTGTGTACTTTATCTTCTGCAATTACATTTAGTTTACCTGACCAACTGCCCAACAACAAATTGCAAATTTACAAACTGCACTAATTTGGGAACTTGATCTTTCCCATTTTCACAAAGGTTTCTAATGTAACCAGAAAAAGTACATCATATAAAATCAGAACAGAGAGATGAGCGAATGCTAACACCTACCCAAACCGCACTTCTCTTCCTTTTCCGATGATCAGAATCGTCTCCAGTTGTAATGCTCTCTCGCAGCTCTGCAAGAAAAAGGAGGGCCGAGGATGTTTCCCGGCGAACCACCTCCGAAGCCTAAGTTAGTATTCTGGGTTTTTTCTTTAGAAGTGAATGTAACAGGGAAAAACAAGTCTGAGAAAATTGTGTTTGTGTGTGTTGGATAATATATACTTGTGAGTTTTTTTTGAGAATAAAGCTGAATTGCTGCTTCATCTTTTTCCTTCACCTTTACACGCGCTATCGCCCTATTGGCTGAGACCCGATGTACTTTCTGAGTGTACCTTACGAGCATTAATTAAAGTGTCTTTGTTCGTCAGGTATACAACTGAGGAAGATTTTTAAAGAGAGACCTCAGGGCAGATCTCTAACAGGAGACCTCAAGGCAGATCTCTTAAGAGAGATCTCTCCGGGAGACCTCATCTCCATCATTATGCTACTCCTCAACACCTTCATAAGGTACTCAGGTTTCTTAAAGAGCTGGATATTTTTATCTCTATCATCTACTCCCCCCTACTCTGAATTTTGGGAGGTCTTTCTTTGAGAAATACAGAGTAATTTACCCTGCACGATTATCAAGACATGAGATTTCTTTAGACAATCCTACTTTCCTTCGCTAGGGACTTGCCTATTTTGAATTTTTAAACCAGATCTCAGTCCGCTGTTATTTGAGTAAAAAAAGGGAAACTTTGCAACTTCCTCTACTTTATTTCAACCGTCCTCCTCTCTCTTTTATATCGGGGTCTTCATCCTTATCTTCTTTTTACCTTTACACTCTTTCTCCATTTTACTGTAATTCCCTTATGGCGCAAACTCACTCTCTTTCCGCAGAGGATACCATTTCCGATCAACCGGCATTTCGTGCATCTGATTCCCAGCCTCATCTCTCCTCGCATGAAAACTCTCAGTCAGACACATCTTCTCGCACTCAAGTTAAGAGAAAACAACCTTTTGCCCGTCGCTCCCGGCGAATAGCCATCAGGAATCCCTCAAGCCCGGTACCTCCTTCCAACCCTGAAGAAGTCATCAACCTGACCGAGGGTTCACCCTCATCTAGCTAGGGGGTTAAAGAGGTGGATTCATCATTTCCTTCTGTTGAGACCTCTTCTTCTCTGAAGATTTCTGCCCCTCCTATTATGGCTCCAAACGCTATAGCAGGTGAATCCTCCCTAACTCCTGTAGAATTAGCATTAGTAAAGTCGCTGTTGAACTGTGATGAGTTGTTTGATATTAGCATGCTAGAACCGTATGACCGTCCTCATCTATTGGATTATCCATCGGTGGCTTTTTGGTATCACCAAATAGAGATAGGTTTAAGGTTTTCCCTCCCTGACTTCGTGACTCAAGTTTGTGATCTGCATAATTTATGGCCTAACCAATTTCACCCTTCTTTCGTCAAAATCCTGTTGACTTTCTTCATTTTGCTTCGTGGAAATGGGGGTGTCCCAACTCCCACTCTATTCCAAATTGTTTATGATGTGAAGCCCACTGGTGCGTTTTATTATGCCGGCGCTAGACCCAAGGGCCCTGCCCAATACTTGTGTGTTCCTCGCACGACGGGGAAAGAGTGGAGAGACAAGTACTTCATCATCACTCCTAAACAGGGTCGTTGGCCTTTAACCTATCCCCCATGGCAAACACTTCACTTGAAGCAGCCTCGTCTGGCCGTTAAGGATATCCCTCATATTACTCTCAAGGTGTTATCAAAGTTAACTCAAAGGGCGCGTACCCCCTTTCCATTCAATTCATTGCTATCTGACTCTAGCGTGCTTTCTTTCTTCGGGTTATCCCTTCGAGCAGATCATTCTTTTTCCATCGAGGGTGGGTTTCAACTGTCTTTTTATCTTTTTCTTTTCTGTTTCTCGAGTCTTTCTAACATGCATTTTATCCTTCGCACCCTACTTGACGCAGAAACAAGCTGGATTCAAGATGTGAAACTTCCTGATGACAAAGACTTTGATTTTGTCATTCTGTTGGAGGAGCAAGCTCGCCTGGACTCTCAGGCTCAAGATATCTCTCATCCCACCAATGAAATCTCTTCGTCTGCCGCAGCATTCACGCAAATGCTATCAGCTCCCTCTGTTGCCTTAGGAACCCTCATCAAGCCTACAACCATTAAATCATTCAGCTCGGGTGCACCCCTTCAAGATCTTGGCAAGGATAAAGTTACTTCTCGAAAGCTTTCCTCCCCATCCCAAAAGGAGAAAACTGGGGTGGACGCCTCTACCAGTCTTAAGAGGCCTCATTTCCCCCGACCTCCTGCCGGTATCACTAAGAAGTCTAAACATACCCCTCTTCTCAGTGGTTGCCCTCCTAAAGGTGCTGATTCATCAGGTTATGCTTTCAGAGGTCAAACCTCCAGCTCCCTCTGCAAGTTGCCTCCTTCTGAGTGCCTTTCCCTGGTACAAGCTATGCCCCTTTCAGAGGAGAAGGCTGAGTCTAGCCCTCCCTCTCTACATCAACTTCAGGAGGAAAGCGCTCAAGATTTGGTGAAGGTATTGCTGCTATCACGTTTTCGTTTTCAGAAAACATTCATTCTAGACATTATCATATTCTTACTTTCACATGTCTAACGCTTTTTTTCTCTCTCTTTTAGCTAATCAGTTCTCATGGTCGACTGCTGCAACTTCAAGGTGCTGCCCAAGAGAAAGAGATGGGGAAGCTGAGAGAGGCGTTAGTGGCTGGCCAAGTGCAGCTGCAGGAGTTGATTAGGGCGAACGAAGACCTGCAGCGCCAGAATCAAGACATCTTGGATACCAGCAGTAGGCTTTCCCTAGCCAATGACGATTTAAAAAGAAAGAATCAGGAACTGCTCATGTCTCAAGAGAAGATGTCCGCTCTATCTGAGGAGAATGCCTCCCTTAGCAATGTCAATGCCGAGCTCAGTCGTCATCTGTCCCAAGTTAGCAAGGAACTTGAGGGGACCAAGAGCCTACTTCATGCTGCCAACCTTTTTTATCAATCAGGTTATACGGAAGGGGTTCATTATTGCCGCAACTACATCCTTCGGACTTCTCTAGGCCAGCAAGCACTGCAAATCCTCCATCAAGGCCTCTTGGAATCTTTCCGAGCCTCACCTGAGTACCTGCTAGCTATCCGCCAAGATATTGCCCTCTTGGCGAAGAGATGTGGCATGACTGTGTTAGCCAAGGCCCACAGCTTGGGTTTTAAGGAGCCTATAGAGGTAGATCCGATAGTGAAGCATCTTCCCCCACCTCCCTCATTCAAGGGTGGTCCCTCTGCTCCTCTAGGAACAGTTTGATGGCTTCCTATCATGCAGCAAGCCTTCGAGGCTCTCACTGCGCCTTGCAATTTGTAAGCGGCCTTCTCTGATCTGCCTGAACCCATTTACGATTTTTTCCCAAAAGGCTTCTTTCAGGCTGCTAAGATATCAGGTATCTTACACCTTACTCTACTCTTACATGCCTATTTTCGTGCTTGCCATTGTAAATTTCCGTTCCTTCAATTAATCTACTTCATATCTCGCTTCTTCAGATGCACCTTCAACTGGTGGGGCCTCGCAAGTCCTTGGTGATGAACTAGGAAGGCTGGAGAATGTTCCTGGGGGCGAGTCTGCTGATGCTGCGGGAGCTGATCCTGATGATGATGCTGCCAATTTCCTTGCTTAACTGTTGTGTAGTCTATGTTTCAAACAATGCTCTTATTTTGCTCTCGTATTAGACAATTTATTTTGTATTTTGGTATTGAACAATTTATCTACTTTTGCCTTATTCTGTACATGTTGCACTCCTCACTTAGCAGCTTAATCTATTGCGCCTATCTTATTATCACGTTCTTGCTTGCCTATGCATTTTTTCCTTCTTTTATTTTTCAAATTTCTTTGCATTTTCATGAGGTATTACGGGACCCCTTAGGGGTGTAAGGTACACCCCTACTCCCCCCTACTCTAGATGGTTTTATCTTTTTGTTAAACCATTTAGAGTAAATACTTTACTTCATCTTACTAGGTATCGCACTTACTGCCTTATTTTGGCTTTGTAATGTCGTTTCTTATTTCATGATAAAACATAAACAAAGACAAAAATAAAGGAACAACTTCTCAGCCTTTATTTATTCACGACAAGTTCTCTTCGTGCCATTACAGGAATACTTGTCTAGCCAAGAAAGTATCCTATCAAAAAAGGATGGGCATGAGACCTGGCACGTAGATCCCCTCCCATTAAGACAAAAAAAATTTCCATAGCATGTTTCTAAACATAATACTTCTTCAGGTTACTAATGTTCCATGGTCTTGGTTCCACGTATCCCTCATGGCTCGTGAGCTCATATGCTCCACCAGGGAGTACTTTGGTTATCACAAAAGGTCATTCCCAATTTGGCTCAAACTTTCTCACCGGATGCATCGCATCAGCTCTCTTGAGCACCAGATCTCCTTCTTGAAACCTCCTGGTCTTTACTCTCGCATCATATGCTGCCTTTATGCGAGCCTTGTAAGCTAAAGCTCGTTGATGTGCCTCTTCACGCACCTCATCAATCAGATCTAAGCTATCAGCTCTCAGGTCTCTGTTCAAGTCCTCATTGTAGGCCAGGATTCTGTGTGTCGGAATCTTTACCTCCATTGGCATGACAACGTCGGTGCCATATACCAAACAGAAAGGAGACTGCCCTGTAGCTGTTTTCTGTCCAGTTCTATACGCCCACAACACCAAGCTCAGCTCTTCCACTCACTGAGACCTCTCTTCTTCTAACATTGCTTTAATACCATTCACTATGGTCCGATTGGTGACTTTCACTTGTCCACAGGTCTCTGGGTGAGCAACAGTAGCGAACCTCTGTTCGATTCCTCTAGCTTTGCACCAAGCTTGTGTTCTTTTTCCAAAGAATTGTGTTCCATTATCAGATACCAGCACTTTGGGCAGGCCATATCGGCAGCAAATATTCTTCCATATAAAATTTATGATGCTCTCCTCTATTACTGAAGATAAAGGCTCTGCCTCTACCCACTTACTGAAATAATCCACTGCTACGATGATGTGACATTTCTTTCCTGTTGCCATGGGAAGCTTGCCAACTAGATCTATGCCCCATTTGTCAAACGGACATTCTGCATACTAAACCCCTAGCTCTTCAGCGGGTCTATAAATCAGCGGCCCGTGCTTCTGGCAACTGGGACACCTTCTTACGAAGACCTTGACATCCTTCTTCAAAGAAGGCCAATAGTATCCAGCTCTCAGCACTCGCCGGATCAGGTCTTAGAATCTTGTATGACATCCTGCTATTCCCTGATGCACTTCCTTGATTATCCGCAGACCTTCCGCCTCTGTCACACATCTCAGTAATGGCTGTGAGTAAGCCCTCCTGAATAGGTGTCCTCCAATCAGACAATACTTGGCGTAGATTTTCTTTTTTCCAACTCTTTCCCCTTCTAATTGTTCCCCCGTTTTCAAGAAATGTAAAACAGGTATTCTCCAATCATTATTTCCTTCTATCTCATGAATACTCTTTTCTATTCGGCTACTTGCCATTTTTAGCAATGTCACTTTTTCAGGCATCGACCCATTCAGCGAGCTGGCTAGCTTAGCCAGGCGGTCTGCCTGTGCATTGAGGTCTCGAGGTATCTACTCTATCTTCAGGTGCTGGAAACTTTTACTCAGATCTCTGATCTGCTCCACGTACCTGACCATCCTTTCTTCTTTGATCTCGTAATTCCCCGAGACCTGCTGAACCACCAGCTGGGAGTCAGAGTGAATGACCACCTTCTGAGCTCCCAGTTCAGCTACCATCTCCAGTCCTCTAACGAATGCTTCATATTCAGCCTCGTTATTAGAAACTCTGAACTCAAACTTTAATACAAAACTGCGCTCGCTTTGGTCTGGCGTTACTATGACAATTCCGGCGCCACATCCCTCAGTTGTCACCGACCCATCAACAAAGACCTTCCACTCTGGCCATTGTACAGGTTGAGTAGTTTCTTGGATGAAGTCCGCCAGAGCCTGCGCTTTGATAGCAGTACGTGGCTCAAATTCTACATCATATTCCCCAAGCTCCACACTTCATTTCACCATTCTCCCCGAGAGATCTGGTTTGCTTAGCACTTGCTTAAAGGGGAAATTAGTTCTCACCACCACCCTATGAGCTAGGAAATACAACCTTAACCTTCTTGCTGTTGCCATCACAGCTAAGGCAGCTCTCTCCACGTCAGAATATCTATACTCAGCTCCCTGCAGGGCCTTACTGATATAATAGATGGGCTTTTGCATAGAGCCCTCTTCCTTTAAAGTACTGCACTCAGGGAATGATCTCCCACAGATACGTACATGTATAGGGTTTCTCCTGTGGTTGGCTTAGTTAACACTGGCAAGCTTGCCAAATGAACTTTCAGGTCCTCAAATGCCTTCTGGCAGCTCTCATCCCATTCAAATTTACTGTCCTTCTTCAACACCTTGAAGAACGGAAAGCTTTTTTCTGCTGAAGCGGATATGAACCGACTGAGCCCGGTGATTCTTCCGTTTAGTCACTGTACCTCCCTTATACTAGTGAGAGCAGCCATTTCCAGTACAGCTCGAACTTTATCCTGATTAACCTCAATCCCTCTTGGAGTACCATATATCCCAAGAACTTCCCTGATTTAACACCAAACGTGCACTTGGCTGGGTTCAACCGCAAATCATATTTTCTCACCACAGTCAGGACCTCCTCCAGGTCTTTGGCATGATGTTTAGCCTTCACACTTTTTACAAGGATATCGTCTACGTATACCTCCAAAATCTTCCCTATTTGCTCTTCAAAGATCGCATCCATCATTCTTTGATAGGTCGCTCCCCCATTTTTTAGGCCAAAAGGCATCCTTACGTAGGCGAACGTGCCGCATATGGTCACAAAAGCTGTTTTGACCACATCCTCAGGGGCTAACTGTATCTGGTGATACCCCTGATATGCATCGAGCATAGATAACAGCTCACATCCAGAAGTTGAATCAACCAATTGGTCGATACAGGACAGTGGGTAATGATCTTTCGGGCACGCTTTGTTCAGGTCCCTAAAATCTATGCACATTCATCAGCTACCATTACTTTTAGCTACCATTACTTTATTTGATAACCATTCGGAATACTGAATTCTGACAATATGACCAGCGTCCAACAAACTCTTGATCTCTTCTCTGATCACCTTTTCCTTCTTTGGCCCGAAGGATCTCTTCTTCTGCCTTACTGGCTTCACTTTGGGGTCTACATTCAGACGATGTAGAGCTACAGATGGGTCTACTCTCCTCATGTCCTTCGGGTTGAATGCAAATAGATCCGCATTCTTCCATAAACATCGGATTATTGCTTCCTTCTGCTCTTCAAGCAATTGCTTTCCTACCTTCGTGGTGAAACCTATTTTTCCCGGGAACAGTTCCACCATCATTAAATCCTCTTCCACCGGCTGCATTCTTGGTTCTAGTTCTTCCTCCACACCTCTCGTTTTTGCATCTTTATCCCGTAGTGGGCGTTCTGCCCCTAAGGCTCCCTTCACCTTCTGCTTGGCATGCTTTATGAATTTTACATAAGATTCTTTCGATACTTCTTGGTCTCCAGAGACCTCACCTACCAATCCCTCCTTGAGAGCTGGAAATTTCATTTTCATGTGGTAGCTAGAGACCACTACCTGGAAGTCATTTAGTGCAGGTCTTCCCAATATTATGTTATACGCCGAAGGTGTATCCACTACTAGGAACTTCACCATCTGAGTGTTTGAGGTCTCACCACTCCCGAGTGTTACCTGAAGGGTCACCTCCCCTTTGGGCAGTATTTCGCCCCAGCAAAACCATATAATGCTGTGTTCACTGGAATTAAATCAGCATTAATCTTCATCTTCTGGAAATAATCCCAGAAGAGCACATTTACCGCACTTCCAATGTCCACGAAGATCCGTGCCACTCGTTAGTTGGCCACTTCAGCACTGATCACCAGTGCATCATTATGGGGCGTTGCGCTCATCAAGTCATTGGGACCAAAGCTTACACACGCTTTTGGATTTGTCTCTTCTCCTGGGAATGAGTCCACCACGTCAATCTTCATGCCCATTGTCTCTGCTAACTCCTGGACCTCTTTATTCACTTGGGCTTTAACAGCTCTCACATAGGCTTTACGAGCTCGGCCTGAGTCTCCGTTAGTATTTCCTCCCATAATCATGTTGATATTTCCCCTTTTCGGGGGAGGATCCTCTCGCCTAGGGGGAGTTCTCTCCCCTTGGTCAGGTCTCTTCTGCTCTGGCTCTTTTCTCTTATAGCTTTTCTCTCTTTCTTTTTTGACAAATTGGAGTAAGGTATCATCCTTTTTCAGCAGTCGCTCAATAGCATCTTTCAGATGCCTACAAGAGTTCGTGTCATGACCATAATCATTGTGATACTTGCAGTACAACTCAGATCGCGGGTTGCGTGGAGCTTCCTTATAAGTACTCGGAAACCTGAAGTGAGGAGGCCTGGCAGCAACTTCCATGACCTCCACCAAAGATGCATTGAGGGGAGTATAATGGTCAAATCTTTCCGGGGCTCTCTTGGGCTTCTGCCCTCCCTTATCTTTTTCAACTCTTGATGCTGAAGACGACCTTTTCTCCGAGGTCTCCCTTTTGGGAATAGGGAGTTGTTCCTGTATCTTTCTAGCCTCTTGAGCCTCCTCGAGGTTGACATATTTTTCAGCTCTCTGCAGCAACTCTTCAAAGAATAGGGGAGCTCTCTTGTTCAGCAAATTAAAGAATAAACCCAGTGCTAAGCCCTGTATGAGCGCCTGTACCTTCACATCGTCCGAAGCCAGAGGAACTTGTAACACTTCAGCGTTAAAGCGAGTCACATACTCTCGCAAGCTCTCTGAGGGTCCTTGCCTCAATGCCATGAGTGAGGAGGACGTCTTTATGTGCCTACTCGCACTAGCAAATTGGTGAAGAAACATAGACTTGAACTCGAGGAATGAACTTATACTATTGAGAGGTAATTGAGAGAACCATTGCTGAGCTACCTTCGACAGAGTCGTAAGGAAAACTCTGCACTTAACTCCTTCTGTGTACTGATGCAACATTGCACCATTTTCAAATCTCATCATATGCTCAAATGGATCTGTGGAACCGTCGTACTCCAACATCAGTGTTTTGAAATTCGAAGGTAGCTGATCTTCTCTGATGTTCTTTGAAAAAGGAGACTGGCTGTTACCGGTTTTAACAGGCTTCTTAGGAGATTTCCTAGGCGAAGAGGCCTTCCGCTAGAGATCTTTCAATTGCTGTTTGAGGGTTGCGATCTCAGCATCCGTGCCTCGTCCTCTGCAAATTTTATTACAAAATAGGCAATCATGATTTTATTAGCGAGTGAGCTACTTAAAAGTGTCGCTAATATCTACTTTCTCTATTTATTCACTGACCATTTTTTGATTCAGTTTGAGGGCTCTCATACCCATCGCTTTCATACTGACCTTCGTCCACGAGTTCTCCCTGTCAAAGAAAAAAAAAATATTCAGATCGCGAACATTTATTTTCATATTAACGAGGCTTGAACTGTCTCATTGGCATCTCGTCACGATCAGGATCTTACAAGATCCATTCGTACCTTCTTGGCTTTTTCCTTTGCTGTGTGGCCAGATCTCTTACTTTGGCCCTCTAAGGGAGCCAAAGCTTTGGATACAGCTTGCTTCACCATAGCACTGAGCTGATCCATAGACACTGCATAGGTGACACTCTGCTGCACAGGTACTTGAGGTTCCTCTCTCGTGACCTCTAAACCCTTACGACCTCATTCTTTCTGAGGACTAGTCGACTTAGAAGCCTCCTCCTTCTGGGGCATCACCATCTTTGGTGGAGTTACCTTCAGAGTATTCTGATTCTCCTCCTCAGTACGTTCCTCTGAGGAGCTGTCGTCGCGCACCACTCCTTCAGGTGAGGACTCTCGATCTCGGACGGATATATTTTCCATGATTGAACCTGCATTTCGAGGTTTTCAACTATCAGTACCCAACCAAGGCATATCATCAAGGGCATAACAAGTGTTCAACACCACTCTTTCCCAAGACTATTATCAAGTCTCGCCGGGTATTTAAGAAACTCAAGAAATACGATTCAACATATTCCCTTTCCCCACCCACTTCTCCAATCTCTGTTAGGATTGTGTGAGACCTGCTCTGGGGGTCCCATGTTTCTTTTGATTTCGCTCCTTCGTGCTACGAAGGTTTTCGAGGTTCTTCCTCTGGGGATTATCTATTTTCAAGCCGTTTTTCAAATAGCTGATAATTCCCTTTGTCACGCTGTACTACTCATAACTCCCTACCAGATTGCGAACTAGAGATTTTTTTTTAAAGAGAACGTGAAAAGTGAGTGAAGCTTTAAAAGATTCTACCAGAATCTGAAAAGAGATTCAAAACACGAAGGTCTAGAAACCTACCAGCCCTTCCTTTAAAAAGAGTGAGAGCTATTTCCAAAGGAGAAACGCGAATTAACAAAAATATTCAGACCCATTTTCCTAATGCTCTTTCTTTCTCTTTCGAGTTTAAACTTTAAACCGACATCGTTGAAAGAAAAATACATAAAGAGAGTTTTAAGATGAGATTTCGATGAAAAATTCCGTTCCCACAGACGACGCCAGATAATGTAACCAGAAAAAGTACGTCATATAAAATCAGAACAAAGAGATGAGCGAATGCTAACACCTACCCAAACCACACTTCTCTTCCCTTTCCGATGATCAGAATCGTCTCCAGTTGTAATGCTCTCTCGCAGCTCTGCAAGAAAAAGGAGGGCCGGGGATGTTTCCCAGCGAACCACCTCCAAAGCCTAAGTTAGTATTCTGGGTTTTTTCTTTAGAAGTGAATGTAACAGGGAAAAACAAGTCTGAGAAAATTGTGTTTGTGTGTGTTGGATAATATATACTCGTGAGTTTTTTTTTGAGAATAAAGCTGAATTGCTGCTCCATCATTTTCCTTCACCTTTACACGCGCTATCGCCCTATTGGCTGAGACCCGATGTACTTTCTGAGTGTACCTTACGAGCATTAATTAAAGTGTCTTTGTTCGTCAGGTATACAACTGAGGAAGAGTTTTAAAGAGAGACCTCAGGGCAGATCTCTAACAGGAGACCTCAAGGCAGATCTCTTAAGAGAGATCTCTCCGGGAGACCTCCTCTCCATCATTATGCTACTTCTCTAGCTGAGTGTTCTCAACACCTGCATAAGGTACTCAGGTCTCTTAAAGAGCTGGATATTTTTATCTCTATCAGTTTCTAATACAACCCAGAATTTGTTGTACTATATATTCAGCAATAAACCACAAACAGCTACCTTTTTCTTTCCTGAAATTCTTCGCTTGGTGACTTCAACTTCGTGACAAGTTGAATACCGTTGAAATAACTTCTTCTTTCCTAAAATTCTTTGCTTGGTGACCTTAACTTCACGACAGATTGAATACGGTTGAAATAACTGCATAGAAAAAAGGAGGACCGGGGGTTTTCCCTGTGAATCACCTCCGACGCCCAAGTTAGACTTTTAGGAAGTAGGTTTTTTGTAAAAGTAGTAGATGTGTTTTTTGCTAAATATGCTTAACCTCCGTGTGATAAAGGGTTCTTCTCTATATATACCTCCCTGGCTTTGTGGTATGAAGTTACATGGATTGATTGTATCGCTATCTTCCTTTTACACGTGTTCGATAACTATTTTTTATTATGGGAACGTACCCTCCGACAAGCCTGAGTTTGTGAAGGTAAAAGCACTCTGTGCATGTCAGACTCATTAAATGACGGGAGACCTGATCTGACCTTCACGTCATGTCCTAACGCAAGACCTCACTAGGAAACCTAATGAGGGACCTAATCTGGAGGCCTGATTCGAGATCTATCCTGAGACCTGAACTAAAGATCTGATATGAGAACTGCCCCAAGAGCTTTTAAATGCTTCTTTCTTTAAGAGTTTTATTAAATCTTCTAAGCTAATCAGTCATCAACATCTTCTGTCATGCCTTCAACTAAGTATTATTATGACCAGGTAAAGGGTTTAGGTCTTCTTGAGACCTGGATAATTTTATGATACAATATCTACTTCCCCTACGCTAAATTTGTGAGACTATCTTCCTACAAATAGATTATTTTTTGATTTACTGAAGCTATCATTGACTCCTCAGAGGAGGAAGGGCCTCTTCAGAAATTCCCGTCCGTGGTCTCAGGAAAAGACCTGCACATTTTAAATTTCTCGAGTAACTTATACTTTTATTATTATTTTATTGAGTAGTTGGGGGGACTCTACAGTTCCCCCCTACTGTTACTCAACTGTCTTCTCTCTCTCTTATATTAGGAATTTCACTGTTCCTTTCCTTGTGGTTACACATTTTCGCTTCTTTTTACCGTCACTTTCTCATGGCTCAATCTTCCTCCCACTCCGAAGAGGACACCATCTCAGATCATCATGAGTTACAAACTTCCGATATCCATCAACACTTCTCTTTTCATGAGGATTCTCAGTCGGACACGTCCTCTCACGCTCCGAATAAAGATAAGCAGTGTTCTACCCATCGCTCTCGTCGCCTAGCATTCAAACTCTCTTCAGGTTCAGCGACTTCCTCAAACCCAAAAAAGATCATAGAATTGGCTGGAGGATCTTCTCCTCCCAATCAAGAGGCAAAAGAAGCAGACTCTCAAGTCCACTCTGCCCGGGCTTCTCCTTCAGCAAAAGACTCTGTTGCTTCTGTCTTCGCTCCCAATGCCATCGTAGGTGACTCCACTCTAACCCTTCCAGAATTAGAGATAGTAAAATCATGGTTGAACTGTGATGAGCTTTTTGATATTCGCCTACCTGAACCGTATGAGCGTCCTCATCTTTTTAATTACCATTCGGTAGCTTTTTGGTATAGCCAAATAGAATCAGGTTTAAGGCTTCCCCTTCCTGATTTTGTAGTGCAAGTTTGCGACCTTCATAACTTGTGGCCAAATCAATTTCACCCTTCCTCTATTAAAGTACTCTTTACATTTTTCATCCTACTTCGCGGCAATGGAGGTTTCCCTTCCCCTACCTTATTTCAAACTGTGTACGATGTAAAGCCCACGGGTGCCTTTTATTATGCAAGTGCCAGGCCAAAGGGTCCTGCTCAGAATTTGTGTAACCCTCGTAGCCTTGGTAAAGAATGGCGGAACAAGTATTTTGTTGTTACTCGAAACAGAGCAACTGGCCCTTTGACTATCACCGAAGGTAAACACTTCGCTTGAAGTAACCTCGTCCTGCTGTCATTACTATTCCTGCCATTAACCTCAAGGTGTTATCCAAACTAATGAATAGGGCTCAACTTGCCGCTTTCTCATTCAACTCTTTCTTATCTGACCCCTGCGTGCTTTCTTTTTTTGGACTAGCACCTCATGGAAATCATTCCTTCTCTCTTGAGGGTGGGTTTTATCCATCTCTACCTTTACTATTCACTTTTACCTTTAAATTCACGTAACATTTTTTCTCCTATTTTGTTCTCTACAGAGATGAGTTGGATCCAAGATGTGAAACTGCCTGATGATAGTGAGTTCGACTTTTCTATCTTGCTTGAAGAACAGGCTCAGAAAGAATCTCAAAATGCTGATCCTTTACATTCATCAAAACAAGCCTCTCCTGCTGTCTCTCTAACTCCACAACCACAACAAGTTCCTCCTCATTCCTCCAGTGCCATCATTAGACCCAAAACCACTAAAACTCTGAGTCAAGGTACTTCCTCCAAAGATTCCAGCAAGGACAAGACGACTTCTGATGATCTCCCTTCCTCTTTTCTGAAACTAAAAACCAAAGCAGACACCTCTGCTCGCTCCAAGAGACCCTTTCTCTCCAGGCCTCCTACTGGTGCTTCCAAAAGACCGAACATACTCTTCTCTTGGAAAGCTCTCCTCCCAGGGTTGCTGATTCATCTGGGTATGCTTTCAGAGGCCAAACCTCTAGCTCCCTTCGCTAGCTACCTCCATTTAAGTGTCACTCTCTACTGGAAGTTATCTCTCTTTCTAAAGAGGAAACAAAAACAAGCCCTCCTTCCTTGAAGTAGCTTCAAGAGGAAAGCGCTCATTGCCCAGTACAAGTATTCTTTATTTGTTTCACATTACTCACTTGTCTATCTAAAGACTACAATATTATTATTGTTTTTACATCTCTTTTCTCGGCATCATCACAGCTGATCAGCATAGACGACCAGTTATTGCAATTCAAGGATAACTCCCATGAAGGGAAAATGGAGAGGCTAAGAGATGCCTTAGTAGCTTGCCAGGTACAACTGCAAGAGCTTACCAAGGCTCACGAGGATTTACAATACCAGAACCAGGATATTCTCGACACCAGCAGCCAGCTCTCTCTAACTAATGATAATTTGAGAAGGAAAAACCATGAGCTTCTCAGGTCTCAGGAGAAGATGTCCTCCCTATCAGAAGAGAATGCATCACTCAGAACCATCAATGCAGAGCTTAGCCAACACTTCACTCAAGTTAGTAAGGAGCTCGACAATTCCAAGAACCTTTTGCAAGCTACCAACCTTTCCTATAAGTCGGGCTACACAGACGGGGTTCACTGGTGTCGAAGCTCCATTCTCCGTACCTCTCTAGGTCAAAAAGCACTGCAGATCCTCCATGAGGGCATTCTGAAAGCCTTCAAAGCTTCTCCCGAGTATTTATTGGCTATCCGCAATGACATTACTTCTCTAGTGAAGAGGTGTGGCATGACCGTGTTGGCCAAGGCTCGCAACTTAGGTTTCAAAGAGCCTATAGAGGTAGACCCTATTGTGAAATGCTTGCCTCTACCCCCCTCTTTTATAGGCGATCCCTCGACTCCTCTTGGGAAATAATGGTGGTTTCCAGTTATGCAATAGGCTTTTAAAGATCTCACTGCTCCATGTGACCCGCAAGCAGCCTTCTCTGATCCTCCTGAGCCTATCTATGATTTCTTCCCAAAGGACTTCTCTCATGTTGCCAAACCCCAAGGTACTCTATTTTTTCTACTTTCCTATATTTAGGTTTGCCTTTCTTGTTGCCTTTTATTCTAACCATTTTTACACCTTCTGCTAGATGCATCTCTGGCTGGTGACACCTCTCAAGGGGAGCTGGGTAATATATCCGGGGATGGCAATATCGATGCTACCAGGGTTGATCCGAATGAAGACGCGACTACCTTCTTAGCTTAGCCTTTATATGTATCAACTTTGAACAATATTTTATGTACTTCGGCATTGAACAATTTCCTTCTTTCTTTGACTTGCTTATGCTGCATTCTTTTATCTGGCAGCTTGAATAGTTATGATCGTTTTGCTATCGTAGTCTTGTTTATCTATCTCTTTTCTTTTTAAGCACATAATTTTGCATTTTCATGGGGTATTTCTGGACCCTCTAGTGGTGTAAGGTACAACTTACTCCCCCTACTCTAGATGGTTTTACTTCATTGTCAAACTATTTAGAGTAATTACTTTACTGCACTTCATTAAGCATTATATTTGCTGTTTTTTTTTTCGATTCTGCAGCATCAAGCGTTGTCACATAAAAAGTGTAAATAAAACAAAAAAGACTTCTAAGCTTTTATTTATTTGAAACAAGTTCTCTTCGTGCCCTTACAGGAATACTTGTCTAGCTGAGCAAGATTTCTACCATAAGGAAAGGTGGGAAAGAGACATGGCACGTAGGCCTCTTCCCAACAAGACAATTTTTTTCCATGTCTCCGATAAAGTGCACTTAAACATAATATTTCTTCAAATTGCTTATGTTCCATGGCCTTGGCTCCATGTACCCCTCATGACTCAGGAGCTCGTATGCTTCTCCGGGAAGCACCTTGGTCACCACAAAAGAGCCCTCCCAATTTGGCTCGAATTTTCTCACTTGGTGTATTACGTCAGCTCTCTTGGGTACGGGGTCTCCCTCTTTAAGCCTTCTGATCTTTACTTTCGTATCATATGCTGCCTTTATGCGAGCTTTATATGCTAAGGCTTGCTGGTAAGCTTCCTCCCGAACCTCATCAATCAGGTCCAAACTTTTTGCTCTCAGCTCCCCATTCAGATCTTCATTGTAAGATAAGATTATGTGCGTCAAGATCTTCGCCTCTACTGGCATAATAGCTTCAACACCATACACCAAATAGAAAGGATATTGTCTTGTAGCTATTCTCTGTCCAGTTCTATACGCCCATAATACTGAGCTTAACTCTTCTACCCACTGAAACCTCTCCATTTCCATCCTTGCCTTGATACCATTAACTATGGTTTGGTTTGTAACCTCTACCTGACCGCAGGTCTCAGGGTGAGTTACAATAGTGAACCTCTGCTTTATCCCCCTAGCTTTGCACCAGGCTTGTGTTTTCTTACCAAAGAATTGTGTTCCATTATCAGATATCAATACTCTTGGAAAGCCATACTTGTAGCAAATGTTTTTTCATATAAACTTTATGATGCTTTTATCCATTATCGAAGATAAGGGCTCCGTCTCTACCCACTTACTAAAGTAATCCACTGCTACTATGAGATGGCATTTTTTCCCCGTTGCCCTGGAGAGCTTTCCCACCAAATCTATGCCCCATTTGTCAAAAGGGCACTCTGCATATTGAACTCCTAATTCCTCTGCAGGCCTGTTAATCAGCGGACCGTGCTTTTGACAATTAGGACACTTTTTTATGAAAGCCTCAACATCCTTTTTCAAAGAAGGCCAATAATACCCAGCTCTCAGCACTCGCCAAATTAGGTCTCGATATGCCGAATGACATCCTGCTCTTTCTTGATGCACTTTCTTGATCATTTGCAAACTCTCTGCTTCAGTCAAACATCCGAGAAGTGGCTGCGAAAAGGCTCTCTTAAACAAGTAACCTCTAATCATGCAGTATTTAGCACATATTTTCTTCTTCACAGGTCTCACTCCCTCTGTCAACTCTCCTGTTCTCAGGAAATGTAGAATGGGCGCTCTCCAGTCATCTTTTTCTTCTAACTCACAAACACTCTTCTCCGTTTGACGATTTGCCACCCTTAGCAATGTTACCTTATCTGGCATCAATCCGCTCAGTGAACTAGCCAGCTAAGCAAGGCGATCTGCCTAGATGTTAATATCCCTGGGTATCTGCTCTACCTTTAAATTTTGGAAACCATTTCTCAAGTTCCTGACCTGCTCAATAAACTTGACCATTCTTTCTTCTTTAATCTCATAATTTCCTGAGACCTGCTAAATTATCAGTTGTAAGTCAGAGTAAATAGTAACTTTCTGAGCTCCCGGCTACGATCTCCAGTCTTCTAACAAACACCTCATATTCAGCCTCGTTATTTGATGCTCTAAATTCAAATCTCAGTAGAAAATTTAGCTCACTCTGATCTGGTGTTATCATGACAATTCCTACGCCGCATCCATCAGCTATCATCGAGCCATCCACAAAGACCTTCCATTCGGGCCATTGCACAGGCTGAGTGGTCTCCTGAATAAAATTTGCCAGGGCTTGCGCTTTGATGGCTGTCTGCAGCTCAAATTCTACATCATATTCTCCCAATTCCACACTCCACTTTACCATCCTTCTTGAGAGGTCTGGTTTACTCAACATTTGTTTAAAAGGAAAATCAGTTCTTAAAACCACTCAGTGAGACAAAAAATATAACCTTAGCCTCCTTGCTGCTATTATTACACCCAAAGCAGCTCTCTCAACATCTGAATATCTATACTCAGCTCCCTGTGAAGCCTTATTGATATAATAGATAGGCCTCTGCATGGATTTCTCTTCTCTTATGAGAACAGCACTCAACGAGTGGTCACCGGGATTGGTTTGGTTAACATGGGTAGACTTGCTAAATTAGTTTTTAGCTCTCCAAAGTCTTTTTGGCAGCTCTCATCCCATTCAAACTTGTTAGCTTTCTTTAATATTTTAATAAGCAAAAATCTTCTTTCAGTAGAAGTCGATATAAACTGACTAAGGGCAGTGATTCTCCCATTCAATTGTTGCACCTCCCTCACATTAGTGGGAGCAACCATTTTCAACACGGCTCGTACCTTGTCTTGATTTACTTCAGTTCCTCTTGGGGTCACCATGTATCCCAAGAACTTCCCTGGTTTGACCCCAAGGGTAACTTTGTTGGGTTCAACCTCAAGTTATACTTCCTTATTATAGCCATGACCTCTTCCAGGTCTCCAGCGTGGTGCTCCTCTTTCACACTCTTCACAAGGATGTCATCCACATAATCTTCCAAGATTCGTCTTATTTGGTTTTCGAATATCGCATCCTTCATTCTCTAATATGTTGCTCCCACATTCTTCAAACCAAAGGGCATTCTTACATATGCAAATGTGCCACATATGGTCACAAATGTTGTTTTAATCACATCTTCAGGGGCCAGCTGTATTTAATGTTACCCTTGATATGCATCCAACATAGACAGTACCTCACATCCTGATGTGGAGTCAACTAGTTGGTTGATACATGGAAATGGGTGGTGGTCTTTCGGGCATGCCTTGTTCGGGTCTCTGAAGCTTATGCACATCCGCCAACTGCCATTGCTCTTAGCTACCATGACTGCATTTGACAGCCATTAGGAATACTAAATTCTGACAATATGACCAGCATCCAGCAATCGCTTAATTTCCTCTCTTATCACTTTTTCCTTTTTGGGTCCAAAGGATCTCTTTTTCCGTCTTACTGGTTTCGCTTTAGGATCTATGTTCAAATGATGCAGGGCTTTAGACGGGTCTACCCCTACCATATCCTCTGGACAGAATGCAAATAAATCTGCATTTCTCCTCAAACATTGAGTTATGGCTTCTTTCTGTTCTTCAATCATCAGCCTCCCTATTTTCATAGCAAAACCCGTCTTCTCCAAGAATAGCTCTACCATCATCAATTCCTCCTCAACTGGCTGCATGCGAGGCTCTAAATCTTCTTCTACAGTTCTCATCTTTATGTTTTTGCCCTGCAATGGGCATTCTGCAGCTAAGGCTTCCTTCACCTTCTGCTTGGCATGCTTAATAAATTTCACATAAGATTCTTTCGATATCTCCTGGTATCATGTGACCTCTCCTACTAGCCCCTCTCTCTGATCTGGGAACTTCATTTTCATGTGGTATGTTGAGACCACTACCTGGAAATCATTCAGGGCAGGCCTTCCCAATATTATGATGTTATAAGCCGAGGGTGTATCCACTATCAGGAATTTTACCATCCGAGTATTTGACGTCTAGCCACTTCTCAATGTTACCTGAAGGGTTACTTCTCCCTTAGGCTGTATCTCTCCTCCAGCAAAGCCGTATAACGCAGTGTTTACTGGCGTCAAATCAACATTGATTTTCATTTTCTGGAAATAATCCCAAAAGAGCACATTCACTGCACTTCCTGTATCTACAAATATTCGTGCTACCCTTCAATTAGCTACCTCAACACTAATTACCAACGCGTCGTTATGGGGTTCCGTGCTACCCAAGTCTTCAGGACCAAAGCTTACGCATGCTCTTAAATTCATCTCTTCTCCCGAAAATGAATCTACTACATCGATCTCCATTCCAACTACTTCTTCCAGTGTCTGGACCTCTCTTATCACCTCAGCTTTGGCAGCCCTCACATGAGCTTTGCGAGGTTGGCCCGAATCCCCATTAACGTTTCCTCCTATAATCATGCTGATGCTTTACCTTTTCAGGGGGGATCTTCTCAACGTGGAGGGGTCCTCTCCCTCTGATCCGGCTTTCTCTGCTCTGGTTCATTTCTCTTGTATCCCTTCCCTCTTTCCTTTTTGACGAATTGGAGTAAGGTATCATCCTTTTTCAATAGCCGCTCGATACCATCTTTAAGGTGTCTGCAGGAATTCGTGCCGTGTTCATAATCGTTGTGATATTTGCAATACAACTCAGATCGTGGGTTGAAAAGAGCTTCCTTATAGGTACTGGGAAACTTGAAGTGAGGAGACCTGGCTACGGCCTCCATGACCTCTACTAAGGATGCATTTAGAGGTGTATATTGGTCGAACCTCTCAGGAGCTCTCTTGGGCTTCTGCCCTCCCTTGTCTTTATCAGCTCTCGGTGTTGAGGATGACCTCTTCTCTGAGGTCTCTTTCTTGTAAGCAGGAGATTGCTCTTTCGTTCTCCTGGCCTCCTGAGCTGCTTCCAGGTTAACATACTTATCAGCTCTCTACAATAACTATTCAAAGTACAAGGGAGGTCTCTTGTTCAATGAATTGAAAAATAATCCTGGTGCCAATCCTTGTATTAGGGCTTGCACTTTCACATCATCCGAGGCTAAAGGAACTTGTAATGCCTCGGCATTAAAGTGCCACAAATATTGACTCAAGCTTTTAGAAGGCCCCTGCCTCAATGCCATGAGTGAGGAAGATGTTTTCACATGTCTCCTTGTGCTAGCGAATTGATGCAAAAATATAGACCTAAATTCACTAAATGAACTTATGCTATTAGGTGGCAATTGATAGAACCACTGTTGAGCTACCTTTGATAGAGTTGTACGGATGGTGCAACATTGCCCTATTTTCGAATCTCATCCCATGCTCATGTGGGTCTGTAGAGCCGTCATATTCCAGTATTAACGTCTTGATATTTGAGGGCAACTGATCTTCCCAAATATCTCTGGAGAAAGGGGACTAACTATCACTTATCCTAACGGATTTCTTGGGAGACTTTTTTTACTAAGAGACCTTCTTCTGGAGGTCTCTGAGCTGCTGCTTGAGAGCTGAGACTCATCTCGGGATTTTACCATCCTTTTCTCCCATTCTGCATGTTTTCAAAACAGTAGAAGAGAGACGTAAGTTGGAGGTTACTAACTTAGTCATCATTATTATTGTTCATTCATTTTATTTGTCCACAGACCATTTTGAAATTTAGTTTGAGGACTTCCATACTCATCGCTCTCATAGTGGTTTTCCTCTTCAGGTTCTTCCTGCTGTAAATCACATAACATTCAAGTCATGAACCATCATTATTGTCTAAGAAAAGTTTAACTCATTTCGTTATCACTTCATCGTTATTAAGGTCAAACAGAACATGTTTGTACCTCTTTGGATTGCCCTTTAGCTGCACTGCTAATTTTCTTATTCTGACTTTCAGGTGAAATCATAGCCTTGGATACAGCTTGATTCACCATGACACTAAGCTGGTCCATTCATAGTGCAAAAGTAACATTTTGTTGTGTGGGAGTTTGGAACTCCTCCATCTGACTTCCTGCACCTTTGCAAGCTCCTTCCTTGTGAGGATTCATTGATTTAGAAGCCCCCTCCTTCTGAGGTGTAGCAGCCTTTGTAGGGCCACCTTGGAGGTGTTGTGATTTCCTTCGTCAGGATGACCTTCTGAAGAGCTATCATCACACACAGCCCCTTCAAAAGGAGGTCCCAGGTCTCGGACCATCGTGCTATCCATAACTACAATTCAAAGTTATCACGCATCAGAAAACGATCACAAGTGACTGTTAAGATCAATACGAGTGTTCAACAATACGCTTCTAGTAGGGAACTATTACAAGGTTCCCTCGAAGTTAGGAAATTCAAGAAACATGATCCAACATGTTTCCTCTTATCATATCATTATACACAACATTACCCAGGGCCATGTGAGACCTGCTCTGAGGACTTCACATGTTCCCGCCCTGCGTCTCTCACATCCTAACAATCAGCGGGGTCTTCATTTTTTCATCACCGAAAATTTTCATAACATTTACTGGAAAAGACTCTATTTCTTGACATTAGACTCGCAATAGGTTTTCACAAAACAACCAGGTGAAAGTCCAAGAAAAAAGTAAGGAGGAATTTGCGAAAATACAAGATATGAGCAAAATAGAAAAAACGTGGCCGAAGTTGTAACCGGGGTTACCCCCATATAAAATGACTAGGTCCTGAGAAAGTTAAAGACAAGCCACGAGCGAGAACCTCCACTCCATAATTTCTATTTTTAGGCTACGCTCGATCATGAAAAACTTTTACCACAAACTGGAATGTCCCCCTTTTCGTTCGGGGTTCAACATAAACCAGATTTGCTAGCAAAAAATAGAACAAAACTTCCCAAGAATGGCAGTGAGCCATTTTTCTTTAAAAAACATTTTTAGAGGAAACATTATGAGGAAAAAGAAAATCGTTCCCACAGACGGTGTTAGATAATACAACCCAAAATTTGGTGTACTATATATTCAACAATAAACCACAAACATCTACCTTCCTGAAATTCTTCGCTTGGTGACCTCAACTTCGCGACAGGTTGAAATAACTTCTTCTTTCCTGAAATTCTTCGCTTGGTGACCTCAACTTTGCAACAGGTCGAATACGGTTGAAATAACTGCACAGAAAAAAAAAGAGGGTCAGGGGTTTTCTCGGCGAACCAGCTCCGACGCTTAAGCTAGACTTTTAGGAACACTACGCCAAAATCGCTCATACATATCCGTTATCTATGTGAAAAAATTGGCGTAAGTATAGTGGTGTTATGTATGTTGCGCTAGTACATAACAGAGATTTATATGTTATCTATAGTATTATACATAACGGTTGTCTATAAATTAATAACGCTTAATTATCCGTTATCTATAATCTTTTACATAACGTTTCTACAATCAGTTATGAAAGTTCATCAATATCCGTTATCTTTATCGTTATAGATAACGGTAATTTTCATATACATTACGGACTTTTTTTTCATTATCTTTATCTTTATACATAACGTTTTGTTCCCTTATGAAAAATCATTTTCTCCGTTATCAAATATTTTCATAGGTAACGGTCGATTTTTTTACTACCTCATATTTATAATTTATTTGCAATTAAAATTGACCTAAAACAACAAAATAATAAAAATCATCCGTAAATCATGTCATATATCATCCAAAATATCCATACAATCGTCATCCACATTCCACACATAATCTATCAGTTGTATGTCCAAATAAAGATAACACATTGATGATGCAACTAGCTAGCTTGACATTTCAATCCGAACAACCTTCCTACGAAGATGAGAGGCATCCACTTAGCTTAGCGGCTCAATTGCAATTTTGTTCACATATACCTGGTGACATTAAAAATTATCCAAATAATAATCACACTAACTATATAAAAACGGATAAAAACTTCATGACTCAGTAAGAAATCAAACTAATGTAATCATGTATGCTGAATCAATGAACCAATAATGTCTATTATAAACTAACTCTTGATCAAAAAATTAATTAAATGAAGAACCAAACTAACTTTTGCTAGAAGACATGCTTAAGCCAACTTCAAGAGCTGCTCTCTTAGCTTGCAACTGCTCTTTCAGCCTTGCCACCTACCAGAGAGAAGATGCAAAGTTAGCACATCATGTCAAACCAGTCTGTGCACAAGATGAAAACAAAAAGAGAAGGTGCTTGTATGCTGAAAAATTGAAGTAGAAGATCAAGTGGCAAACAGGAATTATGCATATGTTCCAAAAAAAAAATTACAATGTCAGCAACTAAATTATATGCTACTGCAAGAAAAATAAAATTTTCATTATATTTCATATCGCACAAACCATTTTAGCCCAAATGTCCAGTCATTTTATAGAAATGGGAATGGGGAAAGATAATATCTGTATGGGCCTATAGCTTTTTTAAAAATGAGATCAGATGAATATATGTATTATTGTAGAAAACTAGCGAGGAAAAGAATATTCTTCTATCATTTTGCAGAATTTTAGGCCTTATATAATGGAGTATTAATTCATTTATAGGAAACATACAAACAAGGCATCATGTGAAGAAGAGAAACCAGGCGTACCCATCTGAGACAGAAATCCATGAAGAGACAACCACACAGTGGTGTTCTATCAACTGCATCCTTATACGGAGCTTCATCCCAAGGACTAAATTTACTTTATGAAAACAAAGTCACAAATATCAGAAAGACAGAGAAAAAAATTACTAAATCATCATTATGCTAATTTCTGATGTATATGAGGACCAAAATCTAGTTGCTAACAAAAATACTTTGTTCCATCTTGATGGTCCCGATACGAGTTACTGGTGTATTGGGGGGGGGGGGAATACACCAGTTACGATTTTCAAACTTAACTCCCAAAAATAACTTCAACTGAGTAAGGCAGCTCAGTTGGAATCACAACTGAGTAAAGAACACTCAGTTGGAAGTGAAGTGCTGCGCGGAATGTGGTGGAAATTAAACTCGTAAAACAACTCACGCCTTTTTGCACGGTTGGTCAAAAACCAAATCAGTTGAGAATGCACAGATGCAGATTGTATGTTGGTTAGTCAGTCAGTTGAGAATGCAAGAAATAAACAAAATAAACACTAGCACACAGAGATTTACGTGGTTTGGAGAAACCTCCTACGTCCACGGAGAGTTGTGAGTCCACACAACTCTGTCCAAGTTCTTCTGGACAAACCACTCAGCTTACGCGGGCTGAGCAACCGTTAAGGATAAGTTTGCGGGTACTTATCAACCTTACAGTTTAGTTTTCGGGTACTAAACAACCTAACTACTCAGTTGCAGGAAGAGTAGGATCCTAAACCTTTTCAAGTGAAAGAAAAAAGGGGTTCCAACTAAAAGCTCGAACACGAAGTGAGCTATGATCTAACTCTCTACGAACTCTCAATAAGTGATGTTCTCAAGGTTCGATCTAAAGACACAAAAACTAACTAACTCTAGAACTCTCAACAAGTGATGTTCTAAGAGATTAAGTTCAGTTCAGCTCGTGAAGAATATTGCTCTTTTCTTTCGCTCTCTGGTTTCTTCTCGCGTGTGTGTCTTGTCTCTTTTTCGAATGAATGAAGGCCTCTATTTATAGGCGGAGAGTATCAACTAGCCATTGGAGGAGCGGTTGATCTCTGTTCTTTGAAAGCGATGGCTTGTCTCTCATCTCTGCAGACTTTCCCGATATGGCATCTGTGCTCTTCTGTTTTCCATCTGAGATAGCCTTGTGTTGGGCCAAATGGGGTAATGACTGAACGGTCAAACCCTCACGTGACTTCCTTTTTGAAATTCAAATCTTAACAACAGACTTCCAACAAGGAGTGGTCGGTTAAGACTTTCGATCTTCAACTAACTTGTTCTGCAGCCGATGTTCTATCTGACAACTAACAGTTGAACTCTCGGCTGACTTCATCTTCAAGCTGTTGATCTTCTCGGTTGAGTTCTACAACTGATGTTCTGAAACTGAACACTCAGTTGTCTTCCTTGTATCTGATCAGTTGGGTTCGAACGCTCAGATGACTTCCTTTCATCTGATGTTCTCTTCCCCTTTACTGCTTCTGATCAGATGAACGCTCAGTTGTTTTCTTTACAACTGATGTTCTATCCAAGTGATGCCTTGTTGCCATCTTCAGCTGGAGACCTGTAAAGATAAAATCTTAACAATGCTCAAACAGCGAGCCTACCTACTAACATTAGGTTCTAGCAACATCTACTCGGTTGGGGTCAGTTGGTTTTGGAATTCATCAAAACTCTTACTAATAAATTTCCCAACAATTTCTCCCTTTTTGATGATGCCAAAACCACTTACAACTTCAAACCGCTACTGATCTAAACCTTACTAACTTATCTAAAATCTCAGCTGAAATTCTAGACAGTCTATAAGATAAAACATCAAAGGGTTAATACAGTTATAACATGGTATTTAAAAGACTTTGCGATTCAGAGCTTGGACAATGAGGGATTGTTCATCAAGGTGAATCGAATATATATACTTGAAGTTTTCATTACAACTGATGATTATACAGATAGGCACAAAAACCAAAAAATTACAACAGTTGCGTGAAAACTAACTGAGCTAAAATTGTAGCCCGTACTTACTAAAGATCCTAACAAAAATCTCTCTCTTGGCAGGTGACTCCTTAGAAATGTCCACTCCATGCTCCTTGCAAACCTGCCTCGCCTCAGCTGCGATCTTCGTGCGGTTTGGGTTGCTAGAGTCTGGGAGAAGAGGAGGCCGATAAGTAACCCTCTTGGGAACTGGAACTGTGTTCAAGTCCAGATTGGCGTCAATCATAGCCCACCTGAATTGACTGAACATGCCTGGGTCTCCTGAGTGCAACTCGGTCAATGCTTCCTTGAACGCTTTCCTCGGGTTATCAGTTGCGTAAACCTTCCTATAGTAGAAGTCGTTCACGAACTCCTGCTTGAACAACTCCCACTCTTCATTCCACTAGGTCGGCATCCACTTGTCAACATGCCTAAACCGACTCTCGACCTTGGACTTTGCTGGCAACCTTTGTTGCTTCAACCGAGCTTCCGCCTTTGATTGAATTTTGTTAATGCAGCGTCGGCTGCCGGAGGCAACGTTGCGGTCCAGGTTCTGGGACACCTTTTTAGCTCATCCTCGAACTGGTTCACCCTCCTCGCCTGGCTGGCGGCAAACTTCCTGATCCAGCTCGGGTTCATATAATCCTTCTTCTTTACATCCATAGCCTTGGCCACTGCAATGCACTTTTCGGTTGTTATCCCGTCTAGTTCAGAATCCAGCTCGGCTGCGATCTCGGCTATGGAGCTGTAGGAAACTCCAAACTTCTCTGCCTGCTCCAAGTCTTTAGACATCTCAGCTCCACCGACTTCAGTTAACTTGGGAGCAGCAAACTTCCTCTTCCTCAGCTGAGATTTTGATGATTGAGCAGCTGGCACTCCTTGTTCTTGGGTCTCTTCTTCTTCCTGCGCCTCAACCTCCGTCTCCTTCTCTTCCACCTTTTTGGCATCAGCAACAAGGATTGCTACTGAACCGTTCAGAGAGTTGAGTTTATCCTCGGTTAGTTGAACACGGTTGAAGAGTTCATCGACCGCACACTCCAGCTCGACCTTCTTCGCCAGTTCGGAGTCTTGGCGCTCTTGTTCGGCCTTCTTCAAGACAGAGAGGTTGTCGATGACCTCTGTCTGAAAAGCAGCGAACTCAGCCCAACACGACTCGAACCTGGACTCCCATTCTGCATCCTGTGTCTGTTGGGACTTGGCAAGATTTGAGTCGGCCAAGGATTTGAAGACGTTGAGCTCCGACTTCAATCCCAACAGAGTTGACTTCAACTCCGACACTTCTTGATTGGTGGAGGAGGAGAATTCATTCAGCTTGGTCGACAGTTCAACATTCTCCTCCACCAGTTGTTGGTGCTTAACTTCGTGCGCTTCCATCGCCCTCAGCTGGTCATCTTTTTGGTGCTGGAGGTTGGCAAGCAGTTCAGTCCTCAGCTGGTTGACCCTCTCAGCTACCAGCTCACAGATTTCTTCAGTTGAGGGAGCATGCTGATCAGCTGGAGGGGCTTGAGTAATCAGAGCAAGAGGCTCAGCTGTGACCGTGGCTTGTCTGTTGGCCAGGTACAGCTTCAGTTTTTCTTCTTCTTCTTTCGCTGCTGCGGCGGCTGCATCGACATCCTCAAGGAAATCAGCTGATTTAACCAACATGCTGTCTATAAAGTCGACGCACTCCTTTCCAGCTGCTTCCCTGGTGTCCGTTCCTTCAGCTAGACTCTGGTCCAACCGACGAGTGAGCAGAGCAATCCGGTTGTTGTACGCCACCTCCAAGTTGGAATAGTTGAAGTAGGCTCGGATGCGGGACTCATCAGACTTCAGCCTGTCCCAGCTTTGCACCCTGATCGTATCTTCTTTAACGTACTAATGGCTGAAGATCAGGTGGAACTGGTACAAGAGCTCGGTTCCCAGAGTGGCGAAGATGGGCATGTTGCGAGCCTCAGGGAACAAGCCTAGCAGCTTTTGAAAGCAGTAGGCCACCCTTCCTTCGTGCTCCTGCGCAACTGCCTGAAGGTCCTCCGCTTCATTTATTGGGGAGAGGGTAAGATTATATGGCTGAGGTTCAAGAGATTCATCGATGTTGGCCAAAGAGTCGGTCGCAACATCGGCATCGAGCTGAGAGCTCGGAATTTGGGATTCGATTGGGAGGGAGGTTTCAATGGTTTCCTTAACATAGGCCGAAGGAGCGGTCACGATGTTGATATCGAGCAGAGTACTCGGAATATCTGGTTGAGAAGGGGTAGAAAGAGCAAGAGGCTTTGGGGGCGGTACGGCATTATCTCCTGCAGTAGGGGAGGTGGGAATATCTTCAAAGTCCTCAGATGAGGAGGATGCATCCGACGTCACTTCTATCTCCATTCCCTCAACCTCATCAGCTCCGGGGGCTCGAGGGGCGATCTCATAGATGGCAGCCTCAGTTGAGCGGCTCGACTCAGATGGCTCTTCAGCATATACTCTGATTCGGTTGTAGAAGTGGCAACACATGCTTGTTTCTTGGAGAACCATGAAACCAGCTTGCTTCCCATGAACTGACAGTGTCCAGAAGTAGACTTTCTGTCCAACCGATCTCCGGCTAGATCTGCATCTGAGTATCCGGTCAGCTGAATGTTGTCGTCGGTTGGATACCACAACCCAACATTAACAGTTCCCTTCAGATACTTAATAATGTTCTTTGCTACTAACATGTGTGCTTCCCTTGGTTGAACTTGGAACCGAGCACACACTCCAACTGCGTATGATATGTCTGGCCGGGTGGCAGTCAGATATAGCAAAGAACCAATGATCCCTCTATACTTACTGGCATCCACGAGCTTTCCTTCAGTTCCAGGTTCAATCTTCCAGTTAGTATTCATTGGGATCCTTGTGGTCTTACTTGTCTGCAATCCGAACTTGGTGATGAGCTCCTTTGTATACTTGGATTGATTGATGAAAATCCCTTCTGGTGACTGCTTCACTTGTAATCCAAGGAAATAATTCATCTCGCCCATCATTGACATCTCGAACTTCTCCTTCATGAGGTTTGAAAATTTTTCACACAGTTCCTCCGACTTAGAACCAAATATGATGTCGTCAACATAGATTTGCACAACAAGAATGTCATCTCCAACTTTGATGGTGAACAGGGTTTTGTCAACTGACCCTCGTTTGAAACCCGAGTTCAGAAGAAAACCACAAAGAGTGTCATACCAAGCTTTGGGTGCTTGTTTTAGTCCATAAATTGCTTTCTTCAACTTGTACACTCTTCCATCTCCAGTCTCAAAACCAGGAGGCTGTTCAACATATACATCTTCCTTGATATCTCCGTTGAGGAATGCACACTTCACATCCATCTGATACACCTTGAACTTGTGATGTGCGGCATAGGCTAGAAAGATTCGGATGGCTTCCAACCTTGCAACCGGCGCGAAGGAGTCCTCGAAATCGATTCCTTCTTGTTGGCTATCCTTGAGCTACCAACCTTGCCTTATTAATCACTATGAATCCAATGGCGTCTCTCTTGTTTTTGAAAATCCACTTCAATCCAATAACCTTGACACCATTTAGTCTTTCTACCAACTCCTATACACAGTTGCGTAGAAACTCATTCAGTTCTTCTTGCATGGCTGTTGTCCAGTGAACACAGTTGAGAGCTTCCACAACATTCTTTGTTCTGGCACATCAGCTACAAAGCAAGAAATCATGGCAACATCTCCAACTTGCTCGAACTCCTCTAGAACTGCCAACTCTTCAGCATATTGGGCATAAGAATTGGAATCTTCCTCGGTTGAATCCTGAGTCGCAACTCTGCTTTTGTACGCACACCTTCAGTTGGGTCTCCGATGATGTTGTCAGTGGAATGAACTTCATACCATCTTCGGTTGCGTCTTCCTTCTTCTTCCACATGTGGGTGTTCCGTGATCTGAGTTGGAGTCTTCAGAGTTGGTGATTGATCAGCTGTTGAGTCTGGATCCTCAACATTGACATTATTTGAACCGAACTTGGTTGAGCTTCGGATGCTGATGCAGTTGGAGGGGCATCAGCTGGAGTTCTCCCTTAAGATGAGCTGGGGTCCACGCATTCATCTTCAGAGGAGTATGGATCCTCATCCTCAGTTGCCCAAACCAGTGGTTCAGCTAGATTCTTTTGCCTTAGAATCTGAGATCTTGTGACGGCTGATGGGACATGTGGGTCAACCTGTTGTCCTTTAGCCTGTTCCCTGCACTCAAAAGTAGATTCATCAAAACTAACATGAGGTGTTATCTCCACAACACGAGAGCCATTGTTGAAAACTCTATAAGCCTTGATCCGAGCAGCATATCCGAGAAATATGCCTTTCGAAGCTTTGGCATCAAAAGTTTTCAACTGAGTCTTCCCATTGTTGTGAATATAACACTTAGAACCAAAAACGCGAAAATAAGAAATATCTGGCTTCCTGCGTCTCCATAGCTCGTATGGTGTCTTTTCCAACCGCTTGGTCAGAAGAGACCGGTTCTGAGTGTAGCAAGCAGTATTGATGGCCTCAGCCCAAAATCTTTTTGGTAGAGCTGAGCTGGTTAACATGGATGTAGCTACATCCTTCAGCGTTCGGTTTCTTCACTCAGCTACTCCATTCTGTTGCGGAGTACGCGCGGCTGATGTTTGATGGGTAATTCCATGCTTTTCGCAGTACTCGATGATGGTTTCATTTAGAAACTCAGTTCCTCGATCTGATCGGATAGAAATGATCTTCATCTCTTGTTGGTTTGATATCCGATCCATCAGCTTGGGTAGCTCATCTCGAGTTTCACTCTTGTGGTGCATGAAGATGGTCCACGTATATCTTGAGTAGTCATCAGTTACAACCAGGGTGTACTCGTTCCCGTTCAAGCTCTTTGGTGTAACTGGCCCGAAGAGATCCATATGGATCAGCTGTAACACTCGGTCGGTTGAAGGAGTCGACTTCAACCGGAAGGAGAATCTAGCGAGCTTTCCCAACTGGCATGCACTGCAGATATGTGTTGTTGAAAACACTCGGTTTGGTATGCCTCTTGCATGTTCTTATCTGGCAAGTCGGTTCATAGTCTTGAAGTTCAGATGGTTGAGCCTTTTGTGCCACAACCAGCTCACATCTAAACTGCTCTTTGATAACAGGCAGGTGTCAGGGAGACTGCTGTGCCAGTCAGCGTAGTAGACATTCCCGGTTGGTGATCGATTTCCCAACAATATCACCTGCTTTGATCCTACATTTTTTAACCCTGCAACCCTGTGCATCAAACTTGACAGAAAAACCATTATCACAGAATTGGCTGATGGAGAGCAAGTTATGCTTCAATCCATCAACATAAGAAACATTAGAGATTGAAACATGATTGGTTTCAAGTGTACCGTAACCTCTGGTGTAACCTTTTGAGTTGTCACCAAAGGTAACTGATGGACCTTCTTTCTCCACGAAACTTCCAAGCAAATCCTTCAGATTCCCCATGTGTTTCGAGCATCCACTGTCCATCACCCACATTGTTGCAGACGCTTTATTCTTCCTCAGCTGTTTCTCCTGTACCTGCAAAGAGAAACTCGCTTAGGTCCCCAATTTCAGTTGGGTCCTGGAAGGTTAGAACTAGTTCCCCCTGGAACTGTGCATCGCTTTTCCCTGTATACTCGGATGGATTTATCATTCCAGATCACTTTTCCTTCATTATCCACTATAACAATACCTCGGTTATCCTTAGGCTTGTTGTTAGTAGTGATGTTCTGTTTCTTGGGAGGGGTTGGATTTCTCCCATTCTGAGCTTTCGGAGGAGAGGCTTTCCCCCTGTTTTGATGGCGATTCTTATCCTGTTGAATTTGTCTGTGAGGTCGGACGCCATGTTGGAATCTTTGTGGCTTGTTCTGATTCCAACTCCCTGAGTGTTGTCTGTAGCTGTTCATGCCCTGTTGGTGATTCATATTATGGCATGAATATCTCCAGTTGTTCGACCTGTTCCTCATTGGTTGACTCGGTTGGAACCTTTGGTTGAACTGATGTTGGAACCGCTGTTGATTCAGATGATTGAACCCTTGTCGGTTCTGCGGTCGGTTCCATTCTTTCTGATGTTGACTCTGTGGTTGATGCAGAGGTCGGTTCTAATTCTGAGTTCGGTTGTGATTATGCCTTCGATGCCTCTGATTCCTCTTCTGACTTTTGGAGCATTCCCCCTCGGTCGATGTCCCAATCGATGGAACATTCTGTCCTCCATCTACTGCTCCTTTTCCCTTCTCACTTGTGGTTGCCTTGGTCGGTTGAGCTTGCTAAGAGGTGGAGGTTGAATTACTTTGTGGTGACTCAGGTTCCACTGTGCTAGGTTCGGCAACCTTGACCTCAACAGCTTTGATGAAGGTTGCTGGAGGAATTCCACTATCTTTAATCACGTCATACCCGAGTCCTGACACATCATCCATGTGTCTACTGTAACTGATAAGATTCTCGATGATCTTGGATGACTGATACAGCTTGATTAGATTATCCTTCTCAGTTTGCAACTCCTTGAGGAGGACAGTTATTTGCTTGGTTTGCCCATCTGACTTCTTTATCAGCTTTTCGATCTGAGTCTCTTGATTTTTCAACTTATCTTGCTGCTCCTTGATCTGCTTCGTCAACTCCTCATCAGTTGGAGCCTTAGCCTCATTCAGTTGACTCTTGAGATTCTCAATCTCCTCGGTATGGCTCTTGATCATATCGTCCTTTTCGATTAAGGAATCTTCAAGTTTGGTGAACTGAGCTTGAAGACTCTTAAACTTAACCGATTGCTGATGCAGTTCCTCACTGAGTTCTTGAAAGTCACTCCAGGAGGGTTCCAACTCTTCGTCCAGAGATTCCTGCATGTTAGAGGTATTGAAAGAATTTAACTTAGCAGGATTAGAGTGTACCTCAGTATCCTCTTGATCGGTTCCAAGTGCCATGAGGCATTGATCCTGACTGATGGCGTTGTTGGTAGAAGTCAGCTCATCCTCATCTTCAGTGTCAGTGAAGATGTCCATGTCGTCAGCTGCTTCTTCTGCTACCATGGCCTTGTTCTTTCCAGCTTGCTTGGCCCTCATCGCTTCTCTTTCTTTCTTTGAGAGGTCTGGACAGTCAGCTTTGAAGTGTCCCTCCTTACCACATTCAAAGCAACTGTTGGTGACATGCTTTGAACTGTCTCGAGTTCGGTTTGATTTGTAGAATCGTTTGTATTTCCCGAACCGAGTGTCCATGTCGGCTAGTTTCTTTGACAGGGCTACAATGTTCTGTTGCAGTTCCTCTCTGCTTGGCTCATTTGCAGTTGTGTCAGCTGATCTGGTTGGCCTCGATGTTCTTGATTTGGAGTAGTCAGCCCGAAGAGCAACTGACTTTGAGGCTGAACCAACATCCTCAAGTCGACTCGTCTGAACCGAGGACTGAGATCTTCTTCGGTTCACCTTATACTCATTTCCCTTTAAGATTGAGACCAATCTTTCAGTTCCCATTTCACCAAGGTCAGCTCGGCTCTCGTGGATATTGGTGAAAGTATCCCACTCAGCCGGTAGAGCTTGCAACACTTTGAGATTGATTTCTCTTAGTGTGTATTTTCCTCTTCGGATGAACTGGATTCTTCTGAGGATGTCCATAAATCGGAGCTCTAGCTGATCAATTGTTTCATCTGTCTTCAGACAAAAGTTGTTGAAGTCTTGGCATGCATGTGAGAACTTGTTCTCCTTCGTCTCATCGCTTCCTTCACTCAGCGATGCCAGGATATCCCACATTTCTTTGGCAGTCTCACACTCTTCAATCCAAGGGAGATAATCTTGTCCAACAGTGGACATAATCGTGCTTTGAGCCCAGATATCCAACTGGCTCACCTTGGCTTCCTCTGGAGTGTAGTCTTCCGGCTGCTTCTCCACAAACTCCACAACTGTATCCCCATCATTGGGATTTGTAGGAGTGCGAGCGATTCTTTCTTTGATGACGATCGGTCCGGATGAGAGTACTTGTTGCATCCTATGATGCTTCGACAATAGGATCTTCTTCATCCGCGTCCTCCAGGATGTATAATTTACTACCGAGAACATGACAACGATCTTGTCCTTGACGTCCATCTGCACACAACAACAGAACAAATATGCAAGCAAATATGCACTAGCGTGAAAAAAGATCTGTTCAGTTGACCACTGAAGAAACTTTCTCGAATTCACACCTTGTGAAACAGAGTCAGTAGTCTTTTGAACCACTGCTCTGATACCACTTGATAGTCCCGATACGAGTTACTGGTGTATAGGGGGGGGGGGAATACACCAGTTACGATTTTCAAACTTAACTCCCAAAAATAACTTCAACTGAGTAAGGCAGCTCAGTTGGAATCACAACTGAGTAAAGAACACTCAGTTGGAAGTGAAGTGCTGCGCGGAATGTGGTGGAAATTAAACTCGTAAAACAACTCACGCCTTTTTGCACAGTTGGTAAAAAACCAAATCAGTTGAGAATGCACAGATGCAGATTGTATGCTGGTTAGTCAGTCAGTTGAGAATGCAAGAAATAAACAAAATAAACACTAGCACACAGAGATTTACGTGGTTCGGAGAAACCTCCTACGTCCACGGGGAGTTGTGAGTCCACACAACTTTGTCCAAGTTCTTCTGGACAAACCACTCAGCTTACGCGGGCTGAGCAACCGTTAAGGATAAGTTTGCGGGTACTTATCAACCTTACAGTTTAGTTTTCGGGTACTAAACAACCTAACTACTCAGTTGCAGGAAGAGTAGGATCCTAAACCTTTTCAGGTGAAAGAAAAAAGGGGTTCCAACTAAAAGCTCGAACATGAAGTGAGCTATGATCTAACTCTCTACGAACTCTCACTAAGTGATGTTCTCAAGGTTCGATCTAAAGACACAAAAACTAACTAACTCTAGAACTCTCAACAAGTGATGTTCTAAGAGATTAAGTTCAGTTCAGCTCGTGAAGAATATTGCTCTTTTCTTTCGCTCTTTGGTTTCTTCTCGCGTGTGTGTCTTGTCTCTTTTTCGAATGAATGAAGGCCTCTATTTATAGGCGGAGAGTATCAACTAGCCGTTGGAGGAGCGGTTGATCTATGTTCTTTGAAAGCGATGGCTTGTCTCTCATATCTCTGCAGACTTTCCCGATATGGCATCTGTGCTCTTCTGCTTTCCGTCTGAGATAGCCTTGTGTTGGGCCAAATGGGGTAATGACTGAACGGTCAAACCCTCACGTGACTTCCTTTTTGAAATTCAAATCTTAACAACAGACTTCCAACAAGGAGTGGTCGGTTAAGACTTTCGATCTTCAACTAACTTGTTCTTCAGCCGATGTTCTATCTGACAACTAACAGTTGAACTCTCGGCTGACTTCATCTTCAAGCTGTTGATCTTCTCGGTTGAGTTCTACAACTGATGTTCTGAAACTGAACACTGAACGCTCAGATGGCTTCCTTTCATCTGATGTTCTCTTCTCCTTTACTGCTTCTCATCCGATGAACGCTCAATTGTTTTCTTTACAACTGATGTTCTATCCGAGTGATGCCTTGTTGCCATCTTCAGCTGGAGACCTGTAAAGATAAAATCTTAACAATGCTCAAATAGCGAGCCTACCTACTAACATTAGGTTCTGGCAACATCTACTCGGTTGGGGTCAGTTGGTTTTGAAATTCATCAAAACTCTTACTAATAAATTTCCCAACACATCTAACACCAGCCCATATAAAATACTCTATAAACTTGCAAACTCATCAAGGTACCTTGAATTTTGAGGTTAAAATAAATTTGATGCCTGATGAGGAGGGGGGATCAACAACAGTAAAAAAAATTTGTAGATATATTTACCTTTCTGGTGCAGTTGAAAATAGATCTTCAAGCTCACTTTTCCGAAGAACACCATCCTATTAAAGCACAAAGGCAGTATAGTAAAGTTGCAATTAATTGGTTGTTGGTGCATGAGTGCATCTGAAGAAAAGGTATAAAAGCCTAAACGAGACAATCTTTGCTGGATTAGTTTCCCACATTATCAATAAAGGAACGGTAAGGAATTGGGTTTTAATAACATTTAATCGCACAACATATATAATATATTCCACTGCGAGGTCATTGCTTGTAGCAGTTGTCACTATTTTACTAGTGAATAAAGTGAATTTGAATTTAATTTGAAATAATAATTAGCAAACAAATGTGATGATGTGCTAGAATTAACATTAACATGGTATGAATAGGACTCGAATATTGAACCACAACAAGCAATGACATGAGAAGTTAATACTAAAGGACCTTAATTGAGGAAATAATATTAATCATTCAGAGTGCCATATTGCTTAATGCAGTAAATGTCCATTTTGATAGAAGTAGAAAGAGAGTAACAGAACGATACTTTATCATCATTGAATGTGCTGAAGATTCCCTGTAGAAACTCTACTGCTTCACTAGTTAATTCAACACTCTGCAAGGCCTCAATCATAAAAGAAGGATAAATCTGTTACAAGGTTGAAGTTTCATCGCTTCCAAATAAAACCTTTCCATCAGTTTCCAACCCCCAACCATCTTGCATGTAATTAGTAAACTATTGAGAGCTAAATAATTAGATTTTACTCTAACCAATATACGATTATATACCCCTAACTACCATATTCGATTAAAATGCCCTAGAACAAAGCTATGATTTAAAGGATTAGAAAGAAGGGTCTTATCTTGAAATTAGATCTTATAATAGAATTGGAAAAAAGTGTTTTTGGATGACTTCTTGTTGCCCATTTTCTGTGTTTTGGCTGCATGACACCACTTGGAAGTGCACAGCGGCAGACTCGCCTGAGGAGAGAATCAAACCACGGCTGATGTCGTGCTTATTTCTTCTTGATTTTAGAGAGAAATGAGGGAAGCGAGGTGATGATAGAAGAATAAATGGATTTAGTTTTAGAAAATGATAAACAAAGATAAGAGAGCAAAGGAAAGCGACGTACATGAACTGAGTCAAGGGAGAGCTCCTGTCACACCCCGACTCCTGAGGTGCGACGATGCTAAAACTAACACTACTAAACCATCCATCACTCAACTCAAATAAGGGGAAACATGCTCGGGGAAACAAGGGAATATCAACGGAAAGCGGTAACATTCGAGACATGCTTTCAAAGATATATCGGAACAACCAACGAGCACGAATAATTTACATATCAAGTTCGAATGGGAACAAGTATTTCAAGTCAACAAGAAACGAGAATCATCAAAAACAGAAATTAGTATCGAGCACATCGCCCGGAATTAGAACATGTATCAGAGTATAATATCCAAAAGACTTCAATAACAAAATCATAGTATTGCAGCGGAATCCTCGACTCAAACCCAACAACTACATGTATGAGGATATGCAATTGCCAGTCTAACATTCGACTCGATCAACAAAACATATCACACCACACCACCAAGCTGTCCTTTCCATTCGCATCCTGCTAACCTGCACGTTTAGAAATACATGCAGGGCTGAGTACTTCGTACTCAGTGAACACATGCCAAAAACATTTGAAAACTTCGCTCTTAGAGCTATACAATTGAACTTGCCTTGCCGTAGCATCACAAGTATTAATGCAGTGAAAACAGTTTTACTTGTGAATGCAAAAACATTTTTCCTTTCGAATACACTGCGTAGTCAAACAATATATATATATATATATATATACTCAAGCAATATGGATCATCTACCACATTTCACTCTCACTGTGCCGGAAGTAGGCCTCCTTCTCGAACACTGTGACCGGCCCAACCGAAGCAAGGCTCACAGTCACCTCAAACAATTTATATACCACACGTGGGTTTCCTGCCTTTCATAGGACAATAATATCTCAACAAGCAGATGATAACACATACCAAAAACTCAAATAAAAACGGCAAGTCAATTGAACTTTAAAAACTCACATAATAATACTCAATTATCATAATAGCATTCATCAATAGTTTCGGTTTTAGAAAAGCCCATCTGACTTCCGACGATTAGCTAGGCGGCTTACTCTTCTTTGTCCTCGCTACTTCTCCATCCCGCTCGGTCCTTTATATTTTGACATCGATAAAAGAAGTAAGACACGATGCTTAAGACGTAAAGTAGACGTTTGTTTCGACTGAAGGACTTCTACTTGACTCGTCTCTCTCTATTTTTAACTTTTCTAAGACAATCTCGATTCTCGACTTTCTCATTCTCGGTTCTCACTCTACTCGGTTACTAATTACTGCATCTCGTACTCTTATTTCTAAGTCATTAATGCTACTCGTTAATCGGTTAATGATATTTGCTAATGTCTTAGCATTTCTTGTTTAGTTAAAGAAACGTTAACTGACTAAACTTCATTATTTGAATCCTTACTCACATTCTCAATTAAATACTCGATTACACGAACATCATTCACGTCATGAGCACACATTCTCAACAATTTGAACAGTCATTTCATTAAAGCATAAATATTTTACTCAAGCATATAGATTCAATTAAGCATATTCAATTATGTTTAAGCACATAAGTCTACTCGAACGTATTTAATTCAACATAGAATTTCAATCAATCATCATAACTTTAAATTGGAATTTAAACAAACGTATTATCTCAAACTCGATTCACACTTCAAGTCACATTAACAATTACTCGTTATTACTGGACTCTAGTTTTGGAAAAGACATTAACTCAAATAATAAAAGTTTTCTTGGATTAAAGCTCAAATAATCATTTAATATCTCTTAACTCAATATATATAACGCTTATTTCCAAAGACGTCGTCTTTTCTCAACTACTTATACGTATTCGCATACGTACTATTACTTACGCTTCTAATATTATTTCTCTTTTCTTTTAATTAAACTCTTATTGATATAAAAATTCATTTTCTATTTATAGTTCGACTCTTAACTTCGTCTTAAAATTCGATTTTTGAATTATTATCTCTATTATTTCCTCGACTCCTTTAATTTACAACGATTTGAAAATCAAACTCGATTGACTTATTCGAACATCATTACTCCGCATAATATTGATAAATAATTACTCAAACAATTATTATTTATAAACGCGATTCTCAAAATAATTCTTATTAAATCTTATTCTCTTTTATAACCTTTCTTAATTAGTTACTTTAATTCGCTCAAATAATTCTCACTCGACTCTACTCTCATAGTTTCTCTTACTCGACTTATTTCTTTATTTATTTTCTAAGCTCGACTCAACTTATTATTCTCATATTCTATTATTCCTTATTTAATGAAGAAATTCTTATTTTAGTTAATTTGCTCTAACTTATTTTTAAACTTCAAACTTCTCGACTAATTTAATATCATTCGGATAATTAAACTCATACTCGATTTAAAGCTTCTCGTTGATTTCTTATACTCAATTCTATAATTATTATTTATTATTTTCGTTATTTCTCGTTTATTCAAACAACTTAATTCTCAATTACTCGACTCAATTTTCATACTCGTTTTATAACTCTATTTCTTTAATTCTATCTCGTCTTCTATTTTTTATTTATTACGACTTCTAATTCATCGTTATTTAATTATCGATTATCAATTTCTCTAATCTCGATTTATTTAACTCGATTAACTTTTTCTCTTAATCTTTAATTATTTAATAAAGAAATTATTTTTCTTTATCTTTCTCAATTTATGACTCATTACTCAAATTAATGATTTTTCTTTTTATTTTCTCTTTAATTTTATTCTAACAAATATCTTGAATATTTTATTATTTTAATAATTAATTTCTTTTAGAAGTAATTTTAATGATCTTTAAATCTTCAAATAAACACCAAGAACACCTAGAACACCAAGAACACCTAGAACACATATTCAAAAACTCATATTTTTCACCAAGAACACCTAGAACACACACTAGGTATTCTTTCTCATTCCTTTCGATTTTTACCTCATTTTCATGCTTAAAATTCATTCTTTTCATCTCATTTAATTCTACTAACATCTATTATTCAAAATTTTCACATAACATGCTTCTTAAACATCATACTATCAAAATCATCCAAATCATTAAATCATCATAAAAATTTATTTTCTTCTAAATTCATGCATAAGTATCGCTTTTCTCACAATTAATAACATAAAGGATTAAATCATCAATAACTCATAATTATCTCATGCTCAAAACATCAACAAATCATCAACAAAATAATCAAAATAAATTTTTCCTCTAATGCTCATATCACATGACATTCATAGGATTTTTAGGGCAATTAATTTCTCAATTTTTCATGCACATATAATCATTCAAAATATACTCATAAACACATATCAATCATCAAATTATCAAATACTCAAGAAAATCAAATTTTCCTATTTTTCTCCTAATTTTCGGTTCTCACCAAATTTTAGGATTTTTAATTTTTTCTTTTCTTCTTTAAGCATAGATTAATTCTTAGGCTCGATTTCCTCACTCGAATCTCACATCGAATCTCATATCAAAATCCCTAGTTTTGCCTAATCATATATTAAAACCATGCATGCATCTTTTTCTTTAGAGATTATAGAGATTACATATATACATATAATCAAATGGATTTAACCTACTTAGAAAATTAAAATCCAAGCTCTCTTCTTGATTCTCTTTGGACCGAAAATGGAAGGCTTGGAGGCTCAAACTCTAGCTTTGATTTCCATGGCGGATTTCATCTTGAATCCTCAAGAAAAAAATGAAACAAAAATTAATCATCTTTGTTAGGGCATAGGTGCCGAAATTTTTAAGGAAATAGAGATGATTTTGTTTTGATATTGAACTCAAGAATTGATGGATTATTACCTCTTTAATTAAAGTTGGAAGAACTAGGGAGGATGATGATCTCTTGAACTCTTGGAAGCTTGGAAGCTTGGAAGCTTGGAAATAGAGCTTCAATGGAGAAATTTCTCAAGGGTGTGTTGTGTGTGTGTTCTTCGGTTGGAGAGGGAGAGAGAGAGAGGAATATTTTTCTTCTTTCTTCCTTGAGAAGTATCGAGAGAGAGAGTTTGAGAGAGAGAGTAGAGAGTGTTTGAGAGATATTTGATATGATGAATGAGAAATGATGTTAAATTAAATGCATAGAATATCATCATTGATATTCCTTAGTAGGTTTTGAAAATAGGGTGGCTAGGGAGAGATTAGGGAGAGAGATGAGGGAGAGGTCGGTAGAGAGAGAGAGGGAGAGAGATTCTCATGACAGATAAAATTTTACCTGGTTGAAAATGTTTTCCGGATAAAAGTCCGTATTATTTCATTTATACTGAAAACGGCTCTAATCTCTTCTTGTCTCGTTTCCGACACTAGAAACATCTCGAACCTATATCATGTCCCATTAAATAAATCAAGGATTCCGATTATCTAATTTTTAGGTCAAAATTCCAAGTAACGAAGAAAACCTAAAACTTAATCGTCTAATTAATCTGTTAAGGACTAAATTCTTATAACTCTCTCATGTGATCTGGGATAAGCTTCTAACATATCTCAGGGATCTTAGAATTAATTCTAGATTCAAAAGAAACTAATTAGATCAAATTTTAAGTTTGTCGGTGAATAGTGTTTTCTCGGTTCTCGTTACTATTCACTGAAAAGTAAAATTCTCAAAATTCACCAAAAGTCATACTCATGCTCAAACTCATATAAATAAACTCAATCAATGCATCACATCCTCAACTCGAGTAATTTAAACACATAAGTTCACGTTGAAGCACATAGGGGCATTTTAGTCTTTTCAATTTTTTTTTCCTTAGAAAAATTTTATCACTCAAAACTTGATAATTAAGCATATTAACTCATTTAGAACGCACTTAAGGACTTATGAATATTCGGGGTATTACAGCTCCGGTGACCACCGACGACAGATCGATGGTGACGATGAAATCTACTACAGCATCACGGGTACGTCCTCGGAGACTTCTCATGGAAAAGCTTAAAATGGGGTAGAATTTTAGCTATCAAAATTTAGGGATTTTGGTTCTCGAATTTTTTGAATTCGGCAACGAGCAGCGCAAAGGCTGCGAGAAAAATGAGATGGACGCCAACAACAACTCATTAGACGCCAGAATCTTAACGCCGCGCTGGATTTCAAGAGAGACGAAGGATGTTTTATTTCAATTTTGGAAATTACACTTGTAGCTTGTTTTGTAGCCAGGCGGAGGCGGAGACGGAGGCGGTGGCTGAGCGAGCGACGGTGGCTAAGTTGCAGTGACTGAGCGGTGTGCCGGTAGTAGAGCGTATGAGAGAATGAGAGTCAAGAGAGAAGAGATTTTGAGTTGGGAGGAGGCGAGAGGCGAGAGGCGAGAGAGAAACAAAAATTGAGAGATGATTTTTTTTGTTATTATTTTAATTAAAAAAAATCTAATACATAACATAATTAATAACGGTAAAGTTTATTGTTATTAAAGCATGCTCATACATAACACAAAGCATAATTAAAAACGTGTTATTAAAAATAACATAAGTAACACTCATAGATAACGTTAGACTAAAAAATGTTATAAATGATCATAGATAACAACTTTCTCATAAGGGCTTTTCAAAATCTCTGTTATATATGCAAAAAGGCGCTCATACATAACGGATATTTAAAATATCCGTTATCTATGAGGCGTTATGTATGAACGAATTTGGCGTAGTGAAAGTAGGTTTTTTGTAAAAGTAGTAGATGTGTTTTTTGTTGAATATGCTTAACCTCCGTGTGATAAAGGGTTCTTCGCTATATATACCTCCCTGGCTTTGTGGGTATGAAGTTACATGGATTGGTTGTGTCGCTATCTTTCTTTTACACGTGTTCGATAATTATTTGTTAATATGGAAACGTACCCTCCGGCAAGCCTGAGCTCATGAAGGTAAAAGCACTCTGTGCATGTCAGACTCATTAAATGACGGGAGACCTGATCTGACCTTCTCGTCATGTCCTGACGCAAGACCTCACTAGGAAACCTGATGAGGGACCTAATCTGGAGGCCTGATTCAAGATCTATCATGAGACCTGAACCAAAGATCTAATATGAGAACTGCCCCAAGAGCTTTTAAATGCTTCTTTCTTTAAGGGTTTTATTAAAACTTCTAAGCTAATCAGTCATCCGCAGCTTTAGTCATTATGTATTTTTATGACCAGGTAAAAGGGTTCAGGTCTTCTTGAGACCTGGATCTTCTTATGATACAATAGTTTCAGTTTATGTAACGAGTCTAAACTCCACCATCTTCCACAACGCAAAATTGTTTTAAAACTTCAGTTGGTACATATAGCTGACCTTCAGGCATAGGAGCCAGCTATGCTGCCAACTATATGATCAGCTCCAACTGAGCAACTCAGTTGTAGAGTCGCTCCAAATGACTTTCTAGTTGTTGAGCCAACTGACCTGAGCATCATAACTCAATGAAAAGACTTTTAGCCAAAAGAAAATTGCTATTGGTGTATTCCCCCCCCCCCCTCTTCCCCCCGCATACACCAGATACTCGTTATCGGGACCATCAAGTGTTATAACTGGGTTGGCTGTGTCGGATCAATAACTTGAGCTGATCTTTTGGTTAGACGCCGGCTTGCAGATTTCCTATCACGGGATCTTTGAGGTAGTCTTCATACCACATTTTGTGCTTCCTTGCTCGCCTAGCAGATTCGAGCATGGTGATGGAATAGTCCGATCTTGGAGATGTTGGAGGTATCGAGCTTGGTGTTTTGACTTCTGGTGCAGTTCCATCCTCAGTTGGAGATGAAGGACGAATTAGGGAGCTGGCTGGTCTCGGACTGGAAGGCTGGTCAGTTGCTGATGCTGGCCGAGTATCAGTTGGAGGTGACACTTGGTTAGTTGACTGTGAAGTTTTCCCTTGATCTGTGATGGGATCTTCATCCTCTTCGTCAGAAGAATATACTTATTCTGCCTGATCCCCCATACAATGAGCCTTCGTGCTTGATTTCCATGCAACTCTAAGCTCCAATCTTGAGCAACAATGGAGTATAAATGGAGTTGTATATATGTGTGTGTATAACCGAGAGAGGGAGAGGGTGATGTCAGCTAGAGAGAGAGAGAGAGATCAACGAGAGAGGAGAGTGGGAGAGCGTGAGGTGAGAGTGAGAGTAGGATTGAATTAATAGAGAGGGAGAGAGCCGCACATGATCAAATTGTGCGATAAAGATCGCCGGAAAGAAAAAATTTTCCGGTGCAAAACATCCCCCCTTTTATCGATTAACTCTCAAATGTTTTAAAACTCACCACGACTCTTTCTCGACATCAAAAAGCTCTCTACTTCGTCTCATATCTCACCAAATAAATTATAGATTCTAGAAATCCAGTTTTTGAATCAAAATTTCGAATAACGAAGAAAATCTTGGAAATCACTATTCATATTAGGGTTTTTGAAAATATAACTCACACCTTTCTCAGTCAACCTCAAATGGCTCTCAAATATATCCCAAAGATTTTAAAGAACTTTTATACTCAAAAGACATTAATTAGACAAAATTCAGAAAAACTCGACAAATAACGCAAACTCGAGAAAAGCTATTATTCATCGAAAAACGAAACTTCTTAGAATTTTCAAAATTTAAACTCAAACTCAAACTCAAACTCATGTAATCATGCTCAAACAATTCATCACTTCTTCGATTCGGAGAAGTGAAACGAGAAAAATCACATAAGAGCACTCAAGGGTATTTTGGTAATTTCACGAGAAAATTTCTTTCCTCGAAAATTTTTATCGCATAAAGACACATTATCAGACATTTCAAAGCAAATAAATTCAAGAGTTGCGGGGTATTACATTTTTGGAATTTTATTAGTTATTTATTAATTAGCTAGGTTATTTAATTAAGAGTTGCGGCTAATAAGGATGACAATTCTATTCCTTTTATATTTGGGAGCCATAGCTGCAAAACACACACTTTACAATCCTTATACTTTACTTTTATTTTTCATAGCATTCATAGAAGTAGAGAGGAGACGATGAATTAATCTTTGGAATTTTCTGGTGACAATTTTCTTGTTTTATTTAATTCTTTGATTATTATATTTTTTAATATAATTTGATCATGTTTAATTTTATTATTACGACTAGCTAATTTTCTTGATTCGGCGAGAATATTGAAGCACTAGTCTAATAATCTGTGAGACCTAATTGTTCGTATAATTAATTTGTTTGGATTTCGATTTATTCCTTGTGTTTAAAGTTAATTCTGATTTTGTTTAAGCCTAATCAACTTAGGTTAAATTGGATTAAAGTCAATTAGTTCCCCCAATTAATTGTTGGACTAGAGCTAATTCGAGCTACCATGTTCGTAGTAGGAATAAATTAGCAAACGACTTATTACTTACGTTCTTGGGTAATTCGTCTAAATAGGGTTCCTACAAAGCTAAAAGCTATTAGAGCATTAAATTTAGGTTTGACGTTTCCAGCTATTGATAAAGTACGTAAGAATTGGGGCATGTCTGCTGCGTTCACGGTACCTTATAACTGGTTGGTGCTAGAGAATTAATTTATCTTTGCATCGATGATAAGAGCTCTAGACTAGTGTCGATTTATTCGAATCCGATTTAATGTCTCGTTTGAAATTTAGTTAATTTTTTTATTTTGTTAGTTAATAATTAAAACCCCAAATTTAAGTTGGGGTGGCTACACCGAAATTGTTTCGTAGGAAAAATATGTGATTATCCCGTTCTCTGTGATTCGACCCTGCCTATTGCTATACTCATTTTGATTCTGAGCAAGATTTGCAGGAATTATTTGGGGGTATACGACGCTCACCAAATTGGCGCTGTTGTCAGGGAACAGTGTTTATTGTTTTATTTTTCCTATTGATCTGTCGTTACTTTTCTGTTGTTTATGAGCAGTGAAATTGTTGAGGAAAGAGGCAAAGTAAAAGAAGCAGCTGAATTTGATCTGTTAGAATCGGAAGATTCCTATTTGGCCAAACAGGGTCTGTTACGAGTCTGACAGCAAGTGTCCCACAAACTGAAAGTGATCCGTTTGCCCAAATGACTTTCACTGCTGAAATAGAAACATAAACAGAACAAGAAGTTGAGTCTACTTTCGTCGCGATTACTGAAGGCGACATGGCAGAAGAAGATCCAATATTGAATGAACTTTCAAGCTATTTGGAAGATGATCCTCCAACACCTATAAAGCTACCGAATTTGGAGGCACCAATCGAGATTAAGTTGGGATTGTTGAATGTTTTACCTAAGTTTTGTGGTAAAAGAGGAGTGGATCCGTACAACTTTCGAGTGAGTTTGTTAAGATATGTAAGGTGCAAAAACGACCAATTGGACGTTTCGAGGAACAGCTCAAGCTAACCGCGTTTCCTTTTACATAGACGGCATAAGCAAATGTCTGGTTTCACAAGTCTCCCGCCAAACTCCGTATCGACATGGGCTAAAATGAAGAAAGTATTTCTGGAACACTTCTTTCTTCCTACCAAGACTCATCCATTAAATAAAGAGATTAGCGTAGTGAAGCAAGAGTATGATGAATCATTGAGTACTTACTGGATGAGATTTAAGAAGTTGGTGGATAGTTGTTCGAACCATAAGTATTCTGATGGCCACTTGTTGCAATATTTCTACCAAGGAATGACTGTCGACATGAAGGATTTCGTTAACTCATCAAGCAAGCGAAGCTTTTCATATTTCCGTGTTAGCGAAGCAAAGAAATTGATTCAACATTTGGTAGAAGCAACAAGTAAGTATGATGAACCTAGAATTGGTTTGCTTAAGAAAGCATCACATTCGAGTTCATCCGATTTTAAATAGAAATTTAAAGAAAAAATAGGAACGATGGAACGAATGCTGAGTACTATTGTAGAGAAAGTTGCAAGTATTGGACCGATAGAGAGACCATGTGGTATGCGTGGTAATTTGGGTCATTTAATGGTGCAATGCTAATTGAATGAAGATAATCTCATCGTTCTTGCAAATTTATTTGGAAGTTGGAATGGTCATCCACTACCAAAGAGAGATTTTTTTCTTGAATGCTTACAATGCTGGTTGGAGTGATCAAAACAATCAAGCGCAACAACAGAATTATCAACCACCACATGAAAGAAGATATGAGCAAACACCACCACCTCCATCTCCACGAGAAAAGCAAGATAAGTCTCTTGAGGAGATGATGACTTATTTGATTGGCTTACAACAATTTTTGTAGAATAATGTGCAGCAACTTCACCAGTCTCAAGCTGAGCAAAAGGTGTGCATGGATGGATTAGCTCGTCAAATTTCTCAAATTTCGACTTCTGTAAATGAACTCAAGGAGAATCAAGGTCGATTACCTTCGCAAGTTCAAATTAACCCCAAAGAATATGTGAACTTCATTACCTTGAGATTTGGCAAGGAGTTAGATGAGCCAAAAATCTAGAAGTTGGAAAAGAGTTTGAGAAATGAATTTGACAAAGGAATGCCAAACTGGATGATTCTGAAGATGAAGATGAAAATATGGTGTGTTTGCGCAAACAGAAGGTTTCTTCAGAATCTGTGCTAAAGGAAAAAAGTGGTGAACAAGAAACTGAATTTGAGGAGCCGACAAAGGTACATAAACCTTTGAGTTTATATGATCCTAACCTTAAGATTCTTGCACTTTTTCCTTGCAGATTAGAAAAGAAGAAGCCGGCGGAAGATCCCATGGACTTCATGTCGATATTTCAAAAGTTTAAAATTAACTTTCCATTTCTTCAAGCAATTAAGCTTCCTCCGTTGAGCAAATTTATGAAGGATTTCATTGCTGGAAAGTCGAAGAAGATGGCAGGATTTTGATGAATGGGAGCGTATCAGCCATGATGCAAAAGAAATTGTCACTCAAATGCAAGGACCCAAGTATGTTTTCTTTACCCGGTTCCATTGGAGGTACATAGCTTCATGCTATATATGATTTAGGAGCATCTGTTAATGTCATGCCATTATCTATTTATAATAGCTTAACTCGTGTAGTGTTGGAAGATACTAATGTTAAGATGCAATTGGCTAATGGAGAATGTTTTAGTGAAAGTGCATGATTTTGTTTATCCAGCTGATTTCTATGTGGTAAAAATGAACGATATGCAGTCAAAGAGTTTTTCTGGAGTTGCGTTAGGTCGTCCTTTCTTAAGGACTGAAAAGTCAGTCATTAATGTCTTTAATGGTACTGATGGTCCCGGTAATGAGTTAACTGGTGTATGAGAGCCGGGGAGGGGGGGAAGGGGAATACACCAGTAAGGATTTTAAATTTTTTTCTTAATTTAATTTACTTAGTTAGCTTAACAACTGTGAAACTCAGTTGCAACTGTCGTAAATTTGGGATGTAGTTGACTTCTTGAACCGAGGTTCAACTGAATCACTTGAACTGAGGTTTTACATAGTGTGTGCGAAAGTTGGTAGAAATTGAATTCTCATTACTTTAATTGAAAATCCTTTTGGTGAAGGTCAGTTCTCAATGTCTTAGTTTAGTTTTATGGAAACTTGTTTGTATGCAGTTAGCTAGGTTAGTCAAACTGAATGCTATAAGGAAAGCGTAAATGCACAAGTGTTTTTACATGGTTCGGAGAAGACCTCCTACGTCCACGACCAACTTATCGGGTTGGTAATCCACTAGAGAAGTTTACGTGTACTTCCCAAATGTTGAGTTGGTTTACGGGCATCAAAAAACCTAAACACTTCGTTTGCGGGTACGAACAACACCTACAGTTCTATTTCGGGTTAGAACAAAACCTTAGTTGTGATTACTGGTTCACAACGACCTAGTTCTTTGATTGCGAGTTCAAAGGGACCTAAGGAATGAGGGTTGGGGTGTTTTTCCAACTAATAACCTTGTACACAAGAAGTGGAGGTTTTCTAGTCTAAGATTTAGAGACTCAGACTATTACAGTGAGTCTACTTAGATACAAGCAAGAGAGATGACTTCTAGAGTCAATCAAAGAATAACTTCTTGAGAGGATAGAAGGAAGTCTCAAGGAGGAGGGACAAACTCTCTACGACTCGGACTTTAACTGCTCTAATACTTGCTTTCTTGTTGCGATAGAATGTGTGAATGCTTCTTCTTCTAGAAGTTTATGCGCTCGATTGGTAGTCTTCTCGCAATGAGGGAGACCTCTATTTATAGAGGGGAGGTCGAAGTAGCCGTTGGAACGAGCCGTTTGACCTCTACCACAAAGCATGGCTACTTACCTAATCTCTGCGAACTTTCCATAAATGGTAATTGTGGGACTTTCTTTATGCATGTCTTCGATATCGGTCTATAAATGGAAAATTCGAGCATGTCTTGTACTTCTGAGCAGATTTAAATTTTGAATTCTAGTTCCTTTTTCTTCTCAGACTTCCAAGTCTTTTTCTTCACTTCTAGACTTGTGACTTCAACAGTTCTGAACATGCATGATTGCATGGCTCAGTTCCGGAGTCAACTGAGGTAATTCTAGCTTGATCCGAACTGCCTTGATCTTCAGCTGTCTTCTTCAGTTTGATCCTGTAAAGATAAAATCCTTACGCTCAAACAAAGAGCTCTAGCTAAAGACTAAACAAAGGCACTTTTACTCAGTTGGGGTCAGTTGGATTTGGTATAAATCAAAACCTTACTAATTTTCCCCAACAATTTCCCTCTTTTTGATAATGCCAAAATCTAAACTGACACCACCTAGAATCTATGACGAACTGAGTTCTAGTCTATAAGATTCAGAGGGTTAGCACAAGACAATAATATAAAATTAACTCTGAACTTAGACAATGAGATAGTAGTCTTCAAGTCGAGTTAATTATTCACTAATTTTTCAGAAGACAGATAATAAGTTGAAAAGATTACAGTACAACTGATTTTATGACTTTAAAAGCGTAGTTACATAGTTCATCAGTTGCAGGGTCTGCTATTCATCGCATCAGCTCTTCTTCTTAGTCGGAAATTCTAACCCGTACTTATCATACATCAACTTTTGAATCATCTGGAACTTGTTAGCATGTCGCGTCTAATCGATCTTCACTTTGACGGCAAAACCTCTGCTTCACACTCAATCTGCTTTAAGTTGATCTGATTTAAACCAGCGATCTGCGGAGGTGGGTAAGTTCGAGCTGCAGGTGCCTTGGGAGGATATTTACCTGCCTTCTCATGGGCTTTGATCAGGCTCTTTCCTACCATAGTATCATCCATTGCAAACAATTTGAGATGCATCTCAAAGGCAACATTTGCATCCATGGCTCTGAAGGCAAACTCATAATAGTACATTAATGCGAACTCCGCCTTGGTGTCCTCATAGTTGTCACTCAGTTCTTCAGGCATCCCTTTATCGACATGGGGAAAGCAAACTCCGAGCTTCTTTCTTCTTGATTGATATCTCCTTGAGCTCATGTTGGCTCTGGACTTTGACCGCTCTTCAGTTCGGTTCAACTGCATTCGGTTAATAATGCGATCACGTCCTTCAGAAAATCTCTGCTCGAGCTTCTTTTGCATGGCTTCCCAGAACTTTTCAAGTTCAGATTTCTGCATCTTATCAAACTGTTTCATCCATTTCGGGTTAGCCAACATTTTATGTGTTGCTTCGGACAACCTCACCAACTATATTATCTCCTTATCAGTGGGGGACTCCTCTTTTTTAGTCTCTAGGTCCTTTGTAAAGGCCTTTACCTTTTGTTGGATGATGGCTTCATCTTCAGTCTTCGCCAGCTTCTCAACCTATTGAGCCCTTCAAGTAGTGGCTCCCTTTGCTCCAGTCTGGAGTGTCAGCACATCTTCCCCTTTTGGCATCAACAATAAGGGTGGCAACATCATCTTTCAGAGATGAGATCACTTCATCTCGACGTGTGTTAGACTGAGTTAGCTCGGAGAGGAGGAGCTGATGAGTCTTCTGCTCAGACATGAGAGACTCATTCTCAGCTCGCAGAGCTTTGACATCAGCAAGGAGGTAGTTTGTCCTTCCAACAATTGCAGTCGTGGTTCTCTGTTTTGAATGACTTACTGGATAAAAAAGACCTTGTCAGAGAGGCCTTCGAATTCTTCCTTTGTTAGAAAGACCTCACAAAACTTGGTGAAGTTGGTAGCAAATAGCTTGAGATGTTCTTCACGAGCCTTGTGGATGTCATCAGCAGTGGTTTTGATTAGGGCATCCAAGTTCTTATTTACCTCATGCAGCATAGCATCAAATGTTTGCAGGAGCTTGAACTTCTCCTTGAATTTTTCTTGAACGTCAGCTCGGCTGAGGAACAGGGCTCTGTACAGTTCTTCGAGAAGCTGAGGCTTCTCAGACATAGTTTTGTCAACTGTCTTTCTCAATTTGGTGATCTCTGATTAATTGTTCGATATTGAAATTTGTGGTGGAGATATCATCCATTTCCTTGGCTCTTTTAGCTGTAGGTTCTGCTCGACAGTATCACTAGATTTAGCAGCCTCAATCAAGACCAGTGGGCATCCTTCATCGGCAGACTCAACAGTCTTGGGCTTCTCAGACTGACCCTCGACCAGAGTAGTGGCAGAAACTGTGGGGGCAGGCCCTGAGAAAGTTGGCGGTTCCCCTTCGCAGTCCATCACGTTCTTTGCATGCTCTTTCTGGTGGTGGGGAGAGACAACTTGATCTCCATTGGCAGTGGTCTTGACAAAGTCCGCGATTAGCTGCTTCTTATTTTGAATCAATTCCGACTTGGTGGAAAAGTGGAAGACGTCCTTCGGAGGTCTGCAGTGCTACCGTGGATTGCATCTTCATGAAATCTTCAAGAAAGAAATAATCTCTCAGACTGACTGAAATGTACATCAGGAGGTCAGTCACCAGAACAAGGGAGTTAGGTCGATCCACCAACTCGGGGTGGAGAGTTATAGCGTCTCGCACAACTCAGAGATGAACTATGTGTAAGGTGTTCACCAATGCCTGCTTCTCGAGCTCTTCCTTGGTTAACTCGGGTTCTTCATCTTTAGTAATTTCGAAGAGAGGAGAGAGTTGTTCAACATTTCGGACGATCTCCGCAGCGGATGAAGAGAGGTGTTCTTCATTTCGGGTTGTCTCCACAACAGAGGTAGAGAGTTGTTCAATATTTCGGATTGACTCTTCATTGGATGGTCCAGTCACAGCCTTAGACTGAATCTCGGTCTCTTTTTTAGTTTTGTCAAACTCAGTCATGGCATTGTGAGTCCTCGCTATTTCCATTTATGGCTGCTGCTTCTTCCTTCTCAGTGGATGTGATCTCAATTGTAGTAGGAGGAGATCTAGTAGGGGAGGGAGAGAGAGAGAGAGAGATATAGAGGTCACTTTCCCTTCAAGACTCATCTCCTTCTCGGATGGTTTAAGGATTGTGAGAGGCATAGGAGACAACACTGATGATAGAGCCAATTTTTCCAAAGCTATCTCTAGACTAAGATCCTCAGTCCTCTCCTGACTAGTATCTCTTAGTTCTCTCTGAAATTCCTCAATCGGAGATGGACTTGGGGAAAGCACCATCCGTCTGGCCATGGATTTCTGGATAGCTGCAACCTGGACGATTTGGCTTGTAGTCAGGGTGCCATACTGGTTTAATTGCACTTCCTTTGGCAGAGTCTCACCATGCTTCACCTGTCTCCTGGACTTTTTCTTAATGAGGGGTTCAACTAGAGACCCATTCTCTTCTTCTGTATCCTCATCCCTGAGAACCGAGGGAGAGGGTTATTCTTTTTTTACGTGGTATTTTTAGACTTCTTTGGGGACGGAGTGGATTCGTAGTCTGAGTCGGCAGGGGATTCAGTTATATGTAGAACACGAACTGAGGTGGCAGCCTTCTTCTGCTCAGCCTGCGCCCTCTTCTTTCCTCCTTTAGAAGGGGAAACATCTTTATACTGGAGAGCTAGTACTGCATTGATGCAGCTTTCGTCATAGAACAACTAGTCTTTATTCGAGATAGGCTCAGTGTCTATGTATGTCCAGTCCACATCCAGATTGCTGACTGAATATAGGATCATAGAACACATCTTCATCCCATACATCAACTTGTGCTTGCACCAAAAGGTGGTGTTGGTGTGGATGATCCTCATCACTTCAGTTTCAAGCTAATTCTTGAAATGGCTCATCCAATCGATGTTGTATCTGTTGTAGATGGCTATCATTGGTCTCATCTTTGGGCGTCTTACATCTCCCTTCGATCCAGCCAAGAGATGCATGTAGTTGACTATAATATAGAACAATAGTGGGGTTTCAAGTTCCAACTGAGTTCTGTGCATTCCACCCTTGAACTCTTCTTGGTTGATGGTAATGAACTTGATGAACTGGGTTACCTCTGCTTAAGAGAAATCGTACAGGTCATCTCTGGTGGCAGGGAGTTCAAACAACTCCTTCAGCTAGATGGTGTTGGTGTGGATGATCCTCATCGCTTCAGTTTCAAGCTAATGCTTGAAATGGCTCATCCAATCGATGTTGTATCTGTCGTAGATGGCTATCATTGGTCTCATCTTCGGGCATCTTAGATCTCTCTTCGATCCAACCAGGAGATGTATGCAGTTGACTACAATATAGAACAATAGTGGGGTTTCAAGTTCCAACTGAGTTCTCTGCATTCCACCCTTGAACTCTTCTTGGTTGATGGTAATGAACTTGATGAACTGGGTTACCTCTGCCTAAGAGAAATTGGACAGGTCATCTCCGGTGGTAGGGAGTTCAAACAACTCCCTTAGGCAGAGGTTAGTGTCGATAGAGTGTCTCTGACTTCGGTAAGATCATTCTCATTGTCTCATGGGGAGATGGACAAAGGTGTAAAGATTTCCATGTCTGTCTTTCTTCAAGTTCACAAAGAACTCTGCGGGGGCGGAGGGAAGAATGCAACGGGGTTCTTGAGTGACCCACTTCTTCAACCTGGAGTCAAATAACCTATTCATCATGGTGGCAAGAATCTCATGTTCTTAGTGAGCGAGGGATACAACAGGTTCGAAGACCACTAGAGATCTGATAGCACTGAGCTCTAGAGTTATTGGAGTGGCGGTGATGGAGATGGGTTTTACAGTTCTTGGAGGCATCGTGTCGATCTGGACTTAATCTCTAAAATAGAAGAGAAAAACACAAAATGGAGAGCAAGAATAAGCAAAGAGATAGCAGAAAAATTTGCAGAAGGTATGTAAATATGGAAAATTCGAAAAAGGGATTAAGGGTTTGAGAACTCCCTTATATAGAAAGACAATGGCAAAGATCGATGATCAAGAATGACACTTGCCCTTTCAAAATCAATGGATGAGATCTAGATACAGTTTGTAAAAAGGTGCTCATGGTAGAACGTGGGTCCAACGGCGAAGAACACAAGCGCGTGTGGAGTGTAACCGTTTCCATGTCAGCCTACTCGCAGTCTAAAAAGTGTAGACTATGATTTGAGTCTAACTTTGCATTGAATAAAACCGCAAGCCATTTTAATGTGTGATTAACACATTAGAGGATGTTTGAAATAAATTCAAAACACATGCCTTAAACTACTAAGGAACGGGCTGACACAGTTCATATCTCTCAGTTGGCGTCGAGCTCGACTGACTCCTTAGTTCCTTATACACTCATGTGACTCAAGTTCTGTTCAGCTGAGGTCTGACTCCATCATATCTCCGAGTTGAATGGTTGCCTCGAACTTGATCAGTTCTCCCTCAAGTTGAGATTCCCCCTCAAATTGATATCTCCATCTTTAGTGGGATCCAACAATCGAAGAAGTTGGCACAACATCTTGAATCACGACTCCACTAGGGTCTTTGTGAAGATATTAGCTCGTTGGATGTCAGTATGAATTTTCTCAACAATGACACCCTTCTTTTCTACATGGTTACGAATGAAGTGATGTTTGATGTCGATGTGCTTTGTCCTTGAATGATGAACTGGGGTTCAAGCTGATCGCTATAGCATTTGAGCTATCACAATAAATGGAGACTTGGCCTATCTCCACTTTATAATCTCTAAGCTGCTGCTTCAACTAGAGTATCTGCATGCAGCAACTGCCTGTTGCCATGTATTCTGATTAATTTATTGTTGTAGCGACACACACCTGCTTCTTCGAGAACCAGGAGACCAACTTGCTTCCCATGAACTGAAAATATTTGGAGGTGGATTTCCTATCCATCCTATCACTTGCAAGGTCTGCATCTGAGTACCTGGTCAGTTGGATATTATCATCAAATGGATACTAAAGACCCATGTCTACTGTGCCTTTAAGGTATTTGATGATATTCTTTGTTGCTTGCATGTGGGCTTCCTTGGGAGCCACTTGGAATCTTGCACATACTCTGATTGTGTAAGAGATGTCTGGGCGACTAGTAGTCAGATACAACAGTGATATGATGATTCTTCTGTATTTTTTTGCATCGACTGGCTTTTCTTTATGGCCAGGCTCAATCTTCCAGTTAGTGTTCATCGGAATCCGAGTTAACTTGCTAGAGTCAAGTCCGAACTTGGTAATCAGCTCTTTAGTGTACTTGGACTGATTAATGAACATTCCTTCTGGCAACTGCTTGACTTGCAGCCTAAGGAAATAATTCATTTCTTCCATATGGAGAATTTTTCACATAGTTCTTCTGACTTAGATCCAAAGATGATGCCGTCGATATAGATTTGCACCACCGGGATATCATCTCGACTTTGATGGTGAACAACATTTTGTCGGCTGACTTAAATAAATTGAGACTCAAATAGAAAGCCACATAGTGTATCATACCAAGCACGCAGAGCCTATTTCAGTCCGTAGATGGCTTTCTTCAACTTGTAGACTCTACCATCACCAAATTTGAAACTAGGAGATTGCTCTACATATACATATTTCTTAATATCGCCATTCAAAAACGCGCACTTTACATCCATTTGATAAACTTTGAACTTGTGGTGAGCTGCGTAGGCTATGAAAATTCGAATTGCTTCCAGACGAGCAACTGGGGTGAAGGAGTCTTCAAAGTCGATCCCTTCTTGTTGACAGTCCCTAAGCTACCAATCTAGCCTTATTTATGATGATATAGCTTATGACATCTCTTTTATTTTTGAAGATCCATTTAAGACTAATTACTTTAACTCCTGATGGTCTTTAGACGAGTTCCCAAACACAGTTCCTTAAGAACTTATTTAGTTCATCTTACATGGACCGAGTCTAGTGAACGCATCCAAAAGCTTCCAAGATATCTTTTGGCTCTAGGACATCAGCTACATAGCAAGTACTCATTGCTACATCTCGAGCTTGCTCGAATTCTTCAGGCACAATGAGCTCTGTAGCGTACTGAGCATGTACAGTTCGTTCTTCATCAGTTGGCTCTTCGGACTGAGTGGACTGAGTCGGAGGGGTAGCTATGGCATCCACAACTTGTACATTTCTTCGCGTTCAAGCACTAGCTTCTGGATTTCCAATCAGCGGTTCTCTTGGATCATCATCGTATCATCTCTTATTTCTTCGTGCTTCTTAGCAGCATCATGAGAAGTGGTGTTGAAATCAAGTCTTCTAGGAGAGACTGGAGGTGTTGGACTTCATGGTTGATCTCCTGGGGTAGTTCGATCCTCTGTTGAGGTAGGTTGGTCCCCAACTTGCTGGTCCTGGACTGTGTTGTGGAACTGCGACTGGCACAGTCGATGTGTCAGTTGGAGTTGACACATGACTTAGTGGATGAGAGGTTCCCCCTTGGTTCAAGACGGGGTCCTTAGCCTCATCTTCTGAAGAGTACATTTCTCCTTCTTCAATTGACCAGATCAGCGGCTCTGCCAAGTTCTTCAATCTTTGAACTTGAGATCTTGTCAGAACTGGCTGTACGGTTGAGGTTCCTGCTGTTGCCTACATCTTTGTCTGTTCCCTACATTCAAAAGTAGATTCATCAAAGCTAACATGAGGTGTTACCTCCAAAACTTTAGAGTTGTTGTTGAAAACCCTATAAGCCTTAATCTTCGCAGCATATCCAAGAAATATGCCATTGAAAGCTTTATGCTCGAAGGTTTTCAACTGAGCTTTCCTATTGTTGTTAATATAACACTTAGAACCAAATACACGTAGATGGGAGAGATTTGACTTCATGTATCTCCATAGTTCATATGGAGTTTTCCCATGTCACTTTGTCAGGAGGGAGCAGTTCTGAGTATTGCACGCCGTGTTGACTGCCTCAACCCAAAAACTTTTCGACAAGGTTGAGCTCGTTAGTATGGATGTTGCAACATCCTTTAGCTTTTGATTCCTCCTCTCAGCTACTCCATTCTGCTATGGAGTCCTTGTGGCAGAGGTGTGATGAGTTGTGCCATTCTTCTCGCAAAACTTAATGATAGATTCATTGAGGAATTTAGTTATGCGATCAGATCTGATGGACACTATGGTTTTTCCTTGTTGATTTGCGATCTGGTCCATCAACTTGGCAACTCTTCTCTTATCTCGTTCTTGTGAGCCATGAAGATCACCCAGGTGTATCGCGAGTAGTCGTCAGTAACTACGAGAGTATATTTATTTCCACTCAAGCTCTTTGAGGTGATCAGACTGAAAAGATCCATGTGGATCAATTGCAGAACTCGATCTGTTGAAGGCGTCAAATTGAGACGGAATGATGCTCTAGCCAACTTCCCTAGTTGACATGCACTGCAGAGATGTGTCAGACTAAACACCAGGTCCGGAATTCCATCTGCATGCTGTTGGCGAGCTAGACGATTCATGGTTTTGAAGTTAAGGTGATTCAGCCTTCTGTGCCACAACCAACTTGCTTCTAAGTTGTTCTTGGACACCTGGCACGTGTTTGAAGGATAGCTTGACTAGTCCGCATAATATACATATCCAGAGAATGACCTTTTACCAATTAGAAGAATCTGTTTTGTCTTTGAGTCTTTCACCCTGCATCCCTATACATCAAACTTCACAGAAAAACCATTATAGCAGAATTAGCCTATGGAGAGCAAATTATGCTTCAATCCATCAACCAAGGAAATACTTTTTATAGTCATGAATTTAGTTTCGAGTGTATTGAATCCTTTGACTGACCATAAGAGTTGTTACTAAAGGTCACTATTGATTTGTCTCGAAACATGAAGTCCTTGAGTAGATTCCGACTTTGCAGCCCGTTTCTTCCTCAGTTCATCTTGTTCCTGGTTGGTTAGTGATTGGCTTTGTTTCCTTGAACACTTGAACTGTGCGGTCAGTTCGAATTATGTTTCCATCTTCATCCACATATACTGCCGATTGGTTGTTCTTAGGAGCTCTAGCAGTCCAATTATTTGGTGGATAACCTCTTCTTGGAGCTTGATTTCCACTTTACTGACTCGGTCGATTTTTTCGTGGTGAGAACTATCTAAGAGGAGACCAAACTGACTTGCTCCTTGTACATATCCATATTGTGAATAATTTGAACCATGATACTGATCACCGAAGTTTCCATGTCCTTGATGTGCATGTTGGTACTGAGGTTGAATTGGATATGTCTGTTGGTTGAAATTTGGATTGTTCCAGTTCTGATGGCGTGTGGGCTGGTGCTAAACCGTGTGGTTAGGTCTGCGCCTGGGCTAAGCATGCCTTGGATGTGAAGGACCTTGTTGAGTCTTTCCCCTAGCTCTACGACCTCGAGGGCTAGACTTTCTCGTTGTTTTTTCAGCATCCTTTGAAGTTCCTACTTTGATCATTTTAGGTTTGTAATGCCCCGGAAATTCCTTACGATCTTAAAATTTTAAAGTTAATAAAATAAATGACTTTGCACGCCTAAGTTTACGATTTTGAATTCTAAGACTAACGGTTGAATCCGTTTCTGAAAATAAATTACGGAATTCAGCTAGACGACTACTGTATTTAGGGTTAGCGCGTACGAAAAGTTTTTAGTTCGTGAACTCAGAACGGAAAACCGTCTGATTTTTACATTCACGAAATCGCGATACGAACTCGCCCGAGAAAGTTCGTTTTTATGATTTTCCGGACGAAACTCGGACTGTGTCGTCCCGAGTTTTTGTCAGATTAAATTTTATAAATATTATTTTCCGATCAAGTTTTATACGTTAGAATTTTTGGACGAATCGGATCGTGATGTTTTTGTGCCGAGCTACGTTTTTCATCGTTCGATTTCTGTAACGTTGTATCGCGTCGGAAAAGCGCGTATTTTCCCTCCCTTCCCTCTCATAACCACTCTCTCTCTCTTTAGCAAGAAATTTCATTTTTTTGTATAGTTTTACTTTTCACCTACTACTATTACTAGCACTATTCAAACCTATACACCTATTTAACCTAAAGTCTTATAACCAAATTAAATCTCACATCTCCTCCCTCCCTCACTCAACACACACGGCTGCACTCCTCTTCCTCTCTCCCATCTTCATTTCATTTTTCTCCATTGTTGGATCTTCAAGTTCTTGAGCAAGAAATCACACAAGTCTTCATCCATCCATCAAAACCTAAGTCTTCCTTCATTATTTGTCAAGGTAATCCTCTCCTCTATGTTTCTATCCATCCAAAATCCTTTTCTTTTTAATTTCTTCTTTGGATCGAAATTGAGGAATGTTGGAACTAGATGGTTGATCTTGGATTAGTTAAATTAGATGTGTTAGATGTGTTAATTAGGGATTAAAATTTGATGAAATCAAGAACCCTAATTGCTATGAGAATACCGAAATTTTAGGGCTTTTTGTAGGATTTTTGGAATTCTTCAATTGATGTTAAATTCATGCTTAGGAAGTGTTTAATTAGTGATTAGAACCAAGAGAAATCGAAAGCCCTTTGTTTGATTGAAATCAATTTAGGGTTTAGGGTTTGAAATTGTGGATTTTGCATGTTAATGTGTAATTGGACTTGAATTGATTAATTGATGTTATAATAGGATGATTAAGAGTTAAATGGTGTTGATTAATGAAGAAAATCACTCTCTTAATCCATGAGTTAAAACCGAAAATAAGTAGAAATTAGGGGTTTTCATGTGTTTGATTTAGATGATGTTTGGTTAATGGAATAAGGTTGTAATTGGTATTAATTGTTGATAGGAATTTATTTGAGAATTTTCTAAAATTATTTTGTGGGGTGTAAGAGACGAAGAACTCGTCGTAAGTTGAAATATAGTGTTGATGTGAAGTGATTATATGCATGAAAGTGATTTTTAGTTAGATGTTGTTTAATGACGTAAAATTTGAATGAAATCCGGCAACTTTGAAAATTGTGTAAGAGACGAACAATTAGTCGTAATTAATAACTGAGAAGTCAAATGAGAATTCTAACTTGATAATATTGTTTATGATGGACTTGGGAATAACTTTGTAGTTGATGTCATGAACTTTCGAGCTAATATAATATGAGTTATAGTGATAGTCGAGAACTAGAACGGGAAATTGTTAACTTGTTGGTTTAGTACATGTTAGTTGAAAGCCGACGTTTAGAATGTCGTGCTTTTGGACGAGTGTTGAGAAGAAGTTCATCACGTACGGGGGTACGTGATGACTTCCTTAAGGGTCAAGTTTCATAAGAAATCGAATACGAGAACTTAGAACGAACCTAAGAAGTTATACGTCGATTCTATCGAGCAACTAGGGTTAGCGCGGCAGTTTTGCGACCCTTGCCGAAAACTGTAATAACTTTTAGCTCGTTCATCGGATTTGCGATCCATAAATTGGAATGTAAACTAGACATCCCAAGCTTTCCAACGGTACAGGGCTCATCCCCTGTTTCCAGATCCCCTGTTCTGGGCAGCCCCCAGAGTTACTGCCTTGCGCAGTGAATTTTTCAGATTTCATTCTTCTAAGTTGTTTTGTTCACGACTTAGTTTCTTTCGATCGTTTAAGCCGTAATAACTTGACGACTATCTTCCTACTGACCCCAGTGTCAAGAAAGGAGCCTTGAGTGCTAAACAAGACAAGATCTCATCTCGTATCCGTTAAAGTAAAGAAGTTTAGTTAAGCGAGAAATTTGTCTAAATCGTCTAAGGAATTAAAACTTAATTTCCTAAGTTCATTTCTTTTCCAACTTAGTTCCTTTTGATCTTTTAAGTCGTAATGAGCTATCGACTATCCTCTCTACTGCCCTAAGAGTCGAGTATGAGACCTTTCGAGTTCTAAACGAGATTTGTTCGAGTCTCGTTTCCGTTTAATTAAAATGAAACTAGTAAGCGTGCATATGCCTAAAGAAATGAAACGACTAAAACTTTTTCGAGTTTAAATGTTCGATTATCTTATACGATCGAGTTTAAAGTGTGATTATTTTACGATGAAGGAGGAAGCCAGCACTAAGGAAAGGACGGAAGAACCAAATAACGGAAACCTGTTTAGTTGTTCTGTATCATCGAGGTGGACTTTTATATATGAAATAAAACGAGCAATGCTCTAAAACCTTTCTTTATCGCTTTAATATCTGTGTTTTCAAGTGATAATCATGGCATAAACTGTTCAAATATTTTATGTGAGTTCTCTTGTACCTATCTGAGTTAACCTTCGTGTTTTCCAGATTTATTAGTTAACGATCGGCTCTGAGTTAGCTGCTAAGTGCTTTCCAGAGTTAGTGCAGTTTGTAACCTGTGGTGTATGTGATACCCTGTTGAGGGGTACCAGCCACGGTGAATGAGAAATTGGTCAAGATTTGAACGTAACATACCAGAAAAATTCTTGTACAAGCTAATTTATATAAATGAGTCAGAAAAATGTTTAGTAGACACGGGTCTTTTTCAATAAAACCCCCGATGTGCTACGATTATGAGATGCCTGATTATTTATACTTATGAATATGTTTTCGGCTACGTGCCCACTAAGTACTTTTGTACTTAGCCCTGCATATGTTTTCTAAATGTGCAGGTTGAAGCGAAGGAAGTGGCGAAGGTTGAATAAAGTTGTCTTAGGAAGACTTTAGTTAGTATAAATCACATTTCCGCTGCAAAACTCTAGTATTTTGATGAACATATATGTAATCACTGTAGACTAAGATCTGTCTTATAACTTAGTTTATCTACCGTGTACTTTCAGTCATGTAATCCTTCGAGTTTAACTCTTCCTTTATGTAAATAAAGTTTTGTTCATAGTTTGTATGTTGTCTCTTATGTATGTATGTTCAGTTAGTCCCCCTTCACAATCTGGGGGATGACTGGAGTATCTTGAATTGTAGTCTCAATAGAGTTTGGTTGAACTTGGTTTGCCTCAGTCGGGTTCTGACTCGCTTTGACGAAAAATACAGACTGCTTTCTGAAATCAAGCTCTGGATTGTATCCAAGACCTTCCACACAGTTGGGAGGTTGTTGGTTGCTAATCATTCTTTCTAGAAGTGCACTCTAAGCATGACGAGACACTATCTTCTCATTTTCATGTTTGAGATCCAATTGCAACTGAGAAATATTGTCAATCGAGGTCCTTGTCATTTTAGTTAAGTTGATGACCTGGCTATTGGTGGACTGAGCAATTTCCTCTTGAAGCTTCTTGTTAGACTCCACAGTCTTTCAATCTCCTGATCCTTCATGATTAGCTCATTGTAGGTCACAACAAACTTTGCTCTAAGTGTCTTGCACTGAGAGGCTTGAGCATCACATAGTCTGCTCAGTTGTTCGATTTCATCCCATGAGGGGCAGATATCTTCATCCAATTCTCCCGCACATTAGTTAGCTACAGGAATAAAAGAATTAGGATGGAGAGAGGAATTTACCTTACCCGTGGATTCTTCAAGCAGCGCCATGAGACACTTATCATTTCGTATGGAGCATGATGGAGACTATATCTCTTCTCGTTCAAAATCCGTGTAGAGGTCAAGTTCGGCGACTTCTTCCTCAACAATCATGGCCTTGGTCTTTTCCTTGGCCTTAGTTTGGAGGGCATCTCGATCCTTCTTGGAGAGATCTGGGCAGTCCATCTTGAAATGGCCGGACTTGCCGCACTCAAAGCATCCATCACCTTGAGTCTTTGAGGATGTTTCTCCTGAGCTTCACCTGCTCTTGGACATCCTTCTATATCGTTCAAGCTTGGAGTTCATGTACTCCATTTGCTTGGTCATCTCATTGATCTTGTTTTGGAGATCAGATCTGCTCAGTCGATCCCTAGCTTAAGAGTCAACGGATCTGACAGACTCAGCTCGAAGCGCTACACTTTTGGTCATTGAGCTCTACTACATTGATTCTGAGTTTTGAAGTTGAGAATGCTTCAGTTGTTGGATATCATACTCATTCACCTTGAGGGTGGAGAACAACTTCTCTGTATTTAGTGAACTGAGGTCACTTCGATTCTGATTAAAGACATGATTGACAAATCAATCCTCACCAAGCGCGGAGAGAACTTTCAAGTTCATCTCGCGCTCACTACAAGAAAAATGCTAATAGACTACGCGTTATAGACGGCTGGAATTTTACTCGCGTTGTCTATTAAGAAATAGACGACGGGAGATTCATATGACGTTGTCTATAAGCTGTTAAATAGATGACGGTACCCAAAACTCCGTCGTCTATTACCGTTTTTGTACGGTTATAGACGATGCGGTTGCTAATCCCGTCGTCTATTACCGTACTTTAAAAAAAATGGCTAACGACATCGTTTTTTGACCCTTTGTAGCTTCTTTTTTTTTTTTTTTCATTTTTTTAATTAAAAAAGTGATAAAGCCAAAATCCCTAATTGGAATTGAACTCCCGCCTCGTCTCTCTTCAATTGGTTTCGTGCTCTTCCTCTCCCACCACCGCCGCGCGTCTCATCTCCACCACCAGCCACCCTCTCCTCCACCACCACTAGGCAGACCGCCTCCCACCGCCGCCTCCCGTCACCCGACAACAAATCTCACCCCTTTCTTCTCCGACTCCTCCCACGGCCTACCCACCACCGCCTCTCCTCCACCACCGTCCTCCACCACCAAATTCCCTCGCTTCTCAGCGGCGGCGAAGACATGACCTTCGACGAGATCGACGCGGAATTCATCTCCAAATTCCCTCGCTCGCTGCACTTCTACGCCTGCTCCGCCCTCGACTTCCTCACTACTGACCCCAAGGTTAGGCTTTCTCTATCTCTCGCTTTCAATTTTGTTTAATTGGAAACTGTAATTGAATGTGGGTTTTCTCTATCTCTCGCTTTCAATTTTGTTTGATTGGAAACTGACAGACAAAAGAGAAAATACGTTGCCACACCATCACTCTGTGTGATTCCACACCTCCACTGCCTGTATAATCTGCTCGTGCAACTCAGGATTCCCAACATCGTCGTTTCACCGCTGTTTCTTTCCTTCTTTTTCACTGCGCCCACTCTTACCTGGTTAGTCTCCTGCTTCCTTTTCATTAATGAATTCAATGTTTGATGAGAATGCAATGTACGTTGATTTTGATGTTACCTTTCGTAGTTATCAGTACTGATATGGATTGATCATAGGCATCAAATCATTGCGGAAATTTTGCATCATTGGGTGTTGGATTTTTATCATTAAATGGTTCTAGAGCTGAATTGAATTTCTTTCCATTATAAAGTCTAAATTTGGTGTTTTATCTCTGATGCAAATTGTTTTGAATTTTTGTTTGCCTGCAGTAAAATCACGTAATTCTCATTCCAGCATTTGATTAACAATGTAAGTTAGAACAAGATTATTAGATTGCTAGAAAGAAAAAACATAAAAGAAATAGAGGATAAGTATTAAGAGGCGTATTAGTTACCAACCCCCCACCTAATTTAGTTGCAGAGATCTGATATTGGAAATCCCCATCATCTTGTCCGCAAACAAATCAAATAATTAATTAAGGATTAAAAAGCTGAGATGGCACAACTGATGACTGGTTTAATGCTTAAAAAAGTACTCGTATATATGATATTAAGACAATATCTGCAGACCTCACAAAGTGAACTTTGTTCTTTATACAATTGAGAAATATTCTCTTGGTGGGGTGGGGGGTTTCAAAAAAATTTATATTAAAAAACTTGACTAAAAAATTTATTTGGATGGAACTAATCTAAGTAGTGTGCAGCTCAAGATAGATCGAACCAACCAAATGCTCGCCCCTAAGCCCGGACACAACCTGAATCTTGGGATTTTTGCTCTCAAGAAAAGTGTTGCACTTCAAATTTTAAGTGCTAGTTTTGATTAATATGGAAGTGAGGGATTTTCGCTCTCAAGAAAACTGCACTTTAAAATGTCATGTGTCCATTTTAATAAATTTACTTTTGTATTATACTTAATAGTGTATTTGCATAACAATATTTTCTACTTTCTTTATGTTATTGATTTGGGGGTAGGTTGTGTGATAATGGAGTTAGTAGCCTACTTAAACTGCTACACATCAACAATATTTGGAGATTCATTTATGCTTAGATTTCTCTTCAAGCTTAGACAATTTTTTGTTTTAATTGGTTGTTTTTGCTCCTTATTTTGCTTGATAGATTTCTTAGCGCACAGTTATCTTACGAGTCGTATGTTGATGTTCATTAAGTTTATTGCCTTTGAGATGTATATATGCAGTTTTCATGAGCATAATGTTCTTTTTTTTTTAATTCTAACCTTGGCTGTCTGTTGCTTCTTGCTTTGTGAGATTTGTTTGATTTGATTCTTGCTGTTTTTGGTAATATAAATGAGATGCATTTTATAAATGAGATGTATCTATGCAGTTTTTCAGTTTCGATATCAACTACTAATTTGTTACCCGGAATGCTGAATGTGAAAGGTAGTAAAAATCTTACACCTGATCTGATAATGTTTCTACAATCTGTCCATATCAGCTATTGATTATGGTCTCATATGTTCAGTGGGGATTTGATGCTTTCATCTTCTGAAAACAATTATCCACCATTTTCTTTGGAACCACTTCTGGAGATTATCGTTTACTCTTTCTTTGATTGTTCTAAAATCATCATCACTTTGTCTTCAGATTTCCTTCATCCGCTAAAGCTGTCAAGTCCACTCCAGCAAAAGGCTCACTGACATCAGGAAAGCAAAGCCCTCCATAGATGGAGAACTCGGCCCAACCGCAGCCCAAAGTTGATTCAATATTGCTACTTCAAAATCAGAGTTATGGCAGATTCTTTATTTTTTTCTGAAGTATTATTATATCAGCTTTCCTAGATCGTATGTTGTTGGTGATGTTTGTGCAGCTTTTGCATCAAAGAGAAATCGATACCACCGACAAAAATTATTGGCTGCTGTGGAAATGGAGAGCCAGCATGCCAAAGGATTTATATCAACTTAGAATGTTAGCTGATATATGGAGAAGGTGTGGGAGGAAGAAGAGTTGAAGTAGAGGAAAATTATAGTATGTTCAAAATTTGTGTTGACAATATTGTATTTTGGTAGTTAGTACTATTAGTCACTTGTTGCAAACTGATTTTAAGTGTAATGAATATGTTTATGTTGTTCATTATAATAAAATGTCTGTAGGCTTTTTCTTTTTGCTGTTATTATAGACGACGGGGATTTACCGTTGTTTATAAGGCATATAGACGACGGAGATTTACCGTCGTCTATAAGGCATATAGACGACGCAAATTTCCCATCGTCTATAATCGGCCCCAATAGACTACGAGTCTATAAACGACGGGAGTTTTTGTTATAGATGACGCAAATTTCCTATCGTCTATAGCCTTTTTTCTTGTAGTGGCTGGGAGTATTTTCCTTTTCTTATACTCTCGATGTCCATAGTAATCTCTATGAAAGTCCATTTTGTCAATGGTTTTGTTGGGGAGCTGAGTGAAGTTTTCATATTTCTGACAAGCCAAGGTGAATTTATTCTCCTTGATCTCATCAAATCCTTCACAGAGAGATGCAAACGCATCCCACATATCCTTCGTCGTCTCGCAGGCGATGATCTTAAGCAGATAGGCCATGTCTATAGTTGAGGAGATGACACTTTTGGCAATGTCATCCAATCGTGCAATTGCCCTTTCGTCGTTGGTGTAATTCTCTGGACTCTTTAGTTCCACTCGAGTCACGATGTCTCCAGATCTTGGGGTTGGAGTTGGAATTGATATTTTTTTCATGATTTGGATGGGGCTGTCTGTGATGGTCTCCTACATCCTTGGATGCTTAGCAGTAAGCATCATTTTCTGTCTAAACTTCTACGTCGAATAGTCATCCACGGTGAACTCTTGCAAGCTCCCTACGAGCATTGGGTTCATCCTCCTGTAACACAAAGACAAGAGAGAAAACAAAAGATATGCAGCTTAATGCACTAAGAGAGTTTTCGAAAGGTGTGTTCAGTTGACTGAAAAATCTCGCCTGACACTGCGTGAAACAGAGTAAACAGTCTTTTGAAACTGATAATGAGTTAACTGGTGTATGGGGAGGGGAATACACCAATAAGGATTTTAAAAAAACATTTTCTAATTTTTACTTATTTAGCTCAACAACTGTGAAACTCAATTGGAACTGTCGCTCAGTTGAGATGCAATTGACTTCTTGGACTGAGGGTCAAATGTATCACTTGAATTGAGGTTTTACAGACTGTGTGCGGAAGTTGGTGAAAATTAAATTCTCGTTACTTTAGCTGAAAATCCTTTTGGTGAAGGTCAGTTCGCAAAGTCTTATTGCAGTTTTATGGAAACTTATTTGTATGCAGTTAGCTAGGTTAGTCAAATCGAATGCTATAAGGAAAACGTAAATACACAAGTATTTTTACGTTGTTCAAAGAAGACCTTCTACGTCCACGACCAACTTTTGGTAATCCACTAGAGAAGTTTATGCGTACTTTCCAAACATTGAGTTGGTTTACGGGCACCAAAAAGTCTGAATAGTTCGCTTGCGGGTACGAATAATACCTACAGTTCTATTTTGGGTTTGAACAAAATCTAAGTTGTTATTATGGGTTCACAACGACCTAGTTCTTTGATTGCGGGTTCAAAGGGACTTAAGGAATGGGGGTTGGGGTGCTTTTCTAACTAATAACCTTCTACACAAATAGTAGAGGTTTTCTACTCTAAGATTTAGAGACTCGGACTATTATAGTGATTCTACCTAGATACAAGCAAGGGAGATGACTTCTAGACTCAATCTAAGAGTAACTTCTTTTGAGAGCATAGAAGAAAGTCTTAGAAGAAGTGATGAACTCTCTACAACTCAGACTTCAACTGCTCTAATATTTGCTTTCTTGATGCGAGAGAATGTGTGAATGCTTCTTGCTTTAGAAGTTTATGTGCTCGATCGATATTCTTCTCTCAATGAGGGAGGTCTCTATTTATAGAGGGGAGGTCGAAGTAGCCATTGGAAAGAGCCGTTTGACCTCCACCACAAAGCATGGCTCCTAACCAAATCTCTGCAAACTTTCCATAAATGGTAACTACGGGACTTGCTTTATGCATGTCTTCGTTGTCGGTCCATAAATGAAAAATTCCAGCCTGTCTTGTACTTCGAGCAGATTTGAATTTCGAATTCATGTTCCTTCTTTTTCTCAGACTTCCAAGTCTTCTTCTTCACTTCTAGAGTTGTGACTTCAACAGTTTCAAACATGCATGACTGCATGGCTCAGTTCCGAAGTCAACTGAGGTAATTCTGACTTCATCCGAACTGCATTGATCTTCAGCTATCTTCTTCAGTTTGATCCTGTAAAGATAAAATTCTTATGCTCAAACATAGAGCTCTAGCTAAAGACTAAACAAAAGATATCTACTCAGTTGGGGTCAGTTAGGTTTTGGTATAAATCAAAACCTTACTAATTTTCCCAACAAGTACTATTTGCTTGTATAATCATGGAGAAAAATTTACTTTTAGTATTGATGATGCCATGGAAAATCCCCTTGATGTTAAGAATGCATATGCCATTAATGTGATTGACCCCTTTGTCTAAGAATTTCTTGAGACTGAACTAATGCAGGAAAAGCAAGGTCTAATTTGAATGAAAGGGATTACTTGTTTTGATATTCAAGGGTCTGGAAATACGTCCCGCTTGCCCAAACAAGACGTCTATGACAGATCCATACCATGTGATGAGAAGCTACCCAAGTTAGAGCTTAAGCCACCTAAATTTGAAAGAAAAAGGCTCACGTGATTTCTTTCCCTTTCTTTATTTTTTTTATTTCTTTTATTATTATGTTTTTTTTTTGTGTTTGAGTTCGTGTTTGTTCTCGTTGTTTATGCTTATTCTTTGTTCATTTGAGGGCAAACAAAGCTTAAGTGTAAGGAGGTTATCTAAGTGTGTTTATGTTGGTTCGTTTTTATTAATTCGAGTTTTTGTGTAAAGTAAGCCAAATATTATCGAATTTGTTCATGTTTGTGAATATACTCTGTCTGTATGAGTTTTGTGATTAACTTGGTGGTTCAATATGCTTTTAAATGGTGAGATGTGATTTTATTTTTGAGGATTTATTAAATGATACTTAGGATGACAAAAAGGGGCGATAATTGAATATTTTAATCCACACTTATATATGATTTGAGCCTTAATAGTAGAGCACTCTCTATTTATTTCTTTTCTGAGAGTATTTATGTTCAGAATGTTGCAATATCGAGTATGCCAGTTTGTAATGCATGATAGAAGGCGATAGGTTGAACCAATTTTGGCCTGCGTTTCATTGCCTAATCCATATACATTAATCCCTAGTGAGCCATTTTGAAGTCTTGTCCATGTTCTTTCATTTAAACTACTAAAAATTTAAGCCAAGACCTGTTTTGTCTTTCTTTTGGTCCTATTGTGCATGTTTCAAATTCGAAAATTCATCCACGTGTGAATTTTAGAGGAAGAAAAAAGGTATTGTTTATATATCCATTTTGCCCAGACGGATAATGTGCTGAAGTTTATGTTCTAGAAAAAGAAAAGTTGAGATTTCGTTTTGTTTGGCTAAAACAAAGCTGTAGCTGTAACTCGTGTCTCTTGTTGATTATTATTGTGGTGTATATAGAAGATGAGAATTGTATGTGTGTTCGAAATTGAAAATGAAAGGTGCAGCAACACACACACACACACACACACACACACACAGAGAGAGAGAGAGAGAAGATAAAAAAGAAAAAGAAAAATTTGCACCTAATTTGAGTTGAGCATATTGTTTGATTTGTTTTGGGTAGTTTATTTAGCCAAGATGAGTTAGTTTGTTCTTCTTCCAATACCTATTGTTCATGGATGATGATTTGGTTTGGACATGCACGATGCTATGTTCTTATTTTCTAAGCCTAGGAATCATGTTCGAATCCTTCCAAACTTTTATAAAGTCCCTAGCCTCGTTATGCCAAATGAGAAAGACTTTCTTCAATTACTTGTTGGTCACTATATATTGTGACAATGTGAAGCGTGTTTATGAGTGATTGTCCTGGAGTAGTGTAGGGAGTGAATGAGCAAACCGCGAGATATACTCGATTTTTGCCCGATTTTGACCAAATTGATAATAATGATGCATTTTTGAGATTTTCAATTTGTTATTTGATAGTGGAAAATTGCTTTGTAAATTGCATGATTCTCACTTGATAGGGAAAAGTTTATGGACATTAACGATTTGGTATTTACTTGGCTAGTGTGTGTTGAGTCAATTCGTGTCTTATTTATTTATCTTCCATCTTCTTTTCATTTTTATTGAGTCGTCTTTGTTGAGTCTTTGTAGAATTGATATTTATGAACAACCATGTTTGATGATTGACTTTTCACTTCATACTTGAGGACAAGAATGATTCAAGTGTGAGGATGTTTGATGTGTGCGTTTTGGTTGTTCATATTATTAATTTTTCTTTAATTTTATTTTAATATAATGTGCATGTTTAGTGGTTTTTATGCAGGAATAGAAGAGTTCGTAACCATGAGGATTGGATGAGAAATCGAAAACGAAGAATTTCTTTTTAATTTCGGACGATATTAGAATGGGTTGGGTTATATATAGTATATTTAATCATTGGAGACTATTTTTTGAAATTTTATTAGTTATTTATTAATTAGCTAGGTTATTTAATTAATTAAGAGTTGCGGGTAATAAGGAGGACAAGTCAATTCCTTATATATTTGGGAGCCATAGCCGCAAAACACACACATTACATCCCCTATACTTTTATTTTTCGTAGCAGCCGTAGTAGAGAGGAGACGGTGATTTAATCTTTGGAATTTTCTGTTGACAATTTTCTTGTTTTATTTTATTCTTCGATTATTATATTTTTTATACAATTTGATTATGTTTAATTTTAGTATTATGAGTAGCTAATTTTCCTAATCCGGCGAGAATATTAAAACAGTAGTCTAATAATCTGCGAGACCTAATTGTTCGTATAATTAATTTGCTAAGATTTCAATTTATTCCTTGTGTTTAGAGTTAGTTTTGTTTTTGTTTAAACCTGATCAACTTAGATTAAATTGGAGTAAAGTCAATTAGTTCCCCAATCCGTAATTGTTGGAATATGGCTAATTAGTGATAAAGCTACCATATTCGTAGTAGGAATAAATCGGTAAACGAGTTATTAGTTGCACTTGGGTAATTTGTGTAAATCGGGTTCCTTCATAGCTAAAAGCTATTAGAGCATTAAATCTAGGTCTTCCGTTTCCAGTAGCTTATGTTTTAATGAGAGAAATAGTTAGGTCTGGCATCTACAACTAACTATCGATATAGTACGTAGGAATTGAGGTATGTCATACAGGATTTGCATGATTTATTTGGGGGTATACGACGCTCAACATATTGTTAACATGAGTTTTAACGGCGGTTCCAAAATTAACTATTTTTCTCTCTTTTTTCTATAAACTTTCTATGAGCCCCATCAAGTTAGCAATGATTCAGCGGCCACGGCGCTGGCGACAGAAGCAAGCTTTTGGATATTGAGCTTCACGATGGTATTGGTGAAGAGGCGCATGTCCTCCTCCATATTCATATCCGGTACGTCCACCGTGATACGATTACAATAGAAAAAGCAGATCTCGTCGGCGGACCCACGACGCTCATACATGGAGGTTGTAGACTGGAAGATATGTCTTTCACAGAAAATGATTATCTTGATGACTTGAAAATAGCTTTGATTGCTCTTCTTTAATTTTCAGAAGCTTGACGAACAAAATATTATATTGTAGCTTATTTTTATAGGCCCCACAGAAGGAAAGAAAAATGAAAAAAAAGAAAAATAAGTTTGAAACGGCAGTTTCAAAACATTGAGGGGCCAAATGCCCAAAACCAAACGTAAGAGACCTAATAGCAAAACATGTAACACCCTGAGGGGGTATCAACACCTTATCTTATTAATAATTGAGTTTTGCATTAGATAATGTTGATTTGTGCACTCTCACCTCTCTTCTATACCCAAAGTTCAAAATCCATAAATCTAGAAATTCGGCGAGAATACTTGTCACCGTTCGTCCTCACTATTAGAAAGCTATTGTCGTTGTCTCTCACGATTGATAGTCAATAGTTCAGAATTATGTAATCTTCGCCGTTCACAATCTCAAAATTTTCTAAACTCTGGAACAATAGCATGATCATAGGTTGTCGCCACCTGACAGCAGTAGCACCGCCACCATGGCTTCTTCCATCTCGCACCACTATCATTTTCTTCTTCTTAGGACCCATAAGTGGTTTGACTCTCCAATCCACGTGGTACTACCACATCATCAGTAGGCACGTTAACGGTGGGTAGGGGAGCAAACCATTCAAAACATACTTAGAAGTTCTTTCCAACACAATGTATTCAAATTTGAATTTAAATGAATTAAAGGTTTTATACACACGTACATGTATAATATATTATTATAATAATAATTTGCTTAAAATTAAGTTTGTATCAACAAGTTTCTTCCTAGGAGGGAGCGACACGGGTATTAAGAAGAAGGTTGTTGAGTTAGTTGCGAGTGAAGAAAAGTGATTGAATTTGTTGTGAGTGGAGAAAGAGTACCACATTGAGGGTAGTGATATATTAATTAATTGAGATAGTGGTGAGTCACATGTGGTATTTTAGGTAAATAAGTTGATAAAATAAGGGTAAGAGAGAATAATTTGTTGTAGGTATGATGAGACCAAATTTTGTATGATTTTCGAGTCTTGTTTTAGGTCTAGATCAGGTCATTTTGTGCATTTTTGTTTGTCTTTAGTGTCTGGGAAAACACATTATGAAGGCAAGGATGAACATGGCAAACTATGAGAAAACTTGCAGAAAAGGGCAAGATATGACCAAATTCCGCAATAGAGATTTTGGGCGTAGATACAAAACACTTTAGGCAAGGAAATAAAGCTCGCAGCTTGGGCAAAGAAGCAGACATTCAAAACTAAAGTTGCTCGCTTCACAACTAGATTAAATCAAGTACCATGCGGGATCAAGTGATTTGGGCAAGAGGAGATGTAAAAAGGCTAAGGCAAAATGCAGAACAGAGAAGAGAGGAAGGAGTGCACGTCTTGGGCATAGCGATCTATCGCTATCCAACTTACAAGGGAAGAGTGCGGAGCAAGAAAGAGATCAACCTTATCTAAGTAGCCGATAAGGAAAGAATTATTTCTTTCTTTATCCATGAATATTCGTCCATATCAAATCTGCTAAATAAATAAAGTCTCTTGGTCAACAGTTGTTGATGGAAGGAATTGATAGCTGGCAGACAGCTCGCCCAAACCTAGCTGCAACTGACTTACCTAATGGGTTGAGCCTCCAAGACCCACAAATTTTACATCTATAAATACTCCTAGATAGCAAGCCATATGTATCTCTTTTATCTCTTGAACTTTTGAATCTTATAATTCTTCTTTAGTCTAGGGTTTTCTTTCTATTGTTCAAGAGTGTGCCGCTTCGGGGGTAAACTAACTTTTATACTTTGTTGTCGACTGTGTTGGTGTCATCCGAATTTATTTTAATTAAAGTTCTTTTCCTATTTCATTCTTTCTTTCTTGTTCTTTTTCATGCCTAGGTAGTTATACAAATCTAAGTTTGGGCAAGATGATGCTGCATAAGCATTAAATCGTGATGTTGATTTGGGCATAGGGGAAAGCTATATATATGTGTGTTCCCGAGGTGTTAGGCAATGATTCCAAAGTGTTTTGTCTGTCCCAATAGGTCGTCCGACCGTCGGGCAATTGGATGCAGATAGATCCCTTAAAAGTAAGGTAGCTTAGACCAACAGGGACCGGGAGAGAGTTGCCCTAATGATGAACTCATATTTTGAGTTCATTTTGTGTCTGTTTTAGGTAGTTTAGATTGAATTTTTGTATCTATTTTGTCTTATGTTAGTGTCTAGGAGGATATATTTTGGGCAGCTGGTGGTTTGTTGCCTGACAGGTGCATTTTGGGCCAAACAGGGACTGGAGGTTTCATTTCTGTACAGCAGATCTAAAAAAAAAGTTGAGCTGGTCAAGATGACGATGTGCAAGGGGCAACTGGCATGTTTCTCTCCGAAGTCTAAAAGGATAAGGAAAAGATGACATAACTTATAAATATCTTTCCTTATCCGACTAGAATTAGGATCTGGGAGGGATCTCATGTAGTTGACGTGACATGCCAAGTTGGGGTTGTGCTTATCAAAAGAATTACTTGCATCCCGAGGTAGCTCATGGAATCCTTCCATATTAAGGACCTGGGGCCCAAACCCTAGCACAAACCTATATATATGCTATGCCTAGCTGCAACCAAGGAGTTCCGATTTTATGCAATTCAATCCCTTGTTTATTTTGAGCGTTGTGAGGAAAGCAACTGAACGATGACTTCGACAGAGGTATTTTCCAGAACAGGGAGCCGATGGTGCGTCGCCAACTAATGATAGGTCAGAGAAGAGTTTGTTGAGAGCGTGACGAGTAAAAAAGGATCTCTACATTCAAATCCTATAATCAACGATGCATGCATGTAATGAATATATTTGCACCAATGACCGAGCAAGTGTCCTCACTTAATAATGTCTTTATCCAGATTGAGTCATTTTTGTTATTGATCAAGTTCTCTGTTTCTTTTCGGTATTAATTTAGTTTCTGTATTGTGCAAGAGAGCCACAGTGACCAACATACCAAAACGTTTTTTCTTACTAGGTGGAGCAGGATTCAAGAGATAGGAACAATCAATTCCTTGTGGATCGACCCTGTACTTACACGCTATCTACATAGCTGCGGGAATAGGCTATACATTCATTTCGAGAGTGCGAACGACAACCTCGTCACCTACACTTGTTGAGGACAATAACTCTCAGGTTGAACTTGGATGGAGCCGATCGAAGTACGCTGGCGCTGGTGTAAAGTCAGAGCGGGATCTTCGTATATCATAGGTCCAGAATGGGTTCGTCTAGTGCCCAAAGCTGCTTGTTTCAATCTTTGCCCCTTGAGGAATGCTCGGGGGTGAGTTGGGCAAGTTAGGGAGACTGTGGTGGGAATGCCACACAGGATTCACAAGTAAGGATGAGTTGTGCAGATCGTAGATGTGGGCGTGACAAGGTGACAGTAGGACCACGACACGGTTTGTCTATAATCGTTGACATACATACGTACCATATAGCCTTGCATCGATGAAGACGTCTTGTTTATGCAATTGACTCAACAACTAAATCCAAGTTTGTCTTTTTCTTTTATTTATGATTTAGTTTATATTTATTTTCCTGTTTGGCCAAGAGTCCGTGGAGAAACTAAAACCTTTGGATGACACATGACCAAAGAGAAAGCTACACCAACTCTTCATGGGATCGACACTGTACTTACTGCTAGCGGATCCTAGTAGTGGAAAATAGGATAATTATAAATATATTTTATACATGACTAAACGACATCAAAATAGTGTCTAACAATAGCTAGTAAGAAACTTGCGGACTGCCCTAGAAAAGAAAGATAGGAATAATCTTGGGACCGTAGGTAATATGTCATATGTGAATTTTACTTCAAATTTTCGTCAAGCTTGCATATTTTATCGATTCTACATGTCGATTATGGAATTTTTAATCTCTCATAGAGCATTAATGTGTTGTTTATTTCTATTTATCTTAAACCTTAGAGATATTTGAAATTAATATAGTTCGCATAAAGTTAATTTTCTTTCATTCTTATTTATCTTTAAAAAAAATTCGCACATCGTTTTTCAATAAGATTCCACCCTTAAAGAAACAATTAGAAATTCTCCAAATTAATATGTATTTTCACATTCTGTAATTATGTTGTATAATAATTTAATTTAACCAATTAATTAATTGACCAAATAAACAGTTCTATTTTTATTGAGTCGTTTTAATTTGATGAATTAGCTAGTTGCCATTATTAATTTGCCTAAATAAATAATTTAGTTTTTATTGCCAAATATTTAATTAGCCCAATTATTAAGTTGGCACAATTTAATTAATGCATTTAAGTTGCCAGTTATTTTTCACTGCTAATATAATTGATTTATTATTATTGACTTGGCCAAATACTATAACTGTAATCATTATCTAAATGCATATGATTTAAAACAAATGTGAGTCTCGCAAACTGAAAATATCAAAGAAAAGAGAGTATATATTGAGAAGGGTAGTGTCATTTGGTCATACTGTGGCCGACCACACAAGCTAAAAATGGTAATATAGGCTTTGAAAATAGAAATATACCCTAATTGAGAAGCATAAACCCTAAGGGGAAAATGTGATTATTTCTATTTTTACAGTCAATTTTTCTTTTTTTTTACGCGTGTGATTGGCCACCGTGTAACCGAATATTATTACCCTATTGAGAAATAAACAATGTGACCACAATCTATTATTAGATGAAGAATATTTACAGTAAAACCTCTATAAATTAATAATTTTGGACTATGAAATTTTATTAATTTAAAGAGATATTAATATATTGATAGATTGGTAATCTATTAATTAAAAGTGTGACTTTCCAATTTTTAAAAAAATATAAGTAATATAAAGATGATGGATAGGAATAAATTTTACATAATTATAGAATGTATTGAAATTAAATAAATTTTGTATTTTTAATTGAATATATTCATGCATCGATCAATTTTTAATGCGAAAGAAGCATTGAATGCGAACATCATGCTTATCTTTTTATTTTAGTTGAAGAACTCGACATCAAAACTTTTGGATGCGATTGGACAAGTTAGATATTTAGTACAATAAGACTTAATTAGATTTAAATAAAGAACTTGACACTCATTATTTTGGATGTAATTAGAAAAGTTAAAAATTAAATTCAATTAAATTTAAATTTTAACAAAAAAAGATAACAAAAGAGTCATATTTTAACAAATTATCATAGTACATATATTTGTATATAATAATTAATAATTATTAATTTATAGTATTGATGAGACTTATATACTTATAAAGGGATCTCTAAAAGATATCATATTAAATTTGATGATTTTTTACGAGGGCCCGACTCGTCGGGACTAGAGAAATTTATTAGATTAAAGAATTTATCAATTTATATAATATTAATTTATAGATATTTTACTGTATTAATTAATACATTTTAATTTTTTCTTAATTACTATTTATCTAAAATCTTTCATCCCACATCGTTTTTTAACGAGACTCCACCCAATGAAGAACCTAACGTGTGCATCACCACATATATCAATTTTCATTAAAAAGTCGTAGTTATTATAAAATACAATATATTGTAATTAAAATTTATAAACTAAGAATTGTAACAAAAACAATATGTACGTCTTAATTATGAAATAATTGATCAGCTTAAAATCTAATATTAAGGACACCCAAGTGGTGTGGCTTTAGTCTGTATACAGTGAGGTCTCGGGTTCGAACCCCACCGCTCCGCTTTCCCCTGTCAAAAAAAATATGAAGATCTATAATTAACAATAGTATAATGAAATTAATTATTAAGGCACAAGATCTTTTAAATTGATTTATAAATTTGAAGAAAAACTTCTAAATTTCTTCACATGTGGAACGCCAATAAGTGAGATCACATATTTCATTTTCATTAGAATAATATATGATCTTCCGGTTCACAATTAGGGGCACATTCGCTAAAGCCGCTACAAATAAATCCAAGTGACGGTGCAAACTAGTTACGGGACAGATGATCTCAATAAATTATGATCATGATTATAGTTTTCATATGATGTACAGTGTAAAAATAATCAAACTAGGCTGATCCAAACCCACCGAAATAGAAAGTTATGTGTCCGTGTGTTAGCCTAGTGATAGTGAGGTTAATGCCCGGGCCAAAAGTTACGGGTTCGAGTCCTCCATCACGCGGTATTTAAATTTCCTTGTAATGTTGTTTAGAAAAAAAAAAGAAATAGAAAGTTATTTCGGGCCATGCCGACTCAAGTTTGACAGCTCTAATATATTACTATATACTATAGACATTATACATAATATGTCCAAAAGGAAATTAGGTAGATTATATCATAATTTATGGACTTGATATAGGTGATGAATGGCGTTGTAAGAATTTCCCAAATGGAACTAGCGGGGATGGACGCACGCTTCCTCAAATATTTCTTTTCCCCGTTTTTGCACTTAAGAAATTGTGATTCTCGGAAAAGTTGTGTCACAGGCCCGTCGCGATTAAAAAAAAAAAAAAAAAAAAAAAACAATCACTTTTAAAGAGAAATGGAAAAAGAGAGAAATGTTTACCCGTCACACAACATTGTGAATTGAAGAGTGGAAGTGTATGAGTTATAGTTGAACAACAGAGGGTGATACAAGTGACGGGATGCATGCTATCCAGGTGTGCATGCGGGGAGAGAGAGACAGAGGCATGCATGCATCCACGACAAGGGTAGAAATAGAATAGCTAGCGATGGAGTCCCACGTAAGCTAACCAATCAAGTATGACCTCATCATTATCACATTCACATGCACTTATCCCTTCCCTTTTTGTTGATATGTTCGGTTGTTTGCTCGGAAGCATCGAATCTGTTGCCTCACATTCATCACTCGGAATCTAGTTAGGCACAGAGATTTATGAGATCAGGGGGCCATCGCCCATATCTCTCTCTCTCTCTCTCCGCACACATATATACCCATCACGTGGAGTAGCCATGTTTATTGGGTGAATCCACATTCGGGGCACCATGTCCATGGTGTACCCGTGGCTCTCTCTCTCTCTCTTGCTATATATGACCATCGTCTCTCTCTCTCCCTCTCTCTCTACAGTGCAGGGACGCCGTGTGGGATTGCGGGGCAGACAAGCAATTTATGTCGTTGCATTATTTTATTTGTGGGTGGTCTCATCTCAGTAGTGAATACTTGTTGGAAATGTAAGTTGTATAATTAATTGAAAAAGACCACCACCTTTTTTTTTTCTCTTTTTTGTGGTTCCGTTACAGGATCCCCCCCCCCAAAAAAAAAAAAGAAAAATTATTTACTAGTGACATAACTTTATATATTCGTCACATCAAGATTCTTAAAATTAGTCACGTCGTGCAAAAACTTTAATGATCATTTACGTATCTATTTACTTTCCAACATAGTAAACTGTAACTAAATTTTGTTACATTTAGAAATGAAACAAATTAATCATATCTTCAAACGTCACTAAATTTATTAACATGCTTTTATAGTATGTTAAAGATAATAGCTATTCATCATAAAATATCACAATTTTATATTTTTATATCATTTATAAACCTCAAGGTTCTTACAAAATTATGTCATTGCTTTAACATTTTGTTATATTTGCTAACCCTTATGTAATATTATAACGTGGGTTTGAAAGAATTATTAAATAATTAAATATAGGTAATACAACAAGAAAGGTGAATTTATATACCCCTATCCTTAGGAACACAATTTTATATCTTGTTAACTTTGAATGAAATTGATGGATAAACGAAGAAATGTCTGAAACATATGAGTAAAAAATATGGTATGAAATCATCATTTTATTTTTTATGTATAAAATTATACTTTGGGCAGAGAAAAGGAGTTGCCCAAAATTTTACTCTCCTAACTGAATTATTTTAAGTGAAAGCAAACAAGATACAAAATGGCAAGTGAACGCAAGAGAAATATAAGAAGTAAACTTGAAGAAGAGTAGTAAAAAATGACAAAAGTAAAACTAAAATAAAATAGGGATTGCAGAGTAATAAAAAATTAAATAACAAATCAATTAGATGGCGATAGTAGAACTGTATACGATTCGGTTTGGTGCGGTTTGGCACAAAAATCAAATCGAATCATAAAATACGGTTTGATAACTTTTTGAAACCAAATTAAATCATTTTAGCATTAAAATCAATTCAAATCAAACTGTTTTATTACGGTTTACGGTTTGGTGCGGTTTGGACGACGATTTACGTATTTTCTTTGTTTTCTATGGTTTTCTTGAGCAATTTCCGATTTTGCCTCATTTTCTTTCAACGTGGTCCGCAACTCGTTTTGTCTATAAAAACACCGTGCAAGTGATGAAATCAAAATATTTCTTACTGCAATAGGAAAAAGATGGTAATTTTACTAGAGAGTTTAACTTGGAAACTATAAGAAATTACCTTGTTCTTAAAGCATTCTCAAATACTAGGATCCCTCAAATCAAAAACCTTGATGATAATATGGTAAAAGTAAGTAGAACTTTTTCTCGTAGTACCAAGTGGTCTATGATAATTAGAGACGAGGAGGCGGTGCAAAATTAAAACAGGAGAAGCTGTAAGATGATATATATACTTGATCTCTAAGTTATTGTCCTTAATTAATTGCTAGGGTTAAATTTTATGAACTCTTTTAATCTTTCCTACGGCAACGCAATTCTTATTTTCAAATAATAAATATAATATCAATACTATAACTGATAGTATCGGCCTCTTCTTGGGCCTGATCCGAGACCCAACCTAATTGGGTCTGTACATTGGGCTCGGCCCAAGGAGCTCGGCCCAGACGAATTACTAGCTGCCTTGAAGACCAAGTAACGAAGCCTTACCTCGGAGAAGAAGGAATCCTATTATGAAGAAAATTCGGATATGTATGAGGAATCCTAGTAGGATTAGGGCTCAATTCAAGGCCTATATATAGATGTTAGATTAGAGGTGTAAATACGTTCAAATACTCATTGTACTCTCAAGCAATAAAGACTAGATATTCTCTCCCGTGGACGTAGATCACATTGATCGAACCACGTAAATCCCTGTGTCATCGCGTTGTTATTATTTTCAGTTACTCTTGCAAACCCTAGATCTATCAATAACAATATTATTGTTAAATTTACAGTTTAGTTTGGTTCGGTTTGGTTTGGTTTGTATTTTCTGAAAATCTAACCTAAACCATAAACCATAATTTTTTAAAAATCTAGACCAAACATATTTTTGACGTCATAAACCAAATCAAACAGTATAAATACATACGGTTTAGTTCGATTGATTTATAGTTTAAACTAAATTTTGGACACTCCTAGACGATACAACGAATTGAAAAGTTAGAATGCCTGACTATGCCTGCTACGACTGTGTTTCTTTCTTGGCGCTGAATTCTTACATTTGTACTGTGAAACCTTTACACTTTTATTTTGCAACTTCTCTAAGATCAAAATATTTACGAGTTTGAATAATTGAAGTATTGTTAAGTAAATTACAAAATCAGTAGTTTTATTAATTTATTTTATAAAATCAATATTATTAGAGAATCACTACATATGGTACACCATTTGTGTTCACCTATTGCTAACACCACCGATATATATATATTCCACGTTTTTAACATTTTTCATTTATGGAGTGGAGCCGCGGAGGTGGAAGAATAAAGGTATAATGAAAGAAAAGTAAAATAAATGTGAACTGTACGTTAACCTTGCTATACATGATTACATGTGCTGTGCATCATATCAATTTCCTAAATTTTTATGTATAGTAAAATTTCAAGTTAATGGTTAAAATATGACTGTAATTTTTAATATTTTTAAAAAGAGGAGTACATGTTATGAAATTTGAAAATGAGAATCATATGTTACGAAATTTGAAAAAGATGATTAAATTTCTATATTTTGCATTTACACTCTTATTTCGGGCTTAAAATTAATTATATGGGCTTTTAGTGACACCAAGAGTCTGTTGCTGACGTGGTTGTGTCTGCCACCTTTCTGGCAATTTTTTTTTTTCCTTTTTTTGTTATTATTGATTTTTTTAACATACTTGTTATCATACAAAGAAAAAAAGAAACTAATTATTTGCCCATTTGCATCCTAAAATAAAAAAAAAAAGGAAATAACGAGTTTCTTTAATGTGTTTCTTTCATTGTAAGTCCTTATTTTTATTTTCGACTGCAAATGTGGCAAATAATTAGTTTTATAATTGGGTTCTTTAGTTCTTTATTTCAATAATAACAAATATACTAAAAATTGATAATAAGAAATAAAGGGAAAAATAAAATTTGCCAAAAAGGTGACATGGCACGGCCACGTTCACAACGGGCTATAGGTGTCTCAAAAAGCCCAAATAATTAGTTTTTGACCCGAAATAGGAGTGCAAATACAAAAATGGAAATTATAGTCCTCATTTTGAAAATTTGTAACATATGTTCCTCATTTTTAAATTTCGTAACATATAGTCTTTTTTCTTAAAACACTGAACGTTACGGTCCTGTTTTAACAATTAGCTTGTAAATTTCTATACATTAATACAGTCAAGATTGGGAATACTTATTATCTTTTATAGGTTTTATCGAGTGTAAATTTTTGAAAATTGGAAAAGTTATATCTTCTAAACATATTACTCCCTCCGTCCACGAAATGGTTGCCACTTTTGCTACTTAAGTCTGTCCACAAAATGGTTGTCACTTTTGCTACTCCACTAACATTTATTGTGAGACTATATTACTCCAATCACAATAATACTTAGTATAATTTATTACTATCTATCATTTTTTAAAAACCCGTGTCATCCATAATATGATAACTATTTCGTCGACAGAAGGAGTAATTTATTGAATATTAAATAATCCGCGATATATATTATAGATACATGTATTAATGAATGAAATAGTACAATCCAAAATAAGGGGAACAAAATATTCGCGGGAATGGGAGAAATAATGTAAAGCGGTGAGGCCCAGATATTTATTTATGAGGCCGGCCGGTCCGGCCCCATCCCGTTTAGTAATGCATCACGTGGTGGATCTCTTTCTATTGGCCTAATATGCACTTCACCACGATGCTCTTCACCCCCTCCCCTCCCCGAGCCAACCTCTCTCTCTGTGAAATCCACATACTGTAGTTATGGGATTGCGAGTTGCCAGCGTACGTATATTGGAATCATGAGTAGATTCAAAAGTTTGCTGATTATGAATTTAATTTCACACGTATATTGGAATCATGAGTAGATTCAAAAGTTTGCTGATTATGAATTTAATTTCACATATATATGCTTGAAACTTGAACCCCTCCCTCCACTACTTCAAAATCGTGAAATTTGCCTTTAGGAATTACTACTCTTCCGTTCAAAAATAATATGGCCATTTAACTTCCGGCACGCGAATTAATATTGTTAATCTTTTAATTAATTTTACTAATTTTATAACTTTTTTTGTTGTTTAAATTGAGTGGGTGAAATTCATTTAATTTAATTTGTTTGATTAAATTTCTACTTTTATTTAATTTCATTATTCATTCTTTATTCTTTTGCCTTAAGTCTGTGCTTGAATTTCTTTGTTTATGTGTTTGTTTAATTATTTGCTTAAATTTATTTGCTTAATTTCTTTGTTTGCGTAAATTTCTATTTTTATTTAAATTTCAGCTTTTATTAAAATTCCTGCTTTTATTTAAATTTTGGTTTTATTTAAATTTCTTTGTTTGTGATTCTGTATGTGTGTTTGAGAGTGTGAAAATCTGTACAGATAGAGGAATCACAAATATGTACACGAAATAAACACTGCAAAATTAAGAGGGAAAATTACTTTTCATTGAAAGTTTTGGAGCTAAAACACTCCCAAAATTCTTTACAAGAAAAAAAGGGAAAAATCAAATACCACCTACCCTATAAATACATCCTTTAAGTCTCTCCTTCAATTGATTACAATCACCAAAATTCACTACAACAACGTAAATTCCTTAAAACAACATAAATGGTTGATCCACGAGCCAAGCCGAAATTAAGTGATGACGAGGGAAATACCATTGCACAGTTGTTGATGCTACATAGCATGAATGAAAAGCTCAACTGGGGAGCCAAAAAGGAGGCGTCGGAGCTATTTCATGTGAGTTTGAATACCATTTTTTGCATTTGGAAGATCACATCATTTCAGCTAGTCCCAGGATTCTTGTCCATGTTAGAAATATGAAGAAATGGTAAGAATGGGCAACAAACAAAAGTATTGATGCATCCAAGGTAAAATCTCTCTCAGTCCTTCTGATACCAACAAAGAAATATTAAGAATCTTGACAGAGAACATTGGTATAAGTAAAAGTCTTGTGCATGTGTGAGAGAAACAAAAAAAAAAGCTAAAGCCATATACCAATGCCATCAAACCATTCCTTACCCCAGAAAACAAGTTGTGTAGATTCAATTGGAGCCTTAGTCAGCTTTCTAGAAAGATTGAGGGTGGTGGCAGGTTAAAGTTTCAGATAATGTACAACACAATACATGCATGTTCATGCGAAGTAGTTTTACCTCACCAAAAATAAAGACTGCATGGTGCCAGGGAGATTGAGCCACACAGAACATGCACATAAAAGAGATTTTCTCCCAAAATCATGTTTAATTGTGCAGTTTCAAGACCAATTATAGATATGGAGGGAAACATACTGTTTGATGGAAAGTTTGACATCTTTCCATTCATTGTAGAACAACCAGCACAAAGAAATTCAAAAAATAGAAGCAAGTGTACAATGGAGATTCATCCAATTCCAGTAATCACAAAAATAGTCATGAAAGATCAACTAATCAACGAGGTCAGTGTAATATCAAATGGACAACCTTGATACTAGGAGTTTAATGCATCATTAATATTGAAATGAGACACCATATGCATCAATCAAGTGCATAATCCATTTCTTACAGTTTAATGCATCAAAGGGACATCCTTGATACTCAATCAAGCGCAGTATCTTTTTCTAGGAGTTTAATGCATCACTTAACATTGAAATGAAACATCATATGCATCAATCAAGTGCAACATCAAAATCTTACAGTTTAATGCAAAGGGACAACCTTGATACTCAATCAAGTTTAGTATCTTGTTCTAGGAGTTTAATGCATCAGTTAACATTGAAATGAGACATCACATGCATCAATCAAGTGTAGCATCCATTTCTTACAGTTTAATGCATCGAAGGGACAACCTTGATACTCAATCAAGTGTAGTATCTTACAGTTTAATGCATCGAAGTCACATAATCAAATCATAATCAAGTGGTGTAATGCAAATGGTCTCTGTCATCAAAGCAAAGTGGCCAGATTTTCTGCGGAAAATCATATTCATACAACAAGACAATACAAAACCACATATTCAAGATATGATGCAGATTTCAGGGTAGTTGCAAGAGCTGATGAATTTCAAATCCATCTAGTCTGCCAACCTGCCAATTCACTAGATACAAATGTGAATGATCTAGGCTTCTTTAGAGCCATTCAATCACTCAAAGATAAGAAACCAACTAGTGGAGTTGAAGATTTACTACAAAATATGAAACAAGTATACGAAGATTATCCCCCAAGTAAGTTAAACAATGTGTTTCTTACTTTGCAAGGCTGTTACACAGAAATCATGAAGGAAAAAGGTGGCAACAACTACAAGATTCGTCATATGGGAAAGGACAGACTTGCGAGAAGAATGGCACAAAAGAACTCACATAAAACAAATTCTTTTATGCACTGATAATCAATTTGAAAACACACTTATCAAAGCAGTAAGTAAACATTTTTGAGCATCGCTCATTTTATTTGATATATAAAGAAAAGTAAAGCCCACCTTAGGCGATATACAGAACAACTAAAGCTTCCGTCTTCGATCTTCCGTCCTATCCTTGATTCCGACTTCCTCCTTTTATCGCAAATAAACAAACTTCAATAAACGATCGAGACGATTAAAGAAAAGAAATTCGAATTCGGTTTAGGACTTTTAGGCATTTGCACTTTAACTAATTTCTTTTGATTAACAAAGAAACGAGACTCGAACACATCTCGTTTAGAACTAACTTGATTCCTTACTCGACATTTAGATTATAACGGAAGTCGATAACTCTTAACGACTTAAAAGTTCTTAAGGAATTAAGGTGAAAAGAATTCAACTTAAGAAAATGAGTTTCCGAAAGTTTCTGCACAAGGCAGTAAGTCTGAAGCCTCTACAGAACAGAATTCTGTGAAACAGGGGATGTACTTGGTACCAAAAGAAAGACAAGAATGTCTAGTTTATTGTCCAATTTATGGATCTTGATTTCATTAAACGAGCTAAAAGTTATGGCTGTTTCTGTGAAGGGTCACAAAACTGCCGAAAAACCCTAATCGCTCGTAAAACTCGACGCACGATTCCCTAGGTTCGATCAATGCTATACAACCTTTATGTGCATGAAATTTCTATCTCAATACAGTCAAGCCTCATATTTATCTAACGTGAATACTTTCTTGTTTCTCGATTAAAAACTACGACGATTACTTCTCGTCTTTTCAACTAATCACTTATACTTAGAAATTCCATTTCAATTTCAATTCAATATTCAACTTCTTATTTCCTATTTCATATCCTATATGAAATCTTTATCAACTTCGTTACTACTTATTAATCAACTACGAACTCAAATCAATCAACATATAAGGTCTCGATTTTTTATTCCTTCTTTTACGTACTTACTTACTTTCTTCGTTTCTTGAAGTTTTACTAATTCATTTCAAATCAAATTAGTTTCTATCCTCATCTTACTTAGTAATGATCATCTTAATGCATTAACATCATCTTAAACCATTACATAACTACTCCACGTCATTTATATCGGCCTAAGAACTCGATTTTCCAAAGTTGTTAGTTAATTCTCAATTAATTCAACAACTACCCTAACATATCAATAATTACTAATATTCGATTAGTTTTCTCGTTCGATTTTCCTATCTACGATTACGATCGACTCTTCGTCTCTTACGAAAATTTCGACGTTCTTAGATTTCGTTCAAACTTTCCAATTATCATCATTAACCGCATAGATTAACTAATATGCAAACCATCAATCCATAACAACATCGAAACTAATTCTATTGACGATTCTTCGTCTCCAACGATTTCGTTTTTATTTTTAGAAAAATCTAAATTAAATCTATGTTAAACTACATGCTTCCTACATCATAAATATCAAATCATATCATCAATATCATAACATTTACTCATTCAAACTCATGCTTCTTCATCTCTTACATTTTCATTTTTATTTTTAGAAAATTCTAAAACAATTCATACATCAATATACTAATACCTAGAGTGATAATCTACCAACCAATCATCTAAAATCATGAAATTAAAACATCAAACCCTAATACCCTAAATTTTCGGTATTACAAAAAAGAAAAGGGGGATGATTTTCACTTGATTCTAACCATGGAATCCATTCCTAAGCATACATAATCAAGTCTTACATTTAGAACATCATCTTCTTCCTCTTACAAATTTTCGAAATTTTCATATTTAGGGGAATGAAATTTTGTTCGGATAGAAGTGAAGAGGAGGCTCTCACCTTTTCGAATATGAACTCGGATTAGAAATCGATCGGTAGATGAAGAAGTTATGGAACTTGAATACTTGAAGAACTTGATGAACTTGATGAAGATTTGAAGATATGAAGAACAAGAGAGAGAAGAGAGAGTAATGGGGCCGGGGGGGGGGGGGGCGGTTGAGAAATAGAGTGAGATAAGAGAGAATGTGATGACTAAGGGTGTTATTTAACTTAATAAAGTGAAATGGATGACTAAGGGGGGTATGTGGCGGTTTGTGAGTGGTGGAATAATTCATAATATCTCGTTTACGGGTCTAATACGGCGTATAGACATCGATTAATTATTTTTTTAGACGGTTACGTTTCCGGCGAAAACTAATTCGACCATTAGATTTGTCACAACCCCAAATCTCGAGGGACGGCAGAAGCCGGGGTACGACTGGGGTTGGATTAAAGAAGCGGGGAAGAAGGGGGCTAATTGACTAAACATACATGAAAAAGGCATCGTTAAAACATAAACAAGACTTGAATATAGAAGAAACTAAGTTCATAATTACAGACTTAACTACAGAGTTGTTCAAAAATACATCTCATAAGATATTCAGAGTTTAGCAGCGGAAGGGTTCTAACTAAGCATCCTATCTTTCAACTCAACATCAACCTTCGCCGCTCACCGTCGCTTCAACCTGCACATTTAGAAAACAATGCAGGGCTAAGTACAAACGTACTTAGTGGGCACGATGCCGAAATCATAATCATAAGTATAGATAAATATGGCATTTCATAATTGTAGCACATCGGAATTTTATTGAAATAATTCGTGTCTACTAAACATTTTCTGACTCTTTTCTCATAAATCACTCGCGTGAGCATTTTCTGACTAATATTACGTTCAATCTTGACCAATTCTAATTCACCGTGGCTGGTACCTCTCAACAGGATATCACATACACCACAGGTTACAAAGTGCACTAACTCTGGAAAGCACTTAGCAGCTAACTCAGAGTCGATCATTAGTTAATCTAATTAGATTAACTCTAAATCTGGAAAACACGAATGTTGACTCAGATCGGTACAAGAGAACTCACATAAAACATAAAACAGTTCATGCCATAATATCACTTTGAAAACACAGATATCAAAGCGATAAAGAAAGATTTTTCGAGCATTGCTCGTTTTATTTGTATATAAAAGCCCACCTTGATTTACAGAACTTAAAGCAAAAGCTTCCAACTTTGGATCTTCCGTCCTTTCTCTACAGTTGGCTTCCTCCTTCATCGTAAAATAAACATACTTAAAAATGGGTCGTAAAAGATAATCGATTTACGTTTTAGTTCATTGAACGATTTATGAAATTTCTCGTTTATTACTTCTTTAATGAAAGGACAAGAGATAAGATCTCGACTGGTTTTCATCACTCAAGGTCCTGTACTTGACTCTAGGGTCAGTAGGGAGATATTCGTTAGATAAAGCGGCTTAAACGATCGAAAGAAACTAAGTTGTGAATTAAACAACTTAGAAAACAAGAAACTGAATTTTCACTGCGCAATCCAGTAACTCTGGAGGCTGTCCAGAACAGAGGATTTGAAAACAGGGGATGAGCCCTGTACCACTGGAAAGATTGGGATGTCTAGTTCGCGATCCAATTTACGGATCACAAATCCGATAAACGAGCTAAAAGTTATTACAGTTTCCGGCGAGGGTCGCAAAACTGCCGCGAAAACCCTAATTACTCGATAGGTTCGACGTATAACGTCTTAGGTTCGTTCTAAGCTCTCGTATTTGATTTCTTTGGAAACTGGGACCTCAAGACAGTCATCACGTACTTCCGTATGTGACGAACTCCTTCTCAAAACTCGCTCAAAAGCACGACGTTCTAAACGTCGGATTTCAACTAACAATTACTAAACCAACAAAAATTCAAAACGCGTTCTAGTTCTCGACTATAACTATAGCTCATATTATATCAACTCGAAAGCTTATGACGTCAACTAGAAAGTTGTTCTAAATTCCATCATAAACAATAATATCAAATTGGAATTTTCATCCGACTTCTCGATTATTAGTTACGACTAAATGTTCGTCTCTTACGCGATTTTTAAAGTTGTCGGATTCCGTTCAAATTTTACGACGTTAAATTACGTCTAACGTAAATCACTTTCATGCATGCAAACATATCATAATATCATTATAATTCAACTTATAAGGTGATCTTTGTCTCTTACGTTTCGTTAAACATTTTTAGAAAATTCTCAATTAAATTCTATAATCAACTAACATTATTTGCAACATAATTCAACCAACAATCCATCAATTAAATCAAACATGTGGAAATCCCTAATTATTCTATAAATTTCGGTTTTCATAAAGATGTTAAGGGGGTGATTTTCTTCTCCAATTAACTACATTTATTCATTAACCAACCTCTTATAACAACTATTAATCAATTGCAAATCAATTTCCAACTAACATGCATCAAATCCCTAAATTCAACTCAAACCCTAATTGAAATTTCACAAACACATAGGGCTTTTGATTCCTTTTCATTCTAATCACTAATTAAACATCTATTAAGCATGAATTTATCATTAATTGAAGAAAACTAAAAATCCTACTAACATGCCCTAAATTTCGATATTAATATAGGTATTAGGGTTCTTATTTTTGTTCCATTTTAATCCCTAATTATCCTATCTAATACATCTAATTTCATTATTCCAAGATCAAATCATCCATTTCAAAACTCAAAATTTTCGATCAAGAATGAAAAAGAAAAGAGAAGAAATCCAATTGGATAGAATTATAGAGAAGGGAATTACCTTAAGAATTAATGAAAGATGTATGGAGTTTGAATGGAAGGATTGAGACTTATGTTCTTCTTCAAGTTCTTGGAGCTTTCATTAATGGAGGATGATGAAGTGAAGAAGATGATGGAAGGAGTGGTGCTGCCGATTGTGAGTGAATTTGGGAGGAAATGGGTTGTTTTAATTGTTAAAAAATACTTGATATGGTGAAAGGTGGAAAGTGTGAAAAGTAGATAGGTGAGGTGTCACTTGATTAGACATTATCAACATGCATGTTTTCTAATTAAGGAGAATGTCGGCTGCCATGTAGAATTTAGGAGGGATACGTATTTTTCCGGCGCGATCCGACGTTACGGAAAACGTTCGACGAAAAACGTCGCTCGGCACATAATCGCCGCGATCCGATTTGACCTAAAAATTCTAACGTACGAACTTAATTGGAAAATAAATTTACAAAAATTATTTTGACAAAAACTCGGGACGACACAGTCCGTGTTTGGTCCGGAAAAACATAAAAACGAACTTCTTGGGCGTGTTCGTATCGCGATTTCGTGAATGTAAAAATCAGACGGTTTTCCGTTCTGAGTTTACGAACTAAAAACTTTTCGTACGCGCTAACCCTAAATACAGTAGTTATCTAGCTGACTTCTGTAATTTATTTTCAGAAACGGATTCGACCGTTAGTCTTAGAATTCAAAATTGTAAACTTAGGCGTGTAAAGCCATTTATTTAATTAACTTTAAATTTTAAGAACGTAAGGAATTTACGGGGCATTACATCCTACCCCCCTTACGAAAAATTTCGTCCCGAAATTTGCATACCTTCTGCAAAAAGATGAGGATATCGCTCCTTCATCTTCTCCTCGAGTTCCCACGTGGCTTCTTCTTGCCCGTGATGGTTCCATAGCACTTTAACTATTGGTATCGATTTGGTTCTTAATTCTTGAACTTTTCTATCCAAGATCGATATCGGCTTTTCTTCATAGCTTAGGTCAGATTCAAGAACTACGTCTTGCTGACTAATAACGTGCTTAGGATCATAAACATATTTTCTCAACTGAGAAATGTGAAAGATGTTATGAATGCTTCATAGGCTTGGCGGTAAGGCCAATTTATAAGCGACGGGTCCTATTCTCTCGAGGATTTCATAAGGTCCTATAAACCTGGGTTTTAACTTACCCTTAACTCCGAACCTAAGGATTCCTTTGGTCGGGGATATCTCAAGAAAAACTTTATCTCCTATTTCAAACTCAAGGTTGTTTCGACGATCGTCGGCATATGACTTCTGTCGGCTCTGGGCCTCTTTCATTCTATCTTGAATCTGTCGAATTATCTCAATCATCTCATTGATCGCATCTGGGCCTAGGTTCTTTCTCTCACCTATGTCGTCCCAATAAAGTGGCGATCTACATTTCCTCCCATACAAAGCCTCAAACGGCGCCATCCCTATCGTGGCCTGATAGCTGTTGTTGTAGGCGAATTCGACTAAGTGTAGAATTTCTTCCCAATTCGCGCCTCGGTCCAAAACCACTGTTCTTAACATATCGACCAAAATCTAAATCGTTCTCTCTGACTGCCCATTTGTCTGTGGGTGAAAAGCTGTACTGAAATTAAGCTCTGTTCCCAACTCTTTCTGCATCGAAACCCAAAATCTCGAGGTAAACTTAGCATCTCTGTCTGATATTATGACCTTCGATATTCCATGCAGACGTACAATCTCTCTGACATACAACTGAGCTAGTCTCTCTGATCCATATGTAATCTTAATCGGTAAGAAGTGAGCTGACTTCGTAAGTCTATCTATTATCACCCAAATCGCTGTGTTTTCTCTTCTCGACTTAGGCAAGCCTGTGACAAAGTCCATAGCTATGCCTTCCCATTTCCAATCTGGGACATCCAATGGTTGTAGCAATCCATACGGTCGTCGGTGTAAAGCCTTAACTTGTTGACAAGCTAGGCATCTTTCTATAAACGAGGCAACGTCTCGTTTCATTCCATTCCACCAAAAGTTTCTTCTCAAATCTTGGTACATTTTCGTACTTCCTGGATGTGCTGTGTAAGGCGTATCGTGAGCCTCACTCAAGATTTCGTTCTTCAATTTGCTGTCGTTGTCGGGAATACAAATCCTGCCTTCGTAAAGTATTGCATTGTCTAGAGCTTCAGAATATCCTTCTGGCTTATCTGTTCTTATCCTTACTCGTAACTTTTCCATTGACTCATCTTTTCTTTGAGCACTGATGATCCTTTCTCTCAAATCTGGTGCAGCTTCTAATGCTGCTATTTGACTTGTTATCGTTGCTGGCGTGTCAAGCACTCTAATATCCATCTTCTCGAATTCTCGCACTAAGGTTTCTTCTTCTACAAAAAGACATCCTAACTTCGTTGGAGCCTTGCGACTCAATGCGTCTGCTACCACATTAGCCTTTTCTGGATGGTAGTTAATTCCACAGTCATAATCTTTGACTAATTCGAGCCATCGTCTTTGTCTCATGTTCAGTTCTTTTTGCTCGAAAAAGTATTTCAGGCTCTTATGATCAGTGAATATCTCCACTCTTACACCATAGACATGGTGTCTCCAAATCTTTAACGCATGCACTACGGCTGCGAGTTCTAAATCGTGGGTTGGGTACTCAACTTCGTGAGGTCGAAGTTGTCGTGAAGCATAAGCTATCACTCGTTCGTCTTGCATCAAGACACAACCTAATCCATTTTTCGATGCGTCAGTGTAAACCACATATTCTTTGTTCGTGTCTGGAAGTGCTAGTACTGGCGCTGTAGTTAACTTTTCCTTAAGAGTTTGGAAACTCTTCTCGCACTCATCCGTCCACTTAAACTTGGTATCCTTCCTGAGTAGCTGCATCATCGGGCGAGCGATTGTAGAAAATCCCTCGATAAACCTTCTGTAATAACCAGCTAATCCCAAGAAACTTCTGATCTCATTCTGACTTGTTGGTGCCTTCCAGTTGTGCACTGCTTCTACTTTGGCTGGATCCACCTTGATTCCTTCTGTCGATACTACGTGTCCAAGGAACATTACTTCCTTCAGCCAAAATTCGCATTTACTGAATTTGGCGTAGAGTTTCTCAGCTCTTAGTGTTTCCAACACTATCCGTAGATGTTCCTCGTGCTCCGTCTCATTCTTAGAGTAAATGAGGATGTCGTCGATGAATACTAGAACAAATTTGTCCAAGTAGGGGTGGAAGACTCTGTTCATAAGGTCCATGAATACGGCTGGAGCGTTGGTCAAGCCAAATGGCATCACTAAAAATTCGTAATGGCATATCGGGTTCTAAAAGCGGTCTTAGGTACATCTTCAGGTTTGATCTTGAGCTGATGATACCCTGACCTCAAATCTATCTTGGAGAAGACTCCTGCACCCTTAAGCTGATCGAACAGATCCTCGATCCTTGGCAAAGGATATTTGTTCTTAAGAGTGATCTTGTTCAGTTCTCGGTAATCGATGCACATTCTCATCGATCCGTCCTTTTTCCTAACGAAAAGCACGGGTGCTCCCCAAGGTGAAACGCTTGGCCTGATAAAACCAAGATCTAGTAATTCCTGTAACTGGATTTTGAGCTCTTCCAGTTCCTTACGTGCCATTATGTAAAGGGCTTTAGACTTAGGAGCTGCTCCTGGTTCTAAATCGATCGTGAAGTCCACATGACGATCTGGTGGCAATCCCGGTAGCACTTCCGGAAAAACATCTTCATATTCGTTCACGACTTTTACGTCCTGAATGGTCTTCTCGGCTCCTGGTTCTCCAACTAGGTACACATGATAGGCTGTAGTACCTTTCTTCTTCATGAGTTTCGTGGCTTGAAGGGCTGATATGATTGGTACGCCTTTACTTATTGAAATTCCATGGAATTCGGTTGGTTCTTTACCTGGTGGCTGAAAAGAAATTTTTCTCTCGTTGCAGAGAATCGTGGCGTAATTCTCTGACAACCAATCCATTCCTAGGATTATATCTACGTCCCACATTATCATAACATTTAGGTTGTTCGCTATAACCTTATGAGTTCCGATTTCTAGTTCTAGGTTAGAGCAAACATGCGTGGAAGTAGTGATCTCTCCTGAAGGTGTGGCTACTCTCATAGTTTGTGCAGCTCTTACAGGTCTGATGTCTAAGTTATCGGCACATGAGCCAGCAATGAAAAAATGCGATGCGCCAGTATCAAACAGTATCTTAATGGGGATGTTGTGGAGTTTTCCCATACCTGCTAGATTGCCTTTTCCTTTGCGCTGACCGCCCTGTTTGATAGCGCATGCCCTCGCATTCTGTTGTTGTTGTGCATGCTGCTGAAACTGCTGCTGGTTCATAGGCGGCTGCTGCGGCTGTGCTTGGATGGCTCGGAGGGGTACTGCTTGAAGCGGTTTAGGGCAGTCCTTTTTCATGTGCCCCTTCTGTCCACAGTTGAAACAGTTGGGGGTACCTATTTGGCAGATTCCGGGATGGGCTCGGTTGCACTTCGAGCAGACAGGGATAGTAACCCTCCCTGGGTTATTCGCTCCCTGGTTAAAATTTCTCTGTTGCCCTTGCGGCTGGTTCAACTGATTATTGTCCTTCCACGGCGAGTTATGCTTGTTCCCCTGAATGAACAACCCCGATTAGTTGTTTCCCTGCCATGGCCTCTTGCCATTGTTGTTGGCAGGCTGCTGATAGCCCCTTTTTTGTCCTCCCTGGTTGTTGTAACCTTGACTGTAGCCTCTGCTACCTCCTCCGTTCCATTTTCTCTTCCCCTGGTAGTTGTTACTGTTGTTGTTGTAGTAGCCTCGATTCTGACCCTGCGCTGGTGCTGACGCAGTTGGTACTGTCTTTTTCTCATCAGGCACGACGGCCTCCATTTCCAGTGCTCTTCCCAGTATGTCTTAATAACCTAGTCCTCCATGACTAGCCAAAGTGATTTCCAATTCATGACGTAAACCACCCTGAAATTTCTTTGATAGCTTCTCCTCAGTGTCGACCAATGTCGGCGCATACATCAACAACTCGCAAAACTTGACGTCATATTCCGTCACAGTCAGCTTTCCCTGCTTTAGATTATAAAATTCGGCCTCTTTTTGTGCCCTATACGTCTTGGGGACGTACTTATCAAAGAAAATCTCCTTAAACTCTTCCCACGAAAAACGAGCCAGATGCTCAACAGGTATCACCTTCTGTCTTGCCTCCCACCAGTAATCTGCCGATCCCGTTAGTTGGAATGCGACACACAGCATTCTCTCCTCATCAGTGCATCTGAGGAGTTTGAAAATTTTCTCAGTCGACCTCACCCATAGCTCAGCATCGCTAGGGCTTCCAGTTCCATTGAACATTGGAGGGTTCCTTTTGAGGAAGAGATCCTCAATATCTCTACGGGGCGGTGGTGGAGGTGGTGGTGATGGTGACGGGGGTGGAGATGGGGATGGAGTGATATTCCGGTCATATTCCTGTTCTTGGTTATTTTCTGACTGACGTCTACCACGTCCTCTCGGCCTTCCAGGTCTTCGACCTCTCCTGTTGTTAACATTTCTCGGCGGCATTTCTTTAGTCTAGGGAAAAATTGAAAAAAAAATTGAAAAAATTCTCGTTAGATTCCTTCTATTAATTACACTTAGCACTTACTAGCTCGTTCTCAACTTAATCAAATTCATGGAACAACATATCGAACATAGCTTCGATATCATTTCATTAATCTTTTAACTTTCGAGTTAAACTCATTTCCTCGTTACACGAGTTCATTTAACATTCTGATTTTAATTACTCGATTCATAAGAGATTTTACTTGATTAAAAACCCTCTTTACGGGTCATGTATATATATATATACACATCCAAAAAGAATATTACTTTTGCCTCCAACGAGGACTTATACAAAAAGGGTTAGACTATTATTAGTCTAAACTAGGCTGACTGCCTACTATTTACCAGGTGCACTACAAGCTGCACTCCGTATCTACTAAAGTACTAGAACGGAAACGATTCATAAAATTTCGTATCCGCTAGAGTACTACAAAACTAACTAGTTACTGATCCGACTCTATGCAGGACAAAGAGCTACTACTACTACTACTACTACTACTGATATTTACCCATGTCTATAATGCACTGCCTAACTAAACTGCAGTAGAGTCCAAAAACTACCCCGAAGTCTGCAAAATCCTAACAACCCTCCTTTGGGTCCTCCTCAGGGTCTTCCTCCGGATCCTCCTCTGGATCCTCCTTCGGGTCCTCCTCCGGGTCCTCCTCCGGGTCCTCCTCCAGATCCTCCTCCGGGTCCTCTTCCTCGGACTCCGAACCAAAAACCAGCTCGAGTGCCTCGTCCACCCTCAGAGTAGAACCGTCATCAAGTGTAAGCAGGGTGGGTGAGGGTGCCTCAGAAACAGTCTCCTCCAAGTCGGAGACCAAGTCGTCCTCGCTGACCTCTCTCGCACGCTTCTTCAGGGAAAGAAGGTGCTCGGGAACTGAACCTGAACCCGACTCGAATTCCTCCCTAGAATGGACCCTGGATGGTCCTGCCTCCATCTGCTCTCGGACTACTCCCCACCTCGCGCAGATCTCCTCGAGTGGCGTAAGTGGAGAGGGCAGCTCTAACATGGCGGCGAGCTCCGCGTCGATCTCTCGGTGGTCTGGCCCCTCTCTGTACAGTCTCGTCTCCAACGGTCCCCTGATCCTAACACAAACGTCAAGCACAAACAGTGAAGACAACCCCAACAGCGCGGCTGTCTCAGCGTCGACCTCTACAAATCCTGGACCTGGGATCAACTCCTCAATCTGCTGTCCAACCGGTGGTGACTCTGGTGTAACTACCGTCTCCTCGTCCTCCTCTGGCTGCTCTAACTCAGCGTCAGACTCCTCCTCCAGTACACCGTCTGGTGGCAACTCTAACAAAGCTGAGTACTCCGGGTCTAAGTCAAGCTCCTCAAGCTCCGTCTCGGCTGGAAAGTGACTGTAGAGGATGTGTGGCTCTAATGGAAGGGGAATCATAAACCTGCTCTCAAAGAAACGCCTGTGTACACACAGGGCGAATCTAGCGTAGTTGCCGGTCGGCTCCGTGTCGTCGCCGAAAATCCCCAAGAAGTACCAAGCCGCACGGTGCGCCCATCCGCGCCACTTGTCTGGTAGGTGTACGATCAGGTCTAGTATCGCCTGACTCTCCCTGATCAGGTGTCGCACTAGGTAGTAGGCTGAAGAAAAGTTACTAACAATCTGTCCCATATCCTCCTCTCCATAGTCTACCTCGAACTCGTAGTACTCATCCTGCAACATGTCAACTATGGTGCGCTCGCACGAGGCCAAAGGCTGGCTCTTCTGAGCCGTAACGCGAACCCTAGCCATCCTACAAAAGTTTTAAGGTAACACGGATCAGTAACAGGTAGGGAAAAAAAATAACTTATCTCATCGAAACATAAATTACAAAATGAATATCCCTTATTCAATTGTAACATCATCACTTAAGTCAACCACCTATTAAGACTTTTAGCAATTCAAGAAATTGCACTCAACAACATATATATTTATATACATAAAATTAAAGATTTTATTTTCATTCTTTCATTTCACCATATTATTACTCATTTTAATTCTTCTATATCTTTTATTTCTTAACTCATTAACTCTTAACGACTTTCACTTATTAAAACAAAGTATATTTACTTCGTTCATGTTACTTATTCAAAAGTAACATCCATTTTCAAAAGAATTTGTCGTTTACGACTCTTGATATTCGTACTAATTGTAGTCGTCGCTCAAGACGAAAATATGGAATTTAATTCCATAAAAAGAAAATGAAATATAACTTAAGAATAATTTCCTGGAAAACTAAGTTCCAGTTATCATCGCTAGAATCGGGCGATCGATGAAAAAAAAAATTAATCAAGCTTCGCGCTCGACTTCTAATAAATTCTACGATTTTTCTTTATAAAGTTCGATCAAGCGAACTCTATTGCAACACGAAACGAGAAGAAAAAGAAATGACGTGTCGCGAACTGACGTCATTTACATTACTTACACGCAAGTAATGTTCACTTATTTCGCTTAACTTTGATTCCAATTTACTCGATTTTCGTCGTTTCATTCATATCTTTCTTAACTTGAAGCCGAAAGCTTCTCGAACGTCTAGTCGTTCCCTTCGATTACTAACACGATTTATTGCATCATTTTTATTCATTTTCCCCGCAGGATATTTTTAGAAAATAAGTTCGACTTTGCTGAATCTTTATTCATGTCACTAAGCGCACGTGACATTCATCAGAGGAAGTCCTTCTCGCGTTAGGGATCTCCTTTCGAAATCATTTCAAAACAACGTTTCTTAAAAACGTCTAAGTTCTCGAAGAATTGGAAAGTTCTTAGGTTCCAAGTCTACGTTCTCATTGAACCGGGAAAAATTCCCTAAAATCTGACTATATTCTCGTATCCGCATAATTTTTCATAAAAAGGAAATCATTGCGCAAATAATTTCACATAAGATAGTACTTGTACTATCGCATAATCATGTAGAGTATAAAAATTATACTTCTGTAAAATTCTCATTTTTTTTTAAAACACAACTCATTCTCGTTCTCAAATTTTTATTGAATACTTGCTCATAAATTTCTTATTTAAAAGAAAACTCATTATAAAATTCTTTCACTTTTCCTCGTTGAGTCGACGTAGCGGGCGGTTGAGTTGACTTCTACGTTCTCAATCTTAGCATCATAGTCTAACTCTTATCTCATACTTGGAAAGACGACTCTGATCCAGAGTATACACAAATACCATGTCTCGTGACTTGAAAGAAGACTCGATATAGTGTACGAACAAATACTCTATACTATTTCTTGAAGGAAGACTTGTATACGAATACCACTTTATGATATTACTTAAAGGAATGACTCGTACTAGAAAGAATGACTCACACTAACTTATACTAGAAGATTGACTCAGAAGCAGAGCAGAAAATGAGCACTGCTCTGATACCACTCTGTCACAGCCCCAAATCCCGAGGGACGGCAGAAGTCGGGGTACGACTGGGGTTGGATTAAAGAAGATGGGAAAAAGGGGGCTAATTGACTAAACATACATGAAAAAGGCATCGTTAAAACATAAACAAGACTTGAATATAGATGAAACTAAGTTCATAATTACAGACTTAACTAGAGAGTTGTTCAAAAATACATCTAATAAGATATTAAGAGTTTAGCAGCGGAAGGGTTCTAACTAAGCATTCTATCTTTCAACTCAACATCAACCTCCGCCGCTCACCGTCGCTTCAACCTGCACATTTAGAAAACAATGCAGGGCTAAGTACAAACGTACTTAGTGGGCACGATGCCGAAATCATAATCATAAGTATAGATAAATATGGCATTTCATAATTGTAGCACATCGGAGTTTTATTGAAAGAATCCGTGTCTACTAAACATTTTCTGACTCCTTTCTCATAAATCACTCGCGCGAGCATTTTCTGACTAATGTTACGTTCAATCTTGACCAATTCTAATTCACCGTGGCTGGTACCTCTCAACAGGATATCACATACACCACAGGTTACAAAGTGCACTAACTCTGGAAAGTACTTAGCAGCTAACTCAGAGCCGATCGTTAGTTAATCTAATTAGATTAACTCTAAATCTGGAAAACACGAATATTGACTCAGATCGGTACAAGAGAACTCACATAAAACATAAAACAGTTCATGCCATAATATCACTTTGAAAACACAGATATCAAAGTGATAAGGAAATATTTTTCGAGCATTGCTCGTTTTATTTGTATATAAAAGCCCACCTTGATTTACAGAACTTAAAGCAAAAGCTTCCAACTTTGGATCTTCCGTCCTTTCTCTACAGTTGGCTTCCTCCTTCATCGTAAAATAAACATACTTAAAAACGGGTCATAAAAGATAATCGATTAAAGAAAATCAAAATAAGTTTTAGTTGTTTCATTCTTTAGGCATTTGCACGCTTACTAGATTCGTGTTACTTAAACGGGAAACGAGACTCGTACCAATCTCATTTAGAACTCGGAAGATCTCATACTCGACTCTCGGGTCAGTAGAGAAGGTAGTCAATATCTTAATACGACTTTAAAGATTATAAGAAACTAAGTTGGAAAGAATCAACTTAGGCGATTTACGTTTTAGTTCATTGAACGATTTATGAAATTTCTCGTTTATTACTTCTTTAATGAAAGGACAAGAGATAAGATCTCGACTGGTTTTCATCACTCAAGGTCCTGTACTTGACTCTAGGGTCAGTAGGGAGATATTCATTAGATAAAGCGGCTTAAACGATCGAAAGAAACTAAGTTGTGAATTAAACAACTTAGAAAACAAGAAACTGAATTTTCACTGCGCAATCCAGTAACTCTGGAGGCTGTCCAGAACAGAGGATTTGAAAACAGGGGATGAGCCCTGTACCACTGGAAAGATTGGGATGTCTAGTTCGCGCTCCAATTTACGGATCACAAATCTGATAAACGAGCTAAAAGTTATTACAGTTTCCGGCGAGGGTCGCAAAACTGCCGCGAAAACCCTAATTACTCGATAGGTTCGACGTATAACGTCTTAGGTTCGTTCTAAGCTCTCGTATTTGATTTCTTTGGAAACTGGGACCTCAAGACAGTCATCACGTACTTCCGTATGTGACGAACTCCTTCTCAAAACTCGCTCAAAAGCACGACGTTCTAAACGTCGGATTTCAACTAACAATTACTAAACCAACAAAAATTCAAAACGCGTTCTAGTTCTCGACTATAACTATAGCCCATATTATATCAACTCGAAAGCTTATGACGTCAACTAGAAAGTTGTTCTAAATTCTATCATAAACAATAATATCAAATTGGAATTTTCATCCGACTTCTCGATTATTAGTTACGACTAAATGTTCGTCTCTTACGCGATTTTTAAAGTTGTCGGATTCCGTTCAAATTTTACGACGTTAAATTACGTCTAACGTAAATCACTTTCATGCATGCAAACATATCATAATATCATTATAATTCAACTTATAAGGTGATCTTTGTCTCTTACGTTTCGTTAAACATTTTTAGAAAATTCTCAATTAAATTCTATAATCAACTAACATTATTTGCAACATAATTCAACCAACAATCCATCAATTAAATCAAACATGTGGAAATCCCTAATTATTCTATAAATTTCGGTTTTCATAAAGATGTTAAGGGGGTGATTTTCTTCTCCAATTAACTACATTTATTCATTAACCAACCTCTTATAACAACTATTAATCAATTGCAAATCAATTTCCAACTAACATGCATCAAATCCCTAAATTCAACTCAAACCCTAATTGAAATTTCACAAACACATAGGGCTTTTGATTCCTTTTCATTCTAATCACTAATTAAACATCTATTAAGCATGAATTTATCATTAATTGAAGAAAACTAAAAATCCTACTAACATGCCCTAAATTTCGATATTAATATAGGTATTAGGGTTCTTATTTTTGTTCCATTTTAATCCCTAATTATCCTATCTAATACATCTAATTTCATTATTCCAAGATCAAATCATCCATTTCAAAACTCAAAATTTTCGATCAAGAATGAAAAAGAAAAGAGAAGAAATCCAATTGGATAGAATTATAGAGAAGGGAATTACCTTAAGAATTAATGAAAGATGTATGGAGTTTGAATGGAAGGATTGAGACTTATGTTCTTCTTCAAGTTCTTGGAGCTTTCATTAATGGAGGATGATGAAGTGAAGAAGATGATGGAAGGAGTGGTGCTGCCGATTGTGAGTGAATTTGGGAGGAAATGGGTTGTTTTAATTGTTAAAAAATACTTGATATGGTGAAAGGTGGAAAGTGTGAAAAGTAGATAGGTGAGGTGTCACTTGATTAGGCATTATCAACATGCATGTTTTCTAATTAAGGAGAATGTCGGCTGCCATGTAGAATTTAGGAGGGATACGTATTTTTCCGGCGCGATCCGACGTTACGGAAAACGTTCGACGAAAAACGTCGCTCGGCACAAAATCGCCGCGATCCGATTTGACCTAAAAATTCTAACGTACGAACTTAATTGAAAAATAAATTTACAAAAATTGTTTTGACAAAAACTCGGGACGACACAGTCCGTGTTTGGTCCGAAAAAACATAAAAACGAACTTCTTGGGCGTGTTCGTATCGCGATTTCGTGAATGTAAAAATCAGACGGTTTTCCGTTCTGAGTTTACGAACTAAAAACTTTTCGTACGCGCTAACCCTAAATACAGTAGTTATCTAGCTGACTTCTGTAATTTATTTTCAGAAACGGATTCGACCGTTAGTCTTAGAATTCAAAATTGTAAACTTAGGTGTGCAAAGCCATTTATTTAATTAACTTTAAATTTTAAGAACGTAAGGAATTTACGGGGCATTACAAGATTGGAAATATTTTACTTAGTCGGAAAGCATAATTCGATTTCCGAAATCCAAAGAAAAGTTGGGACATGACAGTCCAAATTTCGCCCGAAAAAATAATAAAAACTGATTTTCTTTAGTAGACTCGTATCGTAAAATAAGTGAATGTAAAGTCAGACGGTTTTTAGATCTGAGTTCTCGAACGAAAATTCTATCGGACGCGAAAACCCTAATATAGTAGTCGGTTGAACGACTTCTGGAATTTATTTTCAGAAACGGATTTCACCGTTAGTCTTAGAACTGAATTTCCTTAACTTAGGCGTGCAAAACCTTAATTAATTAATAACTTTTTATTTTAGTGACGGAAGAAATGTCCGGGATATTACACAGAGTCTCGTTTCTAATATTTTATTTCAATCCTTACGTACATCGATAAGTTACTATTTAACTCGTCTTAAGCTTCTCATAAATTTAATTTATATGATCTCGGCAATTCATAACATCAAATCTCAACTATTTTCATCATATATCAATCAAACACAGTTGAGCACTTATTTCAACAATCAAGCATTCATTCGAAACTCAAACGTTCACTTCATAAACAGGTAGTCACATCAATACTCAAACTTCGTCATCATACTCAAACATCAATGTCAATATTCAAATACTTATAAATGATTAACTTAGTGATTAATCTACTAAAAAGGTAAATCATACTCAATCACATTCTAATATCGACTTTTCATAAACAATTCACGTCTTAAACAAAATCATTTAATAATTCATGTCTTGAACACATTCACATAATAACGAGTTATTGCTCGACTTTTAATTTTTATAAACTTATAACTTCAACTCTAACGAAAATCATTTCGTTAAACTCAAAATCATTTCGTTAAACTCAAAATCATTTTTGAATTTACTATTCAAACTTCTACTTCGTATTTCTTGACTATAAAATGTCATTATTTTTCTCAAAATACGTACTCATACACGTGTACGATCTCAACTAAATACTTATGATAATCATTATTTAATCTTTTTCTTTTATTTTAAAACTCAATCTTTCATTTTTATTTAATAAAAACTCGGTTTTCATTTCAATACTTTGCTGCTATATACCTTCTACATTTTAATTCCTTTTTAAGTGATTCAAAAAGCAAACTTGCTTATTTCTACTCAAATAACATCATCAAATCACTTAACACACCTTATATCATCAATAACTCATCATCAAAATATTTTTCTAAACTCAAAAATATTTTTTTCTCACATAATATATTCATTTATTTCTTTTTTTTCATTATTTCCTTTTTATTATATATATATATATATATATATATATATATATATATATATATCTCAAAATTCATTGAAAAATCATAAGACTTTATTTTCTACTCAATTCATTCAAAATAGACTTAACATCTCATATCTCATTTGTTTCTCAATTTCATTTTTATCTAATGAAATTCCTCATTATATATATATACTCATTTTTTTAAAATAATTATTTTGCTAATTAATTTATAACATATTCAAATCTTCAAGTTTTTCTTATGAATATGAAGAACACATATTCATAAACTCATATTAAATTCAAAATACATATTTTTATATTTCTATTTTTCTCCATTTTCTTCGAAAAATTTAATAAAAATACTAAAAATTATATCTTTTCATTTTCCTCAATTTTCATGCTTAGAAACTCATTCAAAAATTCATCTAATACATCCTAACATCATCATCATCATCAATATCATCATATCTATTCAAAATCATCAAAATTTCATTTTTCTCAAAATAATGCTTAATTCGAATTTTTCCTCAAAAATCATAAAATTCATATTTCATCCTAAAAACACATCTAGATCATATTTTCATATACCATCAAGCTCATAAACATCATAAAACTCATAAAATTCATAAATCATAATTTATTCATATTTTCTCTATTTTTCACAGATTAAATTCAATAAAAAATCAATAAATTCACCAAAAATTATCATCAACACATATATGCATATAACTCACTTGGAAAATCATAATAAGCATATATTATCATCATATCATCAAATAATCATCAAAACTCATCAAGAACTTAGTTTTCCCTATTTTTTTCTTCTTAGTCGATTTAAGGTTCTTAACATATTATTTTTCTTTTCTCATTTTAACTCCTAAATCATGCTTATATCTTCATTTAGATCATCATCTCATCATCAAAATCCTAAGGTTTGCCTAAGTATAAAGTAAATCATGCATTCTTTCCTTATTTTCTCACTTACATATACATATATACATCTTAAGAAATGAATGAATCATACTTAAAAATAATTAAACTTAATCTCTTCTTGGCTTGGAGCTTTGGATGGCTTGGAGGATGAAAGATGATGGATCTTGAACTCCTTTCCTTGTATGAAAAGATATGCAAGACATCAAGATCATGACTTTTGAAAGATAAAGATCAAACCCTTATTTTCTTTCAAGAAAATCGATGAAAAGGGGTTGGAGTTCTAAGCTTGTTTCAAGCTTGAAAAAGAAATAATAAGTTGAAAACTTACTTCTTAGATGATCTTGGTTATGTAGGAGATAATCTACATCAAAGGATCCTCAAGCTAGGTGTATGAATCCATCGAAGAACTTAGGTATATATGTATGGTGTCAAAGGATGGAAGCTGTCGAAGGGCTGCTGCTCGTGGCGTGAAGAACACGAGGGCTGCAGCTGATTTTCTTCCTTCTCACATTGGAGATGATGGAGGGATGAAGAAGTAAATGATCTCTTGATTACTATGGTGAAGGTGATGAAGACATGGAGATGATGTTGAAAGGGATAGCAGCTGCAAAACTGCTGAAATTCTGCTCTCTCGGCAGTGAAGTATCGAGAGAGAGAGAGAGATGAAGTTGCAGCTGCTTCTTTCTTTCAATAGAGAGAGATGTGAGGTAAGAGAGAGAGAGTGATGTAGTGATAGAGATGGATGCAAGTTGAGAGGCATTTAACATGTGGAGAGATGTAGAAAGATTAGAGAGAGAAGAGAGAATCGAGAGATAGATTTGAAAGAGAGAGGGAGTGCACATGTGGATGAATGAGAGGGAGAGTAGCATACACTTGCTCTCTTGAGAGTATTATAGGATATATAGTTACTATTTTAGATAAGTATGCAGTTTATAACTGCTAACTATACCTGGAAATAAAAGTTTTCCGGTAGAAAATATCCTCGTCATTTTATTTTATTCCCTCTAACTTTTAATAACCCTTCTCGTCTCTTTTTCGACGTCTAATGTCACAGCCCCAAATCCCGAGGGACGGCAGAAGCTGGGGTGCGACTGGGGTTGGATTAAAGAAGCGGGAAGAAGGGGGCTAACTAACTAAACATACATGATAAACATCGATAAACTATGAACAAGACTTGATTATAGAAAAGAAAGAGTTAATCCCTAAGGATTTCTCGACATAAGTACAAAAGATGAAACTAAGTTCAAATACACGGACATAAACTACTGAGTTGTTCAAAATACATCTCAAAAGAAAAAACAGAGATTGACAGCGGAAGAGTTCTACTGAGCATCTTATCCTTAAACTCAACAACAACAACCGTCGCCGCTCACCGTCGCTTCAACCTGCACATTTAGAAAGCAATGCAGGGCTAAGTACAAAAGTACTTAGTGGGTACGATGCCGAAAACATACTTATAAATATGGATAAAATGGCATCTCATAAGTGTAGCACACGGGGTTTTATTGAAGAATCTGTGTCTACTAAACATTTTCTGACTTTTTCTCATAAATCGCTCGCGCGAGCATTTTCTGACTGATGTTACGTTCAATCTTGACCACTACTAATTCACCGTGGCTGGTACCCCTCAACAGGATATCATATACACCACAGGTTACAAAGTGCACTAACTCTGGAAAGCACTTAGCAGCTAACTCAGAGCCGATCGTTAGTTAATCTAAAAATAGACTAACTCTAAAAGTCTGGAAAACCCGAAGGTTAACTCAGAAATCTGGAAAACACGAATGTTAACTCAGATTGGTACAAGAGAACTCACATAAAAACTTAAAACAGTTCATGCCATATTATCACTTTGAAAACACAGATATCAAAGCAATAAAGAAAGATTTTTCGAGCATTGCTCGTTTTATTTGTATATAAAAGCCCACCTTGTTTTACAGAACTTAAAACAAACGCTTCCAACTTGAGATCTTCTGTCCTTTCTCTACAGTTGGCTTCCTCCTTCATCGCAAAATAAATATACTTAAAAACGGTTCGTAAAAGATACTTGAAGAAAGGAAATCGAAGAAAGTTCTAATCATTTTATTCTTTTGGCATTTGCACGCTTACTAGATTCGTTTTACTTAACGGGAAACGAGACTCGTATCCATCTCGTTTAGAACTTGAAAGATCTCGTACTTGACTCTCGGGTCAGTAGGGAAGGTTGTCGATGTCTTAAAACGACTTTAAGGATTATAAGAAACTAAGTTGGAAAGAACCAACTTAGGCGATTTCATTTATAGCTCATTTCACGACTTATGAATATTTCTCGTTTATTACTTCTTTAAAGAAAAGACAAGATATAAGATACGATCTCGACTGGTTTTCATCATTAAAGGTCTGATCCTTGACTCTAGGGTCAGATAGAAGGTATCCGTTAGATAAAACGGCTTTAAACGATCAAAAGAAACTAAGTTGTGAACTAAACAACTTAGAAAACAAGAAACTGAAATTTCTACTGCACAGTCCAGTAACTCTGGAGGCTGTCCAGAACAGAGGACTTGGAAACAGGGGGTGAGCCCTGTACCACTAGAAAGCTTAGGAAGTCTAGTTTCTGCTCCAATTTACGGATCACGATTCCGATAAACGAGCCGGAAGTTATTACAGTTTCCGGCAGCGGTCGCAAAACTGCCGTGAAACCCTAGCTTATTGATAAGTTCGCCGTATAACGTTTTAGGTTCATTTTAAATCTTCGTACTCATCTTTTTTTGAAACTGAACCCTCAAGGAAGTTATCACGTACCTCCGTACGTGTCAAACTCCTTCTCACTTACTCAAAGGCACGACGTTCTAACGTCGGATTTCAACTATCAATTACTATACCAACAAAGAAATTCCAAACGTTTTCTAGTTCCCGATTATCACTTTAACCCATATTATATGAACTCGGATGCTTATGATGTCAACTAGAAATATGTTCCAAATTTCATTATAAACAATAATATCAAGTTAAAATTTTCATCCGACTTCCCGATTATTAGTTACAACTAGATATTCGCCTCTTACGCGATCTTTAAAAGTCGTCGGTTTTCGTTCAAACTTTACGACGTTAATCTACATCTAATAGGAATCATTTTCATGCATGCTAACATGTCTTAACATCTTTATAACTCAGATTATATGGTGATCTTTGTCTCTTACATTCCATTAAACATCTTTAGAAAATTTCCAATTAATTCCTATTATCAATTAACATGATTTGTAAAAATAATCAACTAACAATTCATCACTTTAAATGATCATGTGGAAAACTCCTACTTACTTTAAAATTTCTGGTTTTGAACATATGTTTATGGAATGATTTTCTTTTTAAATTAATAACATTTATATACTAAATATGCTCTTATATCACTAATTATTCACTTGCAATTCCAAAAACAACTAACATGCAAAAACCCCTAATTTCATACTTCAAACCCTAACTCAATTTCATAACAACATAGGGCTTTCAATCCCTTTTCATTCTAAACACTAATTAAACCTTTAATAAGCATGAATTTACAAACAAAAGAAGAAAAACAAAAATCCTACAATTTTACAAAAAAATTCTGCATTGACCTAGATGTTAGGTTTCCTATTTTTGATCATTTTTAATCCATAAATATCATGTCTAGCATATCCAATTACATTATTCTAAGATCATTTCTTCCATTCCAACACCTTAAAAATTCGAACATGAGGGAAAAGAGAAGAAAAGAAAATCTAATTGGATAGGGTTGTAGAGAATGAAAATACCTTAAGATTTAATGAAGGAAGTTATGGGATTGAATGGATGGATGGATGGTTTGTGTGAGTTCTTCAAGTTCTTGGTGAAGTCTTCAATGGAGGATTGAAGAGATGAAGAAGATGAAGTTGAGGGAGAGATGGAGAGAGTGGCCGAGAGAGAGAGAGAGTGGAGAGAGAGAGAGATTTGTTTTGTCTAAGTGAAATGATTAATGGTTGACCATGCAAAAAGGTTAAGTTTAGGTGTCATTAGCTTAGGGTATTAACATGCATGTTTAACACCTAAACATGGTGAGGTGGCGGCTGCCATGCAGCATTTTTAGAGGTTTTACGAGTTTTTCCGGCGCGATCCGACGTTACGGAAAAACGAACGACGAAGACGTTGTTCGATACAAAAATCGTCGTGATTCGATTTGACTTATAAATTCTAACGTATGAACTTAATTAGAAAACGAATTCCTAAAATTTATTTTGACAAAAACTCGGAACGACAAGTCCAAGTTTCGTCCGGAAAAACGTAAAAACAAACTTTTTCGGCGTGTTCGTATTCGCGATTTTTTTAATGTAAAATTAAACGGTTTCTCGTTCTAAGCTTACGATATAAAAAATTTTTGCATGCGCTAACCCTTAATATGGTAGTCGTCTAGCCGACTTCTGTAAATTATTTTCTTTTAGTAACGGATTCGACCGTTAGCTTTAGAATTAAAAATTCCAACTTAGGCGTGCAAAGCCATTAATTAATTAACTTAAAACTTCTTAGAACGTAAGGATTTTTACGGGGCATTACATCTAAATTCTCTCTAATTCGTCTTATATTTCCCAAAATAATTTAAGGAATCCAATAATCTAATTTTTATGCCAAGATTCCTTCTAACGAATAAGTTCATAAAACTTGATAACTAAACGAGTCGTTAAGCAATTTATTTTTAAACTTCACTCAAATGATCTCGGAAAATTATCCGGCTTATCTCAAAGATCTTAAAATAAATTCTAGATTCCAAGGAAACTAATTAGACTAAATTTAGAGTTGGTTGATGAATAGTGATTTCTCGGTTTACGCTACTATTCATCTAAAAATAAAAGTTCTCAGAAAATTTCAAAATTCATACTCAAGCTCAAACTTATATAAGTAAGCTCAATCAATTCATCACATACTCAATTCGAATAATCGAAATGAGAAAAATCACATTAGAGCACATAAGGGCATTTTCGTCATTTCACAGAAAAATTTATTTTCGCGAAAAATTTTAGCACTCAAAACTCATCATATTAATTAAATTAATACGCACTTAAGAGCTTAGAAAAGTTTGGGGTATTACAGAGGTAGAGGGCAAGGATAAGGAAGTAGATGAAGAGAAAGGATGGCGAGGAAGAAATTTCAAAATCTGTTTATGTCAAACCTAATCCTATTGTTCGTGCACCTTTTCCTATGAGATTGAGAAGAACTAAAAAGGATGAAGAGTTGCACGGGATGTTCAAGATCTTTCAAAAAGTGGAGATCAACCTGCCCCTCCTCGTAGCATTATGCAACATGCCCAAGTGTGCAAGATTTCTAAAGGAGCTTTGCTCAAAGAAGGTGAAAAACGTGGACGAGTCTAAGGTTTTCTTAGGAGAGAGTGTTTCAGCAGTCCTTGTAATACCCCAAACTTTTATAAGTCTTTGAGTGTGTTTTAATGCGTTTATATTTTTTTAAATAACGTGCCTTGAGTGATAAAATTTTTCAAGAAAAGAGATTTTCTTGAAAAAAATGACGAAAATGCCCTTATGTGCTTTGATGTGATTTTTCTCGTTTCGACTATTCGAATTGAGTATGTGATGAATTGATTGAGCTTTATCATATGAGATTGAGCATGAGTATAAATTTCGGAGAATTCTGAAAACTTTCACTTTTTGATGAATAGTGTCGACAAACCGAGAAATCACTATTCACCGACGAACTCCGAATTTAGTTTAATTAGCGTCTTTTGAATCTAGAGTTAATTCTAAGACTTTTGTGATATATTAAAAAAATTTCCGAGATCATATGAGAGGAGTTTAATAATTTATTTCATAACGGTTAAATTAACCGAGCAAGTTTTAAGTTTTTCTTCGTTATATGGAATTTTTATTTAAAAATTAGATATTTGGATTCCTTAAATCATTTCGTAAGATATGAGACGAAGTATAGGTGTTTCCGAGGTCGGGAACGAGTCGATGAGAGTTTTTAGACGTTTCGAGAGTTAACGGAAAAATAGGGATGTTTTCTACCGGAAAACTTTTTCTTCCGGGGAAATTTTTACCAGTTAAAGTAAGATATTTTTCCTCTCTCCCTCCCTCTCTCTACCGAAATCAACTCCCTCTCTCTCCCTAATTATATTCTTCTCTTAGTTTAATCCATTTTCATCATTCATTTCATCTCTCATTTCTCTCTCTCACTAACAAAGAACAAAGCAACATACTATCTCTCTCTAATCTCCCTCTTTGCCGAGAAAGAAGAAGAAGGATCAGCCCTCCCTCTCTTCTTCCCCTTCTCTCCCTCACCGTAACATACATACATATATATAGATATAGGAAACTTCCATGGAAGCTTGAAGTTCCAAGCTCCAAGATCATCATCATCTTCAACCTTCAATTCAAATCAAAAAGGTAATATTTATCCTCTAAGTTTAGTGATCATCTTGAGATCAAAATCACTTCCCTCTCTTCCTTCTCATTTTCGGCATCCTTGCCAAAGAGAGATGATTGATTTTTGTTCATTTTCTTTGAGGTCTAGTGTAATGCCCCGGAAATTCCTTACGATCTCAAAATTTTAAAGTTAATAATATAAATGGCTTTGCACGCCCAAGTTTACGATCTTAAATTCTAAGACTAACGGTCGAATCTGTTTTCGAAAATAAATTACGGAAGTCAGCTAGACGACTACTGTATTTAGGTTTAGCGCGTACAAAAATTTTTTAGTTCGTGAACTCAGAACGGAAAACCGTCTGATTTTTATATTCACGAAATCGCGATACGAACTCGCTCGAGAAAGTTCGTTTTTATGATTTTCCGGACGAAACTCGGACTGTGTCGTCCCGAGTTTTTGTCGGAATTAAATTTCTAAATATTATTTTCCGATTAAGTTTAATACGTTAGAATTTTTGGTCGAATCAGATCGTGACGATTTTGTGCCGAGCTACGTTTTTCGTCGTTCGATTTCCGTATCGCGTCGGAAAAGCGCGTATTTTTCCTTCATTCCCCTCTCATGACCGACCTCCCTCTTCTCACATTAGCTAGATATTTGTTTTTATATTGTATTAATATGTGACACCTAAGTGTATTACTATTCAACTTTACACCTAAGTCTTTAATTAGAAATATCTAAAACTAGTTAGTCATCATCTCCTTTGTTCTTCCTCCCTCCAAAACCGATACACACACACATCTTCTCTCTCTCTTGTTCTTCCATCTCCATTGAAGAAACCTCAAGCTTGGAGCAAAAGAAATCACACAAGTCATCATCCAACCATCAAATTCCATTACTTCCTTTAGTAAAGATCAAGGTATTCATCTCCTCTCTAATCCTATCCAATTGGATTCCATTTCTTTTTATTTTCTTCTTGGGATCGAGATTGAGGAAGATGAACTAGATGTTTTGATCTTCGATTAGTGAAATTAGATGTGTTAGATGTGTTAATTAGGGATTAAAATTGATGAAAATCAAGAACCCTAACTCTATGATAATACCGAAATTTAGGGTTTATGGTAGGATTTTTGGAATTCTTCAATTGATGTTATAATCATGCTTAGGAAGTGTTCGATTAGGGATTAAAACAAAAAGAAAAATCGAACGCCCTTTGATTTGTTGAAACCGAGTTCTAGGGTTTAGGGTTTGAAATTGGGGGTTTTGCTTTTTAATGTGTATTTGGATTTGATTTGATTAATTAATGATATAATAGTATGATTAAGAGTTAAATGGTGTTGATTAATGAAGAAAATCACTCTCTTAATCTTTGTGTAAGTACCGAAAATTATTAGAAAATTAGGGGTTTGATATAGCTTGGTTTAATTGATGAAATGATGATAGAATATGGTTTCTAATGACATAGATGATGTTATGAATTTAATTAGAATTTTCTAAAATAATTATTGAATTTGTAAGAGACAAAGATCTCGAATTAAGTTCAGATATAGTAATGATATGAAATGATGATATGCATGAAAATGAATCTCGTTAGATGATGTTGGATGACGTAAAATTTGAGCGAAATCCGATAACTTTTAAAATTGTGTAAGAGACGAACAGTTAGTCGTAATTAATAACCGAGAAGTCGAATAAGATTTATAACTTGATAATATCGTTTATGATGGACTTGAGAACGATTTTGTAGTTGACGTCATGAGCTTTCGAGCTAATATAATATGAGTTATAGTGATAGTCGAGAACTAGAACGAGAAATTGATAACTTGTTTGGTTTAGTACTTGATAGTTGGAAGCCGACGTTTAGAACGTCGTGCTACTGGACGAGTTTTGAGAAGGAGTTCATCACGTACGGGAGTGCGTGTTGACTGCCTTGAGGGTCAAGTTTCATGAGAAATCGAATACGAGAAATTAGAATGAACCTAAGAAGTTATACGTCGATTCTATAGAGCAACTAGGGTTAGCGCGGCAGTTTTGCGACCCTTGCCGGAAACTGTAATAGCTTTTAGCTCGTTTATCGGATTTGTGATCCGTAAATTGGAGCGTAAATTAGACATCCCAAGCTTTCCAACGGTACAAGGCTCATCCCCTGTTTCCAGTTCCCCTGTTCTGGGCAGCCCCCAGAGTTACTGCCTTGCGCAGTGAATTTTCAGATTTCATTCGTTTAAGTTGTTTCGTTCGCAACTTAGTTTCTTTCGATCGTTTAAGCCGTAATAACTTGACGACTATCTACCTACTGACCCCAGTGTCAGGAAAGGAGCTGTTAGTGCTAAACGAGATGAGATCTCATCTCGTATCCGTCAAAGTAAAGAAATCTAGTTAAGTGTGAAAAGGCATAAATCTTATAAAGAACTAAAACTAAATTTTCTAAGTTGATTTCTTTCCCAACTTAGTTCCTTTGATCTTTAAGTCGTATTAAGCTATCGACTACCCTCTCTACTGACCTAAGAGTCGAGTATGAGACCTTTCGAGTTCCAAACGAGATTTGTTCAAATCTTGTTTCCCGTTTAACTAAAATGAATCTAGTAAGCGTGCAATTGCCTAAAGAAATGAAACGACTAAAACCTTTTTCAATTTTCAATGTTCGATTATTTTTTACGACCCGATTTTAAGTATTATTATTTTACGATGAAGGAGGAAGCCAGCAGTAAAGAAAGGACGGAAGATCTGAAGATCGGAAGCTAGTGCTTATTAGTTCTGTATTACAAGGTGGGCTTTTATATATAAAATAAAACGAGCAATGCTCGAAAACCCTTTTCTTTATCGCTTTGATATCTGTGTTTTCAAAGTGATAATTATGGCATGAACTGTTTTATGTTTTATGTGAGTTCTCTTGTACCTATCTGAGTTAACATTCGTGTTTTCCAGATTTAGAGTTAATCTAACTAGGTTAACTAACGATCGGCTCTGAGTTAGCTACTAAGTGCTTTCCAGAGTTAGTGCACTTTGTAACCTGTGGTGTATGTGATATCCCGTTGAGGGGTACCAACCACGGTGAATGAGAATTGGTCAAGATTGAACATAGCATACCAGAAAATACTCGGCCGAGTAAATTGTGAAAATCAATCAGAAAATGTTTAGTAGACACGGGCTAACTTTTTAATAAAACCCCCGATGTGCTACATTTATGAAATGCCATATTATCTATACTTATGATTATGATTTCGGCATCGTTCCCACTAAGTACTTTTGTACTTAGCCCTGCATTGTTTTCTAAATGTGCAGGTTGAAGCGACGTGAGCGGCAGTGGTTGAAGTTGGGTTGAGAAGTTAGGATGCTTTAGTTATGACTCTTCCGCTGCAAAACTCTAGAATCTTTTTGAGAATACGTATATTGAACAAAACACTGTAGTATAAGTCTGTAATCGTGAACTTAGATACCTTTGTATACTTTTGTCGAGTAATCACTCGTGATTAACTCTTTCTATATAATATTCAAGTCTTGTTCATGGAATGTATGTTGTCTTTTATGTATGTTTAGTCAGTTAGCCCCCTTCTTCCCCGCTTCTTTAATCCAACCCCAGTCGCACCCCGGTTTCTGTCGTCCCTCGGGATTTGTGGTTGTGACAGAGTGGTATCAGAGCAAGGCTTGTTTCCTGCTCTGAATATGAGTCAATTTTCTAGTATAAGTCCTTCCTTTTAGTGATACCACAGAGTGGTATCAGATACCACAGAGTGGTATCAGAGCAGAGGTTCGTCTCTTGCTCTGACTGTGAGTCAATCTTCTAGTTCGAGTCAATTTTCTAGTATGAGTTATTCTTTTAGTAATACCACAAAGTGGTATCTGAGCAGAAGTTCGTTTTCTGCTCTGGTTGCGAGTCAATCTTTTAGACTGAGTCATTCTTTCAGTAATACCACAAAGTGGTAACGGAACAATAAGTTGTTTCCTGCTCTGGTTATGAGTCATTTTTTTCTAGTACGAGTCATTCCTTCTAGTAGTATCACAGAATGGTATTTATATACAAGTTTTCCTTCGAGTAGTAGTATAGAGTATTCATTCGTACTCTATATCGAGTCTTCTTTCGAGTCATAGGATGGAATAATGGTATTTACTTTAGACCAGATGTCTTCTTTTAAGAGGAAGATAAGAGTTAGACTATAACACTAAGATTGAGAATGTAGATGTCAACTCAACCTCCCGCTACGTCGACTCAACGAGGAAAAGGAAAGAATTTCAATTATGCAATTTCTTTTAAATAAGAAATTTTATGAACAAGTATGCAATGAAATTGAGAATGAGAATGAGTTGTGTTCTGAATTTAAGAATTTTATGGAAGTAAAAAAAAAAATTATACCTTATGTGATTTTGTGATAGTACAAGTACTATCTTATGTGAAATTATTTGCGCGATAATTTCTTTCTTTTGAAAAATATGCGGACACAAGAATATAGTCGGATTTTAGGGATTTTTCCCGGTTCAATGAGAACGTAGACTCGAAACCTAAGATCTTTCCGGTTCTTCGAGAATTTAGACGTTTTTAAGAAACGTTATTTTTGTAATGATTTCGAAAGGAAATCCCCGACACGAGGAGAACTTCTACTGATGCATGTCACGTGCGTTAAGTGATATGAATGAAGATTCAGCAAAGTCGAACTTTGTTTTAAAAATCCAAACAAGAAATTCCTGCGGGGAAATGAAATGAAATAGAAATGATTCGGTAATCGTGTTAGTAAACGAAGGGAACGATTAGACGTTTGAGAAGCTTTCGGCTTCGAGTTAAGAAAGATATGAACGAGATGACGAAGATCGAGTAAATTGGAATCAAAGCTAAATGAAATAAGTGAACGTTACTTACGTGTAAGTAATGTTAATGACGTCATCTCGTGTCACGTCATTTCTTTTTCTTCTCGTTTCGTGTTTCAATAGGGTTCGCCTCGATCGAACTCTACGAAGAAAATCATATAGATTATTAGGGGTCGAGCACAAAGCTTGATTAAATTTTCCATCGATCGCCCGATTCTAGCAACGATAACTGGAACTTAGTTTTCCAGAAATTTTTTCTCTAAGTTAAATTCCATTTTCTTTTGGAATTTCTTCCATATTTCGTCTTTGAGCGACGACTACAACTAGTATGAATATCAAGAGTCGTAAACGACAAATTCTTTTGTGAATGGATGTTACTTTTGAATAAGTAACATAAACAAAGTAAACGTACTTTGTTTTAATAAGTGGGAGTCGTTAAGAAATGTTTTTGAGAAAATACTAAAGAATTAAAGTAAGTATGAATGTAGTAAGATAAGAATGGAAATAAAATCTTGATCTCTTTTAATTATTATATGTTGTTAAAGTGCAATTTCTTGAATTGCTAGAAGTCTTGATAAGTGGTTGTCTTAAGTGATGATGTTACAATTGAATAAGGAATGTTCATTTTGTAATTTAAGTTTTGATTGAGATAAGTTATTTTCCCTACCTGTTACTGATCCGTGTTTCCTTACAAACTTTTGTAGGATGGCTAGGACTCGTGTTACGGCTTGGAAGAGCCAGCCTTTGGTAGAGTGCGAGTGCACCATACTGGACATGATTCAGGACGAGTATTACGAGTTTGAGGCAGACTACGGCGAGGAAGACGTGGGACAGATTGTTAGCAATTTTTCTTCAGCTTACTTTCCAGTGCGATACTTGATCCTGGAGAGTCAAGCAATTCTAGACCTGATTGTACACCTACCGGACGAGTGGCGCGGTTGGGCGCACCGTGCGGCGTGGTACTTCTTAGGGATCTTCGGCGATGACACTGAGCCGACCGGCAACTACACCAGATTCGCCCTGTTTGTGCACAGGCGCTTCTTTGAGAGCAGATTCATGCTTCCAATCCCATTAGAGCCACACCTTCCCTACAGTCAGTTTCCAGCAGAGACAGAGCCAGAGCACCTCGACTTAGACCCAGAGTTTTCCGCCCTGTTGGAGTTGCCACCAGACGGTGTACCGAGTGAGGAGTAGGACATAGAGTCCGAGCAGTTAGAGGAGGACGAGGAGACCGTAGTTACACCAGAGTCACCACCAGTTGGTTAGCAGATCGAGGAGTTGATCCCAGGGCCGGGATTCGTGGAGATCAATGCTGAGACAGCCGTGCTGTTAGGACTATCTTCACCTTTTGTGCCGAACATTTGTGTTAGAGTTAGGGGACCGTTAGAGACGAAACTGTATAGGGAGGAGCCAGACTACCGAGAGATCGACGCGGAGCTTGCCGCCTTGTTAGAGTTACCTTCTCCACTTACGCCGCTCGAGGAGATCTGTGCGAAGTAGGGAGTAGTCAGAGAGCAGATGGAGGCAGGACCATCCAGGGTCCGTTCTAGGGAGGACTTCGAGTCAGGTTCAGGTTCAGGTTTAAATCCTGAGCCCCTTCTTCCCCTGAAGAAGTGTGCAGTAGAGGTCAGCGAGGACTACTTGGTTTCCGACCTGGAGGAGACAGTTTCAGAGGCACCGTCACCCATTTTGCTTACACTTGCTGATGGTTCTACTCTGAGGGTGGACGAGGCACTTCAGCTTGTTTTTGGTTCATATTACGAGGAGGAGGATCCGGAGGAGGACCCAGAGGAGGACTGTTAGGGTTTTTGCAGACCATAGGGGATAGTTTTTGGACTCGACTGCAGTTTAGTTGAGCAGAGCGTCATGGACGCGGGTAAATATCAGTAGTAGTGGTAGTTTCTTTTGTCCTGTATAGAGTCGGATCAGTAACTATTTAGTTTTGTAGTACTCTAGCGGATACGAAATTTTATGAATCGTTTCTGTTCTAGTACTTTAGTAGATACGGAGTTGCAGCTTGTTAGTGCACCCGGTAAATAGTAGGCAGTCAGCCTAGTTTAGACTAGTAGTAGTCTAACCTTTTGTGTATAAGTCCTCGTTGGAGGCAGAATTAATATTCTTTTTGATGTATATATATATACATGACCCATAAGAGGGTTTTTAATCACAAAAAAAAATTTCCTATGAATCGTGTAATTGAAATCAGAATGTTGAATGAACTCGTGTAACGAGAATTGAGTTTAACTTGAAGTTAAAAAAATTATGAAGTTAATATCGAAGCTATGTTCGATATGTCATTCAGAGAACTTGATTATGTTGAGAACGAGCTTGTAAGTACCAAGAGTAATCAACAGAAATGACTAATGAGAATTTCAATTTTTCCTTAGACTAAAGAAAATGCCGCCGAGAAATATTAACAATAGGAGAGGTCGAGGACCTGGAAGGCCTAGAGGACATGGAAGACGTCAACATGAAAATGACAGAGAACAAGAGTATGAACAGAATGCTACCCCACCACCATCACCATCACCACCACCTCCACCACCGCCCCGTAGAGATATTGAGGATCTTTTCCTCAAGAGGAACCCCCCGATGTTTAATGGAACGGGCAGCCCTAGCGATGCTGAGCTATGGGTGAGATCTACGGAGAAGATTTTCAAGCTCCTCAGATGCACTGATGAGGAGAGAATGCTATGTGTCGCATTCCAGCTGACTGGATCGGCAGATTACTGGTGGGAAGCAAGACAAAAGGTGATACCCGCAGAGCATCTGGCTCGTTTCACGTGGGAAGAGTTCAAGGAGATCTTGTTTGATAAGTACGTCCCCAAGACGTATAGGGCACAGAAGGAAGCCGAATTTTACAATTTGAAGCAAGGAAAGCTGACCGTGACTAAGTATGATGCCAAGTTTTGCGAACTGTCAAGGTATGCACCGGCATTGGTTGATACCGAGGAAAAGTTATCAAAGAAATTTTAAGGGGGTTTACGACATGAACTAGGAATCGCATTAGCTAGTCATGGGGGACTAGGCTACACAGATATTTTGGGAAGAGCACTGGAAATGGAGGCCGTTGTGCCTGATGAGAAGAAGACTGTACCAACTGCATCAGCTCCAGCATAGAATCAGAACCGAGGCTACTATAACAGCAATAGTAGCAACTATCAGGGTAAGAGAAAATGGAACGGAGGAGGTAGCGGAGGCTACAATCAGAACTTCAACAACCAGGGAGGTCAGAGAAAGGGAAACCAGCAGGGATATCAACAGCCTGGCAACAACAACAACAGCAACAACAACAACAACAACAACAACAAGAGGCCGTGGCAGGGAAACAATCAATCGGGGTTGTTTATTCAGGGGAATAAGCAGAACTCACCGTGGAAGGGTAACAATCAACAGAACCAGCCACAAGGGCAACAGAGAAATTTTAACCAGGGAGCAATTAACCGAGGGAGGGTTACCATCCCCGTATGCCCGAAGTGCAACCGAGCCCATCCTGGAGTCTGTTAGATAGGCACTCCTAACTTTTTCAACTGTGGACAGAAGGGGCACATGAAAAAGGATTGCCCGAAGCCGCTCCAAGCCGTACCTCTCCGAGCCATACAAGCATACAGCCGCAACAGCCGCCAATGAACCAACATCAGTTTCAGCAGCATGCACAGTAGCAACAGAATGCGAGGGCATGCGCTATCAAACAGGGTGGTTAGCGCAAAGGAAAAGGCAATCTCGCAGGTATGGGAAAACTCCACAACATCCCCATTAAGATACTGTTTGATACTGGCGCATCACATTCTTTCATTGTTGGCTCGTGTGCCGATAACTTAGACATCAGGCCTGTAAGAGCTGCACATCCTATGAGAGTAGCTACACCTTCAGGAGAAATCACTACTTCTACTCATGTTTGCTCTAACCTAGAACTAGAAATCGGAACTTATAAGGTTATAGCAAACAACTTAAATGTTATGATAATGTGGGACGTAGATATAATCCTAGGAATGGATTGGTTGTCAGAGAATTATGCCACAATTCTCTGCAACGAGAGAAAAATCTCTTTTCAACCCTCGGGAAAAGAACCAACCGAATTCCACGGAATTTCAATGGGTAGAGGCGTACCAATTATATCAGCCCTTCAAGCCACGAAACTCATGAAGAAGAAAGGTACCACAGCTTATCTTGTGTACCTAGTCAGAGAGCCAGGAGCCGAGAAGACCATCCAAGACGTAAAGGTTGTGAATGAATATGAAGATGTCTTTCCAGAAGTGCTACCAGGATTTCCACCATATCGTCATGTGGACTTCACGATCGATTTAGAACCAGGAGCCGCACCTAAATCTAAAGCCCCATATAGGATGGCACTGAAAGAATTAGAAGAGCTCAAAATCCAGTTACAAGAATTGCTAGACCTTGGTTTTATCAGGCCAAGCGTCTCACCTTGGGGAGCACCAGTGTTATTTGTTAGGAAAAAGGACGGATCGATGAGAATGTGTATAGATTACCGAGAACTGAACAAGATCACGCTCAAGAACAAATATCCTTTGCCAAGGATCTGTTCGATCAGCTCAAGGGTGCAGGAGTTTTCTCCAAGATAGATTTGAGGTCAGGGTACCATCAGCTCAAGATCTAACCTGAAGACGTACCAAAGACCGCTTTTAGAACCCGATATGGCCATTACGCATTCTTAGTAATGCCATTTGGTTTAACCAACGCTCCAGCTGTATTCATGGATCTTATGAATAGAGTTTTCCACCCTTATTTGGACAAATTCGTTTTAGTATTCATCGACGAGTGATAGCTTATGCTTCACGACAACTTCGACCTCACGAAGTTGAGTACCCAACCCACGATTTAGAACTCGCAGCCGTAGTGCATGCGTTAAAGATTTGGAGACACCATCTTTATGGTGTAAGAGTTGAGATATTCACCGATCACAAGAGCCTGAAGTACTTTTTCGAGCAAAAAGAACTGAACATGAGACAAAGAAGATGGCTCGAATTAGTCAAGGATTACGATTGCGGAATTAACTATCATCCAGGAAAGGCTAATGTGGTAGCATACGCATTGAGTCGCAAGGCTCCAACGAAGTTAGGATGCCTTTTTGTAGAGGAAGAAACTTTAGTACGAGAATTTGAGAAGATGGATATCAGAGTGCTTGACACGCCAGCTACGATAACAAGTCAGATCGCAGCATTAGAAGCTACACCAGATTTACGAGAGAGAATCATCAGTGCTCAGAGAAAAGATGAGTCAATGGAAAAGTTGCGATTAAGGATAAGAACAGAGAAACCAGATGGATATTCCGAGGCACCAGACAATGCGATACTTTTTGAAGGCAGAATTTGTATTCCTGATGACGACAACGAACTGAAGAATGAGATCTTGAGTGAGGCTCACGACACACCTTATACAGCACATCCAGGAAGTACGAAAATGTACCAAGATTTGAGAAGAAACTTCTGGTGGAATGGAATGAAACAAGACGTTGCCTCGTTTGTAGAAAGATGCCTAGCATGTCAGCAAGTCAAGGCTTTACACCGATGACCATATGGATTGCTACAACCATTGAATGTCCCAGAATGGAAATGGGAAGGCATAGCTATGGACTTTGTCACAGGCTTGCCTAAGTCGAGAAGAGGAAACACAGCAATTTGGGTGATTATCGATAGACTTACGAAGACAGCACACTTCTTACCGATTAAGATTACCTACGGCTCAGAGAAACTAGCTCAGTTATATGTCAGAGAGATTGTACGTGTGCATGGAATACCGAAGGTCATAGTATCAGATAGAGACGCCAAATTTACCTCGAGATTTTGGATCACGATGCAGAAAGAATTGGGGACAGAGCTTAATTTCAGTACAGCGTTTCACCCACAGACAGATGGGCAGTCAGAGAGAACGATTCAGATTTTGGTCGATAGTTGAGGACAGTGGTTTTAGACCGAGGCGCGAATTGGGAAGAAATTCTACACTTAGTCGAATTCGCTTACAACAACAGCTATCAGGCCACGATACGAATGACGCCGTTTGAGGCTTTGTATGGGAGGAAATGTAGATCACCATTTTATTGGGACGAAGTGGGTGAGAGAAAGAACCTAGGCCCAGATGCGATTAATGAGATGATCGAGATAGTCCGGCAGATTCGAGATAGAATGAAAGAAGCCCAGAGCCGACAGAAGTCTTATGCCGATGATCGTCGAACCAATCTTGAGTTTGAAATAGGAGATAAGGTTTTCCTTAAGATATCACCAACCAGAGGAATCCTTAGATTCGGAGTTAAGGGTAAGCTAAGACCCAGGTTTATAGGACCTTATGAAATCCTCGAGAGAATAGGACCCGTTGCTTATAGATTGGCCTTACCGCCAAGTCTAGGAAGCGTTCACAACGTTTTTCACGTTTCTTAGTTGAGAAAATATGTTTACGATCCTAAGCACGTCATTAGTCAGCAAGACGTAGTTCTTGAATCTGACCTAAGCTATGAAGAGAAGCCGATATCGATTATGGATAGAAAAGTCCAAGAATTAAGAACCAAATCGATACCAATCGTTAAAGTGCTATAGAACCACCACTGGCAAGAAGAAGCCACGTGGGAACTCGATGAGAAGATGAAGGAGCGATATCCTCATCCTTTTGCAGAAGGTATGCAAATTTCGGGACGAAATTTTTCGTAACGGGGGTACGATGTAATACCTCGGAAATTCCTTACAATCTCAAAATTTTAAAGTTAATAATATAAATGGCTTTGCACGCCTAAGTTTACGATCTTGAATTCTAAGACTAACGGTCGAATCCGTTTCCGAAAATAAATTACGGAAGTCAGCTAGACAACTACTGTATTTAGGTTTAGCGCGTACGAAAAATTTTTAGTTCGTGAACTCAGAACGGAAAACCGTCTGATTTTTACATTCACGAAATCGCGATACGAACTCGCTCGAGAAAGTTCGTTTTTATGATTTTCCGGACGAAACTCGGACTGTGTCGTCCCGAATTTTTTTTCGGAATTAAATTTCTAAATATTATTTTCCGATTAAGTTTAATACGTTAGAATTTTTGGTCGAATCGGATCGTGACGATTTTGTGCCGAGCTACATTTTTCGTCGTTCGATTTCCGTATCGCGTCGGAAAAGCGCGTATTTTTCCTTCATTTCCCTCTCATGACCGACCTCCCTCTTCTCACATTAGCTAGATATTTGATTTTATATTGTATTAATATGTGACACCCAAGTGTATTACTATTCAACTTTACACCTAAGTCTTTAATTAGAAATATCTAAAACTAGTTAGTCATCATCTCCTTTGTTCTTCCTCCCCCCAAAACCGATACACACACACACATCTTCTCTCTCTCTTGTTCTTCCATCTCCATTGAAGAAACCTCAAGCTTGGAGCAAAAGAAATCACACAAGTCATCATCCAACCATCAAATTCCATTACTTCCTTTAGTAAAGATCAAGGTATTCATCTCCTCTCTAATCCTATCCAATTGGATTCCATTTCTTTTTATTTTCTTCTTGGGATCGAGATTGAGGAAGATGAACTAGATGTTTTGATCTTCGATTAGTGAAATTAGATGTGTTAGATGTGTTAATTAGGGATTAAAATTGATGAAAATCAAGAACCCTAACTCTATGATAATACCGAAATTTTAGGGTTTATGGTAGGATTTTTGGAATTCTTCAATTGATGTTATAATCATGCTTAGGAAGTGTTCGATTAGGGATTAAAACAAAAAGAAAAATCGAACGCCCTTTGATTTGTTGAAACCGAGTTCTAGGGTTTAGGGTTTGAAATTGGGGGTTTTGCTTTTTAATGTGTATTTGGATTTGATTTGATTAATTAATGATATAATAGTATGATTAAGAGTTAAATGGTGTTGATTAATGAAGAAAATCACTCTCTTAATCTTTGTGTAAGTACCGAAAATTATTAGAAAATTAGGGGTTTGATATAGCTTGGTTTAATTGATGAAATGATGATAGAATATGGTTTCTAATGACATTAGATGATGTTATGTATTTAATTAGAATTTTCTAAAATAATTATTGAATTTGTAAGAGACAAAGATCTCGAATTAAGTTCAGATATAGTAATGATATGAAATGATGATATGCATGAAAATGAATCTCTTTAGATGAAATCTAGTTAGGAAAGGAGCTGTGAGTGCTAAACGAGACGAGATCTCATCTCGTATCCGTCAAAGTAAAGAAATCTAGTTAAGCGTGAAAAGAAATAAATCTTATAAAGAACTAAAACTAAATTTTCTAAGTTGATTTCTTTTCCAACTTAGTTCCTTTGATCTTTAAGTCGTATTAAGCTATCGACTACCCTCTCTACTGACCTAAGAGTCGAGTATGAGACCTTTCGAGTTCCAAACGAGATGAAACGACTAAAACCTTTTTCGATTTTCAATGTTCGATTATCTTTTACGACCCGATTTTAAGTATTATTATTTTACGATGAAGGAGAAAGCCAGCAGTAAAGAAAGGACGGAAGATCAGAAGATCGGAAGCTAGTGCTTATTAGTTCTGTATTACAAGGTGGGCTTTTATATATATATTAAAACGAGCAATGCTCGAAAACCCTTTTCTTTATCGCTTTGATATCTGTGTTTTCAAAGTGATAATTATGGCATGAACTGTTTTATGTTTTATGTGAGTTTTCTTGTACCTATCTGAGTTAACATTCGTGTTTTCCAGATTTAGAGTTAATCTAACTAGGTTAACTAACGATCGGCTCTGAGTTAGCTGCTAAGTGCTTTTCAGAGTTAGTGCACTTTGTAATCTGTGGTGTATGTGATATCCTGTTGAGGGGTACCAGCTACGGTGAATGAGAATTGGTCAAGATTGAACATAGCATACCAGAAAATACTCGGCCGAGTAAATTGTGAAAATCAGTCAGAAAATGTTTAGTAGACACGGGCTAACTTTTAAATAAAACCCCCGATGTGCTACATTTATGAAATGCCATATTATCTATACTTATGATTATGATTTCGGCATCATGCCCACTAAGTACTTTTGTACTTAGCCCTGCATTGTTTTCTAAATGTGCAGGTTGAAGCGACGTGAGCGGCAGTGGTTGAAGTTGGGTTGAGAAGTTAGGATGCTTTAGTTATGACTCTTCCGCTACAAAACTCTAGAATCTTTTTGAGAACATGTATATTGAACAAAACACTGTAGTATAAGTCTGTAATCGTGAACTTAGATACCTTTGTGTACTTTTGTCGAGTAATCACTCGTGATTAACTCTTTCTTTATAATATTCAAGTCTTGTTCATTGAATGTATGTTGTCTTTTATGTATGTTTAGTCAGTTAGCCCCCTTCTTCCCCGCTTCTTTAATCCAACCCCAGTCGCACCCCGACTTCTGCCGTCCCTCGAGATTTGGGGTTGTGACATCTAGAGATGAATACAACAAGGTTTCTTCCATAACAATCCAAGCCAAACATTAAGCTATTTTCCCTCCATCACCATCGATCAAAACTTTGAAGGAGAAGGAGTTTGATTCATTTTCATTAAAGTATGATATTTCTTCAAGACATGTATATGTAAATGTATAGTGATAAAGAGAAAGAAAAATGCATGTTTAATTTATGCTTAGGCAAACCTAGGATGATGATGGTGATGATCGATGATGATAATGATGATATAATGAAGAAAATAAACCCTAGAAATTCATGTAGGAATTAAGAGCTAAGAAAGAAAAGAAAAGAAAATATTTCTACAATTTTTTTAAAGAAAAATCGAAGAAAAGAGGAAGAAGAAGAAAAATGATTTTGATGAGTTTTTGATGATTTCTTGATCATATATGTGTTTTGATGATAATTTGAGTGAATTTCATGCTTGTGTGAAGATGAGAAATTTTGTTATATTATTTTTCTATGAAGCCGAAAAATATGAAGATTAAATGAGGAAAATTTGTTTTAATTTTTGCTTGATGATTTGATTATGTTTATGAAGGATATGAGTATATATGAGCATGGAAATATAATTGAGTTAAGGATTTGAATTATTTTGCTATTTTCTTGAAGAAAAATCGAAGCATATATGTGTGGAAGAATCATGATTTTTGATGGTTTATGATGATGTTAATGATATAGTTATGATATTGATGATATTTGAGTGTTAGATGTTTAATGAAAATTTAAGAGATGAAGAAAAATGAATTTTAGATATATATGTGTGTAAAAATAGAAGAAATGAGTATAAGCGTGTGTTCTTGGTGTTCTTGGTGAAAGTATAAAGATTTGAGTATGTGTTTTATTGATGTTCTTGGTGAAAATATGAAGATTTGAAGATGTAATACATTAATTATAAAATTAATTAAATAATTTCTTTTAAATCGAAGAATAAAAATAATAAATAAATAATAGAAAATAAAAAGAGAATAAATAATTTATTAAGGAGATATGAATTGAGTAAAACAAAGAAAGACATTTCTTTGTTAAAGATATAAAGACTTAAATAACTAGAGAAGAAAATGATTAAGTTTACTATTGGTTATTAAAAAGAATGATAATAATAATAGTTGAGCAATAAAAGAAATTAGAACAAAGAAGATTAATTTAAAAGATGAGTATAAAAAGGTAAGAGACGAGTTAGTCGAGTTTGAGATCGTTTATTCGTTTTGAATAAGAAATAAATCAAAGGATTAATTTTTATGAAATATTTTTGTAAGAAGTTGTTTGATATAAATTTGAGACTTATGTTGATATTTCTAAGAATACTTGAATAATTAAAAGATGCTATGAAGTGGTAAGTTGAGTAAAATAAAGTTATAAGTTGAAATCAAATAAATGTTGTTTATTAAAATGTGAGAAACGAGTTTAGTGAGTTTTGAATGCTTGAATGTTCATTTCTTGATGGTATGTTGAGTATTGAATGATTAAATAATGACGTTTGAGTAAAAATAAACAAGCTCGCTTTTCAAATCTTTTAAATCGGAAATAAGACGACGAAATTATCGAGCGTCGAATTTTTAAATAGAAAGTCGAATTCTTATTGAATAAAGAAAACAAAAATTTAATTAAGAAAAAGAATAAGTGTGTGTATATATATATATATATACACTACAAGAAAAATGCCTAAAGACGACGCGTTATAGACGACGGGCAATTTAGTCGCGTTGTCTATAAGGCAATAGACGACGGGAGATGCAGAGAACGTTGTCTATTAGCAGTTAAATAGACGACGGGACAAATTTCCCGTTGTCTATTACCGCTTTCGGATGGTTATAGACGACGCGATATATTTCCCGTCGTCTGTTTATATAATAGACGACGGGACATGTCCCGTGGTGTACTTTACATCGGTTATAGACGACGCGATTTTGAGGCCCGTCGTCTATTACCGCATAAAAAAAAAAATATATATATATATACTAAAATCGAACGACGTCGTTTTACCTCTTTTAATTTTTATTTTTTTTTACTGAAAAATACAAAACCAAATCCCTAATTTTCTTCTCCCGCTCGGCCGCTCTTCTTCAACTCATTTCTTCTTTATTCCTCCGCCACCACCTGCCCACCTGCCACCGCCGCCTCCCGTCAGCACTGCCACCACCGCCGCCTCCAGTCAGCACCGTCAGCACCGCCACCACCGCCTCCCGTCAGCACCGCGCACCCCCTCTTCAGCCGCGCAACCTCTCCTCCTCCTCCCTTGACCTCTGGTTCGACAACACCCCCGTCAGCACTGCCACCACCGCCGCCTCCCGTCAGCACAGCCACCACCGCCTCCCGTCAGCACCGCGCACCCCCTCTTCAGCCGCGCAACCTCTCCTCCTCCTCTCCCTACCTCTGGTTCGACAACACCGTCGCCGCCGGTCTCATCTCCACCTACATCCACCCAAGCTCGCCATTTCTACTACCGCACCGCACCTACATCCACCCCTCCAAGGTTGTTGTCACCAAGCTCCGCCTCGACAAGGACCGCAAGTCGCTGCTCGACCGCAAGGCCAAGGTCCGCGCCGCCGCGGACAAGGACAATCGATTAGGAGGTTTGTCTATTTAGATTGTGGTTCAATTTTGTTGCTTGATTTGCTGAATTTGATGATGCAATTGCATTTGGATTTCTTGATGGAGCAAACATACTATATATGTTTCTGCTCTATTCGCATTGGGTCCAAGTAGTCGGCGCCGCCTTCGCGCTCCCTTTCTTCGACATCTTCTTGCGCCCTGCAGCAGGTGCTCCTGCAAATGATGATGATGATGACGTTGATGAGGCTTAGGCTAGTAGGGTGGTGCCGTTGTTATGTTTGTTGCTTTTTTTCTTTTTTTTGAGATAAATGTCTGTTGCTTTCTTTTGGATATTGCGCGAAGATGTCTAGCTACTTGTGTTGTTTGTATGTTGTTACTATTTTTTCTTCTTTACGTATGGAAGTTGGGTTTGCAGGGATGTGTTGTTATATATATCGAGAGAGAGAGAGAGAGAGAGAGAGAGAGAGAGAGAGAGAGAGAGAGAGAAGATCCATATATGCATGTTGGCGAATCAGTGGGGTGGGTCAAGTGCAGGAATAGAATCCCACCATCACCATGCACTCTCATACTATATTTTTGGGTGATTTTCCTAGATTAAAGTTATACTACTATATGCGAACCTTATTCCTCGAATTAATGGGTCGAATTTCTTTTTTTTGATGTGGATTGGTTTTGAGCAACTGTACCTGGTGTGGTTATGTAGTTGTCTTTGCTAAAATTATTTTCAATCTTATTACATAACCATTCTGTAAAAAAAATTAAAGTGTTGGCAAATCTAGTTATATGCCCATAGGAGTATATAAGATGTTATAGAGCTAACAAAAAAATTACATGTGTCTTGGCTTTATCATAAAATTAGTCAAAATTAGTCATTTTATGCTAGGCATGATTAATTTGTAAATTTGCTACATCATATTGTTATAATATTTGCAAATTTGCTGCATGATAATGTTATAATATTTTCAAATTTGCTCATGTTTATGGTAGAGTATACTATTTTTAGTTAAAATTTGTTGCATAACATTATTTGATGAATTCATGTTAGAATATAACAGCAAGAATGGATAAAGGTTGGATGTCCAAAAGTAGATTATCGAAAGAGTACGAAGAAGGGGTTGAAGCTTTTGTGAATTTTGCCATTTCAAATGGGAAGGATCCCAATGCTATGTCTTGTCCTTGTGTAAAGTGTGGTAATCTACGTGATTATGACATCGAGACCATAAGAGCGCATCTAACATATAATGGAATTGACCAACTGTACCGGGTTTGGATTATGCATGGGGAGAGATATACATCTGCCACTAGTGATAAAGATAAATGCAACACCCCAGATAGTGATTTTTATTCACACGATCAAATAGTGGATATGGTTCATGCCGCATATGTTGACAATCCAAATCAGTTTCATAAAGTGCTCGAGGAAGCTGAGATGCCACTGTGCTTGCTAGAAGGCATATTTCAGTTAAGTATAAGCTATGGAAGCAAGTGCCAGAAGAGGCGAAAGAAGTGCTATGGGATTCTATAAAAGTAAGTACATGTGCTTGATTCGTTCTTAATTTTGTTTCTCAACATGTTATTTGGAATAAACTAACTTTTGAAGGCTTATTATTTATGTAGTTGCATTTTAACATTGATGATACATGAAAAAAAAAATGCTTGAGCTCGGCAAATACAAAGTGGCGTCAATGGAAGTCAACCCTCTTCAAAAAATATATTGCTCCATATGAGGATTTGCCTAATATGCAGCTTCAGCCTCCACCAGGTGAAGGTATTATTGCAGAGGATTGGAAGGATTTTGTCATCCTTCGTAAGGCTGACGAAGCTCGGGTAAATTAAGTTTGTTTATTTATATTATTTTTATGTGTATTCTAACTATTTCTAAATTTTGATTACTTGTATTTTGTAGAGAAAAAGGGAAGAACATCAGGCTCTACGGGCAAAGAATTTATACCCCCATCGCCTCTCACGCAAAGGATATGTTGGATTAAGTGAAGAAATGGTTTGACATACATAATTTGGTTACTTTGCATTATGTTTTATGTTTGTTGTAATATTTCAATTTGTCGTTTTTAGGTGGATCAATTGACTGGAAGGCCTTTGAGGGATAGAGCTCTTTTGTGGAAGAAAGCAAGACAAAACAAGAAAGGGGAGTTTGAGGGTGAAAGCTTGGAAAATACAGTTGCCAGGATTGTAAGAATAAATGATTGAATATACTATTAATATTTTTAAATTTATTGATATTGACTTATTTGATTTAAACATTGTAGGATGACTACATACGACTGAGTGATGAAGGCGTGCAATCTGAAAATGGGAGTGATGATATTCTCACGCAAGCACTTGAGAAACCCGATCATCGTGGTCGTGTGAGGGGTGCCCCAATTGGTGTCACTCCAACAGTTTACTTCAATTTATGCAAAGGAACGCGTGGTGGAGTGGATAATAAGGCTATGGAGGAGATGAAATGTTTCTTTGGAAAACAAATGGCTGAAATGAACGAAAAAATCGTAGAGCTCCAGCAACAAATGATGAAGAAAGATCTTGAAGCGAAGGACAGCTGTTCAGTAAAGAATCAAATGGTCGATGATGTTGATGATGTGGAAGAAGTTCTTCGTGAGAATGTTACTTTTGGAAAAGTACAAAAAAGAAAGGTATGTATGTGCATATTTCAGTTAATTATTTATTGTGCATATTTTAGTTAATTATTTACCTCTAAGTTGTTACCTACTCAAAACTTAATCTTTAGGAAAAAAATTGTCCTAGTAAGCTGCCAAAGTTGGATGCAACAAATGTACCTAAAGAATTGAAGAATTTGCACAAATATGTTAGGCATGCTCTCGTCGATGGTTTAAGCATTCAAATGAAAGTGGATAATGATGTATTTGGTGATGATCACGTCATTTATCTCTTCTTTGACGACATCAACCACATTTGTGCATTGCAGCCTATCTCGGCATCATGTATATGTGCTTACATATGGTGAGATGATTTTATTCAAATCAATGTCTTATATATATATATATATATATATATATATATATATATATATATATTCTAAACTTTGTTGTGAGATTTTACAAGCACTTGTATAATGAATGTAAGAGTGCAAACCTTCTTCATAGAGTTCGATTTGTTAATCCATACCCAATATCACATAATCCGAATGTTGGTCCAGAAGAAAAGGTGAATATTATACACCAAAGGATGAGTGGTATATTGCGTGATCAACTTATTATTTTGCCATGTAACGTGGGGTACGTGAAAGCCAATTATTTTTAAGTTAAAAGCTTGTGCATTGTAGTATAAGTTTAATTAAATACTTGTCTATCTTGTTAGTTTCCATTGGATTCTTATGGTGATTGATCCATATAAGGAGATTGTATATGTGTTGGATCCATTGAGTAATGAAGCTCATACTGAGGGTTGGAAGGACATCATAACAATGTAAGTTTTAAATAGTTTTGATCAATTTTATATAAATAGGACAGTTTTTTTGAATCTTAATGAGTTTTTTTTTTTAATATGTATGGTTCATAGACAATTCAATATGAGCATCGCCAAAAGGGGAAAGTTGGTTCCCTTGTGGGAAGTTATCGAGGTATGAAGCTGTTAATGCTTATTTGAATATTGATTATATGGTTATAAATGGAGATGGTCACATTATGTCATTTGGTGTAGTGTCAACAACAACCCGATGAGTCGCAATGTGGATTCTATGTAATGCGCTACATGAAAGATATCATTGAAAATGAAGGATCTAACTCCCCCATCCCAATGTCTTTACTTGTAAGTTTATTTTACTTTCAAGGTTCAATTTAATTTATGATCTAATTTTATTTTTATTTTTATTTATTTCTAGTTTAACAAAGGATATTATCAAGAAATGAAATTGATGAAGTGCGTATGGAGTGGGCTGATTTTGTTAACGAATTTACCGAGTGATGATGGCAAGTTTCTTAGCCTTTTACATTTTTAATCATTTTCATCTTTTATGAAATTTAGAGATATGAAAATGAAGTAGTGAATTTTATTTAGATCATGTAGATGGAAGTCACTTGGATGCATGAATGGATGGATGGCTTGGTTGAGTTTACAACGGAATTCTTGGACATATTGTTATTATTTTGGAGAGTAAGACAATATAAATATTTATATTTTTGTATTTAAGACTATTTGGAGACATTGTTATTGTTTTAAGGCTAGTTGTAGAACATGTAATGAAAGTGATTGTATGACTTTAAGTTTAAAATAATGCATTTGATTTTATGATTTGTGATGTTTATGATATTATCATTTGATTGTAAAATATTAATGTATTTTAATAGACAACAGGATAAAGTAATACAATAGACAACAGAAAAAAACCGATATCTATTAACACTATAGACGACGGGAAAATAGCGTAGTCTATATTAGAAAAACCGTAGTCTATGACATGCAATGACAACGGAAATTTTGGTAATAGACGATGGGCTTTTACCGTTTTCTATAAGCAATATAGACGACGGGCATATACCGTCGTCTATCATGAAATTTACTGTCGTCTATATGGCATATAGACGACGGGAAAATGCCCATCGTCTATATGCCATATAGACAACGGGAATTTCCCGTCGTTTATAACCGCACCAAATAGACTACGAGCCTATAGACGACGGGACGATTTATTATAGATGACGCGCATTTCCCGTTGTCTATAATATTGGAAGTTAAATTTTTAAGACGAGAGTTCATACGAGTATATGTTCGTCTTTTGAAAAATAACGTCATATTTTTTGAATCGAGAATATTAAATAGAAGTTTGAGTTTAAATTCAAAAATTCTTATTATTTGACTTATTAAAAGTTTGATGAGATTATCTTTATTATTTTCCGAAGTTAACCTTTTCTGAGAATTAGGTCGAGCAGTGTTGAGACAACTATTGATTGTGTTTGAAATATAAATCATGTCTGAGTTCATTATGCTTGATTGAACTTATGTGCTTAAGTGAAATGTTTCTATTTCGTTATTTGTGGATTAATTTGTTTATCTGTTGTAGATGCTCGCTTATGACATGAATGAATTGTGATGACGATAGTTAAGAATTAATGATTCAAGAACTCGAGTAGCATAAACAAGATGAGTAGTATTCTCTCGTTTAGCGAGAAGTACTAAAGTAATATTATTTCTAGAAATGAAAATGTGAGTCGAAGTTTTATCTAGTAACCGAGTAAAGTCAATAACCCGAGAACGAGAAAATTGAGAAAAGATGTCGACGTAGAAAAGTTAAAATAACATAGGAAAGACCCGAGACAAGTAGAAGTGTCACAGCCCCAAATCCCAAGGGATGGCAAAGCCGGGGTGCGACTAGGGGTTGGATTAAAGAAACGGGGAAGAAGGGGGATTGAACAGATAGACAGCAATTATAACAGTTTATTTCTATGAACATGATACCATTATATTAAAGGAGAGTCGATCTCGAAGGATCGCTCGAAGTTGTTCTCAAAATATAACTAAGTTAAAGTACGGAACTTAAACTTCAAAATTATACATTAATAGAAATTGTTTGGCAGCGGAAATATAAACTAGCATACTAGTCTTCTTCTTCAATTATAGCCTACTCAACCACCACCGCCTTCGTCTCTCAACCTGCACATTTAAAAACAAACATGCAGGGCTAAGTACATGAAGTACTTAGTGGGCACGTTGCCGAAAACATAGTATAATAGTATTGATTATCAAGCATCATAAACAATGACGCTCCGGGGGTTTTTCATTAAAGACCCGAGCTTACTAAACATTTTATTTCTTTCACGAATCACAATAGCTTGGCCAAGTATTTTATACATATTACGTTCAATTTTCCCAACTTCTGTTTCAACGCCGGGGGAGAGTATACTTCTCCCGCGTACGTTCAACTCACTGCGGCATGGCTACCCCTCAACAGAGTACCACACACTCCGGCTACCGTGTACACTTAACTCTAGAAAACCCCGTACGGTTAACTCAGAGTCCGATCGATTTAGTTAATCCCAGTTGACTAACTCAAAAAGGCACAAACGAACTCACATAAAACAAATCATTTAATGCCATGATAATCATTTCAAATCACAGTTATCAAAGTTGTAAACAAAAGTTTTCGAGCATTGCTCATTTTGTTTTTATATAGAAAGCCCACCTTGAACGTTTACAGAACTAAACTCGAGCTTCCGTCTTCTAAACTCGACCTCCTCCTTTAACTCAAATAATAAGACTTCGATAAGTGGTCGAGTCGATTAAAGAAAAAGGATTATTGAAATCGGTTAAAGTCTTTTAGGTCTTTGCACGCTTAACTAGTTACTTTTGATTAATAAGGAACGAGACTTGAACTCATCTCGATTAGGATTAACTCGGATCCTCACTCGACACTTAGTTCAGTAAATATTAAGAGTCGAGAACTTATAACGACTTAAAAGTTCAAGAAAAATCAAGTTGGAAAGAGTTCAACTTAAGAAATTAGGTTTTAGAAACTTCTTGCACAAGGCAGTAGTTCTGGAGTTCATACAGAACAGAGTACTAAGAAACAGGGGACGTGCCTTGTACTAAAAGAAATCTACGGATGTCTAGTTTACTCTCCAATTTACGGATCTCGATTTCATTAAGCGAGCTAAGAGTTATGACAGTTTCCGTAAAACATCGCAGAACTGCCCGAACTAACCCTAGGGCTCGATAAAACTCGACGTATAACTCTCTATGTTCGATAAATGCTACGCCACTTCAATACTCCCGAAATTTTACTCTTAGGACAGTCAACTCACTAATCATCTATCGAGAATACTTTATCCTTTCTCGGTTTAATAATACGACAACATTTCCTCGTTGTTTCACTAGTCGATTACTAAACAAATTTTATTTCATTTCCAACTTAATCAATAAATTTCTAATTTATAATTCATTTCATATTCTTATCATTATCTAACTCTTATACTCATTACTACTCATTAACTAATTAAATTCAATTAAGAATTAACCTTTTACACTTAATATTAACCAATTAATTCCTTAAATAAAATTCCAATCTTCATGAATAAAATATATATATTTTTATTTAATTTAATATTAATATAATTTTATTTAATATTTTATTATTATTATTATTATTATTTTATTTTTATTTAATTTCGAAATTAATTAATTAATTAATTTAATAATTAATTAATTTATTTTATCATTAATTTTAATCATATTTAAATCTTCATGTTCTTGGTCAAGAACACCAAGAACACCTAGAACACACACTAAACTACTATGAACTAATTTCCATCGATTTTCATGTGTATTTAATTTATTTCATTCATTCTTGATTTCATACCTTATAATTAATCATCAATTTCACTAATACCAAGTTATAACACAATCTAACAACATAATCCAAAATCATAAAATCAAACCCTATTACTTCATAAATTTCGGTCCTTACTAATAATTATAGGAAATTATTTTCACTCGATTCTAATCCGTAGAATCCACTTATAACTCTTCCAATAACAAGAAAATCAACTTGAATCATAAATCCTACTACTTAGTAAAATTTCGAAAATTACAAAATTAAAAGAAAAGAATTTTAATTGGATGAAATTAAAGCTAGAAGTATTACCTTGATAATTATGGATCAAGATTTAAGATTGAATGGATGGAGAACAAGCTATGATGATCCTTGGATGAACTTTGATGAACAAATGAAGAACAAAATCACTAAGGAAATGCAAAAGAGGGTGGCGGCTAGAGGAGAGAAAAATGAGAGGAAAATGTGACATTGGAGGGATATTTATACTACTAGGTTGGAAGAATAAGGACATGAGTCATATAGTGAGTCATAAGGTGATATTTAGCATAAAGTATAAAATAAATAAATATCCTAGGATGACTAAGGGGGGTAGGCGGTTGGGAGGGAGTTTTTAATTCAAAATATCCCGTTTTACGGGTCTAAAACCGCGTAGTAAAAATTGAGAAATAAATTCCTAGACGGGTACATTTCCGGCGGAAACTAATTCGACCAATAAATCCGGAATAATTAATATACCTAAAAAGTATATTTCAAACTTAAAATTTCTAAAAAGATTTTGGGACAACACAGTCCGGAATTTAGTTTTCGTACGCGAAAATTTTAATACAGTAGTCGTTTAACCGACTTCTGGAATTTATTTTTAGAAACGGATTTCACCGTTGATCTTAGAAATGAAATTCATTACTTTAGGCGTGCAAAACCATATTTAATTTTTTTAAATTTTATTTTATGACGGAAGAGAAATTCGGGGTATTACAAGAAGTCCTTCAGCCGAGCCCAAAATCTACTTTACGTTTTACGAGATAATAGTCTCGTCCTTATTCAATGTTATTTGTGAAGGACCAAGCAGGATGCAAAAGTAGCGAGGACAAAAGAGTAAGCCACCTTGGCTAGATCTTCGGAAGCTAGGTGGGGTTTTCTAAAACCAAAAAACTGATGAATGCTTTTATTTATTGAGTATTATTATGTGAGTTTTTAAAATTAATTGACTTGCCGTATTATTTGAGTTGGTATGATTTATCATCTGCTTGAGTTATTATTGTCCTGTGAAAGACAGAAACCTACGTGTGGTATTTGAGTTGTTTGAGGTGAATGTGAGCTTTACTTTGGTTTAGCCGATCACAGTGTCTGAGAAGGAGGCCTACTTCTTGACACAGAGATGATGTCGTAGATGATTTATACCTATATTGAATATTATGTTTTGACTATGTAGTCCATTTAGAAAATAAAATGATTTTGCATTCACAAGTAACGTTTTAAAATTCATTAATGCTTGTGATGCTATGGCAAGGCAAGTTCAATTATATAGCACTAAGAGCAAGTTTTTAAAATGTTTTTGGCAATGTGTTCATTAAGTACGAAGTACTCAGCCCTGCATGTATTTCTAAACGTGCGGGTTAGCAGGATATGGATGGAGAGGACGGCTTGGTGGTGTGTTTCTTTTGAGTTGAAAGTCTAAGCTGGCAATTACATGTCTTCATACATGTAGTTGTTGGGATCGAGTCGATGTCTCCGCTGCATGATACTTTCTTTTGATATGTTTATGATAATACTCTGATATTCTCTTGGATTCAAGAGCAATGTGCTTGGAACAATTTACTATTTTTCCTTAATGATGTGAACTTGACAAACTTGTTCCTTTTTGGATATACTTATGTAAATTATCTATGTCCGTTTGTTGTTATAATGTGATTTGAAAGCATGTTTATATTTGTTATCGCTTTCAGTCAATATTCCCTTGTTTCCCGAGCATGAACCCCTATGTGAGTTAAGTCTGTTTGTTTATTTCTTATCGTTTCTCGCACCTCCGGAAACAGGGTGTGACAGTCCTGAAGTGAGACTTGCCCAAGAAGTGTGGAGATCCAGGGATGTTTGCCATTCCCTGCGTAATTGGTGATATGAAGATTGAACGTGTCATGCTTGACCTAGGTGCGTCAATCAATGCGATGCCGCTGTCCATGTACGATGAAGATATTATGGGACCACTCAAGCCTACAAGGGTGGTTATCCAATTGGCGGATAGGTCTAATGTGTACCTTGAGGGCATACTGGAAGATGTGCTAGTCAAGGTAGAGGACTTAATTTTTCCAGCTGATTTTTATGTCCTTGACATGGGCAAGACGGGAGCTAAAGCATCGGTCAAGCTATTGGGAAGGCCATTCATGAAGACTGCCAAGACTAGAATTGATTGCAACTAAGGGCAACTAACTTATGAATTTGATGGGGAGTCAGTTACTTTCAATTTATTTAAGGCGATGGAGCACCCCCAAGATACGGAGATGGTCGAGTACATTGACCATGTTGATCAAACAGTAGAAGAGGCAGTCCCTCTTCTTGGAAGTCAAGATCCATTGGATGGAGTCATTCAAGGAGGAGTTGAAGAGAGTCCGGATAATTCTTTCCAGGTTAGTCGAGCTTTGGAGTACATAGGAGCAGAGGAAGTGGATGGACCCCGTCTGTCCCCATATGCCTTGCCCAAGATCAGAGATGAATATAAATTGGTGCCTTTACTTGTTCGCGCACCCAAGTTGGAACTTAAATCTCTTCCCGTCCATTTGAAGTACATATTTTTGGAGGAGAATAATACATTGCCAGTGATTATAAGTTCGGAGTTGAGCAAAAAAAAAGAAGAGGGAGTTCGAGATGTCCTTATGCGCTATAAGGATGCAATTGGTTGGACCCTTGTCGACATCAAAGGCATTAGTCCATCTCTTTGCACTCACCATATCTTGATGGAAGACGATGCTAAACCGACTAGAGATCCACAAAGGAAGTTAAACCCAGCCATGAAGGAAGTTGTTATGAAGGAGTTACTTAAGTTGTTGGACTTGGGCATTATCTACTCAGTTCCAGATAGTAAGTGGGTAAGTCCGGTACACATGGTGCCCAAGAAGTCAGGGATACAAGTGGTTAAGAATGAGAAGAACGAGCTTATGCCTGCAAGACTCCAAATGGGATGGCGGATGTGTATTGACTATAGGAAGCTTAACAAGGCAACGAGGAAGGATCACTTTCCTTTACCGTTCATTGACAAGATGCTCGAAAGGTTGGCAGGGAACAAGTACTTTTGCTTCTTGGATGGATACTCTGGATACATGCAGATATGGGTTGCCCAAGAAGACCAGGACAAGATAACATTTACTTTCCCATTCGTGACGTTTGCGTATCGCCGCATGCCTTTTGGTCTATGCAACGCCCCGGGCACGTTTTAATGGTGCATGATGAGCATATTTTCAGATTTATTGGAGAATTGCATTGAGGTATTCATGGACGATTTCACCGTCTATGAAAAATCATTTGAGGCTTGTCTTGGGTATTTGGAGTTGGTTTTAAGCAGATGCGTGGAAAAGAGCTTGGTGTTGAATTCTGAAAAGTGTCACTTTATGGTATGAGAAGGCATCGTGCTTGGGCACGTGATTTCAGAAAGAGGGATACAGGTTAACAAGGCGAAGATTGATGTCATCTTCAAGTTGCCCTGTTCAACCAATGTCAAACAACTAAGAGAATTCTTGGGACATGCCGGATTCTATAGGAGATTTGTGAAGGATTTTGCCAAGATTGCCCAACCAATGACGAGATTGCTCTAAAATGAAGTAGAGTGGGAGTTCAATGCAGATTGTCAAAAGGTGTTTGACGTGTTGAAGGAATGCTTGGTCACGGCACCTGTGATACAACCCTCTAATTGGGGTATGCCATTTGAGCTGATGTGTGATGAATGTGGGTATGCCGTGGGAGCAGTGCTTGGTCAAAGGAGGGGTAAGGAAAGCCATGTTATATATTATGCCTCTAAAACTCTTAATGCAGCATAAATCAATTATACCACCATGGAGAAAGAGCTTTTGACAGTTGTGTTTGCCTTTGAAAAGTTCAGATCTTATCTACTCGGGGGCAAGATAGTTGTTTACACTGACCATGCAGTGCTGAGAGACCTCATGAATAAGAAGGAGTCGAAGCTAAGGCTTATTCGTTGGATTTTACTTTTGTAAGAGTTCGATGTAGAGATTAAAGATAAAATGGAGCTCAAAATTTGGTGGCGGATCACTTGAGTAGGATAGTCAGAGAAGAAGACTCCGTGCCCATTACGGAGAATTTTTCTGACGAGCATCTATACATAACTGAAGCCCAATTTCATGGAGAACCTTAGTATGCTAACATTGCCAATTTTAAGAGTACGAGAGAGGTACCAAATGACCTTTCATACTACCAAAGGCAGAAGATTCTCAAGGAGAGCCAAAAGTATGTTTGGGATGATCTTTACTTGTGGAAGAAGTGTGCTGACCAAGGATTAAGGAGGTGCATGCCCGACTGGGAGACTAAGAGTATTTTGAAGCATTGCCACAATAGGGAATGTGGAGGTCACTTTGGGCACCGAAGAACTGCAAGAAAGATTTTCAATTGTGGGTTCTTTTAGCCTACAATTTTTAGGGATGCTTATGAATAGTGTAAAAATTGTTTCAAGTGTCAACAAGAAAGGAATGCAACTAGAAGGGATAAGATGGCCATGACCCCAATCATGCCAGTGGAGATCTTTGGCATATGGGGGATGGATTTCATGGGACCTTTGCCCAGCTCAAAAGGAAATTAGTACATCATATTTGCAGTTGATTATGTATCGAAGTGGGCAGAGGCAAAGGCTACACCAACAAATGATGTTCATGTGGTTGCTACTTTTCTTAAGGGGAATATTCAATCGATATGGAGTTCCTAGAGCAATTATAAGTGATCAAGGGTCGCATTTCTGCAATGCTACCATTGACAAGTTGTTCAAGAAATATGGAGTCATCGAGTTACCACTTCCTACCATCCGCAAGCCTTTGGGCAAGCAGAGCTGACAAATAGGATTATCAAGACCATATTGAAGAAGGCAGTTGGGCAAAATGGAAAGGAATGGAGTTTGCACTTGGATGGCGTCAGCACGTCACATCCATTGGCAGTTGCTGTAACTTTCAAGTCACACACCTATACCCTACTTTCTAGCCTACTACTACATCTCTCTCTCTCTCTCTCTCAATTGTCATTCATCTTCTAAATTCAAACTAGAACTCTTCGATTCCCTCTCCCTCTCTACTTTTGCAGAAACAAAACCCCCCTCACCACTCTCACAATGAAGAACATACGCAGCAGTAAAGCCTTAGATAAAAAAGACAGCCAAAAATCCTAACTTATCCAAACCTATTTCTAACACTTCTACCCCCACCAAAGTAACTCGAAAAACTTTACCCAAATCTTCACCCACGGCTGGTTCTTCTTCTCACATGGAAGAAGAGGGGGATGTCATGTGACTACTTACGGACATGCCTGCTCCGTCACTTAATGAGGAGGGAAACGCTGCATCTGAGGCAGGCGGTTCGTTTGGCAAGGCACCAGAGCAGGAGGAAAATGTACCCGCTGGGGATAGAAAGGGAGATCTGGTTTTGGTGAAGCAACATGATTCAGAGGCTACAGAGGATGAATAAGTTAAGAAAGAAATGGAGGAACCCCCAACCAAAAAGGCCAAAGGAGCAGGTTCTGCCGCCAAGGGCAAAAAGGTAGTATCTGCACCACCCAAGCTGCACATCTTAGTGTCGGGCAGAGCCTCTCATCGTGGAATAGGGAAGATGCCAAGGAGAAGAATCATTCTCCCCAAATTGGTTGATCGGAACGCATTGGAGGAGTTGGGGGTCTGATAAGAAGTGGATGGGTATTTTGCAGCGATAGGTTGGGAGATGTTTTTGGAGTGGCAAGAGAGGGTGTATCCGGAGTTGGTGTGTGAATTTTATCAGAGTTTGCAAGTGAGAAGCCATACAGTGGGGAATCATAACACGAAGTGCATGCAGTTTAAGTTCATGGGGGCAAGAGAGGAGCTGTCGGTGAATGATTTGAACCAGACGTTGGGCATTGAGGATTTTCGCACGATAAGGAGCGAGGAGTACAAGGGAGCATTGAGGTACATTTCTCAATTGGATGCTGATGAGTGGGCAAGGAAATAGGCGGAGTTCAGTGATGACCCCTTCTTCAAGGCTGGCACAACAAAGGAGCATATGATGAAGGATGATGCCTTGAGGGTGTGTCACCGAATCCTTGCCTACAACTTTTTCGGGAAAAAGGATACCAGTAACTAAGTCGCTCGCCAAGAGATCTTCATACTGTCAAGAATGGTGCACAAGTAGAGGTTCAACTTTGGGGCTTATGCTATGCACCATTTCAAGGATATCGTAAACTCTCGCAATCAGAGGTTTTCCCTTTCCCACCTGGTGACTCGCTATGCCATAGGGATGCACGGATTTGATGAAGCCACTACACAGCTATAGCCAATGCAAGAGGAGCGCCTGTACCTCGCTTGCTTGACTGCCATAGGCGTATGTGGAAGGGATGATGAAGGAACATTGGTGTTTGTGATTCCACTAGACGAGCCTGCCCAAGATGTAGCAGGGATGATGGAGCGCTTGACCAAGCTGGAGGAAAGCAATGCCAGACTGGAGCAACTTGGACTGGAGAACAAGCATGCCCTTGCTGAGATTATGAGTGCCTTGAAGATTGACCCGATCAGGTCAGGTTCTACCCCTGCCCAATGATTTTGTCCTCCCAGTTTTTAGTAGTTTAATTTTTTTTTCTATTTTGCGTTTTTCTTAATCTGTTTGAGTTTAAATGTTTTAAAAGTTTTTTGTTTAGAATCTTAATTTGTGATCTACCTTTACTTTTACTCACTTTGCCAAAGGCAAAGTGTGTGGGTATGAGGGTAGAGCATCTGTTTTTATAAATTTTAGTTTTGTGTTGGTCTGTGCCTTCCACTCACTTTGCCCAAGCAAAGTGTGTGGGTGGGACGAGCGTCTTTTGTGTGCGTTCTAGAGGTCAAGCATGCTTAGGATGATTAGATAATATCTGAGCATAATTTGATTCTGAGTTATATGATGAGAGCATTTTTTGTGTTCTAATCCAAGCATGATCATATCAAGATAGGGATGATGAACGAACTTGTGAGCATGTCGTTGTGAGAATTTGGGCTTTACACTGCCTGTTATTGACCAAGTAGTTTCTTTCTTGTGTGATTTTATGATAAGTTCATTTGGATGCTACCTAGAACTTGCCTGTCTACTTCTTGAGACCTCATTGACTTAGGCTAGAAGAACTTAGATGAATTAGGCGCGTTCTTTCTGTTGTGAGCCCAATTGAGCCAAAGAGCCTGCCTAATTGAACTTCCCTTGTTAAGCCCCTTTGAGCTTTTATAATTTCTTTGATCAGATATGTGCAGCCTATACACTATATCCTACCCGGTCAATAAGGACTTAGGTACATAAGATAAAGGGAGAAGGGGAAGAACAATTGAACCTTTAAAAGAAATATAAGGGCAAGTTAATAAACGACTTAGAAAAAGAAAAAAAAAAGAAAAAAAAAGAAGTCCTAAATAAGTTGTGCTAAGGCCCGCAAGAAGAAAAGGCGAAGGAAAAGAAGCTAAACCGCTTGGCCAACCTAAGTCCGAATGACCCAAGCCTCTTTCCAAAAACTTCATACCCTTGCCAGAGCCAAGTTATAACCAAATAAAAGAACTAAGGATAAGTACTTTGAAACCTAGTCTAAGAGGTGGAGAGAGTAGCAGGCAGGCAAGCTTATGGTGTGGTTAAGAATAGCATATTTTGAGCGTAAACACTACCCCATACACAAGAGTGAGAGTGTTGGTGAGGAATATCCTTGAAAATGCCCACTTGTTCATTTTTGACCTATTTGATGATTTGTTTGGACTGGTTTATTTGCTTAAATTTTATGTGAACTGGATTATGCTTTATCTTATTTCTTTATCCTATGTTGTGCTAACCTCTATTTGTGTTTTGAGTCAAGTCCTTGAGTTTTATCTGTTTTTCTTTTGTTTAGGCAAGCCATACACCATGCCTGAGGACAAGCATGACTTTAAGTGTGTGGGTATGACGAGCCCATATTTTGTGCTCTTGTCATGTGTGTTTTAGGTCTAAATCGAGTCTATTTTAGTGTCTTTTGTATCTGTTTTGTGTAATACCCCGAACTTTTATAAGTTTCTAAGTGCATTCTAAATGCATTTATATGCTTAATTAACATGCCTTGAGTGATAAAATTTTTTCAAGAAAAGAAATTTTCTTGAAAATGACCAAAATGCCCTTGTGTGCTTTGACGTGAATTTTTCTCGTTTCGATTACTCGAATCTAGTATGTGATGCATTGATTGAGTTTAATTATATGAGTTTGATCATGAGTATGAATTTTGAAGAATTCTGAGAACTTTCACTTTTGACGATTAGTGCCGATAAACCGAGAAATCATTAATCACAGACGAACTCCGAATTTAGCATAATTAGTGTCTTTTGAATCTAGAATTAATTCTAAGACCCCTGAGCTATATTAGAAGCTCAACCGAGACCATATGAGAGAATTTTAAGAATTTAGTTCTTACTGGAATAATTGACCGATTGATTTTTAGGTTTTTCTTCGTTACTTGGAATTTTAACCTATAAATTAGATATTCGGATTTCTTGATTTATTTCGTGAGACATGAGATAGATTTGAGGTGTTTTCGATGTCGGAAATGAGTCGAGGAGAGTTTATAGCCGTTTTCAGTGTAAACGGAATAATACGGATATATTCTACAGGAAAACTTTTTCATCCGGGGAAAATTATACCAGTTAAAAATCAAATAATTATCTCTCTCTTCTCTCTCTCCCCCAAAATTTTATTCTCCCTAATAATTATATTCTACCCTAATATACCTATTTTCAAACTTAGAGAGAATATCATCATTACATTTATTCATCTTACCATTTCATTTCATTTCTTGTTTGAGAGATAAACATAAAAATATTCTCTCATCTCTCTCTCAACTCTCTCTCTCTCTTTCTCTCTCTCTCTCTCCCAACGTGCTCTTCTGTCACACCCCGACTCTCGAGGTGCGACTTACGAATAACAACACAACCTAACCAACTAACCAACAACTCAAATACGGGGAACATGCTCGGGGAAAACATTAATGAAAAGCAATAGTATCCGAATAAGACTTTCAAAGACATAATGAAGTGATAACCGAGCATTTCAAAGTCACATAACAACAAGGATACGATAAGTATTTCAAGTCAACGAGATTAAGAATTCAACAAACATTTAAACCATCGAGCACATCGCTCGAAATCAAAATCAAGTATCAAGTATATATATCAACACACATCCAAATCAAAAGAGTTGCAGCGGAAAACTTGACTCAAATCCCAACATTCACACGTATGAAGACGTGCAAATGCCAGTCCGACATCCGATTCGACTCAACCAAAACATCACACCACCAAGTATCCATGCCATCACCATCATGTCAACCTGCACGTTTAGAAATACACGCAGGGCTGAGTACTTCGTACTCAGTGAACATATGCCAAAACATTTGGAAAAAGATGCTCTTTAAAGCTATATCAATTGAACTTGCCTTGCCGAAAACATCACAAGTATTTAAGCAACTTAAAATGATTTCACTTGTGCATGCTAAAACATTTTCTTTTCAAATCGACTGCGCAGTCAAAACATAATATATACTCAACAGTATGCATCATCTGTCATAAATTAACTCATTGTGCCGAGAAGTAGGCCTCCTTCTCGAACACTGTGACCGGCCCAACCGAAGCAAGGCTTACAGTCACCTCAACATTTAATATACCACACGTGGGTTCCTGCCTTTCACAGGATGATAATATCTCAAATAAATAGATGATAACACATACCAAACTCAATAAAACGGCAAGTCAATCGCATTTAAAAATCATATAATAATACTCAATAGCATAATAACATTCATCAATAGTTTTGGTTCAGAAAAGCCCACCTGACTTCCGAAGATTCTAGTTAGGCGGTTTAAGGGCTATTGTCCTCGCTTATCTTTCCGTCTGGCTTGATCCTTCACAGTTCGACATCGATAAAGAAAATAAGATACTACGCAAGACGGATAAAAGGCGTTGGTCTCGACTGAAGGACTTCTACTTGAGTCGATTCTCTCAAAGCTATTCTTTTCTAAAAGTCTCGCATTCTCGTCTTTAAGCCATTAACTCTACTCGGTGATTGGTTAATATTACTAACCAATGTCTTGGTACTTCTCGCTTTATTTATAAAACGTCGTCTATCTAAATTCTATTACTCGAGCTTTCTTTAATAAACTTAATCAATTCTTGATTTTAATTAACAACTCAATAGCTCAATTATTTTGCATACAAACAAACTTAATAATTCTTCACATTATCACCAAATAATATCATTTACTCAAACATTTAATTCAATCGCATAATAATTTCAAATAAATTAAACACATTGTTTTAAATTCAATCACATTTCAAGACACATTAATATTTACTCAATTTTTATTTTCGAACTTAATTTAAATAAGAATTCCTTTTTATAAAACTCAAACAATGTAATTCATCTTTCTCGACTTATAAACAACACTTTTCCTAATTCCTTGTCTTATGAAAACATTATAAACTTTTACTCAATTAATAAAAATTCTTTTTAATCTTTATTAAACTCTTTATGAAATAGGAATTTCATTTCTATTTCTACTCGATTCTCATTTCTTAATTCAACTATTATTTTTCTAATTATTATCTCGGCAATTCTTCTTGGTTTATTATTAATCTATACGGTTTGAAACACAACTTATTTAATTAATTTAATTAGTTACTTTCAAAACTATTACTCGTATTTTATTCCATTAACTTCTTGATTAAACTATACGAGTATTTAAACTTAACTCGTCTAACATCTTTTTCTCGACTCGATTAAATCTTCTTTTCATTTTCTTATTATTTTATTTTAATTCGATTTTCTCGACTTTTATTTATTTACTCAATAAATTTCTTTTCTTCATTCATTTATTAAATTAAGACTAATTTCTTAATTAATTATTTCTTTTATTCTTCAATTAATTTAATTTTTATTTTATTTTGACAAAATCTAGTTTATCTTATTAATTTATAAAATTTCTTTTTGATTTAGTTTAATCCAAACTCAAATCTTCAAGTCTTATTTCAAGAACACTTACTTATCTTTCTATGTATTTTTCAACTCTTAACATTTTTAAAGCTTTTAAACTCCATTCTTTTGTCACAACTGTAATACCCCAGACTTTTTCTACAGTCGTTAAAAATTAAAGTTAATAATAATTATGGCTTTGCACGCCTAAGATCATGAAATTAAATTCTAAGATTTACGGTGAAATCCGTTTCCGAAAATAATTTCCAGAAATCGGACGAATGACTACTGTATTAAGGTTTTCGCGTCCGGTAAGTTTTTCGTCCGAAAACTCGGAATCAAATTCCGTCAGAATTTACATTCACTTTTTCTTCGAGACGCGTTCACCGGAGAAAGTTAGTTTTTATGATTTTCCGGACGAATTTCCGGAGAAAGTTAGTTTTTATGAGTACGTAAATTATTTTCAATCTAACAGACGAATTAGATTTCGTCAATTCCGTAACTAACTAGGAAAGTATTTCTCAACTTTTAAAACGACGTTTAAGAGCCGGAAACGAGATATTTCGTTAAATTTTCCCTCGCCAAACGCATCCCTACGAGTCACACTACTTTGTTGGATATTTACCTTACATTATGACTCACCATAGTGAGTCATCACCCTCTCCCTTAAACCTCCCATTACCGCCACCATCCTTGCACACACATACACTTTTTTTTCTTCCATTCTTCCATTGGAGATACAATTTCAAGCTTTCCTCAAGAGCCTAAGTCTTCTATCTATCGATCAAATCCATATCCGAGTTCATAATACGAAAGGTAAGAGCTTCGTCTATCATTTGAACCGAACAAATCTCTTTTCCCCCATCTTTTATTTTTTTCGAAAATTAGGGGAATGAAATAGCATGTGATTTCTTGTTCGATACATGTTTCTAGGATGTTTAGAATCGAGTTCTACGGATCAAATCATGAAGAAAAATCAAGAAGCTCTTGTCTTAGTTATTACCGATTTTTTTGGGAAAAATTGGGGCTTTGTTCGTGCTCGATTTCTTTGTCGATTGAATGTTAAATTAGTGTTCCTTATGATGTTAATCGACCGTATGAATTGTTTTAGATTTTTCTAAAAATAAAATGTGAAACCTAAGAGACGAAGGAGGCTCGATTTAGGATAGTAAATGTTATGATATGCTCGATTGGTTGATGGAAATGAGATATATGATGCATGAGGTCGAATATATATTTAATTGAGATTTTTCTAAAAATAAAATGAGAAATGTAAGAGACGAAGATGTGACGATAAGTTAGAGCTCGATAATGTTTTGATATTATGATTTGCATGTTAGTAATGCTCATTAGATGATAATCGTTGTCATAAAATTTGAATGAAAACGGAGAACGTAAAATTTTACGTAAGAGACGAACGACGGACGATAAGTCGAGAATAGATAATGATATAAGGATGTGAGTTACGTATTTATGATTCTTGATAGATGATGAATAAGATTGTAAATTTTTGAACGAATTCTAAGGATGTTAGATTTTTCATAAGAGACGATCAATTTATGATAAGTAATGATAGAAAAGTCGATTAATGATTCTATTTGGATATTGATGATTACTAATGATTAATGAACGAGTTTGTAGTTGACGACATGTTCGTCCGAGTTTATAAAATGATGAGTTGTAGTTATAAACGAGAAGAAGAGACGAGAAGTTGAACTTGATTTGGTTAGTAATTGCGTAGTTAATGAGACGATGTTTTAAAACGTCGTATTTATAAACGAGAAATGAAAAGGGGTCTATCACGTATAATGATACGAGTAGACTGTATTGAGTCAGTAAATTCGTGAAAATATAGGTTCGATAACATAGAACGAACCTAGAAAACCGTGAGTCGATTTTATCGAGCATTAGGGTTTCGCTCGGCAGTTTTGGCGACCCTTCACGGAAACTGCAATATCTTTTAGCTCGTTTATTAGAATCGAGATCCGCAAATTGGAGAGTAAACTAGACACCCATACCTTTCTTGCGGTATAAGATTCGATCCCTGTTTCGAAATCCTCTGTTCCATGCGAACTTACTGACCTGACCTTGTGCAGTGAACCTTCAAAGCTAGATTCTTAAGTTGAATTCTTCTCAACTTGAACTCTTTCGATCTTTTTAGTCGTTTCAAGTTATCGACTACCTTATTTTTACCGACCTAAAGTGTCGAGTACAGAACCGAGTGAGTGTCAAACGAGATGCGTTCGTATCTCGTTTCTTTTTAACTAAAAGAGTTTAGTTAACGTGCAAATGTCTAAAACTTCTAAAGAACAAAAACTTAATCCAATTTTTCGTATTCATTTATCATTTACGATCGAGCTTTAAAGTATGATTTTTACGATGAAGGAGGAAGTCGACACCAAGGTTAGGACGGAAGATCAAAAGACGGAAGCACGTATCTTTGTTCTGTAATCTATAAGGTGGGCTTTTATATATGAAACAAAACGAGCAATGCTCAAAAACCTTTTCCTTATCGCTTTGATAATCGTGTTTTCAAAGTGATAATTATGGCATGAACTGTTTTGTGTTTTATGTGAGTTCTCTTGTACCTTATGAGTTAATCAAAAGGGGTTAACTAACGATCGGCTTTGAGTTAGTCAAAAGGGGCTTTCCAAAGTTAGTGCACTTGTAGCCTGTGGTGTATGTGGTATCCTATTGAGGGGTAGCCAGCCACGGTGAATTATGACTGGTCAAGATTTGAACGTAACATCTATGAAAAATGCTTGCAAGCTAATTTATGAAAAAGAGAAAGAAAATGTTTAGTAGACACGGGCCTTTAATGAAAAACTCCGATGTGCTATAGAAATGAAATGCCTGATTATCTATACTTATGATTATGTTTTCGGCAACGTGCCCACTAAGTACTTTTGTACTTAGTCCTGCATATGTTTTCTAAATGTGCAGGTTGAAGCGACGAAGCGGCAACGGTTGAGTTAGAGTTGAATAGAGTTAAGGAAGACTCTTGTATATAGTTCACAATTCCGCTGCTAGACTCTAAACTCTTTTTGATGTTGTGTATTAATCACTGTAGTCTAAGCTCTATAATATAACTTAGAAGCTTTTGAAATATCTTGCTCAAGTAATCTTTCGAGATTAACTCTTTCATTTCGTCAATAAAGTTTTGTTCATAGAAGATAAGATGTTATGTATGTATGTCTATTCATTCATCCCCTTTCTTTCCCGCTTCTTTAATCCAATCCCAGTCGCACCCCGGCTTCTGCCGTCCCTCGGAATTTGGGGCTGTGACAACAACAAATCCTATTTTCATCTAGGAATCAAATTAACACTTTAATATATGTCATCAACATTATAACATCAAAATCATCAAATCTTCTAGATCATCATAAATTATTTTCTTTAAAAACTTCACATGCAATTCGATTTTCTCATACTTCACAACATCAAAGATTAAATCATCATATCACATAATAATTTCATGATCAAAACATCAGTTAAATCATCAACAAAATCAACAAAATAGTTTCTTCTTTTTCCTTAAAAACTCTCGGCAATATCATCAATTTTTGGGGCATTTTATTTCTCAATTTTTCATGCATATAATTCCATTCTCAACATGATAAAAATCATAAATCAAGCATCAAGATAACAATAACTCAAGAAATTCAATTTTTCCTATTTTTCTTCCTATTTTTCGGTATTAAGCAAAATTTAGGGTTTTTAATTTTTTTTTCTTCTCTTAATTTATCGATTAAATCCTAGAGTTTGATTCTCCTATTGATTTCTCCTCACTCGATCTTCACATCGATAATCTAAGTTTGCCTAAACATAAAATAAATGCCATGCATGAATGTTTTCTTTCTTTTAGGGCTTATAGAGATACATATATACAATAAATCAAATGAATTATCATACTTTTCAAAATAAATTGGATCTTCTCCTCTTGATCCTCTTGAAATCGAAATTGATGGGAAAGATAGGTTCAATTTCTAGCTTGGGTTCCTCTTGGAAGAACTTGTCTTGAATCCTCAAGAAAAAAAATATAAAACAACAATCAATCATCCATTTTTAGGGCTTAAGAGCCGAAAATGAAGAAGAATTTGGATGATTTTGGAAGTTTAATACTCAAAAATTAGGGAAGATCAATATCTTTAAGATTAGGGCTTTGGAAACTTGATGATGGATTAATCCTCACTTGATTTGCATGAGATTGGAGCTTGAATGCTAGGCTTCAATGGAAGAAATTCCAACTATGTGCATGTGTGTGTATCTCACGACAATGGTGAGAGAGAAGAGAGAGATTTTTTTCTTTCTTTGGTGTTGGATGGAGAGTTTAGAGAGTGTGAGATAGATAGAATGAAATTTCTTTTCTTGTACATAGAGAGGTTGTCACAGCCCCAAATCCCGAGGGACGGCAGAAGCCGGGGTGCGACTGGGGTTGGATTAAAGAAGCGGGGAAGAAGGGGGCTAACTGACTAAACATACATAAAAGACATCAAACATTCAATGAACAAGACTTTACTAAAATAAAGGAAGAGTTAATCGCGAAGGATTACTCGACAGAAGTACTCGATAGTATCTAAGTTCAAGTTTATAGACTTATACTACAGTGATTCATCAAAAGTACATATTCTCAAAAAGTCTAGAATTTTGCTGCGGAAGTAAGTCATAAACTAAAGCAATCCTACTTCTCAACTCAACTTCAACCACCGCCGCTCCCGTCGCATCAACCTGCACATTTAGAAAACACATGCAGGGCTAAGTACAAAGGTACTTAGTGGGCACGATGCCGAAATCATAATCATAAGTATAGATAATATGACATTTCATAATTTGTAGCACATCGGGGGTTTTATTAAAAAGGGCCCGTGTCTACCAAACATTTTCTGACTCTTTTTTCTCAATTTAGCTTGCAAGCATTTTTCTAGTATGTTACGTTCAATCTTGACCAAAACTCATTCACCGTGGCTGGTACCCCTCAACAGGATATCACATACACCACAGTTTACAAAGTGCACTAACTCTGGAAAGCACTTAGCAGCTAACTCAGAGCCGATCGTTAGTTAACCTATTAGATTAACTCTAAATCTGGAAAACACGAATGTTAACTCAGATAGGTACAAGAGAACTCACATAAAATATAAAAGAGTTCATGCCATAATTATCACTTTGAAAACACAGATATCAAAGCGATAAAGAAAGGTTTTCCGAGCATTGCTCGTTTTATTTTATATATAAAAGCCCACCTTGTGATACAGAACTAATAAGTACTAGCTTCCGATCTTTTGATCTTCTGTTCTTTCCTTACTGCTGGCTTCCTCCTTCATCGTAAAATAATAACACTTAAAATCGGATCGTAAAAGATAATCGATCATTGAAAATCAAAATAGGTTTTAGTCATTTCATTTCTTTAGGCAATTGCACGCTTACTAGTTTCATTTTAATTAAACGGGAACGAGACTCGAACAAATCTCGTTTAAAACTCGAAAGGTCTCATACTCGACTCTTAGGTCAGTAGAGAGGGTAGTCGATAGCTCATTACGACTTAAATATCAAAAGGAACTAAGTTGGAAAGGAAATCAACTTAGGAAATTAAGTTTTAGTTCTTTATGCGATTTATGCATTTTCACGCTTAACTAGATTTCTTTACTTTAACGGATACGAGATACCAACTCGTCTCGTTTAGCACTCAAGGCCCCGTACTTGACACTGAGGTCAGTAGGAAGATAGTCGTCAAGTTATTACGGCTTAAACGATTTAAAGAAACTAAGTTGCGAACGAAACAACTTAGAAAAATGAATTCTGAAAAATCACTGCACAAGGCAGTAACTCTGGGGACTGCCCAGAACAGGGGAACTGGAAACAGGGGAGGATCCCTGTACCGTTTGAAAGCTTGGGATGTCTAGTTTACGCTCCAATTTACGGATCGCAAATCCGATAAACTAGCTAAAAGATATTACAGTTTCCGGCAAGGGTCGCAAAACTGCCGCGCTAACCCTAGTTGCTCGATCGAATTGACATATAACTTCTTAGGTTCGTTCTAAGTTCTCGTATTCGATTTCTCATGAAACTTGACCCTCGAGGCAGTCAACACGTACCCCCATACGTGATGAACTCCTTCTCAAAACTCGTCCAATAGCACGACGTTCTAAACGTCGGCTTTCAACTAACATGTACTAAACCAAAAATCAAGTTAACCAATTCTCGTTCTAATTCTCGACTATAACTACAACTCATATTAAAACTACTCGAAAGCTCATGACGTCAACTACAAAGTCGTTCTCAAGTCCATAATAAACAATATTATCAAGTTAGAATTCTTATTCAACTTCTCGGTTATTAATTACGACTAATTGTTCGTCTCTTACGCAATTTTAAAAGTTATCGGATTTCGTTTATTTTCTACGTGATCAAACAACATCTAACGAGATTCATTTTCATGCATATCATCACTTCATATCATTACTATATCTCAACTTAAAACGAGTTCTTTGTCTCTTACAACTCACGAAATATTTTAGAAAATTCTAATTAAATTCATATCAACAACTAACATCAATTACAACATTATTTCATCAACAAAACATTATCTAAATCAACTACATGAAAACCCCTATTTTTCTCATTAATTTCGGTATTTACACATAGATTAAGAGGGTGATTTTCTTCATCAATTAACACCATTTATCTCTTAATCATACTATTATATCATCAATTAATCAAAAGAAGTCCAATTACACATTAAATTGCAAAACCCCAATTTCAAACCCTAAACCCTAGAATTCGGTTTCAACATACTTGGGGGTTTCGATTTCTCTTGGTTCTAATCACTAATTAAACACTTCCTAAGCATGATTATAACATCAATTGAAAGATTCAAACATCCCACCAAAAACCCCCAAAATTTCGGTAAAGCCATAGAAGTTAGGGTTCTTGATTTATTCCAATTTTAATCCCTAATTATCCTATTTAACACATCTAATTTCACTAATCCAAGATCAAACATCTGGTTCCATCATTCCTCAATTTTCGATCCAAAAGAAAAAACTAAAAGAAATGGATTTTGGATGGATAGAAACATAGAGGAGAGAATTACCTTGACAATTAATGAAGGAAGACTTAGGTTTTGATGGATGATGAAGAACTTGTGTGATTTTTCCTTGATGAGAGCTTGAAGATCCAACAATGGAGAGAAGAAAATGAAGGTGATGAACTTGATGGGGGGTGGCGGCAATGAGGTGAGTTGGGGGGGAAGATGAAGATGACTAATAAGATGAAATAATATGTTTACTCACTTAGGTGTAAAGTATGAATAGTATAACACTTAGGTGTAAATTTTATACTATATAAAAATTAAATATCAAGCTTAAGAGAGTGAGGTGAGGTCGGCTATAAGAGGGAAAAGAAGGAAATTACGCGCTTTTCCGACGCGATACGACGTTACGGAAATCGAACGATGAAAAACGAAGCTCGGCACAAAATCGCCAAATTCCGTTTCGTCCAAAAATTCTAACGTAATAAACTTACTCGGAAAATAATATTTAAAATTTTACTTCCGACAAAAACTCGGGACGACACAGTCCGAGTTTCGTCCGGAAAATCATAAAAACGAACTTTCTCGGGCAAGTTCGTATCGCGATTTCGTGAATGTAAAAATCAGACGGTTTTCCGTTCTGAGTTCACGAACTAAAAACTTTTCGTACGCGATAACCCTAAATACAGTAGTCGTCTAACTGACTTCCGTAATTTATTTTCGGAAACGGATTCTACCGTTAGTCTTAGAATTCAAAATCGTAAACTTAGGCGTGCAAAGCCATTTTTATTATTAACTTTAAATTTTTAAGATCGTAAGGAATTTCTGGGGTATTACAGAGGTATCGAGAGAGAGAGAGATGGATTGTGAATGCATGCACTTGATTTCTTATTTTTCCAACACATGGAATAAACATGATGATGTTTGGTGTTGGAACTTGGTTTGATAAAGGACTGATGGGATGGTTTTTGCATGCAATCTTTTGTTAAGATTTTGGTAAGAATAATCATGATTAAAGCTATAGAGTAGGTTTGGAGAGAGATTAGGGAGAGAGATAGAGAGAGGTGGCGGTGGAGAGGGGAGAGAGATGAGTGACACTTGTCTCGTTATTTTATTACGGGTTTTAATCACCCGGTCGTAAAAGTTTTCCGGATAAAAAGGTCCGAATTATTCCATTTATGCTAAAACGGGTCTAATCTCTCCTCGTCTTGCTTCCGACACTAAAACATCTCAAACCTAATTCACATCTCAATAAAAAGATTAACGATTCCGACTATCTAATTTTTTAAGTCTAAATTTCATATAACGAAGAAAACTTAAGAATTAGTCGGCTTATTAATCCATTAAAGATTAAATCCTCGTAACTCTTCTCAAATTATCTCGGATAAGTTTCTATCTTATCTCAATGACCTTAGAATTAATTCTAGGTTCAAAGATTTTAATTCACATCTATTCTAAGTTCATCGACACATAGAAATTTCTCGGTTATCAACATTATTCACTTCCAATCAAAAATCTTTGGAGTTTTTCTGAAAATCATACTCGTACTCATTCTCATATAAACAAACTCAATATATGCATCACAATATCATTTCAAGAAATAGAACAGATAATCTCACGTAAAAACACATAAGGACATTTCAGTCCTTTTACTCATTTATACTTATTTAGAAAAAAAAATTATTCCTCAAATCTCGTCATTTAAACTTACTCGGTTAATTAATACGCTCTCTAATGTTATAGAAGTTCGGGGTATTACATCTTCACCAAGAAAGAAAGAAGAAAAATTTCTCTCATCTCTCTCCCTCTCACTACCGTAACACACACACACACATATACATAGAGAAATCTCCATTGAAGCTCAAGAAATCAAGCTTCAACTTTCAAGAAGATCATCATCATCTCTAATCCTTCAAACCCTAATTGAAGAGGTAATTAATTCTTCAAATCCTTAAGTTTAATTCCAAAACAAAAATCATCTCTCTTTTCCTATTAATTTAGGCATTCAAGCCCTAGACGAGGTGATTAATTTTTGTTCTATTTTTCTTGAGGTTAAAGATGCAAACCTCCATGGAAAATTCAAGCTAGAGATTTGAGCCCTCAATCCCTTCATTTTCGGTCCAAACAAGAGCAAGAAGTGGAGTTTGATTTAAATTTATTAAGTATGTTTATTCATTTGATTTCTTGTAATTATGTAATTCCTAAGCTCTAAAGAAAAGAAAATATGCATGCTTTTATTTATGCTTAGGCAAACTAGGACGTGAGATGAATCGAAGTGAGGATATTGTTAGGAAATAGAACCCTAAGAGATTATCTAGGAATTAAAAAGAAAATATTAATCCTATAAAAAAATGATGGAAACCGAAAAATAGGGAAGAAAGAAGAAAAAAATCGATTTGCATGATTTCTTGATGATTTATGGTTTATATGTGTTTATGAATATGTTTGGAATGAGATTTATGCATGAGAAATTGAAGAAAATTATATACCTAATTTTTATGCCAAAACCATGATATATGAGTATGTGGAGGAATAATTGGTTTGATTTATTGTTTGATGATTTAGTGATGTTTATGAGTTTATCTTGAGTATGAGATTATGATGGATTGAATGATATAAATTATTATGTTAATTTTGTGAGAAAAATCGATATGAATGAGTTTATGGAAGAAATGATATTTTTGATGATTTTGATGATATGATGATATGAGTGTATTTGTGTTTAAATTGGAGTATTAGATGATCAATAGGAAAATTTGAAGTGAAGAAATGAAATTTTAAGCATGAAAATCAATGGAAATGAGTTTGAGGATTTAGTGTGTGTTCTTCGTGTTCTTGGTAAAAATTTGAATATTTGAGTGTGTGTTCTTGGTGTTCTTGGTGAAGAACAATAAAATTAATTATAAAATAAATTAAATTAATTATTAAAAATAATTAAAAATTCAAAGATTATGAGAATAAAATTAAATAGAAAATAAAAAGAAAAATTATTAAATTATTTGGAAGATATATAATTGAGTAAAAACAAAGAAAAATAATTCTTTGTTAAGTAACTAGAACTTAAGGAGAGAAATTAAGTGAGATTAATAAAAATGATTAAAAGAAATAATAATTCTAATTAAGAAGTAAAAAGAGAGGAAATATTAGTAGAAGAAATAAAAGATGAGTTAGAGTTAAGAAAATAAAATTAAAAGTTGAGTATAAAATTTGAGATGAATTAGTCGAGGTTAAGTCGTTCAATCGAACGATAAATAATAAGAAATTAATTTTAAATTGAATAAATTCTCTTTTAAAAGAGAAAATATTGTAGAGTCGAGCATAAGAAGTTAATGAGAAGTTTAATCGAGTTCGAGTTCGTTTACTCGTTTAATTACAAAATTAATCGAAGAATTTTGAAATAAAAATAATAGAGTTGGGGTTTAATAATTGAAGAGATAATTTCTTAATAAAATAAGAAATAATAGAGTATGAGAATAAAAGAATTACGTTGAGCTTAGATAATAATTTACGAAGAGATAAGCCGAGTAGGAGAAGCTTATGAGTAAGGATCGAGTAAGAATTGTTTACTACAATATTAAAAGAGTTTAAAATGTTTAATTATTAAATGAAATAAGAAGTGTTAGAAAAACGAAAGGAAATTTAATAAGAGTAGTTTTAATATGAGAATCGAGTTTAGTAATTGGTAAGTGTTTAAATGCTCGTTTATTGATAAGTCGAGTGATGATTGTTTGATAATGCTTGAGTGATATTTGAATTTGCTTTTCAAACCTTTTAATTTGAAATAAGTCGATGAAGTTATCGAGTTTTAATTATTAAATTAGAAGTCGAGTTTTCATAAAATAAAAGGAACAAGAATTTTATTAAAGAAAATGAATTTACATTAAATAAGAGTTTAATTGAAGAATAAGAAAAGAGAAATTATAATAATAGAATAAGTAAATAAAATAATAGTACGTATGCGAGTAGGTGTACGTAGTTGAGGAAAGACGACGTATTTTGAAATAATGTCGTATATTGAGTCGAGAAATATTAAATGATTATTTGAGTTTTAAATTCAAGAAAATTCTTATTACTTGAACTTTTATCCACTTTATTAGAAAGACGAGAATTTATTTTATGAAATCGAAGTAAGTATTTTCCAAAACTAGAGTCGAGCAATGTTGAGTAATTGTTAATTGAATATGAAATTTGAATCATGTCGAGATTGCATGTTTGATTGAATTTCTATGTTAAGTTTATTATGCTTGAATGAACTTATGTGATTAAATAAAGTGATTAAATAAAGTGATTATGTTTTGTTATGATAAAATTAATTGTTCAATTGTTGAGAATGCTTATGTATGCAATATGATTGATTGAAATGACAATTAGTTGAATAAAGGATTCGAGAGAAAATTTGAGTAATGTAGTCGAGATAAGTAATATCTCCTTAACTAGTGATAAATGCTAAGTAGAAGTGATTTAGGAACGAGAATGTGAGACGAAGAATTTAGTAACCGAGTAGAGACGATGAACCGAGAACGAGAAAATCGAGAAGGGATATAGACTTAGAAAAAGATAAAAATAGAAGAACCCGAGTCAAATAGCTGTCCTTCAGCCAAAACCAAACTCTACTTGTTCTAATTCACGAGCGATGTGCTCGATACAATTTATCACTTTTCCGTTATTCTCGTCTCTTGTGAACTTGATATACTTATTCCTTTTTGGATTCAATATGTAAATTATCTATGCTCGTTTGGTGTTTTATCTGTGACTTGGAAGTATGTCCTTAATTGTTATCATTTTCAGTCAATAATCCCTTGATTCCCCGAGCATGAACCCTTATACGAGTTGAGTTGGTGGATGGTTTAGTAGTGTTAGTGTCATTCGTTGCACATCGGGAGTCGGGGTGTGACATTTTGTGTCTGGGAGGATACTTGAGTTTGCAGGGAAAGTAAAGGCAGGAACTGGGCAAGACTAGAGCCAAAACATGCAAAAAGAGAAAGAACTGGCGATACGATGCAATGACCATAGTAGTCGTGCTCGTGGCTCAAGCTACCGAGGGCATAAGTCCAAATCAAGATAAAGAGTTGCTGCACTTTCAGTGGTATGGTCAATATAGACGATCATATGTTTCGCTCCAGAAGGAAAGGTGCAGGCTGTCGTGGGCAAGAGATGGCAGAGATTGGGGAAGTCAGAGTGCAGAGCTTGGGCAACGGTGCTGGCGCGTGAAGATGCAGCTGTTAGAGTCCTACAAGGAAACAAAGTCCTTGCAGCAAAAGAATTCGATCGATGTTTCCTACTACAACAGCAACAAGATTTTAGCGATAAGGAAGGAGATCTTTCAAACCTTATCCATTGATCCTTACATGGAAGCAGCCGGCCCATTTTCTAGAAGGCCCGTTTATGGGTTTGCCCTAGTTCTTGTACTCTATATATATGCATGCATGCAAGGCGCAAGAGATATTTTTACAATTTTTTCCTTACCGCATGTCTTTACTTTCTGCACTTCGAAACACTATTATTTTCTGCAGTTCATGTTCTTAGATACAATTTACGTTTATTGTTAAGTCCCAATAGGGCGAACATCTTTTGCTTATCGGTATTAATTCAAGTATGTTTTTCTTTATCTCTTTTGTTTTCGTTATTTACTTTATGTCTAGCTAAGCCTTTAAATCCAGGTTTAGGGTAGATGATATGATGTATAACTTATAAATCTCGTGAGGTCTAAGTGTTCTTGATAGTTGTATATAAGTGTGTTTCCGAGGCATTGGACAACGATTCCAAAGAAGTTCGATGGTCACAGGTAACTCGGAAGGCCAACGAGCCCTGGGTACATACGGATTCCTACATCGCAGGAGGGTTATCAAGAGCTGGTGAATGTCGGACAGAGATGTTAGTATTGGCCTAGACCTGCAAAGATGTGTCAATGCTGGTGAATGTCGGACAGGGATCCTCGTTATCTCACCTATGCCAGAGTGGGCCCATCTAGAACCAAAAGCTGCTTGACGAACATGCGCTCGATAAGGTGTTATGCTCAGGACTTTTGGGCAAGCAAGAGAATTGGCTAGGGTGTCCCTATCGAGACTTAAACATAAGGATGAAGCTGGGTGGACTATGTAGCGTACGTGGCGGCGTGACAATGGGGACCCTGCATAGTTTTAGCCTATAACCACTGACACACTTACGCAACAAATATCTTTGAACCAATGATTGAGATAAAGTTATACTCATTGATTCGAAACCTAAATCTAGATTGTTTTTATTACTAATCTTTTTGCTTGTCTAGTTTCAGTTATTTACTTTCAGCAGTTTGCCAAAGGTGATAGTGACAGTTGCCCAAGGCTATAGTAGATAGATACTCAACACAACCTTTTTGTGCCCCAACCAGAGATTATTGCGAACAACTCCCTGTGGGATCGACCCTGTACTTGCCAACTAGCTGTTCCTAGGGATAGGCATAGGAGTGAAATACAAATTGTATTTTGTTGCAGCTTAAACGACGGCTGCGTCAATCCAACAAATAAATTGTTAGCTTCAATTTATTCATGTATTCTTATTTCAACATGCTTGAATTATGGATTTCCATCTCTAATTTAAACATAAGTATTATCTTTCACACTTTCAATTTTCACTATTCATGTCACAGCCCCAAATCCCGAGGGACGGCAGAAGCCGGGGTGCGACTGGGGTTGGATTAAAGAAGCGGGGAAGAAGGAGGCTAATTGACTAAACATACATGAAAAACATCGATAAACCTTGAATAAGACTTGAATATAAATAAGAAAGAGTTAATCCCTAAGGATTACTCGACAAAAGTACAAAAGAAACTAAGTTTATATTTACAGACTTAGACTACTGAGTATTGTTCAAAAAGTACATCTCAAAAAGAAAATATAGAGTTTGGCAGCGGAAGGGTTCTAACTATGCATTCTATACTTTAACTCAACATCAACCGTCGCCGCTCACCGTCGCTTCAACCTGCACATTTAGAAAACAATGCAGGGCTAAGTACAAACGTACTTAGTTGGCACGATGCCGAAATCATAATCACAAATATAGATAAATATGGCATTTCATAAGCGTAGCACATCGGAGTTTTACTGAAAGAATCCGTGTCTACTAAACCTTTTCTGACTCTTTCTCATAAATCACTCGCGCGAGCATTTTCTGACTAATGTTACGTTCAATCTTGACCAATTCTAATTCACCGCGGCTGGTACCCCTCAACAGGATATCACATACACCACAGGTTACAAAGTGCACTAACTCTGGAAAGCACTTAGCAGCTAACTCAGAGCCGATCGTTAGTTAATCTAAATAGACTAACTCTAAATCTGGAAAACATGAATGTTGACTCAGATAGGTACAAGAGAACTCACATAAAACATAAAACAGTTCATGCCATAATATCACTTTGAAAACACAGATATCAAAGCGATAAAGAAAGATTTTTCCGAGCATTGCTCGTTTTATTTGTATATAAAAGCCCACCTTGATTTACAGAACTTAAAGCAAAACTTCCAACTTCGAATCTTCTATCCTTTCTCTACAGTTGGCTTCCTCCTTCATCGTAAAAATAAACATACTTAAAAACGGGTCGTAAAGATAATCGATTAAAGAGAATCGAAGAAAGTTTTAGTTGTTTCATTCTTTAGGCATTTGCACGCTTACTAGATTCTTTTTTACTTAAACGGAAAACGAGACTCGTACCAATCTCATTTAGAACTTGGAAGATCTCATACTCGACTCTCGGGTCAGTAGAGAAGGTAGTCGATATCTTAACACGACTTTAAAGATTAAAAGAAACTAAGTTGGAAAGAGTCAACTTAGGCGATTTACGTTTTAGTTCATTAAATGCTTTATGAAATTTCTCGTTTATTACTTCTTTAAAGAAAGGATAAGAGATAAGATCTCGACTGGTTTTCATCACTCAAGGTCCTATACTTGACTCTAGGGTCAGTAGAGAGATATTCGTTAGATAAAAACGGCTTAAACGATCGAAAGAAACTAAGTTGTGAACTAAACAACTTAGAAAACAAAAACTGAATTTTCACTGCACAGTCCAGTAACTCTGGAGGCTGTCCAGAACAGAGGATTTGGAAACAGGGGATGAGCCCTGTACCATTAGAAAGCTTAGGAAGTCTAGTTCGCGCTCCAATTTAGGAATCACAAATCCGATAAACGAGCTGGAAGTTATTACAGTTTCCGGCGAGGGTCGCAAAACTGCTGCGAAAACCCTAATTGCTTGATAGGTTCGACGTATAACGTCTTAGGTTCGTTCTAAGCTCTCGTATTAAAATTTTTTAGAAACTGGACTCTCAAGGCAGTCATCACGTACTTCTGTACGTGACGTACTCCTTCTCAAAACTCGCTCAAAAGCACGACGTTCTAAACGTCGGGTTTCAACTAACAAGTACTAAACCAACAAAAATTTCAAAATGCGCTCTAGTTCTCGACTATAACTATAGCCCATATTATATCAACTCGAAAGCTTATGACGTCAACTAGAAAGTTGTTCTAAATTCCATCATAAACAAATATATCAAATTAGAATTCCCATCCGACTTCTCAATTATTAGTTACGACTAAATGTTCGTCTCTTACGCGATTTTTCAAAGTTGTCGGATTTCGTTCAAATTTTACGACGTTAAACTACGTCTAACGGGAATCACTTTCATGCATGCAAACATATCATAACATCATTATAACTCAACTTATAAAGTGATCTTTATCTCTTATGTTTCATTAAACATTTTTAGAAAATTCTCAATTAAATTCTATAATTAACTAACATTATTTGCAACATAATTCAACTAACAAATCATCACTTATATCAAACATGTGGAAACTCCTAATTATCCTATAACTTTCGGTTTTCATACATATTTTAAGGGGGTGATTTTCTTCCCCAATTAACTACATTTATTTACTAATCAACCTCTTTTATTATCAATTAATCAATTGCAAATCAATTATCAATTAACATACAAAAACCCCTAAATTCATAATTCAAACCCTAATTGACTTTCACAAAAACATAGGGCTTTCAATTCTTTTTCATTCCAATCACTAATTAAACATTTATCAAATAAGAATCAACCATCAAAAGAAGAAAATAAAAATCCTACAAACATGCCAAATTTTCGGTATTAACATAGGATTTAGGGTTCTTGTTTTTGTTCCATTTTAAACCCTAATTAATCTATCTAACACATCTAATTTCATTATTCTAAGATCATAACATCTATTCCAAACCTCTAAAAATTTCGATCAAGAAGAAAAGAAAAGAAAAGGAAAGAAAACCAATTGGATAGAAATAAAGAGAAGATCATTACCTTAAGAATTAATGAAAGAAGTGTAGGGTTTAAATGGATGGATTGTGATTTGTGTGATTTCTTCTTGTTCTTGTAGATGTCTTCAATGGAGGATGGAAGTGAAGAAGATGAAGATGGAGGTGTAGTGCAGCCGAGAGAGAGAGAGAGAGAAGGGAAGAAAATTGTTTTGTTTAAGTGTTGAAAATACATGCTATGATGAAAAGGTTGAAATTGTGTAAAGTGTAGATTTAGGTGTCATTAACTTAGACATGGTCAAACATGCATGTCTTCCACCTAGGGAGATGATGTGTCGGCTGCCATGATGGAATTAGGAGGGTTACGGGTTTTTCCGGCGTGATCCGACGTTACGGAAATCGAACGACGAAAAACGTTGCTCGGTACAAAATCGTCACGATTCGATTTGACCTAAAAATTCTAACGTTGCTCGGTACAAAATCGTCATGATTCGATTTGACAAAAACTCGGGACGACACAGTCCGAGTTTCGTCCGGAAAAACATAAAAACGAACTTTCTCGGGTGTGTTCGTATTGCAATTTCGTGATTATAAAAATTAGACGGTTTTCCGTTCTAAGTTTACGAACTAAAAAAACTTTTCGTACGCGCTAACCCTAAATACAGTAGTCGTCTAGCTGACTTCTGTAATTTATTTTCTATAACGGATTCGGCCGTTAGCCTTAGAATTCAAAAATTGTAAACTTAGGCGTGCAAAGCCATTTATTTGGTTTAACTTTAAATTTTAAGAACGTAAGGAATTTACGGGGCATTACATCCTACCCCCCTTACGAAAAATTTCGTCCCGAAATTTGCTTACCTTCTGCAAAAAGAAGAGGATACCACTCCTTCATCTTCTCCTCGAGTTCCCACGTGGCTTCTTCTTGCCTGTGATGGTTCCATAGCACTTTAACTATTGGTATCGATTTGGTTCTTAATTTTTTAACTTTTTTATCCAAGATCGATATCGGCTTTTCTTCATAACTTAGGTCAGATTCAAGAACTACGTTTTGTTGACTAATAACGTGCTTAGGATCATAAACATATTTTCTCAACTGAGAAACGTGAAAAACGTTATGAACGCTTCCTAGGCTTGGCGGTAAGGCCAATCTATACGCGACTGATCCTATTCTCTCGAGGATTTCATAAGGTCCTATAAACCTGGGTCTTAACTTACCCTTAACTCCGAACCTAAGGATTCCTTTGGTCGGGGATATCTTAAGAAAAACTTTATCTCCTATTTCAAACTCAAGGTTGGTTCGACGATCGTCGGCATATGACTTCTGTCGGCTCTCGGCCTCTTTTATTCTATCTCGAATCTGTCGAACTATTTCAATCATCTCATTGATCGCATCTGGGCCTAGGTTCTTTCTTTCACCTACTTCGTCCCAATAAAGCGGTGATCTACACTTTCTCCCATACAAAGCCTCAAATGGTGTCATTCCTATTGTGGCCTGATAGCTGTTGTTGTAGGCGAATTCGACTAAGTGTAGAATTTCTTCCCAATTCGCGCCTCGGTCCAAAACCACTATTCTTAACATATCGACCAAAATCTGAATCGTTCTCTCTGACTGTCCATCTGTCTGTGGGTGAAAAGCCGTGCTGAAATTAAGCTCTGTTCCCAACTCTTTCTGCATTGTAATCCAAAATCTCGAGGTAAACTTAGCATCTTTGTTTGATATTATGACCTTCGGTATTCCATGCAAACATACAATCTCTCTGACATACAACTGAGCTAGTCTCTCTGATCCATATGTAGTCTTAATCGGTGAGAAGTGAGCTGACTTTGTAAGTCTATCTATTATCACCCAAATCGCTGTGTTCCCTCTTCTCGACTTAGGCAAGCCTGTGACAAAGTCCATAGCTATGCCTTTCCATTTCCAATCTGGGATGTCCAATGGTTGTAGCAATCCATACGGTCATCGGTGTAAAGCCTTAACTTGTTGACATGCTAGGCATCTTTCTATAAACGAGGCAATGTCTCGTTTTATTCCATTCCACCAAAAGTTTCTTCTCAAATCTTGGTACATTTTCGTACTTCCTGGATGTGATGTGTAAGGCGTATCGTGAGCCTCACTCAAGATTTCATTCTTCAATTCATTGTCATTGTCGGGAATACAAATCCTGCCTTCATAAAGTATTGCATTGTCTGGAGCCTCAGAATATTCTCCTGGCTTATCTGTCCTTATCCTTACTCGTAACTTTTCCATTGACTCGTCTTTTCTCTTAGCACTGATGATCCTTTCTCTCAAATTTGATGTAGCTTCTAATGCTGCTATCTGACTTGTTATCGTTGCTGGCGTATCAAGCACTCTGATATCCATCTTCTCGAATTCTCGTACTAAAGTTTCTTCTTCTACGAAAAGACATCCTAACTTCGTTGGAGCCTTGCGACTCTATGCGTCTGCTACCACATTAGCCTTTCCTGGATGATAGTTAATTCCACAGTCATAATCTTTGACTAATTCGAGCCATCGTCTTTGTCTCATGTTCAGTTCTTTTTGCTCGAAAAAGTACTTCAGACTCTTGTGATCAGTGAATACCTCAACTCCTACACCATAGAGATGGTGTCTCCAAATCTTTAGCGCATGCACTACAGCTGCAAGTTCTAAATCGTGGGTTGGGTACTCAACTTCGTGGGGTCGAAGTTGACGTGAAGCATAAGCTATCACTCATTCGTCTTGCATCAAGACACAACCTAATCCATTTTTCGATGCGTCAGTATAAACCACATATTCCTTGTTTGCGTCTGGAAACTCTTCTCGCACTCATCCGTCCACTTAAACTTAGTATCCTTCCTGAGTAGCTGCGTTATCGGGCGAGCGATTGTAGAAAATCCCTCGATAAACCTTCTGTAATAACCAGCTAATCCCAAGAAACTTCTGATCTCATTCTGATTTGTTGGTGTCTTCCAGTTGTGCACTGCTTCTACTTTGGCTGGATCCACCTTGATTCCTTCCGTTGATACTATGTGTCCAAGGAACATTACTTCCTTCAGCCAAAATTCGCATTTACTGAATTTGGCGTAGAGTTTCTCAGCTCTTAGTGTTTCTAACACTATTCGTAGATGTTCCTCGTGCTCCATCTCATTCTTAGAATAAATGAGGATGTCGTCGATGAATACTAGAATAAATTTGTCCAAGTAGGGGTGGAAGACTCTGTTCATAAGGTCCATGAATACGGCTGGAGCGTTGGTCAAACCAAATGGCATCACTAAAAATTCATAATGGCCATATCGAGTTCTAAAAGCGGTCTTAGGTACATCTTCAGGTTTGATCTTGAGCTGATGATACCCTAACCTCAAATCTATCTTGGAGAAGACTCCTGCACCCTTAAGCTGATCGAACAGATCCTCGATCCTTGGCAAAGGATATTTGTTCTTGAGAGTAATCTTGTTCAGTTCTCGATAATCGATGCACATTCTCATCGATCCGTCTTTTTTTCTAACGAAAAGCACGGGTGCTCCCCAAGCTGAAATGCTTGGCCTGATAAAACCAAGATCTAGTAATTCCTGTAATTGGATTTTGAGCTCTTCCAGTTCCTTCGGTGCCATTCTGTAAGGGGCTTTAGACTTTGGAGCTGCTCCTGGTTCTAAATCGATCGTGAAGTCCACATGACGATCTGGTGGCAATCCTGGTAGTACTTTTGGAAAAACATCTTCATATTCATTCACGACTTTTACGTCCTGAATGGTCTTCTCGGCTCCTGGTTCTCCAACTAGGTACACAAGATAGGCTGTGGTACCTTTCTTTTTCATGAGTTTCGTGGCTTGAAGGGCCGATATGATTGGTACACCTCTACCCATTGAAATTCCGTGGAATTCGGTCGGTTCTTTACCCGGCGGCTGAAAAGAAATTTTTCTCTCGTTGCAGAGAATCGTGGCGTAATTCTCTGACAACCAATCCATTCCTAGGATTATATCTACGTCCCACATTATCATAACATTTAGGTTGTTTGCTATAACCTTATGAGTTCCGATTTCTAGTTCTAGGTTAGAGCAAACATGCGTGGAAGTAGTGATCTCTCCTGAAGGTGTGGCTACTCTCATAGATTGTGCAGCTCTTACAGGTTTGATGTCTAAGTTATCGGCACATGAGCCACAAATGAAAGAATGCGATGCGCCAGTATCAAACGATATCTTAATGGGGGTGTTGTAGAGTTTTCCCATACCTGCTAGATTGCCTTTTCCTTTGCGCTGACCGCTTTATTTGATAGCGCATGCCCTCGTATTTTGTTGCTGCTGTGCATGCTGCTGAAACTGTTGCTGGTTCATAGGCGGCTGCTGCGGCTATGCTTGGATGGCTCGGAGGGGTACTGCTTGAAGCGGTTTAGGGCAGTCCTTTTTCATATGCCCCTTCTGTCCACAGTTGAAACAGTTGGGGGTACCTATTTGGCAGACTCCAGGATGGGCTCGATTGCACTTCGGGCAGACAAGGATGGTAACCCTCCCTGGGTTATTCACTCCCTGGTTAAAATTCCTCTGTTGCCCTTGCGGCTGGTTCAGCTGATTATTGCCTTTCCACGGCGAGTTCTGCCTGTTTCCCTGAATGAACAACCTCGATTGGTTGTTTCCCTGCCACGGCCTCTTGCCATTGTTGTTGTTGTTGGCAGGCTGCTGATAACCCCTTTTCTGTCCTCCCTGATTGTTGTAGCCCTGACTGTATCCTCCGCTACCTCCTCCGTTCCATTTTCTCTTCTCTTGGTAGTTGCTGCTGTTGTTGTTGTAGTAGCCTCGATTCTGATTCTGTGCTGGTGCTGACGCAGTTGGTACAATTTTTTTCTTATCAGGCACGACGACCTCCATTTCCAGTGCTCTTCCCAGTATGTCTGAATAACCTAGTCCTCCATGACTAGCCAAAGCGATTCCCAATTCATGACGTAAACCTCACTGAAATTTCTTTGATAACTTCTCCTCAGTGTCGACCAATGTCGGCGCATACCTCATCAACTCACAGAACTTGACATCATATTCCATTACAGTTAGCTTTCCCTGCTTCAGATTATAAAATTCGGCCTCTTTCTGTGCCCTATACGTCTTGGGGACGTACTTATCAAAGAAAATCTCCTTAAACTCTTTCCACGAAAAACGAGCCAGATGCTCAGCAGGTATCACCTTCTGTCTTGCTTCGCACCAGTAATCTGTCGATCTTGTCAGTTGGAAAGTGACACACAGCATTCTCTCCTCATCAGTGCATCTGAGGAGTTTGAAAATTTTCTCAGTCGACCTCACCCATAGCTTAGCATCGCTAGGGCTTCCAGTTCCATTGAACATTGGAGGGTTTCTTTTGAGGAAGAGATCCTCAATATCTCTACGGGGCGGTGGTGATGGTGGTGGTGATGGTGACGGGGGTGGAGATGGGGATGGAGTGATATTCCACTCATATTCCTGTTCTTGGTTATTTTCTGACTGATGTCCACCACGTCCTCTCGGCCTTCCAGGTCTTCGACCTCTCCTGTTGTTAACATTTTTCGGCGGCATTTTCTTTAGTCTAGAGAAGAATTGAAAATTCTCATTAGTTTCCTTTACTTAGTACTTACTAGCTCGTTTTCGACTTAATCAAATTCATGGAACAACATATCAAACATAGCTTTGATATCATTTCATTAATCTTTTAACTTTCGAGTTAAACTCATTTCCTCGTTACACGAGTTCATTTAACATTCTAATTTTTTTTTATTTCTCGATTCACGAAATTTTACTTGATTAAAAACCCTCTTTACGGGTCATATATATATACATCCAAAAAGAATATTACTTTTGCCTCCAACGAGGACTTATACAAAAAGGGTTAGACTACTATTAGTCTAAACTAGGCTGACTGCCTACTATTTACTGGGTGCACTAACAAGCTGCACTCCGTATTTGCTAGAGTACTAGAACGGAAACGATTCATAAAATTTCGTATCCGCTAGAGTACTACAAAAATTAACTAGTTACTGATCCGACTCTATACAGGACAAAAGCTACCACTACTACTGATATTTACCCATATCTATAAAGCACTGCCTAACTAAACTGTAGAAGAAAACCAAAATCTACCCCGAAGTCTGCAAAATCCTAACAACCCTCCACTGGGTCCTCCTCAGGGTCCTCCTCCGGGTCCTCCTCCGGATCCTCCTCCGGGTCCTCCTCCAGATCCTCCTCCGGGTCCTTCTCCTCGGACACCGAACCAAAAACCAACTCGAGTGCCTGGTCCACCCTCAGAGTAGAACCGTCGTCAAGTGTAAGCAGGGTGGGTGAGAGTGCCTCAGAAACAGTCTCCTCCAAGTCGGAGACCAAGTAGTCCTCACTGATTCTTCTCGCACGTTTCTTTAGAGGAAGAAGGTGCTCGGGAACTGAACCTGAACCCAACTCGAAGTCCTCCCTAGAACGGACCCTGGACGGTCCTGCCTCCATTTGCTGTCGGACTACTCCCCACTTCGCGCAGATCTCCTCAAGTGGCGTAAGTGGAGAAGGCAGCTCTAACATGGCGGCAAGCTCCACTTCGATCTCTCGGTAGTCTGGTCCCTCTCTATACAGTCTCGTCTCCAACGGTGCCCTGACCCTAACACAAACGTCTGGCACAAACGGTGAAGACAACCCCAACAGCGCGGCTGTCTCAGCGTCAACCTCTACAAAACCCGGGCCTGGGATCAACTCCTCAATCTGCTGTTCAACTGGTGGTAACTCTAGTGGAACTACCGTCTCCTCGTCCTCCTCTGGCTGCTCTAACTCAGCCTCAGGCTCCTCCTCCAGTACACCGTCTAGTGGCAACTCTAACAATTCTAAGAACTCCGTGTCTAAGTCAAGCTCCTCAAGCTCTGTCTCGGCTGGAAAGTGACTGTAGGGGATGTATGGCTCTAAAGGAAGGGGAAGCATAAACTTGCTCTCAAAGAAACGCCTGTGTACACACAGGGCAAATCCAGCGTAGTCGCCGGTCGGCTCCGTGTCGTCGCTGAAAATCCCCAAGAAGTACCAAGCTGCACGGTGCGCCCATCCGCGCCACTCATCCGGTAGGTGCACGATCAAATCTAGTATCGTCTGACTCTCCCTGATTAGGTGTCGCACTGGGTAGTAGGCTGAAGAAAAATTACTAACAATCTGTCCCACATCCTCTTCTCCGTAGTCTACCTCAAATTCATAGTACTCATCCTGCAACATGTCAACTATGGTGCGCTCGCACGAGGCCAAAGGCTGGCTCTTCCGAGCCGTGACACGAGTCCTAGCCATCCTACAAAAGTTTTAAGGTAACACGGATCAGTAACAGGTAGGAAAAGAAAATAACTTATCTGAACGAAAACATAAATTACAAAATGAATATCCCTTATTCAATTGTAACATCAACACTTAAGTCAACCACTTATTAAGACTTCTAGAAATTCAAGAAATTGCACTCAACAACATATATATATATTTACATAAAAATTAAAGATTTTATTTTCATTCTCTCATTTCACCATATTATTACTCATTTTAATTATTCTATTTCTTTTATTTCTTAACTCATTAACTCTTAACGACTTTCACTTATTAAAATAAAGTATATTTACTTCGTTCATGCTACTTATTCAAAAGTAACATCCATTTTTCAAAGAATTTATCGCTTACGACTCTTAATATTCGTACTAATTATAGTCGTCGCTCAAGACGAAAATATGGAATTTAATTCCATAAAAAGAAAAAAAAATATATAACTTAAGAATAATTTCTTGGAAAACTAAGTTCCAGTTGTCGTCTCGTTCATATCTTTCTTAACTCGAAGCCGAAAGCTTCTCGAACGTCTATTCGCTCCCTTCTTTTACTAACACGATTTATTGAATTATTTTTATCCGTTTTATTTCTTTTCCCTCACAGGAAATTCTTAGACGACAAGTTCGATTTTGCCGAGTCATTATTCATGTCACTAAGCGCACGTGACATTCATCAGAGGAAGTCCTTCTCGCGTTAGGGATCTCCTTTCGAAATCATTTCAAAACAACGTTTCTTAAAAACGTCTAAGTTCTCGAAGAACCGGAAAGTTCTTAGGTTTCACGTCTACGTTTTCATTGAACCGAGAAAATTCCTTAAAATCCGTCTATATTCTCGTATCCGCATAAATTTTCATAAAAAGAAAATCATTGCGCACATATTTTCACATAAGATAGTACTTGTACTATCGCATAATCATGTAAGTATAAAAATTATACTTCTATAAAATTCTCATTTTTAAAACACAACTCATTCTCGTCTTCAAATTTTTATTGAATACTTGCTCATAAATTCCTTATTTAAAAGAAATCTCATTATAAAGTTCTTTCATTTTTCCTCGTTGAGTCGACGTAGCGGGCGGTTGAGTTGACTTCTACGTTCTCAATCTTAGCATCATAGTCTAACTCTTATCTCATACTTGGAAAGACGACTCTGATCCAGGGTATACACAAATACCATGTCTCATGACTTGAAAGAAGACTCGATATAGAGTACAAACGAATACTCTATATTATTTCTCGGAGAAAGACTTGTATACGAATATCACTTTATGATATTACTTCAAAGAATGACTCGTACTTGAAAGAATGACTCACACTAACTTATACTAGAAGATTGACTCAGAAGCAGAGCAGAAAACGAAAACTTTGCTCTGATACCACTCTGTCACAGCCCCAAATCCCGAGGGACGGCAGAAGCCGGGGTGCGACTGGGGTTGGATTAAAGAAGCGGGGAAGAAGGGGGCTAATTGACTAAACATACATGAAAGACATCGATAAACTTTGAATAAGACTTGAATATAAATAAGAAAGAGTTAATCCCTAAGGATTACTCGACAAAAGTACAAAAGAAACTAAGTTTATATTTACAGACTTAGACTACTGAGTATTGTTCAAAAAGTACATCTCAAAAAGAAAATACAGAGTTTGGCAGCGGAAGGGTTCTAACTATGCATTCTATACTTTAACTCAACATCAACCGTCGCCGCTCACCGTCGCTTCAACCTGCACATTTAGAAAACAATGCAGGGCTAAGTACAAACGTACTTAGTGGGCACGATGCCGAAATCATAATCATAAATATAGATAAATATGGCATTTCATAAGCGTAGCACATCGGAGTTTTACTGAAAGAATCCGTGTCTACTAAACCTTTTCTGACTTTTTTCTCATAAATCACTACTAAACCTTTTCTGACTTTTTCTCATAAATCACTCGCGCGAGCATTTTCTGACTAATGTTACGTTCAATCTTGACCAATTCTAATTCACCGTGGCTGGTACCCCTCAACAGGATATCACATACACCACAGGTTACAAAGTGCACTAACTCTGGAAAGCACTTAGCAGCTAACTCAGAGCCGATCGTTAGTTAATCTAAATAGACTAACTCTACATCTGGAAAACATGAATGTTGACTCAGATAGGTACAAAAGAACTCACATAAAACATAAAACAGTTCATGCCATAATATCACTTTGAAAACACAGATATCAAAGCGATAAAGAAAGATTTTTCCGAGCATTGCTCATTTTATTTGTATATAAAAGCCCACCTTGATTTACAGAACTTAAAGCAAAACTTCCAACTTCGGATCTTCTGTCCTTTCTCTACAGTTGGCTTCCTCCTTCATCGTAAAAATAAACATACTTAAAAACGGGTCGTAAAGATAATCGATTAAAGAGAATCGAAGAAAGTTTTAGTTGTTTCATTCTTTAGGCATTTGCACGCTTACTAGATTCGGTTTACTTAAACGGGAAACGAGACTCGTACCAATCTCATTTAGAACTCGGAAGATCTCATACTCGACTTTCGGGTCAGTAGAGAAGGTAGTCGATATCTTAACACGACTTTAAAGATTAAAAGAAACTAAGTTGGAAAGAGTCAACTTAGGCGATTTACATTTTAGTTCATTAAACGCTTTATGAAATTTCTCGTTTATTACTTCTTTAAAGAAAGGATAAGAGATAAGATCTCGACTGGTTTTCATCACTCAAGGTCCTATACTTGACTCTAGGGTCAGTAGAGAGATATTCGTTAGATAAAAACGGCTTAAACGATCGAAAGAAACTAAATTGTGAACTAAACAACTTCGAAAACAAGAAACTGAATTTTCACTGCACAGTCCAGTAACTCTGGAGGCTGTCCAGAACAGAGGATTTGGAAACAGGGGATGATTTCTGTACCATTAGAAAACTTAGTAAATCTAGTTCGCGCTCCGATTTACGGATCACAAATCCGATAAACGAGCTGGAAGTTATTACAGTTTCCGGCGAGGGTCGCAAAACTGCTGCGAAAACCCTAATTGCTTGATAGGTTCGACGTATAACGTCTTAGGTTCGTTCTAAGCTCTCGTATTCAAATTTTTTAGAAACTGGACTCTCAAGGCAGTCATCACGTACTTCTATACGTGACGTACTCCTTCTCAAAACTCGCTCAAAAGCACGACGTTCTAAACGTCGGGTTTCAACTAACAAGTACTAAACCAACAAAAATTTCAAAACGCGCTCTAGTTCTCGACTATAACTATAGCCCATATTATATCAACTCGAAAGCTTATGACGTCAACTAGAAAGTTGTTCTAAATTCCATCATAAACAAATATATCAAATTAGAATTCCCATCCGACTTCTCAATTATTAGTTACGACTAAATGTTTGTCTCTTACGCGATTTTTCAAAGTTGTCGGATTTCGTTCAAATTTTACGACGTTAAACTACGTCTAACGTGAATCACTTTCATGCATGCAAACATATCATAACATCATTATAACTCAACTTATAAAGTGATCTTTATCTCTTATATTTCATTAAACATTTTTAGAAAATTCTCAATTAAATTCTATAATTAACTAACATTATTTGCAACATAATTCAACTAACAAATCATCACTTATATCAAACATGTGGAAACTCCTAATTATCCTATAACTTTCGGTTTTCATACATATTTTAAGCGGGTGATTTTCTTCCCCAATTAACTACATTTATTTACTAATCAACCTCTTTTATTATCAATTAATCAATTGCAAATCAATTATCAATTAACATACAAAAACCCCTAAATTCATAATTCAAACCCTAATTGACTTTCACAAAAACATAGGGCTTTCAATTGTTTTTCATTCCAATCACTAATTAAACATTTATCAAATAAGAATCAACCATCAAATGAAGAAAAATAAAAATCCTACAAACATGCCAAATTTTCGGTATTAACATAGGATTTAGGGTTCTTGTTTTTGTTCCATTTTAAACCCTAATTAATCTATCTAACACATCTAATTTCATTATTCTAAGATCATAACATCTATTCCAAACCTCTAAAAATTTCGATCAAGAAGAAAAGAAAAGAAAAGAAAACCAATTGGATAGAAATAAAGAGAAGATCATTACCTTAAGAATTAATGAAAGAAGTGTAGGGTTTAAATGGATGGATTGTGATTTGTGTGATTTTTTCTTGTTCTTGGAGATGTCTTCAATGGAGGATGGAAGTGAAGAAGATGAAGATGGAGGTGTAGTGCAGCCGAGAGAGAGAGAGAGAGAGAGAGAGAGAAGGGAAGAAAATTGTTTTGTTTAAGTGTTGAAAATACATGCTATGAAGAAAAGGTTGAAATTGTGTAAAGTGTAGATTTAGGTGTCATTAACTTAGACATGGTCAAACATGCATGTCTTCCACCTAGGGAGATGATGTGTCGGCTGCCATGATGGAATTAGGAGGGTTACGGGTTTTTCCGGCGCGATCCGACGTTACGGAAATCGAACGACAAAAAACGTTGCTCGGTACAAAATCGTCACGATTCGATTTGACCTAAAAATTCTAACGTATGAACTTAATTGGAAAATAAATTTACAAAATTTATTTTGACAAAACCTCGGGACGACACAGTCCGAGTTTCGTCCGGAAAAACATAAAAACGAACTTTCTCGGGTGTGTTCGTATTGCAATTTCGTGATTATAAAAATTAGACGGTTTTCCATTCTAAGTTTACGAACTAAAAAAAACTTTTCGTACGCGCTAACCCTAAATACAGCAGTCGTCTAGCTGACTTCTGTAATTTATTTTCAATAACGGATTCGGCCGTTAGCCTTAGAATTCAAAAATTGTAAACTTAGGCGTGCAAAGCCATTTATTTGGTTTAACTTTAAATTTTAAGAACGTAAGGAATTTACGGGGCATTACAATTCATCATCTTCCTCAAGTAAATTTTTTCATTCTCAAGCTTATTTCTCAATTATAAATATAGATTCATACTATAATGTCATTATCTATATCAATAAAATCACAAGTATAACCCTAGCATGCAAAACCCCTAATTTCTTCTTCATTTTCGGTTTTAACATAAATTTTTCCTTTATGGATTTTCTTCTCAATTCATCATGCTATCATCTTCATACACATGCATATATTCATATTATCAAGATCAAGATTTAAAAACATGAAAAGTTACAACTAACCCTAAGCTGCGGTTTCCACATATATACATGCATAGCTTAGATCTTCTTCATTCTTTCCTAGTGCATGGAAAGCATGCTTGATCAAGGTTTCATGCTTGAAAATTCAAGAACAAATCTACCTATGTTCATGTTAAAATTTCGTTCATGGTAGAGAGAGAAATGGGATTCTTACTACTCTTCTTAATCGATCGACAACTTCTCTTTATTGCTCGCAACTTTCGCTCCTTCCTTCCTTGCCTAGCTCGAACAAATAATAAGAAAAATCTATGTATGTCACAGCCCCAAATCCCGAGGAACGGCAGAAGCCGGGGTGCGACTGGGGTTGGATTAAAGAAGCGGGGAAGAAGGGGGTTAATTGACTAAACATACACATAAGACATCATACATTCAATGAACAAGACTTGAATAATATAAAGAAAGAGTTAATCACGAGTGATTACTCGACATAAGTACACAAAAGTAACTAAGTTCAAGTTACAGACTTATGCTACAGAGTTTTGTTCAATATACACATATTCTCAAAAGTCTTAGAGTTCTGGCAGCGGAAGAGTCCTAACTAAAGCATCCTATCTTTCCAACTCAACTTCAACCGTTGCCGCTCACATCGCTTCAACCTGCATATTTAGAAAACAATGCAGGGCTAAGTACAAAAGCACTTAGTGGGCACGATGCCGAAATCATAATCATAAGTATAGATAAATATGGCATTTCATAATCGTAGCACATCGCGGTTTTATTAAAACGGGCCCGCATCTACTAAACATTTTCTGACTCTTTTCTCAAATTAGCTTGCAAGCATTTTTCTGGTATGTTACGTTCAATCTTGACCAAATCTCATTCATCGTGGCTGGTACCCCTCAACAGGATATCACATACACCACAGGTTACAAAGTGCACTAACTCTGGAAAGCACTTAGCAGCTAACTCAGAGCCGATCGTTAGTTAACCTAGTTAGATTAACTCTAAATCTGGAAAACACGAATGTTGACTCAGGTAGGTACAAGAGAACTCACATAAAACGTAAAACAGTTCATGCCATAATATCACTTTGAAAACACAGATATCAAAGCGATAAAGAAAGATTTTCCGAGCATTGCTCGTTTTATTTTGTATATAAAAGCCCACCTCGTAATACAGAACTAAGAAGTACTAGCTTCCAATCTTCGGATCTTCCGTTCTTTCTTTACTGCTGGCTTCCTCCTTCATCGTAAAAATAATAATACTTAAACTCGGGTCGTAAAAGATAATCGATCAAAGAAAATCGTCATAGGTTTTAGTCGTTTCATTCTTTAGGCATTTACACGCTTACTAGATTCATTTTACTTAAACGGGAACGAGACCCGAACAAATCCCGTTTAGAAATCGAAAGGTCTCATACTCAACTCTTAGGTCAGTAGAGAGGGTAGTCGATAGCTCAATACGACTTAAAAGATCATAAGAAACTAAGTTGGAAAGAATCAACTTAGTAAAAATTACGTTTTAGTTCATTAAACAACTTATGCAATTTCACGCTTAACAAAACTTCTTTACTTGAATGGATACGAGATGAGATCTCGTCTCGTTTAGCACACAAGGCTCCTTTCTTGACTCTAGGGTCAGTAGGAAGAAATTCGTTAGTTATTACGGCTTAGACGATCGAAAGAAACTAAGTTGTGAACGAAAACAACTTAGAAGAAATGAAACTGAAATTTCACTGCACATTACAGTGACTCTGGGGACTGCCCAGAACAGGGGATCTGGAAACAGGAGATGAGCCCTGTACCGTTAGGATGTTTGGGATGTCTAGTTTATGCTCCAATTTACGGATCGCAAATCTGATAAACGAGCTAGAAGTTATTACAGTTTCCGGCGAGGGTCGCAAAACTGCCGCGCTAACCCTAGTTACTCGATAGAATTGACGTATAACTTCTTAGGTTCGTTCTAAGCTCTCGTATTCGATTTCTTAAGAAACTGGACCCTCAAGGCAGTCATCACGTACTCCCATACGTGATGAACTCCTTCTCAAAACTCGTCCAATAGCACGACGTTCTAAACGTCGGTTTCCAACTAACAAGTACTAAACCAATATGTTATCAACTTCTCGTTCTAGTTCTCGACTATCACTTTAGCTCATTTTATATTAGCTCAAAAGCTCATGACATCAACTACAAAGTTGTTCTCAAGTCCATCATAAACGATATTATCAAATTAGAATTCTCATTCGACTTTTCGGTTATTACTTACGTCTAATTGTTCGTCTCTTACACAATTTTCAAAGTTGTCGGTTTTCGTTCAAATTTTACGTCATTAAACAACATCTAACGAGAATCGCTTTCATGCATATAATCATTTCATATCAACACTATATTTCAACTTACGACGAGTTCTTCGTCTTTTACATCCCATAAAATATTTTTAGAAAAATCTAAATAAATTCCTATCATCGACTAACATCATTTGCAACCTTATTCCATCAACCAAACATCATCTAAATCAAACACATGAAAACCCCTAATTGTCTAATAAATTTCGGTTTTCACTCATAGGTTAAGAGGGTGAATTTCTTCTTCAATTAACACCATTTAACACTTAATCATCCTATTATAACATCAATTGATCAAATGAAATCCAATTACACATTAACATGCAAAAATCCCCAAATTCAAACCCTAAACCCTAATTCGGTTTCAACAAATCAAGGGGCTTTCGATTTCTTTTTGTTTTAATCTCTAATGGAACACTTCCTAAGCATGATTCTATCATCAATTTAAGGATTTCAAAATCCTACCAATTTCCCCTAATTTTCGGTAATAAGCAAGACTTAGGGTTCTTGATTTTTCTTCCATTTCAAACCTAGAATTCATATCTAATCACCACTAATTTCACTTAATCGAAGATCACAACATCTAGTTCATTACTCCTAAATTTTCGATCAAGAAGAAAAATAAAAAGAAGAGGATGATGGATGGATTGAAGCATGGAGGAGACGAATACCTTGAGATTTAACAAATGAAGACTTAGGTTTTGATGGTTGGATGAAGTCTTGTGTGATTTATTGCTCAAGAACTTCAAGTGTCTTCAATGGAGGAGAAAAGATGAAGATGGGAGAGAGGAGGAAGGGTGCTGCCGAAAATGGGGGAGGGAAGGAGGAGGAGATGCGTTTTAATTGTATTAACCTAATGTTATAAGGTTTAAAAATGTGTAAAGGTGTAAAGTATGAATAGTGTAGTAATAGGTGTCCATATTAAAACATTATAAAACATAAAAATCTAACTAAAAGAGAGAGGGAGGTCGGCTAGAGGGAGAGGGAGAAGGAAAATACGCGATTTTCCGGCGCGATACGACGTTACGGAAATCGAACGACGAAAAACGTAGCTCGGCACAAAATCGTCGCGATCCGATTCGACCGAAAATTCTAACGTATAAAACTTAATCGGAAAATAATATTTAGAAAATTAATTCCGACAAAATCTCGGGACAACACAGTCCGAGTTTTGTCCGAAAAATCATGAAAACAAACTTTCTCGGGCGAGTTCGTATCGCGATTTCATGAATGTAAAAATCAGACGGTTTTCCGTTTTGAGTTCACGAACTAAAAACTTTTCGTACGCGCTAACCCTAAATACAGTAGTCGTCTAGCTGACTTCCGTAATTTATTTTCGGAAACGGATTCGACCGTTAGTCTTAGAATTCAAAATCGTAAACTTAGGCGTGCAAAGCCATTTATTTAATTAACTTTAAATTTTTGAGATCGTTAGCAATTTCCGGGGCATTACAATGTAGTTGCTACTTCTGGTTTTCGGCAATAGAGAGAAGAAAAGAGAAGGGAAAATGAAGGAGAGGAGAAGGAGAAGATCAAAGAAGAGAGAGAGAGAGAGAGAGAGAGAGAGAGAGAGAGAATAGGTGTAGTATGTGTGTGTGATTTTTAAAGTGAGGGAGAGTGTTCTCACATGCATGGAGTGAGAGTAGGGAAGAGCTTTGAGAGTGAAACGGGGATGGGGTATGCCGAGAGTGGGGAAGAGTTGTGGGTGAGAGAGTTCCAGATGATGAGGTGTAAGTTTTATCTGTTAAAAATCTCCGGTACTGTAATGCCCCGTAAATTCCTTACATTCTAAAAAGTTTAAAGTTAATTAAATAATGGCATTGCACGCCTAAGTTTATAATTTTTGAATTCTAAGGCTAACGGTCGAATCCGTTATTAAAAATAAATTACAGAAGTCAGTTAAATGACTACTGTATTTAGGGATAGCGCGTACGAAAAGTTTTTAGTTGTAAATTAAGAACGGAAAACCGTCTAATTTTTACGTTTACAAAATTGCGATACGAACACGCCGAAAAAGTTTGATTTTACGTTTTTCCGGACGAAACTCGGACTATGTCGTCCCGAGTTTTTGTCAAAATAATTTTGTAATTTTATTTTCTAATTAAGTTCATACGTTAGAATTTTTAAGTCAAATCGAATCGCGACAATTTTTTTTTACCGAACAACGTTTTTCGTCGTTCGTTTTTCCGTAATGTTGGATCGCGCCGGAAAAACCCGTAACCCTCTAATCTTTCTCCATGCAGCTGACACCTCACTCATTGAGTGGCAACATGCATGTTTTGACCTTGTTAATTAGTTGACACCTAAACTACCTTTACACCATTTCAACCATTATCATCATAACTAAAATTAAGACAAAACCATCTCTCTCTCACACTCTCTCTCGGAAGCACACACACACACACACCCTCAACTTCATCTTCTTCATCATCCATCCACCATTAAAGACCTCTCAAAGCTTGAAGAACTCACACAAGTCCTCAATCCAACCATTCAAACACCATACAGCCTTTGTTAATTCTCTAGGTAATGATCTTCTCCACAATTCTATCCGATTAGTTTCCTTTTCTTTTCTTTTTCCTTCTTGTTCGAAATTTTAAGGTTTTGGAATAGATAGTTTGATCTTGGAATAATGAAATGGGATGTGTTAGATATGATAATTAGGGATTAAAATTGATCAAAACCAAGAATCCTAAAACCTATGTGAATGCAGAATTTTTTTGAGGATTTTGTAGGATTTTTGTTTTTCTTCTTTTGATCATGGATTCATGCTTAGTAGATGATTAATTAGTGTTTAGAATGAAAAGGAAACAAAAGCCCTATGTGTGTTAGTGAAATTACAAATTAAAATTGGATTGAATTTAGGGATTTTATGCATGTTAGTTAATTTTGGAATTGCAATTGGTTAATTGATGATATAAGAGATTGATTAGTAAATAAATGTAGTTAATTGGAGAAGAAAATCATCCCCTTAACATATGTTTAAAACCAGAAAATTATAGAGTAATTGGGGGTTTATACATGTTTGATATAAGTGATCATTTGTTAGTTGATTTATGTTGAAAATAGTGTTAGTTGATAATAGAAATTAAATGAGATTTTTCTAAAAATGTTTAATGAAACATAAGAAGCAAAGATCACCATATAAACTGAGTTATTAAGATGTGTTTGCATGCTTGAAAACGATTCACGTTAGACGTAGTTTAACGTCTTAAAATTTGAACAAAATCCGACAACGTTGAAAAAATCGCGTAAGAGACGAATATTTAGTTGTAACTAAAAATCGAGAAGTCGGATGAAAATTCTAAGTTGATATTATTGTTTATAATGAAATTCAGAACATCTTCCTAGTTGACGTCATAAGCTTTCGAATTGATATAATATGGGCTATAGTTGTAATCGGGAACTAGAACGCGTTTGAAATGTTTGTTGGTTTAGTACTTGTTAGTTGAAATCTGACGTTAGAATGTCGTGCTTTTGAGCGAGTTTTGAGAAGGAGTTTGTCATGTACGGGAGTACGTGATGACTGCCTTAAGAGTTCAGTTTCTAAAAAAAATCAATACGAGAGCTTAGAACGAAGCTAAGACGTGTTACGTCGAACCTTCAAGCAATTAGGGTTTGTTCGGCAGTTTTGCGACCCTCGCCGGAAACTGTAATATCTTCCAGCTCGTTTATCGGATTTGTGATCCGTAAATTGGAGCGCGAACTAGACTTCCTAAGCTTTCTAGTAGTACAGGGCTCACCCCCTGTTTCCAAATCCTCTGTTCTGGACAGCCTCCAGAGTTACTGGACTGTGCAGTGAAAATTTCAGTTTCTTGTTTTCTAAGTTGTTTAATTCACAACTTAGTTTCTTTCAAACGTTTAAGCCGTTTTTAGCTAACGAACATCTCCCTACTGACCTTAGAGTCAAGTATAGGACCCTGAGTGATAAAAACCAGTCGAGATCTTATATCTTATCCTTTCATTAAAGAAGTAATAAACGAGAAATTTCATAAGTCGTTCAAGGAACTAAAATATAAATCGCCTAAGTTGATTCTTTCCAACTTAGTTTCTTTTAATCTTTAAAGTCATATTAAGATATCGACTATATTCTCTACTGACCCGAGAATCGAGTATGAAATCTTCCGAGTTCTAAACAAGATTAGTACGAGTCTCGTTTCCCGTTTAAGTAAAACGAATCTAGTAAGTGTGCAAATGCCAAAAGAATAAAATAACTAAATCTTTCTTCGATTCTCTTTCTTCGATTATTCTTTTGCGAACCGTTTTTAAGTATGTTTATTTTTTGATGAAGGAGGAAGCCAACTGTAGAGAAAGGACGGAAGATCCCAAGTTGGAAGCATTTGCGTTAAGTTCTGTATTTACAAGGTCGGCTTTTATATACAAATAAAACGAGCAATGCTCGGAAAATCTTTCTTTATCGCTTTGATATCTGTGTTTTCAAAGTGATATTATGGCATGAACTATTTTATGTTTTTATGTGAGTTCTCTTGTACCTATCTGAGTTAACATTCATGTTTTCCAGATTTAGAGTTAGTCTATTTAGATTAACTAACGATCGGCTCTGAGTTAGCTGCTAAGTGCTTTCCAGAGTTAGTGCACTTTGTAACCTGTGGTATATGTGATATCCTGTTGAGGGGTACCAGCCACGGTGAATTAGAATTGGTCAAGATTGAACGTAACATTAGTCAGAAAATGCTCGCGCGAGTGATTTATGAGAAAAAGTCAGAAAATGTTTAGTAGACACGGATTCTTTCAATAAAACTCCGATGTGCTACGTTTATGAAATGCCATTTTATCTATATTTATGATTATGATTTCGGCATCGTGCCCACTAAGTACGTTTGTACTTAGCCCTGCATTGTTTTCTAAATGTGCAGGTTGAAGCGACGGTGAGTGGCGACGGTTGATGTTGAGTTAAAAGATAGGATGTTTAGTTAGAACCCTTCTGCTGCCAAACTTTGAATTTCTTTGATGTACTTTAGAACAATATTCAGTAGTCTAAGTATGTAAATTTTGAACTTAGTTTCTTTTTATACTTTTGTCGAGTAATCTTTAGGGATTAACTCTTTCTTATTTATGTTAAAGTCTTATTCATGGTTTAATGATGTCTTTTCATGTATGTTAAGTCAGTTAGCCCCCTTCTTCTCCGCTTCTTTAATCCAATCCCAGTCGCACCCCGGCTTCTGCCGTCCCTCGGGATTTGGGGCTGTGACAGGTACAAAAGATTTTACGGTATAAAACATCCCTCTTTAAAATATCTAATTCTCTCGACTTCAAAACTCATCTTCGTCACTTTCCCGACATCTAAATCCACTCTAATTCGTACCAATACTCACGAATTAATTTATAAATTCAGAAAACTTAATTTTCGAATTAAAATTCCAAGAAACGAAGAAATCGAGAAATTTTACTATTCATATTCGTCCTCTCGACTTATATGGCTTATAACTTAAATTATATACATCAGATATCACTCAAAACTTCACCATTAGTCATAAAATAATCTCTAGATTCAAAAGAGCCTAATTTCGTATATAAATTCTAAATAACGAAGAAGTCGGAAATTTCTACTATGCACATGCGTCTCCTATTTAGATTTGGCTCTAAACTTAATTTGTAGGTCTAGATTTCTCTCTAACTTGCGTCATTTGTCTTAGAATAATTTTTAGATTCGGAAACACCTGAGTTTTATAGGCAAATTCCGAATAACGAAAAAGTCGTAAAAAGTTACTATTCACTCATGTAGGTTTTCAAAATAAAATTCAAACTCGACTCAACGATCTCGGAAAATTCTCAAACTTGTATCACTAGTTTTAAAATAAATTCTAGAGTCCAATGACACTAATTAGACTGAATTCGGAGTTTGTTGTTTGAGGGTAGACTTTTTGGTCAAAATCACTATTCATCAGAAAGTCAACTGTCTCGAAATTTTCTGAAATTCGAACTTATGCTAAATCTCACATTCTTAAACTCATATAACTCTTCACATCTTTGTTTCAAGTTGCCAAAACAAGATTAATGATAATTTTACCCTCCGGGGTTATTTTGGTATTTTTGCGAGAAAATTTATTCTCAGAAATTTTTATCACACAAACTCACACATAATCATATGTAATAACATTTAAGAAGCACTTAAGCACACATAATCAGATTTAGGACGATTAATTATACTTAGGAAAAATCGGGTTGTTACATATGTGTTAGTATAGTTTAGTTTCATGATTGATAAGTGAATTTGAGTATAAATTGAGCTTATGTTTAAAAGGAATCGAAGAAAGTAACTCATTTGCCTAAAGAACATGAAAAAGTTGAATAAAATGAGATAAAGAACTTGTGATTTTACTTATTATGTGTTCTAAGTAATAAGATGAGTAAAGATTAGTGAAACTAGAATTATTTGAGGTAGGTTGAAGCTTAAATTTATTAAAAGCAGAGAACTATGGAGGGAACTCCATAATAGCCGAAGCATATAATGTTTAAAAGAGGATTTTTAGTAATTGAGGTCGTTTGAGTAAATTAATTGAGAAACGATCAATTGGAATTTTTATAAGTATAATAGAAACTTGAATTATTGAATTCAGACGAGTATTTCACTAAATTCCGAAAAGTCGATCAAAATGGAATTTATAAGTCAAGAAATGAAAAACGAGCATTTTTAATAAGTTAAAAATATAATCAAGAAAAATTAATCGAGTAATTAATCAATTAGAATTGTTCGGAGTTAAATTGTCAAGTTTAAGACTTTTCCGAGTACGTGCATGTTTTACTAGCAAAATGACTTAGACTTTATTCCTAGAAATTTTATTTAAAGGCTTTGGAATTTGAATTCAATTCCATATTTGAATTCCTTTATTGATTTTAAGAAAAATGAAACTATTTTCGTTAAAATCCGATGACTTTTATTTTTCAAGTCGAGTAGTGTCGAGTCAATATTTGAAGTTCCGAGACAGTATTTGTGATGCATGAATGTTTGTGAAAAGTGATTTTCTCGTTTTCAATATTCATTGATCGAGTTTAGTTGGAAATTTCAAAGTTTTAAGATTGGTGCCCAGCCCCGGCTAAGGTCTAGCCAAGGCTGCATTTCTGTGCAGTGGGAGAACCTAGCCAAGGCTGTGGTCTAGCCGTGGCTAGTCTTTTGGTACAGCAAGTAAAGGTAGCCGCGGCTGGTAGCTAGACAAGGCTGCCTTGTTCTGTTTTTAATTATGTGAATCTTCTTGATGATTATGTTATAAGTGATGCATGTTTGATGTTTGGAGTCGATGTTTGATGTTATATTTGTCTATGGTTTAGTACTTGGGTAGAATCGAGATGTAATAGCCCAAAAATTCCGTACAGTCTTAAAAATTTAAAGTTAATAATAAAAATGGCTTTGCACGCCTAAGTTTACGATTCTGAATTCTAAAACCAACTATGAAATCCGTTTCCAAAAATAAATTACGGAAGTCAGTTAGATGACTACTGTATTTAAGGTTATCGCGTACGAAAACTTTTTAGTTCTAGAACTCAGATCGGAAAACCGTCTGATTTTTACATTCACGAAATCGCGATACAAACTCGCCCGAGAAAGTTCGTTTTTATGATTTTCCGGACGAAACTCGGACTGTGACGTCCCGAGTTTTTGTCGGAAATTAGTTTTTTAATATTACTTTCCGAATAAGTTAAATATATCGAAATTTATGGTAGAATCGGAATTTGACGATTTTGTGCCGAGATACGTTTTTCGTCTTTCGATTTCCGTAACGTCGTATCGCGCTGGAAAAATGCATTTTTTCTTTTTTTCTCCCCTCTTAGCCGACCTCACCCTCTCTCACATAGCTTGATATTTCATTTTTATAATGTATTAACCTTATGACTAATGTCCTTTTATTTCTAACACTTTACACCTATTGTAGTAGTAATTATATATCATACAAATTAAGTCATCTTCCTCACTCTCCCTCTCTCCATTTTCGGCACACACACATACTCCATCTCTATCCATTTTTCTTCATTTCACCATTGAAGAAACCTCAAGTTCTTGACAAGGAATCTTCATAAGTTCATCATCCAACCATCAATCTTCTAACTTCCTTCATTAAACTTCAAGGTATTCATCTCATCTACACTTCTATCCAAATGGATTTCATTTCTTTTATTTTCTCAAGTTGGATCGATTTTGATGATGATGGAGATTAGATGTTTTGATCTTTAACTAGTGTAATTAGATGGATTAGATATGAATTCTATGGTTAAAATTTGAAGAAAACAAAGAACCCCAATTGCTATGTAATACCGAAATTTAGGGGTATTTTGTAGGATGATTGGATTCATTAATTGTTTGGATAATATTGCTTAGGAGTAGTTTAATTGGTGAATTAATCAAGTAGAAATGAAAAGCCCTAAGATTCTAATGAGGACCGAGTTTTAGGTTAGGGTTTGAGTTGGGGGTTTTCAAATTAGTGATGTAATAAGACTTGTAATTGGTTAATTGATGTTGTAGTAGTATGATAAATGGATTAATGATGTTAATTGATGAAGAAAACCAATTCCCCCTAATGTATGTTAATACCGAAAATGAGGAAAATATAAGGGTTTATGTAGTTTGATCTTTGATTAAGGAAATGATGATGGATTATGGTTTCTAATGGTATTAGTTGATAATAGGAATTATTTGAAATTAATCTAAAATTGTTAATGAAATCGTAAGAGACAAGAATGTAGGAATGAATCGAGATTGGTTGATGTTATGAGGTGATGATGTATATAATAATGAATCACGTTAGATGTTGATTGATGACGTAGAATTTGAACGAATTCCGATAACTTTGGAAATTTCTTAAGAGACGAGCAAGTGATCGTAAATAATAATCGAGAAGTCGAGTAAGGATTCTAACTAGATAATAATGATTATAATGGACTAAGGAACGACTTTGTAATTGACGACATGAGCATCCGGATTATTATATAATGAGTTGTAGTTATAATTGAGAAATAGAAATTAGATTTGTTAACTTGTTTTTGGTATAGTACTTGTTAGTTTGAAAGCCGATGTTTAGAACGTCGTGCTAATAGTCGAGTTTTGAAAAGGAGTTCTTCACGTATGAGAATACGTGTTGACTGCCTTGAGAGTGAAGTTTCGTGAGAAATCGAGTACGAGAACTTAGAACGAACTTAGGAAGTCATACGTCGATTCTATCGAGCAACTAGGGTTAGCCGCGGCAGTTTTGCGACCCTTCCCGGAAACTTTAATATCTTTTAGCTCATTTATTGGTTTTGAGATCCGTAAATTGGAGAGTAATCTAGACTTCCCAAGCTTTCTAACGGTACAGGGCATATAACCTGTTTCCAATTTCTCTGTTCTGGGCAGTCCCCAGAACTACTGCATTGCGCAGTGAATTTTTCAGAACTTGAATTCCTAAGTTGTTTTCTTCGCAACTTAGTTTCTTTGGATCTTTTAAGCCGTAATAAGTTAACGACTATCTTTTCTACTGACCTAAGAGTCGAGTATGAAACCTTTCGAGTTCTAAACGAGATTTGTGTAATGCCCCGTAAATTCCTTACGTTCTTAATATTTAAAGTTAACCAAATAAATGGCTTTGCACGCCTAAGTTTACAATTTTTTTTTAAATTCTAAAGCTAACGGTCGAATCCGTTATTAAAAATAAATTACAGAAGTCTGCTAGACGGCTACTGTATTTAGGGTTAGAGCGCATCGAAAAATTCTTAGTTAGTAAACTAAGAACGGAAAACCGTTTAATTTTTACGTTTACAAAATTGCGATACGAACACGCCGGGAAAGTTTGTTTTTATGTTTTTCCGGACGAAACTCAGACTATGTCGTCCCGAGTTTTTGTCAAAATAAATTTTGTAAATTTATTTTCAAATTAAGTTCATACGTTAGGAATTGTAAATCAAATCGAATCGCGACGATTTTTGTACCGAACAACGTTTTTCGTCGTTCGTTTTCCCGTAACGTCGGATCGTGCCGGAAAAACCCGTAAACCCTCTAAAAATTCTGCATGCAGCCGCCACCTCATCCCTATTAGTTGGAAGACATGCAATGTTGACTTGTTAAGATAATGACACCTTAATCTCACTTTACACCACTTCAACCATTTTCATCATGACAACACTTGAACAAACAATTTCATCTCTCTCTCTCACAACTATCGGCTGCACCACTCCTCAATTCATCTTCTTCATCTTCTTCATTCACTCAATCCACCATTGAAGACCTCTCCAAGCACAAGAAGAAAGAACACAAGTCAATCCATCCATTCAAACAACCTACATCCTTGTTTAATTCTCAAGGTATGATGATCCTCCATAATTCTATCCATTTAGATTTTCTTTTCTTCTCTTTTCCTTCTTGTTCGAAATTTTAAGGTTATGGGATAGATGAATTGATCTTAGAATGATGAAATTAGATGTGTTAGATATGATAATTGGAGATTAAAATGGAAAAAAATCAAGAATCCTAAAACCTATGTGAATGCAGAATTTTTTTGGGAAAATGGTAGGATTTTTGTTTTTCTTCTTTTGATGGTTGATTCTTGCTTAATAGATGTTTAATTAGTGTATGGAATGAAAAGGGATTGAAAGCCCTATGTGTTTGTAAGTTTTTAATTAGGATTTTGAAGTATGAATTTAGGAATTTTATACATGTTAGTTGTTTTTGGAATTATAATCGATTAATGGATAATATAAGATGTTGATTAGTGAATATATGTTGTTAATATGAGAAGAAAATCATCCCCTTAACATATGTTTAAAACCAGAAAATTATAGAGTAATTGGGGGTTTATACATGTTTGATATAAGTGATCATTTGTTAGTTGATTTATGTTGCAAATCATGTTAGTTGATAATAGAAATTAAATGAGAATTTTCTAAAAATGTTTAGTGAAACATAAGAGGCAAAGATCACTTTATAAACTGAGTTATAATGATGTTAAGATGTGTTTACATGCATGAAAATGATTCACGTTAGACGTAGTTTAACGTCGTAAAATTTGAACGAAACCCGACAACGTTGAAAAATTGCGTAAGAGACGAACTTTTAGTTGTAACTAATAATCGAGAAGTCGGATGAAAATTCTAAGTTGATATTATTGTTTATGATGAAATTTAGAACATCTTTCTAGTTGACGTCATAAGCTTTCGAGTTAATCTAATATGAGCTATAGTTGTAATCGAGAACTAGAACGTGTTTTGAAGTTTTTGTTGGTATAGTACTTGTTAGTTGAAATCCGACGTTAGAACGTCGTGCTTTTGAGCGAGTTTTGAGAAGGAGTTTGTCACGTACGGAGGTACGTGATGACTTCCTTGAGAGTTCAGTTTCTAAAAAAATGAATACGAGAGCTTAGAACGAACCTAAGACGTTATACGTCGAACCTTCAAGCAATTAGGGTTTTGTTCGGCAGTTTTGCGACCCTCGCCGGAAACTGTAATATCTTCCAGCTCGTTTATCGGATTTATGATCCGTAAATTGGAGCGCGAACTAGAATTCCTAAGCTTTCTAGTGGACAGGGCTCACCCCCTGTTTCCAAGTCCTCTGTTCTGGACAGCCTCCAGAGTTACTGGACTGTGCAGTGAAATTTCAGTTTCTTGTTTTCTAAGTTGTTTAATTCACAACTTAGTTTCTTTCAAACGTTTAAGCCGTTTTTATCTAACGAACATCTCCCTACTGACCCTAGAGTCAAGTACAAGACCTTGAGTGATGAAAACCAGTCGAGATCATATATTTTATCCTTTCATTAAAGAAGTAATAAACGAGAAATTTCATAAGTCATTCAAAGAACTAAAATGTAAATCGCCTAAGTTGATTCTTTCCAACTTAGTTTCTTTTGATCTTTAAAGTCATATTAAGATATCGACTACCTTCTCTACTGACCCGAGAGTCAAGTAAGAAATCTTCTGAGTTCAAAACGAGATTGGTACGAGTCTCGTTTCCCGTTTAAGTAAAACGAATCTAGTAAGCGTGAAAATGCCAAAGGAATGAAACAACTAAATCTTTCTTCGATCCTCTTTCTTCGAGTATCTTTTACGAACCGTTTTTAAATATGTTTATTTTACGATGAAGGAGGAAGCCAACTGTAGAGAAAGGACAGAAGATCCGAAGTTGGAAGCTTTTTGCTTATAAGTTCTGTATTTACAAGGTGGGCTTTTATATATAAAATAAAACGAGCAATGCTCGGAAAACCTTTCTTTATCGCTTTGATATCTGTGTTTTCAAAGTGATATTATGGCATGAACTATTTTATATTTTTATGTGAGTTCTCTTGTACCTATCTGAGACAACATTCGTGTTTTCCAGATTTAGAGTTAATCTATTTTAGATTAACTAACGATCGGCTCTGAGTTAGCTGCTAAGTGCTTTCCAGAGTTAGTGCACTTTGTAACCTATGGTGTATGTGGTATCCTATTGAGGGGTAGCCAGCCACAGTGAATTAGTTTTGGTCAAGATTGAACATAGCATACCTGAAAATACTTAGCCAAGTAATTTATGAGAAAAAGTCAGAAAATATTTAGTAGACACGGATTCTTTCAATAAAACTCCGATGTGCTACGTTTATAAATGCCATATTTATCTATATTTATGATTATGATTTCGGCATCGTGCCCACTAAGTACGTTTGTACTTAGCCCTGCATTGCTTTCTAAATGTGCAGGTTGAAGCGACGGTGAGCGGCGACGGTTGATGTTGAGTAAAGGATAGGATGCTTAGTTAGAACCCCTTCCGCTGCCAAACTTTGAATTCCTTTTGATGTACTTTTGAACAATACTCAGTAGTCTAAGTCTGTAATTATAAATTTAGTTTCTTTTTGTACTTTTGTCGAGTAATCCTTAGGGATTAACTCTTTCTTATTTATGTTAAAGTCTTGTTCATAGTTTAATAATGTCTTTTTCATGTATGTTTAGTCAGTTAGCCCCCTTCTTCCCCGCTTCTTTAATCCAACCCCAGTCGCACCCCGGCATTTGCCGTCCCTCGGGATTTGGGGCTGTGATAATTTGTTCAAGTTTCGTTCCCGTTTAATTAAAATGAAACTAGTGCGTGCAAATGCCTAAGAAACAAAACGACTAAAACCTAATTCGAATTTCCATATTCGATTATCTTTTATGACCAAATTTAAAGTGTGATTATTTTACGATGAAGGAGGAAGCCAGCACTAAGAAAAGGACGGAAGAACAGAAGAACGGAAACCTGTTTAGTAGTTCTGTATCATCGAGGTGGGCTTTTATATATGAAATAAAACGAGCAATGCTCGAAAACCTTTCTTTATCGCTTTGATAATCGTGTTTTCAAAGTGATAATTATGGCATGAACTATTTTATGTTTTATGTGAGTTCTCTTGTACCTATCTGAGTTAACATTCGTGTTTTCCAGATTTATTAGTTAACCGCTAGGATGTTAACTATCGATCGGCTCTGAGTTAGCTATTAAACGCTTTCCAGAGTTAGTGCACTTTGTAGCCTGTGGTGTATGTGGTATCCTGTTGAGGGGTAACCAGCCACGGTGAGTGAGAATTGGCCAAGATTTGAACGTAACATCTATAAAAGGTTCTTGATCAAGCCAAATTATGAAAATGAGTCAGAAAATGTTTTAGTAGACACGGGCTATTTTTAATAAAACCCCGATGTGCTACAAATTATGAAATGCCAGATTATCTATACTTATGTTTATGTTTTCGGCAACGTGCCCACTAAGTACTTTTATACTTAGCCCTGCATATGTTTTCTAAATGTGCAGGTTGAAGCGACGAGAGCGGCGGTGGTTGAAGTTGAGTAGAGTTGTTAGGAAAGCTTTAGCTTATAACCTACTTTCCGCTGCAAAACTCTAGACCTTTTGACGTTATGTACATTTGGTGAATCACTATAGTTTAAGTCTGTAATCTTTAACTTAGATGCTTTCGAGTACTTTCTGTTGAGTAATCCTTCATGATTAACTCTTCCTTTTGAATAGTAAAGTCTTGTTCATTGAATGTATGATGTCTTTTATGTATGTTTAATTAGTCAGCCCCCTTCTTCCCCGCTTCTTTAATCCAATCCCAGTCGCACCCCGGCTTCTGCCGTCCCTTGGGATTTGGGGCTGTGACAGAGTGGTATCAGAGCAGAGGTTCATTTTCTGCTCTAGTTATGAGTCAATCTTCTAGTCTGAGTCATTCTTTTTAGTGATACCACAGAGCTGAGTTATTCTATTCTAGTATGAGTCATTCCTTCTAGTAATGCCACAGAGTGGTATTTGTATATAAGTCTTCCTTCGAGTAATAATATAGAGTATTCGTTCGTACTCTATATCGAGTCTTCTTTAGAGTCATAGGATAGAGTATTTGTATATACTCCAGATCAGAGTCTTCTTTCGAGTAAAAGATAAGAGTTAGGCTATGACACTAAGATGGAGAATGTAGATGTCAACTCAACCTCCCGCTACGTCGACTCAATGAGGAAAAGGAAAGAATTTTAATGATGTGATTTCTTTTAAATAAGAAATTTATGAACAAGTATTCAATGAAATTGAGAATGAGAATGAGTTATGTGCCAAAAATAAGAATTTTATGGAAGTATAATTTTTATACTTTGTATACTTTATGTGATTATGTGATAGTAAGAGTACTATCTTATGTGAAATTATTTACGCGATAAATTCTTTATTATGAAAAAAAAATATTTGGACACAAGAATGTAGTTGGATTTTAGGGATTTTTCCCGGTTCAATGAGAACGTAGACTTGAAACCTAAGGTCTTTTTGGTTCTTCGAGAACTTAGACGTTTTAAGAAACGTTATTTTGAAATGATTTTGAAAGGAGATCCCCAACACGAGAAGGACTTCTACTGATGAATGTCATGTGCTTTAAGTGACATGAATAAAGTTTCGGCAAAGTCGAACTTTGTTTTAAAAATCGAAACAAGAATTTCCTGCGAGGAAAATAAAATAAAAATGATTCGGTAAATCGTGTTAGAAATCGGAGGAAACGATTAGACGTTTGAGAAGCATCGACTTCGAATTAAGAAAGATATGAACGAGACGACGAAGATAGAATAAAGGGAATCAAAGCCAAATGAAATAAGTGAACGTTGCTTACGTGTGAGTAACGTAAATGACGTCATTCCGTTTTCTTTTCGTTTCATGTTTCAGTAGAGTTCGTCCTGATCGAACTCTACGAAGAAAAACGTATAGATTTTTGGAAGTCGAGCACGAAGCTTGATTAAATTTTTCCATCGATCGCCCGATTCTAGCGACGACAACTGGAACTTAGTTTCCAGAAAGTTATTCTTTAAGTTATATTCCATTTCTTTTGGAATTTATTCCATATTTCGTTTTTGAACGAAGACTACGACTAGTACGAGTATCAAGAGTCGTAAACGACAAAATTCTTTTGTAAATGGATGTTACTTTTGAATAAGTAACATGAACAAAGTAGACGTACTTTGTTTTAATAAGTAAGAATCGTTACAAAATGTTGTTGAGAAAGTAATAATGAATTAAAGTAAGTAAGAATGTAGTAAGATAAGGAATGGAAATAAAATCTTGAATTTTTTTCTTAAATTATATATATATATATATATATATATATATATATATATATATGTTGTTTGAGTGCAATTTCTTGAATTGCTAGAAGTCGTGATAAGTGGTTGTTTTAAGTGGTGATGTTACAATTGAATAAGGAATGTTCATTTTGTAATTCAAGTATTTCGTTGAGATAAGTTATTTCCCTACCTGTTACTGATCCGTGTTTCCTTAAAACTTTGGTAGGATGGCTAGGACTCGTGTTACTGCTCGAAAGAGCCAGCCCTTAGCCGCGTGCGAGCATACCATAATAGATATGATACAAGACGAGTATTAAGATTTCGAGGCAGATTACGGTGAGAAGGATGTGGGACAGATAGTGAGCAACTTCTCGCCGGTTTATTTTGCAGTACGACACTTGATTCCGGAGAGTCAGGCGATATCCAACCTGATTGTGCACTTACCGGACGAGTGGCGCGGTTGGGCGCACCGCGTGGCGTGGTACTTTCTTGGGATTTTCGGCGACGACACAGAGCCGACCGGCAACTACACAGGATTCGCCCTGTTTGTACACAGGCGATTCTTTGACAGCAGATTCATGTTTCCAGTTCCTTTTGAGCCGCATCTCCCCTACAGTCACTTTCCAGCATAGACCGAGCTAGAGCACCTCGACTTGGACCCAGAGTTTTCCGCCTTGTTGGAGATACCACCAGACTTTGTACCGAGTTAGGAGTCTGACGCGGAGTCACAACAGTTAGAGGAGGACGCGGAGCCCGCTGTTACACCAGAGTTACCGCCAGTTAGTACACAGATCGAGGAATTGATCCCAGGACCGGGATTCGTAGAGATCGACGCCGAGACAGCCGCGTTGTTAGGATTATCTTCACCGTTTGTACCTGACGTTTGTGTTAGAGTCAGAGGACCTTTAGAGACAGGACTGTTTTGGGCTGAGTTAGAGTACCGAGGGATTGACGCGGAGCTTACCGCCATGTTAGAGCTACCATCTCCACTGACACCGCTTGAGGAGATCTGTGGGAAGTGGGGCGTAGTCAGAGGTCAGATGTAGGCAGGACCATCCAGGGTCCGTTCCAGAGAGGTTTTTGAGTCCGGTTCTGTTCTAGAGCACCTTCTTCCCCTGAAGAAGCATGCAGTAGAGACTAGTGAGGACTACCTTGTTTCAGACCTTGAGGAGACAGTTTTAGAGGCACCGTCACCACCTCGGCTTACACTTTCTGACGGCTCTACTCTGAGGGAGGATGAGGCACTCCAGCTCGTCTTTGGTTCAGAGTCTGAGGAGGAGGACCCGGACGAGGATCCTGAGGAGGACCCGGACGAGGATCCGGAGGAGGAGCCAGACGAGGACTCTTAGGGTTTTTAGGCCATAGAGGGCAGTTCCGACTCGACTATAGTCTGTTGAGTAGAGCGTCGTAGACGCATGTTAGTAGTAGTAGTTCTTTTGTCCTGTACATAGTCGGATCAATTACTAGTTTTTGTAGTACTCTAACGGATACGAAATTTTATGAATCATTTCCGTTCTAGTACTTTTAGTAAGTACAGAGATGCAGCCTGTTAGTGCACCCAGTAAATATTAGGCAGTCAGCCTAGTTTAGACTAGTAGTAGTCTAACTTTTTGTATAAGTCCTCGTTGGAGGCAGAATTAATATTCTTTTTGATGTATATATATATACATGACCCATGAGAGGGTTTTTTAAGTCAATTCTAAATGGAGGAAAGGGAGAACTACCATCTCAGGTTGAGATAAAAAAAAGACCAAGTAAATGCTATTACATTGTGTAGTGTAGCTAAGCTGCCTGAAGTAAAAGTGCCTAACCATTATGTACATCAAGGAGCTGTATCTGGGTAACAACAGCCTCTTGGGCACGATGCTGATATTGAACATAAGGATGAGGCTGAACCAGAAAAGTATGAAGAAGCACCCATGGGTTCAGATGATGTTGAAGAGCTATGGCAAGAATAGTCAGTTGAGAGGGAACATGTTGAAAAGGAAGTGGCAGACATAAGATGGAAGGCTGAGCTCGACACTACTGAAATCAGAGCGAAAGTAATGAAAGAGGTTGAGAATGCGACTAAGTCAAAACCTTATGAGCCAAAGGCTCCTTACCCAGGACTATTTGCAAAGGATAAGAAAGTACACGAGATGAAAGAACTGACTAAAATGTTTCAAAAGATCGAGGTCAACATACCACTCTTGACCGCCTTACAGTATATGCCCAAGTGTGCCAAGTATTTGAAGGAATTATGCACAAGAAAGATTAAGTACACAGACGATGCAATGTTTTAAGTGAGTGAGAATGTATCTGCAGTGTTGCAAGACACCCCCATGCCGACCAAGTGCATTGACCCAGGGATGTTCTATATTCCCTGCATCATTGGAGATTTGAAGATTGAAAAAGCTATGCTAGATCTTGGAGCATCGATTAATGTCATGCCCAAATCAATGTATGATGATCTAAGGATGGGGCCACTCAAACCTGCAAGGGTGGCTATTCAACTAGCGGATAGATTGACTGTATAGCCTGAAGGGATACTGGAGGACGTCTTGGTCAGGGTAAGGGACCTAATTTTTTAGTGGATTTCTATATTCTGGACATGGGGAGATCGTCGCACAAGGCACCAGTTATGTTATTAGGAAGACCATTCTTGAAGACCGCTCGCACAAGAATCAACTGCGATACGGGAAAACTGACATGTGAGTTCGGAGGAGAAGTAGTGTCATTCGACATTTACAACACAATGAAGCAGCCTATTGACACAGAACTGGTGCATAGCATTGACCATATTAAGCAAATGGTGGATGAGTTCTGGCCACAAATAACAATTGAAGATAAGCTGGATGTAGTTCTTCATATTGAAAAAAGAAGATAGGTTGATGTTGTCAATAGAAAAAGCACCAAAGTTGGAATTGAAATCATTGCCTAGCCACTTGAAGTATATCTACTTGGAAGAAAACGAGATGCTACCAGTAATCATAAGTGTCGAGTTGTCAATTGAGGAAGAAGAACATATGAAAGAAGTCCTGGTGGAGTACAAGTTGGCCATCAGATGGACATTGGCCGATATAAGGGGTATTAACCCCACTGTGTGCAGACATCACATCTTACTTGAGGAGGATGCCGTGCCCATCAGAGATCCTCAAAGAAGGTTGAATCCAGCAATGAAGGAGATAGTGATTAAAGAAATCTTGAAGCTATTGGACCTGGGGATTATCTACCCCATTTCTAACAGTAGATGGGTCAGTCCAGTGCATGTCGTGCCCAAAAAGTCCGGTATTCAAGTGGTAGAGAACGAGCAGAGGGAGATGGTGGCCACGAGGTTACAAACAGGATGGTGAGTTTGCATTGATTACAAGAAGTTGAATCAAAAGACCAAGAAGGATCATTTTCCGCTACCCTTCATTGATGAGATGCTCGAAAGGCTAGCGGGCAACAAGTACTTCTGTTTTCTCGATGGTTACTCGGGCTATATGCAGATCTAGGTCGTGGAGAAAGACCAGGGCAAAACCACCTTCACTTGCCTATTCGCGTATAGAAGAATGTCTTTTTCTCTATGAAACCTCCCTGGTATATTCCAAAGATGTATGATGAGCATATTTTTAGATTTGCTTGAAACATGCATAGAAGTGTTCATGGACGATTTTACTGTCTATGGATCAGATTTCAACAAGTGCTTAAGCAACCTGGAAATGGTGCTGAAAAGATGTGTGGATAAGAGTTTGGTACTCAACTATGAGAATTGCCACTTCATGGTCAAGGAGGGCATAGTCCTTGGTCATGTCATATCAGAATGAGGGATAGAGGTCGACAAGGCCAAGATAGATATCATAGCCAAGTTGCCCCGATCAACATGAAGCAGCTGCGCGGTTTCCTTGGCCACGCAGGATTTTATAGGAGGTTTGTTAAAGATTTTTCTAAGATCGCGCAGCCTATGACAAAGCTATTACAAAGGTGAAGCGGAGTGGAACTTTGATGACAACTGAAAGAAGGCATTCCATACACTAAAGGAAACCTTGGTTTCAGCACCTATCATTCAACCACCGGACTGGAAAATGCCATTTGAGGTGATATGCGATACGAATGACTACACTGTGGGAGTTGTTCTAGGGCAGAAGAGAGGAAAAGTGAAACATGTCATATACTATGCATAGAGAACTCTCAATCCTGCCCAATGCAATTATTCCACCATAAAAAAAGTGTTTGCCTTCGAAAATTTTTGATCATACCTGCTCGGGGGCAAGACCATAGTCTACACTGATCACTCCGTCCTGAAGTTCCTCATGGCCAAGAAGGAAAACAAACCCAGATTGATAAGGTGGATCTTGTTACTTCAGTAATTCGATGTTGAAATCAAGAACAAGGCTGGAGCTCAGAATTTAGTGGTTGATCAACTGAGTCGCATCATCCAACAAGAAGAGATCGAGCCGATCAAGGAGACGTTCTCGGATGAACATCTAGCTCTTGCCCAAGACAACCCAGACCCATGGTATGCTGACTTGTGTAACTATATTGTCTTGGGACGACTTCCAAGCAACCTCCGGCTATACCAAAAGAACAAGTTGAAGGTGGAGAGTCGATATTACATCTAGGATGAACCATATTTGTGGAAAATATGTACCGACCAAGTTATTTGTAGGTGTGTTGATGAGAAGGAACGAGCAAGTATCCTCGCACATTGTCACTCAAAGGTGTGTGGGGGACATTTTGAACCAAAAAGGATGGCAAGGAAGATATTGAATTGTGGATTTTATTGGCTCAATGTATTTAAAAACAGCTTCGAATGGTGCAAACGGTGTGCTCAATGCCAAAAGGAGGGCAACATCGGCAAGCGGAATGAGATGCCCATGACCCTGGTCATGCCTGTGGAAATCTGGGGAAAGGATTTTATGGGACCATTGCCCAACTCGAAAGGAAATCTATACATACTGTTGGTAGTTGACTATGTGTCGAAATGGCTGGAGGCCAAGGTAACATCAACAAACGATTCAAAGGTAGTTGTGGAAATCCTAAATGGCGATATCTTTAGCAGGTTTGGCGTGCCCAGGGCAATCATTAGTGATCAAGGACTACACTTTTGCAATGGAGCTGTAAAAGGGTTAATGAACAGATATGGAGTACATCATAGGATTTCGAATGCTTATCACCCTCAAGCAAATGGTCAAGCTGAATTATGTAATTGCATTGTGAAGGCTGTCTTGAGGAAGACAGTTAGCCTAATAGGAAAGGATTGGAGTCTGTGTCTTGAAGATACATTGTGGGCATACATGACAGTGTTCAAAACCCCATTTAAGATATCGCTCTACAGGATGGTCTTTGGCAAGATGTGCTACTTGCTCATGGAAATAGAACATTGAGCGTATTGGGCTGTTCAGAAAATGAATTATGATTGGGATGAGGCTGGCCAAGCTAGGAAGCTTCAATTGGAGGAACTAGAGGAGATTCGACTCAATTCATATGATAGCTCCGTGTTGTACAAAGAAAGGATGAAGAAAGCTCACGATGTATTAATCAAGGCCAAGAAGTTCGAACCTGGGCAACAGGTGTTGTTATACCAATCTAAGTTCAAACTCATGTCAGGGAAACTATCTACTAAATGGGTTGGTCCGTTCAAAGTACAAGCCACATATCCAAATGGGGCTGTAGAGGTGATGAATACTAACACGAGAAATATTTTCAAGGTCAATGGAGAGAGATTGAAGGCCTTCTTTGGCCAAGCCCTAGAGATACTAGAGGAATACTTGAAATTCCTCTGTCACATGGAGCCCTAACTTGGGCAAGAAGGACGTCGTGCCCACGATGGTAACTAGGGCGCTAACTAGGAGGCAACCTGGTACGTTTTTCTTACTTTTTCTTATTTATTTCATTTTTTTAAAGGGAGGGGGAGGAGGGAAGATAGGGATTAAAATAGCCATAATTTTAATGTTTCTCCATCAAATTTAGGCGTATTTTAATTCCATTATGGGTAGCAATGTCTAACCACAGGATAATAGAAATTTTGCCTTATATATGGTAGTATGTTCGTGACCTGCAGAGAACAGGTATTGGGCGAAAGGAAGAAAGAGGATCTTACACTTTGCATTGAGCAAAGTGTGTGCATAGAAAGGCAAAAGCGGCGCTCTGCGCTAAGCGATTGACTTGGGCAATACAGTTGACGAGACAGTAACTGCCATATCACGTGGGATCTGACAACTGCACCCAAAACCTACCCCTAGCCCTATAACTGCCTGCCACCCTACCAAGTCTATTCCCTCTAACGCTTCCACTTCCCCACGTAAACTATCAATTCAAAAAACAACCATAATCCACCTTCCATCCTCAACTCCCCCAATTTCGGCATTACAGATTTGTAATACCCCGAGCTTTCATAAGTCCTTAAGTGCGTTTTAAATGAGTTAATATGCTCAATTATCAAGTTTTGAGTGATAAAATTTTTCTAAGGAAAACGAAATTTTTTTGAAAAGACTAAAATGCCCCTATGTACTTCAATGTGAACTTATGTGTTTTAATTACTCAAGTTAAGTATGTGATACATTGATTGAGTTTATTTATATGTAATACCCCGGAAAATTCCTACTGCGTTAAAAATTTAAAGTTAATAATAATTATGGCTTTGCACGCCTAAGATCATGAAATTAAATTCTAAGATTTACGGTGAAATCCGTTTCCGAAAATAATTTCCAGAAATCGGACGAATGACTACTGTATTAGGGTTTTCGCGTCCGTAAAGTTTTTCGCCTGGAAACTCGGAATTAAATTCCGTCAGAATTTACATTCACTTTTTCTTCGAGACGAGTTCACCGGAGAAAGTTAATTTTTATGATTTTCCGGACGAATTTTGGACCGTGACGTCTCGACTTTTTCTCGGATTTTTGAAAACGAATTAGTTTTTCCGAGTGCGTAAAATATTTCCAATCTAACGGACGAATTAAATTTCGTCAATTCCGTAACTAACTAGGAAAATATTTTTTGACTTCTAAAACGGAGTTTAAGAGCCGGAAACGAGTTATTTCGTATAAAATTCCCTCGCCAAACACACCCCTAACGAGTCACACTACTTTGTTAGATATTTCTAACAACTTTATGACTCACCATAAGTGAGTCATCACTCCTTCTTCTTCACCTCAATACCGCCATCTCCTCTCCCCATTTCCTCTCTCTTTTCTTCTTCTTTTCTCCTCCATTGAAGCACCTCTCAAGTTCTTTTCAAGATCAAAGCTCCTCCGTCTACCGATCATTTTCATTTCCGAATCCATAATACGAAAGCTAAGAACTTCGTCTATCATTTGAACCGAACAAATCTCTTTTCCCCCATTTTTATTTTTGTTCGAAAATTTGGAGGATGAATAGCATGTGATTTCTTGATCGAATCTTAAATTAGGACGTTTAGAATCGAGTTCTACGGATCAAATCATGAAGAAAATCACACCTACATGTTCTAGGGTATTACCGAAAATTTGTAGAATTTGGGGCTTTTCATTCATGCTCGATTTCTTTGTCGATTGAACGTTAGATTAGTGTTTCTTATGATGTTAATTGATCGTATGAATTGTTTTAGATTTTTCTAAAAATAAAATCCAAAACCTAAGAGACGAAGAAGGCTCGATTTAGGTTAGTAAATGTTATGATATGCTCGATTGTTTAATGGAAATGAGATATACGATACATGAGGTCGAATATATATTAAATTGAGATTTTTCTAAAAATATTAGGTAAAGTATAAGAGACGAAAATCCATAAATAAACCGAGTTTGGTTAATGAGTTAAGGATATGGATCACTTACTAATGAGTCTTGATAGATGTCGGATAATGTTGTAGAATTTAATCGGATTCTATTAACGTTGAAATTTTGGTAAGAAACGAAGCAACGAGCTTAAGTATCGATAGAAAAGTCGAACCAAGAAAATAATTGGATATTAATGAATCTTATCGTTAAAAGAGAAAGTTTGTAGTTGACGACATGTTAATCCGAGTTATGAAATGATAGGTTATAATTGAAACCGAGAAAATAGGAATTGAATTAGGAACTTGATTTGGTTTAGTAATTGGTTAGTTTGAACGACGAGTTTTGATCGTCGTGTTTATAATCAAGAAATGGAAAAGGGTTTATCACGTACAATAATATGAGGTGACTGACTTGGGTCAGTTTTTGTGCAAAAATAAAAGTGTTTAAGCTTTAATCGAACCTAGAAAAGCGTGCGTCGATTTTATCAAGCATTAGGGTTCACTCGGCAGTTCTGGCGACCCTTCACGGAAACTGCGATATCTGCTAGCTCGTTTATCGGAATCGAGATCCGCAAATTGGAGAGTAAACTAGACACTCGTACCTTTCTTTTGGTATAAGATTTGACCCCTGTTTCGCAATTCCCTGCTCTGGACAGACTTACTGACCTCGTGCAGTGCATGTTTAAAATGTAGTTTCTTAAGTTGAATTCTTCTCAACTTAATTTCATTCGATCTTTTAAGTCGTTCCAAGTATCTACTATCATAATTTACTGACCTTAGCGTCAAGTAAGAGTTCTAAATAAGAAATGTTCGATTCTCGTTCCCATTTAATTAAAAGAATCTAGAATAGCGTGCAAAGGCCTAAAAGCTAAGAACACATGAGAACTAATTCAATTTCGATTTCAATTTTTGTTTTCTTATATCGAGTCAATGACTTATCGAAGTTATGATTATTTACGATGAAGGAGGAAGTCAGCACTCGGGATAAGATGAAGGATCAACGACAGAAAACTCGTTTAATAGTTCTGTAACTTATAAGGTGGGCTTTTATTCTATAACAAATAAAATGTGGGTTTTTCCACAACTCGAAAGTAATTCTTTATCGCTTTGATAAACGTGTTTTCAAAGTGATAATCATGGCATAAACTGTTTAAATATTTTATGTGAGTTCTCTTGTACCTATCTGAGTTAATATTCGTATTTTCCAGATTTATTAGTTAACCGCTAGGATGTTAACTATCGATCGGCTCTGAGTTAGCTATTAAGCGCTTTCCAGAGTTAGTGCACTTTGTAACCTGTGGTGTATGTGGTATCTTGTTGAGGGTTAACCAGCCACGGTGAATGAGGATTTGGTCAAGATTCGAACGTAACATACATTAAAAATGCTCGCGAGCTACTTTATGAATAAAAATGCAAATGTTTAATAGGCACGGGCTCCTTTAAATAAAAACCCCGATGCGCTATAAAATGAGATGCCTGTTTATCTATATCTATGAATACGTTTTCGGCAATGTGTCCACTAAGTACTTTCGTACTTAGCCCTGCATATGTTTTCTAAATGTGCACGTTGAAGCGACGGCAACGGTGGATGGTTGAGTTGAGGTCGAATAGAGTTAGAGAAGACTTATGTACTTAGTTCACTATTCCGCTGCATAACTCTAAACTTTGTTGTTTATGTTTAATCACTATAGACTAAGTTCTGTAATTATAACTTAGTTTTTCCTTTTGAGAACTTCGTCGAGTAATCCATCGTGATTAACTCTATCTTTTGGTAATAAAGTCTTGTTCATAGAATTTATGATGCCTCTTATGTATGTTTATTCAGTCATCCCCTTTCTTCCCCGTCTCTTTAATCCATTCCCAGTCGCACCCCGACTTCTGCCATCCCTCGGGATTTGGGGCTGTGACATTATATGAGTTTGAGCATGAGTATGACTTTTGGAGAATTTTGAGAATTTTACTTTTCAGTGAATAGTAACGAGAACCGAGAAAATACTATTCACTGACGAACTTAGAATTTGACCTAATTAGTGTCTTTTGAATCTAGATTTAATTTTAAGACCCCTGAAATATGTTAGAAACTTATCCGAGATCACATGAGAGAGTTATAAGAATTTAGTCCTTAACAGATTAATTAGCCTATTATATTTTAGGTTTTCTTCGTTACATAGAATTTTGACCTAAAAATTAGATAATCGGAATTCTTGATTTATTTAGTGGGACATGAGATAGGTTCGAGATGTTTTTAGTGTCGGAAACGAGATGAGAAGAGATTAGAGCCGTTTTCAGTATAAATGAAATAATACGGACTTTTTATCTGAAAATCTTTCTCAACCGGGTAAAATTATATCTATCAAAGAGGAATCTCTCTCTCTCTCTCTCTCTCTCTCTCTCTCTACCGACCTCTCCCTCATCTCTCTCCTTAATCTCTCTCTAGCTACCCTAAATTCAACACCTATATGGAATCCTAATGATGTTATTATTTTCTTACTAAGCTAAATTCATCATTTTATCATTCATCACCTATCATTCACTCCATCTCTCTCTCAAACTCTCTCTCTCTCTCGAGACTTCACCAAGAAGGAAAAAAGAAGAAAAATTCCTCCCTCTCTTCCCCTCAATACCGTGACACACACACACAACACATAGTGAGAAATTTCTCCATTGAAGCCTCCAAGATCCAAGCTACAAGCTTCTAAGAAAAATCAAGATATCTTCAACCTTTTCAATCTTCCAAATCCTAGTTGTAAAGGTAATTATTCATAAGTCTTTGAGTTCAAAAATTTAATCCAAATCATCTCCAATTTCTTCATAAATTTCGGCACTTAGGCCTTTGAAGAGATGATTAATTTTTGTTTCATTTTTCTTGAGGATTCAAGATGGAATCCACCATGGAAATCAAAGCTCGGATTTGAGCCCTTCAAGCCCTCAATTTCGGCCAAGAGAAATCAAGAGAGGAGCATCGATTTAATTTTCTAAAGTAAGTTTATTTATTTGATTATTTGTATATATGTAATCTCCCTAATCTCTAAAGAAAAAGATGTATGCATGATTTAATTTATGCTTAGGCAAAAATTAGGGTTTTGATTTGAGAATCGAGTGAGGAATCGATAGAAAAATTAAATCCTAGGAATTAATCTATGATCAAAAGAGAAAAGAAATTAAATTCCCTAAAATCTTGTTAAAACCGAAAAATTAAGCAAAAATAGGAAAAATTTGATTTTCTTGAGTATTTGATAATTTGATGTTTGATATGTGTTTATGAGTATATTTTGAATGAGAAAAATTGAGAAAATGCATGCCTAAATTTATATGTGTGTGCTGTGTATTTTGAGGTGTGGAGGAGTATTTTTATTTGATTATTTTGTTGATGAATTGATGATATAATGAGCATGAGATGATTATGAGCATATGATGATTTAAATCCCCTATGATGTTCTTTGAGGAAAAAATTAAGTTTATGCATAATTTTAGAGAAAATGATGTTTATGATGATTTAAAGATTTTGATGATTTTGATAGTATGATGTTTAAGAAGCATGTTGTGTGGAAATTTTGAGTATTAGATGATAGTAGCAATTGTTGAGATGAAAAGAATGAATTTTAAGCATAAAAATGAGGTAAAAATCGAAAGAGATGAGAAAGGAAACCTAGTGTGTGTTCTAGGTGTTCTTGGTGAAAAATATGAGTTTTGATAATGTATTCTTGGTGTTTATTTGAAGATTTAAAGATCATTAAAATTAATTCTAAAAGAAATTAATTATTAAAATAATAAAATATTCAAGATATTTGTTAGAATAAAAATTAATTAGAAAATAAAAGAGAAAAATTATTAATTGAGTAATGAGTCATAAATTGAGAAAGATAAAGAAAAATAATTTCTTCATTAAATAATTAAAGATTAAGAGAAAAAGTTAATCGAGTTAAATAAATCGAGATTAGAGAAATTGATAATCGAGAATTAGATAAAGGAGAATTAGAAGTTATAATAAATGAGAAATAGAAGACGAGATAGAATGAAAGAAATAGAGTTATAAAACGAGTATGAAATTTGAGTCGAGTAATTGAGAATTAAATCGTTTGAATAAACGAGAAATAACGAAAATAGTAAATACTAATTATAGAGTCGAGAATAATAATCTATAATAATTATAGAGTTGAGTATAAGTAATCAACGAGAAGCTTTAAATCAAGTATGAGTTTAATTATCCGAATGATATTAAATTAGTCGAGAAGTTTGAAGTTTAATAATAAAGTTAGAGCAAATTAACTAAAATAAGAATTTCTTCATTAAATAAGAAATAATAGAATATGAGAATAATAGGTTGAGTCGAGCTTAGAAAATAAATACAGAGATAAGTCAAGTAAGAGAAACTATGAGATTAGAATCGAGTAAGAATTATTTGAGCGAATTAAAGTAATTAAATGAGAAATGTTATAAAAAGAGAATAAGATTTAATAAGAGTTATTCTGGAGAATCGAGTCTATAAATAATAAGTGTTTGAGTATTTATTTATAAATATTATGCCGAGAAATGATTATTAGTGATGTTCGAATAAGCCAATCGAGTCTGATTTTCAAATCATTTTAAATTAAAAGAGCCGAGGAAATAATAGCGATAATAATTTAAGATTCGAGTTTTAAGACGAAGTTAAGAGTTGACTTATAAATAGGAAATGAATATTTATATCAATAAGACCTTAATTAAAAAGAAAAGAGAAATAGTAATAGAAGCATAAGTAATAGTACGTATGCGAATACGTATAAGTAGTTGAGAAAAGACGACGTCTTTGGAAATAACGTCGTATATTGAGTTAAGGAATATTAAATGATTATTTGAGCTTTAATTCTAGAAAAACTTTTATTATTTGAATTATTGTCTTTTCCAAAACTAGAGTCGAGTAATGACGAGTAATTGTTAATGTGACTTGAAGTTTGAATCGAGTTTGAGATAATATGTTTGTTTAAATTCCAATTTAAAATTATGATGATTGATTGAAATTCTATGATGAATTAAATTCGTTTGAGTAGACTTATGTGATTAAACATAATTGAATATGCTTAAGTGAATTTATATGCTTGAGTAAAATATCTATACTTTGGTATTAATGAAATGATTGTCCAAATGGTTGAGAATGCCTGCTCATGACGTGAATGATGTTCCTGTAATCGAGTATTTAATTGATAATGTAATACCCCAGAATTTTCGAACGATCTTAAAATTTTAAAGTTAATAATAAAAATGGCTTTGCACGGCTAAGTTTACGATTTTAAATTCTAAGACTAACGGTCAAATCCGTTTCCGAAAATAAATTACGGAAGTTAGCTAGATGACTACTGTATTTAGGGTTATCGCGTACGAAAAATTTTCCGTTCTGGAACTCAGAACGGAAAACCGTCTGATTTTTACATTCACGAAATCGCGATACGAACTTGCCCGAGAAAGTTTGTTTTTATGATTTTTCGGACGAAACTCGGACTGTGTCGTCCCGAGTTTTTGTCGGAATTAAAATTTTAAATATTATTTTCCGATTAAGTTTTATACGTTAGAATTTTTGGTCGAATCGGAATGTGACGATTTTGTGCCGAGCTACATTTTTCGTCGTTCGATTTCCATAACGTCGTACCGCGTCGGAAAAGTGCGTAATTTCTCCTTCCCTCTCCCCCATGACCGACTTCCCTCTCCTCTCTAACTTGATATTTTTCATTTTATATAGTATTAATTTGATGACTAATGATAATACTATTCCTACTTTACACCTATTGCTAATTAGAAATATGTAACATGTTAGTCATCATCTTCCTTACTTCCCTCCCCCCCAAAACCGAACCCACACACACATACAATTACTCTCTCCATTTCTTCCATCACCATTGTTGAAGATCAAGTTCTTGAGCAAGAAATTTCATTCAAGTCTCCATCCAACCATCGATTTCCATTTCTTCCTTTAGTAAAGCTCAAGGTAATTGTCTCCTCTACATTTCTATCCATACCAAATCCTTTTCTTTTTATTTTTCTTTTGGATCGAAAATTTGAGGATGATGAATTAGATGTTGATCTTCGATTAGTGTAATTAGATGTGATTAGATATGAATTCTAGGATTAAAATTGGAAGAAAATCAAGAGCCATAATTCCTCTTAAACACCGAAATTTTAGGGCTTGGGTTGTCACAGCCCCAAATCCCGAGGGACGGCAGAAGTCGGGGTGCGACTGGGGTTGGATTAAAGAAGCGGGGAAGAAGGGGGCTAATTGACTAAACATACATGAAAAACATCGATAAACCATGAATAAGACTTGAATATAAATAAGAAAGAGTTAATCCCTAAGGATTACTCGACAAAAGTACAATAAAGAAGCTAAGTTCATATTTACAGACTTAGACTACTGAGTATTGTTCAAAAAGTACATCTCCAAAAGAAATTCAGAGTTTGGCAGCGGAAGGGTTCTAACTAAGCATCCTATCCTTTAACTCAACATCAACCGTCGCCGCTCACCGTCGCTTCAACCTGCACATTTAGAAAATAATGCAGGGCTAAGTACAAACGTACTTAGTAGGCACGATGCCGAAATCATAATCATAAATATAGACAAATATGGCATTTCATAAGCGCAGCACATCGGAGTTTTATTGAAAGAATCTGTGTCTACTAAACATTTTCTGACTTTTTCTCATAAATCACTCGCGCGAGCATTTTCTGACTAATGTTACGTTCAATCTTGACCAATTCTAATTCACTGTGGCTGGTACCCCTCAATAGGATATCACATACACCACATGTTATAAAGTGCACCAACTCTGGAAAGCACTTAGCAGCTAACTCAGAGCCGATCGTTAGTTAATCTAGTTAGACTAACTCTAAATCTGGAAAACACGAATGTTGACTCAGATAGGTACAAGAGAACTCACATAAAACATAAAACAGTTCATGCCATAATATCACTTTGAAAACACAGATATCAAAGCGATAAAGAAAGATTTTCCGAGCATTGCTCGTTTTATTTTGTATATAAAAGCCCACCTTGATTTACAAAACTTAAAGCAAAAGCTTCCAACTTTGGATCTTCCATCCCTTCTCTACAGTTGGCTTCCTCCTTCATCGTAAAATAAACATACTTAAAATCGGGTCGTAAAAGATAAACGATTAAAGAGAATCGAAGAGGTTTTAGTTGTTTCATTCTTTAGGCATTTGCACGCTTCCTAGATTCGTTTTACTTAAACGGGAAACGAGACTCGTACCAATCTCGTTTAGAACTCGGAAGATCTCATACTCGACTCTCAGGTCAGTAGAGAAGGTAGTCGATATCTTAATACGACTTTAAAGATTATAAGAAACTAAGTTGGAAAGAATCAACTTAGGCGATTTACGTTTTAGTCCATTGAACAATTTATGAAATTTCTCGTTTATTACTTCTTTAATGAAAGGATAAGAGATAAGATCTCGACTGGTTTTCAGCACTCAAGGCTCTGTACTTGACTCTAGGGTCAGAAGAGAGATATTCGTTAGATAAAACGGCTTAAACGATCGAAAGAAACTAAGTTGTGAACTAAACAACTTAGAGAACAAGAAACTGAATTTTCACTGCGCAGACCAGTAACTCTGGAGGCTGTCCAGAACAGAGGATTTGGAAACATGGGATGAGCCCTATACCATTAGAAAGCTTAGGAATTCTAGTTCGCGCTCCATTTTACGGATCACAAATCCGATAAACGAGCTGGAAGTTACTACAGTTTCCGGCGAGGGTCGCAAAACTGCCGTGAAAACCCTAATTGCTTGATAAGTTCGACGTATAACGTCTTAGGTTCGTTCTAAGCTCTCGTATTCATTTTTTTTTAGAAACTGGACTCTCAAGGCAGTTATCACGTACTTCCGTACGTGACAAACTCCTTCTCAAAACTCACTCAAAAGCACGACGTTCTAACGTCGGATTTCAACTAACAATTACTAAACCAACAAAAATTCAAAACGCGTTCTAATTCTCGACTATAACTATAGCCCACATTATATCAACTCGAAAGCTTATAACGTCAGCTAGAAAGTTGTTCTAAATTCCATTATAAACAATAATATCAAAATAGAATTTGTAATGCCCCGTAAATTCCTTACGTTCTAAAAAGTTTAAAGTTAGTTAAATAAATGGCTTTGCACGCCTAAATTTAAAATTTTTGAATTCTAAGACTAACGGTCGAATCCGTTATTAAAAATAAATTACGGGGGTCAGCTAGATGACTTCTGTATTTAGGATTAGAGCGTACGAAAAGTTTTAGTTCGTAAGCTTAGAACGAAAAACTGTTTAATTTTACGTTTGCAAAATCGCAAATACGAACACGCTGAGAAAGTTTGTTTTTACGTTTTTCCGGACGAAACTCGGACTTGTCGTCCCGAGTTTTTGTCAAAATAAATTTTATAAATTTATTTTCTAATTAAGTTCATACGTTAGAATTTTTAAGTCAAATCGAATCGCGATGATTTTTGTACCGAACAACGTTTTTCGTTGTTCGTTTTTCCGTAACGTCGGATTGCGCCGGAAAAACCGTACCCTCCTAACCCCATGCATGCAGCCGCCACCTCACATGCTTAGGTGTAACCATGCATGTTGACTTAATTAACTAAGTGACACCTAAGCTACACTTTACACCATTCAATTTTTTTTCATCATTTCATCACCTAAGACAAAACCTTTTCCATCTCTCTCTCTCCACTCTCTCTCTCGGCAACTCTCTCCCTCTCTCCCTCAACTTCATCTTCTCCACCTCTATTCTCCATTGAAGACACCTTCAAAGCTTGAAGAAAGAACACAAGTCCTTAATTCATCCAACAAAACATCATACATCCTTTGTTAATTCTCTAGGTATTTTCATCCTCTACAATCCTATCCATTTAGTTTCCATTTCTTTTCTTCTTCTTTTTGTTCGAAATTTTGGAGGTTTGGTATGGATGTTTTGATCTTAGAATAATGTAATTAGATGTGTTAGATAGATTAATTATGGATTAAAAATGATCAAAACCAAGAATCCTAAAACTTTTGTCAATGCAGAATTTTTTGGGAAAATGATAGAATTTCTAATTTTCTTCTTTTAATCATGGATTCATGTTTAGTAGATGCTTAATTAGTGTTTGGAATGAAAAGGGATTGAAAGCCCTATATTATTATGAAATTCAATTAGGGTTTGAATTATAAATTAGGGGGTTTTTGCATGTTAGTTGTTTTTGGAATTGCAAGTGATTAATAGTTGTGATAATAGTTTGATTAGTGAATAAATGATGTTAATTAGAGAAGAAAATCATCCCCTTAATATATGTTTAAAACCAGAAAATTATAAAGTAAATAAGGGTTTATACATGTTTGATATTAAGTGATGATTTGTTAGTTGATTGTGTTGCAAATCATACTAGTTGATTATAGAAGTTAATTGGAAATTTTCTAAAAATGTTTAATGAAATGTAAGAGACTAAAATCACCTTATAAACTGAGTTATAAAGATGTTAAGATGTGTTTGCATGCACGAAAATGGGTTATAGTTGTAATCGAGAACTAGAATGCGTTTGGATTTTCTTTGTTGGTTTAGTAATTGATAGTTGAAATCCGACGTTAGAACGTCGTGCTTTTGAGTAAGTTGAAAAAGGAGATTGACACGTACGGAGGTACGTGATGACTGCCTTAGAGTCCAGTTTCTAAAAAAGTTGAATACGAGAATTTAAAACGAACCTAAAACGTTATACGGCGAACTTATCAATCAATTAGGGTTTCCACGGCAGTTTTGCGACCCTCGCCGGAAACTGTTATAACTTCCAGCTCGTTTATCGGATTTGTGATCCGTAAATTGGAGAGCGAACTAGACTTCCTAAGCTTTCTAATGGTACAGGGCTCACCCCCTTTTTTCAAGTCCTCTGTTCTGGACAGCCTCCATAGTTACTGGACTGTGCAGTGAATTTTCAGTTTCTTGTTTTCTAAGTTTTTTAGTTCACAACTTAGCTTCTTTCAATCGTTTAAGCCGTTTTTATCTATCGAACATCTACCTACTGACCCTAGAGTCAAGTATAGGACCTTGAGTGATGAAAACCAGTCGAGATCATATATTTTATCCTTTCATTAAAGAAGTAATAAACGAGAACTTTCATAAGTCGTGAAATGAGCTATAAAGTAAATCGCCTAAGTTGATCCTTTCCAACTTAGTTTCTTTTAATCTTTAAAGTCGTATTAGGATACCGACTACCATCTCTACTGACCCGAGAGTCGAGTATGAGATCTTCCAAGGTCTAACGAGATTAATATGAGTCTCGTTTCCCGTTTAAGTAAAACGAATTAATTAAGCGTGCAAATGCCTAAAGAATAAAACAACTTAAACCTTCTTCGATTCTTTTTAATCGATTATCGTTACGACCCGTTCTTCAGTATATTTATTTTACGATGAAGGAGGAAGCCAACTGTGAAGAAAGGACGAAAGATCCGAAGTTGGAAGCGTTTGCTTTAAGTTCTGTATTTATAAGGTGGGCTTTTATCTATATCAAATAAAATGTGGGTTTTTCCACAACTCGAAAGTATTATTTATCGCTTTGATAATTGTGTTTTCAAAGTGATAATCTTGGCATAAACTGTTTCAACTGTTTTATGTGAGTTCTCTTGTACCTATCTGAGTTAACATTCGTGTTTTCCAGATTTCTGAGTTAACCTTCGGGTTTTCCAGACTTTTAGAGTTAGTCTACTTTAGATTAACTAACGATCGGCTCTGAGTTAGCTGCTAAGTGCTTTCCAGAGTTAGTGCACTTTGTAACCTGTGGTGTATGTGGTATCCTGTTGAGGGGTAGCCAGCCACGGTGAATTAGTAGTGGTCAAGATTGAACATAGCATACCTGAAAATACTCGGCAGAGTGATTTATGAGAAAAAGTTAGAAAATGTTTAGTAGGCACGGGCCTTTTCAACAAAACCCCGATGCGCTACGGTTATAATATGCTAGATTATTTATACAAATGACTATGATTTCGGCATCGTGCCCACTAAGTACGTTTGTACTTAGCCCTGCATTGCTTTCTAAATGTGCAGGTTGAAGCGACGGTGAGCGGCGACGGTTGATGTTGAGTTGAAAGATAGGTTGCTTTAGTTAGAACTCTTCCGCTGCAGAACTCTGAACCTTTTGGGATGTACACTTTGAACAATTCTCAGTAGTCTAAGTCTGTAATTATGAACTTAGCTTCTTTGTACTTTTGTCGAGTAATCCTTAGGGATTAACTCTTTCTTATCTATATTAAAGTCTTGTTCATGGTTTAATGATGTCTTTTCATGTATGTTTAGTCAGTTAGCCCCCTTCTTCCCCTCTTCTTTAATCCAACCCCAGTCGCACCTCGGCTTCTGCCGTCCCTCGGGATTTGGGGCTGTGACAGAGTGGTATCAGAGCAGTGTTCGTTTTCTGCTCTGCTTCTGAGTCAATCTTCTAGTATGAGTTAGTGTGAGTCATTCTTTCTTAGTATGAGTCATTCCTTCTAGTAATATCACAAGAGTGATATATATATATATACAAGTCTTCCTTCGAGCAATAATATAGAGTATTCATTTGCACTCTATATCGAGTCTTCTTTCGAGTCATAAGATACGGTATTTGTGTATACTCTGGATTAGAGTCATCTTTCAAGTATAAGATAAGAGTTAAATTATAAAGCTAAGATTGAGAACGTAGAAGTCAACTCAACCGCCCGCTACGTCGACTCAACAAGGAAAAGGAAAGAATTTAATAATATGATTTCTTTTAACAAGAAATTCTATGAACAAGTATGCAAATGAGATTAAGAATGAGAATGAGTTGTGTTCCGAAATTAAGAATTTTATGGAAGTAAAATTTTTATACTTTATGAGATTGAGTGATAGTACGAGTACTATCCTATGTGATTATGTGATAGCACTAGTGCTATGTTATGTGAAATTATTTGTGAAATAATTTCTTTTGTTTGAAAATATTTTGATGCACAAGAATTTAGAAGGATTATAAGGAATTTTCCCGGTTCAATGAGAACGTAGACTTGAAACCTAAGAACTTTCCGGTTCTTCGAAAACTTAGACGTTTTTAAGAAACGTTATTTCAAATGATTTCGAAAGGAGATCCCTAACGCGAGAAGGACTTCCTCTGATGAATGTCACGTGCGCTTAGTGACATGAATAAAGACTCGGCAAAGTCGATCTTTATTTTACAACCCGATAAGAATTTCCTTCGAGGGAAATGAAATAAATAATGTTAAAATAAAGTAAATATGTACGAAAGGAACGAAAGAAACATATAGACGTGTGAGAAAAACGTGACTCCAAATTATTCGAGAAAAGGTTGAAACAAGAAGGATAAATTGAAATAAACGGAAGAGCCGAATGTTACCTTAGTTGTAAGGGCATGAACAAAGTCCCTTGGAGATGGCTTTGTTTTACTTATTAGGAGCCGTCCAAGTATTCGAATAGCTTAAAATGGTATTTTCCTCTAGAAGATTAAGTATTCCGAGCTAAATTGGAGAATTTCCAAAGATTTCTTTTAAAAAGTAGTTGTGTGTGCAATTCGAGAAATTGCTGCTCGATTTAGAAAAGTAAAATCTGTATGAAGTAATCAATAGAGCGAGACAGAAGTTCCATGTGATTGAGGGACTGTTATATGGACCTGATCAATCCACATAATAAGAAACTCAGTAATATGGGTCTTATGCCCTGCTAGTAAAACCTTTTTAATATGATATAAGTGGTTTAAAGAAACGAATATTACTTACGTATAAGTATCTTATAACGACGTCGTTCCTTTCCTTTTCGTTTCTTTTTATAGTGCTCGCCTCGTTCGAACCTTGTGAAGAGAATTGTTTTACTATTAGGAGTCAAGCACGACGCTTGATTAAATTTTCTAACGACCGCTCGTTTTTAGCATTGACAAATAGAACTTGTTCTAAAAAGTTATTCTTAGGATATATTCCTTTTCTCCATTGGAATTTATATATATATACTTCGTCCTTGAACAAAGAATACGACACGTATGAGTATTATGATTAGTAAACGACAAAGTCTTTTGTAAATGAATGTTGCTTTCGCATAAGTAACATGAACAAAGTATACGTGCTTTGTTTTAAAGAATCGATAAGAAATTTTTTTTTTCCTTGAGAAAGAGATAAAGGATTAATGAAAGAAAGTAAGGAATTAAAGTAAGAAATTAAAAGAATGAGATAAGAAATGAGAATAAAACCTTGAAATTTTGTTTCTATATATTGTGAGTACGAGAGCAATTTTCTGTAAAATTTGCTAAATGTCTAAGATAAGTTGTCAGATTAAGTGTGGCAATATTACAATTGAATAAGGAGTATTCATTTTGTAATTTAAGATTTTCCGTAAGATAAGGTACCATCTTACCGTTACTGATCCGTGTTTCTTAAAACACTTTGTAGGATGACTTCCAGTAGTGACACGGCTTCAGAGAATCAATCCCCGCCACAGCGTACTTGGGCAGATCGGTTATTAGATAGGTATAGAGATTATGAGGCAAACCCAAGACACGACGTAGGACAAAGGATTAGTTACTTCTCGTCAGTTTATTATCCAGTCCGGCATACTATTCCAGAGAATCAGGCTATACTTGACTTGGTTAGTCGTCTACCAGAGGAATGGCGTGGTTGGGCACACGACACGGCATGGTACTACCTTGGGATGTTTGAAAACGATATAGAGCCAACAGGTAATTACAATGGATTCGCTTTAGAGGTGCACAGGCGTTTCTTCGAGAGCAGACATATAGCATCATACCCAGTTCAGGCGCATCCTCCCTATACTCATTTTCTGGCAGATTCAGAGTTAGAGCACGATAAGATAGGTCCAGAGGTGATTGCACAGTTGGAGATCCCTTCAGTGATGGTACCCAGTGAGGGCATAAGGGAATTGGCTACAGAGACAGCGGATGGCCTAGGGTTACCCGCTGCTTTTCAGCATGAGCCTTCTATGAGAGTGCAAGGACCATTTCAGTCAGGACCAGAGTATTTAGACACGGCCGCCCTATTACAGTTTCCATCATCTTACAGATCCCTTGATGAGATTTGTGCGGAGTTGGCTAGGGTTCGGGCTGAGTTTGAGGCAGGACCGTTCAGGGTCCATTCCAGAGAGGAGTACGAGTCCGGTTCACTTCCCGACCACTTGCTGCCTCTGAAGAAGCGGGCATTAGTGACCTGCTGGGACTACCCGGTTTCAGATTCAGAGATGACAGTTTCAGATGTACCTGCACCACCATCACTTACACTTGCGGATGGCACTACTTTGAGAGTTGACGAGGCACTTAAATTTGCTATCGGTTCAGAGTCAGACGATGAGGACCCGGATGAGGATCCGGAAAAGGACACTGATGAGGATTCGGATGAGAATCCGGATAAGAACCCTGAGGAGGGTTAAGCCATGGTGGGCATTAGTGACTCGACCGTAGTTTGTTAAGCTAGGCGTCAGAGACGCATAGTAGCATAGTAGCCTTTAGTTGTACATAGTCGGATCAGTAACTAGATAGTTTTGTAGTACTCCAACGGATACAAATATTTTATGAATCGTTCCCGTTCTAGTACTTTCAGTAGTACGGTAATGCAATATGTTAGTGCATTCTGTACACATAGGCAGTTAGTCTAATTTAGACTCGTTTCCTTGTTAAAAGGCACAACTAACATAATCTTTTGATGTATATATATAATATACATGACCCATTAGAGGGTTTTAGTCACAAGAAGTTTCATATGAATCGTATAACTAAACCAGAATATTAAAAAAAAACTCGTGTAACGGGAGTTTAATTTAACCTTGAAGGTTAAAAGTTGAGAGAAATAGAGTCAAAGTTATTTTGTTATTCTTGTTTATGTGAAAGTATTAAGTGGGGAAAGAAAAGGGTTAGTGAGAAAATGAAGGCTTAGAAACAAGTGCTAATAAAAAAAAATAAAAATTTTATCTTACAATCTTAAAAATGTCGCTGAGAGCTGTTAACGATCGAAGAGGACCTGATAGTCCTAGAGAGTCTGATAAAGGTCAAGAACAACGTATAAGAGAGGAAAGACAAAAACACCCAAAAATCTTTTCACTTCCCCTATCTCCTCAACGTCATAGCATTGAGGATTTATTCTTCGGAAGCAAACCACCATATTTCGATGGATCTAGTAATCCGAGTGAGGCCAAGCAATGGATACATACTATAGAGAGAATTTTTGAACCAATTAGACTTAATGATGAAGAGCGCCTAGCATGCGCTGGGTATCAGCTAACCGGACCAGCATAATATTGGTGGAAAACTAGACAGAGACTTATGCCTGTAGAACAAGCGGCTCTAACCACCTAGAATGATTTTAAGAAGGCATATTATGAAAAGTATGTAACCGACCAAGTCGAGGCTGAGGAGGAAATAGCAAGGAAGCTTCAGGGAGAACTTAAGTATGATCTGGGAATAGCAGTAGCTAGACAGGAAGGATTGAGTTATGCTGAACTACTAGAACGAGTCCGAGAAATAGAGGCAGTAGTGCCTAGTAAGGAAAAGATAGTATTGCCCACATCAGCACCAAACCAAACTTCAACCCAAAATCGTCTCAACAATAATATCAACGATAAAGGAAAAAGGAAATCGGAAGGGAGTAGTAGTAATTGTTACCAGTACCGCAACAAGCAAGGAAAACAGAATAGCACTCGACAGGGTTTCCACCAACCAGGGAAAGGAAGTAACTATGGAAAGAAAGTAAGACAAAAGAGTAAGCCGCAGAAAAATGAACAATCCAGTCAAGGCAAGAGAAGCCATCTACTAGGACAGCTGCAAGGGCAGCCAAGGAACAGTAACCAAAAAAAAAAAAAAAAATCACTAATCCAGATTACCCTAAGTGTAATAAGGAACACCCTGGTGTTTGTTTAGCAAAAACTAATGTTTGCTTTAACTATGGACGTAAGAGGCATGTTAAGAGGGATTGTCCTGAGCCGTGGCAAGCAGTAGAACATAAACGAGAATTTTCTACTTGTTCTAGATGTGGTAAGAAGCATGAGGGTGCGTGTTTGGCAAACACGGATAAATGTTTTAATTGTGGGCAGACGGGGCATATAAGAAAGAGTTGTCCGACGCTGCTCCGGACGGCAAAACCAAATCAGTACGGCCAGCTTCAACCATTAAATGCCATTCAAGTCCAGTTACAGCCACAACTAATGCAATCACAACAGAATGCGAACGCATACATGATTAGGCAGGAGAGACTTAATGAAGGAAAGGGAAATCTGGCGGATATTGGACGAACCTTATAAATTACCCTACCATAAATTTTTGCTTCGTTTTAGAACCTTACATTCGGGTATAATTAGTACCTAATAACCTTTAGGAGTATAACTAGGACGCTCTAATTGTGAAATTGGAACAATTACGCTTTAGGGAGTATTGATGACCTCAGAGAGTTAACCCCTTAGTTTCATTAAACAATCGATTGGGAAGTAATAAAATGCACTATATATATAAATTTAGGAAAAGACTAGTTGTTTGAGAATTACCATGATTCTCGACAACGAGAGAAAAATCTCTTTTAAAAAAAAATCCCAAATAGAGAACCTACAGAATTATATGAAATATTATCTGATTTATCACCAGATTGACGCGTAGGTTTCACGATCGACTTAGAACTACAAGTAGCTCCCAAATCAAAGGTTTTATGTAGAATGGTATCAAAGGAGTTAGAGGAGCTTAAGATTCAACTGCAAGAGTTGTTAGATGACGATTTCTTTAGACAAACGTTTTCACCATGGAAAATATTTTAGATGTTCATCATCAAAGAAAGATGATTCTGCAAGAATGTATATAGGCTGTCAAAAATTAAATAAAGATAACCCTTAAAAGTAAGTATCCTTTAACGAGAATAGAAGACCCCTGATACACTTAAAAAGGGAACAAGTACAATTGTGAGGATAGACTTAAGGTCTAAGCATTTTTTTTTTTGTTAAAGGATAAACTGGTGATATGCCCAAAAATTCTCTTTCAAACCAGATAAAACTACTACAAATACTTAGTTATGCTGTTAGTTGGCTAGTGCTCCGTAGTATTCATGAACCACATGAATAGAATTTTTCCACCTAAATTTAGAAAAGAATTCATTTTAGTATTTATCAACGACAATTTCAGTTACCCTAAGAGTGAGGATGAACACAAAGAACACATACGAATAATACTAGAAATACTTAGAGTCGAGAAACTAGATGCCAAGTTCAGAAGAGCAAGTTCGAGTGAAGAAGAAATAATTCTTGGACATATAGTGTCGACAGAAGATGTTAAGACAGATTCATGCCAAGGTAGAGGCAGTACTCAAATGATAAATCGCCTACCAGTCTGAATGAAATAAGAAGTTTCCCAAGTTGGACAATTATAATAGAAGTTTCGATTAATTTTTTTTTTTTATAATTACTAAGACTTATGACACAACTACATAGAAGAAAAGAATAAATGTACAGACAATTGTGAAATAGGAATGCAGACGTTCTAGGAAAAGTTGATCATTACCCCAGATCTAGCCCTCCCAAAAACGATAAGGAATACGAGATAGATGTTAACGCTACTAAGAATGAGATAGTATGATATAAATGCAAAATGAGAAAGTGATAGCTTACGCTCCACGACACATTAATCCCAGGAAATTGAATATCCAACCTACGACTTAGAACTTGCAGCCGTAAAGCTTGCATTGAAAATTTGAACACACCATCTATATGGTTCAAGGGATGAGATCTTCACAGATCATAAGAATTAGGAGCGTGTATTCAAGCAAAGGAATTAACATAAGACAAAGGAGATAGCTCGAACTAGTAAAATATTACGTTTGTGAAAATAATTACTATCTAGGTAAAGTTAAGAATAAGAATAGACACGCTAAGTCGTAAGACTCCAACTAAGTTTAGGTATCTTTTCGTCGGAAAAGAAACGCTTATACAAGGATTCGAGAAGATAGATATAGAAAAATGCATGATGCATCAGCATCGATCGTAGGGCGAATAGCGGCACAAGTAGCTATATCAAATTACGAGAAAGGTTATAAGTATCAAGAGAAAGGACGAGTCAATGGATAAGCCTTGACTAAGGATAAGAATGGTTAAACCAGACAACGACTCTGAAACAACGAGATGGTTGTAGGTTACAAGGCAGAAAAGTCAGATAGCAAACCTAACTTTAGTACCCCTTCTCACTTCCAGTTGGATGGACAATCCGAGAAAACGATTCAGGTATTCGTTGATGTGCTAAGAACAATAATAATAGCCGAAGAGTGAATTAAAGAACACATAGCCAACAACCGAATTGTTAAAACAATAACTATTAAGCTACGATAGGTATTACGACTTACGAGACCTTGTAGAAGGAAAAGATTTACATAGCTGCCTTATTGCTATAAGGTAGGTGAAAGTAAAAAAAAAAAAAAAAAAAAATTTAGGACCAAATGCAGTCAATGAAATGACCGAGATCATTCGATAGATTCGAGTCAGAAGAAAACAAGTTTTAAAGAAGACAAAAGTCCTAAGTATATACAACAATTCGAATTTAATAAACGAGAAGGAAAATAAAAGCTCCTTAAGTTTTCTCTGTTAATGAGAAACGTTAGTTTCGTATCAAGTTCAGACTTGACAAAAATCTAAATAATTAGTAAGTAACTTGGGAAAGATAGTTCCAATACGAATAGTTATGGCTTTATCGCCAAGTTTATGAAATACTCATTTTAAGTATATCTCATTTCGAGAAAGTAACATAGATTCGTTTTTATACACGAAGTTCTATCAGTAAGACGTCGTTCTTGAAATCGACTAAATTTATTAGGAAAGATCGAAAGCGATCTTAGATCGAAAAGAGTAAAAGTTAAAAAGCAAGTCGGGACGAATAGTAATAGCATTATAAGATCATCACAGGCAAGAGAAAATCATGTCAAGTAAGAAGTACTTCAAGCAGTTATAGAGGGAAGCAAATTTCGGGACAAAATTTTTCGTAAGGGGGGTAGGATGTAATGCCCCGTAAATTCCTTACGTTCTAAAAAGTTTAAAGTTAGTTAAATAAATGGCTTTGCACGCCTAAATTTAAAATTTTTGAATTCTAAGACTAACGGTCGAATCCGTTATTAAAAATAAATTACGGGGGTCAGCTAGATGACTTCTGTATTTAGGGTTAGAGCGTACGAAAAGTTTTAGTTCGTAAGCTTAGAACGAAAAACTGTTTAATTTTACGTTTGCAAAATCGCAAATACGAACACGCCGAGAAAATTTGTTTTTACGTTTTTTCGGACGAAACTCGGACTTGTCGTCCCGAGTTTTTGTCAAAATAAATTTTATAAATTTATTTTCTAATTAAGTTCATACGTTAGAATTTTTAAGTCAAATCGAATCGCGATGATTTTTGTACCGAACAACGTTTTTCGTTGTTCGTTTTTTCCGTAACGTCGGATCGCGCCGGAAAAACCGTACCCTCCTAACCCCATGCATGCAGCCGCCACCTCACATGCTTAGGTGTAACCATGCATGTTGACTTAATTAACTAAGTGACACCTAAGCTACACTTTACACCATTCAATTTTTTTTCATCATTTCATCACCTAAGACAAAACCTTTTCCATCTCTCTCTCTCCACTCTCTCTCTCGGCAACTCTCTCCCTCTCTCCCTCAACTTCATCTTCTCCACCTCTATTCTCCATTGAAGACACCTTCAAAGCTTGAAGAAAGAACACAAGTCCTTAATTCATCCAACAAAACATCATACATCCTTTGTTAATTCTCTAGGTATTTTCATCCTCTACAATCCTATCCATTTAGTTTCCATTTCTTTTCTTCTTCTTTTTGTTCGAAATTTTGGAGGTTTGGTATGGATGTTTTGATCTTATAATAATGTAATTAGATGTGTTAGATAGATTAATTATGGATTAAAAATGATCAAAACCAAGAATCCTAAAACTTTTGTCAATGCAGAATTTTTTGGGAAAATGATAGAATTTCTAATTTTCTTCTTTTAATCATGGATTCATGTTTAGTAGATGCTTAATTAGTGTTTGGAATGAAAAGGGATTGAAAGCCCTATGTTATTATGAAATTCAATTAGGGTTTGAATTATAAATTAGGGGGTTTTTGCATGTTAGTTGTTTTTGGAATTGCAAGTGATTAATAGTTGTGATAATAGTTTGATTAGTGAATAAATGATGTTAATTAGAGAAGAAAATCATCCCCTTAATATATGTTTAAAACCAGAAAATTATAAAGTAAATAAGGGTTTATACATGTTTGATATTAAGTGATGATTTGTTAGTTGATTGTGTTGCAAATCATACTAGTTGATTATAGAAGTTAATTGGAAATTTTCTAAAAATATTTAATGAAATGTAAGAGACTAAAATCACCTTATAAACTGAGTTATAAAGATGTTAAGATGTGTTTGCATGCACGAAAATGGGTTATAGTTGTAATCGAGAACTAGAATGCGTTTGGATTTTCTTTGTTGGTTTAGTAATTGATAGTTGAAATCCGACGTTAGAACGTCGTGCTTTTGAGTAAGTTGAAAAAGGAGATTGACACGTACGGAGGTACGTGATGACTGCCTTAGAGTCCAGTTTCTAAAAAAGTTGAATACGAGAATTTAAAACGAACCTAAAACGTTATACGGCGAACTTATCAATCAATTAGGGTTTCCACGGCAGTTTTGCGACCCTCGCCGGAAACTGTTATAACTTCCAGCTCGTTTATCGGATTTGTGATCCGTAAATTGGAGAGCGAACTAGACTTCCTAAGCTTTCTAATGGTACAGGGCTCACCCCCTGTTTCCAAGTCCTCTGTTCTGGACAGCCTCCATAGTTACTGGACTGTGCAGTGAATTTTCAGTTTCTTGTTTTCTAAGTTTTTTAGTTCACAACTTAGCTTCTTTCAATCGTTTAAGCCGTTTTTATCTATCGAACATCTACCTACTGACCCTAGAGTCAAGTATAGGACCTTGAGTGATGAAAACCAGTCGAGATCATATATTTTATCCTTTCATTAAAGAAGTAATAAACGAGAACTTTCATAAGTCGTGAAATGAGCTATAAAGTAAATCGCCTAAGTTGATCCTTTCCAACTTAGTTTCTTTTAATCTTTAAAGTCGTATTAGGATATCGACTACCATCTCTACTGACCCGAGAGTCGAGTATGAGATCTTCCAAGTTCTAACGAGATTAATACGAGTCTCGTTTCCCGTTTAAGTAAAACGAATTAATTAAGCGTGCAAATGCCTAAAGAATAAAACAACTTAAACCTTCTTCGATTCTTTTTAATCGATTATCGTTACGACCCGTTCTTCAGTATATTTATTTTACGATGAAGGAGGAAGCCAACTGTGAAGAAAGGACGAAAGATCCGAAGTTGGAAGCGTTTGCTTTAAGTTCTGTATTTATAAGGTGGGCTTTTATCTATATCAAATAAAATGTGGGTTTTTCCACAACTCGAAAGAATTATTTATCGCTTTGATAATTGTGTTTTCAAAGTGATAATCTTGGCATAAACTGTTTCAACTGTTTTATGTGAGTTCTCTTGTACCTATCTGAGTTAACATTCGTGTTTTCCAGATTTCTGAGTTAACCTTCGGGTTTTCCAGACTTTTAGAGTTAGTCTACTTTAGATTAACTAACGATCGGCTCTGAGTTAGCTGCTAAGTGCTTTCCAGAGTTAGTGCACTTTGTAACCTGTGGTGTATGTGGTATCCTGTTGAGGGGTAGCCAGCCACGGTGAATTAGTAGTGGTCAAGATTGAACATAGCATACCTGAAAATACTCGGCAGAGTGATTTATGAGAAAAAGTTAGAAAATGTTTAGTAGGCACGGGCCTTTTCAACAAAACCCCGATGCGCTACGGTTATAATATGCTAGATTATTTATACAAATGACTATGATTTCGGCATCGTGCCCACTAAGTACGTTTGTACTTAGCCCTGCATTGCTTTCTAAATGTGCAGGTTGAAGCGACGGTGAGCGGCGACGGTTGATGTTGAGTTGAAAGATAGGTTGCTTTAGTTAGAACTCTTCCGCTGCAGAACTCTGAACCTTTTGGGATGTACACTTTGAACAATTCTCAGTAGTCTAAGTCTGTAATTATGAACTTAGCTTCTTTGTACTTTTGTCTAGTAATCCTTAGGGATTAACTCTTTCTTATCTATATTAAAGTCTTGGTCATGGTTTAATGATGTCTTTTCATGTATGTTTAGTCAGTTAGCCCCCTTCTTCCCCGCTTCTTTAATCCAACCCCAGTCGCACCCCGGCTTCTTCCGTCCCTCGGGATTTGGGGCTGTGACAAAATTCCCATCCGACTTCTCGATTATTAGCTACGACTAAAGGTTCGTCTCTTACGCGTTTTTTCAAAGTTGTCGGATTTCGTTCAAATTTTACGACGTTAAACTACGTCTAACGTGAATCATTTTCATGCATGCAAACATATCATAATATCATTATAACTCAACTTATAAGGTGATCTTTATCTCTTATGTTTCATTAAACATTTTTAGAAAATTCTCAATTAAATTCTATAATCAACTAACATGATTTGCAACATAATTTAACCAACAATTCATCACTTATATCAACATGTGGAAACCCCTAATTACTCTATAAATTTCTGTTTTTATAAAGATGTTAAGGGGGTGATTTTCTTCTCCAATTAACTACATTTATTTACTAATCAATCTCTTATATCATCAAATAATCAATTGCAAAAAACAATTATCAACTGACATGCATAAACCCCTAAATTCAACTCAAATTTTAATTGAAATTTCACAAACACACATAAGACTTTTGATTCCTTTTCATTCTAATCACTAATTAAACATCTATTAAACAAGAATCAACCATCAAAAGAAGAAAATTAAAAATCCTACAATTTACCCAAAAATTTCGGTACTAACATAGATATTAGGGTTCTTATTTTTGTTCCATTTTAATCCCTAATTATCATATCTAATACCTCTAATTTCATTATTCCAAGATCAAAACATCTATTCCAAAACTCTAAAATTTCGATCAAGAAGAAAAGAAAAAGAAAGAAAGATGATTGGATAGGATTATAGAGGAAGGAATTACTTTAAGAATTAAAGAAAGAAGTATAGAGTTTGAGTGGATGGATTGTGACTTGTGTTCTTCTTCAAGCTCTTGGAGATTTCTTCAATGGTGGATGATGAAGTGAAGAAGATGAAGATGGAGAGAGTGCAGCCGAGAGAGAGAGAGAGAAGTGGGACGAAATGGTTTTGTTTAAGTGTTTGATATGATGAATTGGTTGAAAGTATGGAAATTGAAGTTTAGGTGTCATTTAACTAGACATCATTAATCATGCATGTCTTCCACCTAATTAACTAAAAATAATAAAAAAAACAATAAAAGTCGGCTGCCATGCAGAAATTTTAGAAGGGTTACGGGTTTTTCCTGCGCGATCCGACGTTACGGAAAAACGAACGACGAAAAACGTTGCTCGGTACAAAATCGTCGCGATTTGGTTTAACCTTAAATTCTAACGTATGAACTTAATTGGAAAATAAATTTACAAAATTTATTTTGACAAAAACTCGGGACGACACAGTTCGAGTTTCGTGCGGAAAAACATAAAAACGAACTTTCTCGGGCGTGTTCGTATCGTGATTGCGTGAAAGTAAAAATCGGACGGTTTTCCGTTCTGAGTTTACGAACTAAAAACTTTTCGTACGCGCTAACCCTAAATACAGTAGTCGTCTAGCTGACTTCTGTAATTTATTTTTAATAACGGATTCGACCGTTAGTCTTAGAATTCAAAAATTGTAAACTTAGGCGTGCAAAGCCATTATTTAATTAACTTTAAAATTTTTAGAACGTAAGGAATTTACGGGGCATTACATCCTACCCCCCTTACGAAAAATTTCGTCCCGAAATTTGCATACCTTCTGCAAAAAGATGAGGATATCGCTCCTTCATCTTCTCCTCGAGTTCCCACGTGGCTTCTTCTTGCCCGTGATGGTTCCATAGCACTTTAACTATTGGTATCGATTTGGTTCTTAATTCTTGGACTTTCCTATCCAAAATCAATATCGGTTTTTCTTGATAGCTTAGGTCAGATTCAAGAACTACGTCTTGTTGGCTAATGACGTGCTTAGGATCGTAAACATATTTTCTCAACTGAGAAACGTGAAAAACGCTATGAACGCTACCTAGGCTTGGCGGTAAGGCCAATTTATAAGCGACGGATCCTATTTTCTCGAGGATTTCATAAGGTCCTATAAACCTGAGTCTTAATTTACCCTTTACTCCGAACCTAAGGATTCCTTTGGTCGGGGATATCTTAAGAAAAACTTTATCTCCTGTTTCAAACTTAAGGTTGGTTTGACGATCGTCGGCATACGACTTTTGTCGGCTCTGGGCCTCTTTCATTCTATCTCGAATCTGTCGAACTATCTCAATCATCTCATTGATTGCATCTGGGCCTAGGTTCTTTCTCTCACCTACTTCGTCCCAATAAAGCGGTGATCTACATTTTCTCCCACACAAAGCCTCAAACGGTGCCATTCCTATTGCGGCCTGATAGTTGTTGTTGTAAGCGAATTCGACTAAGTGTAGAATTTCTTCCCAATTCGCGCCTCGGTCCAAAACCACTGTTCTTAACATATCGACCAAAATCTGAATCGTTCTCTCTGACTGCCCATCTGTCTGTGGGTGAAAAGCTGTACTGAAATTAAGCTCTGTTCCCAACTCTTTCTGCATCATAATCCAAAATCTCGAGGTAAACTTAGCATCTCTATCTGATATTATGACCTTCGGTATTCCATGCAGACGTACAATCTCTCTGACATACAACTGAGCTAGTCTCTCTGATCCATATGTAGTCTTAATCGGTAAGAAGTGAGCTGACTTCGTAAGTCTATCTATTATCACCCAAATTGTTGTGTTTCCTCCTCTTGACTTAGGTAAGCCTGTGACAAAGTCCATAGCTATGCCTTCCCATTTCCAATCTGGGATATCCAATGGTTGTAGCAATCCATACGGTCGTCGGTGTAAAGCCTTAAGTTGTTGACATGCTAGGCATCTTTCTATAAACGAGGCAACGTCTCGTTTCATTCCGTTCCACCAAAAGTTTCTTCTCAAATCTTGGTACATTTTTGTACTTCCTGGATGTGCTGTGTAAGGCGTATCGTGAGCCTCACTCAAGATTTCGTTCTTCAATTCATTGTCGTTGTCGGGAATACAAATCCTGCCTTCATAAAGTATTGCATTGTCTGGAGCCTCAGAATATCCTTCTGGCTTATCTGTCCTTATCCTTACTCGTAACTTTTCCATTGACTCGTTATTTGACTTGTCTGGTGTAGCTTCTAATGCTGCTATTTGACTTGTTATCGTTGTTGGCGTGTCAAGCACTCTGATATCCATCTTCTTGAATTCTCGTACTAAGGTTTCTTCTTCTACGAAAAGACATCCTAACTTCGTTGGAGCCTTGCGACTCAATGCGTCTGCTACCACATTAGCCTTTCCTGGATGGTAGTTAATTCCACAGTCATAATCTTTGACTAATTCGAGCCATCGTCTTTGTCTCATGTTCAGTTCTTTTTGCTCAAAAAAGTACTTCAGGCTCTTGTGATCGGTGAATATCTCAACTCTTACACCATAGAGATGGTGTCTCCAAATCTTTAGCGCATGCACTACGGCTGCAAGTTCTAAATCGTGGGTTGGATACTCAACTTCGTGAGGTCGAAGTTGTCGTGAAGCATAAGCTATCACTCGTCCGTCTTGCATCAAGACACAACCTAATCCATTTTTCGATGCTTCAGTATAAACCACATATTCTTTATTCATGTCTGGAAGTGCTAGTACTGGCGCTGTAGTTAACTTTTCCTTAAGAGTTTGGAAACTCTTCTCGCACTTATCCGTCCACTTAAACTTGGTATCCTTCCTGAGTAGCTACGTCATCGGGCGAGCGATTGTAGAAAATCCCTCGATAAACCTTCTGTAATAATCAGCTAATCCCAAGAAACTTCTGATCTCATTCTGACTTGTTGGTGCCTTCCAGTTGTGCACTGCTTCTACTTTGGCTGGATCCACCTTGATTCCTTCTGTTGATACTATGTGTCCTAAGGAACATTACTTCTTTTAGCCAAAATTCGCATTTACTGAATTTGGCATAGAGTTTCTCAGCTCTTAGTGTTTCCAACACTATCCGTAGATGTTCCTCGTGCTCCGTCTCATTCTTAGAATAAATGAGGATATCGTCGATGAATACTAAAATAAATTTATCCAAGTAGGGGTGGAAGACTCTGTTCATAAGGTCCATGAATACGGCTGGAGCGTTGGTCAAACCAAATGGCATCACTAAAAATTCGTAATGGCCATATCGAGTTCTAAAAGCGGTCTTCGGTACATCCTCAGGTTTGATCTTGAGCTGATGATACCCTGACCTCAAATCTATCTTGGAGAAGACTCCTGCACCCTTAAGCTGATCGAACAGATCCTCGATCCTTAGCAAAGGATATTTGTTCTTGAGAGTGATCTTGTTCAGTTCTCGGTAATCGATGCACATTCTCATTGATCCGTCCTTTTTTCTAACGAAAAGCACGGGTGCTCCCCAAGGTGAAACGCTTGGCCTGATAAAACCAAGGTCTAGTAATTCCTGTAACTAGATTTTGAGCTCTTCCAGTTCCTTCGGTGCCATTCTATAAGGGGCTTTAGACTTAGGAGCTGCTCCTGGTTCTAAATCGATCATGAAAGTCCACATGACGATCTGGTGGCAATCCTGGTAGCACTTTCCGGAAAAACATCTTCATATTCGTTCACGACTTTTACGTCCTGAATGGTCTTCTCGGCTCCTGGTTCTCCAACTAGGTACACAAGATAGGCTGTGGTACCTTTCTTTTTCATGAGTTTCGTGGCTTGAAGGGCCGATATGATTGGTACGCCTCTACCCATTGAATTCCGTGGAATTCGGTCGGTTCTTTACCCGGCGGCTGAAAAGAAATTTTTCTCTCGTTGCAGATAATCGTGGCGTAATTCTCTGACAACCAATCCATTCCTAGGATTATATCTACGTCCCACATTATCATAACATTTAGGTTGTTCGCTATAACCTTATGAGTTCCGATTTCTAGTTCTAGGTTAGAGCAAACATGCGTGGAAGTAGTGATCTCTCCTGAAGGTGTGGCTACTCTCATAGATTGTGCAGCTCTTACAGGTCTGATGTCTAAGTTATCGGCACATGAGCCAGCAATGAAAGAATGCGATGCACCAGTATCAAACAGTATCTTAATGGGGATGTTGTGGAGTTTTCCCATACCTGCTAGATTGCCTTTTCCTTTCCGCTGACCGCCCTGTTTGATAGCGCATGCCCTCGCATTCTGTTGCTGCTGTGCATGCTGCTGAAACTGCTGCTGGTTCATAGGCGGCTGCTGCGGCTGTGCTTGGATGGCTCGGAGAGGTACTGCTTGAAGCGGTTTAGGGCAGTCCTTTTTCATGTGCCCCTTCTGTCCACAGTTGAAACAGTTAGGGGTGCCTATCTGGCAGACTCCAGGATGGGCTCGGTTGCACTTCGGGCAGACAAGGATGGTAACCCTCCTTGGGTTATTCGCTCCCTGGTTAAAATTCCTCTGTTGCCCTTGCGGCTGGTTCAGCTGATTATTGCCCTTCCATGGCGAGTTCTGCCTGTTCCCTTGAATGAACAACCCCGATTGGTTGTTTCCCTGCCAGGGCCTCTTGCCATTGTTGTTGTTGTTGGCAGGCTGTTGATAACCTCTTTTCTGTCCTCCCTGATTGTTGTAACCCTGACTGTATCCTCCGCTACCTCCTCCGTTCCATTTTCTCTTCCCTTGGTAGTTGCTGCTGTTGTTGTTGTTGTAGTAGCCTCGATTCTGATTCTGCGCTGGTGCTGATGGAGTTGGTACAATCTTTTTCTCATCAGGCACGACGGCCTCCATTTCCAGTGCTCTTCCCAATATGTCTGAATAACCTAGTCCTCCATGACTAGCCAAAGCGATTCCCAATTCATGACATAAACCTCCCTGAAATTTCTTTGATAACTTCTCCTCAGTGTCGACCAATGTCGGTGCATACCTCATCAACTCACAGAACTTGACGTCATATTCCGTCACAGTCAGCTTTCCCTGCTTCAGATTATAAAATTCGGCCTCTTTCTGTGCCCTATACGTCTTGGGAACGTACTTGTCAAAGAAAATCTCCTTAAACTCTTCCCACAAAAAACGAGCCAGATGCTCCGCAGGTATCACCTTCTGTCTTGCTTCCCACCAGTAGTCTGCCGATCCCGTCAGTTGGAAGGCGACACACAGCATTCTCTCCTCATCAGTGCATCTGAGGAGTTTGAAAATTTTCTCGGTCGACCTTACCCATAGCTCAGCATCGCTAGGGCTTCTAGTTCCATTGAACATTGGAGGGTTCTTTTTGAGGAAGAGATCCTCAATATCTCTACGGGGCGGTGGTGGAGGTGGTGGTGATGGTGACGGGGGTGGAGATGGGGATGGAGTGATATTCCGCTCATATTCCTGTTCTTGGTTATTTTCTGACTGACGTCCACCACGTCCTCTCGGCCTTCCAGGTCTTCGACCTCTCCTGTTGTTAACATTTCTCGGCGGCATTTTCTTTAGTCTAGAGAAGAATTGAAAATTCTCATTAGTTTCCTTTTGTTAATTACACTTAGTACTTACTAGCTCGTTCTCAACTTAATCAAATTCATGGAACAACATATCAAACATAGCTTTGATATCATTTCATTAATCTTTTAACTTTCGGGTTAAACTCATTTCCCGTTACACGAGTTCATTTAACATTCTGAATTTAATTACTCAATTCATAAGAAATTTTTACTTGATTTAAAAACCCTCTTTACGGGTCATATATATCTACATCCAAAAAGAATATTACTTTTGCCTCTAACGAGGACTTATACAAAAAGGGTTAGACTACTATTAGTCTAAACTAGGCTGACTGCCTTTATTTACCGGGTGCACTAACAAGCTGCACTCCGTATCTACTAGAGTACTAGAACGGAAACGATTCATAAAATTTCGTATCCGCTAGAGTACTACAAAAAGAAATAACTAGTTACTGATCCGACTCTATACAGGACAAAAAGCTATCACTACTACTGATATTTACCCATGTCTATAAAGCACTGCCTAACTAAACTGCAGTAGAATCCAAAAATTACCCCGAAGTCTGCAAAATCCTAACAACCCTCCCCTGGGTCCTCCTCAGGGTCCTCCTCCGGATCCTCCTCCTCGGACTCCGAACCAAAAACCAGCTCGAGTGCCCCGTCCACCCTCAGAGTAGAACCGTCGTCAAGTGTAAGCAGGGTGGGTGAGGGTGCTTCAGAAACAGTCTCCTCCAAGTCAGAGACCAAGTCATCCTCTCTGACCTCTCTCCCACGCTTCTTCAGGGGAAGAAGGTGCTCGGGAACTGAACCTGAACCCGACTCGAACTCCTCCCTAGAACGGACCCTGGATGGTCCTGGCTCCATCTGCTGTAGGACTACTCCCCACTTCGCGCAGATCTCCTCGAGTGGCGTAAGTGGAGAAGGCAACTCTAACATGGCGGCGAGCTCCGCGTCGATCTCTCGGTAGTCTGGCCCCTCTCTGTACAGTCTCGTCTCCAACGGTCCCCTGATCCTAACACAAACATTCAGGCACTAAACGGTGAAGACAACCCCAACAATGCGGCTGTCTCAGCAGTCAACCTCTACAAAACCCGGGCCTGGGATTAACTCCTCAATCTGCTGTTCAACCGGTGGTGACTCTAGTGGAACTATCGTCTCCTCGTCCTCCTCTGGCTGCTCTAATTCAGCCTCAGACTCCTCCTCCAGTACACCGTCTGGTGGCAACTCTAACAAAGCTAAAAACTCCGGGTCTAAGTCAAGCTCCTCAAGCTCCGTCTCGGCTAGAAAGTGACTGTAGGGGATGTGTGGCTCTAAAGGAAGGGGAAGCATAAACCTGCTCTCAAAGAAACGCCTGTGCACACACAGGGCGAATCCGGCGTAGTTGTCGGTCGGCTCCGTGTCCGTCGCCGAAAATCTCCAAGAAGTACCAAGCCGCACGGTGTGCCCATCCGCACCACTTCGTCCGGTAGGTGCACGATCAAATCTAATATCGCCTGACTCTCCCTGATCAGGTGTCTCACTGGGTAGTAGGCCGAAGAAAAGTTACTGACAATCTGTCTCACATCCTCTTCTCCATAGTCTACCTCGAACTCGTAGTACTCATCCTGCAACATATCAACTATAGTGCAGCTCGCACGAGGACCAAAGGCTGGCTCTTCCGAGCCGTGACACAGAGTCCTAGCCATCCTACAAAAGTTTTAAGGTAACACGGATCAGTAACAGGCTAGGAAAAGAAAATAACTTATCTTAACGAAAACATAAATTACAAAATGAATATCCCTTATTCAATTGTAACATCAACACTTAAGTCAACCACTTATTAAGACTTCTAGCAATTCAAGAAATTGCACTCAACAACATATATATATATATATATATATATATATATATATATATATATATATATATACATAAAATTAAAGATTTGATTTTCATTCTTTCATTTCACCATATTATTACTCATCTTAATTCTTCTATTTCTTTTATTTCTTAACTCATTAATTCTTAACGACTTTCACTTACTAAAAACAAAGTATTTTCACTTCGTTCATGTTACTTATTCAAAAGTAACATCCATTTTCAAAAGAATTTGTCGTTTACGACTCTTGATATTCGTACTAATTGTAGTCGTCGCTCAAGACGAAATATGAAATTTAATTCCATAAAAAGAAAATGAAATATAACTTAAGAATAATTTCCTGGAAAACTAAGTTCCAGTTGTCGTCTCGTTCATATCTTTCTTAACTCGAAACCGAAAGCTTCTCAAACGTCTAATTGCTCCCTTCTTTTACTAATACGATTTATTAAATTATTTTTATTCATTTTATTTCTTTCCCTCGCAGGAAATTCTTAGACGACAAGTTCGACTTTGCCGAATCTTTATTCATGTCACTAAGCGCACGTGACATTCATCAGAGGAAGTCCTTCTCGCGTTAAGGATCTCCTTTCGAAATCATTTCAAAACAACGCTTCTTAAAAACGTCTAAGTTCTCGAAGAACCGGAAAGTTCTTAAGTTCCACGTCTACGTTCTCATTGAAACCGGGAAAATTCCCTAAAATCTGACTATATTCTCATATCCGCATAATTTTTCATAAAAAGGGAAATCATTGCGCAAATATTTTCACATAGGATAGTACTTGTACTATCGCATAATCATGTAAGTATAAAAATTATACTTCTGTAAAATTCTCATCATTTTTTTTAAAACACAACTCATTCTCGTCTTCAAATTTTTATTGAATACTTGCTCATAAATTCCTTATTTAAAAGAAATCTCATTATAAAATTCTTTCACTTTTCCTCGTTGAGTCGACGTAGCGGGCGGTTGAGTTGACTTCTACGTTCTCAATCTTAGCATCATAGTCTAACTCTTATCTCATACTTGGAAAGACGACTCTGATCCAGAGTATACACAAATATCATGTCTCATGACTTGAAAGAAAACTCGATATAGAGTACAAACGAATACTCTATATTATTTCTCGGAGAAAGACTTGTATACAAATACCATTTTATGGTATTACTTAAAAGAATGACTCGTACTTGAAAGAATGACTCGCACTAACTTATACTAGAAGATTGACTCAGAAGCATAGTAGAAAACGAACACTGCTCTGATACCACTCTGTCACAGCCCCAAATCCCGAGGGACGGCAGAAGCCGGGGTGCGACTGGGGTTGGATTAAAGAAGCGGGGAAGAAGGGGGCTAATTGACTAAACATACATGAAAAACATCGATAAACCATGAATAAGACTTGAATATAAATAAGAAAGAGTTAATCCCTAAGGATTACTCGACAAAAGTACAATAAAGAAGCTAAGTTCATATTTACAGACTTAGACTACTCAGTATTGTTCAAAAAGTACATCTCCAAAAGAAATTCAGAGTTTGGCAGTGGAAGGGTTCTAACTAAGCATCCTATCCTTTAACTCAACATCAACCGTCGCCGCTCACCGTCGCTTCAACCTGCACATTTAGAAAATAATGCAGGGCTAAGTACAAACGTACTTAGTGGGCACGATGCCGAAATCATAATCATAAATATAGACAAATATGGCATTTCATAAGCGTAGCACATCGGAGTTTTATTGAAAGAATCCGTGTCTACTAAACATTTTCTGACTTTTTCTCATAAATCACTCGCGCGAGTATTTTCTGACTAATGTTACGTTCAATCTTGACCAATTCTAATTCACCGTGGCTGGTACCCCTAAACAGGATATCACATACACCACAGGTTACAAAGTGCACTAACTCTGGAAAGCACTTAGCAGCTAACTCAGAGCCGATCGTTAGTTAATCTAGTTAGACTAACTCTAAATCTGGAAAACACGAATGTTGACTCAGATAGGTACAAGAGAACTCACATAAAACATAAAACAGTTCATGCCATAATATCACTTTGAAAACACAGATATCAAAGCGATAAAGAAAGATTTTCCGAGCATTGCTCGTTTTATTTTGTATATAAAAGCCCACCTTGATTTACAGAACTTAAAGCAAAAGTTTCCAACTTTGGATCTTCCAGTCCCTTCTCTACAGTTGGCTTCCTCCTTCATCGTAAAATAAACATACTTAAAAACGGGTCGTAAAAGATAATCGATTAAAGAGAATCGAAGAGGTTTTAGTTGTTTCATTCTTTAGGCATTTGCACGCTTCCTAGATTTGTTTTACTTAAACGGGAAGCGAGACTCGTACCAATCTCGTTTAGAACTCGGAAGATTTCATACTCGACTCTCGGGTCAGTAGAGAAGGTAGTCGATATCTTAATACGACTTTAAAGACTATAAGAAACTAAGTTGGAAAGAATCAACTTAGGCGATTTACGTTTTAGATCCATTGAACGATTTATGTAATTTCTCGTTTATTACTTCTTTAATGAAAGGATAAGAGATAAGATCTCGACTAGTTTTCATCACTCAAGGTTCAGTACTTGACTCTAGGGTCAGAAGAGAGATATTCGTTAGATAAAACGGCTTAAACGATCGAAAGAAACTAAGTTGTGAACTAAACAACTTAGAGAACAAGAAACTGAATTTTCACTGCGCAGACCAGTAACTCTGGAGGCTGTCCAGAACAGAGGATTTGGAAACAGGGGATGAGCCCTGTACCATTAGAAAGCTTAGGAAGTCTAGTTCGCGCTCCAATTTACGGATCATAAATCCGATAAACGAGCTGGAAGTTATTACAGTTTCCGGCGAGGGTCGCAAAACTGCCGTGAAAACCCTAATTGCTTGATAAGTTCGACGTATAACGTCTTAGGTTCGTTCTAAGCTTTCGTATTCATTTTTTTCAGAAACTGGACTCTCAAGGCAGTTATCACAGTACTTCCGTACGTGACGAACTCCTTCTCAAAACCCACTCAAAAGCACGACGTTCTAACGTCGGATTTCAACTAACAATTACTAAACCAACAAAAATTCAAAACGCGTTCTAATTCTCGACTATAACTATAGCCCACATTATATCAACTCGAAAGCTTATGACAGTCAACTAGAAAGTTGTTCTAAATTCCATTATAAACAATAATATCAAAATAGAATTCCCATCCGACTTCTCGATTATTAGCTACGACTAAAGGTTCGTCTCTTACGCATTTTTCAAAGTTGTCGGATTTCGTTCAAATTTTACGACGTTAAACTACGTCTAACGTGAAATCACTTTCATGCATGCAAACATATCATAACATCATTATAACTCAACTTATAAGGTGATCTTTATCTCTTATGTTTCATTAAACATTTTTAGAAAATTCTCAATTAAATTCTATAATCAACTAACATGATTTGCAACATAATTTAACCAACAATTCATCACTTATATCAAACATGTGGAAACTCCTAATTACTCTATAAATTTCTGTTTTTATAAAGATGTTAAGGGGGTGATTTTCTTCTCCAATTAACTACATTTATTTACTAATCAATCTCTTATATCATCAAATAATCAATTGCAAAAACAATTATCAACTGACATGCATAAACCCCTAAATTCAACTCAAATTTTAATTGAAATTTCACAAACACACATAGGGCTTTTGATTCCTTTTCATTCTAATCACTAATTAAACATCTATTAAACAAGAATCAACCATCAAAAGAAGAAAATTAAAAATCCTACAATTTACCCAAAAATTTCGGTACTAACATAGATATTAGGGTTCTTATTTTTGTTCCATTTTAATCCCTAATTATCATATCTAATACCTCTAATTTCATTATTCCAAGATCAAAACATCTATTCCAAAACTCTAAAATTTCGATCAAGAAGAAAAGAAAAAGAAAAGAAAGATGATTGGATAGGATTATAGAGGAAGGAATTACCTTAAGAATTAAAGAAAGAAGTATAGAGTTTGAGTGGATGGATTGTGACTTGTGTTCTTCTTCAAGCTCTTGGAGATGTTTTCAATGGTGGATGATGAAGTGAAGAAGATGAAGATGGAGAGAGTGCAGCCGAGAGAGAGAGAGAGAGAGAAGTGGGAAGAAATGGTTTTGTTTAAGTGTTTGATATGATGAATTGGTTGAAAGTATGGAAAGTGAAGTTTAGGTGTCATTTAACTAGACATCATTAATCATGCATGTCTTCCACCTAATTAACTAAAAATAATAAAAAAAAACAATAAAAGTCGGCTGCCATGCAGAAATTTTAGAAGGGTTACGGGTTTTTCCGGCGCGAACGACGAAAAAATGTTGCTCGGTACAAAATCGTCGCGATTTGGTTTGACCTTAAATTCTAACGTATGAACTTAATTGGAAAATAAATTTACAAAATTTATTTTGACAAAAACTCGGGATGACACAGTCCGAGTTTCGTCCGGAAAAACATAAAAATGAACTTTCTCGGGCGTGTTCGTATCGTGATTGCGTGAAAGTAAAAATCGGACGGTTTTCCGTTCTGAGTTTACGAACTTAAAACATTTCGTACGCGCTAACCCTAAATACAGTAGTCGTCTAGCTGACTTCTGTAATTTATTTTTAATAACGGATTCGACCGTTAGTCTTAGAATTCAAAAATTGTAAACTTAGGCGTGCAAAGCCATTATTTAATTAACTTTAAAATTTTTAGAACGTAAGGAATTTATGGGGCATTACATGGGTGTGGGATGATGGAATTCTTAAATTGATGGTATAATAATGCTTAGAAGGATGTCGATTGAGGATTAAACAAAAAGAAATCGAAAGCCCTATGAAATTGAAAGAAACCGATCTAAGGCTAGGGTTTTGATTTGGAGTTTTGCAATTTTTTGTGTAATTGGAATTGTATTTGATCAATTGATGATATAGTAGTATGATTAAGAGATAAATGATGTTAATTGATGAAAAAAATCACCCTCTTTAATTGTTTGTCAATACCGAAATTATATGAGAAAATAGGGGTTTGCATGTAGTTGAATTGGTTGAGGATTTGTTGATGAAATGATATTAATTGATGTTATGAATTTAATTGGAATTTTCTAAAAATAAATTCTGAGTCGTAAGAGACAAAGAAATCGATTTAAGTTGAGATGTAGTAATGATATGAAGTGATGATATGCCTGAAAATGAATCTTGTTAGATGATGTTTGATGACGTAGAAAATGAGTGAAATCCGATAACTTTGGAATTCTCGTAAGAGACGAACAAGTAGTCGTAATTAATAACCGAGAAGTCAAATAAGAATTCTAACTTGATAATATTGTTTATTATGGACTTGGGAACGACTTTGTAGTAGATGACGTGAGCTTTCGAGCTTTTATAATACGAGTTGTGGTGATAGTCGAGAACTAGAACGAGAAATATTAACTTGATTTTTGGTTTAGTAATTGTTAGTTGAAACGACGATGTTTAGAACGTCGTGCTAAAGAACGAGTTTTGGAAAGGAGTCCTTCACGTACGGGAGTACGTGTCGACTGCTTTGAGAGTCCAGTTTCATGATAAATCGAATACCAGAACTTAGAACGAACCTAAGAAGTCATACGTCGATTCTATCGAGCAATTAGGGTTAGCACGGCAGTTTTGCGACCCTTGCCGGAAACTGTAATATCTTTTAGCTCGTTTATCGGATTTGAGATCCGTAAATTGGAACGTAAACTAAACATCCCAAGCTTTCTAGTGGTACAGGGCTCATCCCCTGTTTCAAATTCCTCTGTTCTGGGCAGTCCCCAGAGTTACTGTAATGCGCAGTGATTTTTCAGGATTCTTTTTCTTAAGTTGTTTTCTTCGCAACTTAATTCCTTTCGACCGTTTAAGCCGTAATAACTTGATTACTACCTCCTCTACTGACCTAAGAGTGGAGTATGAGACCTTTCGAGTTTTAAACGAGATTTGTTCAAGTCTCGTTCCCGTTTAACTAAAATGAAATTAGTAGCGTGCAAATGCCTAAAGAAATGAAACAACTAATTCCTAATTCGATTTTCTATGATCGATTATCTTTTACGACCGATTTTAAGTGTTATTATTTTACGATGAAGGAGGAAGCCAGCAGTAGGAAAGGACGGAAGATCAGAAGATCGGAAGCTAGTACTTAGTTGTCACGCCCCGACTCTCGAGGGGTGACTTACGAACAACAACAAACCTAAACAACTAACAACTAACTCAAATAAGGGAACATACTCGGGGAAAACAAAGATGGAATATAAGGCAATCGAATTTGGTTTTCAAAAGCATTATGCAAATAATAACCGAGCATCTTAACTTCACTTTTGACAGGAATTCAAACAAGTAAATCATGCTGATGGGAAAGGAATTCCAACAAAAAGAGGAAGCATACGATTATATACATCAAAATAAGGAAATCATGTTCAACGACAAGTCAAGTTACGAGCCCATCGCTCGGGATTACAAGATAAAGGGGTTACGAATTCAACAAGCATTCAAAGTCTTCGAGCACAACGCTCGGAATCAAAAACATGAATATTAGAGTACTGGCATCAACAGACATTAGATCAAAAAGATTGCAGCGGAAATTAGCATCAACTCCCAACACTTGCACGTATGAAGACGTACAAATGCCAGTCCGAAATTCTACCAAACTTAACCAACAAAACCAAACCACACCACCAAGTATCCACGCCATCGCCATCCAGTCAACCTGCATGTTTAGAAACACACACAGGGCTGAGTACTTCGTACTCAGTGAACACAAGCCAAAACATTTGAATAAAGATGCTTCTTAAAGCTATATTAATTGAACTTGCCTTGCCAAACATCACAAGTATATAAGCAGTTTTAAAAACGGTTTACTTGTGCATGTCAAAACATTTTTATTTAAAATAGACTGCGCAGTCAAATAACATAATATAACAGCATGTATCATCTATCACAAATAACTTCACTGTGCCGAGAAGTAGGCCTCCTTCTCAAACACTGTGACCGGCCCAACCGAAGCAAGGCTCACAGTCACCTCAACATATACCACACGTGGGTTCCTGCTTTCACAGGATAATCACATCTTCATATAAATAGATGATAACACACTAACTTCAATAAAATGGCAAGTCAATCACATTTGAAAAACACAAAATAATATTCAATAACATAACAATTTTCGTCGATAGTTTTGGTTCAGAAAAGCCCACCTGACTTCCGAAGAACTAGCTAGGTGGTCTAGGGCTATTTGTCCTCGCTTAACGATCCGTCCGGCTCGATCCTTCATAGTTCGACATCGATAGATAAGATATATGAAAGACGGACACAAAGGCGTTGGACTTAAACTGACGGACTTCTATTTGAGTCGTCGCTCTCTTCGTTCTAACTTTTCTAAAAGATCTCACGTTCTCGTCTTTATTTTATTAATTCTATTCAAAAAGGTTAACTTTACTACTTAACATCGTACACTTTTCTCGTTCTAATTAATAACTTCATTGTTACAATTCTATTACTTGAGCTTTCTTTCAAAGACTTTAGTTCATTCTTAATTTAACAATCAATAACTCAATCATTCAATTATTTTTCACAACATAACTATCATCATGCATTTAAACACTTATTCAAACATATAATGAATTCATATAAATCAAGCATACTTCAAGATATATTAACATTCATTCAATTTAGATCTTAAAATCTAACTCGATTATGCATTTCCTTTTTATGAAGGCTCAAACTATTCATTCTATTTTTGTTACTTATATAGACAATGCTTGTTTTACATCCGTTGTCTTATAAGGTATTTTATAACTTTTATTCAATTAACAAAATTTCTCCTTAATTATTATTAACTCTTATAAAATTAGGATTTCTTATTCTTCTTTAATTCAATCCTCATTTCTTATCTCGACTATTGTTCATCTAATTATTATCTCGGTTTATCTTTTCTTTATTCAAATTAACTTTCTTTTTTTTTTATTTCTTATCGATTAATTCTTCTTAAACTCGGTTTTCTCTATTTTTGTTTATTTCTTTAATAATTTCTTCTTTATTTGTCTTAAACCTTTAAGCTATTTCTCTATTTTTCTTCAAAAATCACGGCACACATGCACATCCTTGTGTATTTTATTTCTCAATTTTTCATGCATATATTCTCCTTCTCAACATGATAAAAATAATAAATCAAGCATCAAAATAACAATAACTCAAAGAATTCATATTTCTCTTATTTTTACTATATTTTTCGGCATTTATCAATTCTTTAGGGTTTTAGTTTCTTTTTCTTCTCTTAATTCATCGATTAATATCTAGTGCTCGATTCTTCTAACGAATTCTTCTCACTCGATTAGCACATGCATATCCTAAGTTTGCCTAAACATAATTTAAATAACATGCATGCATAGATCTTTCCTTTAGGACTTATAGACATACATTTTTACAACTAATCAAATGAATTCATACTTAATTAAATGGGAATCCTTCTCTTGGCTCTTAGGATTGAAATGGATGGAAATGGTAGCTTCAAAGCTTGAATCTTGAAAGAAAGAAGGATGTCTTCTTGAATCCTCAAAGAAAAGAAATAATATGGGATTAATCATCCATAGGTTTTAGGAATCAAAATAAAGAAAAGTGTTGGATAATTCTTGAATTCAACTTCAAGAACTTGGAAGATTCTTACCTTTCTTTGAAAATATGGATGAAATGGATGGAGATCTTGAATCCATGGTTGCATGTGAAGAAAAATCAAGTATGAGGGAGAGAGAGAGAATGCCGTGAGGAAGAGAGAGCTTGGGAGGGTTTGAGAGGTTGTTTTTCTTTTCTTGCAAGAGAGAGAGATTGAATGGAGAGAGAGAGATGGAGTTTGATAATGAATTGTGATCTTTCCTACTTGTCTTAGATGAATAAGATTCAAATTCAACAAAGAGAAAAAGATATACTTGTTGGAAATTGTAAAAGACAAGACTTGATGGTTGATGTGAACTTAACTTGTATGCACACTTTAAGCAATCCATGCATAAGACATCATCATGGTGTTGGTCTTGGAAATTGAGGGATGATGGGAGAGGAGGCATGAGGTGGCGAGAGAGGGAGAGAGGTGGATGACACGTGTCGTCGTCTTGTCGTTACGGGTATTAATTATCCGGTCGTAAAGGTTTTTCTGGTAAAATGATTCGTATTAATTCCGTTTTGTTCTATTAACGGGTCTAACCTCTTCTCGTTTCACTTTTGACACTAACTCATCCCAATCCTATGTCACGTCTCAAATTAAAAGATTAAAGGCTTCGATTATTTTAGTCCTTTAATTCTTAAAAGAATTTAATCGGCTTATTAATTCGTCTATTAATCCTTTTCAAGACTAATGCCTCATTTCTCTTCTCAATTCTCGGATAAGTTCTTACCCTATCTCAGTGATCTTAAAAGAAATTCTAGGTTCGAAGGTTCTAATTCAATTCTATTCTAGTCTCGTCGGCGTAAACATATTTCTCGGCGATTAACGTTATGTTATCTCAATTAAACAAACTTCTCGGGATTTTTCCTGAATTTAATCTCATACTCATTTTCATATAAACGACTCAACAAACATATCACATCATTATCATCTCAGATAATTAGAACAGATAAATTCACACAAGATTCACAAGGCAAATTAAACGTTTTATTTAAAACTTATCGATTGGAAAAGAAAAATTTTACTCCTAAATTCTCATCTTTGAACTTTACTCGGTTAATTAGACGCTCTCTAAAGGGATAAAAACTCGGGGTATCACATCCTCACCCTCTAAAAAAAAATTTCGTCCCGAAATTTACTGATCTTAAGAAAATAACTCGGGATACTTTGCTTTCATCTTTTCTTCGAGCTCCCAAGTGGCTTCTTCAAGATCGTGATGACACCACTTGACTTTCACTAAGGGAATCGATTTCATTTTAAGCTGCTGGACTTTATAGTCTAAAATCTCTTCGGGTTTCTCCTCGTAGCTTAGATTGGGCTTCATCTCAACATCTTCTTGATGTATTACATGCTTCGGATCAAAGACATATTTTCTCAACTGCGATACGTGAAACACGTTATGCGAACTTCCGAAACTAGGCGGTAACACTAAACGATACGATACGGATCCAATCCTCTCAAGGATCTCGTACGGTCCTATAAAACGATGTCTAAGCTTTCCTTTAACTCCAAAACGATAAACTCCTTTCGAGGGGGATACTTTCAAAAACACTTTATCTCCTTCTTCAAATTCCAACTTGGATCTTCGATTATCGGCATACGACTTTTGTCGACTCTGAGCTTCTTTAATCTTCTCACGGATTTGACGTACAGATTCTATCATTTCTTCAATCGCTTCTTGCCCTAACACTTTCCTTTCACCGACTTCATTCCAATACAACGGCGATCTACACTTCTTTCCATAAAGAGCTTCATACGGGGCCATTCCTATCATATTCTGATAGCTATTGTTGTTTGCGAACTCAACAAGAGGTAAAACTTTTCCCCACTCGACTCCTTTATCTAACAAGACGGCTCTCAACATATCTTCGAGAATTTGGATCGTTCGCTCGTACTGACCATCGGTTTGAGGGTGGTAAGCAGTGCTGAACTGCAATTGGGTTCCCAACTCTTTATGGAAACTTACCCAAAACGGGCGGTGAACTTCGAATCTCTATCAGAGGTAATCGTCTTCGGAATTCCATGCAACTTCACAATTTCTTTGATGTAGATCTCGGCTAACTTGGCTGATCCATAGGTATGTGGAATAGGTATGAAATGAGCAGACTTCGTCAACCTATCCACGATTACCCATACTACTGTATTTCTTCTTCTTGATCTTGGCAATCCTGTCACAAAATCCATTGTGATTCCATCCCACTTCCACTCTGGGACGGGTAATGGTTGTAGAGGTCCATACGGTCTTTGATGTAAGGACTTCACTTGCTGGCAAGCTAGACATCTTTCAACGAATAATGCCACATCCGTCTTCATTCCGTTCCACTAAAACTGGTTCTTTAGGTCTTGGTACATCTTCGTGCTGCCAGGATGAGCTATATATGGGGTTTCATGAGCTTCACTCATTATCTCGTTCTTCAACTTGTCATCGTTAGGCACACAAATTCTTCCTTGATACAACAACGCATTATCGCTTGATTCTGCAAAATCTTTAACTTCTCCACTTCTCACCTTCCTTCGTAGCTTTTCTAACTCTTCGTCTCTTCTTTGGCCTTCTACGATACGGGTTCTTAAGTCAGATATCACTACTAAGGTAGCAATTACTTGATCTACTATCGCTGGAGGTTCGATTACTTCAATCTTCATCTTCGCAAACTCTTCAATCAACTCGACTTCATCGGTTAAAAGAAATCCTAACTCGATTCCGTCTGACTTTTCCTTCCTTTTCTTTCTACTTAACGCGTCGGCTACTACGTTCGCTTTACCGGGATGGTAAGATATCTTGCAATCGTAGTCTTTCACTAACTCAAGCCATCTCCTTTGTCTCATGTTTAATTCCTTCTGCTCGAAGAAGTACTTCAGGCTTTTGTGATCTGAGAATATTTCACATTTCGCTCCATAAAGGTAATGTGGCCATATCTTCAAAGCATGAACGACGGCTGCTAATTCCAGGTCGTGAGTTGGATACTTCTCTTCGTGAGGTTTGAGTTGCCTGGACGCATATGCAATCACTTTCCCATTTTGCATTAGCACGCATCCTAGTCCTTGAGCAGATGCATCGGTATAAACAACATAATCTTTATCTGGCTCGGGTAGGGCTAGAACTGGGGCTGTCGTTAATCTCGTCTTGAGTTCTTGAAAACTTTTCTCACACTCTTCCGTCCATGTGAACTTCGTTTCTTTCTTCAACAGGCTCGTCATCGGCTTCGCGATCTTAGAAAATCCTTCAATGAATCTCCGGTAGTATCCTGCTAAACCAAGAAAACTACGGATTTCATGTACTGACGTCGGGGACTTCCAATCCTGCACAGCTTTCACCTTCTCCATATCTACTTGGATGCCTTCGGACGAAACTACATGTCCTAAGAAATTTACTGCCTTTAACCAAAATTCGCACTTACTGAATTTGGCATACAGCTTTTCTGTTCTAAGCGTTTCTAACACGATTCTTAAATGCTCTTCATGCTCAGCTTCACTCCTTGAATACACCAAAATATCGTCCATAAAGACAATCACGAACTTGTCCAAATATTCGTGAAAAACTCTATTCATCATATCCATGAACACTGCCGGGGCATTTGTTAATCCAAATGGCATTACTATGAATTCGTAATGTCCATATCTCGTTCTAAAAGCAGTCTTCGGAATATCTTCTTGCTTGATCTTCAGTTGGTGGTATCCAGACCTTAAGTCAATCTTGGAGAAAACACCGGCTCCTTTTAGCTGGTCAAACAAATCATCTATCCTTGGCAAAGGATATTTATTCTTCAACGTAATCTTGTTTAACTCTCGGTAGTCTATGCACATCCTTAAACTACCGTCCTTTTTCTTCACGAACAAAATCAGAGCACCCCAAGGCGATACACTCGGTCGAATGTAGCCTAAGTCCAACAATTCTTGCAGTTGGATCTTCAACTCTTGAAGTTCCTTTGGGGCCATTCAATACGGTGCCTTGGATATCGGGGCTGATCCTGCTTCTAAATCGATTGAAAACTTTAGCTGACGATCAGGGGGTAAACCTGGTAACACTTTAGGAAACACATCCTTGAATTCTCTTACGATTGGAACATCATCGATATTTAACTCATGATCCTCGTCCTTATTCAGATAGACTAGGTACGCTTGGGTTCCTTTCTTCCGCATCAATCTCTGCGCTTTCATAGCTGAAATTATCGGCACGCTCTTTTTCACTCTCTTTTCCATTCCAAAATCTATGGTTGACTCTTCTCCACGGGATTTAAACGATATCTGTCTCAAATCGCATCGAATCGTCGCAAAATTCTCGGTTAGCCAATCCATTCCTAGGATTATATCGACGTCATGCATCTGGATCACATTCAGGGATTTCGCGACTAACTTACGGTTTCCGACTTCAAATTCTAGGTTCGAGCAAACATGCGAAACTAACGCAGACTTTCCTAAAGGGGTTGCGACACTAAGCATTTGATTCGATTCTTCTACTTCTAGTTCTAGGTTCTCTACGCAGATACTAGATATAAACGAATGCGAAGCTCCGGTGTCAAACAAAACAATAACAGGTATGTTGTTCAGCTTTCCCATACCTGCCAGATTTCCTTTCTTCTTCTCCTGCAGTTTCTGTTCAATCGCGTACGTTCTTTGAAAAAGCGGCGGTTCTTGCTGAGGAGGTTGCTGCCTTGGCTGCGGCGGCTTACGTTGACGTGGAACAAACTTCTGAAGAGGGGCTGCCTCAATAGCTTTCATCTGCGATGGCTGGAACTGGTTTGGCCTTCCGCTTCTAAACCCTTGTTGCTTACTTGGGCACTGGTTCGAGAAATGACCAGGTTGGCCACAAGTGTAGCAAACGTTGCTTCCACTTTTACAAACACCTTGATGCATCTTTCCGCATTGCGTACAGGGAGGGAATCCTAAAGGTCCGATGGGTAGGTTGCCTCGGTTCGTTTGCGGTGCCTTTCTCTTCTGTGGCTGCGGTTGGCTCTTTCCTTGCCACTGCTTCTTGGTTGGTTGGTTTCCACTAATCCACTTTCCTTTTCTCTTTCCGTATTGGCCGAACTGGGGTTGTTGAGTAGACGTGGTTGTGATCATCTGGTTTTGGGGTTGGGGATTCGCTGGGGGTTGCGATCCTTTTTCCGGTTGCATTGCTAATTCCATATCTAAAGCTCGGTTTAAAGCTTCAACGTACGTCAAACCACTTTGGCTGGCGAGAACTACTCGAATATCTTGCCTAAGTCCTGCTCTAAACAACTCGCACATTTTCTCATCGGTGTCGACCATATCGGGTGCAAATCGAGCTAACTCACAAAATTCCCGGTCGTACTCGGCTACAGATCTTTTTCCTTGCTTCAGATTAGTAAACTCGTTGGATTTTTGCTTACGGTAACTTCTTGGCACAAACTTTTCGTATAAGGCTTCTTTAAACTGATCCCATGACAACTCTTCGCGTTCTTCGGGAGAATACATCCTTTGCTTTGCTTCCCACCAATAATCGGTTGTTCCTTTAAGCTGATACGCCATGCATTCCAAACGCTCGCGATCTCAACAACGAAGGAAACGAAAAATTCGCTCTAAAGAACGAATCCAGTCTTCGACATCAGCCGGACTGCCTTTACCGTCGAACGTCGGGGGATTTTGTCGGAGAAACAACTCTTCGACTCATCTTTCGTTTTGAGGGGGCGGAGTAGGGTCACGCTGCCCTTCTGCATTATCTTCGGGGATCCTGACGTTTCTACGTCTTGGCGGCATTCTAAAGATTAAAACAAGGGAAAAACTTTAACCACTCTAGATTTTTAGCTTACAGGGAACCTTTCTCGATTCTGAACACATTTCTCTTTTGGGAGGAACACGATTCTCGATCAGTACTTAGATAAATAACAACAACAATTTAAAACTTTCTTAAGCAATTCATTACTTAAATTTCTCATATCTACATGCATCTCATCTAGTTTCTAATAATTGTCACATACTCATATCATCATATATTCATATCATCATCATAGGTTCTTGAAACAATCAGGCATAATCACAGAGCAAATATCATCACTTCATATTCAAATATTCAATTCGATTGAATAATTCAGAAATTTCAACTTCAATTCAAAGAACTTACTGTTTCAACTTCCAAACGCTTAACAGCGGCCTTTCCTAGGACTTGTAACACTTAGGGAATTTACTTTGGAAAACATTTCCCTTGTTCCTAGTCAAATTATGACAGTCTTCATCTTAGGTTACAACACAACTAAAAGAAAAAAAATAAAAGAGTTCAACTCTCAACACACTCGAATAACGATTGAAATCAACAACTTTCTTGGAACATTCCTACGCATAGGAGTCATCTTCACTTGGTCCGTTATCATCATACTGTTCTGCTTTAGAATCCACTCCGTAGTGCTCTATAATCTCCTCATCTTCTTCCGGGTCTTCTTCCTCCTCTTCTTCTTCCTCTTCACGCATTTGTCCTTCAAAACGCTCATCATCTTCCTCGACATTATCATCTTCTATGGCGAAACACTCGCGCTCGGCTTCTCTCAAGGCTTCTTCATACTCTTCTAGGGTATAATTCATCGCAGCTAGCTCAGATTCGATCCATGGCTGGGTAGGAAAAACATTGTTAGGTAGAGGCTGAAGATATCCGGTTCCTACAGTCGCTGCATCAACAGGCTCGCTTCCATTTGCTTTGTCATTGCTTGAGCGGGTTTGGCTAGAGGATTCTGCTCTAGGATGGCTCAAAAAGGTTGCTTGCGGATGATTCATATAAGCAGCTATTTGGTTCTCATTTGAAGAAGAATTTTTATCACATCCATTTGGCTGCAATGCTGATAAGTTAGAAAATAAAGGAATCAAGAAAATTAAGTTAAAAGCACACCACTTACAAATGGGTAATCTGCAAGAGGATTCTGAGGTTGAAGATTAGTTCGTGGCGGCGAATTGATGTGGAGAGAAACAGTTCCACTTGGAGGAATTGGTGAAGGATTACGAACAAAGTCATTCAACAAGCTTGGAGTATCATCTTCATAAGGTTCGGGCGGAGGAGCACCATAGGACATAAAACGAGCTGAAATCGCGGAGATAAAAGCATTTACGTCGCCGTAAAGGGTTCGGTCGAAGTAACGGTAGCCTAGAAATCGAGGGACAAGAGATGCTGCCCAGTCCTTCCATTCTTGTGGTAGCGCTTGAATTAGATGCGTCATGCTTTCTAACGGTCCTACGTCCATATATTGAACTTTTCCCCAAATCGTATGGTATCGTGCTAAGAATTCTGCTAAAGATTCGTTATTTTCCATTCTCGCGTGCAAATACTCTTGCATCCAATCAACGTTGTCCATCCTATACGAATTTTAAACGCATAAGCATACTTAACAAATTATCGAACATATTACGAATTCTACTACATACTCATTTCTGCGTTCCAATGAGGAATTTTTGGGCAATTCCAAATCACGTAACCAATCGCACACATGCCTTATTCTTTTCGATCTTTTCACACGCACTCGTAAAGGGGTAGACATTCTAAAGCAATCTAGCTATTAATCAACTTAACAAATTCATCTCAAAACATCATAGCTCAATAAAATAACTTTAAAGAAAATTCTCAACATTTTAAATAACTCAAACATCATCTTAACTTGAAAAGAAAACTTTTAGAAAAGACATACCTGGTTGCCGGATGAGATGGAGGATAACTTGGTGTGGTTTACTAACTCAAATAAGTCTAGGAATTAAATCTAGACTCGACTCATCAAAGAATAACAAACTTTAGAACAAATAAGAGCCTTGCTCTGATACAAACCTGTCACGCCCCGACTCTCGAGGGGTGACTTACGAACAACAACAAACCTAAACAACTAACAACTAACTCAAATAAGGGAACATGCTCGGGGAAAACAAAGATGGAATATAAGGCAATCGAATTTGGTTTTCAAAAGCATAATGCAAATAATAACCGAGCATCTTAACTTCACTTTTGACAGGAATTCAAACAAGTAAATCATGCTGATGGGAAAGGAATTCCAACAAAAAGAGGAAGCATACGATTATATACATCAAAATAAGGAAATCATGTTCAACGACAAGTCAAGTTACGAGCCCATCGCTCGGGATTACAAGATAAAGGGGTTACGAATTCAACAAGCATTCAAAGTCTTCGAGCACAACGTTTGGAATCAAAAACATGAATATTAGAGTACTGACATCAACAGACATTAGATCAAAAAGATTGCAGCGGAAATTAGCATCAACTCCCAACACTTGCACATATGAAGACGTACAAATGCCAGTCCGAAATTCTACCAAACTTAACCAACAAAACCAAACCACACCACCAAGTATCCACGCCATCGCCATCCAGTCAACCTGCATGTTTAGAAACACACGCAGGGCTGAGTACTTCGTACTCAGTGAACACAAGCCAAAACATTTGAATAAAGATGCTTCTTAAATCTATATTAATTGAACTTGCCTTGCCAAACATCACAAGTATATAAGCAGTTTTAAAAACGGTTTACTTGTGCATGTCAAAACATTTTTATTTAAAACAGACTGCGCAGTCAAATAACATAATATAACAACATGTATCATCTATCACAAATAACTTCACTGTGCCGAGAAGTAGGCCTCCTTCTCAAACACTGTGACCGGCCCAACCGAAGCAAGGCTCACAGTCACCTCAACATATACCACACGTGGGTTCCTGCTTTCACAGGATAATCACATCTTCATATAAATAGATGATAACACACTAACTTCAATAAAATGGCAAGTCAATCACATTTGAAAAACACAACATAATATTCAATAACATAACAATTTTCGTCGATAGTTTTGGTTCAGAAAAGCCCACCTGACTTCCGAAGAACTAGCTAGGTGGTCTAGGGCTATTTGTCCTCGCTTAACGATCCGTCCGGCTCGATCCTTCATAGTTCGACATCGATAGATAAGATATATGAAAGACAGACACAAAGGCGTTGGACTTAAACTGACGAACTTCTATTTAAGTCGTCGCTCTCTTCGTTCTAACTTTTCTAAAAGATCTCACGTTCTCGTCTTTATTTTATTAATTCTATTCGAAAAGGTTAACTTTACTACTTAACATCGTACACTTTTCTCGTTCTAATTAATAACTTCATTGTTACAATTCTATTACTTGAGCTTTTTTTTAAGGACTTTAGTTCATTCTTAATTTAACAATCAATAACTCAATCATTCAATTATTTTTCACAACAACTATCATCATGCATTTAAACACTTATTCAAACATATAATGAATTCATATAAATCAAGCATACTTCAAGATACATTAACATTCATTCAATTTAGATCTTAAAATCTAACTCGATTATGCATTTCCTTTTTATGAAGGCTCAAACTATTCATTCTATTTTTCTTACTTATATAGACAATGCTTGTTTTACATCCGTTGTCTTATAAGGTATTTTATAACTTTTATTCAATTAACAAAATTTCTCCTTAATTATTATTAACTCTTATAAAATTAGGATTTCTTATTCTTCTTTAATTCAATCCTCATTTCTTATCTCGACTATTGTTCATCTAATTATTATCTCGGTTTATCTTTTCTTTATTCAAATTAACTTTCTTTTTTTATATTTCTTATCGATTAATTCTTCTTAAACTCGGTTTTCTCTATTTTTGTTTATTTCTTTAATAATTTCTTCTTTATTTGTCTTAAACCTTTAAGCTATTTCTTACTTAATAATTTCTTTATCTTTTGATAAACATTTTTATGAATTAGCTCATTTTATTTATCACATTATAAAAGATCTTTTTGTTGTATTTTTTTGTAAAAATTTCAAGTCTTTAATTTTAATGTAAGATATCTAATTAATAAATCTTTTCATACATCTTTTCATCTTTTATTTAATTAAAAACTTTTCAATTTTAAGTCTTTTATCAATACTTCTATTTCTATTCCATATTCAAATTAATCACTAATACATACTTAAACATCCAATTCTTTTTTATTATTTCTACAATTAATTTCTTTCAAAAATTTCAACATGCAATCTCATTTTCTTCACTTAAACACATGTATGATTATACTAACATAACATACAATCATCTCATTGATTAAAACATCACTCAATACATCAACAAAATCATCAAAATAAATTCTCTATTTTTCTTCAAAACTCATGGCACACATGCACATCCTTGTGTATTTTATTTCTCAATTTTTCATGCATATATTCTCATTCTCAACATGATAAAAATAATAAATCAAGTATCAAAATAACAATAACTCAAAGAATTCATATTTCTCTTATTTTTACTATATTTTTCGGCATTTATCAATTCTTTAGGGTTTTAGTTTCTTTTTCTTCTCTTAATTCATCGATTAATATCTAGTGCTCGATTCTTCTAACGAATTCTTCTCACTCGATTAGCACAAGCATATCCTAAGTTTGCCTAAACATAATTTAAATAACATGCATGCATAGATCTTTCCTTTAGGACTTATAGACATACATTTTTACAACTAATCAAATGAATTCATACTTAATTAAATGGGAATCCTTCTCTTGGCTCTTGGGATTGAAATGGATGAAAATGGTAGCTTCAAAGCTTGAATCTTGAAAGAAAGAAGGATGTCTTCTTGAATCCTCAAAGAAAAGAAATAATATGGGATTAATCATCCATAGGTTTTAGGAATCAAAATAAAGAAAAGTGTTGGATAATTCTTGAATTCAACTTCAAGAACTTGGAAGATTCTTACCTTTCTTTGAAAATATGGATGAAATGGATGGAGATTAATGACTTCTACTTCATTTCCATGGATGGAGATCTTGAATCCATGGTTGCATGTGAAGAAAAATCAAGTATGAGGGAGAGAGAGAGAATGCCGTGAGGAAGAGAGAGCTTGGGAGGGTTTGAGAGGTTGTTTTTCTTTTCTTGCAAGAGAGAGAGATCGAATGGAGAGAGAGAGAGATGGAGTTTGATAATGAATTGTGATCTTTCCTACTTGTCTTAGATGAATAAGATTCAAATTCAACAAAGAGAAAAAGATATACTTGTTGGAAATTGTAAAAGACAAGACTTGATGGTTGATGTGAACTTAACTTGTATGCACACTTTAAGCAATCCATGCATAAGACATCATCATGGTGTTGGTCTTGGAAATTGAGGGATGATGGGAGAGGAGGCGTGAGGTGGCGAGAGAGGGAGAGAGGTGGATGACACGTGTCGTCGTCGTGTCGTTACGGGTATTAATTATCCGGTCGTAAAAGTTTTCCGGGTAAAACGATTCGTATTAATTCTGTTTTGTTCTATTAACGGGTCTAACCTCTTCTCGTTTCACTTTTGACACTAACTCATCCCAATCCTATGTCACGTCTCAAATTAAAAGATTAAAGGCTTCGATTATTTTAGTCCTTTAATTCTTAAAAGAATTTAATCGGCTTATTAATTCGTCTATTAATCCTTTTCAAGACTAATGCCTCATTTCTCTTCTCAATTCTCGGATAAGTTCTTACACTATCTCAGTGATCTAAAAAAAAATTCTAGGTTCGAAGGTTCTAATTCAATTCTATTCTAGTCTCGTCGGCGTAAACATATTTCTTGGCGATTAACGTTATGTTATCTCAATTAAACAAACTTCTCGGGATTTTTCCTGAATTTAATCTCATACTCATTTTCATATAAACGACTCAACAAACATATCACATCATTATCATCTCAGATAATTAGAACAGATAAATTCACACAAGATTCACAAGGCAAATTAAACGTTTTATTTAAAACTTATCGATTGGAAAAGAAAAATTTTACTCCTAAATTCTCATCTTTGAACTTTACTCGGTTAATTAGACGCTCTCTAAAGGGATAAAAACTCGGGGTATCACATTAGTTCTGTAAATACTAAGGTGGGCTTTTACATATAAAATAAAACGAGCAATGCTCAGAAAACCTTTCTTTATCGCTTTGATTTCTGTGTTTTCAAAGTGATAATTATGGCATGAACTGTTTTATGTTTTATGTGAGTTCTCTTGTACCTATCTGAGTTAACATTCGTGTTTTCCAGATTTAGAGTTAATCTAACTAGGTTAACTAACGATCGGCTCTGAGTTAGCTGCTAAGTGCTTTCCAGAGTTAGTGCACTTTGTAACCTGTGGTGTATGTGATACCCTGTTGAGGGGTACCAGCCACGGTGAATAAGAATTGGTCAAGATTTGAACGTAGCATACCAGAAAATGCTCGGCCGAGTAAATTGTGAAAATCAGTCAGAAAATGTTTAGTCTGCACGGGCTAATTTCAAATAAAACCCCGATGTGCTACAAATTATGAAATGCCAAATTATCTATACTTATGATTATGATTTCGGCATCGTGCCCACTAAGTACTTTTGTACTTAGCCCTGCATTGTTTTCTAAATGTGCAGGTTGAAGCGATGAGAGCGGCGGTGGTTGAAGTTGATTAAGTTGAGAAGTTAGGATGCTTTAGCTATGACTTTCTTCCGCTACAAAACTCTAGACTTTTTGAGAATATGTACATTTTGATGAATCACTGTAGTATGAGTCTGTAATCTTGAACTATGATACTTTCGAGTACTTTTGTCGAGTAATCCTTCGCGATTAACTCTTCCTTTATTTTAGTAAAGTCTTGTTCATTGAATGTATGTTGTCTTTTATGTTTGTTTAGTTAGTCAGCCCCCTTCTTCGCCGCTTGTTTAATCCAACCCCAGTCGCACCCTGGCTTCTGCCGTCCCTCGGGATTTGGGGCCGTGTGGTATCAGAGCAAGGTTTGTTTCCTGCTCTGATTATGAGTCAATTTTCTAGTATGAGTCCTTCCTTTTAGTGATACCACGAGTGGTATCTGAGCACAGGTTCGTTCTCTGCTCTGGTTGCGAGTCAGTCTTCTAATCCAAGTCATTCTTTCAGTAATGCCACAAAGTGGTATAGAAGCAGTAGTTTGTTTCCTGCTCTGGTTATGAGTCATCTTTTTTTTTTAGTACGAGTCATTCCTTCTAGTAATATCACATAGTGGTATTTATATGCAAGTCTTCCATCGAGTGATAATATAGAGTATTCATTCGTACTCTATACCGAGTCTTCTTTCGAGTCATAGAACAGAGTATTTGTATATACTCTAGATCAGAGTCTTCCGTCAAGTAGAAGATAAGAGTTAGACGATAACACTAAGATTGAGAATTTAGATGTCAACTCAACCTCCCGCTACGTCGACTCAACGAGGAAAAGAAAAGAATTTTAACTATGAGATTTCTTTTAAATAAGAAATTTTATGAATAAGTATTCAATGAGATTGAGAATGAGAATGAGTTGTGTTCCAAAAATAAGAATTTTATGGAAGTATAATTTTTATACTTTATGTGATTATGTGATAGTACAAGTACTATCTTATGTGAAATTATTTGCGCCATAATTTCTTTCTTTTGAAAAAATTTTGGACACAAGAATATAGTCGGATTTTAGGGATTTTTCCCGGTTCAATGAGAACGTAGACTCGAAACCTAAGATATTTCCGGTTCTTCGAGGATTTAGACGTTTTTAAGAAAAGTTATTTTGAAATGATTTCGAAAGGAGATCCCCGACACGAGGAGAACTTGTTCTGACGAATGTCACGTGTGTTAAGTGACATGAATGAAGTTTCAGCAAAGTCGAACTTTTTTTTAAAATTTCAAACAAGAATTTCCTGCGAGGAAAATGAAATAAAAACGATTCGGTAAATCGTGTTAGTAAACGAAGGGAATGATAAGACGTTTGAGAAGCTTCCGGCTTCGAATTAAGAAAGATATGAACGAGAAGACGAAGACGGCTTAATAAAATAAGTGAACGCTACTTATGTGTAGGTAACTTAAATGACGTTATTCGTGTCACGTCATTCCGTTTTCTTTTCATTTCGTGATTCAGTAGGGTTCGTCTTGAACGAACTTTACGAAGAAAATCGTATAAATTATTAGAAGTCGAGCACGAACCTTGATTAATTTTGCCATCGATCGCCCGATTCTAGCGACGATAACTGGGACTTAGTTTTCAGAAAAGTTATTCTCTAAGTTTAATTCCATTTTCTTTTGGAATTTATTCCATATTTCGTCCTTGAGCGACGACTACAACTAGTACGAGTATCAAGAGTCGTTAACGACAAATTCTTTTGTGAATGGATGTTACTTTTGAATAAGTAACATGAACAAATTAAACGTACTTTGTTTTAATAAGTGAGAGTCGTTAAGAAATGTTGTTGAGAAAGTACTAAAGAATTAAAGTAAGTGAGAATGTAGTAAGATAAGAATGGAAATAAAATCTTAAAATTTTAATTTTATATATATATTGTTGAGTGCAATTTCTTGAATTGCTAGAAGTCTTGATAAGTGGTTGTCTTGAGTGGTGATGTTACAATTGAATAAGGAATATTCATTTTGTAATTTAAGTTTTTCGTTGAGATAAGTTATTTTTCCCTACCTGTTACTGATCCGTGTTTCCTTAAAACTTTTGTAGGATGCCTAGGACTCGTGTTACTGCTCGGAAGAGCCAGCCTTTGGTCGAGTGCAAGCGCACCATACTAGACATGATTCAGGACAAGTATTACGAGTTTGAGGCAGACTACGGTGAGGAAGATGTGGGACAGATTGTTAGCAACTTTTCGTCAGCTTACTTTCCAGTGCGACACTTGATCCCGGAGAGTCAGGCGATATTAGACCTGATTGTACACCTACCGGACGAGTGGCGCGGTTGGGCGCACCACGCGGCGTGGTACTTCCTAGGGATCTTCGGCAACGACACTGAGCCTACCGGCAACTACACCGGATTCGCCCTGTTTGTACACAGGCGCTTCTTTGAAAGCAGACACATGCTTCCAGTTCCTTTAGAGCCGTACCTCCCCTACAGTCAGTTTCCATCAGAGACCGAGCCAGAGCACCTCAACTTAGACCCAGAGTTTTCCTCCCTGTTGGAGTTGCCACCAGACGGTGTACAGAGTTTTCCGCCCTGTTGGAGGAGGACGCAGAGTCCGAGTAGTTAGAGGAGGATGCAGAGTTCGAGTAGTTAGAGGAGGACGCAGAGTCCGAGCAGTTAGAGGAGGACGAGGAGGCCGCTGTTATACCAGAGTTACCACCAGTTAGTCCGCAGATCGAGGAGTTGATCCTAGGGCCGGGATTTGTAGAGATCGATGCCGAGACAACCGCGTTGTTAGGACTATCTTCGCCGTTCTTACCTGACGTCTGTGTTAGAGTCAGAGGACCCTTAGAGACGAGACTATTTAGGGAGGAGTCTGAGTGCCGAGAGATCGACGCGGAGCTTGCCGCCTTGTTAGGGTTACCATCTCCACTTACACCACTTGATGAGATCTGTGCGAAGTGGGGAGTAGTCAGAGAGCAAATGGAGGCAGGACCATCCAGGGTCCGTTCTAGGGAGGAGTTCGAGTCGGGTTCAGGTTCCAGTTCAATTCCAGAGCACCTTCTTCCCCTGAAGAAGTGTGCAGTAGAGATCAGTGAGGACTACTTGGTTTCCGACCCTGCTTACACTTGCTGACGGCTCTACTCTGAGGAAGGACGAGGCACTTCAGCTTGTCTTTGGTTCAGAGTCTGAGGAGGAGGACCCGGATGAGGATCCTGAAGAGGACCCGGACGAGGACCCGGATGAGGATCCGAAGGAGGACCCCGAGGAGGACTCTTAGGGTTTTTAGGCCATAGAGGGCAGTTCCGACGCGACTGTAGTCCGTTGTGTAGAGCGTCGTAGACGCATGTTAATAGTAGTAGTAGCTATTTTGTCCTGTATAGAGTCGGATCAGTAACTAGTTTTTGGTAGTACTCTAGCGGATACGAAATTTTACGAATCGTTTCCATTCTAGTACTTTAGTAGATACGGAGTTGCAGCTTGTTAGTGCACTCGGTAAATAGTAGGCAGTCAGCCTAGTTTAGACTAGTAATAGTCTAACCTTTTATGTATAAGTCCTCGTTGTAGGCAGAATTAATATTCTTTTTGATGTATATATATATACATGACCCATAAGAGGGTTTATAATGACAAGAAAAATTTCCTTTGAATCGTGTAATTAAAATCAGAATGTCAAATGAACTCGTGTAACGAGAATTAAGTTTAATTTGAAAGTTAAAAGATTATGAAGTTAATATCGAAGCTATGTTCGTTTTGTCGTTCCGTGAACTTGATTGAGATGAGAACAAGTTAGTAAGTAATGAGAGCGATTAACAGAAATGACTAATGAGAATTTCATTTTTTTTCCTTAGACTAAAGAAAATGCCGCCGAGAAACGTTAACAATAGGAGAGGTCGAGGACCTGGAAGGCCTAGAGGACGTGGGAGACGTCAATCGGAAAATGACAGAGAACAAGAGTATGAGCAGAATGCTACCCCATCCCCATCACCACCCCCATCACCACCACCTCCACCACCACCTCGTAGAGATATTGAGGATATCTTCCTCAAGAGGAACCCTCCGATGTTTAATGGAACGGGCAGCCCTTAGCGATGCTGAGCTATGGGTGAGATCTACCGAGAAGATATTCAAACTCCTCAGATGCACTGATGAGGAGAGAATGCTTTGTGTCGCATTCCAACTGACTGGATCGGCAGATTACTGGTGGGAAGCAAGACAGAAGGTGATACCTGCAGAGCATCTGGCTCGTTTCACGTGGGATGAATTCAAGGAGATACTGTTTGATAAGTACGTACCCAAGACGTATAGAGCACAGAAGGAAGCCGAGTTTTACAATTTGAAGCAAGGAAAGCTGACCGTGACTGAGTATGATGCCAAGTTATGCGAGCTGTCTAGGTATGCACCGGCATTAGTTGATACCGAAGAGAAGTTATCCAAGAAATTCCAAGGAGGACTGCGACATGAACTGGGAATCGCGTTAGCTAGTCATGGGGGACTAGGCTACACTGATATTTTGGGAAGAGCTTTGGAAATAGAGGCCGTCGTGCCTGATGAGAAGAAGATTGTACCAACTGCATCAGCTCCAGCACAGAACCAGAACCGAGGCTACTATAACAACAATAGTAGCAACTATCAGGGAAAGAGGAAATGGAATGGAGGAGGTAGCGGAGGCTACAATCAGAACTTCAACAACCAGGGAGGTCAGAGAAGGGGAAATCAGCAGGGCTATCATCAGCCTAGACCGAACAACAATAACAACAACAACAGCAACAAATGGCCGTGGCAAGGAAACAACCAATCGGGGTTGTTTATTCAGGGGAACAAGCAGAACGCACCGTGGAAGGGCAACGGTCAACAGAACCAGCCACAAGGGCAACAACGAAACTTCAACCAGGGAGCAGTTAACCCAGGGAGGGTTACCATTCCTGTCTGCCCGAAGTGCAACTGAGCCCATCCTGGAGTCTGTCAGATAGGCACCCCTAACTGTTTCAACTGTAGACAGAAGGGGCATATGAAAAAGGATTGCCCGAAGCCGCTCCAAGCCGTACCTCTCCGAGCCATACAAGCACAGCCGCCAATGAACCAACAACAGTTTCAGCAGCATGCACAGCAGCAACAGAATGCGAGGGCATGCGCTATCAAACAGGGTGGTCAGCGCAAAGGAAAAGGCAATCTCGCAGGTATGGGAAAACTACACAACATCCCCATTAAGATACTGTTTGATACTGGTGCATCGCATTATTTCATTGCTGGCTCGTGTGCCGATAACTTAGACATCAGGCCTGTAAGAGCTGCACAATCTATGAGAGTAGCCACACCTTCAGGAGAGATCACTACTTCCACGCATGTTTGCTCTAACCTAGAACTAGGAATCGGAACTCTTAAGGTTAAGGCAAACAACTTAAACGTTATGATAATGTGGGACATAGATATAATCCTAGGAATGGATTGGTTGTCAGAGAATTATGCCACAATTCTCTGCAACGAGAGAAAAATCTCTTTTCAACCCCTGGGTAAAGAACTAACCGAATTCCACAGAATTTCCATGGGTAGAGGCGTACCAATTATATCAGCTCTTCAAGCCACAAAGCTCATGAAGAAGAAAGGTACCACAGCCTATCTTGTGTACCTAGTCGGAGAGCCAGGAGCCGAGAAGACCATCCAAGACATAAAAGTTGTAAATAAGTACGAGGACGTCTTTCTAGAAGTGTTACCAGGATTGCCACCAGATCGTCACGTGGACTTCACGATCGACTTAGAACCAGGAGCCGCACCCAAATCTAAAGCCCCATATAGGATGGCACCGAAAGAACTAGAAGAGCTCAAAATCCAGTTACAAGAATTGCTAGACCTTGGTTTTATCAGACCAAGCGTCTCACCTTGGGGAGCACCAGTGTTATTTGTTAGGAAAAAGGACGGATCAATGAGAATGTGCATAGATTACCGAGAACTGAACAAGATCACGCTCAAGAACAAATATCCTTTGCCAAGGATCGAGGATCTGTTCGATCAGCTAAAGGGTGTAGGACTCTTCTCCAAGATAGATTTAAGGTCTGGGTACCATCAGCTGAAGATCAAACCTGAAGACGTACTGAAGACCGCCTTTAGAACCCGATATGGCCATTACGAATTCCTAGTGATGCCATTTGGTTTAACCAACGCTCCAGCTGTATTCATGGATCTTATGAATAGAGTTTTCCACCCTTACTTGGATAAATTCGTTTTAGTATTCATCGACGACATCCTCGTTTACTCTAAGAATGAAAAGGAGCACGAGGAACATCTACAGATAGTGTTGGAAACACTAAGAACTGAGAAACTCTATGCTAAATTCAGTAAATGCGAATTTTGGCTGAAGGAAGTAATGTTCCTTGGACATATAGTGTCGGCGGAAGGAATCAAAGTGGACCCAGCCAAGGTAGAAGCAGTGCACAACTAGAAGTCACCGACGAGTCAGAATGAGATCCGAAGTTTCTTGGGTTTAGCCGGTAACTACAGAAGGTTTATTAAGGGATTCTCCACGATCGCCCGCCCGATGACGTAGCTACTCAGGAAGGAGACCAAATTTAAATGGACGGACGAGTGCGAGAAGAGTTTCCAAACGCTTAAGGAAAAACTAACCACAACGCCAGTACTAGCACTTCCAGACACAAACAAGGAGTATGTGGTTTACACCGACGCATCGAAAAATGGATTAGGTTGTGTCTTAATGCAAGATGGATGAGTGATAACTTATGCTTCACGACAACTTCGACCTCACGAAGTTGGGTATCCAACCCACGACTTAGAACTCGCAGCCATAGTGCATGCGTTAAAGATTTGGAGACACCATCTCTATGGTGTAAGGGTTGAGATATTCACCGATCACAAGAGCCTGAAGTACTTTTTCGAGCAAAAAGAACTGAATATGAGACAAAGAAGATGGCTTGAGCTAGTTAAGGATTACGATTGTGGAATTAACTATCATCCCAGAAAGGCTAATGTGGTAGCAGACGCATTGAGTCGCAAGGCTCCAACAAAGTTAGGATGCCTTTTTGTAGAAGAAGAAACTTTAGTACGAGAATTCGAGAAAATGGATATCAAAGTGCTCGACACGCCAGCTACCATATCAAGTCAGATAGTAGCATTAGAAGCGACACCAAATTTGAGAGAAAGAATCATCAGTTCTCAGAGAAAGGATGAATCAATGGAAAAGTTTCCATTAAAGATAAGAACAGAGAAACCAGACGGATATTCTGAAGCACCAGACAATGCGATCCTTTATGAAGGCAGGATTTGTATTCCTGATGACGACAGCGAACTGAAGAACGAAATCTTGAGTGAGGCTCACGATACACCTTATACAACACACCTAGGAAGTACGAAAATGTATCAAGATTTGAGAAGGAACTTCTGGTGGAATGGAATGAAACGAGACGTTGGCTCGTTTGTAGAAAGGTGTTTGGCATGTCAGCAAGTTAAGGCTTTGCACAGACGACCGTATGGATTGCTACAATCATTAGATGTCCCAGAATGGAAAGGGGAAGGCATAGCTATGGACTTTGTCACAGGCTTGCCTAAGTCAAGAAGAGGAAACACAGCAATTTGGGTGATTATCGATAGGCTTACAAAGACAGCACACTTCTTGCCGATTAAGATTACCTACGGATCAGAGAAACTAGCTCAGTTGTACGTCAGAGAGATTGTACGTCTGCATGGAGTGCCAAAGGTCATAATATCAGACAGAGACGCCAAATTTACCTCGAGATTTTGGATTACGATGCAGAAAGAATTGGGAACGGAGCTTAATTTCAGTACAACGTTTCACCCACAGACAGATGGGCAGTCAGAGAGAACGATTCAGATTTTAGTCGATATGTTAAGAACAGTGGTATTGGATCGAGGCGCGAATTGGGAAGAAATTCTACACTTAGTCGAATTCGCTTACAACAACAACTATTAGGCCACGATAGGAATGACGCCGTATGAGGCTTTGTATGGAAGAAAATGTAGATCGCCACTTTATTGGGACGAAGTAGGTGAGAGAAAGAACCTAGGCCTAGATGCGATTAATGAGATGATTGAGATAGTTCGGCAGATTCGTGATAGAATGAAAGAAGCCCAGAGCCGACATAAGTCTTATGCCGACGATCGTCGAACCAATCTTGAGTTTGAAATAGGAGATAAGGTTTTCCTTAAGATATCACCGACCAGAGGAATCATTAGATTCGGAGTTAAGGGTAAACTAAAACCCAGGTTTATAGGACCTTATGAAATCCTCAAGAGAATAAGACCCGTCGCTTATAGATTGGCCTTACCGCCAAGTCTAGGAAGTGTTCACAACGTTTTTCATGTTTCTCAATTGAGAAAATATGTCTATGATCCTAAGCACGTCATTAGTTAGCAAGATGTAGTTCTTGAATCTGACCTAAGCTATGAAGAGAAGCCGATATCGATTTTGGATAGAAAAGTTCAAGAATTAAGAACCAAATCGATACCAATCGTTAAAGTGCTATGGAACCACCACGGGCAAGAAGAAGCCACGTGGGAAATCGGGGAGAAGATGAAGGAGAGATATCCTCATCTTTTTGCAGAAGGTATGCAAATTTCGGGACGAAATTTTTCGCAAGGGGGGTAGGATGTAATACCCCAGAATTTCCGAACGATCTTAAAATTTTAAAGTTAATAATAAAAATGGCTTTGCACGCCTAAGTTTACGATTTTGAATTCTAAGACTAACGGTCAAATCCGTTTTCGAAAATAAATTACGGAAGTCAGCTAGACGACTACTGTATTTAGGGTTATCGCGTATGAAAAATTTTTAGTTCTGGAACTCAGAACGGAAAACCGTCTGATTTTTACATTCACGAAATTGCAATACGAACTCGCCCGAGAAAGTTTGTTTTTATGATTTTCCGGACGAAACTCGGACTGTGTCGTCCCGAGTTTTTGTCGGAATTAAAATTTTAAATATTATTTTCCGATTAAGTTTTATATGTTAGAATTTTTGGTCGAATCGGAATGTGACGATTTTGTGCCGAGCTACGTTTTTCGTCGTTCGATTTCCGTAATGTCGTACCGCGCTGATAAAGTGCGTAATTTCTCCTTCTCTCTCCCTCATGACCGACTTCCCTCTCCTCTCTAACTTGATATTTTTCATTTTATATAGTATTAATTTGATGACTAATGATAATACTATTCCTACTTTACACCTATTGCTAATTAGAAATATCTTACATGTTAGTCATCATCTTCCTTACTTCCCTCCCCCCCCAAAACCGAACCCACACACACATACAATTACTCTCTCCATTTCTTCCATCACCATTGTTGAAGATCAAGTTCTTGAGCAAGAAATTTCATTCAAGTCTCCATCCAACCATCGATTTCTATTTCTTCCTTTAGTAAAGCTCAAGGTAATTATCTCCTCTACATTTCTATCCATACCAAATCCTTTTCTTTTTATTTTTCTTTTGGATCAAAAATTTGAGGATGATGAATTAGATGTTGATATTCGATTAGTGTAATTAGATGTGATTAGATATGAATTCTAGGATTAAAATTGGAAGAAAATCAAGAGCCCTAATTCCTCTTAAATACCGAAATTTTAGGGCTTGGGTGTGGGATGATGGAATTCTTAAATTGATGGTATAATAATGCTTAGGAGGATGCCGATTGAGGATTAAAACAAAAAGAAATCGAAAGCCCTATGAAATTGAAAGAAACCGATCTAGGGCTAGGGTTTTGATTTGGGGTTTTGCAATTTATTGTGTAATTAGACTTGTATTTGATCAATTGATGATATAGTAGTATGATTAATAGATAAATGATGTTAATTGATGAAGAAAATCACCCTCTTTAATTATTTGTCAATACCGAAATTATATGAGAAAATAGGGGTTTGCATGTAGTTGAATTGGTTGAGGATTTGTTGATGAAATGATATTGTAAATGATATTAATTGATGTTATGAATTTAATTGGAATTTTCTAAAAATAAATTGTGAGTCGTAAGAGACAAAAAAATCGATTTAAGTTGAGATGTAGTAATGATATGAAGTGATGATATGCATGAAAATGAATCTTGTTAGATGATGTTTGATGACGTAGAAAATGAGCGAAATCCAATGACTTTGGAAATCTCGTAAGAGACCAACAAGTAGTCGTAATTAATAACCGAGAAGTCAAATAAGAATTCTAACTTGATAATATTGTTTATTATGGACTTGGGAACGACTTTTTAGTAGATGACGTGAGCTTTCGAGCTTTTATAATATGAGTTGTGGTGATAGTCGAGAACTAGAACGAGAAATATTAACTTGATTTTTGGTTTAGTAATTGTTAGTTGAAACGACAATGTTTAGAACGTCGTGCTAAAGAACGAGTTTCGGAAAGGAGTCCTTCATGTACGGGAGTACGTGTCGACTGCCTTGAGAGTCCAGTTTCATGAGAAATCGAATACGAGAACTTAGAACGAACCTAAGAAGTCATACGTCGATTCTATCGAGCAATTAGGGTTAGCACGGCAGTTTTTCGACCCTTGCCGGAAACTGTAATATCTTTTAGCTCGTTTATCGGATTTGAAATCCGTAAATTGGAGTGTAAACTAGACATCCCAAGATTTCTAGAGGTATAGGGCTCATCCCCTGTTTCAAATTCCTCTGTTCTGGGCAGTCCCCAGAGTTACTGTAATGCGCAGTGATTTTTCAGGATTCTTTTTCTTAAGTTGTTTTCTTCGCAACTTAATTCCTTTCGATCGTTTAAGCCATAATAACTTGACGACTACCTCCTCTACTGACCTAAGAGTCGAGTATGAGACCTTTCGAGTTTTAAATGAGATTTGTTCAAGTCTCGTTCCCGTTTAACTAAACTGAAATTAGTAGCGTGCAAATGCCTAAAGAAATGAAACGACTAATTCCTAATTCGATTTTTTATGATCGATTATCTTTTACGACCAATTTTAAGTGTTATTATTTTACGATGAAGGAGGAAGCCAGAAGTAGGAAAGGACGGAAGATCAGAAGATCGGAAGCTAGTACTTAGTTCTGTAAACACTAAGGTGGGCTTTTACATATAAAATAAAACGAGCAATGCTCGGAAAACCTTTCTTTATCGCTTTGATATCTGTGTTTTCAAAGTGATAATTATGGCATGAACTGTTTTATGTTTTATGTGAGTTCTCTTGTACCTATCTGAGTTAACATTTGTGTTTTCTAGATTTAGAGTTAATCTAACTAGGTTAACTAACGATCGGCTTTGAGTTAGCTGCTAAGTGCTTTCCAGAGTTAGTGCACTTTGTAACCTGTGGTGTATGTGATACCCTGTTGAGTGGTACCAGCCACGGTGAATGAGAATTGGTCAAGATTTGAACGTAGCATACCAGAAAATGCTCGACCGAGTAAATTGTGAAAATCAGTGAGAAAATGTTTAGTAGGCACGGGCTAATTTCAAATAAAACCCCGATGTGCTACAAATTATGAAATGCCAAATTATCTATACTTATGATTATGATTTCGGCATCGTGCCCACTAAGTACTTTTGTAGTTAGCCCTGCATTGTTTTCTAAATGTGTAGGTTGAAGCGACGAGAGCGGCGGTGGTTGAAGTTGATTAAGTTGAGAAGTTAGGATGCTTTAGCTATGACTTACTTCCGCTGCAAAACACTAGACTTTTTGAGAATATGTACATTTTGATGAATCACTGTAGTATGAGTCTATAATCTTGAACTAAGATACTTTCGAGTACTTTTGTCGAGTAATCCTTCGCGATTAACTCTTTCTTTATTTTAGTAAAGTCTTGTTCATTGAATGTATGTTGTCTTTTATGTTTGTTTAGTTAGTCAGCCCCCTTCTTCCCCACTTCTTTAATCCAACCCCAGTCGCACCCCGGCTTCTGCCGTCCCTCGGGATTTGGGGCCGTGACAGAGAATGTGAGTAAGGATTCGAATAATGAAGTTTAGTCAGTTAACGTTTCTTTAACTAAACAAGAAATGCTAAGACATTAGCAAATATCATTAACTGATTAACGAGTAGCATTAATGACTTAGAAATAAGAGTACGAGATGCAGTAATTAGTAACCGAGTAGAGTGAGAACCGAGAACGAGAAAGTCGAGAATCGAGATTGTCTTAGAAAAGATAAAAATAGAAAGAGACGAGTCAAGTAGAAGTCCTTCAGTCGAAACAAACGTCTACTTTACGTCTTAAGCATTGTGTCTTACTTCTTTTATCGATGTCAAAATATAAAAGACCGAGCAGGACGGAGAAGTAGCGAGGACAAAGAAAGAGTAAGCCGCCTAGCTAATCGTTGGAAGACAGGTGGGCTTTTCTAAAACCGAAACTATTGATGAATGCTATTATGATAATTGAGTATTATTATGTGAGTTTTAAAGTTTAATTGACTTGCCGTTTTTACTTGAGTTTTTGGTATGTGTTATCATCTGCTTGTTGAGATATTATTGCCCTGTGAAAGGCAGGAATCCCACGTGTGGTATATGAATTGTTTGAGGTGACTGTAAGCCTTGCTTCGGTTAGGCCGATCATAGTGTTCGAGAAGGAGGCCTACTTCTCGGCACAGTGAGAGTGAAATGTGGTAGATGATACATACTGCTTGAGTGTATATATATTGTTTGACTGCGCAGTCTATTGGAAAGGAAAATGTTTTTGCATTCACAAGTAAAACTGTTTTCACTGCATTAATACTTGTGATGCTACGGCAAGGCAAGTTCAATTGATATAGCTCTAAGAGCAAAGTTTTAAATGTTTTTGGCATGTGTTCACTGAGTACGAAGTACTCAGCCCTGTATGTATTTCTAAACGTGCAGGTTAGCGGGATGCGGATGGAGAGGACAGCTTGGTGGTGTAGTGTGGTGTGTTTTGTTGATCGAGTCGAAAGTTAGACTGGCAATTGCATGTCTTCATACATGTAGTTGTTGGGTTTGAGTCGAGGATTCCGCTGCAATACTATGCTTTTGTCTATTGAAGTCTTTTGGATATTATACTCTGATACATGTTCTAATTCTGAGCGATGTGCTCGATAATAATTTTTGTTTTTGATGATTCTCGTTTCTTGTTGACTTGAAATACTTGTTCCCATTCGAACTTGATATGTAAATTATTCGTGCTCGTTGGTTGTTCCAATATATCTTTGAAAGCATGTCTAAAATGTTACCGCTTTCCGTTGATATTCCCTTGTTTCCCCAAGCATGTTTCCCCTTATTTAAGTTGAGTGTTGGATGGTTTAGTAGTGTTCGCATTATTCGTCGCACCTAGGGAGTCGGGGTGTGACAGATTTTTTTTTCCCAAATTTAAAACCCTAAAATTCCACCATGGTTTCCACACATCCTAAGAATAAACTCAACAAAATCCATCACGGAACCCACATCGACCTTTCCAAACAAGAATTGTTGCCATCGGAAGCCCGCTTGTCCGCAGCAGGCCCAACATCTTTGGTGGTACCATACCCTATCACAACCGAAGTAGAGGAGATTATCAGCAGAGCTCTCGCTGAAACAATGGTGGTACCGGAGGAGGTGAAGGCAGATGAAGCTACTCTGATGGGTGGAACTTCTTCAGCACCGGAGAACACCACTGAGGAAGTAGCACCGGAGAACTTACCGCCAGAACAAGAGGAGAGAAAGGTGAAGCAAGACGATGACGTGGAGATGGAGGCTGTTGAAAAGCATGAAGTAGAGCAGGAAGATAAGAAGGAATCCAATGATTCGTTCGACAAATTGTGCGAAGAAGTGGAGCGAGATGCAGAGAAGGGAAAGGAGAAGAGGAAGAAAGGCCAACTGGGAAAGGAGGCCAAGAAGAGAATGAAGGTGGCCACATCTGAAGCCGTCTCGTCGTTAGATTGAGAGTCTTCCACGGAGGAGAAAAAGGTCACCACACCTTCTTCCAAGAACCCAGAAAAGCGGCAGAAAGTGGTGGAGTTAGAGGAAGGCGACGATGTCCATATTACGGGGGAAAGGATAACAATGTCCGCTGCTCGGAAATTAAAGAAGGAGGAATCCGAGTCGTGAGGGAGGAAGAAGGAAAAAAGGCCGAAGATTTGTCTGCCATGAAGGTGTTCGTGCCGAGGGAGGTTGATTTTGATGACCCGGACTCCCTGGGCATTGCAATGGAAGTAAGAGCCCTGTTCGAGGGATGTGACTGGGGAAGATTCCTGACTCTACCCTGCCACATCTATGAGGACTTGGTGAAAGAGGTGTACGGATCTATGGAATTCGTACTGGATGGAGAAGTCGGCATCAATCGAGTTCGTGTTGAATGGGTAGCCATTTATGGCTGGGTTGAATGACTTGAACCACATTCTGGGGTTTGCCACGATGATGGAGTTGCAGAAGCCGGAGTTTAGGAAGGCAGGAAAGAAGGTTCTAATGGACCTACCCAAGGACGAATGGATCCGGATGTGGAAGGAGGTCAACATGGGAACGGAGTTCAAGTCTGGAGATAACAAGGCGTCTGACCTGAAGATGTCAGCCCTCCGCATTGCCCATAGGATCCTTGCCTACAATATGTTTGGCAAGGGGATAGAGGGAACTCGCTGGCCAACAACGAGGTCTACATACTATTATGTATGTTGACAAGGAAGAGGTTGAATTTTGCAGCCTTCTTGATGGAGCAGTTGAGAGCAGTGATGGGCAAGGCGGGGCAGAAGTACTCGTGTGGGCATTTTGTTACAGCCTACATCGAGGGGTTGGAGCTTTAGGATGAGGTTAAAGATTTTGAGGTGACACCGGCTGACGAACTCAACATGGAGAGGTTGAGCAGGATGAAGGAGGTGGTGAAGCATGGAAAAGAATGGCGTCTGTTGGAGGCGCATAAGAAGGATCAACCAGTATCAGCACGGTTGCCGCCCAAGAAGTCAGCCAGGTTGGCCAAGAAGACAGTGATTGATGAGGAGGAAGAAGATGATGAGGAAGAGGTTGAGTCTCCTTCTGCCCAGCTGAAGGAAGTCTTGGAGAGGCTGGGCAAGACTGAGGAGTTCCTCAAGGAGCTGTGGAATGGGCAACTGACCATGCAAGCTACTCTCAACAGCATTGTCCGCCACCTTAAACTGGGGTCAGCTTCTAATCCTTCTGCTTAGTTATGTCCTCCTGTTTGTGTAGTAGTTTTTTGTGTCTTTATTTTTCATTTAGTGTCTTTTCATTTTATTTGTCTTATGTCTGTGGAGTGATCGAATACCTCACCCACATTTGGCCCTGAAAAATATGTGGTGAGGTAGGCGAATAACTCGTGTTGTTTTGTGTCTGAGTCTTGACCTTATTGTGTCCATTACTTTGCTTTAAGCAAAGTATGTGCGTGAGGAGGCCAATTGTTTGTAAAACAGTTTTTTAAGTCCAAGGTTGAGGCCTCCATGAATGGACTTTGCTATAAGCAAAGTGTGTGCATGGGGTGTCTGTGCCGTGTGTTTTGTTTTTAAGCATTTGAGTTGATCAGCATTGAGTTGTTGGGCAAGATGATATGATGATTTGTGTGCTTAATTGCTGCTTGTTGAACAGTGTTAAGTTTATGCATGCTAGAAGATGACTTGTATGATGGATTAAGTTGTGAGCATACCCTGTGAGGATTTGAGCTTAACTGAATTCATTCTTTGTGTGTGATTGAAGACATCTTCATTAGGAAGAACTAGAACTTACCTGTACTTTGGTTTATAATCTCTTAACTTAGGTGATTTAGGCCATTCTTTCATTAGCCCATTGAGCTTGAATTGAATACCTGATATCATTATCCTTTGATAACCCCTTTGAGCCGAATTGATTCTTTCTATCACTTAAAAATAGCCTTTGAAAAGTTATTTATCTGGTTGTGTGAACCGGGGCAATAAAAGAAGAAAAAGGGCAGGAAGGAGATGATGGGGGTACATCTTGGGCAGAAATAAGTTTTGTGTTGATAGTTGGGTTATTCCGAAGAAAAAAAAAATGAAAGAAGAATTAGGGGAACAAAAGAAAAGATATAAGTTCCCTAGAAAAGGTTAAAGCTTAAGCCGGGAAAATATAAGGCAAGTAATTAAGAAGAAGTTGGGAACCCTTGTTGCCCAGCATGAGTTTAAATGATCCTTAGCCAAGCTCTAAATGCTTCCTACTGATTGCCTTAAGCCTAAAAAAACCTAAAAAGATGAGTTTCAAGATTTAGAATAAGAACTTTAGATTTAAAGGGCAGACAACACTATGGTGACACCGAAGTCAAGATGATCTATGAGTGTAAAGATGAACCTAAACACAAGAGTGATGAGTGTGGAGAGGATATCCTATGAGCTTACAATTCTGTCTTGACTTGTTTGATGGCATTGCATTTTCTTTTCCCTTCACTTGCTGATTATTTAGAAAGATTGTTGTGTTGTTTTGACTAACTCTTCTGTGTTGATCATGTTTGGAGTCTTTTGTTCTTTAGTTTGTGTCTTGGGCAAGTTGTTTGTGCACACTTGAGGACAAATGTGGGTTAAGTGTGTGCGCATGATTAGTCCATATTTTGTGTCTTTTTAATGTCTGTTTTAGGTAGTTTAGATCGAGTCTTTGTGTGTGTTTTGTCTAGTTTTAGTGTCTTGGAGGACATATTCTGGGCAGGAGGTGGTCTGTTGCCTTGCATGTGGAAACTGGGCAATACAGGGATAGAAAGCTTCATTTTTTGAAGCAGGTGTGGCAGAGCGATATTGGTCAAGACAGGCGGTGTGTTTTGGTCAGCTGGCGAGTTTCTCTCCTAGGTCTAGAAGGATAAGGAAAAGATGATCTAACTTAAATATCTTTCCTTATCCCACTAGATTTAGGATCCGTAAGGGATCCCTTGAAGATAGATGTGACTTGTCATGTTGGGGTCATGCTTTTCAAGTATTACTTACATATCAAGGTAGCTCGTGGATTCCTTCCATGTTAAGGACCGGGGGCCCAAACCCTAAGCACTCGCCTATATATATTGAAGCCTAGCTGCAGTGAAGGGAGCCGTCTCTAATGCTTTCATTCCCTGTTATAATTTGAGAGATTGTGAGGAGAAAAAACAAGTCCTACGGGAAAAGTTTATTTTTGTTTTATTCGTGTTATTTTTCCATCGGCACTTTTGGCCGGATTTGCTTTACGTACTTCGTAAGTTTTAATATAGTTCTTATTATGAGTTCTAATTCGTGCTAGATAATTGCATGCATATGTTCCCGATATGTTAATGAACTTGTTCCAATATGATATAATACGATTAAGAGATTAATAGGCCGTTAATCACTTAGGACATATTAGATCACCAATTAATTGGGAGGTAGGAGTGTTTTCCATAACTTATCCCAATTATGATCGATTAATATCAGAGGAAGGTGTCTACCTTTTTTGGACAAGACATAATGATTCCTTATTGGGCCTTTCTAGTGATTAATGCTCCTTGGGCAAGAAACTGAACGATGACTCCGATAGAGTTATTTCCCATGGTAGGGAGCCGGCGGTACGTCGCCAACTAAGTAAGGATAGGTAAGGGAAGGGTTTGTTGAGAGCGTGATGAGTAAAAATGGATGTAATAAATATATTTGCACCAATGACCAAGCTAGGCTTTTCACTTAACAATGTCTTAGTCCAGATCAAGTTGTTTTTATTATTGATCAAGTTATCTATTTCCTTTTCAGTATTTATTTAAGTTCTTGAATTGGGCAAGAGAACCCCTGGTGACCAAGATAGCAAAATCAACATTTCTTTACATGTGGAGAAGGTTTCAAGAGATAGTGACAAAATCAACTCCTTGTGGATCGACCATGTACTTACTTGCTAACTATATAGATGTGAGGATAGGCTACAAATTCATTTTGAGAGATCGAATGTCAGCTTCGTCATCTCCTCCCCTCAATACACTAGTTACTCATTACCGGGACCATCATGCTCTACAACTGAGATAGTTAGGCTGAGCTGATAACACAGTTAGGTGCACAACTGACTTTTTTGACAGAGGGTCAGCTGTGTAATCCAACTGAGGTTTCAAAGAATTTAGAGTTTGCTAAAGTTGGTGATAATTAAGCTCGTTACTAAAACTGAAATCTTTGTAAAAAAAGGGAAGGTCAAGTTTCAAAGTTAGTGCAGTTGCATGCAAGTGAAGTTTGTATGCTGGGTCAGTTGGTTAGGTAACAGAAAATAAAATACTGAATGTAAATACAGAAAGTAAAGAACATAGTATTTTAACGTGGTTCAGAGATTCACCTCCTATATCCACGACTTTCTTTTCGGAGAAGTAATCCACTAAATAAGCTTAGACATGCTTACCAAACGTTCCACTTGGTTTACGGGTACCAAGCAACCTAACCAGTTTGATTACGTGTTCGAACAAGACCTTACAACACTTTTCTGGGCAAGTGCACAGCCTGGGCTTAGATTATGGGTTCTAAGGGGACCTAGTCTTAGATTGCGGGTTCTGAGGGACCTAGTCTTTGGTTACGGATTCAAAGGGACCTAGTCTTTGATTGAGGGTTTAAAGGGACCTAGTGACTTTAATTACGGGTTCAAAGTCGGACCTGAGGTTTTAGAGGGTTTAGGGTTTTTCCAATTATGAGCCTTCTGCATAGAGAGAAGTTGAAGCTTCGTCCTAAGCCTTAGAGCTCGATCTTATGGGAGAGAGTCTCCTTGGACACAAATTATGCAAGAATCTATACTCTAGACTCAATCAAAGAAGGGGCTTTTTGAAAGGCTAGATGGAAGACTAGGAGGAGGGGTGGACATTTTAAGAGGCCAATAGAAAAATTGTTAATGCAAGTTCCTATAAATACCGATTGATTTTTTATATAGTTAAGAATTTATAGCACCATATTAATCGATATGCTATACAATTTCATTTTTTTTTCATTTTATTTCTTATTTTCCTAGAATTTTGGCTTTGAGCATTCTTGAAGATGTCTTAGTTAAAGCACATAATCCATTGAGAAGATGTAACTCTAGAATTAGACTTGAGTTACGAGGAGCGACCTGAGGAGATCTTGAATAGTAAGATTCAATAGCGTAGAACGAAATTGATTCCCCTAGTTAAGATCTGATAGCACCATCATCATCTTGAAGAAGCAATGTGGGAACTAGAGGATAAAATGAAGGAGAAGTTCCCTGATCTCTCTTTTTCTTAAAGTTAGCAAATTTCGGGACGAAATTTATTTTAAGGCGGTGAGAATGTAATACCCCGATCTTTCATAAGTCTTAAGTTCGTCTTAATTGAGCTTATGTGCCCTAATTATGTGCCTTTATGTGTCTTAATTGAGTGTTCTTATATGATTTTCTTCGTTTCGGTTATCCGAATCGACTGTGTGATAAATTGTTTGAGCATGATTATATGAGTTTGAGTTTGAATTCGAATTTCAGAAAGTTCTATAAAATTTTATTTTTAGATGAATAGTAACTTTTCCCGAGTTTTCACTATTCACCGAACTTTTCCAAATTTCATCTAATTAGTGTCCATTGAGTCTAAAAGTGATTAAAGAAACTTCTAGATATGTAATACCCCGATAATTTCTTCTGTCTTTAAAAATAAAAGTTATTAATAATTATGGTTTTGCACGCCTAAGATCATGAATTTCGATTCTAAGATTTACGGTGAAATCCGTTTCAGAAAATAATTTCCAGAAGTCGGACGAACGACTACTATATTAGGGTTTTCGCGTCTGCTAAATTTTTCGTCCAAAAACTCAGAATTAAAATCCGTCAGAATTTATATTCACTTTTTCTTCGATACGAGTTCACCGGAGAAAGTTAGTTTTTATGACTTTTCCGAGCGAAATTTGTACTGTGATGTCCCGATTTTTTCTCAGATTTTGAAAAACGAATTAGGTTTTCCGAGTACGTAAATTATTTCCAATCAAACGGACGAATTAGATTTTGTCGAATTTGAAACCAACTAAGAAATCACTTCTCGACTTTTATATCGTCATTTAAAGTCCGGAAACGAGATATTTTCTGTCTAATAAATCCACGCCAAACGACCCTTAAGTGAGTCATCCACCTTTGTTGGATATTTTATACCTTTATGTAAAGTAATAAGCTTAGTCATCCCTCCTTCTTCTTACCTCATTACCGCCACCACCATAGCACTCCCTCTCTCTCATTTTCTTCTCCAAATCCTCCATTAAAACTTCATCATCCAAGCTCTTCTCAAGCTCTCTAGTCTTCGATCTACCGATCAATTCCATTTCCGAGTTCGTATTCCGCAAGGTATGAACATCTCCTACGTTTTGATCCGAACAAAAGCTTGTTTCCATCATTTTCATTTTTTTCGAAAGATAGGAGATGGAATATCATGTTTTCTTTTAATCGAATCATGTTCTAGTATGCTCAAAATCGAGTTTTACGGATCGAATCATGAAGAAAATCACTCCCCCATCCCTTAGGTCATTACCGAAATTTTTGATAATTTTAGCAGTTTGATCGTAGTTCGATATCTTTGATGTTTGATCGATAGATTAGTGCTCTACATGTTGCTAATTGACTCTATGAATTAATTTAGATTTTTCTAAAAATAAAATTCGAAACCTAAGAGACGAAGAATGCATGATTTAGTATAGTAAATGTTATGATATGCTCGATTGATGTAATACCCCGGAAATTCTTTACGTTCTTAAAAATTTAAAGTTATTAATAATAATGGCTTTGCACGCCTAAGTTTAAGATTTTGAATTCTAAGACTAACGGTCAAATCCGTTTCCGAAAATAAATTACGGATGTCAGCTAGACGACTACTGTATTTAGGGTTAGCGCGTACGAAAAATTTTTAGTTCTGGAACTCAGAACGAAAAACCGTCTGATTTTTACATTCACGAAATCGCGATACGAACTCGCCCGAGAAAGTTCGTTTTTATGATTTTTCGGACGAAACTCGGACTGTGTCGTCCTGAGCTTTTGTCGGAATTAAAATTTTAAATATTATTTTCCGATCAAGTTTAATACGTTAGAATTTTTGGACGAATCGGAATGTGACGATTTTGGGCCGAGCTTCGTTTTTCATCGTTCGATTTCCGTAACGTCGTATCGCGTCGGAAAATCGCGTAATCCTCCTTTCTCCCCTCTCTTGGCCGACTTCTACTCCCTCTCTTAAGCTTGATATTTTGATTTTTATATAGTATTAATTTGGACACCTAATGTTATACTATTCAAACTTTACACCTATTAATCCTAATAACCTAATGTTATAACCTTATAACATTTTATCCATCTCCCTCACTCACTCTCTCCCTCCCATCGGCTGCTCTCTCTCTCTTTCTCTCCCATTTTCATTCCTCCTTTGTTGAAGACATAAAGATCTTGAACAAGAAATTCCACACAAGTCTCAAATCCAACCATCGAACTTCAATTCTTCCTTCACTAATCTTCAAGGTATTAGTCTCCTCTCTTATTCTATCCATCTAAAATCCATTTCTTTTTATTGTTTTCTTTGGATCGAGATTTATGGGTGATGGAATTAGATGTTTGATCTTCGATTAGTGAAATTAGATGTGTTAGATAAGATAATTAGGGATTAAAATTAAAAGAAATCAAGAGCCCTAATTACTAGGTGAATCCCAATTTTTAGGGAAATTAGGTGGGTTGTTTGGATCCTTCAATTGATGTTATAATCATGCTTAGGAAGTGTTCGATTAGGGATTAAAACAAAAAAGAAATCGAAAGCCCTATGAAATTGATGAAAACCGATTTAGGGCTAGGGTTTGGAATTGGGGATTTTCAATTTAATGAGTAATTGGCCTTCAATTGTTTAATGGATGATATAGTAGTATGATTTAGGGATAAATGGTGTTGATTGATGAAGAAAATCACTCTCTTTAATTGTGTGTCATTACCGAAAATCATTAAGAAAATAGGGGTTTGCATGTAGTTGAATTGGTTGAGGAATTGTTGATGAAATAATGTTGTAAATAATATTAGATATTGTTATGAATTTATTTAGAATTTTCTAAAAATAATTTGTGAGTCGTAAGAGACGAAGAACTCGTTTTAAGTTGAGATATAGTGATGATATGAAGTGATGAAATGCATGAAAATGAATCATGTTAGATGATGTTTGATGACGTAGAAAATGAACGAAATCCGATAACTTTTAAAATCTCGTAAGAGACGAACAAGTAGTCGTAATTAATAACCGAGAAGTCGAATAAGAATTCTATCTTGATAATATTGTTTATGATGGACTTAGGTATAACTTTGTAGTTGACGTCATGAGCTTTCGAGCTATTATAATATGAGTTGTAGTTATAGTCGAGAACTAGAACGAGTTTAGAAATTGGAGCGTAAACTAGACTGCCTTGAGAGTCAAGTTTAGAACGTCGTGCTATTGGACGAGTTTTGAAAAGGAGTTCATCACGTACGGGGGTATGTGTTGACTGCCTTGAGAGTCAAGTTTCTTGAGAAATTGAATACGAGAACTTAGAATGAACCTAAGAAGTTATACGTCGATTCTATCGAGCAACTAGCGTTAGCACGGCAGTTTTACGACCCTTTCCGGAAACTGTAATATCTCTTAGCTCGTTTATTGGATTTGAGATCAGTAAATTGGAGCGTAAACTAGACTTCCTGAGCTTTCCAACGGTACAGGGCTCATCCCTTGTTTCCAGTTCCCCTGTTCTGGGCAGTCCCCAGAGTTACTGTAATGCGCAGTGATTTTTCAGAATTCATTCTTCTAAGTTGTTTCGTTCGCAACTTAGTTCCTTTCGATCGTTTAAGCCGTAATAACTTGACGACTATCTTCCTACTGACCTCAATGTCAAGTATGGAGCCTTGAGTGCTAAACGAGACGAGTTTGTATCTCGTATTCGTTAAAGTAAAGAAATTTTAGTTAAGCGTGAAAATGCCTAAATTGTCTAAAGAACTAAAACTTAATTTCCTAAGTTGATTTCCTTTCCAACTTAGTTGCTTTTGATCTTTTAAGTCATATTGAGCTATCAACTACCCTCTCTATTGACCTAAGAGTCGAGTATGAGACCTTTCGAGTTCTAAACGAGATTTGTTCGAGTCTCGTTCCCGTTTAATTAAAATGAAACTAGTAAACGTGCAAATGCCTAAAGAAATGAAACGACTAAAACCTATTTTCGATTTTCAATGATCGATTATCTTTTACGACCCGATTTTAAGTGTTATTATTTTACGATGAAGGAGGAAGCCAGCAATAAGGAAAGGACGGAAGATCAGGAGATCGGAAGCTAGTACTTATTAGTTCTGTATCACAAAGGTGGGCTTATATATATAAAACAAAACGAGCAATGCTCGAAAACCCTTTTCTTTATCGCTTTGATATCTGTGTTTTCAAAGTGATAATTATGGCATGAACTGTTTTATGTTTTATGTGAGTTCTCTTGTACCTATCTGAGTTAACATTCGTGTTTTCCAGATTTAGAGTTAATCTAACTAGGTTAACTAACGATCGGCTCTGAGTTAGCTACTAAGTGCTTTCCAGAGTTAGTGCACTTTGTAACCTGTGGTGTATGTGATACCCTGTTGAGGGGTACCAGCCACGGTGAATGAGAATTGGTCAAGATTTGAACGTAACATACCAGAAAAATGCTTGCAAGCTAAATTGAGAAAAAGAGTCAGAAAATGTTTAGTAGACACGGGCCCCTTTTTAATAAAACCCCCGATGTGCTACAAATTATGAAATGCCAAATTATCTATACCTACGATTATGTTTTCGGCATCGTGCCCACTAAGTTCTTTTGTACTTAGCCCTGCATTGTTTTCTAAATGTGCAGGTTGAAGCGACGATAGCGGCGGTGGTTGAAGTTGAGTTGAGAAGATAGGATGCTTTAGCTTATGACTTACTTCCGCTGCAAAACTCTAAGTCTTTTGAGAATATGTATATTGAACAAATCACTGTAGTATAAGTCTGTAATCTTGAACTTAGTATCGTGTACTTTTGTCGACTAATCTTTCGCGATTAACTCTTCCTTTCTTTTAGTAAAGCCTTGTTCATTGAATGTATGTTGTCTTTTATGTATGTTTAGTCAGTTAGCCCCCTTATTCCCCGCTTCTTTAATCCAACCCCAGTCGCACCGTGGCTTCTGCCGTCCCTCGGGATTTGGGGCTGTGACAGAGTGGTATCAGAGCAGAGCTTGTTTCCAGCTCTGAATATGAGTCAATTTTCTAGTATGAGTCCTTCCTTTTAGTGATACCACAAAGTGGTATCTGAGCAGAGGTTCGTTCTCTGCTCTGGTTGCGAGTCAGTCTTCTAGTCCTAGTCATTCTTTCAGTAATACCACAAAATAGTATCGGAGCAGTAGTTTGTTTCATGCTCTGGTTATGAGTTATTCTTCCTTAATATGAGTCATTTCTTCTAGTAATATCACAGAGTGGTATTTATATACAAGTCTTCCTTCGAGTAATGATATAAAGTATTCATTCGTACTCTATATCGAGTCTTCTTTTGAGTCGTAGGACAGAGTATTCGTATATACTCTAGATCAGAGTCTTCCGTCAAGTAGAAAGTAAGGGTTAGATTATAACACTAAGATTGAGAATGTAGATGTCAACTCAACCTCCCGCTACGTCGCCTCAACGAGGAAAAGGAAATAATTTCAATTATGCGATTTCTTTTAAATAAGAAATTTTATGAACAAGTATGCGATGAAATTGAGAATGAGAATGAGTTGTGTTCCGAATTTAAGAATTTTATGGAAGTAAAATTTTTATACTTTATGTGATTGTGTGATAGTACGAGTACTATCTTATGTGAAGTTATTTGCGCAATAATTTCTTTCTTTTGAAAAAAAAAATTTGGACACAAGAATATAGTTGGATTTTAGGGATTTTTCTTGGTTCAATGAGAACGTAGACTCGAAACCTAAGATCTTTCCGGTTCTTCGAGGATTTAGACGTTTTTAAGAAACGTTATTTTGAAATGATTTCGAAAGAAGATCCCCGACACGAGGAGAACTTCTACTGACGAATGTCATGTGCGTTAAGTGACATGAATAAAGATTCGGCAAGGTCGAACTTTGTTTTAAAAATCCAAACAAGAATTTCCTGCGAGGGAAATGAAATAAATAAAAATGATTCGGTAAATCATGTTAGTAAACAAAGGGAACGATTAGACGTTATAGAAGCTTTCGGCTTCGAATTAAGAAAGATATGAACGAGTCGACGAAGACAGAATAAAGGGAATCAAAGCCAAATGAAATAAGTGAACGTTACTTCCGTGTAAGTAACGTAAATGACGTCATTCGTGTCATGTCATTCCATTTTATTTTCGTTTCGTGTTTCAGTAGTGTTCGCCCTGAACGAACTTTACAAAGAAAATCGTATAAATTATTAGAAGTCGAGCACGAAGCTTGATTAATTTTTTCCATCGATCGCCCGATTCTAGTGACGACAACTGGAACTTAGATTTCAGAAAGTTATTCTTTAAATTTATATTCTATTTTCTTTTGGAATTTATTCCATATTTCGTCTTTGAGCGACGACTACAACTAGTATGAATATCAAGAGTCGTTAACGACAAATTCTTTTGTGAATGGATGTTACTTTTGAATAAGTAACATGAACAAAGTAAACGTACTTTGTTTTAATAAGTGAGAGTCGTTAAGAATTGTTTTTGAGAAAATACTAAAGAATTAAAGTAAGTATGAATGTAGTAAGATAAGAATGGAAATAAAAGTCTTGAAATCTTTATATATATATTGTTGAGTGCAATTTCTTGAATTTCTAGAAGTCTTGATAAGTGGTTGTCTTAAGTGATGATGTTACAATTGAATAAGGAATGTTCATTTTGTAATTTAAGTTTTTCGTTGAGATAAGTTATTTTCCCTACCTGTTACTGATCCGTGTTTCCTTAAAACTTTTGTAGGATGGCTAGGACTCGTGTTACTGCTCGGAAGAGCCAGCCTTTGGTCGAGTGCGAGCGCACCATACTAGACATGATCCAGGACGAGTATTACGAGTTTGAGGCAGACTACGGTGAGGAAGATGTGGGACAGATTGTTAGCAACTTTTCTTCAGCTTACTTTCCAGTGCGACACTTGATCCCGGAGAGTCAGGCGATTTTAGACCTGATTGTACACCTACCGGACGAGTGGTGCGGTTGGGCGCACCGTGCGGCGTGGTACTTGCTGGGGATCTTTGGCGATGACACTGAGCCGACCGGCAACTACACCGGATTCGCCCTGTTTGTGCACAGGCGCTTCTTTGAAAGCAGATACATACTTCCAGTCCCTTTAGAGCCGCACCTTCCCTACAGTCAGTTTCCAGCAGAGACCGAGCCAGAGCACCTCGACTTAGACCTAGAGTTTTCCGCCCTGTTGGAGTTGCCACCAGACGGTGTACCGAGTGAGGAGGAGGACACAGAGTCCGAGCAGTTAGAGGAGGACGCAGAGTTCGAGCAGTTAGAGAAGGATACGGAGCCCGCTGTTACACCGGAGCTACCGCCAGTTGGGACACAGATCGAGAAGTTGATCCCAGGGTCGGGATTCGTAGAGATCGACGCTGAGACAGCCGCGTTGTTAGGACTATCTTCGCCGTTCTTACCTGACGTCTGTGTTAGAGTCAGAGAACCGTTAGAGACGAGACTTTTTAGGGAGGAGTCTGTCCACCGAGAGATCGACGCGGAGCTTGCCACCTTGTTAGAGTTACCATCTCCACTTACGCCGCTCGAGGAGATCTGTACGAAGTGGGGAGTAGTCAGAGAGCAGATGGAGGCAGGACCGTCCAGGTTCCGTTCTAGGGAGGAGTTCGAGTCAGGTTCAGGTTCAGGTTCAGTTCCCGAGCACCTTCTTCCCCTGAAGAAGCGTGCAGTAGAGATCAGTGAGGACTACTTGGTTTCCGACCTTGAGGAGACAGTTTCAGAGGCACCGTCACCCACTCTACTTACACTGCTGACGACTCTACTCTGAGGGAGGACGAGGCACTTTAGCTTGTTTTTGGTTCAGAGTCCGAGGAGGACCCGGACGAGGATCCGGAGGAGGATCCTGAGGAGGATCCGGAGGAGGACCCGGAGGAGGACCCAGAGGAGAACTGTTAGGGTTTTTGCAGGCCATAGGGGGTAGTTTTGGACTCGACTGCAGTTTAGTTGAGCAGAGCGTCGTAGACGCGAGTAAATATCAGTAGTAGTGGTAGTTTCTCTTGTCCTGTATAGAGTCGGATCAGTAACTAGTTTTGTAGAATTCTAGCGGATACGAAATTTTATGAATCGTTTCCGTTCTAGTACTTTAGTGGATACGGAGTTGCAACTTGTTAGTGCACCCGGTAAATAGTAGGCAGCCTGCCTAGTTTAGACTAGTAGTAGTCTAACCTTTTGTGTATAAGTCCTCGTTGGAGGCAGAATTAATATTCTTTTTGATGTATATTTATATATACATGACCCATAAGAGGGTTTTTAATCACGAGAAAAATTTTCTATGAATCGTGTAATTAAATCAGAATGTCGATTGAACTCGTGTAACGAGAATTGAGCTTAACTTGAAAGTTAAAAGATTATGAGGGTAATATCAGAATTATGTTCGATATGTCATCCCGTGAACTTGATTGAGTCGAGAACGAGTTAGTAAGTACTAAGAGTGTTTGACAGAAAAGACTAATGAGAATTTCAATTTTTTCTTAGACCAAAGAAAATGCCGCCGAGAACCATTAACAATAGGAAAGGTCGAGGACCTGGAAGGCCTAGAGGACGTGGGAGACATCAACCACAAAACAACAGAGAACAAGAATATGAGCAGAATGCTACCCCATCCCCATCACCACCCCCATCACCACCACCTCCACCACCACCCCGTAGGGATATAGAGGATCTCTTCCTCAAGAAAAACCCCCCAATGTTTAATGGAACAGGCAGCCCTAGCGATGCTGAGCTATGGGTGAGATCTACCGAGAAGATATTCAAACTCCTCAGATGTACTGATGAGGAGAGAATGCTTTGTATCGCATTCCAACTGACTGGATCAGCAGATTACTGGTGGGAAGCAAGACAAAAGGTGATACCCGCAGAACATCTGGCTCGTTTCACGTGGGAAGAGTTTAAGGAAATACTGTTTGATAAGTACGTACCCAAGACGTACAGGGCGCAGAAGGAAGCCGAGTTTTATAATCTGAAGCAAGGAAAGCTGACCGTGACTGAGTATGACGCCAAGTTTTGCGAACTATCTAGGTATGCACCGGCATTAGTTGATACCGAGGAGAAGTTATCCAAGAAATTCCAGGGAGGACTGCGACATGAGCTAGGAATCGCGTTAGCTTTTCATGGGGGACTAGGCTACACAAATATTTTGGGAAGAGCACTGGAAATGGAGGCCGTCGTGCCTGATGAGAAGAAGACTGTACCAACTGCATCAGCTCCAGCACAGAATCAGAACCGAGGCTACTATAACAACAATAGTAGCAACTATCAGGGAAAGAGAAAATGGAACGGAGGAGGTAGCGTAGGCTACAATCAGAACTTCAACAACCAGGGAGGTCAGAGAAAGGGAAATCAACAGGGCTATCAGCAGCCTAGACAGAATAGCAACAACAACAACAACAACAACAACAGCAACAAGAGGCCGTGGCAGGGAAACAACTAATCGGGGTTGTTTATTCAAGGAAATAAGCAGAATGCGCCACGGAAGGGCAACGGACAATAGAACCAGCCACAAGGGCAGCAGCGAAATTTCAATCAGGGAGCAATTAACCCAGAGAGGGTTACCATTCCTGTCTGCCCGAAGTGCAACAGAGCCCATCCTGGAGTCTGTCAGATAGGCACCCCCAACTGTTTCAATTGTGAACAGAAGGGGCATATGAAAAAGGATTGCCCGAAACCGCTACAGGAAGTACCTCTCAGAGCCATTCAAGCACAGCCGCAGCAGCCGCAAATGAACCAACAACAGTTCCAGCAGCATGCACAGCAGCAACAGAATGCGAGGGCATGCACTATCAAACAGGGTGGTCAGCGCAAGGGAACAGGCAATCTCGCAGGTATGGAAAAACTCCACAACATCCCCATTAAGATACTGTTTGATACTGGCGCATCACATTCTTTCATTGCTGGCTCGTGTGCCGATAACTTAGACATCAGACCTGTAAGAGCTGCACATTCTATGAGAGTAGCTACACCTTCAGGAGAGATCACTACTTCTACTCATGTTTGCTCTAACCTAGAACTAGAAATCAGAACTCATAAGGTTATAGCAAACAACTTAAATGTTATGATAATGTGGAACGTAGATATAATCCTAGGAATGGATTGGTTGTCAGAGAATTACGCTACAATTCTCTGCAACGAGAGAAAAATCTCTTTTCAACCGCCGGGTAAAGAACCAACCGAATTCCACGGAATTTCAATGGGTAGAGGCATACCAATTATATCAGCCCTTCAAGCCACGAAACTCATGAAGAAGAAAGGTACCACAGCTTATCTTGTGTACCTAGTCGGAGAGCCAGGAGCCGAGAAGACCATCCAAGACATAAAAGTTGTGAATGAATATGAAGACGTCTTTCCAGAAGTATTACCAGGATTGCCACCGGATCGTCATGTGGACTTCACGATCGACTTAGAACCAGGAGCCGCACCAAAATCTAAAGTTCCATATAGGATGGCACCGAAAGAACTAGAAGAGCTCAAAATCCAGTTACAAGAATGTCTAGACCTTGGTTTTATCAGGCCAAGCATCTCACCTTGGGGAGCACCAGTGTTATTCGTTAGGAAAAAGGACAGATCGATGAGAATGTGCATAGATTACCGAGAACTGAACAAGATCACGCTCAAGAACAAATATCCTTTACCAAGGATAGAGGATCTGTTCGATCAGTTTAAGGGTGCAGGAGTTTTTTCCAAGATAGATTTAAGGTCAGGATACCATCAGCTCAAGATCAAACCTGAAGACGTACCAAAGACCGCTTTTAGAACCCGATATGGCCATTATGAATTCCTAGTAATGCCATTTGGTTTAACCAATGCTCCAGCTGTATTCATAGACCTTATGAATAGAGTTTTCCACCATTACTTGGACTAATTCGTTTTAGTATTCATCGACGACATCCTCGTTTACTCTAAGAATGAAAAGGAGCACGAGGAACATCTACGGATAGTGTTGGAAACACTAAGAACTGAGAAACTTTACGCCAAATTCAGTAAATACGAATTTTGGCTAAAGGAAGTAATGTTCCTTGGACATATAGTATCGGCAGAAGGAATCAAAGTGGACCCAGCCAAAGTAGAAGCATTACACAACTGGAAGTCACCAAAGAGTCAGAATGAGATTAGAAGTTTCTTGGGTTTAGCCGGTTACTACAGAAGGTTTATTGAGGGATTCTCCACGATCGCACGCCCGATGACGCAGTTACTTCGGAAGGAGACCAAATTTAAATGGACGGACGAGTGCGAGAAGAGTTTCCAAACGCTTAAGGAAAAGTTAACCACAGCGCCAGTACTAACACTTCCAGACACAAACAAGGAGTATGTGGTTTACATCGACGCATTGAAAAATGGATTAGGTTGTGTCTTAATGCAAGATGGACGAGTAATAGCTTATGCTTCACGACAACTTCGACCTCACGAAGTTGAGTACCCAACCCACGACTTAGAACTCGCAGCCGTGGTTCATGCGTTAAAGATTTGGAGACACCATCTCTATGGTGTAAGGGTTGAGATATTCACCGATCAAAAGGGCCTGAAGTACTTTTTCGAGCAGAAGGAACTAAATATGAGACAAAAGGAGATGGCTCGAATTAGTCAAGGATTACGACTGCGGAATTAATTATCATCCAGGAAAGGCTAATGTGGTGGCAGATGCATTGAGTCGCAAGGCTCTAACGAAGTTAGGATGCCTTTTTGTAGAAGAAGAAACTTTAGTACGAGAATTCGAGAAGATGGATATCAGAGTGCTTGACACGCCTGCTACAATAACAAGTCAGATAGCAGCATTAGAAGTTACACCAGATTTAAGAGAAAGAATCATCAGTGCTCAGAGAAAAGACGAGTCAATGGAAAAGTTGCGATTAAGGATAAGAACAGAGAAACCAGACGGATATTCTGAAGCACCAGACAATGCGATCCTTTTTAAAGGCAGAATTTGTATTCCTGATGGCGACAACGAACTGAAGAACGAGATCTTGAGTGAGGCTCACGATACGCCTTATACAGCACACTCAGGAAGTACGAAAATGTACCAAGATTTGAGAAGAAACTATTGGTGGAATGGAATGAAACGAGACGTTGGCTCGTTTGTAGAAAGGTGTTTGGCATGTCAGCAAGTTAAGGCTTTACACCGATGACCGTATGGATTGCTACAACCATTGGATGTCCCAGAATGGAAATGTGAAGGCATAGCTATGGACTTTGTCACAGGCTTGCCTAAGTCAAGAAGAGGAAACACAGCAATTTGGGTGATTATCGATAGACTTACGAAGTCAGCTCATTTCTTGCCGATTAAGATTACCTACGGATCAGAAAGATTAGCTCAGTTGTACGTCAGAGAGATTGTACGTCTGCATGGAGTACCGAAGGTCATAATATCAGATAGAGACGACAAATTTACCTCAAGATTTTGGATTACGATGCAGAAAGAATTGGGGACAGAGCTTAATTTCAGTACAGCGTTTCACCCACAGACAGATGGACAGGCAGAGAGAACGATTCAGATTTTAGTCGATATGTTAAGAATAGTGGTATTGGACCGAGGCACGAATTGGGAAGAAATTCTACACTTAGTCGAATTCGCTTACAACAATAGCTATCAGGCCACGATAGAAATGGCGCCGTATGAGGCTTTGTATGGAAGGAAATGTAGATCGCCACTTTATTGGGACGAAGTAGGTGAGAGAAAGAACTTAGGCCCCGATGCGATTAATGAGATGATTCGGCAGATACGAGATAGAATGAAAGAAGCCTAGAGCCGACAGAAGTCTTATGCCGATGATCGTCGAACCAATCTTGAGTTTGAAATAGGAGATAAAGTTTTCCTTAAGATATCACCGACTAGAGGAATCCTTAGATTCGGAGTTAAGGGTAAACTAAGACCCAGGTTTATAGGACCTTATGAAATCCTCGAGAGGATAGGACCCGTCGCTTATAGATTGGCCTTACCGCCAAGTCTAGGAAGTGTTCACAACGTTTTTCACGTTTCTCAGTTGAAAAAATATGTCTATGATCCTAAGCACGTCATTAGTCAGCAAGACGTAGTTCTTGAATCTGACCTAAGCTATGAAGAGAAGCCGATATCGATTCTGGATAGAAAAGTCCAAGAGTTAAGAACCAAATCGATACCAATCGTTAAAGTGCTATGGAACCACCACGGGCAAGAAGAAGCCACGTGGGAACTCGAGGAGAAGATGAAGGAGAGATATCCTCATCTTTTTGCAGAAGGTATGCAAATTTCGGGACGAAATTTTTCGCAAGGGGGGTAGGATGTAATACCCCGGAAATTCTTTACGTTCTTAAAAATTTAAAGTTATTAATAATAATGGCTTTGCACGCCTAAGTTTACGATTTTGAATTCTAAGACTAACGGTCAAATCCGTTTCCGAAAATAAATTACGGAAGTCAGCTAGACAACTACTGTATTTAGGGTTAGCGCATACGAAAAATTTTTAGTTCTGGAACTCAGAACGGAAAACCGTCTGATTTTTACATTCACGAAATCGCGATACGAACTCGCCCAAGAAAGTTCGTTTTTATGATTTTCCGGACGAAACTCGGACTGTGTCGTCCTGAGTTTTTGTCGGAATTAAAATTTTAAATATTATTTTCCGATCAAGTTTAATACGTTAGAATTTTTGGATGAATCGGAATGTGACGATTTTGTGCCGAGCTTCGTTTTTCATCGTTCGATTTCCGTAACGTCGTATCGCGTCGGAAAATCGCTTAATCCTCCTTTCTCCCCTCTCTTGGCCGACTTCTACTCCCTCTCTTAAGCTTGATATTTTGATTTTTATATAGTATTAATTTGGACACCAAATGCTATACTATTCAAACTTTACACCTATTAATCCTAATAACCTAATGTTATAACCTTATAACATTTTATCCATCTCCCTCACTCACTCTCTCCCATCGGCGGCTCTCTCTCTCTTTCTCTCCCATTTTCATTCCTCCATTGTTGAAGACATCAAGATCTTGAACAAGAAATTCCACACAAGTCTCAAATCCAACCATCGAACTTCAATTCTTCCTTCACTAATCTTCAAGGTATTAGTCTCCTCTCTAATTCTATCCATCAAAAATCCATTTCTTTTTATTTTTTTCTTTGGATCGAGATTTATGGGTGATGTAATTAGATGTTTGATCTTCGATTAGTGAAATTAGATGTGTTAGATAAGATAATTAGGGATTAAAATTGAAAGAAATCAAGAGCCCTAATTACTAGGTGAATCCCGATTTTTAGGGCAATTAGGTGGGTTGTTTGGATCCTTCAATTGATGTTATAATCATGCTTAGGAAGTGTTCGATTAGGGATTAAAACAAAAAAGAAATCGAAAGCCCTATGAAATTGATGAAAACCGATTTAGGGCTAGGGTTTGGAATTGGGGATTTTCAATTTAATGAGTAATTGACTTCAATTGTTTAATGGGAGATATAGTAGTATGATTTAGGGATAAATGGTGTTGATTGATGAAGAAAATCACTTTCTTTAATTGTGTGTCATTACCGAAAATTATTTAGAAAATGGGGGTTTGCATGTAGTTGAATTGGTTGAGGAATTGTTGATGAAATAATGTTGTAAATAATATTAGATGTTGTTATGAATTTATTTAGAATTTTCTAAAAATAATTTGTGAGTCGTAAGAGACGAAGAACTCGTTTTAAGTTGAGATATAGTGATGATATGAAGTGATGATATGCATGAAAATGAATCATGTTAGATGATGTTTGATGACGTAGAAAATGAATGAAATCCGATAACTTTTAAAATCTCGTAAGAGACGAACAAGTAGTCGTAATTAATAACCGAGAAGTCGAATAAGAATTCTATCTTGATAATATTGTTTATGATGGACTTAGGTATAACTTTGTAGTTGACGTCATGAGCTTTCGAGCTATTATAATATGAGTTGTAGTTATAGTCGAGAACTAGAACGAGAAATTGTTAACTTGACCTTGGTTTAGTACTTGATAGTTGAAAGCCGACGTTTAGAACGTCGTGCTATTGGACGAGTTTTGAAAAGGAGTTCATCACGTACGGGGGTACGTGTTGACTGCCTTGAGAGTCAAGTTTCTTGAGAAATCGAATACGAGAACTTAGAACGAACCTAAGAAGTTATACGTCGATTCTATCGAGCAACTAGGGTTAGCACGGCAGTTTTGCGACCCTTTCCGGAAACTGTAATATCTCTTAGCTCGTTTATCGGATTTGAGATCCGTAAATTGGAGCGTAAACTAGACTTCCCGAGCTTTCCAACGGTACAGGGCTCATCCCCTGTTTTCAGTTCCCCTGTTCTGGGCAGTCCCCAGAGTTACTGTAATGCGCAGCGATTTTTCAGAATTCATTCTTCTAAGTTGTTTCGTTCGCAACTTAGTTCCTTTCGATCGTTTAAGCCGTAATAACTTGACGACTATCTTCCTACTGACCTCAATGTCAAGTATGGAGCCTTGAGTGCTAAACGAGACGAGTTTGTATCTCGTATCCGTTAAAGTAAAGAAATTTTAGTTAAGCGTGAAAATGCCTAAATTGTCTAAAGAACTGAAACTTAATTTCCTAAGTTGATTTCCTTTCCAACTTAGTTCCTTTTGATCTTTTAAGTCGTATTGAGCTATCGACTACCCTCTCTACTGACCTAAGAGTCGAGTATGAGACCTTTCGAGTTCTAAACGAGATTTGTTCGAGTCTCGTTCCCGTTTAATTAAAATGAAACTAGTAAACGTGCAAATGCCTAAAGAAATGAAACGACTAAAACCTATTTTCGATTTTCAATGATCGATTATCTTTTACGACCCGATTTTAAGTGTTATTATTTTACGATGAAGGAGGAAGCCAGCAATAAGGAAAGGACGGAAGATCAGGAGATCGGAAGCTAGTACTTATTAGTTCTGTATCACAAAGGTGGGCTTATATATATAAAACAAAACGAGCAATGCTCGAAAACCCTTTTCTTTATCGCTTTGATATCTGTGTTTTCAAAGTGATAATTATGGCATGAACTGTTTTATGTTTTATGTGAGTTCTCTTGTACCTATCTGAGTTAACATTCGTGTTTTCCAGATTTAGAGTTAATCTAACTAGGTTAACTAACGATCGGCTCTGAGTTAGCTACTAAGTGCTTTCCAGAGTTAGTGCACTTTGTAACCTGTGGTGTATGTGATACCCTGTTGAGGGGCACCAGCCATGGTGAATGAGAATTGGTCAAGATTTGAACGTAACATACCAGAAAAATGCTTGCAAGCTAAATTGAGAAAAAGAGTCAGAAAATGTTTAGTAGACACGGGCCCCTTTTTAATAAAACCCCCGATGTGCTACAAATTATGAAATGCCAAATTATCTATACCTACGATTATGTTTTCGGCATCGTGCCCACTAAGTTCTTTTGTACTTAGCCCTGCATTGTTTTCTAAATGTGCAGGTTGAAGCGACGATAGCGGCGGTGGTTGAAGTTGAGTTGAGAAGATAGGATGCTTTAGCTTATGACTTACTTCCGCTGCAAAACTCTAAGTCTTTTGAGAATATATATATTGAACAAATCACTGTAGTATAAGTCTGTAATCTTGAACTTAGTTACTATCGTGTACTTTTGTCGACTAATCTTTCGCGATTAACTCTTCCTTTCTTTTAGTAAAGCCTTGTTCATTGAATGTATGTTGTCTTTTATGTATGTTTAGTCAGTTAGCCCCCTTTTCCCCGCTTCTTTAATCCAACCCCAGTCGCACCCCGGCTTCTGCCGTCCCTCGGGATTTGGGGCTGTGACAATTAATTAATGGAAATGAGATATACGATGTATGAGGATGATTATATATTTAATTGGAATTTTTCTAAAAATAAAATGAAAAATGTAAGAGACGAAGACGTGTTGATAAGTTGAAGCTCGTTAACATTTTTATAATATGATTTGCATATTAGTGATGCTCGTTAGACGATAATCGTTGTTGTAAAATTTGAACGATAATGGAGAATGTAAAATTTATAGTAAGAGTCGAACGATCGACGATAAGTGGAGATTAGATAATGATATGGATCTATGATGTGAACATAAGTTAATCTCGTTAGTAAATGATCATAATCGGAAAGTTAGAACAAATTCTAATAATGTCGGAAATTTCATAAGAAGCGAAGAATCGAACCTAAGTAACGATAGAAAAGTCGAACGAGGTTTTTAATCGAATATTAATGATCGTTATTGTTAAATGAACAAGTTTGTAGTTGACGACATGTTCATCCGAGTTATGAAATGATAAGTTATAGATGTGAACGAGAAATAGAAACGAGAAGTTGAAATTATTTTGGTATAGTAATTGTATAGTTGAAAAGACGAGTTTTTTAAACGTCGTGCTTATAGATGAGGAATGGAAAGGAGTTCTTCACGTATGATAGTGCGTGTCAACTGCCTTGATGTGTAAATTTCGTGAGAATTGAAGTACGATAACATAAACCGAACCTAGAAAACCGTGCGTCGATTTTATCAAGCATTAGGGTTTTACTCGGCAGTTTTGCGACCCTTCACGGAAACTGTCATATCTCCTAGCTCGTTTATTGGAATTGAGATCCGTAAATTGGAGAGTAAACTAGACATCCGTGGCTTTCTTTTGGTACAGGGCATGTCCCCTGTTTCGAAATCCCCTGTTCTGTGCAAACTTACTGATCTGTGCAGTAATTTCAAGAACCGAGTTTCGTAAGTTGAATTCTTTTTAACTTAATTCCTTTTGATCTTCTAAGTCGTTGTAAGCAATCGAATTCAGTTTTACCGACATAAGTGTCAAGTAAGGAACCAAATGAGTTCTAAATGAGATGCGTTCGAGTCTTGTTCCTGTTTAACTAAAAGAATCTAGTTTAGCGTGCAAATGCCTAAAAAGCTTAAAAGACTAATTCAATTTCGTTTTCGATTTCCATTTTTCATTTATCGTATCGACGACTTATCAAAGTATGATTATGTACGATGAAGGAGGAAGTCAGCACAAGGATAGGACGGAAGATTGAAGAACGGAAGCTCGATTAGAAGTTCTGTAATCTTTAAGGTGGGCTTTTATATATACCAAACAAAATGTGGGTTTTTCCACAAATCGAAAGTGATATTTATAGCTTCGATAACTGTGTTTATCAAAAGTGATTATCAGGCATAAACTGTTTGATGTTTTATGTGAGTTCTCTTGTACCCTTCTGAGTTAGCCGACCTGCTATCCAGAATTTATTTAGTTAACCGACTTATTAACTAAAACGATCGGACTTTGAGTTAGCTGACTTGCTTTCCAAACTTAGTGTACACAGTAGCCTGTGGTGTATGTGGTATCCTGTTGAGGGGTAACCATCTACGGTGATTCTTATTGGGCAAGATTGAACGTAATATCTGCCAGAAAAATGCTTGGCCAAGCTAAATTGTGAAAATGATAAGAAAATATTTTAGTAGACACGGGCATTTTAAAATAAAACCCCGGAAGAGGACCTGGAGGAGTCACAGGCCGTATAGGGCAGTGCTGACTCAACCGCAGCTGGTTGAGCAGAGCGTCAGGGACGCATAGTAGTAGTTTCTTTTGTCCTGCACATAGTCGGATCAGTAACTAGTAACTAGTTTTTGTAGTACTCTATACGGATATGGAGTTTTGGATCATTTCCGTTCTAGTACTTCCAGTGGTACAGTAATGCAACCAGTAGTGCATCCTGTATACAGATAGGCAGTTACCCTAGCTTAGACTCGTAGTTGTCTAGATTTTTTGTTGTATAAGTTCTCGTTGGAGGCAAAACTAGTATTCTTTTTGATGTATATATATATATATATACATGACCCGTGAGAGGGTTTTGATCACAAGAAAGTTTCTTTTAAATCGTGTAGTAAACAAGAATGTCGAATGAACTCGTGTAATGAGAGTTTAAGTTTAACTTAGGAAGTTAAAAAGATGAAAGAGCTAGTAATGAAGTTAATTCCCTAATTCTTCTTCCGTGAACTTGTTTGAGTTGCAAAAAGGGGTTAGTAAGTAAAAGAAGGTTTAAGGTAAGGTGCTAATGAGAACTTTCTTTTTCTATAGTTAAAGAAAATGCCGCCAAGAAATATTAATAATTGTAGAGGCCCTGGTAGACCCAAGGACGTGGAAGACGTCAACCAAATGATGAAAGGGAGCAAGAACAAGAACGTAATGATACCCCTCTACCATCACCATCACCACCACCTCCACCACCACCCCGTAGGGACATTGAGGATCTTTTCCTCAAACGAACCCGCCTATGTTCAATGGATCGGGCAGCCCTAGCGACGCTAAGCTCTAGGTGCGATCTATTGAAAGAATTTTCAAACTCCTCAGATGTACTGATGAGGAGCGACTATCATGCATATCATTCTAGCTTTCTGGACCAGCTGACTACTGGTAGGAGGCTCGGCAGAAGGTTATACCGAGAATCAAAACCGAGGCTATTATAACAACAATAATAGCAACTACTTAGGGAAAAGAAAGTGGGAAGGGGGAAATAGCCGTGGCTATAATCAGAATTATAACAATCAAGGGAATCAGAGGAATGGAAATCAACGAGGCTTTCAGCAGCCTAATCAGGGTAATAACAACGACAAGAGGCCATGGCAGGGAAATAGTCAGTCGGGATTGTACATCCAAGGAAATAACCAAACTGGACCATGGAGAGGCAATAATCAGCAAAACCAGCCGCAAGGACAACAGAGGAATTCCAATCAAGGAGGAAATAACCCAGGGAGGTTTATCAGTCCTGTTTGTCCTAAGTGTAATAGTACGCACCTCGGTGCTTGTCAAGCCGGCACTGGTGTTTGTTTTAACTGCGGACAAAAAGGGCATATGAAGAGGGATTGCCCGAAACCTTTTCCAGCGGCAGGACAGAACCAGTTTAGATAGCCCCAGCCTTTGTGGGCGATACAGGCACAGCCGCAGCAACAGATGACCCAGCAGCAATTTCAGCAGCACGCTCAACAGCAGCAGAATGCAAGGGCATGCACAATCAAACAGGGTGCACAACATAAAGGGAAAAGGAACCTAGCAGGTATGCACAAACTTCATAACACCCCCATTAAGATACTGTTTGATACTGGCGCATCGCATTCTTCTATTGCTGGATCTTGTGCGATATCTTAGATATTAGACCTGTAAGAGCTGCGCACGCTATGAGAATAGCTACACCTTCAGGAGAGATCACTACTTCCATGCATGTTTGCTCTAACTTAGAACTAGAAATCGAAACTCTTAAGGTTAAAACGAACAACTTAAACGTTATAATAATGTGGGACGTGGATATAATCTTAGGAATGGACTGGTTGTTAGAGAATTATGCCACGATTCCCTACAACGAGAGAAAGATCTCTTTTCAACCCCCGGGTAGAGAACCAACTGAATTTTATGGGATTACGATGGATAGGAGGATACCAATAATATCCGCCCTATAAGCCAAAAAGGTTATGAGGAAGAAAGGAACCACAGCATATCTCGTGTACCTAATTGAAGAAACAGGAGCCAAGAAGACCATTCAAGACGTGAAGGTTGTGAACAAATATGAAAATGTCTTTCCAAAAGTATTACCTGGTTTACCACCAGACCGTCACGTAGATTTCACGATAGACTTAGAACCAGGATCGGCTTCCAAATCAAAAGGCCGTATAGGACGGTACCAAAAGAGTTAGAAGAGCTTAAGATCCAACTGCAAGAGTTGTTAGATGATGATTTCATTAGACAAGTGTTTTCACCATAGGAGCACCTGATTGGTTCATCAGGAAGAAGGATGGTTCTATGAGAATGTTCATAGGCTATCGCAAGTTAAATAAGATAATCCTTAAGAATAAGTATCTTCTTATAAGGATAGAAGACCTCTTGATAAGCTTAAAAGGAACAAGTGTATTTTCGAGGATAGACTTAAGGTCTAAACAACACCAGTTGAAGAATAAACCGGAGATATACCTAAAACCGCCTTCGGATCAGATATGGCCATTACAAATTCTTAGTTATGTCATTTGGTTTGACTAACGCTTCCGTAGTATTCATGGACCTCATGAATGAAGTTTTCACCCATACTTAGACAAATTCGTCTTAGTATTCATCGACGACATCCTCATTTACTCCAAGAATGAGGATGAGCACGAACAACACTTGCGAACAGTGTTTTAGAGCTGAGAACTCTATGCCAAGTTCAGTAAAGACAAATTTTGGCTGAAGGAAGTAATGCTCTTTAGACACATAGTGTTAGCAGAAGGCATCAAGGTAGATCCTGCCAAGGTAGAGGCAGTACTCAAATGGAAATCGCCCACAAGTCCGAATGAAATAAGAAGTTTCTTAGGTTTGGCCAGTTATGGAAGAAGATTCATCGAGGAATTTTCTATGATTGCTAGACCTATGACGCAACTACTTAGAAAGGAAAATAAGTATAAATGGACTGACAAGTGTGAGATAAGTTCACACACGCTCAAGGAAAGGTTGACCATCACACCAGTTTTAGCTCTTCCAGAAACAAACAAGGAATACGAACTATATACAGAGGCTTCAAAGATCGGATTAGAGTGCGTTAGGATGCAAGATGGAAAGGTGATAGTTTATGCTTCACAACGATAACTTCGACCTCACGAGGTTGAGTATCCAACCCACAATTTAGAACTTGCAGCCGATGTGCATGCATTGAAAATTTGGAAACACCATCCTTATGGTGTATGGGTTGAGATTTTTTATAGATCAAAGAGTCTGAAGTACCTCTATGAGAAAAAAAGGAATCAACATGAGATAAAGAAGAGGGCTCGAATTAGTTGAGATGATTGTGGTATCAATTACCATCTAGGAAAAAGCTAAGTGTAGTAGCAGGCATGCTGAGTCGAAAGACTCCAACTAAGTTTAGATGTTTCTTCGTCAAGAAAGAAACACTTATACGAGAATTCGAGATGATGAATAGAGAGGTGCTCAATACACCTGAAGCGATAACTAGCCGGATAATAGTAATCGTACCTACACCAGACTTACGAAAAGATTACAAGTGCCTAGAGAAGGGACGAGTCGATCAAGAAGCTTCGACTAAGGATAAGAACGGATAAACCAGACAGTTATTCCGAAGTAATGGATAATATTATAGAAATTAAAGAATGGACTTAGTATTCTCGATGACAACAAATTTAAGACTTAAGAAAGGATTCCTGGTAGAATTGATCCAACGAGACGTTGCCTCGTTTGTAGAAAGATGTTTAACTTATCAGCAAGTGAAAGCTTTACACTGACGACCATACGGGTTGTTATAACCGTTAAGTATTTCTATGAAGAAAAAGAAGAATATTTTTTACGTTGATCAAATTGTTTTAACGATAGTTATTAAGCTACGATAAGTATTGTGCCTTATAAGGCCTTGTAGAAGAAGAAATTTTAGATAACTGCCTTATTGTAATAAGGTAGGTGAAAGAAAGGACTTAGGACCAGATGCGGTCAGTGAAATGATCGAGATCATTCGATAGATTCGTGTCAGAATGAAAGGAGTTTAAGGAAGACGAAAGTCTTACTTATATGCGACAATCAGAGCAAAAGTTCGATAAAGGAGATGAAGTTTCTTAAGATATCTCCGTTAAAGAGAATCGTTAGATTCGTGTCAAGTATCAACTTAGACAAAAGATTTAGATGATTAGTTAATATCTTGAAAAAGATAGCTTCTAATACAGATAGTTATGGCGTTGTTGCCAAGTTTATGGAATGTTAATTATATGCGTATCTCATTTTGAGAAAATGTGTGTGTTCGATTCTGCACACGTGGTTTTGTCAGCAAGACGTTGTTCTTGGAAATGACTTAAGTTATGAAGAAATACCGCAATCGATCATGGATCGAAAAGCGTGAAAGTTAGGAAGCAAGTCGATACGATTAGTAATAGTGTTATAAGATCATCACGGGCAAGAAGAAGCCCTGTGAGAACTCGAAGAAGAGTTGAGGAAGGAGTACCCCGAACAGTTTAAGAAAATAAGCAAATTTCGGGACAAAATTTTTCGTAAGGGGGGTAGGATGTAATACCCCGATAATTTCTTCTGTCTTTAAAAAATAAGTTATTAATAATCATGGCTTTGCACGCCTAAGATCATGAATTTCGATTCTAAGATTTACGGTGAAATCCGTTTCAGAAAATAATTTCCAGAAGTCGGACCAACGACTACTGTATTAGGGATTTCGCTTCCGCTAAATTTTTTGTCCGAAAACTCAGAATTAAAATCCGTCAGAATTTACATTCATTTTTCTTCGATACGAGTTCACCGGAGAAAGTTAGTTTTTATGACTTTTCCGGGCGAAATTTGGACTGTGATGTCCCGACTTTTTGTGTAATGCCCCGTAAATTCCTTACGTTCTAAAAAGTTTAAAGTTAATTAAATAAATGGCTTTGCACGCCTAAGTTTATAATTTTTGAATTCTAAGACTAACGGTCGAATCCGTTATTAAAAATAAATTACAGAAATCTGCTAGACGGCTACTGTATTTAGGGTTAGAGCGTACGAAAAATTCTTAGTTTGTAAACTAAGAACGAAAAACCGTTTAATTTTACGTTTACAAAATTGCAATACGAACACGCCGAGAAAGTTTGTTTCTACGTTTTTCCGGACGAAACTCGGACTTGTCATCCCGAGTTTTTGTCAAAATAAATTTTATAAATTTATTTTCTAATTAAGTTCATACATTAGAATTTTCAAGTCAAATCGAATCGCGGCGATTTTTGTACCGAACAACTTCTTCGTCGTTCGTTTTTCCGTAACGTCGGATCGCGCCGGAAAAACCCGTAACCCTTCAAAAAATTCTGCATGCAGCCACTTATTCTTTATTTTTTTTTATTAATTAGTGGGGAACATGCATGTTTTAACTTATCTAATCTAATGACACCTACACTATACTTTATACATTTTTCAACCTTTTCATCATGGCATGTATTTTCTACACTTAAGACAAAACAACTTTTTTTCTCTCATCTCTCTCTATCTCACGGCAGCACACACACACACACCACTCTCTCTCCATCTTCATCTTGTTCTTCACCATTGAAGACATCTTCAAAGCTTGAAGAACTCACACAAGTTATCAATCCATCCATTCAACCTCTTAAGTCCTTTGTTAATTCTCTAGGTAATGATCTCCTCTCCATTTCTATCCATTTAGATTTCTTTTCTTTTCTTTTCCATCATGTTCGAATTTTTAAGGTATGGGGATAGATGATTTGATCTTAGAACAATGTAATTAGATATGTTAGATATGATAATTATGGATTAAAATGGAACAAAAACAACTCTAATTATTGTGTGAATGCAGAATTTTTTTTTGGGAAATTGTAGGATTTTTGTTTTTCTTCTTTTGATCATGGATTCATGTTTAGTAGATGCTTAATTAGTGTTTGGAATGAAAAGGGATTGGAAGCCCTATGTTATTATGAAATTCAATTAGGGTTTGAATTATAAATTAGGGGGTTTTTGCATGTTAGTTATTTTTGGATTTGCAAGTGATTAATAGTTGTTATAATAGTTTGATTAGTGAATAAATGATGTTAATTAGAGAAGAAAATCAACCCCTTAACATCTATATAAAACCAGAAATTTATAGAATAAATAGGAGTTTATACATGCTCGATATTAAGTGATGATTTGTTAGTGGATTATGTTGCAAATCATATTAGTTGATAATAGAAGTTAATTGGAAATTTTCTAAAAATGTTTAATGAAATGTAAGAGACTAAAATCACCTTATAAACTGAGTTATAAAGATGTTAAGATGCGTTTGCATGCATGAAAACGGTTCCCATTAGACGTAGTTTAAACGTCATAAAATTTGAACGAAAACCAACGACTTTTAAAAATCGCGTAAGAGACGAATATTTAGTTGTAACTAATAATCGGGAAGTCGGATGAAAATTCTAACTTGATATTATTACTTATAATGAAATTTAGAACATCTTTCTAGTTGACATCATAAGCATCCGAGTCGATATAATATGGGTTATAGTGATAATCAGGAACTAGAAAACGTTTGGAATTTCTTTGTTGGTATAGTACTTGATAGTTGAAATCCGATGTTAGAACGTCGTGCCTTTGAGAAAGTTGAAAAGATTTGTCACGTACGGAGGTACGTGATGACTGCCTTAGTGTCCAGTTTCTAAAAAGAGTTGAATACGAGAATTTAAAACGAACCTAAAACGTTATACGGCAAACTTATCAATAAATTAGGGTTTTCGAGCAGTTTTGCGACCCTCGCCGGAAACTGTAATAACTTCCAGCTCGTTTATCGGATTTGTGATCCGTAAATTGGAGCGCAAACTAGACTTCCTAAGCTTTCTAATGGTACAGGGCTCACCCCCTGTTTCCAAATCCTCTGTTCTGGACAGCCTCCAGAGTTACTGTATTGTGCAGTGAATTTTCAGTTTCTTGTTTTCTAAGTTGTTAGGTTCATAACTTAGTTTCTTTCAATCGTTTAAGCCGTTTTTATCTATCGAACATCTACTTACTGACCCTAAAGTCAAGTACAAGACCTCTAGTGATGGAGACCAGTCGAGACCTTATATCTTATCTTTTCTTTAAAGAAGTAATAAACGAGAAATTCCTTAAATCGTTCAAAGAATTAAAGTAAATCGCCTAAGTTGATTCCTTCCAACTTAGCTTCTCTTAATCTTTAAAGTCGTACTAGGATATCGACTACCATCTCTACTGACCCGAGAGTCGAGTATGAGATCCTCCAAGTTCTAACGAGATTGATACGAGTCTCGTTTCCCGTTTAAGTAAAACGAATCTAGTAAGCGTGCAAATGCCCAAAAGAATAAAATAACTAAATCTTTAATCGATTATCCTTTACAACCCATTTTTAAAGTATGTTCATTTTACGATGAAGGAGGAAGCCAACTGTAGAGAAAGGACGGAAGATCCAAAGTTGGAAGTTTTGTTTTAAGTTCTGTATTTACAAGGTGAGCTTTTATTATATGAAAATAAAACGTGGGTTTTTCCACAAACCGAAAGTGAAGTTTACAGCTTTGATAATTGTGTTTTATCAACGTGATAATCTTGGCATAAAATGTTTAACTGTTTTATGTGAGTTCTCTTGTACCTTTCTGAGTTAACCTTCGGGTTTTTCAGACTTTTAGAGTTAGTCTATTTTAGATTAACTAACGATCGGCTCTGAGTTAGTTGCTAAGTGCTTTCCAGAGTTAGTACACTTTGTAACCTGTGGTGTATGTGGTATCGTGTTGAGGGGTAGCCAGCCACGGTGAATTAGCTTTGGTCAAGATTGAACATAACATACTCTAAAAATGCTTGCGCAAGCTGCTTCATACAAATCAGTTAGAAAATGTTTAGTAGGCACGGGCCTTTTCAACAAAACCCCGATGCGCTCCGGTTATAAAATGCCAGATTATTTATACATATGACTATGATTTCGGCATCGTGCCCACTAAGTACGTTTGTACTTACCCCTGCATTGTTTTCTAAATGTGCAGGTTGAAGCGACGGTGAGCGGCGACGGTTGATGTTGAGTTGAAAGATAGGTTGCTTTAGTTAGAACTCTTCCGCTGCAGAACTCTGAATCTTTGAGATGTACCTTTTGAACAATTCTCAGTAGTCTAAGTCTGTAAATATGAACCTAGCTTCTTTTGTACTTTTGTCGAGTAATCCTTAGGGATTAACTCTTTCTTATCTATATTAAAGTCTTGTTCATGGTTTATCAATATTTTTCATGAATGTTTAGTCAGTTAGCCCCCTTCTTCCCCGCTTCTTTAATCCAACCCCAGTCGCACCCCGACTTCTGCCGTCCCTTGAGATCTGGGGCTGTGACATTTTGTCTGATTTTGAAAAACGAATTAGGTTTTTCGAGTACGTAAATTATTTCCAATCTAACGGACGAATTAGTTTTCATCGAATTCGAAACCAACTAAGAAATCACTTCTCGACTTTTATATCATTGTTTAAAGTCCGGAAACGAGATATTTTCCGTCTAATAAATCCACGCCAAATGACCCTTAAGCGAGTCATCCACCTTTGTTGGATATTTTATACCTTTATGTAAAGTAATAAGCTTAGTCATCCCTCCTTCTTCTTACCTCATTACCGCCACCACCATAGCACTCCCTCTCTCTCATTTTCTTCTCCAAATCCTCCATTAAAGCTTCATCATCCAAGCTCTTCTCAAGCTCTCAAGTCTTCCATCTACCGATCAATTCCATTTCCAAGTTCATATTCTGCAAGGTATGAACATCTTCTACGTTTTGATCCGAACAAAAGCTTGTTTCCATCATTTTCATTTTTTCGAAAGATAAAAGATGGAATATCATGTTGTATTTTAATCGAATCATGTTCTAGTATGCTTAGAATCGAGTTCTACGAATCGAATCAGGAAGAAAATCACTCCCGCATCCCTTAGGTCATTACCGAAATTTTTGATAATTTTAGGGGTTTGATAGTAGTTCGATTTCTTTGATGTTTGATCGATAGATTAGTGCTCTACATGTTGCTAATTGACTCTATGAATTATTTTAGATTTTTTTAAAAATAAAATTCGAAACCTAAGAGACGAAGAACGCATGATTTAGTATAGTAAATGTTATGATATGCTCGATTGATTAATGGAAATGAGATATACGATGTATGAGGATGATTATATATTTAATTGGGATTTTTCTAAAAATAAAACGAAAAATGTAAGAGACGAAGACGTGTCGATAAGTTGAAGCGCGTTAACGTTTTGATAATATGATTTGCATATTAGTGATGCTCGTTAGACGATAATCGTTGTTGTAAAATTTGAACAAAAATGGAGAACGTAAAATTTATAGTAAGAGTCGAACGATCGACGATAAGTCGAGATTAGATAATGATATGGGTCTATGATGTGAATATAAGTTAATCTCGTTAGTAAATGATCATAATCGGAAAGTTAGAACGAATTCTAATAATGTCAGAAATTTCATAAGAAGCGAAGAATCGAACCTAAGTAACGATAGAAAAGTCGAACGGGGTTTTTAATTGAATATTAATGATCATTATTTTTAAATGAACAAGTTTGTAGTTGATGACACGTTCATCCGAGTTATGAAATGATAAGTTATAGATGTGAACGAGAAGTAGAAACGAGAAGTTGAAATTATTTTGGTATAGTAATTGTATAGTTGAAGAGACGAGTTTTTTAAACGTCGTGCTTATAGACGAGGAATGGAAAAGAGTTCTTCACGTATGATAGTGCGTGTCGACTGCCTTGATGTGTAAATTTCGTGAGAATTTAAGTACGATAACATAAAACGAACCTAGAAAACCGTGCGTCGATTTTATCAAGCATTAGGGTTTTACTCGGCAGTTTTGTGACCCTTCACTGAAACTGTCATATCTCCTAGCTCGTTTATCGGAATTGAGATCCGTAAATTGAAGAGTAAACTAGACATCCGTGGCTTTCTTTTGGTATAGGGCACGTCCCCTGTTTCGAAATCCCCTGTTCTATGCAAACTTACTGATCTGTGCAGTAATTTCAAGAACCTAGTTTCGTAAGTTGAATTCTTTTTAACTTAATTCCTTTTGATCTTCTAAGTCGTTGTAAGCAATCAACTTCAGTTTTACCGACATAAGTGTCGAGTAAGGAACCAAATGAGTTCTAAACGAGATGCGTTCGAGTCTCGTTCCTGTTTAACTAAAAGAATCTAGTTTAACGTGCAAATGCCTAAAAAGCTTAAAAGACTAATTCGATTTCATTTTTGATTTTCATTTTTCATTTATCGTATCGACGACTTATCAAAGTATGATTATGTACGATGAAGGAGGAAGTCAGCACAAGGATAGGACGGAAGATTGAAGAACGGAAGCTCGATTAGAAGTTCTGTAATATTTATGGTGGGCTTTTATATATACCAAACAAAATGTGGGTTTTTCCAGAAATCGAAAGTGATATTTATAGCTTCGATAACTGTGTTTATCAAAAGTGATTATCAGGCATAAACTATTTTATGTTTTATGTGAGTTCTCTTGTACCTTTCTGAGTTAGCCGACCTGCTATCCAGAATTTATTTAGTTAACCGACATACTAACTAAAACGATCGGACTTTAAGTTAGCCGACTTGCTTTCCAAAGTTAGTGTACACAGTAGCCTGTGGTGTATGCGGTATCCTGTTGAGGGGTAACCATCCACGGTGATTCTTATTGGGCAAGATTGAATGTAACATTTGTCAGAAAAATGCTTGGCCAAGCTAAATTGTGAAAATGATAAGAAAATGTTTTAGTAGACACGGGCATTTTAAAAGAAAACCCCGATGTGCTACAGAGATAAGAATGCCTGATTCATCAATACTTATTATATGTTTTCGGTAAAGTGCCCACTAAGTGTTTTATGTACTTAGCCCTGCATATGTTTTCTAAATGTGCAGGTTGAGCGACGGAAGCGGTGATGGTTGAGTAGGTTAGTGATAAGAAAGAAGAACAGAGTCACATTCTACGTTTATTCTGTTGCCAAACTTTAAACCTTTTTGTATTATCTTGTATATAACTCTGTAGTCTAAGTTCTGTACTATAACTTAGTTTGCTTTTGGAGAACTATGTCGAGTGATCCTTCGAGATCAACTCTTTCTTTATCTAATGAAGTCAGGTTCATAGAAGTATTCTGTCATTTAATGTATGTTTATTCATTCATCCCCTTTCTTCCCCACTTCTTTAATCCAACCCCAGTCGCCCCGGCTTCTGCCATCCCTCAGGATTTGGGGATGTGACAAGATAGGTTTGAGAGTCGTCTGAGATCGTCGGAGAGAAAATTCAGTTGAAGGTCCAAAAAACCCTAATATGATTAGTGAATTCCGACTTTTTCTTTGTTTCTCGGAATTTCAATCTAAATATTTGATTTCTGAATTTCTTAATTTATTTGGTGAAGTTTGAGACGAAGTAGAGAGTTTTCTGACGTCGAGAAAGAGTCGTGGTGAGTTTCCAATAGTTTGAGAGTTTATTGAAAAAGTATGGTTAAATTGCACCGGATAACTTTTTCTTCCGGCGAAATTTATATCTTGTTTTTGATCACCGGGTGCAACTAAAACTCTATTAATTCATTTTTACTCTCATAATCTCTCACTCTCTCACGCAACACTCTCTCTCTCTCTTAATCATCTCTCTCCAATTCTCTCTCTACTCTCTCTCTACCGACCTCTCTCCCTCTCTCGTCTCTCTCTCGGCACTACCCACCCAAACACCATCTCTCTCTCTATCCATTAGAGTATGAAGTTCTAAGCTTCAAGAGCTCCAAGAAGATAGCATCCGATCGCCTATCGACTAAACAAATAAGGTATTCGTAATCCTCTCATTCTTGTGATCGTTTTAAGACTAGAGTTCACCCTCTTCTCTTTTCTTGAAATTTCGGCAGCTTTGTGCCAAGAAGAAGAGCTCGATTCTAGCTTGATCGAAGCCTAGGAGTTAAAGCCTTGCAAGGTTTGTTCTTGGAAAATCGAAGTCTAGAGTTTGATCTCTTTTTTCCCTTCAAAACCACCAATCTAGAGGGCTAGAAGATGAAGTTTTTGATCTTTATTTGTTTCTAAGTATGTTGATTTTGATCCTTGTATGATGATATACTTGAGATGAGTAAAAAACCTTGGTTGTTTTTCTTTTCATGAGTGCCGATTTTTATGGCTAGAACTAGGGATTTCTGTGTTGATGAATTTGATGATTATTTGATCTTATCTTATATCTTTGAATCCTTATATGATTTTCACCAAAATAACGATTTTTATACCTAAGCTCTTGTCATGATTTTGATGATTGATTTGGTAAATTTGAGTATAAAAATACATGTTAGAATGAAGAAATTATTGATTGAAATCCTAAGAGTGCCGATTTAGATGTATGTTAGGAGGAGTTAATGATTTTGTTATGATTTTGTGGTAATATTGTTGGATTAAGTGATAAAATGAGAATAAAAGCATGTTAGAAAAAGAATTACAGAAGAAGGAATTTCTATAATTTTTTCCTTGAAAAATTCGATCCATGTATGGGTATGAGTTGATAATTTTTTATGTTGAGTGTTAGTATAATTTAGTTTGATGATTAATAAGTGAATTTGTGTATATATCGAGCTTAAGTTTAGAAATCATCAAAGAAAGAAAACCGTTTGCTCAAAAACTTGAAGAATTCGAAGAAAATGAGGATCGGAATTACATTTGGAAATGATTAAGTGAACTAAGAAGATGGATTAATGATATAAAAACTAATTGAGGAATATTGAGACTTAAAATCGAGTGAAGCGGATTTCTACAAGAAAAACCCAAATATAACGATGAAAATAAGCCTAAGAAGAAGATTTGTTGTACTGAAATTCATTGGATAATTTGAGCGAGAAATCGATCGATTGAAATTTTGATAAGAACTATAAAAACTTGAATTATTAAATTTGGTCAAGTATTTCACTAGAGTCCAAATTATATAAATTATTTAAGAGTAAAAAATAAGAGTTGTTAATATTTACTTCGAATTGAGTTATTAAATACCAAGTTTATGAAATTGAATTTAATTAAGTTAGAGTTTTGGAATTGAGAAACGAGCAAAGGTAGATAAAATACGTAGAAATCGAGTTAAAAGTTAAATTTAAAAATAATTAACTACGTATTAAGAAATGCGAATTATTTTGCTATAAGAAATAATGACACGTTTTACGAGAAAATGATGTAGACTTTATTTCGAAGAATTTTTAGTAGGAGTTCCGGATTTTAAATCCGATGTTATATTTTAAAGTTTTTAATTTAGTTTAAAAATCAAACAATTTTCATTTAAACTCAATAAATTTATATTTTCAAGTTATGACTAAACCGAGCGGAGTCAACATGAGTTAATAACCGAGCTTTGAATGAAGTTTCTGAGTTTATGATTATAATTAAATAAATTAATTTAATTTTCTAAAATTTTCTGGGATATTTATTTATATTTGGAAAATTTTCTTTTTTCATCTATTTATCGAAGTCGATCGTTTATCTGTTTGTGAATGTTCGATTCTTGCTGTGAATGTTTGATTGTGAATGATTTGTGATATTAGGACTTGAAAATTAATCTCGTAATTTTCTGAGTTCGTTTAAATCGAGAAATCGAGAAAAACGAGTTGTGTGATGTGAATAGTGATTTTGGATATTTTAAGAATTATTTAACTGTTTGATGTTATTGAGTCAAGTACCCGAGTCTAAGAGTCTGTTGGTTTAGTACTTGAGTAGAATTAAGAAACCGAGAAAGTTTCAGTTAGTGAAGCCGAGATAAGTTAAGAAACCTGAGTCAAGTAAGAAGTCATTCAGCCGAGCGTTAAAAGTTTGTTACGTTTTTCGAGTAAGTAGTCTCGCCCTTATAAGATGTTATTCATGAAGGAACGAGCGAGACTGAGAAGTGAAAGCAGAAGAGAAAGCAGCTAACCGACTAACCCTAAGCAGTCAGGTGGGCTTTTTAATCGAAACAAAGTGATGAATGTGATTATTATTATCATATTACGTGAGTTTTTAAATTAATTGACTTGCCATTTTATCTGAGTTTTGGTATGTTTAATCGTCTACTTGAATTATCATGAATCCTGTGTGAGACAGGAACACACATGTTGTTAAATGTTTGAAGTGACTGTGAGCCTTGCTTCGGTTAGACCAGTCACAGTGTTTGAGAAAAAGGCCTACTTCTCGACACAAGAGAGTATGTAGTAGATTGATTCATACCTGCTATATATTATTGTCTGCGCAGACATCTTCTAAAGAAAAAGTGAAACGATTTTAATTGCATGAACAAGTTAACTGTTTTTCAACTCTAACACTTGTGATGCAGCAGCAAAGCAAGTTCAATTATATAGCTCTATCGAGCAAAGTTTTAAATTATTTTTGGCATATGTTCACTGAGTACGAAGTACTCAGCCCTGCATGTATTTCTAAACGTACAGGTTAGCTTGGATGAAGATGGCGGTGGGTGCTCGGCAGTGTGTTAAAAATAAGTCGAGTCTTTTGTTTAAGCTTGCAATTACATGTCTTCATACACGTAATTGTTGGACCAGAGTTGAGATTCCACTGCAAAAAAAATCCGTTATTTGTTTTTAAACTATTTCTCTGATATGGGTATCGATATAATGAGCTTTGTGCTCGAATACTATTACCAGCTTTTCTTATATTCTACTTGACTTGGAGTTGAGTTTCATTATTCGTTTCCGACACTTTAATTATTTACATGTGCTCGTTTGTTAAAGTTAAGATTTGAAAGCATATTTTCTTTTATTATCGCTATCAATCTATATTCCCTTGTTCCCAAGCATGGTTTCTCTTTGAGTTGAGTAAGTCTTTATGGTTTCACCTTCACCGCCTAATGGATTTTAGTCAATCCTACACATTAGAATTCGGGTCGTGACAAAGTGGTATCTGAGCAGGTTTGTCTGCTCTGAAGTTTAAACATTCTTGTGAGTCGAGTCTAGATTTAATTCCCTAGACTTGTTTGAGTCAGTAACACGCCAAGTAACCAGATACGAAAATTTTCAAAAGCTTTAAGTTTAAAGTTTTAACTTAAGTTACTCTGTTTGTTATTTGCGCTTGTTTAGAGATAAAAGCTTGGTAAGTAGCTTGAAAAACTAGATCACTTTAGAATGCCTTCCCTAATTCTGTGTTTTGAGTGAAAATCGGAAAGGATGGAATGTTTGTGCAAACATTTTCATGAAATAGAATTGCCAAGTACCTTGAGCAATAAAACCTCTTTGGGAAGCAAAAATGAATATGTTGAGTTAGGAACTTCAAACGTGTTGATTAACTGTTTAAGTGTGCTTAACTCGTTTAGAAATCGAATAGGATGGACGACGAGAGCAACCGAGCATTGATGCAGGAATACCTGCAAATTAGGAAGTCATATCACGAGACGATCGGCAAATTCTTAGCACGATATCATAAGGTTTGGAAGACAGTGAAGTACCTTGACATCAGTACTTTTGACAGGATAGAACAACTGATCCATGCCCTCCCTCGAGAGTGGCGTGACTGGGCAGCCTTCCTTGTTCCGAGATTTGTTGGGCGACAGTATTTAGGTGATTATCCCTACGACAGTTGTAATGCTTTCATCGCTACTATTTCCGGTCAGTTTATTGCATTGATGCGCCGCCTCCAGGACCGTTTTACCCTATTCCTACAGCTTAGCCGAATGGCATTCACCTTGAGCCTTAGCCTCAGTCTTCACTTCGAGACGGGCTAGTCCCTGTCCAAGTCCCCTCACCGTGAGCCGAGAGCCTCCCATCAGTTCGACCCATATTCAGGAGATATGATTCCTCCCCGTTCTTTTGATCCATTTGCCTCGTCTAGTTCGTTTATGATTCAGTCATACGGATCGTACAATCCTATTAGAGTTCTGCCGCCTTCGCACGACCAGCTTGAAGAGTTCATGCACCGTGACCGTACTCCCTCCCTAGTGCAGCCCGTAGACGAGCCTTCTAGGCCGACCCGCACTGGTGACAGTGATGATGATGAATCTTTTGAGAATCCTGCAGCATATGCTACAGTTTACATAGGTCATCTTCAGTTGCTCTCGAGCGACCTCCTTGCTTTTTGAACCCAACATTTTAGACCCTGATTTTGAGGCCCGACCAGGAGCTCGAGTTAGAGCTTGATGGTACAGTCAACGTGTCAGCCTACTTGCGATGCGATGAGAGTACCCCTGAGACTCCCCCGTGGGACGAGTCTGAATTTGAGGACGTCAATGGACGCTTTGAAATATGAATTTCTGAATGATTATATATGTTTGAGTATATGAAAAATTGTTGAGCACGATGTTCTGTGATAATTTGAGATTGATGATATTATTGAGAAAGCATGCCATTAATTGAATGATTGTGTTAGTATTGAGAATTATTTTATCTGCAAATTGTACGCCTTAATTGAGGAAATTCTTTCCTCATATATCAATAAGTACTGATTGAGAATCGTATTCCTCTCAAGAAAGAAAAAGTTTTCAAAAGTCGAGAAAAAAAAATATTCCGAGTAAGAATATGTCACGCCCCGACTCTCGAGGTGCGACTTACGAACAACAACAAACCTAAACAACTAACAACTAACTCAAATAAGGGGGACATGCTCGGGGAAATCAAAGGCGGAATATAAGGCAATCAAATTTAGTTTTCAAAAGCATAATGAATAATAATAACCGAGCATCTTAACTTCACTTTGAACAGGAATTCAAACAAGAAAATCATGCTGATGGGAAGGGAATTCCAACAAAAAGAGGAATCATACGAATATATATATACATCAAGATAAGGAAACATGTTCAACAACAAGTCAAGTTACGAACCCATCGCTCGGGATTACAAGATAAAGGGGTTACGAATTCAACAAGCATTCAAAGTCTTCGAGCACAACGCTCGGAATCAAAAACATGAGTATAAAAGTGTTAACTTCAACAGACATTAGCTCAAAAAGATTGCAGCGGAAATTAGCATCAACTCCCAACACTTGCACGTATGAAGACGTACAAATGCCAGTTCGAAATTCTATTAAACTTAACCAACAAAACCAAACCACACCACCAAGTATCCACGCCATCGCCATCCAGTCAACCTGCATGTTTAGAAACACACGCAGGGCTGAGTACTTCGTACTCAGTGAACACAAGCCAAAACATTTGAATAAAGATGCTTCTTAAAGCTATATTAATTGAACTTGCCTTGCCAAACATCACAAGTATATAAGCAGTTTTAAAAACGGTTTACTTGTGCATGTCAAAACATTTTTATTTAAAACAGAATGCGCAGTCAAATAACATAATATAATAGCATGTATCATCTATCACAAATAACTTCACTGTGTCGAGAAGTAGGCCTCATTCTCAAACACTGTGACCGGCCCAACCGAAGCAAGGCTCACAGTCACCTCAACATATACCACACGTGGGTTCCTGCTTTCACAGGATAATCACATCTTCATATAAATAGATGATAACACATACTAACTTCAATAAAATGGCAAGTCAATCACATTTGAAAAACATATCATAATATTCAATAGCATAATAATTTTCATCGATAGTTTTGGTTTAGAAAAGCCCACCTGACTTCCGAAGAACTAGCTAGGTGGTCTAGGGCTATTTGTCCTCGCTTAACGATCCGTCCGGCTCGATCCTTCATAGTTCGACATCGATAGATAAGATATATGAAAGACGGACACAAAGGCGATGGACTTAAACTGACGGACTTCTATTTGAGTCGTCGCTCTCTTCGTTCTAACTTTTCTAAAGGATCTCACGTTCTCGTCTTTATTTTATTAACTCTATTTCGAAAAGGTTAATTCTACTACTTAACATCGTACACTTTTCTCGTTCTAATTAATAACTTCATTGATACAATTCTATTACTTGAGCTTCCTTTCAAAGACTTTAGTTCATTCTCATTTTAACAATCAATCATTTAGCATACAATTTCAATCATCTTTCACATTATAATACTATCATGCATTTAAACACATATTCACACATACAATGAAATCTTATAAAACAAACATACTTCAAGACACATTAACATGCATTCCATTTTGACCTTAAAATCTAACTCGATTATGCAATTCTTTTTATGAAGGCTTAAACTATTAATTCTATCTTTCTTATTTATATAGACAACGCTTTATTCTACATCTGTTATCTTATAAGATATTTTATAACTTTTATTTATTTAACAAAAATTCTCTTAGCTCTTAATAAACTCTTATGAAATTATAAATTCTTGTTCAATTCTAACTTGATTCTCATTTCTTAACTCGAACATTATTATTCCTTTAATTATTATCTCGGTTTATCTTTTCTTCGTTTGGTTGGAACGACGTCTCTGAATTAATTATTTAATAAATCTTCTTTCTTTTTAATTCTTGACATCTTATTTTATTCTTGTTTTCTCGGTTAACTTATACGAGTATCTATCTTAACTCGTCTAGCATCTTTTCTTTACTCAAATTAACTTCCTTTTTACTTCTTATCGATTAATTCTTATTAAACTCGGCTTTCTCTATTTTGTTTATTTCTTTAATAATTTTTTCTTTATTTGTTTTAAACCTTTAAGCTATTTCTTACTTAATGATTTCTTTATTTTTTGATAAACATTTTTACGAATTAACTCATTTTATTATAAAAGATCTTTTTGTTGTATTTTTAGTAAAAATTTCAAGTCTTTTTAAATTTTAATGTAAGACATTTAATTAATAAATCTTTTTATACATCTTTTCATCTTATATTTAATTAAAAGCTTTTCAATTTTAAGTCTTTTTATCAAAACTTCTATCTTTATTCCATATTCAAACTATCATTCATACATACATTGAAATACTTAAACATCCAATTATTTTTATTATTTCTACACTTAATTTCTTTCAAAAAATTAACATGCAATCTCATTTTCTTCACTTAAACACATGTATGATTATACTAACATAACATACAATCATTTCATAGATCAAAACATCACTCAATTCATCAACAAAATCAACAAAATAAAAGTCCCATTCTTGCTCAAAACTCACGGCATTTATGCCTATTTTTATGCAATTTGTTTCTCAATTTTTCATGCATATAATCTCATTACTAACATGATAAAAATAACAAATCAAGCATCAAAATAACAATAACTCAAAGATTTCATATTTTTCCTATTTTTCTTATAATTTTCGGCATTTATCAATTTTTAGGGTTTTAGTTTCTTTTTCTTTTCTTATTTCACCGATTACTATCTAGTGCTCGATTCTCCTAACGAATTCTTCTCACTCGATTAGCACATGCATATCCTAAGTTTTCCTAAACATAAATTAAATAACATGCATGCATAGATCTTTCCTTTAGGACTTATAGACATACATTTTTACAACTAATCAAATGAAATCATACTTAAATAAATGGGAATTCTTCTCTTGGCTCTTGGGATTGAAATTGATGGAAATGGTAGCTTCAAAGCTTGGATCTTGAAAGAAGAAGGATGTCTTCTTGAATCCTCAAATAAAAAGAAAGAATATAGGATTAATCATCCATAGGGTTTGAGAATGAAAATAAAGAAAAGTGTTGGATAATTCTTGAATTCAACTTCAAGAACTTGGAAAATTCTTACCTTTCTTTGAAAATATGGATGAAATGGATGGAGATTAATGGCTTCTACTTCATTTCCATGGATGGAGATCTTGAATTCATGGTTGCATGTGAAGAAAAATTAAGAGAGGTGTGAGAGAGAGGGAGTGCCGAGAGTTAGAGAGAGTTTGAGAGGTTGAGAGAGTTTTTCTTTTTGTTTTGAGAGAGAGATCGAATGGAGAGAGAGGGGGAGTGTAGATGACTAGGTTTCTTTCTTGTCTTAGATGTAGGAATTTGAAATCCAAAGAAAATAAAGTGAATTATTGGAAATTGCAATTAGACAAGACTTGATATTTGATTTGAACTTAACTTGTATGCATACTTCAAGCAATCCATGTACAAGACATCACTATGTTTTGTTGGTCTTGGAAATTGAGGGATGTTGGGAGAGAATTTGTGAGGTGGCGAGAGAGGGAGAGAGGTGGATGACACGTGTTGTCGTCGTGTCGTTACAGGTATTAATTATCCGGTCGTAAAGGTTTTCCGGGTAAAATGATTCGTATTAATTCCGTTTTGTTCTATTAACGGGTCTAACCTCTTCTCGTTTCACTTTTTACACTAACTCGTCCCAATCCTATGTCACGTCTCAAATTAAAAGATTAAAGGCTTCGATCATTTTAGTCCTTTAATTCTTAAAAGAATTTAATCGGCTTATTTATCCGTTTATTAATCCTTTTCAAGACTAATGCCTCATTTCTCTTCTCAATTCTCGGATAAGTTCTTATCCTATCTCAGTGATCTTAAAAGAAATTCTAAGTTCAAAGGTTCTAATTTAATTCTATTCTAGGTTCATCGGCGTAAACATATTTCTCGGCGATTAACGCTATGTTATCTTAATTAAACAAACTTCTCGAGATTTTTCCGGAATTTAATCTCATACTCATTCTCATATAAACGACTCAACAAACATATCACATCATCATCATCTCAGATAAATAGAACAGATAAATTCACACAAGATTCACAAGGCAATTTAAACGTTTTGCTCAAAACTTATCGATTAGAAAAGAAAAAATTTTACTCCTAAATTCTCATCTTTGGACTTTACTCGGTTAATTAGACGCTCTCTAAAGGAATAAAAACTTGGGGTATCACAGAATAGTCCGTTTTACAGAAGTTATTCCAAATTCCTTAATTCCTAGAATTTCTTTAGCATGCTGCCGAAAAGAAAAAACTAGCGAGCCGAGCAAAATGACAAAGAAGAATGACGGGACCTGTCCCCGTCTCTTCCAAACGAACGACGAATTAAAGAGCATTTTCTTTGACAAAACTCGCCGACTTTCGATGGTAAATCCCACAGAAACTGAGGACTTGGTTCGTTCTATGGAATGAATTTTTCATTTTCTTTGTTGTAATGATTGTGAACTTCTTCAGTGTATAGCATATCAGCATAAAGGATCTGCCGACTACTGGTGAGAAGCCCGACAGAGGACGTATTCGCCTGAGGAACAAGCAAATCTAATGTGGGAGCAGTTTAAGGAAGCTTTGTTTGAAAAGTACGTACCCTGAAGTTATGAAAAGCAGAAAGCAAAGAAATTCACGAATTTGAAGCAAGGAAAGAAGACTGTAGCCGAGTACGATAGAGAGTTTTGTGAGTTAGCCCGTTTTGCGCCAAATAAAGTAGATATCGATGAGAAAATGCGTGAGCTGTTTCGAGCAGGAATCAGGCAAGACATTTGTGTAGTTCTTGCAAGTCAGAGCGGTCTGACTTATGCTGAAGCTTTAAACCGAGCCCTGGATATGGAGTTGGCTATGCAGCCTGAGAAAGGATCTTATTCTTCGGCAACCCCTCAATTTCAAGGTCAGATGACATCAGCTGTTACCCCGCAATCTTCCCAGCATGATCTGAGCACGAAAAGAAAAAAAAAACTAGAGTAGTGGAAGTTATCCTTACAATAAGTCGTGGCAAGGAAGAGGACAACATCAACAATACCAGCAAGTTCAGAAAGCGAAACCCAGTGTAGCAATCAGAGTAACATTTCTCTTGGACCTTTAGGACTCCCTCCGTGTTCGAAATATGGTCAAATGCATCAAGGCATTTGCAAATTAGAAAGCAACGTCTGTTATACTTGTGGTCAACCTGGTCATTTCTCGAACCAGTGCCCAAGTAAACAGCAGGGAACGAGCAGTGAAAGACCAAATCAATTTCAGTCTTCGCAGATGAGAGCGATGGAAGGAGCCCCATAGCCAAAGCATCTCCAGAATCAGCGTAAACTGCCATCGCAGAAGCAGCAACCTCCTCAGTAGGAATTGCAGCATTATCAACGAGTCTTCGCCATCGAGTAGAAAGCTGAAGTCAGAGACCTAAGAAATCTCGCAGGTATGAGGAAATTTAAAGATGCATCTGATATCATTTTTGGTACTGATGCGTTGCCTTCGATTTTAGCTAGCGTGTGTATAGAAACCCTTGGCTTAGATATAGAAGAGTCAAATCAGAAGCTTAGAACCTCAACTCCTTGGAGTAGATCGGCGTTAGTTTTGCGCATTTATTCGAATTTAGAATTTAAGTTCAGAAATCGTACGTTATCCACGAAGTCCCTAAATCTAATCTAGATGTGGGATGAAGATATAATCTAGTGAATAGATTGGTTAACCGAGAATCTCGCGACTATTCGACGCAACAAAGGTAAATTTTGTTTTCTTGAGAAGAGCCGATCGATGTTCATGGAGTTGAGGAAAGAAAGAAGGAGAGTAGGTTAATAACAAAAGAAGAGAAGCTGATCACGAGGAAGGATGCGTGAACATATCTGATATATCGGAATAAAGACGAAAAGAAAGAGCTTAGTAGTGATGGTGTAACAATGGTGAAATAATATAAAGATGTGATCCAGAAGTTCTACCAGGTTTGCCCCCCTACAAACAATTAGAGCTACAATTAATCAGGAGCCCAGATCAGCCACAATTTCAAAGGATTCTTACAGAATGGCACCGAAAGAGCTTCAGAGGCAAAAGATTCAACTGCAAGAGTTGTTAGATTTGGATTTTACTCGATCAAGTGTTTTTCCCTTTGGAGACACCGATGCATTTAAGGAAAAGAAAGATGATGGTCTGAGGGCAAGTATCGAAGATAAAAAACTTAACAAGATTACTCCCAGGAGCAAGTATCCTCTGTCGAGGGTAGATGATTTATTTGACTAGCTTAAAGGAGTCAGTGTTTTCTCCAAGATAAAATTTAGGTCTGGATGTCATCAGTTGAAGATCATGCAAGAAGAAAGAGTGATAGCTTATGCATCAATGCAGCTGAAATCTCATGGAAAGAAGTATCCGATGCATGATTTGGAGTCAGCAAGAGTAGTTCACACTTTGGAGATTTGGAGACGTCATCTCTACAGAGCCAAGTATGAAATCTCCTCAGATTTTACGAGTTGAATAAGAGACAAAGAAGATGGAGCAAGTAATTGCCTTTCTCATAGTGAAGCTTGATTTGAGAGCCCGTGTTATTAACGAAGAAAGAAAAGACAAGAAGTTAGAGAATTTGAGGTTTACAGTCAGAAGGATTATGCTTTGTTGTTTGTGGCAAATGTGTGTGCCAAGTAACGAAGAATTAAAGAATAAGATCATGAGTGAAGCCATGATACCTCGTACACCGTTCATCCAAAATTACCAAGATGTATCAATACCTGAAGTGACGATTCTGGTGGACGGAATTGAAGAAAGACATGGCCATATATGTGAGAAGGATATTATAAGCTTGTCAGCGAATAAAGTTTTTCCATCAGAGACCTTATGAAGTCCCGAACATGATCCCTTCCGATCAAAACCCCAAATTTCAGTGCGTTTGTAGAAAAGTTTTCAAAAAGGAGCTAAGGACGTGGTTGCAGTTCCGTACTGCTTATCATCTTCAAACGGATGATCAATCGGAGAGGATGACTCAGATTTTAGAAGACATGTTAAGAGCAGTATTGTAGATAAAGGAGATAAACGGATCAAAGTAAGCAAGAAAGAAGTAAAAGATTCTGAGGTTATCAAGAAGATGATAGAATCTGTCTGTCAGATTAGTGAGAGAATCAAAGAAGCTCAGAGTTGATAGAAGTCGTACGCCGATAATCCAAGATTAGAATTAGAGTTCAAGGTAGGAAGTAGAGTCTTTTATCCCTTTCGAGAGGAGTACATTGATTTGAAGTTAAAGAAATGCTAAAATCTAGATCTTTAGGACCGTTCGAAAAAGATTGCAGCCGTTTCATATAGGTCAGCTTTGCCGTCTAGTTTTAACGTATTTCACTTATAGCAGTTGCGTAAGTACATTTTCGATCCGAAGTACGTAATCCATCGAGAAGATGTAACTCTAGAACCAGACTTGAGTTACGAGGAGTGACCAGAGGAGATCTTGATTCGTAAGATTCAATAGCGTAGAACGAAATTGATTCCCCTAGTTAAGATCTGATAGCAACATCATGATCTGGAAGAAGCAATGTGGGAACTGGAGGATAAAATGAAGAAGAAGTTCCCTGATCTCTCTTTTTCTTAAAGTTAGCAAATTTCAGGACGAAATTTATTTTAAGAGGGTGAGAATGTAATACCCCGATCTTTCATAAGTCTTAAGTTCGTCTTAACTGAGTTTATGTGCCCTAATTATGTGCCTTTGTGTGGTTAAAATTTTCGAGAAAAGAAATTTTCGCGTGAAATTACTAAATTTCCCTTGAGTGTTCTTATGTGATTTTCTTCGTTTCGGGTGTCCGAATCGACTGTGTGATGAATTGTTTGAGCATGATTATATGAGTTTGAGTTTGAATTCGAATTTCAGAAAGTTCTAAAAAGTTTTATTTTTAGATGAATAGTAACTTTTCCCGAGTTTTCACTATTCATCGAATTTTCCTGAATTTCATCTAATTAGTGTCCTTTGAGTCTAAATATGATTTTAGAAACTTCTAGATAGGTTTGAGAGTCGTCTGAGATCGTCCGAGACAAAATTCAGTTGAAAGTCCAGAAAACCCTAATATGAATAGTGAATTCCGACTTTTTCTTCGTTTCTTGGAATTTCAATCTAAATATTTGATTTCTGGATTCCTTGATTTATTTGGTGATGTTTGATACGAAGTAGAGAGCTTTCCGACATCGAGAAAGAGTCGTGGTGAGTTTCCAATTGTTTGAGAGTTTATTGAAAAAGTAGGGTTAAATTGCACCGGATAACTTTTTCTTCCGACCAAATTTATATCGCGTTTTCGATCACCGGGTGCAACTAAAACTCTATTAATTCATTTCTACTCTCATAATCTCTCCCTCTCTCACGCAACACTCTCTCTCTTAATCATCTCTCTCCAATTCTCTCTCTACTCTTTCTTTACTGACCTCTTTCCCTCTCTCATCTCTCTCTCGGCACTACCCACCCACACACCATCTCTCTCTCTCTAAAACCTCCATTAGAGTATGAATTTCTAAGCTTCAAGAGCTCCAAGAAGATAGCATCCGATCGCCTATCGACTAAACCGATACGGTATTAGTAATCCTCTCATTCTTGTGATCGTTTTAAGACTAGAGTTCACCCTTTTCTCTTTCCTTGAAATTTTGGCAGCTTTGTGCCAAGAAGAGGAGCTCGATTCTAGCTTGATCGAAGCCTAGGAGTTAAAGCCTTGCAAGATTTGTTCTGAGAAAATTGAAGTCTAGAGTTTGATCTCTTTTTCCCCTTCAAAACCGCCAATCTAGAGGGCTAGAAGATGAAGTTCTTGATCTTTATTTGTTTCTAAGTATGTTGATTTTGATCCTTGTGTGATGATATGCTTGAAAGATGAGTGAAAAACTTGGTTTTTTTCTTTTCATGAGTGTCGATTTTCATGGCTAGAACTAGGGATTTTTGTGTTGATGAATTGGATGATTATTTGAACTTAGTTTATACCTTTGAATCTTTATATGATTATTTGCTTGAAGTCTTAAGGAGAAAATTTGTGATATATATATATATATATGTGTGTGTGTGTGTGTGTGTGTGTGTGTGTGTGTGTGTGTGTGTGTGTGTGTGTGTGCGCGCCGAATTCCTTGGTAATTTTTATGGATTTTTGTGATCCTGATTCTAGTATGAGATTGATGATGAAAACAAACTCTATAGATTAATCTAAAAAGATCTATGTGTTTGATGAAATGAGAAAAAAATTCCCCTTTTATTCTTGTTGAAAACCAATGGAAATAAGGTGGAAGAAAGAAGGATTTTTTTGATATCTTTGATATGAATATGTGATGAAGTTGTTAATGATTTTGAGTAGAAAAGATGCATGAAAATGGAAGCTAAAAGTTTTGATCATTTTATTTCCTAAATGCCGAAAATTTTCACCAAATTAAGGATTTCTATGCCTAAGTTCTTGTCATGATTTTGATGATGGATTTGGTAAATTTGAGTATAAAAATACATGTTAGAATGAAGAAATTATTGATTGAAATCCTAAGAGTGCCAATTTAGATGTATGTTAGGAGGAGTTAATGATTTTGTTGTGATTTTGTGGTAATATTGTTGGATTAAGTGATAAAATGAGAATAAAAGCATGTTAGAAAAAGAATTAGAGAAGAAGGAATTTCTATAAATTTTTCCTTGAAAAATTAGAACCATGTATGGGTATGAGTTGATAATTTTTTATGTTGAGTGTTAGTATAATTTAGTTTGATGATTAATAAGTGAATTTGTGTATATATCGAGCTTAAGTTTAGAAAGGATCAAAGAAAGAAAATCGTAAGAAAATGAGGATCGGAATTACATATGGAAATGATTAAGTGGGGAAGAAAGGGGATGAAAGAAATAAAAATACATTAAATGACAGAATACTTCTACGAACCTGACTTCATTAGATAAAGAAAGAGTTGATCTCGAAGGATCACTCGACATAGTTCTTCAAAAGCAAACTAAGTTATAGTACAGAACTTAGACTACAGAGTTATATACAAGATAATACAAAAAGGTTTAGAGTTTGGCAACAGAATAAACGTAGAATGTGGCTCTGTTCTTCTTTCCTACCACTATCCTACTCAACCATCACCGCTTCCGTCACTCAACCTGCACATTTAGAAAACATATGCAGGGTTAAGTACGTAAAGCACTTAGTGGGCACTTTGCCGAAAACATATAATACGTATTGATAAACCAGGCATTCTTATCTCTGTAGCACATCGGGGTTTTCTTTTAAAATGCCTGTGTCTACTAAAACATTTTCTTATCATTTTCACAATTTAGCTTGGCCAAGCATTTTTCTGACAGATGTTACGTTCAATCTTGCCCAATAAGAATCACCGTGGCTGGTTACCCCTCAACAGGATACCACATACACCACAGGCTACTGTGTACACTAACTTTGGAAAGCAAGTCAGCTAACTCAAAGTCCGATCGTTTTAGTTAACAAGTCGGTTAACTAATAAATTCTAGATAACAGGTCGGCTAACTCAGAAGGGTACAAGAGAACTCACATAAAACATAAAACAGTTTATGCCTGATAATCACTTTGGATAAACACAGTTATCAAAGCTATAAATATCACTTTCGATTTGTGGAAAAACCCACATTTTGTTTGATATATATAAAAGCCCACCTTAAAGATTACAGAACTATTAAACGAGCTTCCGTTCTTCAATCTTCCGTCCTATCCTTGTGCTGACTTCCTCCTTCATCGTACATAATCATACTTGATAAGTCGTCGATACGATAAATGAAAATGGAAATCGAAAACGAAATCGAATTAGTCTTTTAAGCTTTTTAGGCATTTGCACGCTAAACTAAATTCTTTTAGTTAAACGGGAACGAGACTCGAATGCATCTCATTTAGAACTCATTTGGTTCCTTACTCGACACTTAAGTCGGTAAAATTGAAAGTCGATAGCTTACAACGACTTATAAGATCAAAAGGAAACAAGTAGAAAAGAATTCAACTTAAGAATCTAAGTTTTGGAAATTACTGTTCAGATCAGTAAGCTTGCACAGAACAGGAAATTTCGAAACAGGAAACGAATCTTATACAAAAAGAAAGGTACGGGTGTCTAGTTTACTCTCCAGTTTACGGATCTCAATTCCGATAAACGAGCTAAAAGATATGACAGTTTCCGTGAAGGGTTGCAAAACTGTCCGCGGCTAACCCTAATGTTCTTTAACTCTATGTACGACTTCCTAGGCTCGACTTATGTTATTTCACCTTATTTTTCACGAAATTCCTGACCTAAGGCAGTCAACACGTATCCTCATACGTGATGAGCTCCTTTTCATTTCTTGATCACAAACACGACGATTAATTCTTCGTCTTTTAAACTACACAATTACTATTCCAATCAACTTCAATTCAATTTCTACTTCTCGTTCACAACTATAACTCATCATTTCATATCTCGGATATAAAAGCCGTCAACTACAAACTTGTTCATTTAACAATAACGATCATCAATATCCAAATACTTTCCTTATTCGTCTTTTCTAACGATACTTAGGTTCGATTCTTCGCCTCTTGTGAAATTTCCGACGTTATTAGAATTCGTTCTAACTTTCTGATTATGATCATCATCTATCACGATTCCTAAATACGTAATTCACATCTTCATATCATTATCTAATTTCGACTTATCGTCGATCATTCGTCTCTTACTATAAATTTTACGTTCTCCTTTTTCGTTCAAATTTTACAACAACAATTATCGTCTAACGAGCATTACTAACATGCAAATCATATTATCAAAGCGTTAACGAGCTTCAACTTATCGACACATCTTCGTCTCTTACGTTTTTTGTTTTATTTTTAGAAAAATTCTAATTAAATATATAATCATCCTCATTCATCCTATATCTCATTTCCATAAACATAACATGCATATCATAACATTTACTATACTAAATCGACCAATCTTCATCTCTTATGTTTCGAATTTTTATTTTTAGAAAAATCTAAATTAATGCATAGAGTCAATTAGCAACATGTAGAACACTAATCTATCGATCAAACGTCAAAGAAAACGAGCTACGATCAAACCCCCGAAATTCCCTAAAATTTTGGTAAACCCTAAAACATAGGGGTTCTTGATTTTCCTCATGATTCGATCCGTAGAACTCGATTCTAATCATACTAGAACATGAATCGATTAAAAGAAAACATGCTATTCCATCTCCTATATTTCGAAAAAAAAGAAAATGATGGAAAAGAAATTGTGTTCGGTTCATATTGGAGACGAAGTTCTCACCTTGCGGAATATGAACTCGGAAATGGAGTTGATCGGTAGACGGAGGACTTGTGTTCCTGAGAAAGCTTGAAGGTTGGAGTTTTAATGGAGGGTGATGAGAGAAAAATGAGAGAGAGAGAGGTGTGTGTGTTGGCGGTAGAGAAGGGAGGGAGAAAGAGAGGGTGAGTCATGAATATAGAGACATAAAGTGAGAAAAAATCTAACAAAGTGAGAGTGAGTCGCTAAGGGCCGTTTGGTTGCGTTATATTTGTCGGAAATATCTCGTTTCCGGCTTTAAACGTCGTTATAAAAAGTCGAGGAATGATTTCTTAGTTGGTTACGAATTTGACGAAATCTAATTCCTCCGTTAGATTGGAAATAAATCACGTACTCAGAAAACCTTATTCGATTTTCAAAATCCAAGAAAAAGTCGGGATTGGACAGTCTAAAAATTCGCCCGGAAAATCATAAAAACTAACTTTCTCCGGTGAACTCGTATCGAAGAAAAAGTGAATGTAAATTCTGACGGATTTTAATTCCGAGTTTTCGGACGAAAAACTTACCGGATGCGAAAACCCTAATACAGTAGTCGTTCGTCCAACTTCTGGAAATTATTTTCTGAAACGGATTTCACCGTAAATCTTAGGCGTGCAAAGCCATAATTATTATTAACTTTTATTTTTAAAGACAGTAGAAATTATCGGGGTATTACATGAACTAAGAATATGGATTAATGATATAAAAACTAATTGAGGAATATTGGGACTTAAAATCGAACCGGATTTCTACGAGAAAACCCCAAATATAATGATGAAAATAAGCCTAAGAAGAAGATATGTTGTACTGAAGTTCATTGGATAATTCGAGCGAAAAATCGATTGATTAAAATTTTGATAAGAATAATAAAAACTCGAATTATTAAATTTGGTCAAGTATTTCACTAGAGTCCAAATTATATAAATTATCTAAGAGTATGAAATAAGAGTTGTTAATATTAACTTCGATTGAGTAATTAAATACCAAGTTTATGAAATTAAATTTAATTAAGTTAGAGTTTTGGAATTGAGAAACGAGCAAAGGTAGATAAAATTCGTAGAAATCGAGTTAAAAGTTAAATTTAAAAATAATTAACTACGTATTAAGAAATGAGAATTATTTTGCTAAGTTTAGTAATTTTTCCAAGTACGTGCCTGTTCTAAACCTAGCCGAGTCAGCATGAGTTAATAACCGAGCTTTGAATGAAATTTCCGTGTTGATGATTATAATTAAATAAATTAATTTAATTTTCTAGAATTTTTTGGGATATTTAAATATATTTGAAAATTTTTCTTTTTCTATCTATTTATCGAAGTCGATCGTTTATCTGTTTGTGAATGTTCGATTCTTGATGTGAAATTTTGATTGTGAATGATTTGTGATATTAGGACTCGAGAATTAATTGTCACAGCCCCAAATCCCGAGGGACGGCAGAAGCCGGGGTGCAACTGGGGTTGGATTAAAGAAGCGGGGAAGAAGGGGGATGAAAGAATAAACATACATACATGACATCTTATCTTCAATGAACAAGACTTTATAAACGAAAGGAAAGAGTTAATCTCGAAAGATTACTCGAACAAGATACATCAAAAGCTTCTAAGTTATAAACATGACTCAGGCTACAGTGATTTAAATATACATACAACAAAAGTCTTAGAGTTTAACACGGAAAAGTGAGATATGAATACAAGTCTTTCCTATCTCTATTCAACCCTAACTCAACCGTCCACCGTTGCCGTCGCTTCAACCTGCAGATTTAGAAAACATATGCAGGGCTAAGTACAAAAGTATTTAGTGGGCACATTGCCGAAAAAATAATCATAGGTATAGATAAACAGGCATCTCATTTTATAGCGCATCGGGGTTTTCATTTAAAAGAGCCCGTTCCTATTAAAATATTTGCATTTCATTCATAAAGTAGCTTGATCAAGCATTTTTCATAGATGTTACGTTCAAATCTTGACCAGTCATAATTCACCGTGGCTGGCTACCCCTCAACAGGATACCACATACACCACAGGCTACAAGTGCACTAACTCTGGAAAGCCCCTTTTGACTAACTCAAAGCCGATCGTTAGTTAACCCCTTTTGATTAACTCATAAGGTACAAGAGAACTCACATAAAACACCAAAACAGTTCATACCATGATTATCACTTTGAAAACACGATTATCAAAGCGATAAAGAAAAGGTTTTCGAGCATTGCTAGTTTTATTTTAGGAAAGCCCACCTTATAGATAACAGAACAAGACACGTGCTTCCATCTTCTGGTTTGCATCCTAACCTTGGTGTCGACTTCCTCCTTCATCGTAAAAATCATACTTTAAAGCTCGGTCGCAAACAATAAACGAATACGAAAAGAATCGGATTAAGTTTTTGTTCTTTAGACGTTTTAGGCATTTGCACGCTAACTAAACTCTTTTAGTTAAAAAAAAGTAACGAGATACGAACGCATCTTGTTTGACGCTTACTCGGTTCTGTACTCGACACTTTAGGTGGGTAGAAAGAAGGTAGTCGATAACTTGAAACGACTAAAAAGATCGAAAGAGTTCAAGTTGAGAAGAGTTCAACTTAAGAAACTACATTTTAAACATGCACTGCACGAGGTCAGAAAGTCTGTCCAGAACAGGGGATTGCAAAACTGTCACAGCCCCAAATCCCGAGGGACGGCAGAAGCCGGGGTGCGACTGGGGTTGGATTAAAGAAGCGGGGAAGAAGGGGGCTAATTGACTAAACATACATGAAAAACATTGATAAACCATGAACAAGACTTGAATATAAATAAGAAAGAGTTAATCCCTAAGGATTACTCGACAAAAGTACAATAAAGAAGCTAAGTTCATATTTACAGACTTAGACTACTGAGTATTGTTCAAAAGGTACATTTCAAAAAGAAATTCAGAGTTTGGCAGCGGAAGGGTTCTAACTAAGCATCCTATCCTTTAACTCAACATCAACCGTCGCCGCTCACCGTCGCTTCAACCTGCATATTTAGAAAACAATGCAGGGCTAAGTACAAACGTACTTAGTGGGCACGATGCCGAAATCATAATTATTAATATAGACAAATATGGCATTTCATAAGCGTAGCACAACGGAGTTTTATTGAAAGAATCCGTGTCTACTAAATATTTTCTGACTCTTTTCTCATAAATCGCTTGCGCGAGCATTTTCTGACTAATGTTACGTTCAATCTTGACCAATTCTAATTCACCGTGGCTGGTACCCCTCAACAGGATATCACATACACCACAGGTTACAAAGTGCACTAACTCTGGAAAGCACTTAACATCTAACTCAGAGCCGATCGTTAGTTAATCTAATTAGACTAACTCTAAATCTGGAAAACACGAATGTTGACTCAGATAGGTACAAGAGAACTCACATAAAACATAAAACAGTTCATGCCATAATATCACTTTGAAAACACATATATCAAAGCGATAAAGAAATATTTTCCGAGCATTGCTCGTTTTATTTTGTATATAAAAGCCCACCTTGATTTACAGAACTTAAAGCAAAAACTTCCAACTTCGGATCTTCTGTCCTTTCTCTACAGTTGGCTTCCTCCTTCATCGTAAAAAAAAAACATACTTAAAAACGGGTCGTAAAAGATAATCGATTAAAGAGATCGAAGAAAAGTTTTAGTTGTTTCATTTTTTAGGCATTTGCACGCTTACTAGATTCGTTTTACTTAAACGGGAAACGAGACTCGTACCAATCTCGTTTAGAACTCGGAAGATCTCATATTCAACTCTCGGGTCAGTAGAGAAGGTAGTAGATATCTTAATACGACTTTAAAGATTAAAAGAAACTAAGTTGGAAAGAATCAACTTAGGCGATTTACGATTTAGTTCATTGAACGATTTATGAAATTTCTCATTTATTACTTCTTTAATGAAAGGATAAGAGATAAGATCTCGACTGGTTTTCATCACTTAAGGTCCTGTACTTGACTCTAGGGTCAGTAGGGAGATGTTCGTTAGATAAAACGGCTTAAACGATCGAAAGAAACTAAGTTGTGAACTAAACAAGTTAGAAAACAAGAAACTGAATTTTTACTGCACAGTCCAGTAACTCTGGAGGCTGTCCAGAACAGAGGATTTGGAAACAGGGGATGAGCCCTGTACCACTGGAAAGATAAAGATGTCTAGTTCGCGCTCCAATTTACGGATCACAAATCCGATAAACGAGCTGGAAGTTATTACAGTTTCCGGCGAGAGTCGCAAAACTGCCGTGAAAACCCTAATTGCTTGATAGGTTCGACGTATAACGTCTTAGGTTCGTTCTAAGCTCTCGTATTCAATTTTTTTAGAAACTGGACTCTCAAGGCAGTCATCACGTACTTCCGTACGTGACAAACTCCTTCTCAAAACTCGCTCAAAAGCACGACGTTCTAAACGTCGGATTTCAACTAACAATTACTAAACCGACAAAAATTTAAAACGCGTTCTAGTTCTCGACTATAACTATAGCCCATATTATATCAACTCGAAAGCTTATGACGTCAACTAGAAAGTTGTTCTAAATTCCATCATAAACAATAATATCAAATTAGAATTCCCATCCGACTTCTCGATTATTAGGTACGACTAAAGGTTTGTCTCTTACGCGATTTTTCAAAGTTGTCGGATTCCGTTCAAATTTTACGACGTTAAACTACGTCTAACGTGAATCACTTTTATGCATGCAAACATATCATAACATCATTATAACTCAACTTATAAGGTGATCTTTATCTCTTATGTTTCATTAAACATTTTTAGAAAATTCTCAATTAAATTCTATAATCAATTAACATTATTTGCAACATAATTCAACCAACAATTCATCACTTAAATCAAACATGTGGAAACCCCTTATTACTCTATAATTTTCGGTTTTCATATAGATGTTAAGGGGGTGATTTTCTTCCCCAATTAACTACATTTATTTACTAATCAACCTCTTATATCATCAATTAATCAATTGTAAATCAATTACTAACTAACATGCATAAACCCCTAAATTCAACTCAAACCCTAATTGAAATTTCACAAACACATAGGACTTTTGATTCCTTTTCATTCTAATCACTAATTAAACATCTATTAAACAAGAATCAATCATCAAATGAAGAAAATTAAAAAACCTACTAACATACCTAAATTTTCGGTATTCATACAAGATTTAGGGTTCTTGGTTTTGATCAATTTTAAACCCTATTTAATCTATCTAACACATCCAATTTCATTATTCCAAGAACAAAACATCTATTCCAATACTCTAAAAAATTCAATCAAGAAGAAAAGAAAAAGAAAAGAAAGATGATTGGATAGGATTATAGAGGAGGGAATTACCTTAAGAATTAAAGAAAGATGTATGTAGTTTGAATGGAAGGATTGTGACTTGTGTTCTTCTTCAAGCTCTTGGAGATGTCTTCAATGGTGGATGATGAAGTGAAGAAGATGAAGAATGGAGGAGTGCAGCCGATAGAGAGAGACAAGTGGGAGGAAAATAGGTTGTTTTGATTGTTTAAGATATTTGATATGATGAAATGGTTGAAAGTATGAAAAGTAGATAGATTAGGTGTCACTTAAATAGACAATAACAACATGCATGTCTCCCACTTGAAGGAGAAAAGTCGACTGCATGCAGATTTTAGGGGGGGATACGCATTTTTCCGGCGCGATCCGACGTTACGGAAATCGAACGACGAAAAACGTTGCTCGGCACAAAATCGTCGCGATTCGATTTGACCTAAAATTCTAACATACGAAACTTAATTGGAAAATAAATTTACAAAATTTATTTTGACAAAAACTCGGGACGACACAGTCCGAGTTTCGTTCGGAAAAACATAAAAACGAACTTTCTCGGACGTGCTCGTATCGCGATTTCGTGATTGTAAAAATCAGACGGTTTTCCGTTCTGAGTTTACGAACTAAAAACTTTTCGTACGTGCTAACCCTAAATACAGTAGTCGTCTAGCTGACTTCTGTAATTTATTTTCAGTAACGGATTCGACCGTTAGTCTTAGAATTAAAAATCGTAAACTTAGGCGTGCAAAGCCATTTATTTAATTAACTTTAAATTTTAAGAATGTAAGGAATTTACAGGGCATTACATCCTACCCTCCTTACGAAAAATTTCGTCCCGAAATTTGTATACCTTCTGCAAAAAGATGAGGATATCGCTCCTTCATCTTCTCCTCGAATTCCCACGTGGCTTCTTCTTGCCCGTGATGGTTCCATAGCACTTTAACTATTGGTATCGATTTGGTTCTTAATTCTTGGACTTTTCTATCCAAAATCGATATCGGCTTTTGTTCATAACTTAGGTCAGATTCAAGAACTACGTCTTGCTGACTAATGACGTGCTTAGGATCATAAACATATTTTCTCAACTGAGAAACGTGAAAAACGTTATGAACGCTTCCTAGACTTGGCGGTAAGGCCAATCTATACGCGACTGGTCCTATTCTCTAGAGGATTTCATAAGGTTCTATAAACCTGGGTCTTAGCTTACCCTTAACTCCGAACCTAAGGATTCCTTTGGTCGGAGATATCTTAAGAAAAACTTTATCTCCTATTTCAAACTCAAGGTTGGTTCGACGATCGTCGGCATACGACTTTTGTCGGCTCTGGGCCTCTTTCATTCTATCTCGAATCTGTCGAACTATCTCAATCATCTCATTGATCGCATCTGGGCCTAGGTTCTTTCTCTCGCCTACTTCGTCCCAATAAAGCGGTGATCTACACTTTCTCCCATACAAAGCCTCAAACGGTGCCATTCCTATTGTGGCCTGATAGCTGTTGTTGTAGGCGAATTCGACTAAGTGTAGAATTTCTTCCCAATTCGTGCCTCGGTCCAAAACCACTGTTCTTAACATATCGACCAAAATCTGAATCGTTCTCTCTGACTGCCCATCTGTCTGTGGGTGAAAAGTTGTACTGAAATTAAGCTCTGTTCCCAACTCTTTCTGCATCGTAATCCAAAATCTCGAGGTAAACTTAGCATCTCTGACTGATATTATGACCTTCGATATTCCATGCAGACGTACAATCTCTCTGACATACAACTGAGCTAGTCTCTCTAATCCATATGTAATCTTAATCGGTAAGAAGTGAGCTGACTTCGTAAGTCTATCTATTATCACCCAAATCGTTGTGTTTTCCCTTTTCGACTTAGGCAAGCCTGTGACAAAGTCCATAGCTATGCCTTCCCATTTCCAATCTGGGACGTCCAATGGTTGTAGCAATCCATACGGTCGTCGGTGTAAAGCCTTAACTTGTTGACATGCTAGGCATCTTTCTATAAACGATGCAACGTCTCGTTTCATTCCATTCCACCAAAAGTTTATTCTCAAATCTTGGTACATTTTTGTACTTCCTGGATGTGCTGTGTAAGGCGTATCGTGAGCCTCACTTAAGATTTCGTTCTTCACATCGCTGTCGTTGTCGGGAATACAAATCCTGCCTTCATAAAGTATTGCATTGTCTGGAGCTTCAGAATATCCTTCCGGCTTATCTGTTCTTATCTTTACTCGTAACTTTTCCATTGACTCGTCTTTTCTCTGAGCACTAATGATCCTTTCTCTCAAATCTGGTGTAGCTTCTAATGCTGCTATTTGACTTGTTATCGTTGTTAGCGTGTCAAGCACTCTGATATCCATCTTCTCGAATTCTCGTACTAAAGTTTCTTCTTCTACGAAAAGACATCCTATCTTCGTTGGAGCCTTGCGACTTAATGCGTCTGCTACAACATTAGCCTTTCCTGGATGGTAGTTAATTCCACAGTCATAATCTTTGACTAATTCGAGCCATCGTCTTTGTCTCATGTTCAGTTCTTTTTGCTCGAAAAAGTACTTCAGGCTCTTGTGATCGGTGAATATCTCAACTCTTACACCATAGAGATGATGTCTCCAAATCTTTAACGCATGCACTACGGCTGCGAGTTCTAAATCGTGGGTTGGGTACTCAACTTCATGAGGTCGAAGTTGTCGTGAAGCATAAGCTATCACTCGTCCGTCTTGCATCAAGACACAACCTAATCCATTTTTCGATGCGTCAGTATAAACCACATATTCCTTGTTTGTGTCTGGAAGTGCTAGTACTGGCGCTGTAGTTAACTTTTCCTTAAGAGTTTGGAAACTCTTCTCGCACTCATCTGTCCACTTAAACTTGGTATCCTTCCTGAGTAGCTGCGTCATTGGGCGAGCGATTGTAGAAAATCCCTCGATAAACCTTCTGTAATAACCAGCTAATCCCAAGAAACTTCTGATCTCATTCTGACTTGTTGGTGCCTTCCACTTATGCACTGCTTCTACTTTGGCTGGATCCACCTTGATTCCTTCTGTCGATACTATGTGTCCAAGGAACATTACTTCCTTCAGCCAAAATTCGCATTTACTGAATTTGGCATAGAGTTTCTCAGCTCTTAGTGTTTCCAACACTATCCGTAGATGTTCCTCGTGCTCCGTCTCATTCTTAGAGTAAATGAGGATATCGTCGATGAATACTAGAACAAATTTGTCCAAGTAGGGGTGGAAGACTCTGTTCATAAGGTCCATGAATACCGCTGGAGCGTTGGTCAAACCAAATGGCATCACTAAAAATTCGTAATGGCCATATCGAGTTCTAAAAGCGGTCTTCGGTACATCTTCAGGTTTGATCTTGAGCTGATGATACCCTGACCTCAAATCTATCTTGGAGAAGACTCCTGCACCCCTAAGCTAATCGAACAGATCCTCGATCCTTGGCAAAGGATATTTGTCTTGAGAGTGATCTTGTTCAGTTCTCGGTAATCGATGCACATTCTCATCGATCCGTCCTTTTTTCTAACGAAAAGCACGGGTGCTCCCCAAGGTGAGACGCTTGGCCTGATAAAACCAAGGTCTAGTAATTCCTGTAACTGGATTTTGAGCTCTTCCAGTTCCTTCGGTGCCATTTTGTAAGGGGATTTAGACTTAGGAGCTGCTCCTGGTTCTAAATCGATCGTGAAGTCCACATGACGATCTGGTGGCAATCCTGGTAGTACTTCTGGAAAAACATCTTCATATTCATTCACGACTTTTACGTCCTGAATGGTCTTCTCGGCTCCTGGTTCTCCAACTAGGTACACAAGATAGGCTGTGGTACCTTTCTTTTTCATGATTTTCGTGGCTTGAAGGGCTGATATGATTGGTACGCCTCTACCCATTGAAATTCCGTGGAATTCGGTTGGTTCTTTACCCGGCGACTAAAAAGAAATTTTTCTCTCGTTGCAGAGAATCGTGGCGTAATTCTCTGACAACCAATCCATTCCTAGGATTATATCTACGTCCCACATTATCATAACATTTAGGTTGTTCGCTATAACCTTATGAGTTCCGATTTCAAGTTCTAGGTTAGAGCAAACATGCGTGGAAGTAGTGATCTCTCCTGAAGGTGTGGCTACTCTCATAGATTGTGCAGCTCTTACAGGTCTGATGTCTAAGTTATCGACAAACGAGCCAGCAATGAAAGAATGCGATGCGCCAGTATCAAACAGTATCTTAATTGGGATGTTGTGGAGTTTTCCCATACCTGCTAGATTGCCTTTTCCTTTGCGTTGACCGCTTTGTTTGATAGCGCATGCCCTCGCATTCTGTTGCTGCTGTGCATGCTGCGGAAACTGTTGCTGGTTCATAGGCGGCTGCTGCGGCTGTGCTTGGATGGCTCGGAGAGGTACTGCTTGAAGCGGTTTAGGGCAGTCCTTTTTCATGTGCCCCTTCTGTCCACAGTTGAAACAGTTGGGGGTACCTATTTGGCAGACTCCAGGATGGGCTCGGTTGCACTTCGGGCAGACAGGGATGGTAACCCTCCCTGGGTTATTCGCTCCCTGGTTAAAATTCCTCTGTTGCCCTTGCGGCTGGTTCAGCTGATTATTGCCCTTCCACGGCGAGTTCTGCCTGTTCCCCTGAATGAACAACCCCGATTGGTTGTTTCCCTGCCACGGTCTCTTGCCATTATTGTTGTTGTTGGCAGGCTGTTGATAGCCCCTTTTCTATCCTCCCTGATTGTTGTAGCCCTGACTGTATCCTCCGCTACCTCCTCCGTTCCCTTTTCTCTTCCCCTGGTAATTGCTATTGTTGTTGTTGTAGTAGCCTCGATTCTGATTCTACGCTGGTGCTGACGCAGTTGGTACAATCTTTTTCTCATCAGGCACGACGGCCTCCATTTTCAGTGCTCTTCCCAGTATGTCTGAATAACCTAGTCCTCCATGACTAGCCAACGCGATTCCCAATTCATGACGTAAACCTCCCTGAAATTTCTTTGATAACTTCTCCTCAGTGTCGACCAATGTCGGCGCATACCTCTTCAACTCGCAGAACTTGACGTCATATTCCGTCACAGTCAGCTTTCCCTGCTTCAGATTATAAAATTCGGCCTCTTTCTGTGCCCTATACGTCTTGGGGACGTACTTGTCAAAGAAAATCTCCTTAAACTCTTCCCACGAAAAACGAGCCAGATGCTCAGCAGGTATCACCTTCTGTCTTGCTTCCCACCAGTAATCTGCCGATCCCGTCAGTTGGAATGCGACACACAACATTCTCTCCTCATCAGTACATCTGATGAGTTTAAAAATTTTCTCAGTCGACCTTACCCATAGCTCAGCATTGCTAGGGCTACCAGTTCCTTTAAACATTGGAGGGTTCCTTTTGAGGAAGAGATCCTCAATATCTCTACGGGGCGGTGGTGGAGGTGGTGGTGATGGTGACGGGGGTGGAGATGGGGATGGAGTGATATTCCGCTCATATTCCTGTTCTTGGTTATTTTCTGGTTGATGTCTACCACGTCCTCTCGGCCTTCCAAGTCTTCGACCTCTCCTGTTGTTAACATTTCTCGGCGGCATTTTCTTTAGTCTAGAGAAAAATTGAAAATTCTCATTAGTTTCCTTCTGTTAATTACACTTAGCACTTACTAGCTCGTTCTCAACTTAATCAAATTCATGGTACAACATATCAAACATAGCTTTGATATCATTTCATTAATCTTTTAACTTTCAAGTTAAACTCATTTCCTCGTTACACGAGTTCATTTAACATTCTAATTTTTAATTACTCGATTCATAAGAAATTTTACTTGATTAAAAACCCTCTTTACGGGTCATATACATATATATACATCCAAAAAGAATATTACTTTTGCCTCCAACGAGGACTTATACAAAAAGGGTTATACTACTATTAGTCTAAACTAGGCTGACTGCCTACTATTTATTGGGTGCACTAACAAGCTGCACTCCGTATCTACTAGAGTACTAGAACGAAAATGATTCATAAAATTTCGTATCCGCTAGAGTACTTCAAAAAATTAACTAGTTACTGATCCGACTCTATACAGGACAAAGAGCTACTATTACTACTGATATTTACCCACGTCTATAAAGCACTGCCTAACTAAACTGCAGTAGAATCCAAAAACTACCCCGAAGTCTACAAAATCCTAACAACCTTCCTCTGGGTCCTCCTCTGGATCCTCCTCCGGATCCTCCTCCGGGTCCTCCTCCTCGGACTCTGAACCAAAAACCAGCTCGAGTGCCTCGTCCACCCTCAGAGTAGAACCGTCGTCAAGTGTAAGCAGGGTGGGTGAGGGTGCCTCAGAAACAGTCTCCTCCAAGTTGGAGACCAAGTCGTCCTCTCTGACCTCTCTCGCGCGCTTCTTCAGGGGAAGAAGGTGCTCGGGAACTGAACCTGAACCCGACTCGAACTCCTCCCTAGAACGGACCCTGGACGGTCCTGGCTCCATCTGCTCACGGACTACTCCCCACCTCGCGCAGATTTCCTCGAGTGGCATAAGTGGAGAGGGTAGCTCTAACATGGCGGCGAGCTCCGCATCGATCTCTCGGTGGTCTGGTCCCTCTCTGTACAGTCTCGTCTCCAACGGTCCCCTGATCCTAACACAAACGTCAGGCACAAACGGTGAAGACAACCCCAACAGCGTGGCTGTCTCAGCGTCAACCTCTACAAAACCCGGGCCTGGGATCAACTCCTCAATCTGTTGTCCAACCGGTGGTGACTCTAGTGTAACTACCGTCTCCTCGTCCTCCTCTGGCTGCTCTAACTCAGCGTCAGACTCCTCCAGTACACCGTCTGGTGGCAACTCTAACAAAGCTGAGTACTCTGTGTCTAAGTCAAGCTCCTCAAGCTCCGTCTCGGCTGGAAAGTGACTGTAGGGAATGTGTGGCTCTAATGGAAGGGAAATCATAAACCTGCTCTCAAAGAAACGCCTGTGCACACACAGGGCGAATCCGGCGTAGTTGCCGGTCGGCTCCGTGTCGTCGCCGAAAATCCCCAAGAAGTACCAAGCCGCACGGTGCGCCCATCCGCGCCACTCGTCCGGTAAGTGTACGATCAAATCTAATATCGCCTGACTCTCCCTGATCAAGTGTTTCACTGGGTAGTAGGCTGAAGAAAAGTTACTAACAATCTGTCCCACATCCTCCTCTCCATAGTCTACCTCGAACTCGTAGTACTCATCCTGCAACATATCAACTATAGTGCGCTCGCACGAGGCCAAAGGCTGGCTCTTCCAAGCCGTGACACGAGTCCTAGCCATCCTACAAAAAGTTTTAAGAAAACACGGATCAGTAACAGGTAGGGAAAAATAACTTATCTTAACGAAAACATAAATTACAAAATGAATATCCCTTATTCAATTGTAACATCAACACTTAAGTCAACCACTTATTAAGACTTCTAGCAATTCTAAGAAATTGCACTCAACAACATATATATATTTATATACATAAAATTAAAGATTTTATTTTCATTCTTTCATTTCACCATATTATTACTCATTTTAATTCTTCTATTTCTTTTATTTCTTAACTCATTAACTCTTAACGACTTTCACTTATTAAAACAAAGTATATTTACTTCGTTCATGTTACTTATTCAAAAGTAACATCCATTTTCAAAAGAATTTGTCGTTTACGACTCTTAATATTCATATTATTTGTAGTCATCGCTCAAGACGAAAATATGGAATTTAATTCCATATAAAGAAAAAGAAATATAACTTAAGAATAAAATTTTCTGGAAAACTAGGTTCCAGTTGTCGTCGCTAGAATCGGGCGATCGATGGAAAAATTAATCAAGCCTCGCGCTTGACTTCTAATAAACTCTACGATTTTTTTCTTTATAAAGTTCAATCAAACGAACCCTATCGCAACACGAAACGAGAAGAAAAAGAAATGACGTGTCGCAAACTGACGTTATTTACATTACGTAAGTAATGTTCACTTATTTCATTTGGCTTTGATTTCAATTTATTCAATTTTCGTCGTCTCGTTCATATACTTCTTAACTCGAAGCCGAAAGCTTCTCAAACGTCTAATTGCTCCCTTCTTTTACTAACACGATTTATTGAATTATTTTTATTCATTTTATTTCTTTTCCCTCGCAGGAAATTCTTAGACGACAAGTTCGACTTTGCCGAATCTTTATTCATGTCACTAAGCGCACGTGACATTCATCAGAGGAAGTCCTTCCCGCGTTAGGGATCTCCTTTCGAAATCATTTCAAAACAACGTTTCTTAAAAACGTCTAAGTTCTCGAAGAATCGGAAAGTTCTTAGGTTCCACGTCTACGTTCTCATTGAACCGGGAAAATTCCTTAAAATCTGACTATATTCTCGTATCCGCATAATAATTTTTTTTTTATAAAAAGGGAAATCATTGCGCAAACAATTTCACATAAGATAGTACTTGTACTATCGCATAATCATGTAAGTATAAAAAATTATACTTTTGTAAAATTCTCATTTTTAAAACACAACTGATTCTCGTCTTCAATTTTTTTTATTGAATACTTGCTCATAAATTTCTTATTTAAAAGAAATCTCATTATAAAAATTCTTTCACTTTTCCTCGTTGAGTCGACGTAGCGGGCGGTTGAGTTAACTTCTACGTTCTCAATCTTAGCATCATAGTCTAACTCTTATCTCATACTTGGAAAGACGACTCTGATCCAGAGTATACACAAATACCATGTCTCATGACTTGAAAGAAGACTCGATATAGAGTACAAACGAATACTCTATATTATTTCTCGGAGAAAGACTTGTATACAAATACCACTTTATGATATTACTTAAAGAAATAACTCGTACTTGAAAGAATGACTCACACTAACTTATACTAGAAGATTGACTTAGAAGCAGAGCAGAAAACGAGCACTGCTCTGATACTACTCTGTCACAGCCCCAAATCCCGAGGGACGGCAGAAGCCGGGGTGCGACTGGGGTTGGATTAAAGAAGCGGGAAGAAGGGGCTAATTGACTAAACATACATGAAAAACATCGATAAACCATGAACAAGACTTTAATATAAATAAGAAAGAGTTAATCCCTAAGGATTACTCGACAAAAGTACAATAAAGAAGCTAAGTTCATATTTACAGACTTAGACTACTGAGTATTGTTCAAAAGGTACATTTCAAAAAGAAATTCAGAGTTTGGCAGCGGAAGGGTTCTAACTAAGCATCCTATCCTCTAACTCAACATCAACCGTCGCCGCTCACCGTCGCTTCAACCTGCACATTTAGAAAACAATGCAGGGCTAAGTACAAACGTACTTAGTGGGTACGATGCCGAAATCATAATCATAAATATAGACAAATATGGCATTTCATAAGCGTAGCACAACGGAGTTTTATTGAAAGAATCCGTGTCTACTAAATATTTTCTGACTCTTTTCTCATAAATCGCTCGCACGAGCATTTTCTGACTAATGTTACGTTCAATCTTGACCAATTCTAATTCACCGTGGCTGGTACCCCTCAACAGGATATCACATACACCACAGATTACAAAGTGCACTAACTCTGGAAAGCACTTAGCAGCTAACTCAGAGCCGATCGTTAGTTAATCTAATTAGACTAACTCTAAATCTGGAAAACACGAATGTTGACTCAGATAGGTACAAGAGAACTCACATAAAACATAAAACAGTTCATGCCATAATATCACTTTGAAAACACGGATATCAAAGCGATAAAGAAAGATTTTCCGAGCATTGCTCGTTTTATTTTGTATATAAAAGCCCGCCTTGATTTACAGAACTTAAAGCAAAAACTTCCAACTTCGGATCTTCTGTCCTTTCTCTACAGTTGGCTTCCTCCTTCATCGTAAAAAAAAAAAACATACTTAAAAACGGGTCGTAAAAGATAATCGATTAAAGAGAATCGAAGAAAAGTTTTAGTTGTTTCATTCTTTAGGCATTTGCACGCTTACTAGATTCGTTTTACTTAAACGGGAAATGAGACTCGTACCAATCTCGTTTAGAACTCGGAAGATCTCATATTCGACTCTCGGGTCAGTAGAGAAGGTAGTAGATATCTTAATACGACTTTAAAGATTAAAAGAAACTAAGTTGGAAAGAATCAACTTAGGCGATTTACGATTTAGTTCATTGAACGATTTATGAAATTTCTCGTTTATTACTTCTTTAATGAAAGGATAAGAGATAAGATCTCGACTGGTTTTCATCACTTAAGGTCCTGTACTTGACTCTAGGGTCAATAGGGAGATGTTCGTTAGATAAAACGGCTTAAACGATCGAAAGAAACTAAGTTGTGAACTAAACAACTTAGAAAACAAGAAACTGAATTTTTACTGCGCAGTCCAGTAACTCTGGAGGCTGTCCAGAACAGAGGATTTGGAAACAGGGGATGAGCCCTATACCACTGGAAAGATTGGGATGTCTAGTTCGCGCTCCAATTTACGGATCACAAATCCGATAAACGAGCTGGAAGTTATTACAGTTTCCGGCGAGAGTCGCAAAACTGCCGTGAAAACCCTAATTGCTTGATAGGTTCGACGTATAACGTCTTAGGTTCGTTCTAAGCTCTCGTATTCAATTTTTTTAGAAACTGGACTCTCAAGGTGATGTACTTCCGTACGTGACAAACTCTTTCTCAAAACTCGCTCAAAAGCACGACGTTCTAAACGTCGGATTTCAACTAACAAATAATAAACCAACAAAAATTTAAAACGCGTTCTAGTTCTCGACTATAACTGTAGCCCATATTATATCAACTCGAAAGCTTATGACGTCAACTAGAAAGTTGTTCTAAATTTCATCATAAACAATAATATCAAATTAGAATTCCCATCCGACTTCTCGATTATTAGGTACGACTAAAGGTTTGTCTCTTACGCGATTTTTCAAAGTTGTCGGATTCCGTTCAAATTTTACGACGTTAAACTACGTCTAACGTGAATCACTTTTATGCATGCAAACATATCATAACATCATTATAACTCAACTTATAAGGTGATCTTTATCTCTTATGTTTCATTAAACATTTTTAGAAAATTCTCAATTAAATTCTATAATCAATTAACATTATTTGCAACATAATTCAACCAACAATTCATCACTTAAATCAAACATGTGGAAACCCCTAATTACTCTATAAGTTTCGGTTTTCATATAGATGTTAAGGGGGTGATTTTCTTCCCCAATTAACTATATTTATTTACTAATCAACCTCTTATATCATCAATTAATCAATTGTAAATCAATTACTAACTAACATGCATAAACCCCTAAATTCAACTCAAACCCTAATTGAAATTTCACAAACACATAGGGCTTTTGATTCCTTTTCATTCTAATCACTAATTAAACATCTATTAAACAAGAATCAATCATCAAATGAAGAAAATTAAAAATCCTACTAACATGCCTAAATTTTCGGTATTAATACAAGAGTTAGGGTTCTTGGTTTTGATCAATTTTAAACCCTATTTAATCTATCTAACACATCCAATTTCATTATTCCAAGAACAAAACATCTATTCCAATACTCTAAAAAATTCGATCAAGAAGAAAAGAAAAAGAAAAGAAAGATGATTGGATAGGATTATAGAGGAGGGAATTACCTTAAGAATTAAAGAAAGATGTATGTAGTTTGAATGGAAGGATTGTGACTTGTGTTCTTCTTCAAGCTCTTGGAGATGTCTTCAATGGTGGATGATGAAGTGAAGAAGATGAAGAATGGAGGAGTGCAGCCGATAGAGAGAGACAAGTGGGAGGAAAATAGGTTGTTTTGATTGTTTAAGATATTTGATATGATGAAATGGTTGAAAGTATGAAAAGTAGATAGATTAGGTGTCACTTAAATAGACAATAACAACATGCATGTCTCCCACTTGAAGGAGAAAAGTCGGCTGCATGCAGATTTTAGGGGGGGATACGCGTTTTTCCGGCACGATCCGACGTTACGGAAATCGAACGACGAAAAACGTTGCTCGGCACAAAATCGTCGCGATTCGATTTGACCTAAAATTCTAACATACGAAACTTAATTGAAAAATAAATTTACAAAATTTATTTTGACAAAAACTCAGGACGACACAGTCCGAGTTTCGTCCGGAAAAACATAAAAACGAACTTTCTCGGGCGTGTTCGTATCGTTATTTCGTGATTGTAAAAATCAGACGGTTTTCCGTTCTGAGTTTACGAACTAAAAACTTTTCGTACGTGCTAACCCTAAATACAGTAGTCGTCTAGCTGACTTCTGTAATTTATTTTCAGTAACGGATTCGACCGTTAGTCTTAGAATTAAAAATCGTAAACTTAGGCGTGCAAAGCCATTTATTTAATTAACTTTAAATTTTAAGAACGTAAGGAATTTACGGGGCATTACAGAAACAGGGGTCGAATCTTATACCAAAAGAAAGGTACGGGTGTCTAGTTTACTCTCCAATTTGCGGATCTCGATTCCGATTAACGAGCTAGGAGATATCGCAGTTTCCGTGGAACGTCGCAAAAACTGCCGAGTTAACCCTAATACTTGATAAAATCGACGCACACTTTTCTAGGTTCGATTAAAGCTTAAACACTTTTATTTTCGCACAAAAACTGACCCAAGGTAGTCACCTCGTATTATTATACGTGATAAACCCCTTTCCATTTCTCGATTATAAACACGACGATCAAAACTCGTCGTTCAAACTATACAATTACTAAACCAATTCAAGTTCCTAATTCAATTCCTAATTTCTCGGTTTCAATTATAACCTATCATTTCATAACTCGGATTAACACGTCGTCAACTACGAACTTGTTCACTTAACGATAAGATTCATTAATATCCAATTATTTTCTTGGTTCGACTTTTCTATCGATACTTAGTCTCGTTGCTTCGTTTCTTACCAAAATTTCAACGTTAATAGAATCCGATTAAATTCTACAACATTATCCGACATCTATCAAGACTCATTAGTAAGTGATCCATATCCTTAACTCATTAACCAAACTCATTTTATTTATGGATTTTCGTCTCTTATACTTTACCTAATATTTTTAGAAAAATCTCAATTTAATATATATTCTACCTCATGCATCGTATATCTCATTTCCATTAAACAATCGAGCATATCATAACATTTACTAACCTAAATCGAGCCTTCTTCGTCTTTTAGGTTTTGGATTTTATTTTTAGAAAAATCTAAAACAATTCATACGATCAATTAACATCATAAGAAACACTAATCTAACATTCAATCGAGCATGAATCAAAAGCCCTAAAATCTGAAATTTTCGGTAATAAATAGGGGTTAGGGTTCTTGATTTTTCTTCATGATTTGATCCGTAGAACTCGATTCTAATCATCCTAGAACATGTATCGATCAAGAAATCACATGCTAATCATCCTCCAAATTTTCAAACAAAAATAAAAATGGGGGAAAAGAGATTTGTTCGGTTCAAATGATAGAAGAAGTTCTTACCTTTCGTATTATGGATTCGGAAATGAAAATGATCGGTAGACGAGAGACTTGGGCTCTTGAAGAAAGCTTGAGGTTGAGCTTCAATGGAGGAGATGATGAAGAGAAAATGAGAGTGAGAATGGAAATGGGGTGGCGGTAAAGGAGGGATGAAGGGGGAGGGTGATGACTCATTTTTGGTGAGTCATAAAGTAGAAAAATATCCCACAAAGTAGTGGTGACTCGCTAAGACATGTTTGGCGAGGAATTATTTGACGATAAAATCTCGTTTCCGGCTCTTAAACGTAGATATAAAAATCGAGAAATACTTTCTTAGTTGGTTACGGAATCGACGAAATCTAATTCGTCCGTTAGATTGGAAATAATTCACGTACTCGGAAAACTTAATTTGTTTTCCAAAATTCGAGAAAAAGTCGGGACATCATAGTCCAAAATTCATCCGAAAAATCATAAAAATTAACTTTCTCTGGTGAACTCGTCTCGAAGAAAAAGTGAATGTAAATTCTGACGGAATTCGATTCCGAATTTTCGGGCGAAAAACTTAACGGACGCGAAAATCCTAATACAGTAGTCGTTCGTCCGATTTCTGGAAATTATTTTCGGAAACGGATTTCACTATAAATCTTAGAATTTAATTTCATGATCTTAGGCGTGCAAAGCCATAATTATTATTAACTTTAAATTTTTAACGCAGTAGAAATTTTCCGTGGTATTACATCCTAACCCCCCTTACGAAAAATTTCGTCCCGAAATTTTCATATCTCCTTTAGACTGTTCGGGGTACTTCTTTCTGAAATCTTCTTCGAGCTCTCACTTGGCTTCCTCTTGCTCGTTATAAACTTATAATATCTTTACCAATCAAATCGACTTGGTTACTTAAATTATCGCGCTTTTCGATCCAAAATCGATATCGGCTTTTCTTCATAACTTAAGTCAGATTCAAGAACAACGTCTTGCTGACTTATAACGTGCTTAGGATTATGGACGTATTTTTCTTAATTGTAAAATGTGAAAACATGTTAGGGACACTTCCTAGATTTGGCGGTAAGGCTAATCTATAAGTAACGGTCCTATTTTCTCGAGAATCTTATAAGGTCCTGAGAACCTTGGTATTAGTTTACCCTTACGTTGAATCTAACGATTTCTTTTGAAGGCGTAATCTTGAGGAAAACTTATCTCCAATTTCAAACTTAAAAATTCTCACAACGGTCGTTGGCGTATGATTTCTGTCGGCCTTGAGCTCCCTTTATTCTCTATTTGATCTGCCGAACGTTCTCGATCATTTCATTAACTGCATTTGATCCTAAATTCTTTCTTACCATCCCTTAACTTACGATAATGGCGCAGTTATGTAAAGCTTCTTCTTAGACAAGACCTCGTACGGCGCAAAATTTTATCTAAGCTCGATAACTATCGTTGTATGCGAATTTAATTTGATAAATTTTTTTTTTCAACTTGCGCTTGGATCTAATACTATTGTTCTTAGCATAATAACGAGTATCAGAATCGTTTCTCTCAAATTAGTCGTCCGTCTGAGGGTGAAAAGCGGTACTGAAGTTAAGTGCGGTTCCTAACTCTTTCTGCATGGTGATCCAAGATCGCAAAGTAAGTTTGGCATTTTATTATCGATTTTGGTATTTCGTGCCGATGTACAATCTCACGGATGTTCGACTGCGTTGACTTCCCTAACTCGTAGGTAAACTTAATCGGTAGAAAGTGAGTTGATTCTGTGAGTCCATCAATTACTACCTAGACGGTAGTGTTTCCTTTTCTGGACTTAGGCAAGCCTGTCACAAAATCCCTAGCTCAATCTTTCCCATTTCCATTCTGGGACATCCAATGGCTGCGACAATCCATACGGTCGTCGATGTAAAGCCTTTACTTGTTGATAAGCCAAACGTCTTTCCACAAACGAGGCAACGTTTTGTTTTAGTCCATTCCACCAGAACATCTTCATATACCCTGGGTGCGCTGCATATGACATATCGGGAGTTTTACTGATGATATCGTATTACGTTGTTTCATAATAATCCTCTGGTACCTTCGTTCTTATCCTCAGTCGTAGCTCTTTGATCAACTCATTCTTCCTCTGTCTCTCATCACTCTTCCTCATAATTTGGTGTTGTTACCAGTGCCGTTGTTCGACCTGTGATCGTTGCTGACGTTTCGAGCACTTCTATATCCATCATCTCGGATTCTCGCACAAGTGTTTCTTCTTCAATGAAGAGATACCTAAACTTAGTTGGAGTCTTACGACTCAGCGTGTCTACTACGCTTAGCTTTTCCTAGATGGTAATTGATACCACAATCTTAAGTCTCCTCTAATTCGCGCCATCTTTTTTGCCTTATGTTATTTCCTTTGCTCAAATAAGTACTCCAGACTTTCGTGATCTGTGAAGATCTCAACTCTTACACCATATAACTAGTGTGTCCAAATTTTCAGTGCATGCATAACGGTTGCGAGTTCTAGGTCGTAGGTTGGGATACTCAACTTTATAAAATTGAAGTTGTCATGACACATAGGCTATCGCTTCTCCATCCTTGCATTAGTTACATCGTAGGTCTGATATTCGTGGAAAATTGTTGCGCGTTCTTTCTCATTCTTGGAGTGAATGAGAATGTCATTGATGAATACTATGGCAAATTTATCTAAATACGGGTGAAATAACCCTATTCATGAGATCCATGAATACCGCAGGGCGTTGGTCAAAACAAATGGCATTACTAGGAATTCGTAATGGCCATATCGGGTTCTAAAAACTATCTTAGATATGTCTTCGAGTTTGATTTCTAGCTGATGATACTCTAATCTCAAAGCTATATTTGAAAAGACTCCTGCACCCTTATACTGTTTCCGGCTCTAAGTCGATCGTGAAAATTGCGTAACGATCTGGGGTGGCAATCCTGGCAAAACTTCTGGGAAAACATCGTCATATGCATTCACTACCTTCAGGTCCTGAATGGTCTTCTTAGCTCCTAGTTCTCCGTCTAGGTACACGAGGTAGGTTGTGGTACCCTTCTTCCTTTTCAACTTCGTGGCTTGTAGCGCTGATATTATTAGTACTCCTCTATCCATTGAAAACTAGTAAAAGTCGGTCGGCTCTCTACCCGGCAGTTGAAAAGAGATTTCTCTCTCGTTGCAGAGAATCGTAGCATATTTGTCTGACAACCAGTCCATCCTAGGATTATATCCATGTCGAATATTTATCACGTTCCAATTGTTTGCTATGACCTTAAAAAGACCCTAAATAAATTTTACGTTCAAGCGCAACTAAGGAAAATAAGTCTCTGAGATTATCGTCACTCCCTGAAGCGTAGTTGTTCTTATTTCACGATTAGCGCTTCTAGTTCTACTCCTAAAGGTTAACAGGTACTAATAATAACCGAATATAAGTCTCTAAAATGAAGCAAAAATTATGACGGGGAAGTTTTTTTTTTTTTTTTTTTGCTGAAATTTGTCCAATACCTACCACATTTCCTTTGCCTTCATTTCGCTTCTCCTGCCAAACCCGCATGCCCATTCATTTTGTTGTGGTGTCGGTTGTTGCTGTGATTGGGTCTGGTTGGTTCCTAAGGGTTGGGGTTGACCATACTGGTTTGGTTCCACCGTTGGAAACATTATTGGGCAATTCCTCTTCCTATGCCCCATCTGTCCACATTGAAAACAAGTCCTCGTGCCGGCTAGACAAACACTGTAATGTTTCTTCTTACAGTTGAGACAATCAAGAACATCCTGCTTCTGTTCCACTGCTTGCAGCTGTCCTGGGCAATCCCTCTTAAAGTGCCCCTCCTGTCCACAGTTGAAGCAGACACCTAGGTTCGCCAGACAAACACCGTAGTGTACACGATTGCACGTAGGACATGCTGGAATAGCATTCTTTCTTTGGTTACGCTGATCATGCTGATTTGTTCCAATTGCTGGTAACGGTTTCGGGCAATTTCTTTTCACATGTCCCTTCTGCCCACAGCTAAAGCATCCATCAATGTTTACTGGACAATTTCCAAAATGCATCCAATTGCACCTAAGACAAGTAGGTACCATGATTTCTCCTTGGTTGTTCCCTCCCTGATTATTGTGATGCTGATAGCAGTCACTGCTGCTTTCTCCTTCCCATTTCCTTTTTCCTTTACAGTTGTTATTGTTATTGGAAAGGTCTTGGGTTGAAATCTGGGTCGATATTGGTGGGAACGCTGGAATCCTTTTCTGATCCGGCATCACTGCCTCTATCTCTTGAATTCGTTCCAATAATTCTGTATAGCTTAGCCCCTCTTGGCTAGTTAATGCTATTTCCAGTTTACGTTTGAGTTCTCCTTGAAATTCCTTTGCTATTTCTTCTTCAGCAGCCACCTGATCGAATACATACCTATCATAAAATGCTCCCTTAAAGTTATTCCAGGTAAATTGAGTCGTTTGCCCCATCGGCATAGCTTCCTGTCTAGCCTTCCACCAATAGTTAGCTGGTCCGGCTAGTTGAAACGCGACACACGCAAGGCGTTCCTCATCCGTACATCCTAGAAGCTAAAAAATTCCTTCGATTGATCGTACCCAAAGCTCAGCGTCGCTCGGGTTACTAGATCCCTTAAAAATCGGCGGATTTCTTCAGAAGAATAAATCCTCAACGTTACGTTGTTGTGGAGGTGGAAATTGGTTTGCTTGATGATTACGTTCTCCTATTGTTTCTCGCTATCCTTGACCTCCACTGTGCCCTCTAGGATTACCAAATCCTCTTTAATTGTTACTTACTTTCGGCAGCATTTTGGTTCTATAAGAAACGAGAATTCTCATTAGCGCTTGCTCTTAAGTCTTTTATTTACTTACTAAACCCCTTTTCCAAACTTAACAAGTTCACGTAAGAGAGATCTGTAATAATTTCGATATTAACCTTTGTAAACTTTCAACTTTCGGAGTTAAATTAAACTCTCGTTAACCGAGTTCTTTCAACGTTCCGGTTTTCATTACACAAATTTGAGGGATTTTCTTGTGGTAAAACTCTTACCACGGTCGTACACAAATTTTCTTGTGGAACCCAACTCTTCAAGTGGTCTAGATGAAAACGGTAATTGTGGTATAACTACGGTCTCCTCGTCTGTCTCTAAAAACTTTACCACTAAATCCCACTCCTCGCTAGGTACAAAATCTGTCGGGATCTCCAATAAATCGGCCATCACTGGGTCTAAGTCAAGAGACTCAGGCTCGGTAATCGCTGGAAAATGACGGTAGGAAAAATGTGGCATAAGAGGATCTGCCATCATGAACCTACTAGGGAAGAAGCGCCTATGGATAGCTAAGGCAAAACCTCGGTAATCCCCCACTGGCTCAATGTCATCGTCGAACGATCCTAGGTAATATCATGCGATGTCGGGTACCCAACTATGTCACTCGTCTGGTAGCTGATAAATCAAATCGGACATGGCCTGGTTTGCTGAAATAAAATGCCGTGCTGCATAGTTTACGGTCGAGAAGTTGCTCACTATCTGCCCGACATCTTCCTTATCCGGGTCTGACACGTAATTACGATACTTATCCCGTATCACATCCACTAAGGTACGCTGAGGTAAGGGCTGGCTCTTCCGAGTGGTAACCATTCATCCGGCCATCTTGTAGAAACATGGATCAGTAACGGTTAAGGTAATAACTTATCTTATAGAAAATCTTAAATTACAATAGAATATTCCTTATTCAATTGTAATATCGCCGACACTTAAATTAAAAAACTTATCTTAGATACCTTAGCAATTTTAAAGAAAATTGCTCTTAAACAATATATATAAATAAAATTTCAAGATCTTATTTTCATCCTTTATATTATTATTCTTTTATATTTATTTTTATTTTTATTTTTATTTTTATTTTTATTTTTATTTTTATTTTTTTTTTAGTTTTTTTTCTTTCTTAAGGGAAATTTCCGAACGATTCTTACTTTATTAAAACAAAGTTTGATTCTACTTTGTTCATGTCACTTACGCATTTATGACATTCGTTTATAAAAGACTTTGTCGTCCTCGACACTTAATGCTCGCACTCATCGTATTCTTCGTTTAATTATGAAGTAAATAAATAAATTCCAAAAGTAATGGAATTATAGCTAAAGAATAACTTGTGTAACACAAGTTCAGGTCGTCGACGAAATCTATTGATCGTTGAAATTTAATTAAGATTCGTACTCGATCTTAGTAAATAGAACAAATCTCCTATTGGAGTTTTAACGGAGCAAACTCCATTTGAAAGACGACTCCGTTCGTGTTACGTGTACGGAAGTAACACTTATTTCTTCATTCCCTTTAATTCCATTTATTCTGTCCTCTTCGTCTCGATCGTATCTTTCTTGTTTCGAAGTCTTCTTTTCTTCTCGTTCCGATCATTTCTCGAATGATTTGAAGCCACATTTCTCAAACGTCTAAGTTCTCAAAGGATCGGGAAGTCCTTAGAACAAAATCTATGTTTTTCATGAATAGGGAAAATCCCTAGGATTTATCTAGATTCTCGTGCCACAACACTTTCAAACATAAGAAATTATTGCGTAAATAATTTCACATAAGGCACATAACATAACCAAGTATAATTTAATATACTTTCAAAATAATTCTGTATTTGGCACCTTGATTTCGTCCTTAACTTATTGAATAATTATTCAAAAATTTTCTTGAAAGAAATCATATTTCTTGAAACTCTTTCCTTTATTTCTTTCTTTCCTTCGTTGAGTCGACGTAGCGGGAGGTTGAGTTGTCGTCTATATTCTTAATCTTATCTTATTGTTCTAACTTAACTTTACTTGAAAGAAGACTCAAGTGTAGAGCATACGCAAATGCTCTATCGCACTACTTGAATAAAAACTTGAAAGAAGACTTAGAGGTAGAGCATAAACAAATGCTCTATCATACTACTGAAAGAAGACTCGGGTATAGAGTATATCAAATACTCCAGAGCAGAAACGAATGCTCTGTCTTACTACTCGAAGGAAAGACTTGTATACAGAGCAGAAACGATTGATCTGATACCACTCTGTCATAGCCCCAAATCCCGAGGGATGGCAGAAGCCGGGGTGCGACTGAGGTTGGATTAAAGAAGCGGGGAAGAAGGGAGATGAAAGAATAAACATACATACATAACATCTTATCTTCAATGAACAAGACTTTATAAACGAAAGGAAAGAGTTAATCTCGAAAGATTACTCGAACAAGATACATCAAAAGCTTCTAAGTTATAAACAGGACTCAGGCTACAGTAATTTAAATATATATACAACAAAAGTCTTAGAGTTTAGCAGCGGAAAAGTGAGATATGAATACAAGTCTTTCCTATCTCTATTCAACCCTAACTCAACCGTCCACCGCTGCTGTCGCTTCAACCTGCACATTTAGAAAACATATGCAGGGCTAAGTACAAAAGTACTTAGTGGGCACATTGCCGAAAATATAATCATAGGTATAGATAAACAGACATCTCATTTTATAGCGCATCGGGGTTTTCATTTAAAAGAGCCCGTGCCTATTAAAATATTTGCATTTCATTCATAAAGTAGCTTGATCAAGCATTTTTCATAGATGTTAGTTTCAAATCTTGACCAGTCATAATTCACCGTGGCTGGCTACCCCTCAACAGGATACCACATACACCACAGGCTACAAGTGCATTAACTCTGGAAAGCCCCTTTTGACTAACTCAAAGCCGATCGTTAGTTAACCCCTTTTGATTAACTCATAAGGTACAAGAGAACTAACATAAAACACCAAAACAGTTCATGCCATGATTATCACTTTGAAAACACGATTATCAAAGCGATAAAGAAAAGGTTTTCGAGCATTGCTCGTTTTATTTCATATATAGGAAAGCCCACCTTATAGATTACAGAACAAGACACGTGCTTCCGTCTTCTGGTCTGCGTCCTAACCTTTGTGTCGACTTCCTCCTTCATCGTAAAAATCATACTTTAAAGCTCGGTCGCAAACGATAAACGGATACGAAAAGAATCGGATTAAGTTTTTGTTCTTTAGACGTTTTAGGCATTTGCACGCTAACTAAACTCTTTTAGTTAAAAAAAAGAAACGAGATACAAACGCATCTCGTTTGACGCTCACTCGGTTCTGTACTCGACATTTTAGATCAGTATAAAGAAGGTAGTCGATAACTTGAAACAACTAAAAAGATCGAAAGAGTTGAAGTTGAGAAGAGTTCAACTTAAGAAACTACATTTTAAACATGCACTGCACGAGGTCAGTAAGTCTGTCCAGAACAGGGGATTGCGAAACAGGGGTCTAATCTTATACCAAAAGAAAGGTACGGGTGTCTAGTTTACTCTCCAATTCATGGATCTCGATTCCGATTAACGAGCTAGGAGATATCGTAGTTTCCGTGGAACGTCGCAAAAAACTGCCGAGTTAACCCTAATGCTTGATAAAATCAACGCACGCTTTTCTAGGTTCGATTTAAGCTTAAACACTTTTATTTTCGCACAAAAACTGACCCAAGGTAGTCACCTCGTATTATTATACGTGATAAACCCCTTTCCATTTCTCGATTATAAACACGACGATCAAAACTCGTCGTTCAAACTATACAATTACTAAACCAATTCAAGTTCCTAATTCAATTCCTAATTTCTCGGTTTCAGTTATAACCTATCATTTCATAACTCGGATTAACACGTCGTCAACTACGAACTTGTTCACTTAACGATAAGATTCATTAATATCCAATTATTTTCTTGGTTCGACTTTTCTATCGATACTTAGGCTCGTTGCTTCGTTTCTTACCAAAATTTCAACGTTAATAGAATCCGATTAAATTCTACAACATTATCCGACATCTATCAAGACTCATTAGTAAGTGATCCATATCCTTAACTCATTAACCAAACTCGTTTTATTTTTGGACTTTCGTCTCTTATACTTTACCTAATATTTTTAGAAAAATCTCAATTTAATATATATTCGACCTCATGCATCGTATATCTCATTTCCATTAAACAATCGAGCATATCATAACATTTACTAACCTAAATCGAGCCTTCTTCGTCTCTTAGGTTTTGGATTTTATTTTTAGAAAAATCTATAACAATTCATACGATCAATTAATATCATAAGAAACACTAATCTAACATTCAATCGACGAGGAAATCGAGCATGAATCAAAAGCCCTAAAATCTGAAATTTTCGGTAATAAATAGGGGTTAGGGTTCTTGATTTTTCTTCATGATTTGATCCATAGAACTCGATTCTAATCATCCTAGAACATGTATCGATCAAGAAATCACATGCTAATCATCCTCCAAATTTTCAAACAAAAATAAAAATGGGGGAAAAGAGATTTGTTCGGTTCAAATGATAGACGAAGTTCTTACCTTTCGTATTATGGATTCGGAAATGAAAATGATCGGTAGACGAGAGACTTGGGCTCTTGAAGAAAGCTTGAGGTTGAGCTTCAATGGAGGAGATGATGAAGAGAAAATGAGAGTGAGAATGGAGGTGGGGTGGCGGTAAAGGAGGGATGAAGGGGGAGGGTGATGACTCATTTTTGGTGAGTCATAAAGTAGAAAAATATCCCACAAAGTAGTGGTGACTCGCTAAGACATGTTTGGCGAGGAATTATTTGACGATAAAATCTCGTTTCCGGCTCTTAAACGTCGATATAAAAATCAAGAAATACTTTCTTAGTTGGTTACGGAATCGACGAAATCTAATTCGTCCGTTAGATTGGAAATAATTTATGTACTCAGAAAACTTAATTTGTTTTTTTCAAAATTCGAGAAAAAGTCGGGACATCACAGTCCAAAATTCGTCCGGAAAATCATCAAAATTAACTTTCTCCGGTGAACTCGTCTATAAGAAAAAGTGAATGTAAATTCTGACGGAATTTGATTCCGAGTTTTCGGGCAAAAAACTTAACGGACGCGAAAACCCTAATACAGTAGTCGTTCGTCCGATTTCTGGAAATTATTTTCGGAAACGGATTTCACCGTAAATCTTAGAATTTAATTTCATGATCTTAGGCGTGCAAAGCCATAATTATTATTAACTTTAAATTTTTAACGTAGTAGAAATTTTCCGGGGTGTTACATTAATCTTGTAATTTTCTGAGTTCGTTTAAATCGAGAAATCGAGAAAAACGAGTTGTGTGAGGTGAATAGTGATTTTGGATATTTTAAGAATTATTTAATTGTTTGATGTTATTGAGTCAAATAACCGAGTCTGAGAGTATGTTGGTTTAGTACTTGAGTAGAATTAAGAAACCGAGAAAGTTTAAGTTAGTCAAGCCGAGATAAGTTAAGAAACCCGAGTCAAGTGTCATTCAACCGAGCGTTAAAAGTTTGTTACGTTTTTCAAGTAAGTAGTCTCGCCTTTATAAGATGTTATTCATGAAGGAACGAGCGGGACCGAGAAGTGAAAGCAGAAGAGGAAGCAGCTAACCGACTAACCCTAAGCAGTCGGATGGCTTTTTAACCGAAACAAAGTGATGAATGTGATTATTATTATTATCATAGTACGTGAGTTTTTAAATTAATTAACTTGTCATTTTATCTGAGTTTTGGTATGTTTAATCATCTACTTGAATTATCATGAATCCTATGTGAGACAGGAACACACGTATTGTTAAATGTTTGAAGTGTCTGTGAGCCTTGCTTCGGTTATGCTAGTCACATTATTTGAGTAGGAGGCCTACTTCTCGACATAAGAGAGTATGTGGTAGATTGATTCATACCTGCTATATATTATTGTCTGCGCAGACATCTTTTAAAGAAAAAGCGAAATGATTTTAATTTCATGCACAAGTTAACTATTTTTCAACTCTAACATTTATGATGCAGCGGTAAGGCAAGTTCAATTATATAGCTCTATCGAGCAAAGTTTTAAATTATTTTTGGCATTTTTTCACTGAGTACGAAGTACTCAGGCCTGCATGTATTTCTAAACGTGCAGGTTAGCTTGGATGAAGATGGCGGTGGGTGCTGGGCAGTGTGTTCAAACTAAGTCCAGTCTTTTGTTTAAACTTGCAATTGCATGTCTTCGTACATGTAATTGTTGGACCAGAGTTGAGGTTCCGCTGCAAAACAAATCTGTTATTTGTTTTTAAACTATTTCTCTGATATGGGTGTCGATACAATGAGCTTTGTGCTCGAATACTATTACCAGTTTTTCTTATATTCTACTTGACTTGGAGTTGAGTTACATTATTCGTTTCCGACACTTTAATTATTTAATCGTGCTCGTTTGTTAAAGTCAAGATTTGAAAGCATATTTTCTTTTGTTATTGCTTTCAATCTATATTCCCTTGTTCCCGAGCATGGTTCCTCGTTGAGTTGAGTAAGTCTTTATGATTTTCACCTTCACCGCCCAATGAATTCTAGTCATTCCTACAAATTAGAATTTGGGTCGTGATAAGCCTCATCCCTTCAATTCTCTCTCTCCCCATTAATCAAATTTCACAATGCAACCAAATCATGAAATTCAAATGGACCAAACATTTCCAAAACATTTATGCAAAAAAGCACCGGCGAGAAGAAGTGGAAAACCACACATGTTCCAAGAAATATAAAGTTCCTAATTCATACCACATCCATTCTCTTTCTCTCTCTCGCCAAATCCTCAAAATAATACCTCAATATGGATTTACAAAATTAGCCCCCATTTCTCTCTCACCTTTGCACCTCCCTTAAAATTATCGCCAACGCACTCAATTGATTTTTGCCGCTGCGCCGGAGCCGCCTCCGCTACCTCCACGACGTCCTCCTCATCCATCTTCTGCGACGCGGGCACCGTCACCTCACGTAGCCTATGCGTGCTTCACCACCATCGTGCCTTCCTTTTCTGATTTACAACCCATATCCCTCTGAGTCCCTTTTTAATTAAATTTCAACGATACAATTGGCTAGACGAGAGAAGGAGAATGGGAGAATGGAAGTAGATGTGCTGATGTGGATAAAGAGAGGATGAGATAGAGAGGTGAGAAAGATGGCAAATAATGAATGGACAAAATGGTATTCTTGACATGACTATTTTTGTCGCAGGGGTGGGGGAGCTCCGACTCTCAATCTTGAGATTAGGCCATTTACTACGGGAGTCGAAGGGGGGTGTCGAAGGTGGTGTCGAGTGGATCGACACACCCCCCCACTCGACGTAGGCTATGTCGAGCCCATAGTGGGCGATCGACACACCCCTATGTCGAGAGGTGTGTCGATGGCGGAGTCGGAATTTCGACCCACCGCTCGACTCCACGATGATACAATATGGGGACACTTGTCGTGTCCCCATTGGTCCAGTCCATTTTTTTTTTCTGATTACAAAATTAATAAAAATCAACGGTTATATTCTTTTGTCTACAACGTATATTTTGCTACCAGCAACGACTATTCCCATTTTTTCCCTATATATATCCCACCACACCACCACATCAATTCATCCATACCACACCACCACATCAATTCATTCAATTCATTCATCATACAATTCACTCATTTTTTCAAAAAAAAAAAATTATGAGTTGGCCGGGTGCGAGCTACAATCTTGAAGAGGCGGAGGCGCGCCGCCGCCAACGTATGCCGCGAGCCAGGGAGCTTTACCAAATAGTGGTTGAGTCTGATTCGTCAGACGACGACGAGGAAGATACGAGGACGTACCTGTACAGGGAGCGCAAGGGGCGATGCAAACGTGAACAAGGCACCAGTCCATCAAGGGGCGCCAGTGCCACTCCGCTAAGTTATTGATAGACAAGCTCAAATTTAGGATGCACGTGCCCACGACCGCCTTATGGAGGATATGATTGAAGAGATTTGGGCACGTTTTGGTCCACTCCGCGAGTAGTTGTTGTGTTTTTATTTATTTCCTAATTATTGTATTTTTTTTTAGTTATTGTCTTTTTTTAAAATTCAATAAAATTGTCATTTATTAATTTCTGAATTTAATTAAGTTATTTTTAATAATATTTATTACAAATAAAAAAAACAACAAAATAAAATCTATTCAATCATTAAAATCACGCTTCCCAGTGCTTAGACCTAGGTCTTACTCAACCCCATTATAGTGGGAAAATCAACCTATGTCTAACTAAATACCACCAATCATTAAAATCACGCTTCTCAGTGCTTCAACCTACGTCTAACTAAATACCCGTAGTAAGTGCTCTTAGACGGAACAGTGGCGGGCCAAGACAAATTGAGACTAAATATTGGGCTTTTCATCTTATGAACCAAACAGCTGATTTAATCTTACCTAGCCTATAGTCAAGGCTAATAAGCCCAACCAAACAGGCACTAAGTATATATTTCTCGGTCTTAATTTTGACTAATAATAGAGATGTTAATTAGCCTAAATCGATATTGAAAAAGAATATTTTTGATCGAGTTAAATTCAAGTGATAATAAATTGCAGTCGATGGATTGTCGATCATGAAATATTCTTTTTGGTGTAGTTTTGATGTAAATATATTTTTTAAAAAAATATATTTTGTGTAAATTGTCTTTTATGTATACATAAATTGTAGCGAAGAATGATTCCGTTGACTTTTTGATGAATTACTTACTAATTATTTTTAATAAATAAGGGACTATGATGAGAGATTTGAAGGCTATGTTTAAAATTACCTTAGTATAATAGCCCCAATGAGTTCGTTTATTCATAGCATTTTTCTTTCAAAACTAATCCAATTCTAGTTCGTTTTTACCTACTGCTAATAGCTCTGCAAATTAAATAAATGGGTCGGTCCACCAATAAATTATGCCCCCCTCATCTATATTGATATTTTTGCATTTTTTGAATTTTTTTTCTCATCCATATTTATCACTTCTCACTCTTACATACAAATAATTCGCATTAAATTTTAATTTCTACCCCACCTCGATTCAAATATTTTCTGATTTGGCATTGATCATCATCGATAATCCCGTGTAGATCAAGCCAATGTTCTTCCACGTACAAGTTCCCGTGATGCGACGCGGTAGCACACATAAATTTATCAAAACAAATTAAAAAAAAATCTACAATAAAATTGTGTCTTAAGTAATTAGTCATATTTCTGAATGCTAAACAGATAAATATTTCAAACTTTATCATTTTGCTATCATTGTCAAAACAAATTCTTTAGTTATTTGATATTGTAATATATTATTTTAAAAAGAGGAGTGTATATAGATATTTTAATTTTAATGTTTTCGTTAGAAGAAAAGAAGGCGGGGTGTGAGAGTGAGATGCAAGAAAGGTGGAAATTGGCATATCATGAGGTGTGACGGAGTATGTATTGTATAGTATTCCCTAAAATAAAAGCTAGTAACATATAAATGGGGAAGATCGCTACCTTCTCAACGCCACTCCTCTTCAAATCAAAGCTGCTTTGTTTCTCTCTCGTCTTCCTCTCCTTCTCTCTCCTCTTGGCCGTCCGTTTCACTTTCTCGGCCACCAAATGCATCTTCCGATCATCACCGTTCGACCCTCTACAAGGCCCACTCTTCTACTACCCTTCTTCGTACGGAGAGCACAAGCATGCCATTCCCACCACTCGCTCCTCCTGCAACTCCCCCGTTTTCTTCTCAGGTAAGAACCGATCAAAAACGTAACTCAATCAAAGATCGGTTTTTTAGTAACATTTTCGATGTTTCGGATAATGGGTCGTTCTTGTTTTCCCAGATTATTGGCAAGTTTTGGATGAAATCCGCAAAATACCACCGGCGACGCCGCCTCTGAAATACACGCAGAGAAACGCCTTCAGTTTCGGAGGAAATCTCAGTTTTCATGAGAGAATTTCTTATTTCCATCATCATGCAAGCGGAATCCCATGCGGATTCTTCAAACGCTTCCCAATTTCTAGTTTAGGTTAGTCTAATTAATTTTTCGATCAAAATGTGCGTTTCTTGATCACTTACATGAAATCTAACGGCGTCTGTTCCAACGTTAATTTCAGATCGAGCGTCGATGGAGAAATGTAAAGGGGTAGTGGTAGTTTCAGCCATATTTAACGACCACGACAAAATCCGGCAGCCTAAGGGGCTAGGATCCAAAACCTTAGACTACGTATGTTTCTTTATGTTGGTAGATGATGCAACTCTCAATCGATTACACTTGCACAAGTTAATCACTCAAAAATCCAAGAAATTCAAGATTGGTGCGTGGAGAATTGTTAAGGTTCCGAGCGAGAGACTGTACGAGAATCCTGCAATGAATGGAGTTATACCAAAGTATTTAGTCCATCGCCTCTTCCCAAATTCGAAATACAGTATTTGGATTGATGCTAAGCTGCAGTTGGTAGTTGATCCTCTTCTGTTGATTCATGCACTGGTTATCAGGGAGAATGTGGATATGGCTGTGTCCAAACACCCCTTGTTCTTGCACACGATGGAGGAGGCGGCGGCGACGGCCAGGTGGAGGAAGTGGTGGGACGTTAAGCGGCTCAAGATTCAGATGGAGACATACTGTGAGTATGGTCTGCAGCCATGGAATTCAGACAAGCCTTATCCCTCAGGTTGAAATTCTCTACTTAATTGTTACTCAAATTGTTGCCTTTTATGTCATGCTATGGTGTCTTGAAATAAAATTTGTTCACAAATTAAATGTGGAGATTTGGATTTCTGCATAAATATTATGTCAAATTTTCCAATTTACTCTTGTAATTAATGCAAATCTTTTAATTGTTTGTTTTCATGCAATAATTAGGATAAAAAGAGTAAATTTATTCACTTTTTCTGGTATTCGAGTTTTGCCGGCAGTCAGTAAATAACAGTTATTTAAAGGTGGTGGGGTAGTTATTTATCTCAATCAACAATCTTGAAAACATGTGTTTTTGAAAGTAAGATAACAGTTTTTCGTAAATACAACTAGAGGGGCAGGTACTAAACTAAAAAAAAAAATTATGTGTTCATCTTTAAACATTCTAGAATCTGATTGTGCAAAGTGCATGCGCAGATGTTCCAGACAGTGCTCTGATCTTGAGGAAACACAGTGTTCCAACAAATATGTTTTCTTGCCTAATATTCAATGAGTTGGAAGGATTCAACCCAAGAGATCAACTGCCTTTTGCATTTGTGAGGGACAAAATGGGCCTAAAGCTTAAACTGAACATGTTTGAGGTAGAAGTGTTTGAACAGGTTGCAATAGAATACCGGCACAACCTCAAAGAGGATGATGCTGGGCCCACTGTGGGTCCCAGATCTAGAACGACTGCCAGCTCGGATTTGTTTGCCAATGGGACCTCTGGAAAATGCGAGGGCTATCTTTTAAATATGTGGGGTGAATCAGGATCACATGATTGATATAGTACAGTATAGTATAGGTTAAATTTTCTTCTGTTTCTACCAATTTTTTGTCTATTCCCTCCCCGAGGATGAGCAGATTGAATTCTCTATTACATTTTGGTGTTTTATTTCTTATTGAACTAATAAGGGACAATATGTGGTATAAATAAGGACTTGAATCTTTAGTCATGTCACGTATCGTTCCCTTATTAATGCAATAAGAGATAAAACACCCTCCAAATGAAATAAAGGGTCTCATTTGCAAAATGAGATGTAACCAACCAAACACTGCCTAATAGAAAGCTAACAAAAAGAAGAATCAATTAGACCATGGGCAATGACGATCTCCAAATGGAGATCGCTGCCCATTTTTTAGCCTATGAGGTGGGTGCACTGCGATCACTATATTTTTCTTGCTACAGCGATCACCGAACTTGGTGTTCACTTATTATCTTTTATTTTTATTTTTATTTTTTATAATTAACTTTATTTTTAAAATATAGATAATACTTACTTTATTTGATTAAATAAACATTACATTACTTAAATAAAATAAAAATTACATCATCCTACGAAACGTGCCCAAATTTCTTCGATCAAATCATTTTCGAGCTTTGAATTGGCTCTAGCATCTTGAAGATCTTCTTTCCTCTTTAAATACCCTCGAAAGGCGTGGGTCGCTCCTTAACTTGTGCTCACCTCGTCGTAGAGGTTGATGCTTCATTTGGGCTCTAACTCCAAGTACTGACAACATTGCCCTCATCTTCAACTATCATATTATGCAAGATAATACAAGCATAGATAATCGATAAATTCTCTCGAAACCACAAACATGCCAACCTAATAATTATAGCTCACCAAGCTTTGAGAACACTGAAGGCTCTTTCCACGTCCTTGCATGCGGTTTCTTGTTTCTTCACATATAAATATGTGTTCGGGTTAGTGGGGTAAGGGAGCGTCTTCACAAAGGTTGGCCAATTCGGAAAAATGTTGTCGGCAAGATAGTAGCCTACGTTGTGCTGAGTGCCGTTGGCAAAGAAAGTCACTGCCAGGCTCTTTCTTTGCAGAAGATTTTGGAACACGTCGATGATTCAGGACATTGATATCGTTATTTGAACCAGCGACGCCAAAGAATACATGCCAAATGCACAGATCTTGAAAAGCAACGACTTCAAGCAAAACCGTGGGGTTCTTCTTGTTCTGGTTTGTGTACGCCCTTTTCCACGTAGTCGAAAAATTCTTCACTTCCAATGCATGCACTCGTCGCTACCAAGCATGCTAGGAAAGCTGTGCTTTGCTTCATGCATTTATAGAAGCCGCGCGCAGTCAATCGTTGTAGGCGGCATCAGATACTCTGCACCAAATGCAGACTTAATCGCTTAACAAAAATGATCATAAGATTCACGACTTGTTGTGTCGCCCATCTACAAGTCCTCGTTGTAGTGATTGGTGCAACCGCTATTTGCTAGTTGTTGCAATGCCATCGTACATTTCTAGAGTGCAAAGTGTCACAGCCTCCCCATGGCATCCGAGCGTTGCTGAAAATAAGATTCCCGAGCCTCCACCGTGCGATAGGTCTTGTTGAACAGCTTTTTGCTCATGCGAAATTGGCGGAAGAAGACATCTTCACCACACGTTGGGAAGTCAACAAAATAATCAGCCTCGAGACGGGCATCAGTATCCAAGCGGTCAGCAAAATAATCAGCCTTTTCAGCTCATTTTGCTCTTTCTCGTCATTGACGGCGGCTTTGGTGATAATTCCGGCGAACAATGAAGTTGCTTTGGCAGCGTGAGCTCTCATTTGTTCTATTTTTTGCTAAAAATTGTCGTCACCCGACATCATTTTATGAGAATAATCAAAGAAATTGAGGATTGAGGTAGAGAATTGAGAGAGAGCGAAGAGAAAGGTGCATAAAATGAGTTGAGAGAGTGAGTATTTATAAAAGGAAATAAGAGAAATAAAAATAATAATAATAAGTTTAGTGACCGTTACGATCGCTACGGGTATACAATCACCCAACTAGCGATCGCCATAAGGCCAAAAGTGGCAGCGATCGCAAGTTTGAAAAGATCGCATATGCGATCATTCTCGAGCGATCGTCGTGATCCGCAGTGGCATCGATCACTACTAAAAGATCGTTGCTGCGATCATCCTAGTGGTAATCGTCGCTGCGGGTAATCTTAGCATCGGTGTCTGATACTGGTGTATCATTTACTGGGAACATGCCAATCATATGTTTCTCAAGCTGTTAAAGGCCGCGTTTGGTTTAGTTTGAGGTGAGAAGATGTTGAAGAAATCTTTCTTATTTTGATTTATTAAGGAAATGCAAGTTAATCAGTGGTTGATTTTTTTTCTAAAATGTTTTGGGACAATTTCTTTGTTAGTGACTTCTCTGTAAATTTATTATTTCTACTGTAATATCATAGTGTTTTGTATTTAATATGATTAATATCTCGATAGTAAAACATTAGAGAAATTTTAGCTCTGTAAAAAATCATTTTGCAGCATTTTAGTGAGTAAAGATATATGGAAGACACGTGATTAGGCCCGATTCGATATTAAATTTTTAAGATAACTAGCATATAATTTGTCGAGAAAATTGATGTGAATTTATTATTTATAAGATTGTCAAATTATACAATAGTGATAGAATGTTTAACTATTAAATTTTAAAAAGTGTAATATAATATATTTTTTTTTTAAGTTGAACCGTGGGTTTGGAATCAGCCTGTCTACCCCTACGGTTCCAGGTCAAAATCATCTCATCGACCCCATTTCTAATCCAAATTTAATTAGAAAGTAATTGTACTATTCGTTCTCATCCTTAATCTCTGTAGTATTATTCGCTATTTGTATCTCTTGTCTATCTCCCAGCACCTCCTTCTTCTCTCATCGACCTTCTCTTCCTAAAAAGCTACAAGATTCAGCTTAAGTATCATTTTCTTTTATTGAAGATTGTCTATAATATCCTACATTATGAATTTAACATAATTTTTTTTTAAGTTGAACCGCCGATTTGGAATCGGCTCGTTCTACCCCCACGGTTCTAGGTCGGAATCATCCCATCGACCATGGTTCTAATTAAAATTTAATTTTAACTATTTTCAACGAATCCGACACTTTTGTGGCAATGTTGAATTCAATGTTCCAGTCATGATTGAGTTTCCCATTTTGAAGATTGGGATTGTTTTCTAAACTATGGAAAATTCTTAAAACAATTATCTAACCCTCTTTGAGTAAGGGCTTAAACTTTTACTTCAATTTAAGGGAAACGGGTAAGGACTATGGTGGATGACCATTCACTGCACGAGCACGTTGGATTATCACCACGTGTCCAACATTTTAATTTTATTTTTTATTTTTTTAAATACAATTACAATGGACAGAGTTAAATTCTTCCGTTAACCATGTCCCTCTTTCAGGCACACTGTATTTCACAGGCGCTGAACTGCTACCGCTGATAGCCATTTTTCTCGATGACCTTTTCTCCGGCATAAAATTAGTTGAAGTCGTCGATGGGAGAGCGACTGAAATGTGTAAAGATATTATCGAAGATATATTTTTCCTATGTATTGGTCCAATAATGTTCCCGAGGAGAGAACCTATTTCTCCGGCGACCTTATCGCCGGAAAAATAATATTTTGACTAGTAGATATAGGACCGGCCTGTTTCCATCTCCCAATATTCCGATGAACGGTTTCGCAGTTTCACTGCGTCCATTGCAATCCCCGATGCTATTAAGCTTCTCGAGGAAGCTTTGTTATTATCAGCAAAAATTTAGGGATATCGGCAAAATTTGCAGGTTTCGGCAAAAATAAGATGAAATGTCAGATTTGCCCTTACCTTTGTTGGCGGTTGAGGGCATTTTCAGTAATTTTACCCTTATTTATGATTGAACACACCAGATTCAAATATAATTTTGTCTCCATCTAAATTTCGCGCCCCTTCCCCTCGTGTTCTCCACTCTTTTCTATTCGGTCTTCTCTTCCTTCTTCTTTTTTCCTTTTTCCTTCATCTCCGATAAGGAAATTAGTCTGGTTCCACTGCTTAAGTTCAGAGGTATGTCGTAATTGTTTATTCTTTCCCTTGTTTGTCATTTTTTTGTTTTGATTTTATTATTTATCTCAGTCTTGACAAATTATCTGGATTGAGTTTTGAATTAACATAAATACATTTGGTTTTCGTGTTTAGCTAGCAAACTAATGGCACATAACAGTAAAACTTCAATATCTCAATTCAATGCATGCTCTGAAAAAATGATTTTATTGGTCGAATTATTTAGCTTATTGTTTTGCCTTAAAGAAGCTAGGTCGATAAAAAAATTGTGAACCAGTGAATCCTTGAAAATGCCTTCATTTGATTCTTCATAGATGGATTCTTATGATCTAAGACAATTGCTCTGTTATCACGAAAAGAAAAGAATTAAATATGAAAGCAAAGTAATAAGGATAATTTGAACTTTGGACCCGTTGAACCATGCTGAATGTTTAACATGTTGAAATTCGTACTACTCTAACAGTTGTTTCTTTAAACAAAATGACTCACAGTTTATTTCTAAAGCTGATAAAACATGTAGAAATATATTATTACCTAAATAAAATGGAAAATAGAACAATAAATACCTGCAGATTATGTCGAATTATTAGTAGTATCTCATTATTGGATCTTCTACTGTCATATCATCTAAAATGCGGGTAAACTTGTTACTGGAACTTTCTAGTCATGTTAAACAAAACTTATAATGGAATATAGAATAAGTTCTTTCACAAACAAAAGTTGAAGGAGTTGAGGGGTGAAAACCAAATTTTAGGTAAATGGATTGAAAACATTTGTATCATTTACTATTTCCCTCAGATAATTAGGATCGAGCATAGTTCAAGGGGTTTACTACTAGAAAGAAATTTTCCAAAGACCAGTGAATCCTTGAAATGTTTTTTCCTGTTATTTGAGAAAATCTTTATAGTTTCTCTAGCTAGCTAGCTAGCAATCATAAGAAATATGAGTGTTGTAATAAATCTCTATGTATTAACTGTTTGGTTTATTGTTTTATGTTGTTGTGAGTGATTTATGGTCCAATGCTCCTTAGATCCTAAGAATAATAGGATTGATTTCTGTAGTGTTGACTGCATTATTTTAATTTAATGTCAATAGTGTTTTTTAATGTTGGATGACTTCTTGATATAGGCCTGTGTTGTTTTGGCGGTATAATAATGTAGTTCTTTCACAAATTTTCCTCTGTATTAGTTTAATTGATTTCATAATGTGATTTTATATTTATTTGTGCATAAGAATATAATAAGATGCAAATAGAAAAAGTAAAACAATAATAATATGCAACTATTTAATGAGTCATGTTTTGGACATTTCATCAATGTGGACAGTTTGCATGCTCAAGGTCAACTTGTGTATCTGTCACACCCCGACTCCCGAGGTGCGACGAATGACACTAACACTACTAAACCACATACTATCTCAACTCCCATGAGGGTTCATGCTCGGGGAATCAAGGGATTATTGACTGAAAGCGATAACAAATAAGGCATGCTTCCAAGTCATAGATCAAACACCAAGCGAGCATAGATAATTTACATATTGAATCCAAAAGGAATAAGTATGTCAAGTTCACATGAAACGAGAATCAAAGAAAAACGGTAAATTGTATCGAGCACATCGCTCTTAGAATCAACAGAATATCAAAGTATACTTCAAAAACATATCAACAGACATTGTTTTGCAATGCAGCGGAAACATCGACTAAAATCCCAACAACTACATGTATGAAGACATGTAATTGCCAGTGAACTTTCGACTCGACCAAAAGAACACACCACCAAGCCGTCCACGCCATCCACATCCCGCTAACCTGCACGTTTAGAAATACATGCAGGGCTGAGTACTTCGTACTCAGTGAACACATTGCCAAAAACACATTCTCAAAAACTTGCTCTTAGAGCTATATGATTCAAAACTTGCCTCTCTCTCTTTTTTTTTTTTTTGAACAATATTGCAGGGAAATTTAAATACCGCGTGACGGAGGACTCGAACCCGTGACCTTTGGCCCGGGCATTAACCTCACTACCACTAAGCTAACACACACACACAAAAAAAATGCCCCAATGGCGGCTGGGCACGGGGATTAAGAAAGCAGGTAAAATTGTTATGAGTGGGGTAAAAGTTAAATAGTAGGGGTAGTGGTATTGACAAAAGGTGGTGATAAAGTTGTTGGGAGGTGGGTCCATCAATGACAAATGAGTGTAAGTAAATGAGATTTTTTAGGGTATATAAGTCCATAAAGTGAAATGAGGTATTTTTTGGTGTACACTTTAAATGTGGTAAGTAGGGCATTTTTTCGTGTACGGAGGGAGTACTTTAAAAGAATTTCCCACTTGTGATAGCCATAAAACACTTTTGTTTTGAAAATCGCCTGCGCAGGCTAAGCTTATATCTTAGGTATGAATTAATCTACAGCTTAACTTTTTGTGGTGTAGAGAATTAGGCCTCCTCCTCGAACACCGTGACCGGCCCAACCGAAGCAAGGCTCACAGTCACCTTAACTAATGCATGCATTGTCCCGTATCTTATAGGACCTTTATCCCGTGTGTCCATAGGACCTTTTATAACTTTAATACGTAGATGATTGCATACCAAAACATTTAAAATTCAGGCAAGTCAATCAATTTAAAAAGTGCACGTAATACATAAATAGTACACGCATTCATCTTTGGTTTTAGTTTAGAAAGACCACCTGTCTTCGGAAGATCTAGCTAGGCGGCTTACTCTTTTTGTGTCCTCGCTACTTTTCCGTCCCGCTTGGTCCTTCACAATTCAACATCAAATAAAGATCGAGAGTTTTATCGCGCAAGACGTAAAGTAGATTCTGGGCTCGGCTGAAGGACTTCTACATGACTCGGGTCTTTTCTATATTAATTTAACTTTTCTAAGTCAATATCTTTTTTCGACTTTCTCATTCTCTGTTATCGACTCTACTCGGTTACTAATTACTTCGTCTCACATTCTCATTTCTAAATCACTTCTACATAGCATTTCTCACTAGTTAAGGAGATATTACTTATCTCGACTACATTACTCAAATTTTCTCTCGAATTTTCGATTCGACTAATCATCATTTCAATCAATCATGTTTCATAAATAAGCATTCTCAACAATCGAACAATTGATTTTATCATGACAAAACATAATTACTTTATTTAATCACATAAGTTCGTGCAAGCATTATAAACTTGACATAGAAATTCAATCAAACATGCAATCCTGACATGATTCACATTTCAAATTCAAGTAACAATTACTCAACATTGCTCGACTCTAGTTTTGGAAATACTTACTTCGATTTCATAAAATAAATTCTCGTCTTTCTAATAAAGCGAATAAAAGTTCAAGTAATAAGAATTTTCTTGAATTTAAAACTCAAATAATCATTTAATATTTCTTGACTCAATATACGACATTATTTCAAAATACGTCGTCTTTCCTCAACAACGTATACGTACTCGCATACGTACTATTATTTTATTTACTTATTCTATTATTATAATTTCTCTTTTCTTATTCTCAATTAAACTCTTATTTAATAGAAATTCGTTTTCTTTAATAAAATTCTTGTTCCTTTTTCTTTATGAAAACTCGAGTTCTAACTTAATGATCAAAACTCGATAACTTCATCGACTTATTTCAAATTAAAAGGTTTGAAAAGCAAACTCAAATATCACTCAAGAATTATCAAACAATCATCACTCGACTTATTATCAAAAAATGAGCATTTAAACACTTACCAATTACTAAACTCGATTGTCATATTAAAACAACTCTTATTAAATTTTCTTTCATTTTTATAACACTTTTAATTTAATATTTAAACATTTAAAACTCTTTTAATTTGATTTTCCTATTTTTAGTAACAACTCTTACTCGATTCTTACGCATAAGCTTCTCTTACTCGGCTTATTTCTTCATAAATCATTATGTAAGCTCAACTTAATTCTTTTATTCTCATACTCTACTATTCCTTATTTTATTAAGAAATTATCTCTCTAATTATTTAATTCTAACTCTATAATTTTTATTTCAAAACTCTTCTGTTAATTTTGTAAATAAACGAGTAAATGAACTCAAACTCGATTAAACTTCTCATTAACTTCTTATGCTCAATTTTACAATATTTTTCTCTGTAAAGGAGAATTTATTCAACTTAAAATTAATTTCTTATTATTTATCGTTCGATTGAACGACTTAACCTCGACTAACTCATCACAAATTTTATACTCAACTTTTAATTTTATTTTCTTAACTCTAACTCCTCTTTTATTTCTTCTACTAATATTTTCTCTCATTTTACTTCTCAATTAGAATTATTATTTCTTTTTAAATGTTTATAAAATCCTCTATACTTAACTCACTTGATTTCTCCTCTTAATTAATTACTCCTCTTTATTACTTAATTCTTAACAAAGAAATATTTATCTTTATTTTTACTCAATTCTATATCTCATAAATAATCATTTATTTTTCTCTTTATTTTCTATTTAATTTAATTTTCTTAAATTTCGAATTTTTTTAATTATTTTTATAATCAATTTAATTTATTTTTGAATTAATTTTATTAATCTTTAAATCTTCATGTTCTTCACCAAGAACACCTAGAACACCAAGAACACATATTCAAATCTTCAAAAATTCACCAAGAACACCTAGAACACACACTAAATCCTCAAACTCATTTCCATCGATTTTCATGCTTAAAATTTCATTTCTTCACTTCAAAAATTCCTATTGATCATCTAATACTCCAAATTAACACAAACACATTCATATCATCATATCATCAAAAATATCATTTCTTCCATAAACTCATTCATATCGATTTTTCTCACAAAATTAACATAATAATTTATATCATTCAATCAATCATAATCTCATACTCAAGATAAACTCATGAACATCGCTAAATCATCAAACAATAAATCAAACCAATTATTCCTCCATAAACTCAAAATTTTCGCTTTTAACAAAACAATTAGGGCAAATGATTTTCTTCAATTTCTCATACATAATATACCACTCCAAACATATTCATAAACACATATATGCAATAAATCATCAAGAAATTATGAAGATTAATTTTCTTCCTCCTCTTTCTCTATTTTCGGTTTTCATCATTTTTTTATAGGGTTAATATTTTGTTTTTAATTCCTAGATAATCTCTTAGGGTTTGATTTCCTAACGATTTCCTCACTTCGATTCATCTCACGTCCTAGTTTGCCTAAACATAAATTAAAGCATGCATATTTCTTTTCTTTAGAGATTAGGGATTACATATTTACAAGAAATTAAATGAATAAACATACTTTTAAAGATTTAAATTCAAGCTCTCCGCTTGATCTTGTTTGAACCGAAAATGAAGGGATTGAGGCTCAAATCCTTAGCTTGGAATTTCCATGGTGGATCTCATCGTTAAACCTCAAGAAAAATTAACAAGAATTAATTATCTCATTTAGGGCAAAAAGTGCCGAAAATTTTAGAAGAAAAGAGAGATGATTTAGATCTTAAATCGAGCTCAAAACTTGAAGAATTAGGTTACCTTCTTGATTAGGATTTTGAGGAATGAAGATGATGATGATCTTGGAGCTTGAATGCTTGAGAGCTTGGACTTCAATGGAGTTTTCTCTACATCTAGGTGTGTGTGTGTGAGTACGGTGGGAGAGAGAAGAGAAGAGTGAATTATTTTCTTGTTTCCTTCTTTGTTTCTCACGGTGGAGAGAGAAGAGAGAGAGAGAGAGAGATGAGAGTATTTTGTTTCACTTAGCTATGAAGGAATAATAATGTAGCTAAGTTGAATGAATGGAATGATGATATTCCTTCTTAGGTGTTGAAAAATAATACAACTAGGAGAGAATCTAATTATTGGGAGAGAGAAGGGAGGTGTATGTCGGCAAGAGAGAGAAAAGGAGAGAGATAAAAATAATTATCTTACTTTAACTGGTATAATTTTCCCCGGAAGAAAAAGTTTTTCGGTAGAATATGTCCGTATTATTCCGTTTATACTGAAAATGACTATAAACTCTCCTCGACTCGTTTCTGACATCAAAACCACCTCAACTCTATCTCATATCTCATGAAATAAATCAAGGAATCCGAATATCTAATTTTTAGGTCATAATTCCAAGTAACGAAGAAAATCCTAAAAATCAATCGGTTAATTATTCCAGTAAGAACTAAATTCTTAAAATTCTCTCATATGATCTTGGATGAGCTTCTAATATATCTCAGGGGTCTTAGAATTAATTCTAGATTCAAAAGACACTAATTATGCTAAATTCGGAGTTCGTCGGTGATTAGTGATTTCTCGGTTTATCGGCACTAATCGTCAAAAGTGAAAGTTCTCAGAATTCTCCGAAATTCATACTCCTTCTCAAACTCACATAAATAAACTCAATCAATGCATCACATACTCCATTCGTATAATCAAAACGAGAAAAATTCGCATCAAAGCACATAGGGGCATTTTCGTAATTTTCAAGAAAATTTCTTTTCTTGAAAAATTTTATCACTCAAGGCACGTTATTTAAGCATATAAACGCATTTAGAACGCACTTAAAAGACTTATAAAAGTTCAGGGTATTACATCCTCACCCCCTTAAGAAAAATTTCGTCCCGAAATTTATTAACCTTGAGAAAATAGCTCGGGGTATTTCGTTCTTATCTTTTCTTCGAGTTCCCACGTAGCTTCTTCAAAATCGTGGTGTCGCCACTTAATCTTAATTAGGGGATCTATTTCGTTCTGAGCGGCCGAATCTTACGATCTAAAATTTACTCGGGCCTCTCTTCATAGCTTAAGTCTGGCTTCAACGCCACGTCTTCTTGGCGAATCACGTGCTTCGGATCGAAAACATACCTTCGCAATTGCGACACGTGAAATACGTTATGCGAATTCCCAAAACTGGGAGGCAAAGCTAATCTATACGAAACGGCTCTAATCCTTTCAAGGATTTCAAACGGTCCTATAAAGCGAGGTTTTAGCTTTCCTTTAACACCGAATCCATGATCATAATTACTCTTCACTCGTTCATCGGTGCAAGGATATTCAATTAACTAATTTTATCACTTGGTTTAAGGCAAAGATTAGCTAACACCCTAAGGTCACGAAGTCACGATGCTAACACACTTAACCTATGTCTAATCAAGTTTACAGATCTTGACCAGAAGGCAAGATCTCTTTTCTCGATCAACAACGTCACGAAGACACTTCAGTAACGATGCTGCCCAAGAAGCATTAAGAATAAACAGACCCAAGACAGCCAAGAGGTAGGTCAATACCGACTGCTCTCCAACACCCTTTACCTTCTTGGGCACGAAAGACACTCTCGTGTTATTCCTAATTTCTGTTGATGACTTAATCTCAATATCAAGATGGTGATCAATCAACTTCAATATCAATTAAGTCTAGAATTAATCCTAAGTGTTTCGGGAACAAAATTAATTAACGAACTAACACAATTAGACCTCACAAGTTTGAACGAATAAACTTAGCTAGACATAATATTAAATAAGAACGCAAAAGAAATAAAGAAAAACATACTTAACATAAATCTGGAAAAGGGTTGCTGCCCAAAAGCGTAGTCAGCAACCAGGGTCTTGGCTTCACGCCAACAACTAAAACTAAAGCAGTAAAATATAAACAAGCGAAATAAATTGTAATTGCCCGTAGGACTTGTTTCTTCCTCATTTTCTCTCAACTAGGATGCAAACTAATCTAAATTATTGAATCGAAGAGCTCACTTTTACATGATAGAGTCGGCCATATATATAGGCGATGAGATTCTAAGGTTGAAGGGAAGTTTCCTTGTTGAATAAGGATTCTTCCCATGCATATCATAACCTCCGCCTCTCTCTCTTTCCTTCGCATGCACGTTCCTTCTTCCCTTGTGTGGTAGATTTATTCCATGATTTGGCTCGGCTAGGATAAGGAAGGAAACATCCGATCCTTATCCTCTTCCTTGAAGGAAAAGAAACCTGCTGCTGCTCGACTCTCATCTTGCCCTGCATCGTCTGCATCCTGCTTTGCTTCCGGTGTTGACCACGATCCTGGCTCCTCCAATACTCTGTCTGTTGGCTTAAGGATATGGGGAGGTGCTTCCTGACTTGTAGAAAGGATGTTTCGATGTTGCCCAGCTACAAGCTTCTAGCCCTATGCCCATTTGCATCGTATCGCAATCTCAACAACAGATTTTCCATTGGATTTGCCCAGCATCCACCTGTTCTTCCCCTGCACACTATCTCTCGACTTGTGTGTCTTTCCAGACACATAATGACTCGATAAAGACTAAAAACACAAGAAAAACACAAAAAAAGATGGACACAAATATGGGTTCATCACACCCACATACTTGAATTACACTTGCCCTCAAGTGTATGGTTGCGACTTTGCCCAAGACTCAAACACAGAAAAGACAAAACATAAAACACAGACTCAAAACAGATCAGCATCTCACATGTCAGTTAAAACAGAATATGTAACAGATAGTGCCATCAAATAGGTCGAGATAGAGTTATTGGGCAATAAGGACATCCTCACCAGCACTCATCTCTCAAGTGTATAAGGTTAAGTGTTTACGCTATTGACCATCATCAACAAGGTTTTTCCATAGGCTTGCTTGCCCTCTACATCTCTACTTCTTCGAACAAAATCAAATTACTTATCCTTAGGTCTTAATTGGGTTGTAACGTGGCTTAAGGCAAAAGGTCGGATAATATAGGAACTGGCTAAGTCAGAACTAGGTTCTCGAGCAACACATTACCCTTGATTCCTTACTCCTCTTTATTTAACACACTTATTCTGGGCTTCTTATATATATATATATATATTTAACCCAACACCTCTAACTTATGTGATATTGCCCACTAGGTGCTACCCAACATTTCCTTTCATCCCTCATTCTTCTAAACCTGAGTTCTTGACCGGGACGGCTAAAAGTCAGGCTTCTATAAGTAAATAGAAAGAATACGATCTAAGCTCAAGGGGGATAATCAAAGGATAAATGTTATGGTAGGAAATTTTTAGCTATGAGCTTCTTTGAACAAAAAAAATTGCCTAATTCATCTAAGTAGTTCTACTAAGTTACATGAAGTTTTAATTAAGAGATGCAGACAAGTTCTAGGTCAACACATGTCAACTGATCATTATCCCACAAGAAAGAATAATGCTGCATATGTATATAGCATTTTAAAAGCTCAAATCCTCACAGTTAATGCCCAATATCTCATTTCGTCCTACCTATTTACATACGACATCATCCATAAACCTATTCTAACTTTCATGCTAACATGCTGATCAACAATACAAACAAACTTTAAAAACACAAACTGACACCCCAACACCCACACACTTTGCCTTAGGCAAAGTGGGTAAAATGTTTGGCAACAAACAAACAAACACAAACTGACTCAACAAACACAACTGAGAAGGTAATAGGATCTTCACCACACAATTTGCTGGGCAAATTGTGGGTGAAGACAGCAAAATCGTCCTCTCGACAGCAAGACACTAAATAACACAAAACAAGACTCTACAATAAAACACAAAAACGAAAACAAATAAAATCCTAAATTAACATAAAAGGGGAGGAACACAAATCAAAGAGAAGATTCAGGTGGATACCTGAATCCTTGGTGTGCAAAGAATGCCAGCTGGGAATCTCTGATCTCGGTCAACAACCTCTCCACATTGGCCAGCCTGGTCTCGATCTCTATGTTGGGCAGCACCGCTGCACTGGTGCTTGCCTCCTCCTTCTTGCCCACTGGTGGTCACCTGCTAGATGCTGGTCTGGAATGATCAACAAACACATATCTGCCATTCCTGATCTCGATGTCATTCATCTTTCTCAAGGCAGTTTCTCCCAACATGCTGACCGACATCTTCGGCTTCCCCTTCAGATCACCATAGACCCCAACTCCATTCGCGAAGGCTGTCACAAAGTGGCCACAAGTGCATCCCAACGCCTGCTTTGCCAAACAGTCTTGAGCTGCTCACCAAGGAACGCCGCGAAATTGACTTTGGTTTTGGTGTGCATACACCACAGTAGATATCGCTCCTTGTTGCTCAAGCTGTTGCCGCTATCACTCTTGCCATACAAGTTGTAAGCAAGGATGCGGTGATAAAGTCTCAGGGCAGGCGTTTTTAGCTCAGTACCCTTGTTGTTGGCTCCATAGTAGGGCGTCCCATTGCTGATCTCCTTCCAGTGCTCCTCATAAACCATATCTCCTGGGGATGGCACCTTGGTCCTTGCCTCCATGAACTCCTTCCTGGCCAAATCTCGTAGACTCACCATCCCAAGAATCTGATTGAGAGCACTGACTTGAATCTCATACTTCTCGCCCAACAACGAGAAGGAAATCATGCTCACCCCATTCTCAGGGTCACTTGTTATTGCCGCCGTGCTATAAACTTCCTTGACTTGATCCTCATAGACCTCCACAGGCCACTCCAAAAACTTACTCCAGCCGATCCCCTTGAAGAACTCTCTTACTTCCTGGGCAACACCCAAGTTCTCATAGAATTTGAAGTCGAGAACTCGAGGTGCAGTCACCTTCCACTCTTTGGGCTTGCTACACGTCATCACCTTGGGCCCCTTCCTCTTCTTCCTGCTCTTAGCACTTGCTGGGGTAGATTGCTCATCATCCCCTTCCTCCTCAAGATCGTTTCCTTCTTCTTGCTCACTGACAGCCGTTCCCTTTGAAATCGACGGCTAAAAGGACCCGGCGTCCGAAGTAGCAGACTTGTGCTTCTTCGCCGGCGTCCGCTCGCCTTCGTGAGGGCGTTTCTTAGCCGCCTTGGCTTTCTTCTTCTTCTTCGCCTGACTTTCCTTTGCCTTGGTCTTCGCCTCCACCAACGCCTCCGCTGCCAGCGTCGCCGCCACTACGTCAATGGCTTCATAAACATCATCGTTGTCACCTTCTCCCTCATCATCTTTTTCTTCTTCTTCATCCTCGCCAACGTGTTCCTCCTCCTCTGCTTCTTCCTCTAACTCCTCTTGCTCAGAAACCTGCTTCAATTGCGTCTCCTCCTCCTGATGCTTCTCCGCCTCTTCTATCAGGCTAGGGTTTTCGTAGCTCATCAGAAGCGTGGCGTCGACCGGCGGACTCTTGGGTACGGTAGTTCTGATCGAAATTTTTGATTGTTGGTCGGCAGAAGGGCTGGTGGGTTCCATTGGTAGTTTCCTTTTGGTGATGATTTTGGGCTTTGTGGTGGTGGTTTTGGGTTTAGCGGCGGTGGTAGTGGGGTGTTCGATGGTGAGGTTGATATTGGTTCCGGCAAGGATCTTGTTGAATTTGTTTTTGGGACGAGTAGACACCATTGTAGGGAATTAAGGAGTTTTGATGGAGAGAGAAGAGAGAAAATGAGAAGTTGCAGACTTGAATTTGAAATCGGGTAGTGGGGTATAGACGTGGTAGGGTGGTTTTAAAGGGCGCGTAGTTTTAGGGGTACAGTAACCGCTTCAATCGTTGTTGACCAACAACTTAGCTCTTGCCCAAAATCCTTGCTCTACTCCCACAACTCTTTCCCTTAAAGTGGATCCTGATCTACAACCTGCATCTTGCTCAACATCTCCTGCACACTTGGAAACACAAATACACTCCGGAACAAACTTCCCCTTATGGTTAGACTCGATCAGAAAATGCTTTAAAATAAAATACTTAAAACATAAACTAGCTAAACTACACTAATTTTTTTGGATTTTCATGATTTTATGAATTTTTTTGGATTTTAAATATTTTTACGGAAATAAAATAATTAAATAAAAACACAAAATTAAACTAAAAATAAAATAAATAAAATACTAACCAGGTTGCCTCCTGGACAGCGCCCCATTTAAGGTCTTGGGCACGACACCCCCCTCTTTAGAAGTCAGAGGTCCTCCTCGACAGGAAACCCAGATGGTTCCCCCTCAACAAACTGTTCTTGCCCAAGATAGGCCTTCAAGCGCTGGCCATTAACTTTGAAAATCTTCCCGTTCTTGGGATCCTTGATCTCAACAGCTCCATTAGGGAATTGAGCTTGCACTTCATAGGGTCCTGCCCACTTGGTCGAAAGCTTCCCCGATGAAAGCCTAAATCTTGTTTGATAGAGCAGCACATGTTGCCCAAAATGGAACTCCTTTTCCTTGATCAAGAGGTCATGTGTCTTCTTCATCCGTTCCTTGTAGAGACCGGCATTGTCATATGCTTGGAGTCTGATCTCGTCGAGTTCCTGGATCTCGAGCTTCCTTGATTCACCTGCTTCATTCCAGTCGAGGTTAAGCTGGGCAACAGTCCAATGCGCACGATGTTCCAGCTCCACGGGCAAGTGACATCTCTTGCCATAGACCATGCGATAAGGGGACATGCCAAAAGGTGTTTTGAAGGCAGTCCTATACGCCCGCAAGGCATCATCCAAGCGCATACTCCAATCCTTCCTTGTTGTGCCCACAGTCTTCTTCAAGATCGTCTTGATTATTCTATTAGACAACTCCGCTTGTCCATTGGCTTGTGGATGGTAGGCTGTTGACACACGATGGGTAACTCCATACTTCTTGTACAAGGCAGTCACTGTGGCGTTGCAAAAATGAGTCCCTTGATCACTGATTATAGCTCGAGGAACGCCAAACCTATTGAAAATTTGAGTTCTCAAGAAGTTAGAAACCACCTTCGAATCATCCTTGTATGAAGCACGAGCCTCTACCCACTTAGAGACATAATCCACTGCTAATACGATGTACTTGTTACCTTTGGAACTTGGCAATGGTCCCATAAAATCCATGCCGCATATATCGAATACTTCCACGGGCAAGATCGGGATCATGGGCATCTTGTTCCTTCTTGTGATGTTGCCTTCCCTTTGGCACTTCTCGCACATCTTGACCCACTCGTAACAGTCTTTAAACAATGTTGGCCAATCTTCGTTAAACTCCCATGGAACGCCTTCTTACAATCTTCGTTAAACTCCCATGGTACTTCATGTTGAAGTAGTCTCATCATTGGTTGGGCGATCTTGGCAAAGTCCTTAACAAATCTTCGATAGAATCCAGCATGCCCAAGGAATCCTCTTAACTCCTTCACGGATCTTGGGTAAGGCAATTTGGCAATGATGTCGATCTTGGCCTTATCCACCTCAATTTCTTTTCCCGATATGACATGCCCCAAAACTATTCCTTCCTTGACCATGAAATGGCATTTCTCATAGTTTAACACTAGGCTCTTCTCAACGCATCTCTTCAAGACTCGATCCAGGTTGTTGAGGCATGTGTCGAAGGTCTTGCCGTAGACAGTAAAGTCGTCCATGAAGACTTCGATGCACTCTTCAAGAAGGTCTGAAACGATGTGCATCATACACCTTTGGAATGTCCCTGGAGCATTGCATAACCCGAACAGCATCCTCCTATATGCAAAAGTGCCAAACGAGCACGTGAATGTGGTCTTGCCTTGATCCTCGTCAGCAACCCAGATCTGCATGTATCTAGAATAACCGTCAAGAAAATAATAGTAGTTATTACCAGCTAACCTTTCAAGCATCTCATCAATAAAGGGCAAAGGAAAGTGATCCTTCTTCATCTTTTGGTTGAGCTTCCGGTAATCTATACACACTCGCCATCCAGTTTGTAGTCTCATGACCATCATCTCGTTCTTGTCGTTCTCAACCACCTGGATTCTTGACTTCTTGGGCACCACGTGCACGGGGCTCACCCACCGGCTGTCAGACACGGGGTAGATGATCCCCAAGTCAAGAAGCTTGAGTATTTCTTTCATTACCACTTCTTTCATGGCTGGATTCAATCTTCGTTGTGGATCTCTTACTGGGGCAGCATCCTCCTTGAGCAAGATTTGATGAACACAGTCTAAAGGGTTAATGCCCTTGATGTCAACCAACGTCCACCCTATTGCCTCCTTGTACTTGCTCAGCACCTCACCAACTCTGATCTCCTCCATGCTCGATAACTCTGATGATATGATTACGGGCAAGGTCTCGTTCTTGCCAAGGTAAATGTATTTCAGGTGCTTGGGCAAGGGCTTCCATTTCAAAGTAGGAGCTTTTTGCAATGATGGCACCAACCTGTCCTCCGGTTTAAGTTCAGGGATATTGAGTGGTTGAAACCCCTGAGGCTCGATGTTGCCCACAATCCTGGCGTAACTGCATTCCACTACATCTACAGGTTCTTCGTTTTGGGCAAGCTCCTCTTCTGTTTGCAAGCTGGCATCCTCCTCAAGAACTGTTTGTTGCCAAAAATTTTCTACTAACTCCTCGGTCTCGTCATGGGGCAACTCCTCAAATTCCTCATCAAACTCATCAAGGGGTTTTTGTTCCCCTACATCCTGATCTCCATCATCTCCACGGATGTTTTCAAACACGTAATTCTCCAACTCTTCGTCCGTGCAGTAGTCCTCATCGTTAGAGTCGAAGCTATGTCCATGAACGGACTCTTCCCAAAAATCTTTCTCACTTCCGTACTCATCTCCTTCGTAGAATTGCATCAGAGCACCATCTTTCTCATTATCCTCATGCTGATCAGGATCTTGGTCAAGATCCTGAACTGAGTTGAATTCCGCCTGGATTGCATCTTCAGTGTCTTCTACGAAACAACTTAAGCTATTCAAAGTCTCCACTTGCTTTCCACAGGCACTGAGGGCGTTAAGGTGTTCCAGGGCATCATCTTGATTTTGCCTAAGCGTCGAACTCTACTACTTCTCCTGCTACTTGGACTGTCAACTTCTCAGTATCGCAATCAATCTTAGTACATGCTGTCCTCAAAAATGGCCTCCCGAGCAAGATCACTGGGTTCTTGATTGCTTTCTTTCCCATGTCAAGAACATAGAAGTCGGCTGGGAACAAAAGATCCCTTACCTTGACCAACACATCCTCCAATACTCCATCCGGGTAAACTGTGGATAAATCTGCTAATTGGATGGCAACACGTGTAGGAGAAATGGGAAGGCACACTTCATATCCATCAGCTTTGTGATCTTGGAAAATCCTTCTATGAATCTCCGATAGTAACTGTTGGGAAATTTATTAAAGTTTTGATTGATTCCAAAACCAACTGACCCCAACCGAGTAGATGTTGCCAGATCCTAATGTTAGTAGTTAGGCTCGCTGTTTGAGCAATGTTAAGATTTTATCTTTACAAGTCTCCAGCTGAAGAAGGCAACAAGGCTTCACTCGGATAGAACATCAGGTGTAAGAAAAACACCTGAGCGTTCAAGATTCAGAACAACAGTTGAGCATTCAAAGGGGGAAGATGCAAAAGTCAACTAAGTATTTAAAGAGAGAAGTTGTAAGAGAACATCAGTTGTAAGAAAGACAACTGAGCGTTCGAAGCCAACTGATCAGATTCAGAACATTAGTTGAAGGACTCGAACTGAGAAGATCGACAACTTAAAGTTCAAAGTCAGCTGAGAGTTCATCTGTTCCAACTCAGACAGAAGTATTCAGATAGAACATCAGCTGAAGACCAATCAGATGAAGATCAAACGACTCAACCGACTATCAAATGTTGGAGGTCAAAGGTTAAGATTTGAATTTCAAATAAGGAAGTCACGTGAAGGTTTGACTCTCTGTCATTACCTCATTTGGCCCAACACAAGGCTGTCTCCGATGGAAAGCAGAAGCACACAGTTGCCAAATCCGGAAAGTCTGCAGAGATGAGAGACAAGCCATCGCTTTCAAAGAACAGAGATCAACGGCTCATCCAACGGCTAGTTGATTCTCTCTGCCTATAAATAGAGGCCTTCATTCATTCACCAAGATTCACGAGACAGACAAGTGCGAGAAGAGATATACGAGCGAAAGAACGTCTTTATTCTGCACTCAAGCAAAACTGCTGTTATCCTCTAAGAACATCACTAGTTGAGAGTTCTAGAGTGTTAGATTCTGTCTTAGTGTTTTTCGATCCAACCTTGAGAACATCACTAGTTGAGAGTTCGTAGAGTGTTAGATCCTAGCTCACTTCTTGTTCGAGCTACTAGTTGGAATCCCACCCTTTCACACATCCTCTCAAAAGGATTGTTAGGACCCTACTCTTCCCGTAATTGAGTAGATAGATTGATAAGTACCCGTAAACTTATATGTAAGGTTGATAAGTACCCGTAAACTTATCTCAACGGTTGCAAAGCCCGCGCAAGCTTTGTGGTTTTTGTCCAGAAGAACTTGGACTGAGTTGTGTGGACTCACAACTCCCCGTGGACGTAGGAGTTATCTCCGAACCACGTAAATCCTTGTGTGTTTGTGTTTTTAGTTCAGTTATTTTCTTACTGCATTTTCAACTGACCTTCTAACCAGCATACACAAACTGCATCTTTACATCTTAATTGTCTTGGTTATTGACCAACCTTGCATTGAAGCGTGAGTTATTTTACGAGTTAATTTCCACCACATTCCGCACAACACCACTCTTCCAACTGAGCTTGCTTACTCGGTTGTAAATCCAGTTGAGTCTTTATACTCGGTTGTTGATTTTTCAAGAGTTGTTTTAAAAAGTTATATCTGGTGTATTCCTCCCCCCCCATACACCAGAACTCATATCGGGACCATCAAGTGGTATCAGAGTTGTGGTTCAAAAGACTGCTGACTCTATTTCACGAGGTGTGAATTCGAGGTATTTTCTTCAGTGGTCAACTGAACAGATCTTTTTCATGCTAGTGCATATCTGCTTACATTTTTCTTCTGTTGTTGCGTGCAGATGGATGTTAAAGACAAGATCGTGGTCATGTTCTCGGTTGTGATCTATACATCCTGAAGAACACGGATGAAGAAGATCCTACTGTCAAAGCATCATCGAATGCAACAAGTACTGACATCCGGACCGATCATCATCAGAGAAAAGGTCATGCGCACTCCTACAAATCCCATTGATGGGGATGCAACTGAAGAGTTAGTGGAGAAGAAGCCAGAAGACTTCACTCCAGAGGAAGCTAAAGTGAGCCAGCTGGACATCTGGGCTCAGAGCACTATCATGTCCACAGTTGGACAAGATTATCTTCCTTGGATAGAAGAGTGCGACACCGCTAAAGAGATGTGGGATATCTTGGCATCTCTGAGTGAAAGAAGCGACGAAACAAAGGAGAACAAGTTCTCTCATGCCTGTCAAGACTTCGACAACTTCTGTCTAAGAGCTGATGAAACCATAGATCAGTTGGAACTTCGGTTCATGGATATCATCAGAAGGATCCAGTCCATCCGAAGAGGAATATATACTTTGAGAGAAATCAACCTCAAAGTATTACAAGCTCTACCAGCTGAGTAGGATACCTTCACCAACATCCATGAGAGCGAGCTGATCTTGGTGAGATGGGAACTGAAAGATTGTTCTCAATTTTAAAAGGAAACGAGTATAAGGTGAACCGACGAAGATCTCAGTCCTCGGTTCAGACGAGTCGACATGAGGATGTTGGTTCAGCCACAAAGTCAGTAGCACTCCGAGCTGACTATTCAAAGCCGCGAACTTCAAGGGCAACAAGATCTGCGGACACAGCTACGAAGGAGCCAATCAGAGAAGAGCTACAATAGAATATAGCCGCCTTGTCAAAGAAGCTAACTGACATGGATACTCGGTTCAGAAAATACAAGAGGTTCTACAAAGCTAACCGAACTCGAGATAACTCAAAGCCTGTGAACAACGGTTGCTTTGAATGCGGCAAGGAGGGACATTTCAAAGCTGATTCTTCAGACCTTTCGAAGAAAGAAAGAGAAGCGTTGAGGGCCAAGCAAAGTGGAAAGAACAAGGCCATGGTTGTAGAAGAAGCAGCTGATGACATGGACATCTTCACCGACACTGAAGATGACGATGAGCTGACTTCCACCAACAACGCTATCGGTCAGGATCAATGCCTCATGGCATTTGGAACCGACCAGGATGACGCTGAGGTACACTCAAGTCCTGCTAATTTAAATTCCTCCAATATTTCTAACATGTAGGAAACACTGGATGAAGAGTTGGAACCCTCCTGGGGTGACTTTCAAGAACTCAGTGAAGAACTGCATCAACAATCGGTTGAGTTTAAGAGTCTTCAAGATCAGTTTGCCAGACTTGAAGAATCCTTAACCGAAAAGGACGATCTGATTAAAAGACAAACCGAAGAGATTGAAGATCTCACAAGTCAACTGAATGGGTCCAACCGAACTAATGCTCCAACCGATGAGGAGTTGAAGGAGCAGATCAAGGAGCAACATGATCAGTTGAAAAAGCAAGAGGTTCAGATCGACCAGCTGATGAAGAAGTCAAATGCACAGACCGAGCATATAGATGTTCTCCTCAAGGACTTGCAAACTGAGAAGGACAACCTGATAAAGCTATATCAGTCATCCAAGATCATCAAGAATCTCATCAGTTACCAAAGACAAATGGATGACGTGTCTGGACTCGGTTACGATGTGGTTAAAGATACTGGAATTCCTCCCGCAACCTTCATCAAGGCGGTGGATGTCACGGTTGCCAAACCTGACACAGTTGAGTCTGCAACTCTGCAAATTAATCCAACCTCCACTTCTCAGCAAGCTCAACCGTCCAAGGGAACCTCAACTGAGAAAGGAAAAGGAGCGGTGGATGGAGGACGGAACATTCCATCGGTTGGGACATCAACCGAGGGGGAATGTTCCAAGTCTCAGAAGAGGAATCAGAGGCGTCGGAGATTCAATCGAAACCGAACTCAGAACCAACCTCTGAACTGACCTCAGAGCCAACATCAGAAAGAATGGAACCGACCGCAGAACCGACAAGGATCCAACCATCTGAATCAACAGCGGTTCCATCATCAATTCAACCAGAGGTTTCAACCGAGTCAACCGATGAGGAACAGTTCGAACAGCTGGAGATACTCATGCCACAACATGAACCAACAACAGTGCATGAACAGCTATCATCGACAGTCAGGAAGATGGAATCAGACTCAGCCACACAGATTCCAACATGGCGTCCGACCTCATCGACAAAACCAACAGGATAAGAATCGCCATCAAAATAGGGGGAAAGCCTCTTCTCCTAAAGCTCACAATGGGAGAAATCCATCTCCTCCCAAGAAACAGAACATCACTACTAACAACAAGCCTAAGGATAACCGAAGTGTTGTTATAGTTGATGATGAAGGAAAAGTGATCTGGAATGATAAATCTATCCGAATCTACAGGGAAAAGTGACTCACAGTTCAAGGGGGAACTTGTTCTAACCCTCCAGGACCCAACTAAAATTGGGGACCTAAGCGAGTTTCTCTGTGCAGGAACAGGAGAAACAGCTGAGGAAGAATAAGGCATCACGAACCATGTGGGTGATGGATAGTGGATGCTCGAAACACATGACAAATCTGAAGGATTTGCTTGGGAGTTTCGTGGAAAAAGAAGGACCATCGGTTACCTTTGGTGACAACTCAAAAGGTCACACCAGAGGCTACGGTACCCTTGAAACCGATCACGTGTCTATTTCAAATGTTTCATATGTTGATGGATTGAAGCATAACTTGCTCTCCATCAGCCAATTCTGTGATAATGGTTTCTCTGTCAAGTTTAATGTACAGGGTTGCAGGGTTAAAAATATCGGAACAAAGCAGGTCATATTGTTGGGAAATCGATCCCCAATCGGGAATGTCTACTATGCTGACTGGAATAGTAGTCCTCCTGACACCTGTCTGTTATCAAAGAGCAGTTCAGATGTGAGTTGGTTGTGGCACAAAAGGCTCAACCATCTGAATTTCAAGACTATGAACCGACTCGCAAGACAGGAACATGCAAAAGGCATCCCTAACCGAGTGTTTTCAACAACACATATCTGCAGTGCATGTCAGTTGGGAAAGCTCGCTAGATCCTCCTTCCGGTTGAAAACAATTCCCTCAACCGATCGAGTATTGCAGCTGATCCATATGGATCTCTTCGGGCCAGTTACACCAAAGAGCATGAATGGTAACGAGTATACGCTTGTTGTTACTGATGATTATTCTAGGTACATGTGGACCATTTTCATGCATCACAAGAGTGAAACCCGAGATGAGCTACCCAAGTTGATGGATCAGATATCAAACCAACAAGAGATGAAAATTATTTCCATCCGATCAGACCATGGAACCGAGTTTCTGAACGAAACCATCATCGAGTACTGCGAGAAGCGCGGAATTACTCATCAAACATCGGCTGCGCGTACTCTACAACAGAATGGAGTAGCTGAGCGAAGAAACCGAATGCTGAAGGATGCTGCTACATCCATGTTGACAAGCTCAGCTCTGCCAAAGAGATTTTGGGCTGAGGCCATCAACACAGCCTGCTACACCCAGAACCGGTCTCTTCTGACCAAGCGGTTGGGAAAGACACCATACGAGCTATGGAGACGTAGGAAGCCAGATATTTCTTATTTTCGCGTTTTTGGTTCTAAGTGTTATATTCACAACAATGGAAAGACTCAGTTGAAAACTTTTGATGCCAAGGCTTCGAAAGGCATATTTCTCGGATATGCCGCTCGGATCAAGGCGTATAGAGTTTTCAACAATAGCTCTCGTATTGTGGAGATAACACCTCATGTTGGTTTTGATGAATCTACTTTTGAGTGCAGGGAACAGGCTAAAGGACAACAAGCTGATCCACATGTTCCACCAGCTCTCACCAGATCACAGAGTCTAAGGCAAAAGAATCAAGCTGATCCATTGGTATGGGCAACCGAGGATGATGATCCATATTCCTCTGAAGATGAATGTGAGGACCCCAGCTCATCTCAAGGGGGAACTCCAGCTGATGTCACTCCGACTGCATCAGCATCTGAAGCCCAACCAAGCTCAGTTCAAAATATTGTCAATGTTGAGGATTCAGACTCAACAGCTGATCAATCACCAGTTCTGAAGATTCCAGCATCTCCCACAGCTCAGGATTCACCATCAGTTGAAACCCTGGAACAGCCACTGTTGGAAGAAGAAGGAAGACGCAACAAGAGATGGTATGAAGATCATTCCACGGACAACATCATTGGAGATCCAACCGAAGGTGTGCGTACAAGGAGCAGAGTTGCAAATCCAGATTCAACTGAGGAATATTCGAACACTTACGCTCAATATGCTGAGGAGTTGGTAGTTCTTGAAGAGTTCGAGCAAGCAGGAGATGTTGCCATGATTTCTTGTTTCGTAGCTGATGTGCCAGAACCGAAGAATGTTGTGGAAGCTCTCAACTGTATTCACTAGACAACAACCATGCAAGAAGAACTGAACGAATTTCTACGCAACTGTGTATGGGAGTTGGTAGAAAGACCAAATGGTGTCAAAGTCATTGGATTAAAGTGGATTTTCAAGAACAAGAGAGACGCAATTGGATTCATCGTGAGGAATAAGGCAAGGTTGGTAGCTCAGGGATATTGCCAACAAGAAGGAATCGATTTTGAGGACTCCTTCGCGCCAGTTGCAAGGCTGGAAGCCATCCGAATCTTTCTAGCCTATGCCGTATTTCACAAGTTCAAGGTCTATTAGATGGATGTGAAGTGTGCCTTCCTCAACGGAGATATTAAGGAAGATGTATATGTTGAACAACCTCCAAGTTTTGAGACTGGAGATGAAAGAGTGTACAAGTTGAAGAAAGCAATCTATGGATTGAAGCAAACACCCAAGGCTTGATATGACACTCTTTGTGGTTTTCTTCTGAACTCGGGGTTCAAACGAGGGTCAGTTGACAAAACACTGTTCACCATCAAAGTTGAAGAAGACATACTTGTTGTGCAAATCTATGTTGACGACATCATATTCGGTTTCAAGTCGGAGGAGCTGTGTGAGAAATTCTCAACTCTCATGAAGGAGAAATTCGAAATGTCGATGATGGGCGAGATGAATTATTTTCATTAATCAGTCCAAATATACAAAGGAGCTCATCACAAAGTTCGGTTTGCAATCAAGTAAAACCACAAGGATCCTGATGAATACTAACTGGAAGATTGAACCCGGAACTGAGGGAAAGCTCGTGGATGCCAGTAAGTATAGAGGGATCATTGGTTCTTTGCTATATCTAACCGCCAGTCGGCCAGACATATCTTACGCGGTTGGAGTGTGTGCTCGGTTCCAAGTTCAACCGAAAGAAGCACGCATGTTGGCAGCAAAGAACATCATCAAGTATCTGAAGGGAACTGTTAATGTTTGGTTGTGGTATCCAACCGACGACAATAACCAACTGACCGGATACTCAGATGCGGATCTAGCCAGAGTCTGGACACTGTCAGTTCATGGGAAGCAAGCTAGTTTCATGGTTCTTCAAGAAACAAGCATGTGTTGCCACTTCTACAACCGAGTCAGAGTACATGGCTGCAGGAAGTTGTTGCATGCAAGTGTTGTGGCTCAAGCAACAGCTGAGAGATTATGAAGTCGCGACTGGAAAGGTTCCTATTCATTGTGATAGCTCAAGTGCCATTGCTATCTCTTTGAATCCTGTTCCTCATTCTCGGACAAAGCACATTGGCATCCAACATCATTTTATCCGAGATCATATTGAGAAGAAGGACGTATCCATAGAGAAAATTCCAACTGAGATTCAGAGAGCAGATATCTTCACCAAACCTCTAGCCGAAGCGCGGTTCAAGATGTTATGTTATTTACTTGGATTGTTAGATCCATCAGAAGAGGAACCAGCTGAGGTGAAGAGATAGATATCCATCTGAGGGGGAAGCTCAAATGAAGGGGGAATCTCGGATGCGGATCGCCAACCGAAGACATCAGACGTCAGCTGAACAGACGAATTCGAGTCAGCTGATGGTATGCCGCAACATTGGAACACAGCTGATTCCGACATCAGCTGGCAGGTATCAATTATGGTTGAAGGTGTTATGATCTTAAATGAGAATGTTTGAAATAAATTCAAAAATTCCTAAGCATGTCAGTTACATTATAGTGCGACTGGGCTGACATGAAAAACAGTTCACCTTTCCACGCGCTGGTTGGAACTCGGATCGTGACGTCAAGTTAAAGCTAGTCAACAGTCGCGTGATCTCAGCCGTTAATGGATTCGCACCATTCAACCCTAGCCGTCGATTTCAACCGAGCCAAAAACCTATAAAAGGCGGAAAATTAGGAAGTGATCGCTTACCTTCTTCATTCGTGTTTATCTGCAGTAACTGTTCACTTTCGTCTCCAATTTGTCTCACCATTTTCTGCAAGTTTCTCTCTATATATATATCTTCTCAGACGCATTAAATGGCACCTAAAGCTTCTCAAGGAAGGAAAATGGCTTCTTCTGGACCTTCTTTAGTTCCTACATCTTATGAAGAATCTTTTGACTTGCTGGTCTCCAAAATTCACTTCGAACAGATCCTGTCAGAGGATGAACTGGAATCGCTGGTTCTGTCTTCACTCGCCAATACTCTCAGGGAGAACGGCCTACTGGACTGGGCGACGCTCTTCCCATCCCACCTTCTCAGGTGTCAAGTCGGAGAGTTCTTCGTAAATCTGCAACTACCCATCGACAGCCGAGACGGCCTCGTCACAGAAGTATCTTGTCGACAACGCGACGTTCCGGCCAGAACGATTCGCCGGGTCTCCGTCCCCATTGCAGTTTCTGACTTTCTTCGCAAAGTCATTCCGCCGAACCAGACCGCCACGGACACAGTTGAAAATATAACCGATGCGGAAGCCGATTCATTTCTGAAGTGCTCTGATCACTCCAGAAAAATTGAAGAGCAATATGCAGAGGACCAAGTTGAAGCCAGAACATCGACTCCTATTCGATGTTGTATCCAAGATCGTGTTCGGTAACAGTGGTGTCTTCGGCGACATCAGCCGACCGAAGCTGAAACAGTTGCTAGCCTTGGAACACAAGCATGAGATCAACTGGTTCCAGTATTTTAAAAATCAGTTGACATTGGAGAAGCAAAAGATCTCCGAGACCATAACCGAATCCGGGGAGAAGTTGTTGAGTGTCAAGGGAACTCTCAACTTCGGTTGCAAAATTTCTGCTCTGATCCTGTTCGCAACCAAAGGTCAGAACATGGTCTGGGATGACTGACACGCACCCGTCGTGCAGTACGATCAAAATACCTGTGTTTGCCCTGGACGGACAATACACGCTCCTGAGCCCACTACCGGATTGGCTAGTCTTCGTGGCAAGCTAGGGTCGATCCCACGGAGAGTGATGAACCACCTTACTCTTCAGTGCACAAATCGAGTTGTCACGGTCTCAATCTGTATATCTGCACAAAATAAACTAAACGAAATTCAAATATAAAAGAGGGGTAAGATTTAGGGTAGGTTATAATCATTGTTAATATGTTAATTCGGTCATGGGCACACTGAAGATCCGCCCATGCTTCATATAAACTCAAAGCGTGGCCCAAAGACATTGCGGCGTTTCAAGAGTTCATACTCCACACTTGGGATGGTTGAATCCCTTGTTGTCGTCTTGGTCCGAAGGTCACGCTTCAACCCGGTCACAAGGCCGTGCTTCACTCCTCCTTAGATAGTAGTCATACCCGATCTCTCCAAGTATGACCCTCACCAACCTTCTCTTCCAAACTTCCCATGTCCGCACTTACAGAGTAGACATAACTCGCGGGATATCCATTTTCGGTACTACGTCCAACCGGTCATCGATATGTCTACGGTACGCGAGATGAGTCCTTTGGTCGATAACCATGGCTTGATGCCTCGTCACAGTTGATGGGTAATTGTTAGAGAAGCCCAAGACTGAAGAAGGACGCAGTATCCCCTTGTCCATTCCTCACCATCCAGATCTACAGCACCATGTCAAGTGCTGCTTAGCTACTCGGTCATGGGCACATCGAACGTTGCCGTCTGTCATGCCCTACCTTTGCTTGACATGGTACAGCTCCAACCGAGCGATGATCACCCGTTAAGTCAGGACTGCCCATGAGTTCTGCTCCAGTCTTTCCAGAACTACTGGACTCAACCGATGGCACAAGTGCCTCACGAATGTTTCACATATCAACAGTCAATCATTTCCCATACCCAAATCTCACCAAGTAGATTACTTACACATAATTAAAATATATAATGATAAGCGAAATAGAACACATGAATGAAAAGAAATACGAAATACTTGAATTAAAAGTACCTAAGGCAAACAGCCTTGGATTCGTTCTTCACTACAGAATGTAAATTAAGCGGATAAACTGTTTCGATCGTAAAGAAAATATCAAACTGAGATTAAAATTATTTCTTAGACTAAGAACTATAGAATGGTGAAGTAACCAGCATTGTGCCAGCCGCTCTGGCTGGACTTTTATAGTAGCAATGGCAGCGAGCAAAACCCTAAGCGAGTAGACTGAATCGGCATGATTGGCACTTTCCATGTTGAGCGAGATGCTGATTATTCCTGATTGACTTGATTGGTGATTGGCAATCTCCGATTAATTGATTGATTTAGGGTGATGCGCTGACTTCAAGATCCTTCTTTCCATAAATGCTCGGCAGATATGCTGTGAATCTTTTCCACGCGGCTTTCCTTCTTTAGCTTTGGCGACTGACTGGCAATTGCTGTAGTGGTCAAACTGGTTGCATGCTTCATGATTTGATTCTTCGTAAGCAAGGCAGTTGCAAGATCTTCTTTGTTGTTGGGTGCATTGCATTAATACCACGAATGCGAATGATGAACAGCAACTTAGCTTCAGGGTTCACATGGAATCCTCCTTTCAACCTCGTCTCTTGCTTCAATTCATCTCCTGCGCTGCATACTCCTTTGCGTAGTCTTTGCAACCGACTGAATTCACTCCAGTTCTGCTCATTCTGACCACCTTTCTTCTGTTTGACTCGGACTGAGCTTTCTTCCTTCGAACAATAACTTCTTTCCCCTGGACAAACACTAACTACACAAAAAGACATGAAAAAATAGGGCCAAATGGCCCAAAAGTCGAAGACGCATCACACCTACACACTTAAACCATACTTGCCCTCAAGTATGTTGGTGGATTCACAAAGACACCAAGAAGGGAGATGAATGAAAAAGAAATAAAACTTCAAGACACGAAAGTGCGCAATCAAATGAATTAGTTCGTGCATGCATGTATCAACCAAGTTAACATTCCACAACCCATTGAGCAAATACACCACATGATCATATTAGCAGTCTTTCTCACACACTCAAGTGTATGGCTAGTGTTTACTCTTATTTCATGCTGCATTAGCTTTCCTATTAGCTTGTTCGAGGATTTATGGCTATCAGTTAGTCTGGTGCAGTTTATCAAAGGGTTTTAATTTGGTTGTAATGGGGCATACGGAGCAGGGTAAGGACTTTTGGACAGTGGGTTAAAACCTGATTCCAGTCACATGGACTGCTCTTTCAATATAAGTGCTCCCACTAATCCTCATACTTCTTTCTTTCTTTGGGGTTAAAACCTCTTTTACTTGTGTCTTTCCACTTAGAGCATCTATGTACCCTTCTTATCTTGTATAGTGTGGGAGACACAATCTTAATCAAATATCATTACAATGGCTTATGAAAGAAAAAGTGCTTCGGCTCAAATTGGTTAGCAATGGTTTATCATGCTCAGCTAGATAATTCTGGGGCTTCTAATCATGAATAAACTTCCCTTATCCTTTAATCTACACCACCAGCTAAAATCCACTAACAAGTTCTAGGATTACTAAGCAGCATGAACACACAGAAGATAGAAATAAATAGGCTCAATTCTCACAGGTATGGACTTCTGTATTCCCTCTACTGCTATACATGTAATGTTGCTCAGCATACCATTCAAACCAGTCAAACCAAACAACATGCACACATTCCCCTAATCCATATATCATGCGCACACACAGACTCACAGACTTACTTTACACTAGACTCCAGCTGACACAAAACGTAAAAGTCAGAAATGAAAAGAACAAAAAGAAAAAATAAAATCTAAACTACAGATAGGGGAAAGGAAACTTATTCATTCTGGTCAGAAGCATCCTCATCCTCTCCGTCCGCTTTTGCCATCAACGCCTCAAAGCCTTTCTTCATGTTGGTATGGATTTTCGTCATCTCTGCCCTCAGTATTGCTACTTCTGCACGTAGCTCTTTCAGTTCTGCCAGTACGGCCACCATCTCGCTGTTTGAGCGGCGCGGAACCGCCTGCTCATTCGCCTTGCTCGGTTCTGCTCTGCCTGCTGTGCCTTCTGGGTAGACCAGCGAGTAATTCCCATGCTCGTCCACCTCAACAATCCTCGACCTCACGAAGCGCCCTTGGTCCAGAAATCTTGTATCAAAAACTGCGAGATCATCTGGCTTCTCCAAGTCGAAATTGGTGAGATTCTTTGCAAGAATCGTCGCCAAAGGGCAGAGTGAGAGGTATTTGTTGTGGTGGGTCACGCCGAACTGAAACTGCTGCGCTGCTATGAACCCAAATTTCACCTATTTCTTCTCCATCATGCACCATAAAATGAACAGCTCCTGTTGAGTCACCACGTTGGACCCCTCCAAATGCCCGTAGAGGTTGTAAGCCAGCCACCTGTGGCAAATCTGTAGCGCTGGATCTCTGATCTCATTGGACTTGCTGATGTTCTTCATATAGCGATTCCTGGTGGAGATGATTGACCAGTAGTGGTCAATCTGAGACTTCCATTCATCTGAGGCCACCGTCTCTGCCTCCTTATACTCATCCTCATATACCTCCCGCGGCTCGAGTACTCCGAGTTGAATGTTCAACTCATTGATGGAGAGAGGGAACATCCTGCCCCGCATTTGAAAGCACAGGGTGCCCGGAGTCTCGATACTGTAGTTGCCGCGGGGTTTGAACTCCACTATCTCCATGAATTCCTCCGACAGCTTCTTGAACGGAGGGTAGTTCCATTCCAAAACCTTTCCCCAGCCGATACCCTTGAAGTATCCCTCCACCTTCTCTTTGATTCCAAATGCTTCCAAGCTTTCTGTCAACAGGTAGTACCAAGGGAGGATCTCCCTGTTTTGCAGGATGGCATACCGCTGGCTGTCTCGCGATATGGTTGCTCCAGATGATGCAGGTCGTAGTACTCCTTTCCTCTTGGTTCCTGATTTCTTGGTGGTGACACTGGGTGTAGACTTCGCAGGAGCTTGAATCTCCCCCGAGTTAGAGCTGTCGATGATCTCCACTCTCTCTATTTCTTCCTCTTCGATTTCCTTTGCTTCTCCTTCTTTTTCTCCTTCCTTTGCCTTCCCTTTTTCCTCAGCTGTAACCCTCCTCACCATGCTCGTAGTACTAACCTTGCCCCCTAATTTGCTCTGTTTGGACTTTTGCGATAAGGGGGGGTTTCGCGGTTTCGAGCTTCCTCTTTGCTCCCACCCCTTTCTCCTTGCTTTGCGGGGTGATATCTTCCTGGGCCCGCACGGGAATACTTTTTTCTGTCTCCTCCTCTCCAACTGGCTCTCCCCCTTGCTCGCCTTCTTGTTCCTTCTCTTCGTGGTCAGAAGTGGTCAGACCACCCTCCTTTGATTGAGATTGGGAGTGGGAAGAACTGGGGTCTGGAGTAGGCTCCTTTGGTAGAGGACTAGCTGTTTTTTTTCCAGCGGTCTTCTTCTTCGCTGCTGCTGCGGTAGTGGTGTCCTTGACCGCAGGCTTCTTCTTCTCTTTCTTCCTAGGCGGTTGAACATCTGGTTCTTCCTCGACCTGTACCTGCTCTTGGTTACCCGCAGCGTCTCCTTCTTCGGTGGGTTGCTTCTCCGACTAGGGAATCTTCTCCTGTTCCTCTTCTTCCACACCTCGAGTAGGTGTGGTCTTTTCTGAACTGTGCACAGGAGTTTCCTCGAAGGTGGTGCTGCGCGTTTTTCTCTTCTCCTTCACCGGTACAGATTTTATAGCGGCTGGGCCTTTGGTTTGAGTACTGCCGGAGGCGGCGATACTTTTGCTCGTTCTTTTGTGCTCGGCTTTCTTAATTCTGACCATGGTGATGGTTGGAAACTTGGGGTTTCCAGAAAGATGGCGAAGGCTGGTGAAGGTATGTGGAGTGAAAGCTGGAACTGAGTGTTTAAATGGCAGATTTGTGGACGGCGGTTATGGTGAAGTGGAGAGAGTGGCTGAGTGGTGAGGTGACAATTATGGGAAGTGGAAACGTTCAAGGGAATAAAATCATTACCAAATTTGAAATTCAAATTTCGTACGAAATCCCAAGCGCCGCAGTTATATCCAGCCGTCCTTGTTAGATGCGCCTCCACGTCATTTCCTGGTTAGACCGTCCCCATTCCACACACAGGTCTGCCACCTACACCCTTTGCATCGCAAAGTGGGTTCGAATCTCAAAATAGACTCTAAAAACACCTTGGCCACATTCTCTAGTTCTGACTTAGTCCAATAGTCACTTAACTCAAAACAACTCTTTAATAACTAATTAAGGGAAAGCGGTTGTGGTCTTACCGACGACCACTCCTGGGTTGCCTCCCAGTCAGCGCTCTTATTTAATGTCTTGAGCTCGACTTCCAACTTTGGCTCTTACTGATAAATAGGATCCAGTAAATAACATTTCTCCTTGGTCTTCTTCAACTCTGAATAATCGAAGTACAGCTTCAAGCGATGACCGTTCACCACAAAAGTATCTTTTCCATTCAAATCATAAACTTCGACACTTTCATTTGGGAATAACTCCTTTACGATGTAAGGTCCTCCCCATTTTGATCTAAGCTTCCCACTCATCAACTTAAATCGAGAGTTGAATAACAACACCTTTTGTCCAGACCAAAATTCCTTCTTCCTAAGCTTTGCATCATGGATTCTCCTCGTTCTTTCCTTGTACAAAACTGCATTGTCGTATGACTCCAATCGAAGTTCCTCCAATTCATTCATTTACAACTTCCTTTCTTCTCCGGCCCTAGTCATACTGAAGTTGATTCTCTTGATCGCCCAGTAAGCTTTGTATTCCACTTCTACTGGTAAATGGCATCTTTTTCCGAACACAAGCTTGAATGGTGACATGCCAATTGGAGTCTTATAGGCAGTGCGGTATGCCCATAACGCATCTCCCAGGTAATTGCTCCAATTCTTACGATTGGGATGAACCACCTTCTCCAATATGCCCTTGATCTCCCTGTTAGAAATTTCAGCCTGCCCATTAGCTTGGGGGTGATATGCAGTCGTGACTTTATGTTTCACCCCCATTCTTTTGGTGAGTGCTCTAATGGTGGCATTGCAGAAATGAGATCCTTGGTCGCTGATGAGGATTTTTGGAACTCCAAATCTATTAAACACCTCCTCTCTCAAAAATTCTGCCACCGTATGAGCATCATTACTGGTTGTAGCCTTTTCTTCGACCCATTTGGATACGTAATCGACTGCCACCAAAATGTATTCATAATTTCCTAACTTAGGGAATGGTCCCATAAAGTCGATTCCCCATACATCGAAGATTTCCACAGGCATAATAGGCATTTGAGGCATTTCATCTTTTGCGGTGATACCCCCTACCATCTGGCACTTCGGGCAGCCCTGTACCCATTTCTTGGCATCAGCAAAGATTGTAGGCCAATAGAATCCACTATCCAATATTCTTTGCGTTGTTCTTCTTCCACCGAAATGTCCACTGCATGTTGTGCTATGGCACATCTCCAATATCTGAGCATGTTCAATCTCCGGAACGCACCTCCGTATGATTTGATATGTGCCAATCTTCCATAAATGCGGTGCTTCCCAAAAATAAGAACGAGCCTGTGTCACCAATTTCTGCTTCTCAAACTTGGTCTTCCCTGGTGGCACTTCCTTAGTAAAAAGATAATTTGCTATGTCTGCAAACCAGGGCTCCTTCTCGGTCAGGGCATACAGAGTCTCCATCTCCATATGATCTTGTACGGTGTACAGCCTCTCATCCGGAAAAGCGTCTTCTATTGGTTCGCCATCGTCCCTTCCCATTTGTAGCCTGCTTAGATGATCAGCTACTAGGTTGGCGGCTCCCTTCTTATATCTTATTTCTAAGTCAAACTCTTGGAGCAACAATATCCACCGGATAAGTCGTGGTTTTGATTCTTTCTTCGCCATGAGGTATTTCAAAGCAGCGTGATTGGTGTAAATGATCGCTTTTGTGCTCAGAAGGTATGATCTGAATTTCTCGATTGCGAAAAACCACTGCCAACAATTCCTTCTCAGTTGTGGTGTAGCTACACTGAGCTGGATTCAAAGTTTTCGAGGCGTAGTATATAACGTGGCTTTCCTTACCTTTCTTCTGCCTCAGTACTGCTCTAACCGCGTAATTGCTGGCATCACACATGATTTCGAATGGTATTTCCCAATCTGGCGGTTGAATAATAGGGGCTGATACCAATCTGTCCCGTAGATTCAGAAATGCCTCCTTACAGTCGTCATCAAAGTCGAACTGTACATCTTATTGTAACAAACGGGTCATGGGTTGAGCAACCTTTGCGAAATCCTTTATGAATCTGCGGTAGAATCCTGCATGGCCAAGGAATGCCAGTATGTGCTTGACTGTAGTTGGATACGGCAACTTGGCGATGGAATTGATTTTTGCCTTGTCCACTTCGATCCCCCTCTCCAATATGACATGGCCCAGTACGATGCCTTCCTTCACAATAAAATGGCATTTTTCATAATTGAGTACCAGGCTTTTCTCCATGCATCTTTTCAATACTAGCTCCAAATGATTAAGGCATGTGTCGAACGAATCACCATACACCGTGAAATCATCCATAAACACCTCTATGCAATTTTCCAATAAATCTGAAAAAATGCTCATCATGCACCGTTGGAAGGTTCCAGGTGCATTACAAAGACCAAATGGCATTCTTCGGTAGGCGAAAGTCCCGTACACGCAAGTAAATGTGGTCTTTTCTTGATCTTCTTGAGCTATGAATATTTGCATATATCCTAAATATCCATCCAGGAAACAGTAATAGGCATTACCAGCTAGCCGTTCCAGCATTTGGTCGATAAAGGGTAATGGAAAATGGTCCTTCCGTGTGACCATATTCAGCTTCCGGTAGTCTATACAGACTCTCCACCCAGTTTGTAGCCTTGTTGGAACAAGCTCGCCTTTGTCATTCTCCAAAACCTGTATCCCAGATTACTTCGGCACGACGTGAACCGGGCTGACCCATTGGCTGTCGGATATAGGGTAAATTATGCCCAACTCCAAAAGCTTTAGGATCTCCTTAAGTACCACCTCTTTCATGACAGGATTCATTTTCCTCTGCGAATCCCGTACTAGTCATGCTCCTTCTTCCAAGTATATATGGTGCATACACTCTGTTGGACTGATACCCTTTATATCTGCCAGGGTCCAACCAATGGCTTCCTTGTTTTCTCTCAATACTCTGACTAGTCTTTCTTCCTGCACCATGGTTAGATCATAACTGATAATCACTGGAAGAGTTTCCTCCGGTCCCAAGTAAGCATATTGCAAGTGTTTTGGCAGCTTCTTTAACTCTAAGACTGGAGCTTTCACAATCGATGGCATCAGTTTCTCATGTTGCCCATACTGAGAGAACAACTCCGGTTTGCCCTGTCCCGATCCTCCGATGGAGTACACTTCCAAGATAATATCTTTAATCTTCCTGTCAACCTCCACTGCTGCTTCCAAAGTGCTTTCCTTTAAAGAGTACAATTCCATGATGGCCTCCTTCATCTCGAGGTCCTCTGTTTGCACGGCATCTCGATCGGTCAGTCCGGCTTGTATCACCCTTTCTGTAGTGTCGCTTGAGCTGAATTCCAGGTTTTGCTCTTTTACCAATGGTTCGAATATGTCAATCATTTCTACAGACTCTAGTTCAGGCTTCCTTCTCATGGCTTCATAAATGTTGAATTTTTCCACCACGTTATTGAATTCACACGATAAAATTCCAGTCTTCATGTCCAGTTTAGTCCCTGCAGTCATCATGAATGGTCTGCCCAGCAGAATGGAGTTCTCCTTTGCTTCTGAACCTGTATCCAGCACGTAGAAGTCAGCAGGAAAAATTAGCTCTCCTACTTTGATCAGCACATCTTCGATAACACCTTCTGGATACGCGTTTGACCTATCTGCTAATTGTATGACAACTCGGGTGTTCCGTAGTTCCCCCAAGTTGAGCCTGTTGAAAACTGCTAGGGGCATAACGTTTATAGATGCCCCCAAGTCCATCATGGCTTTGTCCATGTTCCTGCCCGCGATGTTGCAAGGGATAGTGAACATCCCTGGATCTTTCTTCTTCGGTGGCAGTTTCTGCTGTATAATGGCTGACACACTCTCTCCCATAATATATCGAACATCTTCATCAATCTTCACCTTCCTCGAGCAGAGATCTTTAAGGAACTTGGCATACTTTGGAATTTGCTTAATCGCGTCCAGTAGGGGTATGCTAAGTTTCAATTTTCGAAAGATCTTCATCATATCATTGGCTTCTTTCTCTCTAGCTTTCTGTCGAAGTCTACCACGATAAGGGGGTTCAGTCTACTCATCACCATCTATTTCTCCTGTAATTTTATTGCTGGTTCCCTCCTCTCTTTGCCGGTTAACTTCTGCCTCCGCCAAAAAATTTTCAGCTTGCTCATCATCAACCTCTATGATTATCACTTATGCCTGTTCTTTGTGGTTGATCCCTTGAGGTGGGAGCTTCCCTGTATTCTCTTCTACTTTCGCTAGCGCCTTCGCCAAATGACCAATCTGCACGTTGGTTTGATTCATACCAACTCGGATTTCATTGCGGAACTTCTCACTTTTCTTTGCCATACTCTCCACGGTCTCTTCCCATGGTGCTCTCCTCTGATGAGGCGGTTGATACACTTGTTGCTGCTGTGGTTGTTAGTGTTGTTGTTGTGGTGGGCCTCCCTGATATTGTCCTTGCTCTTGGTGCTGGGCAAATGATTGAGATGATCCCGGTAGACCTGTACCGTTCTGTTGTGGTTGACCATCCTGTTTCCATCTAAAGTTAGGATGATCCCTCCACCCTCTGTTGTACGTATTTGAAAACGGGTCATGCTTCCTCTGAAATCCTTCATTTTCCCCCATGGCATTCACGTCCATTATATCTTCACCAAAGTTGGGGCAATTTTCAGATTGATGCCCCACTGCATCGCATAGGCCACACTGTCTAACCTTCTTCTGCACGGTCAGACCACTCAGCAGTGTCTTTATTTCCTTAATCTCCTTTTCCAGATTTGTCAGTTTATCATTTTCCTCTCCTTTCTCTGGTATCTCTCTGCTTCTTTCATGTCCATTATCTCTGGATTCTTCTGCCATTGTTCCCAAGAGTTTGAAAATCTCTTGAGGTGTTTTGCTCAGCAACGATCCATTGCATGCAGCCAATACCAGTCCTCGATCACTCCTCCGCATGCCCTTTACGAAGCTTTCCACTTGATCTTTTGGAGTGATCTGGTGGTGAGGATAGTTGCTTAACAACTATTTGAAGCGAGTCCAATACTCATAAAAAGTCTCCAGCCCATCATGTTTAATGTTTCGGATGTCCCATCGCATCCTTTCAACTCTTGTGGCTGGGAAAAACTCTTCCAAGAAACTCTGCTGCATTTCTGCCCAAGTGGTAACGCTTCCTTGAGGCAGATTGTACAGCCATCTCCTACCTCTGTCCACCAATGAAAATGGAAAAAGAACCAGTTTCACATATTCTTGCTGATTCTCATTGGACTGATGCATCACTGTCATTTCGAAGTCCTGGAGATGGGTATGCGGGTCGTCTCCTGGATATCCATTAAATTTCGGTAAGGCCTGTATTAATGCAGGTTTCAAGTCGAACCGCTCAGGTGCGAAAGTATTCGTTGGTAAGGGGATCCCGTTCGGCCTGAGATTCAGATTAGTTGGGTAAGCCAACTGCTTGAGGGTCTGCGGCGGCTGTGGTTGTTCACCCATAGCGTCGCGTCTCGCTATTCATGCAAGTGCACGTAGTCGTCGTTCAAATCGTTCAATATTTGGATCAAAGGTTAATGCTCTCTGTACTCGACGAGTTCCATGTATACACTAGTAGCGGAAGATGGAATGAGAAGAGTAAAATTGTTGCGCGTCACTCCTCGGCAACGGCACCAATTTTGACACGCACCCGTCGTGCGGTACGATCAAAATACTTGTGTTTTCCCTGGACGGACAATACACGCTCCTGAGCCCACTACCGGACTGGCTAGTCTTCGTGGCAAGCTAGGGTCGATCCCACGGAGAGTGATGAACCACCTTACTTTTCAGTGCACAAATCGAGTTGTCACGGTCTCAATCTGTATATCTGCACAAAATAAACTAAACAGAATTCAAATATAAAAGGGGGGTAAGATTTGAGGTAGGTTATGATCATTGTTGATATGTTAATTCGGTCATGGGCACACTGAAGATCCGTCCATGCTTCATATATACTCAAGGCGTGGCCCAAAGACATTGGGGCGTTTCAAGAGTTCATACTCCACACTTGGGAAGGTTGAATCCCTTGTTGTCATCTCGGTCTGAAGGTCACGCTTCACCCCGGTCACAAGGTCGTGCTTCACTGCTCCTTAGATAGTAGTCATACCCGATCTCTCCAAGTATGACCCTCACCAACCTTCTCTTCCAAACTTTCCGTGTCCGCACCTACAGAGTAGACATAACTCGCGGGATATCCATTTCCGGTACTACGTCCAACCGGTCATCGATATGTCTACGATACGCGAGATGAGTCCTTTGGTCGATAACCATGGCTTGATGCCTCGTCAAAGTTGATGGGTGATTGTTAGAGAAGCCTAAGACTGAAGAAGGATGCAGTATCCCCTTGTCCATTCCTTACCATCCAGATCTACAACACCATGTCAGGTGCTGCTTAGCTACTCGGTCATGGGCACATCGAACGTTGCCATCTGTCATGCCCTGCCTTTGCTTGACATGGTACAGCTCCAACCGAGCGGTGATCACCCGTTAAGTCAAGACTGCCCATGAGTTCTGCTCCAGTCTTTCCAGAACTATTGGACTCAACCGATGGCACAAGTGCCTCACGAATGTTTCACATATCAACAGTCAATCATTTCCCATACCCAAATCTCACCAAGTAGATTACTTACACATAATTAAATATATAATGATAAGCGAAATAGAACACAATAATGAAAAGGAATACGAAATACTTGAATTAAAAGTACCTAAGGCAAACAGCCTTGGATTCGTTCTTCACTACAGAATGTAAATTAAGCAGATAAACTGTTTCGATCGTAAAAAAGATATCAAACTGAGATTAAAATTGTTTCTTGGACTAAGAACTATAGAATGGTGAAGTAACCAACATTGTGCCAGCCGCTCTGGCTGGACTTTTATAGTAGCAATGGCAGCGAGCAAAACCCTAAGCGAGTAGACTGAATCGGCATGATTGGCACTTTCCATGTTGAGCGAGATGCTGATTATTCCTGATTGACTTGATTGGTGATTGGCAATCTCCGATTAATTGATTGATTTAGGGTGATGCGCTGACTTCAAGATCCTTCTTTCCATAAACGTTCGGCAGATATGTTGTGAATCTTTTCCACGCGGCTTTCCTTCTTTAGCTCTGGCGACTGACTGGCAATTGTTGTAGTGGTCAAACTGGTTGCATGCTTCATGATTTGATTCTTCGTAAGCAAGGGAGTTGCAAGATCTTCTTTGTTGTTGGGTGCATTGCGTTAATACCACGAATGCGAATGATGAACAACAACTTAGCTTCAGGGTTCACATGGAATCCTCTTTTCAACCTCGTCTCTTGCTTCAATTCATTTCATGCGCTGCATACTCCTTTGCGTAGTCCTTGCAACCGACTGAATTCACTCCAGTTCTGCTCATTCTGACCACCTTTCTTCTGTTTGACTCGGACTGAGCTTCCTTCCTTCGAACAATAACTTCCTTCCCCTGGACAGACACTAACTACACAAAAATACATGAAAAAATAGGGCCAAATGGCCCAAAAGTCGAAGACGCATCAATGACTGCGAGAAGACCCCGGTGAAGAAGCTGATGCTATTCCCAACAGCAAAGAAGGCTCAGGATGTGATTAGGAGTGTCTATACTCCTAAGGAGAAGAAGGAAGCTGGGAAGTCAGCTGAAGAAAAGGATACAGCTGAGGAGGTACCAGCTGTCAGCCGCCCTTCAAAATCGAAAGCTGCTCGCCGACAACGAGCTGAGTCGGAGAAGGAGAAAGCTGAAGAACCAGCCAAGAAGAAGCTGAGGGCGAGGATCAAGAAGACTGTTGCGAAACGCGCTGATGAGGTTCCAGCTGAGGACGCGCCAGCTGAGGATGTGCCAGCTGAGGTTCCAGCTAAGGATGTACCAGCTGAGGGTGCACCAGCTAAGGAGGAGGTACCAGCTGTGGAGGCACCAAATGAGACGGCACCAGCTGAGGAGCCATCCGAGTCGAGCCACTCAGCTGAGGCAGCTGCCTTCGAGATCGTCCCTCGTGCTGCTGGAACTAATGAGGCTGAAGGGATGGAAACGGATCTGACCTCAGATGCTTCTTTCTCCTCTGAGGAAAATAAAGACATTCCAACCTCCCCCACGGCAGGAGCTGATGTTGTACCGCCCAAAGAGCCTCTCGCTCTCTCAACCGACTCACAGCCAGATATTCCGAGCTCATCGCTCGATGCCAACATTGAGACCATTTCTTCGGCCAATGTTGATGAATCCATTGATACCAATCTCCCCACAGAATCCGAAATTCCGAGCTCCCAGCTCGATGCCAACGTTGAGACCACCTCTTTGGCCAACGTTGATGAAACTTTTGAACCAATTCCATACGAGAATCTATCTCTCTCCCCAATCGATGACGAAGCTGACCGTCAGGCCGTCGCGTTAGAGCATGAAGGCAAGGTGGCCTACTGCTTCCAGAAGCTGATCGGGATGTTCCCTGAAGTGCGCGACATGCCGATTTTTGCTACGCTTGGGACCGAGCTGCTGTACCAATTCAAGCTCATCTTCAGTCACTGGTATGTGAAGGAAGATACCATAAGGGTACACAGCTGGAACAAGCTGAAGGCAGACGAGTCACGCATCAGAGATTATTTCAACTACACCAATCTGGAGGTTGCCTACAATAATAAGGTTGCGCTACTGACACGTCGTCTGGACCTCAGCAAGGCGGAAGGCACAGACACGAGGGAAAAGGCTGAACAACATTGCATCAATTTCCTGACAACATGCTTAAAAAATCTGCTGATTTTATTGTTGATCTTAATGCAGCCGCCAAGAAGAAAGAAGAAGAGCTTCAACTGTACCTGGCCAATCGTCAAGCCATGGTTATAGTTGACCAGTCAGCTCTAATTGAACAACAAGCTCCAGCTGATCAGCCAGCACCCTCAACAGAAGAAATTTGTGAGCTGATAGCTGAGAGGGTAAACCAACTGAGGACGAAGATGCTTGCCAACTTCTAGCACAACAAAGAAGATCAGCTGAGGGTGTTGGAAGCACAGGAGGAGAAGAACAAGCAGCTGCTGGAGGAGAATGTTTCACTGAAGATAAAGCTGGACGAATTCTCAACCTCCACCAGCAAAGACATCTCTGATCTGAAGTCAACCGTACTGTCGATCAAGTCCGATCTAAATGTCTTCAAATCCATTTCTGATTCCAACCTCGCCAAATCTCAACAGACTCAAGACCAAGAATGGGAGTCTCGATTCGAGTCAAGATGGGCTGAGTTCATTGCTTTCCAAACTGAGGTAAATAAAACATTCGCTGGATTGAGGAAAGCCGAACAAGAGCGCCATGAGTCTGAACTGGCGAAGAAGGTTGGAATAGAATGCGCGGTCGATGAACTCTTCAACCGCATCCAACAAGCTGAACAGCAACTCACCTCTCTGGATGCTCAGTCGCAAGCATTGTTGCTGATGCCAAAAAGGGGGAAGAGAAGACTGGGGAAGTTAAGATGCAGGGGGAAGATGAGACCCAGGCTGAGGAAGAGATTCCAGCTGCAAAATCTCAGCCGAAGAAGAAGACAGTCCAGAAGAAGAAGTCCGCTCCCAAGCCAACCGACGTCGGTGGAGCTGAAATGGCTAAGGACTTGGAGCAAGCGAGAAGTATGGAGTTTCTTACAACTCCATAACCGAGATCGCAGCCGAGCTTGATTCGGAACTCGACGGTATCACAACCGAAGAGTGTATTGCTGCTGCCAAGGCTATGGATGTTGCCGAAAAAGACTACATGAATCCCGACTGGATCAAGAAGTTCGCAGCTAGCCAGGCTAAAAGAGTCAACCAGTTCGAGGAGGAGCTTGACAAAGTGACCAAGAACCTGGACAGGAACATTGCCTCCCGCAGCCATCGCCGAATAGATAAACATCAAGTGAAGGCTGAGGCAAGTTTGAAGCAATAGAGGCTGCCAGGGAAGGTCAAGCAGCAAAGTCGGTTCAGGCACGTAGACAAGTGGATGCCAGCCGAGTGGAACGAGGACTGGGAATCGTTCAAGCAGGAATTTGTGAACAATTTCTATTATAGGAAGGTATTCTCAACTGACGATCCGAGGAGAGCGTTCAAGGAAGCGTTGACCGAGCTACACACTGGGGACCTGGGCATGTTCAGCCAGTTCAGGCGAGCCATGATAGATGCAAAACTGGATATGAACACAGTTCCGGTCCCTCAGAAAATCACATATCAGCCTCCCTTCCTCCCAGACTCTCGAAACCCCAACCGACAGAAAATAGCAGCTGAGGCAAGACAAGTTTGCCGAGAGCACGGGGTTGACATTTCGAAGGAGTCAGAAGGCAAAAGAGAAATTTTTGTTAGAATGTTTAGCAAGTATGGGCTAAAGTTTTAGCTCAGTTAGTTTTCGAGCAACTGATGTAATTTTGATTTTTGTGCATTCTGTTGTAACCATCAGTTGTAATGAAAACTTTCTTCTGTTATCCGATTCAACTTGACGTACAATCTTTAGTTGTCCAAGCTCTAAATCGCAAAGTTATTTCAATATCATGTTATAACTGTGCTAACCCTTTGATGTTTTAATCTTATAGACTGTCTAGAATTTCAGCTGAGATTTTGGATAGGTCAGTAGGATTTAGATCAGTTTGATATGTAAGGATTTTATAAGGGTTTTGGCATCATCAAAAAGGGGGAAATTGTTGGAAAATTTATTAAAGTTTTGATTGATTCCAAAACCAATTGACCCCAACCGAGTAGATGTTGCCAGATCCTAATGTTAGTAGTTAGGCTCGCTGTTTAAGCAATGTTAAGATTTTATCTTTACAGGTCTCCAGCTGAAGAAGGCAACAAGGCTTCACTCGGATAGAACATCAGGTGTAAGAAAAACACCTGAGCGTTCAAGATTCAGAACAACAGTTGAGCATTCAAAGGGGGAAGATGCAAAAGTCAACTAAGTATTTAAAGGGAGAAGTTGTAAGAGAACATCAGTTGTAAGAAAGACAACTGAGCGTTCGAAGCCAACTGATCAGATTCAGAACATCAGTTGAAGGACTCGAACTGAGAAGATCGACAACTTGAAGTTCAAAGTCAGCTGAGAGTTCAACTGTTCCTACTCAGACAGAAGCATTCAGATAGAACATCAGCTGAAGACCAATCAGATGAAGATCAAACGACTCAACCGACTATCAAATGTTGGAGGTCAAAGGTTAAGATTTGAATTTCAAATAAGGAAGTCACGTGAAGGTTTGACTCTCTGTCATTACCTCATTTGGCTCAATACAAGGCTGTCTCCGATGGAAAGTAGAAGCACACAGTTGCCAAATCCGGAAAGTCTGCAGAGATGAGAGACAAGCCATCGCTTTCAAAGAACAGAGATCAACGGCTCATCCAACGTTTAGTTGATTCTCTCCGCCTATAAATAGAGGCCTTCATTCATTCACCAAGATTCACGAGACAGACAAGTACGAGAAGAGATATACGAGCAAAAGAACGTCTTTATTCTGCACTCAAGCAAAACTGCTATTATCCTCTAAGAACATCACTAGTTGAGAGTTCTAGAGTGTTAGATTCTGTCTTAGTATTTTTCGATCCAACCTTGAGAACATCACTAGTTGAGAGTTCGTAGAGTGTTAGATCCTAGCTCACTTCTTGTTCGAGCTATTAGTTGGAATCCCACCCTTTCACACATCCTCTCAAAAGGATTGTTAGGACCCTACTCTTCCCGTAATTGAGTAGATAGGTTGATAAGTACCCGTAAACTTATCTGTAAGGTTGATAAGTACCCGTAAACTTATCTCAACGGTTGCAAAGCCCGCGTAAGCTTTGTGGTTTTTGTCCAGAAGAACTTGGACTGAGTTGTGTGGACTCACAACTCCCCGTGGACGTAGGAGTTATCTCCGAACCACGTAAATCCTTGTGTGTTTGTGTTTTTAGTTTAGTTATTTTCTTACTGCATTTTCAACTGACCTTCTAACCAGCATACACAAACTGCATCTTTACATCTTAACTGTTTTGGTTATTGACCAACCTTGCATTGAAGCGTGAGTTATTTTACGAGTTAATTTCCACCACATTCCGCACAGCACCACTCTTCCAACTGAGCTTGCTTACTTGGTTGTGAATCCAGCTGAGTCTTTTTACTCAGTTGTTGATTTTTCAAGAGTTGTTTTAAAAAGTTATATCTGGTGTATTCCCCCCCCCCCCATACACCAGAACTCGTATCGGGACCATCACTAACCTGCTAAACCGAGGAAACTACAGTTTTCATGAACTGACGTCGGTGATTTCCAATCTTGCACAACTTTCACCTTTTCCATATCCACTTAAATTCCTTCGGACGAAATAACATGTCCTAGGAAATTCACTTCTTTCAACCAAAACTCACACTTGCTGAATTTGGCATATAACTTCTCGAATCTTAACTCCTCCAACAGCATTCATAAATGCTTCTCGTGTTCTTCTTCATTCTTTGAATATACGATATCTTGGTATATTTATGAAAAATTTCATTCATCAAGTCCACGAATACGACTGGAGCGTTGGTCAATCCAAATAGCATTACTACGAATTTGTAATGTCCATATCTCATTCTTAATGTAGTCTTTGGGACACCTTCTTGCTTGATCTTCAGTTGATAGTATCCAGATCTTAAGTCAATCTTGGAGAAAACACCTGCTCCTTTTAGCTGATCAAACAAATCGTCTATCCTGGCAAAGGATACTGGTTGTTGGGCGTAACCTTGTTAAGCTTTTGACAATCTATGCAAATTCTCAGACTACCGTCCTTCTTCTTTTCAAATAGAATTGGAGCTATTCTATACGAAGCTTTCGAAATTGGGGCTGATCTAGGCTCTAAATCTATCGTGAACTCTAATTGTCTATTTGGAGCAATCCAGGTAAGACTTTTGGAAAATGTCTTTAAATTCTCTCACATCGGCTACGTCAATGATATTTGGCTCATGCCCATCGTCTTTATTCAAATAAACTAGATACACTTTTGTATCCTTCCTTCTCGTTAACTTCTTTGCTTTCATGGCCGAGATAATCGACACTCTTTTCTTTACTCTTCTCTTTCTACTCCGAACACTACGGTCGGCTCTTCTCTGGGAGGTTGAAACAAAATCTATCTCTGATCGCATCGTATCGTTTCGAAATTCTCGGTTAACTAATCTGGATTAGATTTAGAAATTCTTGCTAGTAATTTACGGCTTCCAAATTCGAATTCTAGGTTCGAGCAGACTCGTGAAACTAACAAAGATCTTCCTAAAGGGGTTGATATTCTAAGCACCTGGTTTAATTCTTCTAAGTTCGAACCAAGAATTTCTACTGAAGTGTTAAACATAACCGAATACGAAGCATCGGTATTGAACGATACAATAACTGGTACACCTTTCAACTTTCTCATACCTGCGAGATTTCCTGGGTTCATAGCTCCAAGCTTTTGCTCAATTACAAACACTCGTTGATAGTACAGTTGTGCTTCATACTGGGGTTGAGGGTACTTCTGCTGTGGAGCTACTTCCACTGCTCTCATTTGAGAGGGCTAATACTGATTCGGCCTTTCACAGATCTTTCCTTGCTGTTTTCTTGGGCATTGGTTTGAGAAATGACCAGACTGATCACAAGTAAAACAGACATGACTCCCAGCTTTGCAGACACCTAGATGCATCCTGCTACACTTCGCACACGGAGGTAGACCTTGGGGTCCTATTGGTATGTTACTTCGTTTAGGATGCTGAACTTTCACTTTCTGTGATTTCTGAAGTTGTTGTTGATGTCCTTGCTTCTTCCACGGCTTCTTGTTTGGGTGGGATCCACCACTCCTCTTTCTTTTACTTTTGCGATTTGGTCTTGTTGAAATGGATAGGAGGCAGCAGCTGTCGTCATTTGACTTTGAAATTGAGGATTTGCTAAGGATTGCAATCCTTTCTTTGGCTACATTGCCAGCTCCATATCCAAAGCTCGGTTAAGGGGATCAACGTAAGTCAAATTACTCTGATTCGGAAGGACAAATCGAATTTCTACTCGAAAAGGTTCACACACTTTCTTGTCGATATCCACCTTATCAGGTGCAAAACGAACTAACTCACAGAACTCACGATCATTTTCAGTTACGGGTCTCTTTCCTTGCTTTGATTCCACAATTTCATTCGCTTTCTGCTCACGATAACCTTGTGGCACGTACTTCTCGGAAAAGGTTTCCTTGAACTGCTCCCACGTCAAATTCTCACATTCCTCAGTCGTATACATCCTCTGTCGTACTTCCCACCAATAATCTGCATTTTCCTTAAGTTGATACGTTGCACATTCGAGACGTTCTAGATCATTACATCGAAGGAATCGAAAAATTCGCTCTAGAGAACAAATCCAGTCCTTGGCTTCTGCCGGACTGCCTTTACCATTAAAAGTTGGGGGATTTTGGCGAAGAAAAAGTTCTTCTACACGTCTCTCATTTTGGGGAGGTGGGGTAAGATCTTGACGAGCTTCTTCCTCATTCCTTTCGACTCTCTTTTCTTTGTCTTTCTCGATTTTGAAAATATTTCCTTTTTGAGGGAAATATGATTCTCGATCGGCACTTATCAATGCATCAAAAAAAAATCCAATTTAATAATCACTACAAATAAATCATTCATCTCAAACTCACACATCTCTCAATCAATTCATTTCTCAACTCAAAATAATCAATCATCATTAATATTAACATGCATTCACGTCATCATTCATATATATTCTCAAGACAAATATTTCTCATTCAATCACAATTATAAGCTCAAACATCATCACATCAATATTCACACATTTTCAAGATAAATCTTTCTTCAATACTCAAAGTGATCATGCACTCAACTATTATTTCGGCTTATACACATCTTATTATCTTTTACTCAAATTTTATTAATTATAGAACATTGTCAAAGAATAGCTTATTCAATTTACTCAACTCTTATCTCATTACTCAACCTCATCTTAATCAAAATTTAGGTACCTCGAATACTCAGATTAATATAATTACTTAGGATACTCAAAGTTGATTTTAGCGGCCTAACGACTTCTCTTACATATCACCCGAATAATGGCCTCTTATGAGGACTTACTACAAAATAAGGGATTAAGCATTTACAACTAAAAAAATTTCCCACACGTCAACATGACGGTCTACGTCTCCAATCGAGCTTGCACAAGCTAACACTCCGCGTCCGATTTTACTAACTAACCGTGCATCTAGTCATAAATATATGCATCACTGCAGCAGGATAAAAAGAGTTCGACTCTTGGACTGAAAATTAAATATTATTCGAGTTTTCCACATCTTCCTTGAACCGGTCCAAAACATCAGAATCATCATCATTTGGGTCGTAATAATCACACTGCGCTTCGTCAGGGTACACTTTGGGATCCTCTTCTGGATCTTCCTCTGGATCTTCCTCCTCTCCTGCGCCATCATTAATAATGTCAAAACGCTCACGCTCGGCTGCCCTTAACTCTTCTTCATAGTCGCGGAGGGTATAGTTGGCGGCTTCTCATAGATTGGTCATGTCTCTAGTCTGTTCATTCTTAAATCGAGCATTGACGTCTTCCAATCTTGACTCGTCCTACGGGGGTGTCTCGGGATCACTCTCATCACGTCGGGCCTGGAGATTTCTGTTGCTCTGATCGAGCCTCACTACTGGGGTCAGAGCAAACATATATGGAGTAGAGAAGTAGTCATTCGGCAAAGTCTGGAGATTTCTATTGCCCACGGTAGCATCGGCTGCCGGATCCTCATAATACTCGTCGTCATCACTGTCGTCAGTACGAGTCAGCCTAGAGGGCTCGGCTATGGCTAAAACGGAGAAGGAGTACGATTACGCCGCATTACAAAGGCGGCAAGACTCCATTAGGGTTATGAAAACCGTTTAAAAGCGGGGTTGTCGAGCTAGATGAAGTAAATGGGTCAAACGCACGGATAGGGAACACACCACCCGAATATGGGTAATCCTGATAGGCAGCTCGGGGCTCTGGCTTGGCACGAGGTGGTGAAGGGATACGGGGAGGAACTGGGCCGTCCTAGAGCAAAGGCGGGAGACTATGGACAAAACTATTCGGCACGGCAGGGAGATCAACGTCGTACAGTTCTGGAGGCGGTGCACCGTACTGCATATACTGCCCGGAGATAGTAGAAATGAATGCATTGCAGTCATCATAGAGATAGCCATTGAGGTATCGGTGTCCAAGAAATCTGGGCACAAGCGATGCTGCCCAATCAAGCCATTCCTGAGGTAAGGCCTGGATCAAATGTATCATTCCGTCTAACGCTCCTATGTCCATGTACTGGACTTTCTCCCAAATCTTATGACAAGGAGCTAGAAATTTCCGCAATCATCTCGTGATACATCTTCCTCACATGCAGGTACTCCTGCATCCACTCTCGATCATCCATTCTATACGAATTTTAAACTAGTTAAGCATACTAAAACAGTTAAACAGGCATGCTAAAATTTGCAACCACCACATACTCGTTCTTGCTTTCCATAAAGGTATTATTGCTCAGGGTACTTGGCAATTCCATTTCACGAAATTGTTTGCACAAACGTTCCATCCTTTTCGATTTCCACACGAAACACGCATTAGGGAAGGCATTCTAAAGCAATCTAGTTATTCAATCTACTTATAAAGCTTTTATCTCTAGACGAACGCAAATAATAAACTCAATAACTCAATAACTCAATTAACATTTTAACTTGAAAGCTTTTAGAAAATAAAGCATACCTGGTTGCCGGATGAGATGGGGGATTGCTTGGTGTGTTACTGACTCAAATAAGTCTAGGAAATAAATCTAGACTCGACTTATCAAAGAAAGTTAGACTTTAGAGCAGACAGAGCTGCTCTGATACCACTATGTTACACCCCGACTCCCGAGGTAAGACGAATGACACTAACACTACTAAACCTCATACTATCTCAACTCACATAAGGGTTCATGCTCGGAGAATCAAGGGATTCTTGACTGAAAGCAATAACAAATAAGGCATGCTTCCAAGTCATACATCAAACACCAAGCGAGCATAGATAATTTACATATTGAATCCAAAAGGAATAAGTATGTCAAGTTCACATGAAACGAGAATCAAAGAAAAACGGTAAATTGTATCGAGCACATCGCTCTTAGAATCAATAGAATATCAAAGTATACTTCAAAAACATATCAACAGACATTGTTTTGCAATGCAGCGGAAACATCGACTCAAATCTCAACAACTACATGTATGAAGACATGTAATTGCTAGTCAACTTTCGACTCGACCAAAAGAACACACCACCAAGCCGTCCACGCCATCCACATTCCGCTAACCTGCACATTTAGAAATACATGCAGGGCTGAGTACTTCGTACTTAGTGAACACATTACCAAAAAAACATTCTCAAAAACTTGCTCTTAGAGCTATATGATTGAAAACTTGCCTCTCCTGCTGCATCACAAGGGTTAGACATATAAATAATTACTTTAAAAGAATTTCCCACTTGTGACAGCCATAAAACACTTTTGTTTTGAAAATTGCCTGCGCAGGCTAAGCTTATATCTTAGGTATGAATCAATCTACAGCTTAACTTTCTGTGGTGTTGAGAAGTAGGCCTCCTCCTCAAACACCGTGACCGGCCCAACCGAAGCAAGGCTCACAGTCACCTTAACTAATACATGCATTGTCCCGTATCTTACAGGACCTTTATCCTGTGCATCCACAAGACCTTTTATAACTTTAATACGTAGATGATTGCATACTAAGACATTTAAAATTCAGGCAAGTCAATCAATTTTAAAAGTGCACGTAATACATAAATATACACGCATTCATTATTTGGTTTTAGTTTAGAAAGCCCACCTGTCTTCTGAAGATCTAGTTAGGCGGCTTACTCCTATTGTGTCCTCGCTACTTTCCCGTCCCGCTTGGTCCTTCAGAATTCAACATCGAATAAAGATCAAAATTTTTATTGCGCAATAAGTAAAGTAGATTCTGGGCTCGGCTGAAGGACTTCTACATGACTCGGGTCTTTTCTATATTAATTTAACTTTTCTAAGTCAATATCTTTTCTCGACTTTCTCGTTCTCGGTTATCGACTCTACTCGGTTACTAATTACTTCATCTCACATTCTCATTTCTAAATCACTTCTACTTAGCATTTCTCACTAGTTAAGGAGATATTACTTATCTCAACTACATTACTCAAATTTTATCTCGAATTTTCGATTCAACTAATCATCATTTCAGTCAATCATGTTGCATAAATAAGCATTCTCAACAATCGAACAATTGATTTTATCATGACAAAGCATAATCACTTTATTTAATCACATAAGTTCATTCAAGCATAATAAACTTGACATAGAAATTCAATCAAACATGCAATCCCGACATGATTCACATTTCAAATTCAATTAACAATTGCTCAACATTGCTCAACTCTAGTTTTGGAAAATACTTACTTCGATTTCATAAAATAAATTCTCGTCTTTCTAATAAAGCGAATAAAAGTTCAAGTAATAAGAATTTTCTTGAATTTAAAACTCAAATAATCATTTAATATTTCTCGACTCAATATACGACATTATTTCAAAATACGTCGTCTTTCCTTAACTACGTATACGTACTCGCATACGTACTATTATTTTATTTACTTATTCTATTATTATAATTTCTCTTTTCTTATTCTCAATTAAAATCTTATTTAATAGAAATTCGTTTTCTTTAATAAAATTCTTGTTTCTTTTTCTTTATGAAAACTCGACTTCTAACTTAATAATCAAAACTCGATAACTTCATCGACTTATTTCAAATTAAAATGTTTGAAAAGAAAACTCAAATATAACGCAAGCATTATCAAACAATCATCACTCGACTTATTATCAAAAAACGAGCATTTAAACACTTACCAATTACTAAACTCGATTCTCATATTAAAATAACTCTTATTAAATTTCCTTTCATTTTTCTAACACTTTTAATTTAATATTTAAACATTTAAAACTCTTTTAATTTGATTTTCCTATTATTAGTAACAACTCTTACTCAATTCTTACGCATAAGTTTCTCTTACTCGGCTTATTTCTTCGTAAATCATTATGTAAGCTCAACTTAATTCTTTTATTCTCATACTCTACTATCCCTTATTTTATTAAGAAATTATCTCTCTAATTATTTAATTCTAACTCTATTATTTTTATTTCAAAACTCTTCGGTTAATTTTGTAATTAAACGAGTAAACGAACTCGAACTCGATTAAACTTCTCATTAACTTCTTATGCTCAATTTTACAATATTTTTCTCTGTAAAGGAGAATTTATTCAACTTAAAATTAATTTCTTATTATTTATCGTTCGATTGAACGACTTAACCTCGACTAACTCATCTCAAATTTTATACTCAACTTTTAATTTTATTTTCTTAACTCTAACTCCTCTTTTATTTCTTCTACTAATATTTTCTCTCTTTTTACTTCTCAATTAGAATTATTATTTCTTTTTAAATGTTTATAAAATTCTCTATACTTAAACTCACTTGATTTCTCCTCTTAATTAATTACTCCTCTTTATTACTTAATTTTTAACAAAGAAATATTATTCTTTATTTTTACTCAATTCTATATCTCATAAATAATCATTTATTTTTCTCTTTATTTTCTATTTTATTTTATTTTCTTAAATTTTGAATTTTTTTAATTAGTTTAATAATCAATTTAATTTATTTTTGAATTATTATATTAATCTTTAAATCTTCATGTTCTTCACCAAGAACACCTAGAACACCAAGAACACATATTCAAATCTTCAAAAATTCAAAAATTCACCAAGAACACCTAGAACACACACTAAATCTTCAAACTCATTTCCATCGATTTTCATGCTTAAATTTTAATTTCTTCACTTCAAAAATTCCTATTGATCATCTAATACTCCAAATTAACACAAACACATTCATATCATCATATCATCAAAAATATCATTTCTTCCATAAACTCATTCATATCTATTTTTCTCACAAAATTAACATAATAATTTATATCATTCAATCCATCATAATCTCATACTCAAGATAAACTCATGAACATCGCTAAATCATCAAACAATAAATCAAACCAATTATTCCTCCATAAACTCAAAATTTTTGCTTTTAACAAAACAATTAGGGCAAATGATTTTCTTCAATTTCTCATGCATAATATATCACTCCAAACATATTCATAAACACATATATGCAATAAATCATCAAAAAATTAAGAAGATCAATTTTCTTCCTCCTCTTTCCCTATTTTCGGTTTTCATCATTTTTTTATAGGGTTAATATTTTGTTTTTAATTCCTAGATAATCTCTTAAGGTTTGATTTCCTAACGATTTCCTCACTTCAATTCATCTCACGTCCTAGTTTGCCTAAACATAAATTAAAGCATGCATATCTCTTTTCTTTAGAGATTAGGGATTGCATATTTACAAGAAATTAAATGAATAAACATATTTTTAAAGATTTAAATTCATGCTCTTCTCTTGATCTTGTTTGAACCGAAAATGAAGGGATTGAGGCTCAAATCCTTAGTGTTGGGAAATTTAAGTAAAGTTTTGATTGATTCCAAAACCAACTGACCCCAACCGAGTAGATGTTGCCAGATCCTAATGTTAGCTTTTAGGCTCGCTGTTTGAGCAATGTTGAGATTTTATCTTTACAGGACTCCAGCTGAAGACGGCAACAAGGCTTCACTCAGATAGAACATCAGTTGTAAGAAAGACAACTGAGCGTTCAAAGGAGAAGATATGAGAGAACATCAGATGGAAGAAAGTCATCTGAGCTTTCGAGCAAACTGATCAGATTCAGAATATAAGAAAGACAACTGAGCGTTCAAGGGATAGAACATCAGTTGTAAGAAAGACAACTGAGCGTTCAAGAGATAGAACATCAGTTGTAAGAAAGATAACTGAGCGTTCAAAGGAGAAGATGTAAGAGAACATCAGATGGAAGAAAGTCATCTGAGCGTTCGAGCCAAGTGACCAGATTCAGAACATCAGAAAGACAACTGAGCGTTCTAGATTCAGAACATCAGAAATACAACTGAGCGTTCAAGATTCAGAACATCAGAAAGACAACTGAGCGTTCAAGATTCAGAACATCAGATGTAAGATCAACGAAATGAAGTTCAAGTCAGCTGAGGGTTCAACTGTCCTTCAGATAGATTGTCAGATGAAGATAGCATTCAGATAGAGCATCAGCTGAAGAACAAATCAGATGAAGATCAAACGACTCAACCGACCAACCATTGTTGAAAAGCTAATGTTGAGATATGAAATTCAAATAAGGAAGTCACGTGAAGGTTTGACTCTCTGTTATTACCTTATTTGGCCCAACACAAGATTGTCTCAGATGGAAAGCAGAAGCACACAGTTGCCAAATCCGGAAAGTCTGCAGAGATGAGAGACAAGCCATCACTTTCACAAGATCAGAGATCAACGGCTCCTCCAACGGTTAGTTGATTCTCTCCACCTATAAATAGAGGCCTTCATTCATTCACCAAGACTTACGACACAGACAAGTGCAAGAGCCAAGAGATAAATGAGCGAACATCACCAGTTGAGAGTTCATATCGCAAACGAGCTAAACTGAATTCAATCTCTAAGAACATCACTAGTTGAGAGTTCTAGAGTGTTAGATTCTGTCTTGGTGTTTTTCGATCCAACCTTGAGAACATCACTAGCTGAGAGTTCATAGAGTGTTAGATCCTAGCTCACTTTCTTGTTCGAGCTAGTAGTTGGAAAATCCACCCACACGCACACCCCTTAAAAGGTTGTTAGGACCCTACTCTTCCCGGAATTGAGTAGATAGGTTGATAAGTACCCGTAAACTTATCTGTAAGGTTGATAAGTACCCGTAAACTTATCTTAACGGTTGCAAAGCCCGCGTAAGCTTTGTGGTTTTTGTCCAGAAGAACTTGGACTGAGTTGTGTGGACTCACAACTCCCCATGGACGTAGGAGTTCTCTCCGAACCACGTAAATCCTTGTGTGTTTGTGTTTTCAGTTCAGTTAATTCTTATTGCATATTCAACTGACCAACTAACCAACATACAAAACTGCATCTTTGCATTCTCAACTGTCTTGGTTATTGACCGACCGTGCATCTGAGCGTGAGTTATATTTATACGAGTTAGTTTTTATCCACCACATTCCGCACAGCACCACTCTTGCAACTGAGCTCTCGTACTCGGTTGTGAATCCAGCTGAGTCTTTTTACTCGGTTGAGATATTTTCGAGAGTTGTTTTAAAATTTCCTATCTGATGTATTCCTCCCCCCCTCCCCATACACCAGAACTCGTATCGGGACCATCAAGTGGAGAACTCGAATGAAGAAGATTCTACTGTCCAAGCATCATCGAATGTAACAAGTACTTACATCAGGACCGATCATCATCAGAGAAAAAGTTACTCGCACTCCTACAAATCCCAATAATGGGGATGCAACTGAGGAGTTAGTTGAGAAGAAGCCAGAAGACTTCACTCCAGAGGAAGCTAAAGTGAGCCAGCTGGATATCTGGGCTCAGAGCACTATCATGCCCACAGTTGGACAAGACTATCTTCCTTGGATAGAAGAGTGCGACACCGCTAAGGAGATGTGGGATATTTTGGCATCTCTTAACGAAGGGAGTGACGAAACAAAGGAGAACAAGTTCTCCCATGCTTGTCAAGATTTTGACAACTTCTGTCTAAGAGCCGATGAAACCATTGATCAGTTAGAGCTTCGGTTCATGGATATCATCCGAAGGATTCAGTCCATCCGAAGAGGAAAATATACTTTGAGAGAAATCAACCTCAAAGTATTACAGGCCCTACCAGCTGAGTGGGACACCTTCACTAACATCCATGAGAGCCGAGATGATCTTGGAGAGATGGGAACAGAAAGGTTGTTCTCAATCCTAAAAGAAAATGAGTACAAGGTGAACCGACGAAGGTCAACTCAGTCCTCGGTTCAGACGAGTCGACATGAGGATGTTGGTTCAGCCACAAAGACGGTAGCACTCCGAGCTGACTACTCCAAGCCGCGAACATCAAGGCCAACAAGATTTGCGGACACAGCTACGAAGGAGCCAAGCAGAGAAGAGCTGCAACAGAGCATTGCCGCCATGTCAAAGAAGCTAGCTGACATGGATGCTCGGTTCGGAAAATATAAGAGGTTCTACAAATCTAACCGAACTCAAGATAACTCAAAGTCTGTGAACAACGGTTGCTTTGAATGCGGCAAAGAGGGACATTTCAAAGCTGATTGTCCAGACCTTTCAAAGAAAGAAAGAGAAGCGTTGAGGGCCAAGCAAAGTGGAAAGAACAAGGCCATGGTTGCAGAAGAAGCAGCTGATGACATGGACATCTTCACCAACACAGAAGATGAAGATGAGCTAACTTCCACCAACAACGCTATCGGTCAGGAACAATGTCTCATGGCATTTGGAACCGACCAGGATGATACTGAGGTACATTCTAGTCCTACTAATTTAAATTCTTCCAATACTTCTAACATGCAGGAAACATTTGATAAAGAGTTGGAACACTCTTGGGGTGACTTTCAAGAACTTAGTGAGGAATTGCATCAGCAATCGGTTGAGTTTAAGAATCTTCAAGAACAGTTTGTCAGACTTGAAGAATCCTTAACCGAAAAGGACGATCTGATCAAAATCAAACCGAAGAGATTGATAATCTCAAGAGTCAACTGAATGAGGCCAACCGAACTAATGCTCCAACCGATGAGGAGTTGAAGGAGCAGATCAAGGAGCAACATGATCAGTTGAAAAAGCAAGAGGCTCAGATCGACCAGCTGATGACGAAGTCAGACGCACAAACCGAGCATATAGATGTTCTTCTCAAGGATCTACAAACTGAGAAGGACAACCTGATAAAGCTATATCAGTCATCCAAAATCATCGAGAATCTCATCAGTTACAAAAGACAAATGGATGACGTGTCTGGACTCGGTTACGACGTGGTTAAAGATACTGGAATTCCTCCCGCAACCTTCGTCAAAGTTGTGGATGAATCGGTTGCCAAATCACATCCGGTTGAGTCTGCAACCCCCCAACATAATCCAACCTCCTCGTCACAGCAAGCACAACCAGCTAAGGAAACTGCAGCTGACAAAGGAAAGGGAGCTGTGACTGGAGAAATGAAGAATCCATCAGTTGGGACATCAACCGAGGGGGAATGTTCCAAGACTCGGAAGAGGAACCAGAGACGTCGGAGATACATTCAGAACCAACCTCTGAACCGACCTCAGAGCCAACCTCAGAAAGAATGGAACCGACCGCAGAACCGACAAGGATTCAACCATCAGAATCAACAGCGGTTCCATCATCAGTTCAACCAGAGATTCCAACCGAGTCAACCAATGTGGAACAGTTCCAACAGCTGGAGAAATTCATGCCAGAACATGAATCATCAACAGGGCATGAACAGCTATCGTTGTCAAAAGTTGTCCACTTTGTTCTGGACACGGAGTTTAAGAAAGTTGATAAAGTGAAAGTTAGTAGGGTAAAAGTTAGAAAGTAGGGGTAGTAGATAATGACAAAAAAATAGTGGTATTGACAAAAAAGAGGTGGTATTAACCAAAAAGTAAGAATAAAGTTATTGGGATGATAAAAAGGTAGGAATAAAGTTGATGTGAGGTGGGGTCCTTAATGGCAAAGGGTAGTAATATCTGAAAAGTAGAGAGGGTAGTGTAGTAAGAAAAGGTAAAGTGGACATGTTTTGGTGAACACGGTTACTGTTCAAAAGTGGACAAGTTTTGATGAACGGAAGGAGTACAAATTATGTTATAATTAACTATCATGATATTTTAATCATTTTATAATTAAAGATAAAGATAATGTATAAATAAATGTGTCTTCCATATGCATCTTACTAACCAAATTCTAAATATCTAGTCTTTAATAATATTCTAGTTATCAGGATCACAAAAAAAGCAAGCAATGGATTTGGAACTCAGATTTTTACTGGTATGATAAAGAAAAGAAAAGAAGGATAATTAAATTCAATACATATCAATATATTTTAAAAAACCAAAACATCAAACATATAAATACATATATACTAATAAAATTAAAAAAAAAAAATGGAGGGTCCATGGACCCCCCATGCCCCATGCTGGCTCCGCCGCTGGAGCCTATCCTACATGCTTGAAGACCCAGGTTCGAGTCTTAGGTATCGCACTATTTCATTTCCTTGTTTCCTTTTTCCCATTTCTCTCTTTTCCATTTTCGTTTTTTTCTTTTCTTTTTTCTCATTTCAATTTCGTTCTTTTTTTTTCTCTTTCCTTAATTCATTTTCTTTTTTTGCCTTTTCCGCTTTTGTTATGCATTTTAAAGTCTTCTTTCAAATTTTATTATTCTTTCATGTTTTCCAGGTTTTTCAAATTTTATTTATTTTTAGTTTTCCATTTTCATGATTTTCATTTTCATTTTTCTGTTTTTTACCCTTTTTCATATTTTTCATTTTTTTCATTTATTTGTTTTTTCTTTTACCTTTTTCTATTCTCATGTTTTCTTTTTCTTTTCCTTTTTCGATTTTCTTTAAACTTTCTTTTTTTCTTTTTTAATACTTTTTTAGTTTGTGATGTAAAAAAAGTAATGTTTCAAAAATATTACTTTTCTTAACAACAATGTTTACTTTTATTCACGATAAATTATACTTTTAGTTATTTGGTAAAGTAAATATTGTAGTGATGAAACGTAATCATTGACATGAAGAAATATAATATTTCAGAAATATTACTTTAATTCACGACAATGCTTATTTTTGTTTACGAGAAAATGTACTTTAAATTATTTACTCAAGTAATTATTGTCGTGATGAAAAGTAATTATTGACAGGAAGAAAGGTAATGTTTCAAAAATATTACTTTTCTTCATGACAATGTTTATTTTCGTTCATGAGAATGTGTACTTTTAGTTATTTGACCTAGTAATTAATCAATTATGTGAAGAAAAGTAATGTTTCAAATATATTACTTTTCGTCAGGACAATGTTGACTTTTATTCGCGACAACGTGTACTTTTATTTAATTTGTCAAGTAATTATTGTCATAAGAAAAAGTAATGATTGACATGAAGAAATGTAATGTTTAAAAAATATTACTTTTTTCTTTATGACGAGTGTTATTTTTATTCACGAGAACTTGTAATTTTAGTTATTCGGTAAAGTAATTATTGATATAAACAAAGGTAATATTTAAAAAATATTACAATACAAAAGTAAATAATTATTAAGAAAATTGAAAAAACTGAAATAAATAAATAAAATCAATAATATAGGATACAACATAATCAAAAAGAAAAATTAAAAAAATTTATAACTTAAAAAAATTAAAACTGAAAAATAAAATAAATTAAATATACATAATAAGTAGGGCACACAACATATTGAAAAAGAACAATAAAAAACATTAAACGAAAAAGCAAAAAAAATAAATAAATAAATAAATTCTTAAAAGAAATAAAACTGTGTTACTATAAATAAATTCCCTTCATTATAATAACTAAAGTAAATAGTTGTACCTCAGTGGTCAATCGCATAAGCTAGAGCTCTCCTGAAGAGTAGAGGTCATGTGTTCGATTCTTGCAGCCGGCACCTCTGAATTTTTTCCCTTAAATTTGGGTCGGACCCGACGGGTCAACCCATTTCATAGAATGCACCAATGCATGGAAGTCCAGCCCACAATGTAAAGTATATTCCCAATTACATATACATTTGTTAGAAATCATTTCGTACATTTTTCGACAGATGGCGAATTTTTTTTCTTTCTGGTTTTAGCTCTAAATTGTTGATGGTCCGGTAACAAGTATCTGGTGTATCGGAGGGGGGGGGAATACACCAGTAGAAATTTTCATTTTACTACAGTCTTTTCACTAAGTTATACTGCTCAGGTCAGTTGGCTCAACAACTGGAAAAGTCAGTTGGAGCGGTTCTACAACTGAGTTGCTCAGTTGGAGTTGATCACACAGTTGGCAGCATAGTGATGCGTCTTCAACTTTTGGGTCTTTTGGCCCCGTTTTTTTTTCTCCTTTTGTGTCTGTATAAGTCGTATAGGGAGAAAACAGGTATTATGGAGAAGAAAGCTCGGAAATGGGCATATGGACGAAATATGGTCGAAATGGGCATTACTGAGACAAATTAGCCCAAGTTGTATGAAATCAATACCCCCAGGAAGAGAGCTCGGTGATGTACCATTCAGAACACCGCTGAGGAGTGATGATTTTCATAGTGTACCACCTAGTATGAGGCTTACGAAAGAAGCAGTCAGGATGACCGTGTCGGACAGCAGCAGTCAGTAGCTAGAGCTTAATATGGAAATACGCGTGGAGGAAATATTCAGAAGATTCTAGCAATTCCCAGCGATGGAAGGATCTGGAAAAAGGTGGAGTCAACCCAATCAATCACCAGCTGATGGCCAATCACCAATCGAATCGATCAAGGATCAATCTAAATATGGAAGGTCATCACTCATGTCGGTAAGGTCATGACAGACTATCTCAGTCAGCACATATAGGCTAATTATGGAAAAACATGTGAAGGACTAAGGATGGAAGGTTCTAGCGAATCTGGGATATCAACGACAAGAGAGAGATAAAGTCAACTCAATCAATTAAAGCCAATCATCCCCATCGATCAAATCAATCACGACAATCTATTTATGGTTAGGGTTAGACTGACGTCTCTCAACTATATAAGTCCAGCAAGTGTGGCTGACACAAGGTTGGCTCCTCATCGTATTCTACTATGTTTTCAGTTCAAGATACACTTTAGGTTTAGTATTTTCCTTTACATTTTCGTACCAAACAATTTACTTGCTTTCATTTCAATTATGTTGTGAAGAACAAGTCCAAGGCGGTTTGCCTTTGGTATTTATTCAAGTATTTTGTATTTTCTTCTATTCTTGTGTTTATTTACTTTCGTGATTATGCATTTCAATATGTGTGAGTAATTCCCCTGGTAAGATTTGGATAGAGAAAATGGTTAATTGTTGATATGTGAGATATTCGTGAGGCATTTGCGCATTCGGTTGAATCCAATGGTTCCAGAGAGATCTAAGCAGAATTCATGGGCAGTTCTGACCTAGTGGGTGATCTCCGCTCGGTTAGGGCTGAACCATGCCAAGCAAAGGCCAGGGCATGACAGACAACAATGTTCAGTATGCCTATGACCGAGTAGCTGAGCAGCACCTTAAATGGAGTTGCAGATCTGGATGGCGAGGAACGCGCAAGGGGATACTGTGTCCTTCCTCGGCCTTGGGCTTCTCTAACGGCTATCCATCAACTGTGACGAGGCATGAAGCCATGGTTATTGACAAAGGGACTCACCTCACGAATCGTAGATATATCGATGACCGGTTGGACGTGTTACCAGAAATGGATATCCCGCGAGTTATGTCTACTCTGTAGGTGCGGAGCTGGGAAGCTTGGAAGAGAAGGTTGGTGAGGGTCATACTTGGAGGGATACTGGAAAGAGTACAACAGATACCACCATACCAGCCACCACATCGATGCGAGACTAATTGGCAGAAGGCACTAGAGAATTTGGCCAAGGATAACAAACGGTTCAAAGATGAGACCCGAGCTACGATCATTCAGCTTAGCCAACAGCTCACTCAATTGGCCAATGTCATGGCAAGAATAGAGGAAAACCAAGGGAAATTATCGGTGGATGGACTTAATCCAAGAGAGAAAGCTGATGTAGAGATATTTCAAAAAGAAGAAACCCTACCAATTCCTTTCATCATAGTGCAAAAACCCCTTGAGAAAAATAAGTCGGAGCCAGATAAAGTTGTCAGTGTAGGGCATATTGCTCATAGTACGCTAGTAAGGCCAAGCACCGCAAATATTCAACTCCATGCTAAACCATCTTCCATAGGCAGATTGGAGAAAGAAGATAAGGTTATGGGACCACTTACTGAACGGGAGAAGTATGAAAATCTGCATCATGTGGAACGACAACTATCTCGGTATGCCAAACTACAAGAATATGAAAGAATGGTGATGGGAGAGAACGCTATAGCGGTCATACCGAGAAGGGTATCAAAAAAGTGCAAAGATCCGGGCATGTTCTTTGTTCCATGCGTTGTTGGTGGTAAAAGAATAGAGCGTGCTACGTTAGATCTAGGATCTGCAATCAATGTGATGCCACTATCGATCTATAGAAAACTCAACCTCTGTCCCCTCAAGCCAACGGAAGTGATCATACAGTTGGCAAATCAGTCGAATGCTTATCCCGAAGGGGTATTGGAAGATATTTTTGTGAAGGTAGAAGAACTCATATTCCCAGCTAATTTCTATGTGTTGGATATGGGATATGAAATTCAAAAAGGTTATAGGGTGATATTGGGTCAGTCTTTCATGAAAACGGCTTGAATCAAAATAGATGTGGACAAAGGAACCTTAAGTTGTGAGTGTGAAGGAGATATCATTAGCTTTGACATCTGCGAGCTTAAGAAAGATATTGGAGATCATGGATCTAAACCTCATATGGACATGTTCGAACCGTCTATTGATAAGTTCCATCAAGATACACTTGCATAGGGCATACCGAGGATGGGATATCTGAAAGGGCTTACGGACAGAGAAGCTACAAAGTTAGAAGAGCTTACAAAAGCAAGTATGGAGCCTGGTTTGTGGCAAGTACAATACCAGAAATGTCGTGGAAACGAGGTTTCTCCATCTCGACTGGGCACTCAAGTTGAAAGGAAAATTAAGCTACATGAGCAAGATGAATGGAGAGTCAAGGCATACGGTAGTGCTGGAATGTACATGGAGTTGGGCAAGAAGATCTACGATCTAGGCATATCAAAGATGGAGAAATATTTTCCCGTAGATCCTTGTTTTGCATGAAGGAAAAGACTGCGTCAAGCTCAAGACAATAAACAAAAGCGCTGACTAGGAGGCAACCCAGAATAAGGTCACTAGTATGACCATTACTGCTTTGAATTTACGTTTCTTTTAATTTCTAGTATTTTTTGTGTTTCTAGGAGGACTAACCTTGTAGATGAGATGAGCTGGATCCTATGCACCAGAGATCAAAACCCACTTTGCAAAAAAAAGTGTGTAGATGGGGCCGGTGAAGACACTACAAGGTGGTTAAGGGATTACCGCATCAGCAGTATGACATGTGGTCAGGGTCTGCCCTAATTAGCGAGGCCTTTGCATTTTGAAGCAGCAGAAAATTCATTCGTCCACTCTTCACCACTCCGTAATTGCTACACATGATCTCTACTACATACCAAATTCAGAGCACAAATTGTTGGACATTCGAGATGCATTCCACCGAGTGAAGAGTCAATCTCTTGAGACCAAGTCCTCACACTCCACGAATAAGTTTTCTCTCCCTAGTAAAGGTCTTTGTTTTTCTTTTGAGTCTTGAGTTTAGAGTCAATCTGCACATGTTGTTGGTATTGGTGATTCATGCATGCTATTTGGTTTGGCTGGTTTTTTGGTATGATGAGCATTATCACATGATAGCAGTAGAGAGCATACTAAATAATCCATATACCTGTGAGATTTGAGCCAATTTACATTTATTTTCTGGTGTGACTATGCTGCTTCGTAACCATAGAACTTGATTGTGGATTCTAGCTGGATGGTGTAGTTTATATGATTAGGGTAATTCCTTCAATTTCGAGCCCCGGATTTATTTCCTTGAGCTGAAAATGATAAATCCTTGCTAATCACTTTAAGCTGAAAGAATTCTTTCATAAGCCCTTGCATTAAAATTGATTAAAGGTGTGACTCCCACACTATATGAAAGATAAAGCGTAGCTCATTACTTAAGGTGGAAAAGCATAAATTAAAAAAAAAGAGTCTGGGTTCAAAAATGAAAAGACGAATTTGCTTAATTGAAGAAAAAAAAGATGAAAAAATAAACCTTGCTGAAAGGAAAAAAAAGGTGAAGTGGGAGAGCTAGTACTGAAAAAGATAGGTCAGTATGACCGGAACCAAGTTTTAAACTACTTATCCAGAAATCCTTACCTCTGCTCCGTATACCCCACCATAACCTAACACAGACCCTTTGATGAATTGCACCAAATTAAACAGTTGCTATGAATCCATGAACAAGCCTATAGGAAAGCTAAGGCAGCATAGAATGAGAGTATACACTTAGCCATACACTTGAGTGTGTGAGAGAAACTGCTAATCTCTTCCTGTGATTTATTTGCTCAATGATTTATTTTCTTCTATTCTTGTGTTTATTTACTTTCGTGATTATGCACTTCAATATGTGTGAGTAATTCCCCTGGTGAGATTTGAGTGGGGAAAATGGTTAATTGTTGATACGTGAGATATTCATGAGGTATTTGCGCATTCGGTTGAGTCCAATGGTTCCGGAGAGATCTGAGCAGAATTCATGGATAGTTCTGACCTAGTGGGTGATCTCCGCTCGGTTAGGGCTGAACCATGCCAAGCAAAGGCCAGGGCATGACAGACAACAATGTTCAGTATGTCTATGACCGAGTAGCTGAGCAGCGCCTTAAATGGAGTTGTAGATCTGGATGGCGAAGAATGGGCAAGGGGATACTGCATCCTTCCTCAGCCTTGGGCTTCTCTAATGGCTGTCCATCAATTGTGACAAGGCATAAAGGCAAGGTTATTGACCAAGGGAATCACCTCACGCATCGTAAATATATCGATGACCGGTTGGACGTGTTACCGGAAATGGATATCCCGCGAGTTATGTCTACTCTGTAGGTGTAGAGTCGGGAAGCTTGGAAGAGGAGGTTGGCGAGGGTCATACTTGGAGGGATCGGGTATGACTACTATCTAAGGAGGAGTAAAGCACGCCACTGTGACCGGGATGAAGCGTGACCTTCGGACCAAGTGACTACAAGGGATTCAACCATCCCAAGTGTGGAGTATAGACTCTTGAAACGCCTCAATATCTTTGGGCCACGCCTTGAGTTTATACGAAACATGGACGGATCTTCAGTATGCCTATGACCGAATACACATATCAACAACAATCATGACCTATCCCCAAATCTTACCCTTTTTATATTTGATTGTTTTCAAGTTAATTTGTGAAGATAAATAGGTTGAGACCGTGACAACTCAATTTGAGCACCTGAAGAGTAAAGTAGTTCCTCACTCTCCGTGGGATCGATCCTAGCTTACCACTAAGACTAGCCAGTTCGGTTGTGGGCATAGGAGCGTGTACTATCCGTCTGGGGCATACACAAGTATTTTGATCGTACCATATGACGGGTGCGTGTCACATAGCTGGCTCTTATGCCTCAAGTTTAGCTGTATGCACCAACTGAGGTTTTAAATCAGTTTTGCGTTGCGGAAGATGGTGGTGTTTAGACTTGTTACGAAAACTGAAACTTTTGCGAAAATAAGGAAGGTCAAGTTCCCAAATTAGTGCAGTTTGTAAATATGCAATATGTATGCAATATGTTGGGTCAGTTGGAGGTAAACTAAATTTAAAATACTGAATATGAAGTGCAAAATGTAAAGTACACAGTTTTTTAACGTAGTTCAGAGATTGACGTCCTAGGTCCACGACTTCCTTTTTCGGGAAATAATCCACTAGATAAGATTAAGCGTGCTTACCAAACGTTCCACTTGGATTACGGGTTCCAAGCAAACCTAACCAGTTCGATTACGGGTTCGAACAAGACCTTACAACACTTTTCCCGGCAAGTGCACAACCTGGTCTTAGATTCCGGGTTCTAAGAAACCTGTTCTTGGATTTCAGGACCTGGTATTAGATTACGGGTTCCAATGGACTTTATAACTTTCATTTCAGGTTCAAAGTCAGACCTAAGGTTTTGGATTTGAGGAGGGGGGTTCCCAACAAGGAAGGTGGCTCCATACTCGATCTCTTGCGAGAGAATCTGGTCAGACACAATACAAGCAAGAACCTGTTTTCTAGACTAAATCAAGAAAGAGGGATTTCTAACAGACTAGATGGAAGAACAGGAGGCGGGATGAACACTCCACTTCAACTGGACTTCGGGTAAGGTCTTCTTACTTGGAGATACAGAGGTGATAAGCTGTTGCCGTTTCACTCTTGATTTTTCTCTCTTAGAACTTCTTTTATTTGCTCTTGTGTCTGTATTAAGCTTTGGTGTGGAGATCTTTATTTATAGAGGGAGATCAAACTAGCCGTTGGAAGAAGCCGTTTGACCTCTGCTAAAAGTACGGCACTCCACCAGCTTTTCTGGAAACATTCCTAAAATGGTAACTGCGACCTTTGCTCTTTGCACCTCCTGTTGTCAGCCCATTTATGGTGAGTTCTCCAGCTGACTTGTACTTCCAAGTAGATTCAAATCTGGACTGCAACTCCTTCGTCTTCAGCATTTTCAAAGTCTTCTCTTCTTTGCTTCACGACGTATGACTTCGACACAACTTCTCTTCACGCTTGAACTGTATGCCTTCAACTACGTGGATCAGTTGAGAAGTCAACTGAGTTGTTGTCCAACTGAGTTCGTGCTTTAGTTGTGGTTGATGTCTCAACTGAGTCTGAGTCTCAGTTGAGTCTGGACCTCAGCTGATTATGGGTGTCACCTGAGTTTAGGCCTCAGCTGAGTTCTTCACGAACTTCTTTCTTTAGTCCGGTTGACTTCTTCTGCTTGAAACCTGTATAGATAAAATCCCTACGCTGAAACAGTGAACTCTAGCTGAGATCAGACTAAAGGCATTCATCTACTCGGTTGGGGTCAGTTAGGGTTTTGGTATCTTTCGAAACCTTTTACTAATTTTTTCAACAATTTCCTTTTTTTTTATGATGCCAAAATTCAAACTGACATCACCTAACTTTCCTAACTGATATCACAAACCGATACTAGTAAGACTAAAAGAAAAACTTAATTCTAGTCTATAAGAAAAGAACTTAGCACAACGTGAAAACTTTAAACAGATTGATCAAAAACCACATATGACTATTAAAGGTAATAAGGAGGGAAGATTACAGTATAACTGAAATTAAGAATTCAAAATATCAAAAACTAAGTTCATCAGTTGTAAAATCTTCTCTTCACAGCATCAATCCTTCTATTCTTGAAACTTCAAGTTGTACTTTGTGTGGATGTGTTTTCTGATCTCCTAGAATTTTTCATGTTCTTCGACTGAGTTAATCTTAAGTTTTACATCCAGAATCTCTGTCTCTTTTTCAATCACGTTGACGACAACGATTTTGGTTCCAGGCACCAGGTGAGAATGTGCAACGGCCATGCTTCTTTAGCAAGTGTCCTTCCATAGAATTCATCGTAGTGGAATTCAAGATTTCTGGGATGAACTTGTCGACGTGAGGATGTAATCCTTGATTTTCCTGACTCCTTCTGAGTTGCAATCTTTTCTCCACGATTATTTTCCACGCTCTTCTTCTTTCATCAGCATGATGGCATCCCTTAAGAAATGAGAGTTTTCTTGGTCCATCAGCTAAGCTGGATTCCAGACTTTCTTCTGTTTCTTGCTTGAATCTCTCAAGCTTGGCTAGCTAGATTCGTTCAAATTCTTTCAACCACTTCCTGTTTTCCACCTGATCGATTGTGGCTCTAGCAATTTTAGCCAAAATGATGAAGTCATTTAGAGTGGGAGACATCATCACATCAACTTCCTCATTGACATCCTCAATCACAAAACTTTGTGAGAGCAACCTTGTTTCCTCAGCATCGAGAGGATCTTGGGAGGTCCTGTCATCATGATCTTCACCCTGATCAACAACAGTGGTTCTTTCAGCAGCTACAAAATCTGTTTCCCTTGCTGATTCTTCTCCAATCGTTGAGGCCTCAGCTTTCTTTGCTGGTTATGTTGCCTTAGCTGTCTTAGCTTCTCTTGCAAGCGCGACTGCGTCCTTCTTCATATTCTCCTTTGCAAGCTCATACTTTTGCTGACTCATTTTCTTCAGCAGTAGTTTTATCTTGAAAAGTTTGCTCACAGATATCTTGAGCACTTGGAAGACTTTTCTCTGCTTATGTGGTCAATTGCTCATCTTCCCCTTCTTTGGCATCATTTAAAAGGGAGAAGACTATGACTTTTAGGTCAGAGAGCTCTCAATCCAATCGGAAATTGGTTTCAGACATGTCCTGGATGAGTTGACGGGAAGTTAGTTGCTCCTTCATTAGTGTCCGGTTCTGGAGTGGAAGAGATTGCAGTTCATGCTTTAGGTCATTGATCTGCTCATCGTGATTCTTCAGTTTTCGCACATGATCTTCAACTTGGTCGTCAATAGCCAAAATGTCTTGTGCAATAGGGTCAAGATTTGTGGAGTGCAATTTCGTGATGAAGGCCTTCCGATGTTGAACAAGCTTTATGTCCACTTCAGTGGAGATACTTTGTCTCATCTTGATGAAATCTGTTGTCATTCTCTCTCCATGTAGGTAAAGTTGAAGTTTGACTCTTTCAATCTCCTTAAGTGATTCAACGATGGATTCAAACTAATTATGAAGTTCTTGTCTCATCTGGGTGGAGGACGACCCAAATTCTTCCTTCAACTGATCAAACTTGTGACTCAGTTGTTGAACTAACGCTGAGAGGTCAGTTGACTCATTAGTTGGGTTTGGACCAATGATCGTATTAATGGTTAAGGATTCAGTTGCGATCAATTCTTGGCTTGGAGCGAGTTCTTCTTGGCTCCTGTGAGCAAGGACTAACTCTTGTGCAGTAAGAGAGGCTTTGTTGTATGATGAAGCTGTTGCTAAAGATTCAGAAGAATGAATCCAGCCACAATGAGCAATCTGCTGATGATAATGCTTGATTGTCTCTCTATCGGTCTCCTCACATTGAGGAACTTTGCTTCTTAGTTCCGAGCAATACGCCAGAAATGTTCTGATTAGATTATCCTGATTTTGAATCAGCTCCAGCGTCGTTTTGAACTTGAAGGCTTTCATCATCTCTCCTTTAGTGATTTGCATCTTCTTCATGTCTTTGATTTGCAGGAAGTCTACCGAAATGTAATAATCACTGAGACTAACTGAGATGTACACATACAGTTCCACCAAGACATTGAGAGTGTTAAAATGATTTCTTAGCTCTGGTGATAGAGGGAAAGCTTTCTTGTAGGCGTTGAGATAGATCTTGTCAATCCGATTGGCAATTGCCTTAAGCTCTATCTCCTCTGCAGTGAGCTTAGGAATCTCATCACCATCCAAATTTTCCAGCAGGAATGGGTTAAATCCCTGAGGTGCATCTTCTGCGGAGGGGACTTGTTTCTGTGGAGATCTATTTCTCACTTCTTGAGAGAAAGTCACTGGTTCAGTTCCCCCTGGAAGAGATGACTCAAGCACACTCTGAGTTCTCTAGTTTGTCATGTCATCTTCCATTGGTGGATATTTGCAAACTGTGTCTTCAGTTGGATGATCCTCCTCTGTTTGTTCCAATCCAGACTGAGGTGCTTTTTCAATTTATTTTGTATCTGCCTCTGTGATCTGATGCAGTGACTGATTGACATAAGGTGAACCGGACGGTGCTGGACTCTTCCGACAAATAGAAGCTAAGCTTGACCTCTTTGTTCTTCATTTCTTCTTCTCTGGAGCAGGTGATGGAGTTATTTCAGAGTCTGATCCATTTTCCTCCTTGGACTGAGACTTATGATTCCTTTTGGATTTTCCTGCTCAACCTCTCTTTTTTGTGACTTAGAGGTGCCTTCGAAAATCATAGTAAGAATTTCCTGTCTGTCTGATCCCAGTCGATCTTCAGATTCTTCTTATCCACAACATGTTGAATAATGAAATTGACCTTGGTTCCATAGAGAAGCTTTTCTTGACAAATGAAAGGAGTCTTTAGACGGTTGATTTTGTCAACTCGAATCTGCAAGAGATCAGTCACAACTAACAGCCAATATGTAGTAATCCTTTCATGCAATTGTTGGTCTCATCTTTGGTTTGTTTACTTCTGATTGTGATCCTGATAGCAGATGAAAGCAGATTACAACAATGTCATAAAGCAAGCGCATTTGCGGCACTAGCTTTGTTCGCATTATTCCTCCTTCAAATTTCTTCTGTCCAATGGTGTGTTCTTTGATGAAATTGCTAATCGTGTTTTCATTGTGAGATGAGAGGGCTTCTCCGGTGCTGGGAATGCGGAAAGAATTCTTTAGGCAGTGAGAAACGTCGATGGGGATTTTCTCCATGAAATAGCCTTCGTTAGTTCCAGAGCAACTGGTAGGTGGATGATGCTGACAACTAATTATTTTCATCCAGACGCAAATTTACATAAAATTCAGCAACAGCAGTGGGGAGGAGATACATGGGCTCGTGACAAAGCTATTCCTTTAGTCCTCCACTTTGAATCATTGGGATATATTGCTTCAAATTAGGATGATCTTCTTGCTCAAGAGATAGGACAGGTTCAAACACGACCCATTTTCTTAAATTTATCATTGCTGCTTCGATAGCCATGCTAGATCTTTGGAGGAAGGGATGTCTCAGAGAAAACAAAGTATGAAGACGGGGAATACAAAAATTCGGTGATTGAGTGAATTGATTTGATGAATCAATTAGGGATTTCACTCATTTAATATACTTCAGGAGGGGATTGCAATCAATGGTTATCAACGATTTTCGCCTCTTCATAATCGACCACTGAAAAAAATATACTCGAGTCACACCTTGTAAATCTGTCCCAAAGTGCAAATGTTGGCCAAATTTTGTAATTATGAAGAAGGTGAGCCAAATATTGTGTTTAATTTAATGCTCATTATGGCTATTTCAAAAGTTACCTCTATAGTGAATATCATTTTATTTTGCATTTCCCAAGATTGAATAATGAATTTGAACTTTTACTTCACTTATTTCATCTACCTAGAGCATGTACAGTGGTGGCGATCGTGAGGGCGATGGCGAGGGTGATCTGCGGGTGAGCTGACAGTGGTAGGGCGAAGCCCGTTGGCGCCCTAGCCGGGGAGATCGAGCATACTAAATTTCTCTCTCTCTCTCTCTCTCTCTCTTCCACTGCTACTACCACGTGTCTTTTGTTTTAATTTTTTCTTAGTTGCAGAAATTCAAAAAAATATATAGGAAGAAGGTGACGACGAAGAAGAGGAAAGAAGATGCGAGGGGTGGAAAAGGTAGGATTTTTGTTTAATGTGGACCTTTTTTTATGGGCTCAAAAGTGATTACTATTCTTTTATGGGGTATTTTTTTTATTTTAATTTCTAAAAAATGTAATCTATTGTAATTAGAATAATAAAAATTAAAATGTTATATTTAAATTTTTTCATGCTTGTTATAAATTTAGAATATCATACAACAGTAATAAAATAAGTAGTTTGATTATATCTTTTTATTTCAACAAAATTATGTATAAAACAAAAAAAATTAAAATATAACATTAAATAATTGATCACCAAAGGGCTAAAACTTCACCATTGGAGCTATTTTCACCCTAGGACTAACAATAATTGGAACACCACCAAATACTAATGAAAAATTGATCATCTTAAGACTAAAAATTCTAGCATTATACATGCTCTAAGGTGTATTTCATCATATAGATATCTCGATAAATTAAAAAAAAAAATACAAATATAAGGGCCATTTTTTCTTCTTTCGGTCATACAGGACCGGCCTTGATTTCTTCACATGTAATTGCGTGAATGCTCAAGATTCAATTCTCAAATTTGAGAGGGAGAGAGAGGGAGAGAAGCGAGAAACAGTATTATTATAATGGAAATTAAAGAGACACTTAGCTAAAATTATTTATAAGTACATGAAATTGTTAGGACTGCCGCGCGTCGATCCCTATCTATAGTTAGATTAACCAACACTGAGAGACCCATTGTAGATATGCCAACTACCCATTGATTTTATTACACCAAATTAATTACCACACCAACAACCGTATCTATCTATCTATGTATGTCTATTTATACACTATTGCACAAGTACTCACACGTATTCGTGTATACACCAACAGTTAAAACATACGAGAATGAAATCCACCAACAAAATTAACCATATATGTTTTATATGGTTTGTTCCTATTCTAATTAACACTTTACTGTTTGAGACAATATATATGCATGTTATTAGTCACAATGTTATTTGTTAATTGTTATAATGTATCTAACTATCCATTCTACTAGTCACAATATATATGCATGTTACTAGTCACGGTGTTATTTGTTAATTGTTATAATGTACCTAGCTATCTCATTCTAGTGTAATATATATATATATATATATATATATATATATATATATATATATATCATCATCCACAACAAATAAATAATGTACTCCCTCCGTTCCATTCAACTTGTCTCATTTTGCCATTTTGGGTTTTCCGTTCAACTCGTCCCATTTTCTTTTAAGGAAATAATTAAGAAATCACTTTATTCACTTTATATCACTTCAACACTACTTTATGTCACTTCAGCACCACTTTATATCACTTCAGCACCACTTTATATCACTTTATCAATTAAAAAATATTTTATATCACTTTATTCACTACACTAAACACACCATTTATTATTTAATACTCTTATTCTTAATCTCCGTACCGATCCCAAATGGGACAAGTTGAACGGGACGGAGAGAGTACAATTTAATAATCTCACAGGAGGGTTCGGAGATGAGTAGCAGCCTACAAAAAAAAAAAATCAGTACCAGTATAAATATGCGATGCAATAATAATCCTTGAACAAGGCAGCGCAGCTAGCTAAGCTTATAATTAGAGAAGGTAATAATTAAATTAAATCAAGAGAAAATGGCAGCAGCCAAAATGATTGAAAGTGAGAGCAAGGCAGCAGAGATTTACCATGGAGCAATGATCTGCAGAGAGAAGCTATACGAAATGTTGGACGAATTCTCAGTGCCGAGATGCATGTTGCTGAACGTTGACCAGATCGAGGAGTTGGGCTTCAGCCGCGGCACAGGCTTTTTCTGGTTGAAGCAGAAGTCGAAGACGGAACGAAAGGTCGATAAGGTCGGGACTTCTTACTACGACACACTGCTCACCGGTTTCATCGAGCCACGTCGTCTCTCAAAGATCACCGGAGTGAAGGCCAAGGAGATGTTGCTCACACTTGCAATTGATAAAATTCTTGTCGGAGTCCCATCCACTCAAAAGGTTAAATTTATAAGTGCTGTTGGTATTTCCCGGGTCCACCCCATTGCTGCCTTCGAACCTGTTCACAAAATCAATGGTAATTAAATTTATTTGTGCGATATGTCATCTGTGTTTAATAAAACTTGAAATCGTATTTTTTTTACTTTCCGAATTTGGGCGAACCATTTATCGCTGTAATACTTTTTACGTGGAGCAAAGTGTTTGTTTTCAGGTCTGTAAGTCGCACTGGCCAGATTTCATATTTTTCCAGCTTAATTATGAATAAATGGAAAATCATACTATCAGTCTTTCATTTGTTCGACTACTCATATACTACCTCACTCACACTCTAACTAAGTAAAAATTAAGTTGCTTCGTATGGAAATATTATTTTAATATATTACTATAGCACGATTTTTTTTTTCACATGTTTCGTATTCGTTGACAATTATAATACTAGATCTTAAATTCGATATTTGAGAAATTATGAAATGTGAGTAACGTAGGTAGAATACTGTTTACCTACACAACTCTATAACCCCATGGGGAGCTTCGATCGGCTTCCCTCCCCCAACATAAGTATTGATTTATAACAGTAATTACTCAACGAATTGTCGGAAAATTACGCCACAACCCCATGAATGGTTTTTCCTATACTATTTCTTGTGTCGGCTCTGCATGTAGGGGTTAGCAATGAAAATCGAAAAATGAAACCGACCACCAAATGATGGGTTAACAGAACTGTACTCACCCCATACGGCAACAAAAACAGTTTCTCTAAATTGCAAAGCCCAAGTAAATTAAAAAAAAAAAAAAAAAGGTTAATTGTCTCTGAATCCATAAATTTTAGAGGTAATATATCAAAATATCACTTTTGAACAAAAAAATCTAAAATGTCACACATATATTAAAACACGCCAATTGTCACTTTAATTTTGAAAAAGTCAAAAACACCCTTAACGAGTATACAAGAAGACTATACTTAATATGAATTATACACGAAGACTAACTTTCATGTATGAATCTTCCGGCAAAAATTTCCGGTGAAAATTATTCAAAATTTGTGTCACAGGGTTCACTTAATCTTCGTGTATGATCCATACATGAAAGTTAGTCTTCTTGTATGATACAAATTTTGAATATTTTTTGCTGAAAATCGCACCTCCGTCGCCAAAAAATCCTACAACCACTGGAAGATTCACACACAAAGTTAATCTTCGTGTATAAAAGAAAGAGATAGTAGAAGGGTTTTAAATCTTTAGGGGTAGTTTAGGTATAAGGGCTAGTTGGAGACTTTAATTTCAAAGAAACATAATTCATCTTTTGTTTTCAAAAAAGGTTATTTTGAGTTTTAACTCTAAATTTTATATGAATTCTGGTTCTTCCCATAAACTATAAAGTTAATTAGTTCATAAATACATGAAATTTAAATTTTTTTGAAATTTATCCTAAAACTACTTCCGGCCAAATCGAAACATACATGATGTCAAATTTTCTGAGAATTTGATGGACACAAATCTATTTAAGACATCTTCGTCTAGGTTGACCGTCGGTTGTTAATGTTGCACAAGCGAAATTTGATGCCATGTGACGTGTATTTTGGTATGACTAAAAATTATTTTGACGTAAATTTCAGAAAACTTAAAAAATTACTTTGTAGTACTCCCTCCGTGCCGTTCAATAAGTCACATTTGGAATGAGCACGGAGATTAAGAAGAAGAGAGTTAGATGATAAAGAATATGATTAAGATAGTATTTTATTATTGATGTTAAAGTTAGATGAGTATAATAAAGTAAACAATACTATTCACCTAAGTTTTAGTGTATTAATCTTTGCCAAATAAGGAAATAAAACTTATTGAGTGAGACAACCGAAATGGCAAAATGGAACTTATTGAATAGGACAAAAGGAGTATTAAATAAGGACTGATTTCAAAGTTTATGGCACAAGCCAGAATTCACCTAAAATATTTTATGGAAGTAGATACTATTAAACCCAGTTAAAAACAAAATAAATGGAGACTTGATTAGCTGTTGTGTTTGTACTGGTTGGTGATTTCTATTTGTGCAGAACTGTGTGTATTGAAAGTTTGTAAAAACTGCTCTTTTGTATTAATAAAATCGCTATTTCATCCAAAAAAAAAAAAAAAGAGGAACAAATGGAGACTTTGAATAATAAAGTATAATATAGAATAAAAACAAAATAAATGTTTTTCTTAGGAAAAATTAAATAAATGTTGATAAGTTCATGTTTTTTTTGTTTTTTTTTTTTTTTTTTTGTTTATATATATGCAACAAACAGAAAGCACCATCCGCCCAGTTAAGTCAACTACCAACCAAAATCATTATCATCACAATGAATTCCGTCCCAATTACACCTGGCACATTCCCTGTAATACCCCCGCCGAATTAGAATACGGTGCCCCGGAAGAAGGGCATATCCGTAACTTGAGTCACACGCGTTTCCCCTATAAGAAAAACCCAGCTTCCCCAATATGCTCTCATTCAATTTCAACCTCTTTTCAGAACCCCAAACGCAACCGCCCGCCGCAATGTCGTCGCAGCAAATCGAGTCCCACCGCGAGAACGCCGAGATATACACCGGCGACGCGGCGTGCAAGCAGAAGTCGAAGGAGCTGCTGGAGAAGATCAACATGCCGGAGGGCCTGCTGCCGCTGGACGACATCGTTGAGGTCGGTCACAACGCGGAGACCGGGTTCGTGTGGCTGAAGCAGAAGAAGAGCAAGACGCATTACTTCCGCGGCATCGGCCGCAGCGTCTGGTACGACACCGAGGTCACGGCGTTCGTCTCCGACCGTCGCATGAAGCGCCTCACTGGTGTCAAGAGCAAGGAGATCCTCATCTGGATCACTATTTGTGATATTTCCATCAAGGATCCCGAATCTGGCAAAATTACGTTCGGCACCCCTACCGGAATCTCCAAGTCTTTTCCGGTGTCGGCGTTCGAGGAGGAGAAGAAGGAGAGCAATTGATAGGTTAGGGTTGGGAATGTAAAGCTCGTTCAATAAATCTGGTTTGACTGTTGTTCCACTGGTTGCTTAATATGTAAGCCAACTTAAACGGCCTTCTTAATTAAATCCTATAAATATGTTTAATATACTGTGTAGAATGTGTTACTGGTAAAATTTATTCATCATTCATTGTCTCCATCTTATGTTTAATATACTGTGTAGAATGTATTACTGGTAAAATTTATTCATCATTCATTGTGTCCATCTGATTGTTTTTCAGATTCAAGAATCAATTTGAATTAATCTAATTAAATTCTAACTTTCGAGAATTTTTAATACGATTTAAAAGATATCAACTCATAGTTCAGCAGATATGCATCCATTATACGCAATTAAAATGCATATTTATGGCAAGTTACTAACTTTGATCTGATTTGCACGTATCCCATTGATCGAAGTGACCCGTCCACTTATTATAATGTTTATATTTCAGATTTATGACGATTTATTTCATTTGGCCAAATAAAGGAACTTGCTTAATAAAATTATTACACTACGATTTCTGTTGATTCTTGACCACAATAACTATGAGAAGAATGTGCTGTACATCCGTAATGAATTATACAGTACTGGTTATTGATTATGCCAATCCTTGTCGCAATAATTATAAAGATAACACATATTTGTAATTATTTAAAGCGATCTTGCATAAGTCGATTTCATGATGAGATGATGAATTACAAATATACTATTACTGAATATAAATTTGAATTTAAACCTTTGATCGGCTTGTATAATTTCCTTTTTGAGTTCTTGATAATGATTTGTCAAGAAATGTGGTAATTTCGGTGTCAACACAACACTTTGCAAGTACTATGTCATACTACAGAACGCTTACTTTATTTTAAATCCTCATTACTAAAGCTAATGAACTCTAAATAACCCTAGTTAACATTTGATTAAAAAGAAAATTTTAAATTATTAAAAAAGGGAAACGACGCCGTTCTGGCCCACAGAAAATGATCATAATTGCCGATACAGGCAGAGTTTCATAGTTTAGTTATGTCCTCCTACGTGTGTGTTTTTGAAATGCATGCGCTTTCAAAGTTCCAACCAACAAACTGAGGAAGGTAGATCACCCGTATATAGTGGGACCACATTTAAGTTCTCATTTGGACCACATTTGTATTCAATCTGATCCTAACTTTTTCTGCTTAAAAAAAAACTTATTTTCATCTCAGGAAATTCCAAATGCTTAAAAGGGAGGCGAGCAATCAAGACAACTTAGCCCCTAAATTATGTCATGGTAATAATACTACCTCCAGTCATGAAATAAGTTCTTATGAAGGAATGACACAAGAATTAAGGAAAAGATTCTTGTAATTGAAGAAAAAATAAGGTTAAAGGATAATATTTTATTGTGTGGGTATGACAAAAATAAGTAAGAAGTTATTTGGATATAGTCCCTCTCTCCCGTTCATAATGGAACATTTTCCTTTCGGTTGTCTTATTCATAATGTAACATTTCCTTCTATGGAAATAATTAGAAAATCACTTTATTCACTTTAAAACCATTTTATGTCACATGAAAAACATTTTATATCACTTTCTTTATTTTAAAAATACTTTATACTCCCTCCGACACATTGATATTGTCATGTTACTTATGGGTGAGCATTTGGATTACGGATTAAATTTTTGCTCAATGCAATCCAAATCCAAATTCGAATTTCTGAATAAAAAATAGATCCGATCAAATCTGAAATCCTAACAAATCCGAACCGAAATAATTCGAAATCTGAACATTAAATTCAATCCGATCCGAAAATCCGAAATTCGAAAGAAAAAAGATTTAGCAATTCAAAAATTCAAAATATATTAAATTTAAAATAATTAATAATAAATTGAACAAACATATTAAATTATTAATAATTCATATTAAAGAAATTTAATAATAAATTGAATAGATATATTAAATTATTAATTATATTAATAAAAATAATAATATATTATAGATATAATTTGGATTTTGGATTTGTTACTATTCAGCACGGAAATTAAAAAAAAGGGTAAAAAGATAAAAGTGGGTAGGCCCCATCACTTTGGAGGATTTTGAAGTAAAATTTTCCTTATTAATAAAAAAACAATATGAGCGAGGAGAGGGTTGGAGGGAGTATCACTTTATTCACCACACTAAATACCACTTTAATTTTTAATATTCTTCTTCTTAATACCCGTACCAAAAAGAAATGTTACATTATGAACGGGCCGGAAGGAGTAATTGAAATAGCCTTCAGCATACAAAACAAAAGAAAAGTGTACAGAATAAAACACCTTTTCTGATTTTAATGTTCAGCCACCCTAAATTCTTAGGGCAAGTAAAACACTCATTTTCCAAAGCCTAACTTAAAAGTTTGGCAAGCCTAATTTATTTTAATAAAGTACTATACAATTTTCTATCTAATTTACTGTATTAGCTAAACGAATATCATGTGATCACCAATGCATCAACAGTAGGTCACATGTTTCTTTCTCTGATGAAGTCTCCCATCAATTTTGAACTTACAATATTACTGAAGCTGATGCGTGTCAATTTCCAATTCTCAATCCCAAATGTGAAATTTTAGGGCAAATAATAGGTTTACTGAGCACAGAATTTATCAATTATGTAGCTTGGAAGTAAGATCTAGGCGTTGCAAACAAAAAGTAGCCCACAAAAATTTTAATGCTAATTAATTATGCCTGCATGCAATGATCTATAAGTGATATTGAGAAAATTGGGGCACAAAATTTGAGAAGGTCCCAAGAAAATGGAAAAGTCTTCAATAATTGAAACTCAAAGCAAAGGAGCTGAGATTTACCAGGGAGAAGCATGCAGAGAGAAACTTGAGAAGCTCTTGGAGGAATTCTCAGTGCCGAAAGGCGTGTTTCGTTTGGGTCAAGTTGTGGAGGTTGGTCTCAACCGGTCCACCGGGTTTTTCTGGTTGAGGCAGAAGGAGAAAACGCAACACTACTTCCCAAGCCTAGGGAGTCTGTTTTATGACGAAAAAATCACATCTTTCATTGAACCATCTCACATGAAAGATATCACAGGACTCACAGCGAAACAGCTATTCATCACAGCTTCGGTCAGTGATATGCATGTTGGGGTCACCTCCAGCGACAAGATTAAATTTACCTCATCTCTTGGTTTGTCACGTGATCAGCCACTCTCTGCCTTTGAACCTGAAGATGAAAACAAGAGCAGCTGATTGAAATAGAGTTGATCCATTCAGAGAACACATATAATAAATTGCTTCATGTTTTTCAACTTCTTGCTACTAATTTCTCTATTCTATGTGGAATAAGAAAAACTAGTAAAAACTTCCAATCATTTTGGAGTGAATGATTCAATTGTTGTACTAGAACACATATCAAACACGATGTTATAGCACCCAAACAATTGAATAGTTACTATCTTAATTACAAGTGAATTCATCATAAATCAAAACAAAGTTGAAATAGATTTTCATCATAATGAACTTCACATGAATAATCATCCTTCTGCTGCCCATAATATCTCAGTTCAAAAGTTGGACAATGAAAGAAAGAAACTAAGAAACCAACCTAAAACCAACACAGTGCTTAAACAACATACTGAACAGAAAAACTATATAACTCATTAGATATGAAGACATTTTTAGAATCTAACCAGGAAACTGAGTCATTCTTCGGAGGCTATTCTCTGAAACCACAATAGGAAGAGCAAACACTTCCTCTTTCTAAAGAACAATCCAATCCAAACACAAACAGCTCAGAGCCATATCTTCAGGAGACACTCAAGTTAAGAACATCTTTGCTGTTTGAGATACCTACTATGATTTATCTTCTGCCTCCTTATCATTTCTAAACCGGTCGCTCGAACACCCGAGGACTTTGTAGTCCCACACAATCTCAGAGACCTTGTCTTGAGGCAAACATAAACCTTGTTGTTTAACTGACTTATTGAGTTCACAGAAAAATTTAGCATCTTGTAATCTGATATACTCCCGCAACAACTTCTCGTGATCAGGGACCCAATTCCTAGGGAAAGGAGTATAATCACAAGATGGGATCAAGGACATGTGAGAAAATTGAACACCTTCAATGGCATCAACAAGTCCCATCCTCAAAAGGTCAGAATACTCAGGGGCAGAATTGTTAGTACTTTCCCTCAATGGACGGCTAAGGTCGCGTGCAGCAATCTTATACACCTTAGCACGAGACTTTAAGCGGTACCTAGCAGCATATAACTTTGCCAGAGAGCTCCGGATGACATACGCACAAAACCCTATGATTTTCTTCCTGTTATCTGCATATCTGTACCAATCAGCCATGGTTTCCAGCAACTTATTCATTTGAGCATTGGTGTGTGCTTGACCCGAATACAGCATAGGCGTGCAAGGCAGTGGCTCAGGGTCTTTATCACCCTTCACAAATGCAAGCCGCCTAAACTGTCGAATGCACTGTTGCAAGCTAGCTGTTACTGAAAGCAAAGTCCCCACACCTTTCTCATTCACAATGTTGCCACCACTGGAAGTGTAACGAAGAGTGGGATGTATAACTCTACGGCATATAATGTGATCCAGAAACTGAATTCCTCTGCTTATATGCTCGATTTCCACTTTTGAATTGTCCAACCTGATCCCAAATGTTCTATCACAAAACTCTATTATTTCCTTCCTTACCCTCACCGCATCCTCTCTAGGACCCCTTATACCAACTAGAAAATGTCCTCCATATCTAATGTAATCCATTTTCCGAGTCTTGTTCCTGCCACTCAAGGGCACAAACTCCGGCCAAGAAGGGTTATGACAACCATCATTTATCGAATACTTCCATATTGAATCCAACTCCGAGGGCATAAAAAACTCTACTATCTTATTTTCCATCATATAATCTAGTTCATTCAGACAAACATTCATCAGTAGAGGACTCAAGATTCCACAACAACCATAATCAGGCACCTCCGCAGCCTCCTCAGGAGAGAAATCATAAAACGTTCTCAACCAAAAAGGGTCGGGCTTCGGCTCATTCTCATTCAATATTCTCTTCTTTGTCTGCCCCTTCTTTCGTTTCTTCCTACTCACCTTCTTGCCCTCATCTTCCAAGCGCGGGTAATTCTTTCCTACCTCTTTCAACCCTGATTTAATCAAGCTCAAAACTTTCTTGTCTTTCACAGATTCTCCAACACATCCCAATACAACATTCAAATCGACATTATCGAAAATCTGACTTAAATCGCCTCTTATAAACCACAAGTAGCCAGCAAAGTTACTCCTGATTGTTCTAATAACAGTATGAGGATTCCTACCCGGTCGAAAAGCGTGCGATTTCGCAGAAAATCGCGCCTCAAAAACAGGTTCGAGAATCATCAACAGAACCTCCTGAACTACCCGGTCCTGAAACAGCGGATCGCCGGAGCTCAATATGGATTCAAGCTTCCGCCTCGAGAGCAATGGCGTGATGGGCTTCTCCTTGGGGCTGCGTAGGATTTGGTCGAGCTTCGAATTCCATCGGAAATGGCTGCGAACAACGGCGTCTCGGAGGGAGACGAGGCTGGAGAGAGTGTGAGAGGGAATGGCGTTTTTGGGGGGGAAAGTGCCGGTGGCGTGAGCGCAGGTGCGCTGATAGGCGAGGACCCAGAGGTCCAGTTTTGAGAGGAAACCGGTAAGACTTTGGAAGGGTTTTTGGCTTTGGGAGAAGGATTTAACCCAGAGGTCAGAGAGAACTTGGATTGGGTTTTCTTTGAGTAGGGCGTACGGATCCTGCTTCGGCGTTGGGGACTGTGGGCGGCGCTTTGGGTGGTAGGATAAATGGCGGGCGGCGGAGGGGAAAGCGTTGACGAGGTGTTTGATTTTTGGTCTCAGTGACATTTTTCAGGTCACTGCTGTTGTCGGCTTCAATTAACGTTTTTTATTTATTCTGAATGATATTCTCAGTGTCGCGCGCCTTATATGTAAGGCCTTTAGCAGCGACGAGCTTGGCGAGCTCGCTCGCTTGCTTTTTTGGTGGGCCTATGATACGCCAAATGAAGTGCAGTGTAATGTCCCATAAATTTCTTACGTTCTTAAAATTTTAAAGTTAATTAAATAAATGGTTTTGCACGCCTAAGTGCTAGTTACTATTGAAACTTTACACCTAATGCATTCACTATTCACACTTTACACCTCATGTATCTTACAACCTAAGTTATCATTTTAATCCATCTCCTTCCCTCCCAAACCCTCACAAATCGGCAGCACCTCCCCATTCAATCTCCTTCTTCATTTCTTTCATACTCCATTGAAGAGAAGCTCCAAGAACAAGAAGAAAATCACAAGTCTACATCCCTCCATTCAAACTTCATACTTTCTTCATTAATTCTCAAGGTATTCACCTCCTCTTAACTTCTATCCATCCATCCTTCTCTTCTTTTCTTTTTCTTTTCTTGATCGAAAATTAGAGTCTTGAAATGGTTGAATTGATCTTGGATTAATGAATTTAGATGTATTAGATAGGATAATTAGGGATTAAAATTGAACAAAAATAAGAACCCTAATCTCTACTTGAATACCGAAAATTTTAGGGTTATAGTAGAATTTTGGGATTTCTTCAATTGATGATGGATTCATGCTTAATAGATGCTTAATTGGTGATTAGAACGAAGAGGAATCGAAAGCCCTATGTTTTTGTGAAATTCAATTAGGGTTTGAGTGATGAATTTGGGGGTTTATGCATGATAGTTTGTATTTGGTTTGCAATTGATTAATAGATGTTATAATAGGTTGATTAGTGAATAAATGGTGATAATTGGAAAACCGAAATTATATAGTAGAATTAGGGGTTTTCATGTGTTGATGTTAATTGATGAATTGTTGTGAATTGATAATAGGAATTTAATTAGATTTTTCTAAAATTATTTGTCGTAACGTAAGAGACGAAGATCATGTTATAAGTTGAAATATAATGATGTTATGAAATGTTTGCATGCATAGAAGTGATTCTCGTTAGATGTAGATTGACGTCGTAAAATTTGAACGGAATCCGACAACTTTGAAAAACGCGTAAGAGACGAACATTTAATCGTAACTAATAACCGAGAAGTCGAATGAGAATTCTAATTTGATATTATTGTCTATGATGGACTTGAGAACAACTTTCTAGTTGATGTCATAAGCTTTCGAGTTATTATAATATGAGCTATAGTTATAGTCGAGAACTAGAACGCGAATTGCATAAATTGTTGGTTTAGTAATTGTTAGTTGAAATCCGACGTTTAGAACGTCGTGCTTTTGAGCGAGTTTTGAGAAGGAGTTTGTCACGTACGGAAGTACGTGATGACTGCCTTAAGGGCCCAGTTTCCAAAGAAATTGAATTCGAGAACTTAGAACGAACCTAAGACGTTATACGTCGAACCTATCGAGCAATTAGGGTTTTCGCGGCAGTTTTGCGACCCTCGCCGGAAACTGTAATAACTTTTAGCTCGTTTATCGGATTTGCGATCCGTAAATTGGAGCGTAAACTAGACATCCCAATCTTTCCAGTGGTATAGAGATCATCCCCTGTTTCCAAATCCTCTGTTCTAGACAGCCTCCAGAGTTACTGGATTGCGCAGTGAAATTTCAGTTTCTTGTTTTCTAAGTTGTTTAGTTCACAACTTAGTTTCTTTCGATCGTTTAAGTCGTATTATCTAACGAATATCTCCCTATTGACCCTAGAGTCAAGTACAGGACCTTGAGTGATGAAAACCAATCGAGATCTTATCTCTTATTCGTTCAAGTAAAGAAGTAGTTAAGTGAGAATTTCATAAGTCGTGAAATGAACTAAAACGTAAATCGCCTAAGTTGATTCTTTCCAACTTAGCTCCTTATAATCTTTAAAGTCGTATTAAGTTACCAACTACCCTCTCTACTGACCCGAGAGTCGAGTATGAGACCTTCCGAGTTCTAACGAGATTTGAACGAGTCTCGTTCCCGTTTAAGTAAAACGAATCTAGTAAGCGTGCAAATGCCTAAAGAATGAAACAACTAAAACTTATTTCGATTCTCTTTGATCGATTATCTTTTACGACCCGTGTTAAAGTATTATTATTTTACGATGAAGGAGGAAGCCAGCAGTAGAGACAGGACGGAAGATCCGAAGTTGGAAGCTAGTGTTTTAAGTTCTGTAAATCGAGGTGGGCTTTTATATACAAATAAAACGAGCAATACTCGGAAAATCTTTCTTTATTGCTTTGATATCTGTGTTTTCAAAGTGATATTATGGCATGAACTGTTTTATGTTTTATGTGAGTTCTCTTGTACCTATCTGAGTCAACATTCGTGTTTTCCAGATTTAGAGTTAATCTATCTAGATTAACTAACGATCGGCTCTGAGTTAGCTGCTAAGTGCTTTCCAGAGTTAGTGCACTTTGTAACCTGTGGTGTATGTGATATCCTGTTGAGGGGTACCAGCCACGGTGAATTAGAATTGGTCAAGATTGAACATAGCATACCAGAAAATGCTCGGCCGAGTAAATTGTGAAAATAAGTCAGAAAATGTTTAGTAGACACGAATTCTTTCAATAAAACTCCGATGTGCTACGATTATGAAATGCCATATTTATCTATACTTATGATTATGATTTCGGCATCGTGCCCACTAAGTACGTTTGTACTTAGCCCTGCATTGTTTTCTAAATGTGCAGGTTGAAGCGACGGTGAGCGGCGACGGTTGATGTTGAGTTAAAGGATAGGATGCTTAGTTAGAACCCTTCCGCTGCAAAACTCTGAATATCTTTTGAAATGTACTTTTTGAACAATACACTGTAGTTTAAGTCTGTAAATATGAACTTAGTATCTTCTGTGTACTATTGTCGAGTAATCACTTGTGGTTAACTCTTTCTTATTTATATTTAAGTCTTGTTCATGGTTTATCGATGCCTCTCATATATGTTTAGTCAGTTAGCCCCCTTCTTCCCCGCTTCTTTAATCCAACCCCAGTCGCACCCCGGCTTCTGCCGTCCCTCGGGATTTGAGGCTGTGACATGCAGTGACGAATTCGCTGAGCTCGTCATTTAATCTTTTTTTTATTCGAATAAAATGAAATAAAAGAAAATTCGTTTCATTCCGCTTAAAATTAGAATAGGACATTAAACTACATTAATAAAATTAAAATACTACATTAAACAAGAGCTTAAAATAAAAAAAATTACGCATCATCAACGGGCCACTCATATTTTATTTTAAGATCCCTGACCCATCGATCGTGGAACTCCTTCTGGGCCGGAGCCATACTGACAGTGCTCCTCGTGATGATATGATAGTCTTGTTGCCTCGTAAATTCTTCCATTTGCTGCGACATTCTCGTGGTCGCTTGAACAAATTCCTTTCGTATACTTCCCGATGCCGAACAACCAATTAGAGTTGAAATTGGCGTTTGGATCCTTTTTTTTTAACGGAGAAGGTGATCGCCGGAGGGCATGGCCGGAGAAGGTGACCGCCGGTTTGGGGAGCAAATTTGAGAGAAAAGAATGTGGAGAAGAGAGAATAGAGAGTGTAGTGTGTGATTTGTGGATGGGGAGGGAATATATATAGTGTGGTAATTGGAATTAAAAAAATAAAAATTGAATGGTGACCGTTGGCGATCGCAACGGCTATGCTGGCGACTCACCAGCGGCCACCACGTGTTCTCGAGCGTGGGAGAGTGCAGGCTCGCTCTACTGAGCTTGACCGCGCGAGTGCGACGCTCGGCAGTGATGGGCGAGCTCGGCTAATGCGCTCGCTGGGGCAGCGCGCGAGCCGCTCGCGCACAGCCTAAATGTGAAGAATAAAATGAAATAATTACTTAAGCTTAACTCGTTTCGTTAAACCTCAAATTCTAGTCGTATGTTAGAGCATCCACTACAATAGTTTAGTAAGACCCAGGTTGAAGCGTCGGGAAGCGTGATTTTAATGATTGATGATGTTGAGTAAAACCTAGGTTAATTTTTCCACTATGGTGGTGTTGGCTGTTGAGTAAGACCTAAGTTGAAGCGCCGAAAAACGTGATTTTAATGATTGAATAGATTTTATTTTGTTGTTATTTTTTTTTAGGGATAATAGTTTATAAAACCCAAACCTTTTTTCAAATTCGGGAATTGTACACGAGCTTTTTTTCGCACAGATAACCTAACCGGTCATTTTCTTCTGATTTTGCACCTCCGATTGATTTCCATCAATTTGAATCTGACGTGGAGACCGAAAATGACATGTTGGACACCGGAATAAGTAATATGACATCGTTTTATAAAATTATAATTTAAAATAAAAATAAAAATAACACATCATAATCCACCTCATCTTTATCAATAAAAAAATTAAAAAAATTAAGAAATACTCTCTCACATATCTCTCTCTCTCTCTCTCTCTCTCTCTCTCTCTCTCGTTCTCCTTCTTCCTCGCATTTTCTGCATCCACCGCCTCTCTCCCACTCTATTTCCGACCTCCACCACCACCAACACCATGCATATCTCCGCCACCGACACCTCCTCCCTCCGCCGCTGGCTCAACATCATCCTCCCCGACGCGGTCTACAACCTCGCTGCCCAGTCCCACGTCGCCATCTCCTTCGAGATCCCAGCTACACCGCCGACGTCGTCGCGACCGGTGCCCTCCGCCTCCTCGAGGTCGTCCGCTCCCACATCACCGCCTCCGGCCGCTCCCACATCCTTTACTACCTGGCCGGCTCCTCCGAGATGTTCGGATCCACGCCGCCGCCGCAGTCGGAGACCACCCCCTTCCACCCGCGCTCCCCCTACGTCGCCGCCAAGTGTGCTGTCCATTGGTACACCATCAACTACCACCGCAGCGAGAACTTCGTCACTCGGCTGATCCCTCCTTCTCAACTCACTGCATCTCAACCCAAGTTTCGCCATCGCCATCGCATCCTCCACCGGCCACTCCCCGTCTCTCTCATAAAGTATCTCCCCAAACCTCCCAGCTCCGATCGCCGTCTCCACTAGATGGGTCAGCCCCATTGGCGGTCTGCCCGTCACGATCTTTAGCAACCCGATCGATGTAGCATAAGGTTCCAGCCCCAACGAGTACACGTCTGGTGGAGGAAATTGACCCCTTGGCCTTCTTGGGAGGAGGCAGCAGCGGCGGAAAAAGGCAAGGGTTTTGAGGCAGAAATAAAGAAATGGGAGAGGAAAAGAGAGAAGGAGAACATGAGAGGAAGGGAGAGAGAAGGATTTTTTTATTTTTTTTTAAATTGTTTATAAAATGAGTTTAAGTATGATGTGTTTATTTTTTATTTTTTTAAATTAAAGTTACCAAAACGACGTCGTTTTGTATATTCCGATTTCCAACGTGTCATTTCCGGTCTCCATGTAGGATTTAATTTGGGCAAAATTGGTGATCGGGAGCAAAATCAGAAGAAAAAAAACGGCAGGTTAGGTTTGTTGTGCGGAAAAAAAAACTCGTGTACAATTTCCGAATTCGTGAAAAGGTTTGGATTTTACAAACAATTATCCCTTTTTTTATTTGTAATAAATATTATTAAAAATTACTTAATTAAATTCAAAAATTAATAAATTTAAAAATACATTAAAAACTAAAACATACATTAATTAATAAATAAAATACAATAATTAAAAATTGCAGAATTACAATAATTAAGAAAAAAAAATTAAGACAACTACTCCCACTGGAATTCTTTTGCAAGTTTGCGGACGATTCGGTCGTGCGCCTCCTTTTGAGTGGGAGTAAACTTCGACGTATTTGTAATATAAACACCGTACGCCCACTGCTCCCTCGCTGAAGTAGCGTCCGATGCGAAGTTCTCGTTGAGTGTTGTCAACTCTCTTGCCACCGCCTCCCTTATCGCCGCTTTGCCCTTCCTCCCCTTCTTCACAGCTTTCACTCCTTCGGGGCGAACTTGCAGAGTGTTTGCATCGCTCGCGGATGTGGTGGATGCAGTGCCGCTAGCTGACGAAGTATACTCGCCGGCTTTGTTTATCCGCATCTGCTTTGGAGCTGTTGGCTTCTTTGGGTTGGTGAAACTCGGGATATGCTTCAAGAGCTCCCACGCAGCCCTATACATGAACTCTTTCCCATGCTTGGCGGTGTACACATCTTGGGTCCTTGTGCACAGATCGAGGTCGTTCCGCCCGCTTTCGAGCTTCTCTTCTTCTTGGATGTAGATGTCGGTGAAGTTTTGGATCTGTTTCTTGGCGCGGCCCTATGCGCTCCTCATCGCATCATTTTCTCTTGGGAAGGCGGGAGCTATGAACTGGTTGAAGCGGTTCATTATTTTCTCCCAGAATCATTTGAGGTTTGGTAGTTGTTGTTGACCGCGTCCAGCCCGAAATCAATGTAGCACCGTGCGAGGAATTCAATTTCAACGCAATACTGCGAGAACCACGAATTGAACTGCTCGTCAGCCATTTTTTTTGCACGAAATAAGATTTAAAGATTGAAGCGGTGTGTGGAGAATGAATGGATGAAGAAGGGAATTTGTGTGGAGAATGAATGGATGATGAAGGGGTATATATAGTGAAAAATGAAGGGTAGCCATTGTATATAGCCGTTGTTGATGAATTGTATATAGCCGTTGCTGCTATTTTAATTTTTTTTTAATCAGAAAAAAAAATGCATCGGACTTATGGCGTGTCCCCATGTTGCTACGTCGTCGAGGTCGAAGGCTGCTTTGACACATGCCTCGACCTAGGCTGGGTCGAACACACCACAACGCCATCGACACAAGGTGTGTCGAGTGAGGCGGCGTCGAGTGGCGCTCGATACCGCGATCGACGCTGCCGGTCGACCACCGCTATGCTCTTAGTGTAGTGATGGCGAGGTTAACATGTGGACCAACGCAAAAACTTCCATGCACTAGTGCATAGAGTGAGACGGGTTGGGTTTGATTAGAGATGACAATGGATTCCAGATCTGGTCCGGATTCGGTGTTCCAGATCCATTTTTTAGGATATGGACATCAAAAATTTGGATGCGATGAATCTGGGTCGGATCTAGACAAAGTGTTGAAAAAATGAATTTTGATCTGAATTTAAATTTTTAGACCCAGATCTAGTCCAGATCCGTTTTAGGACCCGATCTATAATATATGTTTAAATATAATTTTTTTTCATTTGAATATAATATATAATACATATTTTAGTTTTCTTTGTAAGTCTTATTTAATTTATATTCTCATTCTAAGATTAATTATGAAGAATGAAGACTTGAAGTCTTATTTTTTATTATTGTAATGATGTATATTGTTTAATGACTTAGTTTTGAACTTTAAAATTATTGAAGAAGTTTATATATAGTGTGTCATTCTTAATAGTTTGCATTAAAAATAAGTAAAAATACTATGGATCTGGATCTAGACCCAAAATCCGTGAATCTTATGGATCTGGATCCAAACATTCAAAAATAAGATCTGGATCTGGACTCAACAAAACTCGGTCCAGATCTGGCTCATTGCCATCCCTAGGTTTGACCCGCGCACAAAAATTTTAAAGAAAAAACGGCATTGTTTACCGTTATAAATGCATGCGCTCGAAATGATTTGAAAGTAAAGGTGCTAGCTCACTTGGTTGGCTAGTGCGCCTACAACTTCACTCTCTTCCCTAGATCCGGGTTCAATTCTCAACAGGTGCGCATCACAAAAAAAAATTTCCCTTGTTTTCATTTTTCTATTCTTAATTTTTACAGTTTTTTCTTAGTTCATTTTTCAGTTTTTTTTTTCTTACATTTTCAATTATTCATTTTGTTTTAGTTTTCCATTTTAATTCATTTTCTAATTTTAATATTCTTTTCCAGGTTTTTTCATATTTTAAATATTTTTAGTTTCTCTTCTTTTTTTTTCATTTTTTAGTTTTTTTTCTTTTTCATAATTTTAACATTTAACATTTCTTTCATTTATTTGTTTTTTTCTTTTACATATTTCATTTTTTTCTTTCTCCATTCTTATTGTTTCATATCCCTTTTCAATTTTCTTTACACTTTTTTTTAGTTTTCCATTTTACTTGTTTTCAAGTTTTTTCTTTTTTTTTTTTAAGTTTTCCTTTTTATTTTTTTATTTTAGTTTTCCATTTTACTTGTTTTCAAGTTTATTCCTTTTTTTAGTTTTCTTTTTTTTTAATTTCCTTTTTTCTTTCAAATTATTTTAGAATTTTCTCTTGAATTAATTATTTTTGTTCACGGGAACTTGTACTTTTAGTTATTTGGTTGATTTATGTAATCAACATAATAAAATATATAAATAATTCAAGTAATTATTGTCATAAAAAAAGTTATTTGGTCAAGTACTTATTGTCATAAGAAAAAATAATCATTGATAGAAAAAAAAGTAATGTTTCAAAAATATTACTTTCCTTCATGACAATGTTTACTTTTGTTCACGAGAACGTATACTTTAGTTATTTAGCCAAGTAATTATTGTCGCGATGAAAAGTAATCATTGATATGAAGAAAACTAATGTTTCAAAAAATTTACTTTTATTAACGACAATGTTTACTTTTATTCACGAGAAATTATTATTTTAGTTAATTATTTAGTTAAGTAATTATTTTCGTGATTAAAAATAATTATTTATATGAAGAACGATAATGTTTGACAATCATTACTTTTCTTAATGACAAATGTTTACTTTTATTTACGACAATTTGTAATTTTTAGTTTGTAGTCAAGTAATTATTGTTATGATGAAAAGTAATCATTGATATGAAGTAAAGTAATGTTTCAAAAATATTACTTTTCTTAACGATAATATTTACTTTTATTCACGACAAATTGTATTTTTAGTTATTTGGTTAAGTAATTATTTTTCGTGAAGAAAAGTAATTATTGAATGAAGAAAGGTAATGTTTCAAAAATAATATTTTAGTTCATGACGATTGTTAATTTTGTTTACGACAACTTGCACATTTAGTTATTTACATGTTTTTTTTACCGACGCACAAAGAAAATATTTTGTTGCGAATGAACAAAATAATTATTGTCGTGATGAAAAGTAATTATTGACATGAACAAACATAATGTTTCAAAAACATGTCTTTTCTTCACGACAATATTTATTTTTGTTCACGACAACTTGTGCTTTTATTTGGTCAAATAATTATTTTAGTAATGAAAAAAAATTATTGATTTAAAGAAAAGTAATGTTTCAAACTTCTTTCTTTTCTTCACAATAAATATTATTTTTTATTTAAGAGAAAGTATTATTTCGTTAAATAATTATTAATATAAAATTAAAATTTAAGGGATTAAAAAAAACAGGTCATTAATAAAAAAATTGAAAACAAAAAAAAGGAAAACAAAATGTAAAGTGCAAATAATAAAAAGAAGGAAAGAAAATAAATGCAAAAAAGTTCTTTCCACAAAAAGTAAAAACAATACACTAAATAAATCGAGAAACGAAAGCATTCCGAAGGAGAAGTCGATATAGGACACAGTCCTCATGAGGGGGGGGGGGGGGGCAGTGGCGGAACCACGTTTAAGAGTGGTGGGGCAATTGCCCCCCTCAATTTTGTAGAATTACCCTCTAATGATACTTATTTATGCATAATATTTATAAAATTAAAGAATTTTGCCCCACCAAAAAATTATAAAGAGAGGGGCAAATGAAAAAAGGATAATAAGTGATTTATTTCCTTAATTTCTGCATTTTCAAACTTCATATTTTTCGTTATTATAGAAAAATAAACTTGCTCATTTTTTTGATTCTTTCAAGACAATCTACGTTTCTCTCTTGTTCGCCTATTATACTCTATTCACTAATTTAGTGCAATTTTTTTTTACTATCTATTTACTTCTATTAATTTGTGTCATAATTTCATTTATAACAAAATATTATTTTCTACTCAAACTAAAATTATAATTTTTAGGCTGATAGGAATGGATAACTTTTGTACCGAATAAATATCAGTTTGTATCTATTGTTTCTAGTTTCTACAATATTATTATGTGTACATTTAAAAAAAAAAATATAATTGATATTGTACTAAACAGACTAGTATAGAAGGATTTTGAGACGGAAATTATTTTGTCTCTAATTTTAGACGGATTAACGATGAACTTTGGGCGGTGAAAATAACGATGAAAATAGCGACGGAATAATGATGATTATCATCTCATGTAGTTATAATCAACGACGTGTGATGAGACAAATCAAATAGAAAATCGAACACCGATAATCATCTCATGTAATTATAAATTCTAAAAAGTTATTGTAATTTTAACGATATTATATTATTTATATTTATATAAATTAGTTTTAATATTCTTAATAATTTGCCCCCCCCCCCCCCAACACCCGGGGGCCTAGCTCCGCCACTGGGGGGGGGGGGTACTGTTAATGGAAAAAAGGAAAAAAAGGAAGAAAAAAAAGAATGAAACAAAATGAAGGAAACGTTAGTGGAAAAAAGAAAAAAAGAAAGCAAAATAGAAGGAGGAAATATTAAGGTAGTGATTGATACGATGGAATGGAGGGTGGAATGGAATGATTATTCCCACTTCTATTTCATCTCTTTGTTTGGTATGTTATACGAAGAGGAATCGTCGTTCCATCCGGAATGGTCATTCCATTCCTCAAGGGTTTAGCCATTCCTTAGTCAAACATGGTATTAGTTATTCCTAATATTTCTATTTTTATATTTTGACTATTTTACTCTCATATATTTTACAATTTTTTCAATTTTATACCAAAAAATCAAGGAATTATTCCATCAATTCTAACTTATATACACACACTGCACACACACACATACACACACTGCACACATATACAAACACTTCATATACACACACACACTGCACACCTATACATACACTGCACACTCATACACATATACACTTCATACACACACACACACTGCACACACACACACACATACACACACATATATATATACACACACTGCACACATTTACACTCACTACACACACACACACACACACTACACACACATTGCACACACACACACACTACACACATATATATACACACTGCATACACACATGTAAACACACAATGCGTGTGCGCGCACGCACACACTACATATACATACACTGCACAAACACATTCACACACTACACATATACAAGCATATACACACACAACACAAAGACACACATATATATACATACAATGCATAAAAAAATATCGATTTCATTCCTTTACTTATTTTTTATGCATATCAAGCATAGGAATCAACTTACCTATTCCATTCCATTCCTATAGCTCAATTCCATTTTTTGCCTCATTCCATCATACCAATCACTTAGTGAAATGAAATTGTATCAAAGGAGATTCGAACACAGCTCCCTCAAACGAGATAAGTTTAAGGCGGCCCTCAACCAGTAGGTTGTGGCCGATAATTATTATTTTACTGAAAATAATAATATATTAGGAGTAGCGCTATTAAAAAAACTTGTGTGCGTTGGTGCACTCAATGAGACGAGTTGACCTGGAAAAACCCGACCCACGCGTGGCGCGTGAGATGCACGCACGCGCCACGCGTGGGTCGTGTTTTTCCGGGTCAACCCGTTTCATTGAGTGCACCAATGCACACAAGTCCGCCCCCCAAACCAAAGGTTATGAGTTTCAATCCTCCGTCATGCGGTATTTAAATTTTCTTATAATTTGTTAAAAAAAAAACCTCAAATTCTACTCGATTGTATATTAGGGATAATTTAATGCTAAAGTGTATATGTTTAAATGTCATCAATAGTGTTCTATAAGTTAAATCTACTAGTACAATTTTTCTGATTATAAATTATTATTACCTGTGGTTCCCAAGTTTCTTCATATCTTTTATTTTTGGGATGGTTCCTAAGTTTCTTTCTAGCTACTTTTGGACACTATTCCACAACAAGTTATTATCTCTTACCCTTACTTTATCAACTTATTTACCTAAAATACCACATATGGCCCACCACTATCTTAATTAATTAATATATCATTACCCTCAATGTGGGACTCTTTCTTCATTCACAACAAATTCAATCACTTTTTCTCTACTCATAACTAACTCAACAATCTTTTACTTAATACCCGTATCACTTCCTCATAGGAAAAGACTTGTGGACCGGAGGTAGTAATATTAAGCTATTTCATTGGTTTTTCCTCCCTACTAGTACCATTTTCTGATTATAAAATATTAATAAATAGGGTAAATTGCATCTAAAATCAAAACGTTTCACCGAATTCGCAAATTGCACATTTTTTTAAAAAACGTTTTATAAAATCAAAACGTTTTAATTTTTTACAATTGAAGTCCGGTGACCGGTTTCCCCCAACTTAAAGCTTGCGTGGCAGTCAGAGTTGACACGCTGGACTCGCCGGAAGCCAAAACAACGTCGTTTCGAATTTAATAAAAAAAACAAATAAATATATTTTTTTTCCACCTCACCCTTCTTCTCCACCTCACCCTTCTCCCCCATCTCATCCCTCTCCCCCACGTCGCCGTTGAGAAAGTCAGAGTTTCGTGAACGAAATTCTTACTGCCGGAGATAATGGTGGCGCCTTTGCCATCGCCGTAAATCATCACATTCCAGTGAGATTTGTCCATGTCGATATGCTCCACGTATTCTCCCGCCTTCACGTATATTACAAACCTCTCCGCGCTCTTCTTCGGAACCATGGCCACTGCCTCCGCCACACTCTTCACATTACCGCTGCCGTCCGCTGCCACACTCAACCTTCTCCCCCACCTCACCCTTCTCCCTATAGTGGCGCTGCTGGTGATGAACTCCACTGTCGGGACACCATGCTCCACCGCCGCCACCGGCGCCCACGGCTGGAGGAAGTCGTAGACGAGCAGGTCGGGCTGAACGCGGGCCAGGATGCGGTCGAACAAGGGCCCGACAGCGTCGAGGGTGTGTCACAACCCCAAATCCCGAGGGACGGCAGAAGCCGGGGTGCGACAGGAGTTGGATTAAAGAAGCGGGGAAGAAAGGGGATGAAAGAATAAACATACATAAGAGACGGCATACTTTCTATGAACAAGACTTCATTAACAAAAGAAAGAGTTGATATCGAAGGATCACTCGAGCAAGATACTTCAAAAGCTTCTAAGTTATATTAAAGAACTTAGACTACAGTGATTATTATACACAACATCTAAAAGAGTTTAGAGTCTAGCAGCGGATTTGTGAACTATATACAAAAGTCTTCCTTAACTCTATTCACTCTAACTCAACCGTCGCCGCTTCCGCCGCTTCAACCTGCACATTTAAAAAACATATGCAGGGCTAAGTACAAAAGTACTTAGTGGACACATTGCCGAAAACATAATCATAAGTATATATAATCAGGCATTTCATTTCTGTAGCACATCGGGGTTTTTCAACAAATTCCCGTGTCTACTAAACATTTTCTTTCTCATTTTCATAAATTAGCTTGCAAGCAATTTTAATAGATGTTACGTTCAAATCTTGACCAGTCATAATTCACCGTGGCTGGCTACCCCTCAACAGGATACCACATACACCACGGGCTACAAAGTGCACTAACTTTGGAATGCATAATAGCTAACTCAAAGTCGATCGTTAGTTAACCCCTTTTGATTAACTCATAAGGTACAAGAGAACTCACATAAAACACAAAACAGTTCATGCCATAATTATCACTTTGAAAACACGATTATCAAAGCAATAAAGAAAAGGTTTTCGAGCATTGCTCATTTTGTTTTATATATAAAAGCCCACCTTGATAGAATACAGAACTAATGCACGTGCTTCCGTTTTATTTTTTAGAAGTTTTAGGCATTTGCACGCTAAACTACACTCTTTTAGTTAAAAAGAAACGAGATACGAACACATCTAGTTTGACACTCACTCGGTTCTGTATTTGACACTTAGGTCGGTAGAAAGAAGGTAGTCAATAACTTGAAACGACTTAAAAGATCGAAAGAGTTCAAGTTGAGAAGAATTCAACTTAAGAAAATAGATTTTGGAAATTCACTGCATAAGATCAGATCAGTAAGTTCGCATGGAACAGGGGATTTTGAAACAGGGGACGAGTCTTATACCACAAGAAAGGTACGGGTGTCTAGTTTACTCTCCAATTTACGGATCTCAATTCCGATAAACGAGCTAGGAGATATGACAGTTTCCATGAAGGGTCGCCGAAACTGCCGAGTGAAACCCTAATGCTCGATAAAATCGACGCACGTTTTCTAGGTTCGTTTAGAGCTTAAACACTTTTATTTTCATGCAAAAACTGACTCAAGGCAGTCACCACGTATCATCATACGTGATAAACTCCTTTTCATTTCTCGATCATAAGCATGACGATCAAAACCCCATCGCTCAAACTATACAATTACTAAACCAAATTCAAGTTCTCGTTCAATTCCTAACTTCTCGATTTCGATTATAACCTATCATTCTATAGCTCGGATGAACATGTCGTCAACTACAAACTTGATCACTTATCATTAACGATCATTAATAATCAAGTACTTTCATTATTCGTCTTTTCTATCGTTACTTAGGATCGTTGTTTCGTTTCTTACCAAAATTCCAACGTCATTAGAATTCAATCAAATTCTACAATCTTATTCATCATCTATCAAGAATCATAATTACATAAATCATAACCTCAAACTATTATCTAATCTCGACTTATCGTCCGTCGTTCGTCTCTTACGATAAATTTTACGTTCTCCATTTTCGTTCAAATTTTACGATAACGATTATCATCTATCGAGCATTACTAACATGCAAATCATAATATCAAAACATTAACGAGCTCTAACTTATCGGCACGTCTTCGTTTCTTACATTTTTCGTTTTATTTTTAGAAAAATCTCAATTAAATATATAATCATCTTCATGCATCGTATATCTCATTTCCATTAAATAATTAAGCATATCATAACATTTACTATCCTAAATCGTGCCTTCAGTTCTTAGGTTTCGAATTTTATTTTTAGAAAAATCTAAAACAATTCCTAGAGTCAATTAACATCATGAGGAACATTAATCTATCATTCAATCGACAAAGAAATCGAGCTATGATCAAAGCCCCAATTTCTCCCCAAAATCGGTAGTAACCTAAGACAAGGGGTTCTTGATTTCTTTCTCTAATTCATCCATAGAACTCGATTCTAAACATCATAGAACATGATTCGATCAAAGGACAACATGCTACTTACTCTCTCCATTTTTGAAAAAAAATAAAAATGATGGAGCAAGGATTTGTTCGGTTCAAATGGAAGATGAAGTTCTTACCTTTCGTATTATGGACTCGGATATGGATTTGATCGGTAGGTGGAAGAGTTACGAACTTGTGAAGAGCTTGGAATGGAGCTTCAATGGTGGAAGATGAGAGAAAAATTAGAGAGAGATATGGAGGAGTGGTGGCGGTATTGAGTAGGAATGAGGGAGGGATGATGACTCACTATAGTGAGTCATAAAGTTTAAGAAAATATCCTACAAAGTATAGTGACTCGTTAGGACATGTTTGGCGAGGAATTATTTGACGATAAAATCTCGTTTCCGGCTCTTAAACGTCGATTTAAAAGTCGAGAAATACTTTCTTAGATAGTTTTGAATTCGACGAAATCTAATTCGTCCGTTAGATTGGAAATAATTTACGTACTCGGAAAACCTAATTCGTTTTTCAAAATCCGAGAAAAAGTCGGGACTTCACAGTCCAAAATTCGTCCGGAAAATCATAAAAACTAACTTTCTCCGGTGAACTCGTCTCGAAGAAAAAGTGAATGTAAATTCTGACGGATTTTGATTCTGAGTTTTCAGGCGAAAAATCTATCGGGCCCGAAAACCCTAATACAGTAGTCGTTCGTCCGATTTCTGGAAATTATTTTCGGAAACGGATTTCACCGTAAATCTTAGAATTTAAATTCATGATCTTAGGCGTGCAAAGCCATAATTATTATTAACTTTTATTTTTAACGACCGTAGAAATAGTGGGGGTATTACATCCTACCCCCCTTACGAAAAAATTCGTCCCGAAATTTGCATGCCTTCTTCAAAAAGATAAGGGTATCTCTCCTTCATCTTTTCCTCGAGCTCCTACGTGGCTTCTTCTTGCCCGTGGTGACTCCATAATACTTTTACTATCGGTATCGACTTGGTTCTTAATTCTTGAACTTTTCTATCCAAAATCGATATCGGTTTTTCTTCATAACTTAGGTCACATTCGAGAATGACGTCTTGCTGACTTATAACGTGCTTAGGGTTATAGACATACTTTCTTAGTTGGGAAACGTGAAACACGTTATGGACACTTCCTAGACTTGGCGGTAAGGCCAATCTATAAGCAACAGGTCCTATCTTCTCAATAATTTCGTAAGGTCCTATGAACCTTGGTCTAAGCTTACCCTTAACACCGAATCTAATGATTCCTTTCGATGGTGAAATCTTAAGGAAAACCTTATCACCAACTTCGAAACTAAGATTGGTTCGTCGATCATCGGCGTAAGACTTCTGTCGGCTCTGGGCTTCTTTCATCCTATCTCGAATCTGTCGAACGATTTCGATCATGTCATTAATCGAGTCAGGTCCTAAGTTCTTCCTTTCACCCACTTCATCCCAATAAAGTGGTGACTTGCATTTTCTTCCATACAATGCCTCATAAGGCGCCATTCCTATCGTCGCCTGATAGCTGTTGTTATACGCGAATTCGACAAAGTGTAAGATATCCTCCCAATTTGTGCTTCGATCCAATACTACTGTCCTAAGCATATCAACTAGAATCTGAATCGTCCTTTCGGATTGTCCGTCCGTCTGGGGTGAAAAGCTGTACTGAAATTAAGTTCGGTTCCTAATTCTTTCTGCATCGTGATCCAAAATCTCGAAGTGAACTTGGCATCTCTATCGGATATTATAGACTTCGGCACTCAGTGCAGACGTACAATTTCACGAACGTACAACTTAGCTAACTTCTCTGATCCGTAGGTAGTCTTAATCGGTATAAAGTGAGCTGATTTCGTGAGCCTATCGATAATCACCCAAATGGCAGTATTTCCTCTTCTTGACTTGGGCAATCCTGTCACAAAATCCATAGCTATTCATTCCCATTTCCATTCTGGGATATCTAGTGGCTGCAACAATCCATATGGTCGTCTATGTAAGGCTTTCACCTGCTGGCATGCCAAGCATCTTTCTACAAACGAGGCAACATCTCATTTCAATCCATTCCACCAGAAATTCTTTCTTAAGTCCTGATACATCTTCGTACTCCATGGGTTTGCTGTATACGGCGTATCATGAGCCTCACTCATGATATCATTCTTTAATTCTTCGTCACTGTCAGGAATACAAAGTCTGCCTTCAAATAATATCGCATTGTCTGGTGCTTCAGAGTATCCGTCTGGTTTATTTGTTCTTATCCTTAGGCGAAGCTTCTTCATCAACTCGTCCTTTCTCTGAGCACTTATGATTCTTTCTCTTAAGTCCGACGTAGCTTCTAGTGCCGCTATTTGACTTGTGATCGTTGCTGGTGTATCGAGCACTTCTATTTCCATCTTTTCAAATTCTCGTACTAGGGTTTCTTCCTCGACAAACAGACATCCTAACTTGGTTGGAGCCTTGCGACTCAGTGCATCTGCTACAACATTTGCCTTTTCGGGATGGTAATTGATTCCGCAGTCATAATCCTTGACTAGTTCGAGCCACCTCCTTTGTCGCATATTCAGTTTTTTATGCTCGAAAAAGTACTTCAGACTCTTGTGATCTGTGAAGATCTCAACCCTTACACCATAAAGATGGTGTCTCTAAATCTTTAATGCATGCACTACGGCTGCGAGTTCTAAATCGTGGGTTGGATACTCAACTTCGTGAGGTCGAAGTTGTCGTGAGGCATAAGCTATCACCTTTCCATCTTGCATTAGAACACAACCTAACCCGTTCTTCGAAGCATCGGTATACACCACATATTCCTTGTTTGCGTCGGGAAGAGCTAATACTGGTGCTGTGGTCAATTTTTCTTTGAGCGTTTGGAAACTATTTTCACACTCGTCCGCCCATTTAAACTTATTTCTTTTCGAAGTAGTTGCGTCATAGGTCTAGCAATCGTGGAGAATCCTTCGATGAATCTTCTATAGTAGCCTGCTAAACCTACGAAACTTCTAATCTCGTTCGGACTTGTTGGTGACTTCCAATCACGCATTGCCTCTACCTTAGCAGGATCTACCTTGATTCCTTCCGCTGAAACTATGTGTCCGAGAAACATTACCTCCTTCAATCAAAATTCGCACTTACTGAACTTGGCATACAGTTTCTCAGTTCTAAGTGTTTCCAATACTATCCGTAGATGTTCTTCGTGTTCTTTCTCATTCTTTGAGTAAATGAGAATATTGTCTATGAAAACTAAGACAAATTTGTCTAAGTATGGGTGGAAAACTCTATTCATGAGGTCCATGAATACAGCAGGGGCGTTGGTCAAACCAAATGGCATAACCAAAAATTCGTAGTGGCCATATCTGGTTCGAAAAGCAGTCTTAGGTATGTCCACGGGTTTAATCTTCAGCTGATGATACCCTGATCTTAAATCTATCTTTGAAAACACTCCTGCACCTTTGAGCTGATCAAAAAGGTCCTCTATCCTTGGCAAAGGATATTTGTTCTTGAGGGTGATCTTGTTCAGCTCTCGATAATCTATACACATCCTCATTGACCCATCCTTCTTCCTGACAAACAACACTGGTGCTCCCCAAGGTGAGACACTCGGTCTGATGAAACCAAGGTCTAGCAATTCTTGCAATTGGATTTTGAGTTCTTCTAACTCCTTCGGTGCCATCTTATATGGGGCTTTAGATTTGGGGGCCGATCCTGGTTCTAGGTCAATCGAAAAATCTATGTGACGGTTGGGTGGTAAACCAGGTAAAATTTCTGGAAAGACGTCTTCGTACTCGTTGACAACTTTCACGTCTTGAACGGTCTTCGCGGCTCCTGGTTCTCCAACTAGGTACACAAGATAGGCTGTGCAACCCTTCTTCTTTATCAACTTCTTGGCTTGTAATGCGGATATTACCGGTACTCTCTTGCCCATTGCAATCCCATGAAATTTGGTCGGCTATCTACCCGAGGGTTGAAAAGAGATCTTTCTCTCGTTGCAGAGAATTGTGGCATAATTCTCTGACAACCAGTCCATCCCTAGAATTATGTCTACGTCCCACATTATCATAACGTTCAAATTGTTCGCTTTAACCTTAAGAGTTCCGATTTCTAGTTCTAGGTTAGAGAAAACATGCGTGGAAGTAGTCATCTCTCCTGAAGGTGTAGCTACTCTCATAGGGTGTTCAGCTCTTATAGGTCTGATGTCTAAGTTATCCGCACAACAACCAGCAATAAAAGAATGCGATGCGCCTGAATCGAACAATCTCTTAATAGGGATATTGTGAAGTTTTCCCATACCTGCGAGGTATCCTTCTCCCTTTCCCTTATCTTGCCCAGTCTGCCCATTCGCGCATGCCCTTGCATTCTGCTGTTGTTGCACGTGCTGCTGAAACTGCTGCTGATTCATTTGTTGCTGTGGCTGCGCTTGTATAGCCCTCAGAGGTACTGCTTGCAGTGGTTTAGGGCAATCCTTCTTTATGTACCTTCTCTCCGCAGTTAAAACAGTTGGGAGTGCCTGCTTGACAGACACCGGCATGTGTTTTGTTGCACTTGGGGCATATAGGAATGGTAACCCTCCCTGGGTTATTTCCTCCCTGATTGAAGTTCCTCTATTGCCCTTGCAACTGGTTCTGCTGATTATTCCCTTTCCAGGGTCGGGCTTGGTTGTTCCTCTGTAAATACAACCCAGACTGGTTGTTTCCCTGCCACTGTCTTTTGTTGTTGTTCTGACTAGGCTGCTGGTAGCCTTGCTGGTTTCCCCGTCTCTGATTACCCTTATTGTTGAAATTTTGATTGTAGCCACCGCTACTTTCTCCTTCCCACTTTCTCTTTCCTTGGAAATTGCTATTATTGCTGTTATAATAGCCTCGGTTTTGGTTTTGGGTTGGAGCTGGTGTGGTTGTTATTATTTTCTTCTCATCTGGCACAACGGCCTCCATTTCCAAAGCTCGTCCTAAGACATCCGTATAGCTCAGTCCCCCGTGACTGGCTAAAGTGATCCCCAATTCATGTCTTAGTCCCCCTCCGAACTTCTTAGAAATCTTTTCTTCGGTATCGACCTGAGTAGGCGCATACCTTGATAGCTCACAGAACTTGGCATCGTATTCCGTTACAGTCATCCTACCCTATTTCAAATTGTAGAACTCAGCCTCCTTCTGAGCTCTATACGTCTTCGGCACGTACTTGTCGTACAACGCCTCCTTAAACTCGTCCCACGTAAGTTGAGCCAGATGCTCTACAGGTATCACTTTCTGTCTTGCCTCCCACCAGTAGTCAGCTGGTCCGGAGAGCTGGAATGCTATGCACGATAGTCGCTCCTCATCAGTACATCTGAGGAGCTTGAAAATTCTCTCAATTGATCGCACCCATAGCTCAGCATCGCTAGGGTTGCCCGTTCCATTAAATATGGGTGGGTTTCGTTTGAGGAAAAGGTCCTCAATGTCTCTATGGGGTGGTGGTGGGGGTGGTGGTGATGGTGATGGTGGAGGGGTATCATGGTGTTCTTGCTCTTGTTCTTGCTCCTTTTCATTTTCTGGTTGACGTCTTCCACATCCTCGGGGCCTACCAGGTCCCCTTCGGCGGCATTTTTCTTTAACTATAGGGAACAGAAATTCTCATTAGCCCTTTCTTTTAAACCTTCTTTTACTTACTCACCCTCTTTCCAACTTAATCAAGTTCATGGAAAAGAAAATCGAACATAACTTCGATACTAGCCCTTTTAATCTTTTAACTTTTCAAGTTAGACTAAACTTCTTGTTACACGAGTTCATTTGACATTCTGGTTTACTACATGCTTTATAAGAAATTTTCTTGTGATCAAAACCCTTTCACGGGTCATGTATATATATATACATCAAAAAGAATATTAATTCTGCCTCCAACGAGGACTTATACAAAAAGTTAGACTACTACTAGTCTAAACTAGGCTGACTGCCTATCTATGAACCGGGTGCACTAATAAGCTGCATCTCCGTATCTACTGAGAGTACTAAAACGGAAACGATTCATAAAATTTCGTATCCGCTAGAGTACTACAAAAACTAGTTACTGATCCGACTATGTACAGGACGAAAGAACTACTACTACTAGTAACATGCGTCTACGACGCTCTACTCAACAGACTGTAGTCGAGTCCGAACTGCCCTCTACGGCCAGTAAAACCCTAAGAGTCCTCCTCCGGGTCCTCCTCCGGATCCTCGTCCGGATCCACCTCTGGATCCTCATCTGGGTCCTCCTTCGGATCCTCGTCCTGATCCTCCTCCTCTGACTCTGAACCAAAGACGAGCTGGAGTGCCTCGTCCTCCTTCAGAGTAGAGCCGTCAGAAAGTGTAAGTAGGAGTGGTGATGGTGCCTCTGAAACTGTCTCCTCTAAGTCTGAAACAAGATAATCCTCACTGGTCTCTACTGCACGCTTCTTCAAGGGAAGAAGGTGCTCAGGAATGGAACCCGACTCGTACTCCTCCCTAGAACCGACTCTGGATGGTCCTGCCTCTAACTGTCCTCTGACTACCTCCCACTTCGCACAAATCTCCTCAAGCGGTGTCAGTGGAGATGGTAGCTCTAACATGGCGGCAAGCTCCGCGTCTATCCCCCGGTACCCTGACCCTGTCTCAACCAGTCCTGTCTCAAAAGGTCCTCGAACTCTCACACTAGGCTCGGGTAGAAAAGGTGTAGATAACCCTAATAGGGCAGCTTTCTCTGCGTCAATCTCTACGAGTCCTGGTCCTAGGATCAACTCCTCAAGTGGTCCAAGTGGAAGTGGTAGCTCTGGTGTAGCTGCGGGCTCCTCGTCCTTCTCTAACTGCTCTGCCTCCGAGTCCGACTCCTCACTAAGCACAAAGTTTGGTGGTATCTCCAATAACGCGGCCAACTCCGGGTCCAAGTCTAAAGGCTCTGGCTCGGTAACCGCTGGGAAGTGACGGTAAGGAACATGTGGCTCAAAAGGGACTGGAACCATGAGCCTGCTGTCCAAGAAACGCTCGTGTATAAATAGAGAGAATCCCGAGTAGTTGCCTGTCGGCTCTGTGTCGTCGCCGAAAACCCCAAGGAAAAACCATGCCATGCGGTGCGCCCAACCGCGCCACTCGTCCGGCAGTTGCACAATCAGGTCGGATATCGCTTGACTCTCTGAGATGAAGTGTCGTGCTGCATAGTAAACTGACGAGAACTTACTCACTATCTGCCCTACATCCTCCACACCATAATCTGCCTCATAACCGTGATAATCATCCTGTAAAGTGTCTGCTAGGGTACGCTGTGGCAAAGGTGCGCTCTTCCGAGCTGTAACGCGTCTCCTAACCATCCTACAAAAGTTTTTAAAGAAACACGGATCAGTAACAGGTAGGGAAATAACTTATCTTAATGAAATACTTAAATTACAAAATGAATATTCCTTATTCAATTGTAATATCACCACTTAAACAACCACTTATCATAACATCTAGCAATTCAAGAAATTGCACTCAAACAATATATAGAAATAAAACTTCAAGATTTTATTTCCATCATTTATCTTGTTATTCATTTACATTTCTTACTTCATTTCCTTATAACTTTTTTTCTTTATTCTTTATTACTTTCTTTCATTATTTCTTTCTTAAAAAAAAATTTCTTAATGATTCTTACTTTATTAAAACAAAGTACGTTTACTTTGTTCATGTTAGTTATTCAAAAGTAACATTTGTTTACAAAAGATTTGTCCTTCTCGACACTCGAATCTCTCTTACTCGTCGTATTCTTCGTTCAATTACGAAGTATGAAATAAAATAAATTCCAAAGAAAAGGAATTATAACTGGAAAATGACTTTAGAACCAAAGTTCTAGTCGTCGTCGGATCGAGCGATCGTTGGAAAATTTACTAAGATTCGTACTTGATTCTTGGAAATTATAACAAACTTCTTCTTGAAGATCGAGCGAGGCGAACTCCAAAAAAAAATGACTTCGTTCATGTTACTTTTACGGAAGTAACATTCGTTTCTTTCGTTTACTTGGTACAAAATTAACACACCTTATTTTCTCGAAGGAGATTTATCGATTTTTTTTTATAAAAACAAAAGTTGAATCTGCCGAGACTTTGTTCATGTCAATATATGCACGTGACATTCTTCTATAGAAGTTATTTCCGTTTCACGATCTCCTTTCGAAATCATTTGAACTAACGTTCTTAAAACGTCTAAGTTCTCGAGGAATCGGAAAGATCTTAGGTTTCAAGTCTACGTTCTTAGCGAACCGGGAAAAATCCCTAGAATCAATCTAGATTCTCGTGCCATCATACTTTCAAATAAAAGGAAAATTATTGCGCAAATAATTTCACATAATTCATACAACAGAAAACAAGTATGATTCTTATACTTTCACAATTTCATTCTTGGCACCATTGTCATTCTTAACTTTTTGGAATACGTATTCAAAAATTTTCTTAAAAGAAAACACATTTCTGAAATTCTTTCCTTTCTTTCTTTCTTTCTTTCTTTCTTTTCTTCGTTGAGTCGACGTAGCGGGAGGTTGAGTTGTCGTCTACACTCTTAAACTTAGTGTTACGACTTAACTTTACTTGAAAGAAGACTCAGGTATAGAGTATGAACGAATACTCTATCTGACTACTTTGAAAAAAACTTGTATACAGAGCAGAAACGATTGCTCTGATACCACTCTGTCACAGCCCCAAATCCCGAGGGACGGCAGAAGCCGGGGTGCGACTGGGGTTGGATTAAAGAAGCGGGGAAGAAAGGGGATGAAAGAATAAACATACATAAGAGACGGCATACTTTCTATGAACAAGACTTCATTAACGAAAGAAAGAGTTGATCTCGAAGGATCACTCGAGCAAGATACTTCAAAAGCTTCTAAGTTATATTACAGAACTTAGACTACAGTGATTATTATACACAACATCTAAAAGAGTTTAAAGTCTAGCAGCGGATTTGTGAACTATATACAAAAGTCTTCCTTAACTCTATTCACTCTAACTCAACCGTCGCCGCTTCCGTCGCTTCAACCTGCACATTTAGAAAACATATGCAGGGCTAAGTACAAAAGTACTTAGTGGACACATTTCTGAAAACATAATCATAAGTATAGATAATCAGGCATTTCATTTCTGTAGCACATCGGGGTTTTTCAACAAATTCTCGTGTCTACTAAACATTTTCTTTTTCATTTTCATAAATTAGCTTGCAAGCATTTTTCATAGATGTTACGTTCAAATCTTGACCAGTTATAATTTATCGTGGCTGGCTACCCCTCAACATGATACCACATACACCACAGGCTACAAAGTGCACTAATTTTTGAAAGCATAATAGCTAACTCAAAGCCGATCGTTAGTTAACCCCTTTTGATTAACTCATAAGGTACAAGAAAACTCACATAAAACACAAAACAGTTCATGCCATAATTATCACTTTGAAAACACGATTATCAAAGCGATAAAGAAAAGGTTTTTGAGCATTGCTCGTTTTGTTTTATATATAAATGCCCACCTTGATAGAATACAGAACTAATGCACGTGCTTCCGTCTTCTGATCTTCTGTCCTATCCTTGGTGTCGACTTCCTCCTTCATCATAAAAATCATACTTTAAAGCTCGGTCGCAAATGATAAACGAATACGAAAAGTCGAGTTAAGTTTTTGTTCTTCAGACGTTTTAGGCATTTGCACGCTAAACTAAACTCTTTTAGTTAAAAAGAAACGAGATATGAACGCATCTCGTTTGACACTCACTTGGTTCTGTACTTGACACTTAGGTCGGCAGAAAGAAGGTAGTCGATAACTTGAAACGACTTAAAAGATCGAAAGAGTTCAAGTTGAGAAGAATTCAACTTAAGAAAATAGATTTTGGAAATTCACTGCATAAGATCAGATCAGTAAGTTCGCATGGAACAGGGGATTTTGAAACAGGGAACGAGTCTTATACCACAAGAAAGGTACGGGTGTCTAGTTTACTCTCCAATTTGTGGATCTCAATTCCGATAAACGAGCTAGGAGATATGACAGTTTCCGTGAAGGGTCGCCGAAACTGCCGAGTGAAACCCTAATGCTCGATAAAATCGACGCACATTTTTCTAGGTTCGTTTAGAGCTTAAACACTTTTATTTTCATGCAAAAACTGACTCAAGGCAGTCACCACATATCATCATACGTGATAAACTCCTTTTCATTTCTCGATCATAAGCATGACGATCAAAACCCCGTCGCTCAAACTATACAATTACTAAACCAAATTCAAGTTCTCGTTCAATTCCTAACTTCTCGATTTCGATTATAGCCTATCATTCTATAGCTCGGATGAACATGTCGTCAACTACAAACTTGATCACTTATCATTAATGATCATTAATAATCAATTACTTTCCTTATTCGTCTTTTCTATCGTTACTTAGGATCGTTGTTTCGTTTCTTACCAAAATTCCAACGTCATTAAAATTTAATCAAATTCTACAATCTTATTCATCATCTATCAAGAATCATAATTACATAAATCATATTTGTATCGAAATATTTATATTTAATTTAAAATAAACTAATAGTATTACCAAAACTTGAGTAGTTTCAGTTATACAGACAAAGAAATAATGGTCATTATAGATTTTATTTTATTTTTTTGAAGAGAATTAAAATAAGATCTATAACCAAATAAAAATTATTATACTACCGTATAGGTAGAACTCCTACCTATAATTAGAATTTAATCAAATTCCACAATCTTATTCATCATCTATCAAGAATCATAATTACATAAATCATAACCTCAAACTATTATCTAATCTCGACTTATCGTCCGTCGTTCGTCTCTTACGATAAATTTTACGTTCTGTGTTTTCGTTCAAATTTTACGACAACGATTATCATCTATCGAGCATTACTAACATGCAAATCATAATATCAAAACATTAACGAGCTCTAACTTATCGGCACGTCTTCGTTTCTTACATTTTTCGTTTTATTTTTAGAAAAATCTCAATTAAATATATAATCATCCTCATGCATCGTATATCTCATTTCCATTAAACAATCGAGCATATCATAACATTTACTATCCTAAATCGTTCCTTCTTCGTCTCTTAGGTTTCGAATTTTATTTTTAGAAAAATCTAAAACAATTCCTAGAGTCAATTAACATCATGAGGAACACTAATCTATCATTCAATCGACAAAGAAATCGAGCTACGATCAAAGCCCCAATTTCTCCCCAAAATCGGTAATAACCTAAGACAAGGGGTTCTTGATTTCTTTCTCTAATTCATCCATAGAACTCGATTCTAAACATCATAGAACATGATTCGATCAAAGGACAACATGCTACTTACTCTCTCCATTTTTGAAAAAAAATAAAAATGATGGAGCAAGGATTTGTTCGGTTCAAATGGAAGATGAAGTTCTTACCTTTCGTATTATGGACTCGGATATGGATTTGATCGGTAGGTGAAAGAGTTACGAACTTGTGAAGAGCTTGGAATGGAGCTTCAATGGTGGAAGATGAGAGAAAAATGAGAGAGAGATATGGAGGAGTGGTGGCGGTATTGAGTAGGAATGAGGGAGGGATGATGACTCACTATAGTGAGTCATAAAGTTTAAGAAAATATCCTACAAAGTATAGTGACTCGTTAGGACATGTTTGGCGAGGAATTATTTGACGATAAAATCTCGTTTCCGACTCTTAAACGTCGATTTAAAAGTCGAGAAATACTTTCCTAGATAGTTTCGAATTCGACGAAATCTAATTTGTCCGTTAGATTGGAAATAATTTACGTACGCGGAAAACCTAATTCGTTTTTCAAAATCCGAGAAAAAGTCGGGACTTCACAGTCCAAAATTCGTCCGGAAAATCATAAAAACTAACTTTCTCCGGTGAACTCATCTCGAAGAAAAAGTGAATGTAAATTTTGACGGATTTTGATTCTTAGTTTTCGGGCGAAAAATCTATCGGACGCGAAAACCCTAATACAGTAGTCGTTCGTCCGATTTTCGGAAATTATTTTCGAAAACGGATTTCACCGTAAATCTTAGAATTTAATTTCATGATCTTAGGCGTGCAAAGCCATAATTATTATTAACTTTTATTTTTAACGACCGTAGAAATAGTCGGGGTATTACAGGGTGAGCTTGAGCTTGGGCATAAGCTCCGGCCATTTCCCCTCTTTTCCTTCCATTTTTGCAGTTAGGGCTCCCCCATTTCACTATGCCGGCGGTGATGTAAAGCTCTTCTACAAAGCTCCTCTGTCGATCTCGTCTCCCCCGCCGGCGGCGCCAGAGCTAGAGGAAGGCAAGGCCACGTGGTAGCAGCAGGCGGCACTGAAGACGAAGAAGAAAAAGAAGCCGGCTTCAGCAGCGGCCAGAGGTGGCTCGAGTAGATGCGGCGGAATCCGCCGAGCGCCGAAACGACGGCGTGCAGCTGCGTCGAGCTACGGTGGTAGTGCCTCGTGCAGATCTCGTCGTGCGCCGTCTGCCGCCACTGCCAGCCGACGCACGTTGCCTTGGCCAGCGTGGGGATGGGGAGATGGGACGGGGATGAGAGGGATGAGAGGATGGAGAGAGGCTTGGTAGGGGAGGTGGTCGACGTGCGGGAGAGAGTAGTGGGGAAGGCGGCGATTTGGGCGGTGGCGGCCGGTTTCAGGTGGGGAAGAGTGGTGAGGAGGAGATGGGGAGAGGGGACGGGGATGAGAGGATGAGAGGGATGAGATGGAAATAATATTTTTTTTTTGTATTAAATTCAAAACGACGTCGTTTTGGCTTCCGGCGAGTCCAGCGTGTCAGCTCCGACTGCCACGCAAGCTTTAAGTTGGGGGAAACCGGTCACCGGACTTCAATTGCAAAAAATTAAAACGTTTTGATTTTATAAAACGTTTTTTTTTTTTAAATGTGCAATTTGCGAATTCGGTGAAACATTTTGATTTTAGATGCAATTTACCCTAATAAATAAGCTATTTCATTGTTTTCCCCCCTTTTTATGATAGAAAATACCACGATAAGTATGGTCCGAAGGGAGTGACACAAGTTTTAAGAAATGGAGATTGGGGAAGAAAAAAATATTATGAGTGAAAAATGGAACCCACAATTATTTGTTATGTACGGTGGAAAACCAACCAACTCAAGGTTATTTGATAACTTCTAAGGATAAAAAGGGTAAAATGTCATGTCCATTTTTGGCTACACCACACTTATCGTGGACGGCTAAAAAAAATCGAACCACACTTGTCGTAGACGGAGGAAACAACATTTTTATTTTGGAGATGAACATGGAATACCGAAAATAACTTCCATGAGAAATGGAAGTTCATTCCATACGTCCAATGTATTACAATCCCAAAGTCAATGTAGCTAGCATGTGAGCAATAACATTTTGCTCTCGTCGAACTGGACATGTAGTGATGGCATGACATGGCTATGACGCCAAATTCTGTTTTATCCACTTCTCTCGAAACTGCAAAGCAAGCCAACTTACAATCAAACGCAACTTGAACCAGTGAGTAACCCAACTGTTTCACCCATGAAAGAGCTTCATGATTCATGAATGCCAATAATCTGATCATCATGAGAAATTCTCACTGTTCCTGGTATCACAAGGCTTCTAAGAAATGAATGCCTTACACCATCTTTGATTTCTTCTACTTCTAGCCTGTAGATTTCTGCATTTTTGTGCAGCCCATTCTTTTCGGAAGCCGATCGTTCAGGGTTCAGGGTTATGGAAGTGGATAAGCTCCTTCATTTCCAAACAACAGTATTTCTATATTTTCAAATTTGCCCCATGATAATCCCTACCTTTGCTCTTGCTGAGTTATCTCTAAGCATGACAAACAACAAATGAGAGAAGGTTTCACTTGCATTAGCATAAGACATAATCATCACCTCAATTTAAAGGCCTTTATATCTCTAACAACATCGAGCAAAAACCAGGATTTATTAATGCTTAATGTTCATTCAGGAACGAACAAAATCCGCAAATTTTTAAGAAATTAGTTGACTTAGCCTTATACTACTAGACTCTAATTTACAAATGTATACAATAGTTGATTATTTTTCCGTTTATTTAGATTTAAGGCATAAATATTTTTTGTTAGCCCAATCCATTTGAGATATTTGGATAGACTTTTTGTCTATATTAGTTTAGCCTAAGTTTAATTAAGGATGATTTTAAGTGAGGTGTGGGACTGCTCTTATATTCAAATACTACCTTCGTTTCCCAAGTTTCTTCCTATCTTTCCTTTTTGGGACGGTCGCCAATTTTGGGTTCAATTTAGAGTAGTTAAATGGGTTGGGGGCTGGCCCGGCCCGGTGAAGCCCACCAGCTTTTAGGCCCAGCTCGGCCCAGGTTCATGAATCAAACGTGTCGGGCCTTAGATCGGGCTTTCTCAATTATTTAGGTTCATTTTAAGCCATATAGTGTAAAATTATCATGGGTCTGGGCCTGGGCTGGTTTTGGGCTTCAAAATAGGTCTAATTAAGGCCCATCTCAAGATGGAGGCCCAAATCAGGCTCGCACTAAATATGAAATGGGTTGGGCTTGGGCTGGCCCATACCGGGTTTGAGCAGGCCTGGCTGGGTCGGCCCGGCCCAGTTGACAACTCTAGTTCAATTGGATATCTATCACTTGTCTGAGCTAACTGTTAAAATAGGACTGTAACTTTCAGTGTTTTCAGAAAAAAAAGACCATATGTTACGAAATTTAAAAATGAGGACTATAACTTCCATTTTTTTTTCATTTGAACTCCTATTTCGGGCCCAAACCAAATATTTGGCTTTTTAGTGACACTTAAAGCCCGTTGCTGACGTGACTGTGTCATGTCACCTTTTTGACAATTTTTGTAGTTTGCCTTTTATTTGTTATTATTGATTTTTTTTAGCATATTTGTTTTATTGAAAGAAAGAAAGAAAGCAATTATCAAAATCATAATTTTACCACATTTGCAGTGTAAAATAAAAATAAGGACTTAAAATGAAAGAACTTTGTCATTTCCGGCCATTCGATATAAAATCGTCATTTATTTATTTTTATTTTAGGATGCAAATGTAACAAATAATTAATTTTTTTAATAATAACAAATATGCTCAAAATAATCGAAATAACAAAAGAAGGAAAAATTTTTGCCAAAAAGATGATATGACACGGCCACATCAGTATCGGGCTCAAGGTGTCACAAAAAGACCAAATAATTGATTTTGGGCCCGAAATAGGAGTGTAATTGCAAAAATGGAAGTTATAGTCTTCATTTTCAAATTTCATAAAACATATAGTCCTCTTTCAAATTTCATTACATATAGTTCTCTTTCTGAAAGCACTGAAAATTGCGGTCATGTTTTAACTATTAACCCCACTTGTCTCGTGACATATTAATTTTTATTTTAGTAAAAAAAAAAAAAAAACTAGAGTACGTCTAAATACACCCAAAGATCTATCAATTTCCTAAAGAGGTTGCCTTGGGCGCGATCGGTAAACATATTGATTTCTCTTTTTTAAATTGTTAAAATTTGTAATTCATTAATATAAATTATAAATATTATAAATTTTAATTGAGTACTATAATGAGAAAGGATTAAACGAAAATGAATACAAAAGATTTGCCCCTCTATGAGGTACGTAAATGAAGCGCACTGTGCGACCAATAGTACACAATTTGTGTTTGCTAAATGCATTGTTCTAATTTAAAAGTTGTCATGATATATATATATATATTGAAGCGCTTAACATAATATAGGTATATATAACCACATCCAAATTTTAAAATTATTAATTCATCGCACTTATTTATCTCTTATTAATTAATGGTTTAGCAGCTAGAAAAATTAAGAGATCCTAAACTCTCGATCATTAGCAATGATAATTAATATAAAATTACATAGATAGTTCGACTCTATTTCTATGGTTCATCTTGCACTATGTTTTAGTAACAATTAGAGTTGAATTACCAATTCAAGAAGAATTTAGAGTTGAAGTAGTTTGATATATATAGATTGGTACGCACTAGACATAAAATACTAAACGCAAATACTCATATGCGGTCAAGTCGCATGACATGCGACCGTGCCCAAGCATGCAAGCGCGTGTAACACACGCACGATTCTCTACCTTTCGATCGGGCGCATGTGACTAAAGGTGCATTCACGCGCCTGACAACAATTTTTTTTTATTCGGCGCGCGTATTACACGCGCCTATCCTATATTATTTTAATCCTATAGCTATTGTGACACTTCTATGTGTCCTAGTAGCTAGATACGTAATACGACAGATTTCGAGTGTCCTATTAGTCTAATAGGACACTTTGGAATGTCTTATTATATTTTTGCATTTTTAATTTTTTTTTTCAGTTTTTATTTTTATTTTTTTCCTTTTGTTTTCGAGTCGAGCGAGGGAAGTCGTAGACCTCGAAGCGAGCTAAAGGACATGAATGTTGCCACTACGATTATCTATAAATTGGAATCGGAGCCGAAGGTGGAGTAGAAAAAAAACTGAAATTTAAAAAAAAATCTGAAAAAAAAATGCAGGGTTGACTCGCGTTGACTAGGTCGGGTTAACCCGGATCCAGTCTCATCGCATGAGACCGGTTGCATCAGAGACTCCCTCAATACTAAAACAACCTTGTAATATTACCATAGCATTTTAAAGATTCTTTTTTGTTTTAGGAAACATTTTAAAGGATTTTAGGTAGTCCTTTTTTATTGATGTGCGTAGAGGCATTGCTAGGAGTGCAAAATTAGCTCGTTAAATGCATGGAGTAAACGCTAAGAAACGTATGTAAATATTAGTATGAATGAATTGAAACAAAGCCCCATAATTGAAGGAAATTCATATGCCTCCTGCTCAATTCCCGCCTGTAACAATTCCTGCGCCCTAAATTATAAAATTACACCAAACATTCTATTAAACCAAAAGTCAATTAAAACCAACATTAATTCCACGATTAATTAGACCAATGACAAACAACTAAAAGAAATTAATTACCACTAATTGTTTCCTTTCAGTACCTTCAGCTATACAAAAAAATGTCTTCGCAACTATTATAAATTGTTATTTACTCATAAAATCCAAATTTAACAGATTTTATAACGAATATTTTTGCATTTAAATATATTGAATGCAGTATATTGTCAACATCTTAAAATTAATTTTGTTTCAAGAAGCACCAAATCATAACACAGGGATTGAAAATTAATTCAAGGCAATTAAGCAAATAAAGGGAATAGTATTAAAGCTGCAACTACAAGATTAAATAAAAAAGACAGAGAATTTAAAGATTAATTATACATTAAACTACGGAAAATAAATTGTAGTTTTATATTGATTTTGATATAAGTATGTAGAATCTCATTTTTGAATCACTCAAACGAAGACGAAAATACAAAAACACAAAAATATAGTAATAAAATGTAGAGCAGTGTTACAGAATAGAGGAGAGAGAAAATTGAAGGCGTTATCGATCAGTTCAAAACCCTAACGATTGAATATCGATTCAAACTCTTGCTCTCGATCGAAATTTCTAGGGTTTCTGCATTTGATTAGGATAATCGCAGAAGAAGGACACCGAATTCGGATAGACATTATGGCAGGGCGACGAACCGGAAGGGGGCACGTAGCCCTTGGGAAGCATGGCGGAGAAACTCCTAGCGTCCGCCATTTTCTCTCTCTTGAATCTTTTTTTCCTCTGAAAATTTCTTTTGGAGAATGGTGGAGCCGCCGCCGGTTTCTTGATCTGGAATTCCGTTTGAGGGACGGGTGGGAGCTCAGCAGATAGAGAGAGAGTGGCGAAGAAAGCGATGATGATCAAGGAGAGGAGAAGAAAGAGAGAGAAAGAGAAAGAGATCTTGCTATTGATGTGGTTAGCCATGAGGATTCATGAATAGCTTGCTTGTATCAAGATATCATGAGGGCTTAAGCTTTTGATTTCTTGGGAGCTCCGATTCTTATTTTGGTTGGGTCTTTCAAGATTTAGCTGTGAGAGAGAGAGAGAGAGAGAGAGAGAGAGTTTTTCTTGATTGTGTGTGTGTGTATTCATATATATATAATTAATAATGAATGTATGTATGTATTGAATGAGTTCCCGTCGTGAGTGTGTCAACGTACATTCGCTTGCAGATCTGAATTTGTGAGAAAAACGACAGAATCCAAGATCTTCGCTGCATGAACCTTGACGATTGGGAGAATTTTTTTTTAAGTACTCATTTTCAGTAACTTAATCTTTTCTAGCTGCTCATATAAATAGATACTCATATAATTAATTACTTTTGAGCTACTTAACATAATTATTCTCCTATTAATCGCGGGCATATATATGTTAACGTAATCACCGTTGATTTGGCGATCTGATTTTTGTTATTGGTGGTGGATGCGAACTGATCAAGGTGTAATTTAATATTGCACATTTTTGGTTTGGGTAATGATATTCGGCCACACTGTGGCCAGCCACACGAGCTAAAAATGGTAATATATATTTTTAAAATGGAAATATACCCTAATTGGGAAGCATAAACCCTAAAGGGGAAATGTGATTATTTCTATTTTTATAGTCAACTTTCCTTTTTTTAAGTGTGGCCGGATATCTTTATTCTTTTGGTTTATACTTGTTTACGAAAATAATTGTTGTTTGAGGTAAAGGAGTTATAAAGAATGATTTCTACAAAACAATGATCATATAATGTATTAATGATTGGATTAAAGTCGATCAAATCACTTCTTATATCTTACATCAATTTGCAAGTTTATACTTTCAAAATATGTCGTTTTTTTGGCCTGGAGTTAATTGATGATGTGGAATTTTTTTGGTTACAAAGATTACTTAACCTACATGGAGTTTTATTAATGTCCATGTGCACTTTTATAAAGATCCCCCAATTACAACATTATCGTTTGCAAATATCTACTCATCTTAATTTTTATTGCGATTGATTTATTAATATGCGAGCGAGCTACTAATAGAACCCTAGAAACCCAAAAATCTTGATTAATTGCGCAAATGAAACATTGTTATAGTATATTTTAAGCATCTCTACGTGAAAGAAACAGTTCCAAACTTCTCTTGAAAATGTTGAATATGTGGAACCACTTAATTTAACAATGTTGAACAACTTTTCAACAATATTGCAATTAATAAATAGAAGATTTCCAGCATAGTAGAAGCTGCGCGCATGTAATTAAACCACAAGAAATTAAGAGGGTTCAGAATATATCCAAAACAATGCAATATTTGAAGAGTGATTTTTAATACGTGGCACTAGAATTTCCATGTGGATATAAGAAAAATTATCAAAAAAATTAGGCGTGTATTCGTGTATTATTTTATAAATGTGCATTAAATTACATAAATGCATTGTTCTCGGTCATGTATTGTTTCTTTATCATATGAATACATGCTTCAATGCTTGAACCTTTCCGGTCTTTGGTTTTCATGTACTCAAAATTAAAATATAATTTACAAATTAATCTCTATTGATATTTTAGTAAGTAAACAATGAATAGTTTATCTTATTGAATACAACTATTATTAATCTAATTGATAGAGTTAATTCGTTGATTCTCGTAAATGTCAGGAAAATACTACTATGATTGAGCTACTACCTCCGGTCCCAAGTTTTTTTATAGGAGGGAGTGATACGGTATTAAGGAAAATGTTGTTAAGTTGGTTATAACAGCGGTGTGTCATATGTAGTATTTTAGGTAAATAAGTTGATAAAATAAGGATAAGAGAGAATAATTTGTTGTGGGTAATGTCCAAAAATAATTAGGAAAAAGCTTGGGAACCCCATCACTTTTCATATTATCAACAACCGTCTATAATGAACAATCCTTGACCTATTTTTATACTAAAAGTTCAATAAAATATAAATTACTTAACCATAAATAAATACATAAAATGAAAGGAAACAAAATAAACATAAGCTCTCGTGTTGGCCTTGGGTGCTCCCATCTTCATCTCCATCAGGTTCATAATGGCAAAATGGCTATTTTTTGAGTTACTCCTTAACATTCACACATCCTCAATTAATGATGACCATGAATCGATATATACTAGTAACAAATTAAAAGATATGTTTTTGCCCTCATAAAAACAAAAGATTTATTTTTATTTTATTTTTATATTTCGAGAGGTATACTAACAAAAGATAATAATAACAAAATGGCTAATATCCTACTAACCTTCTTTAAGGCTAGAAATAGTAAAGGCTTTTTAAGGAAATACTTCCTCCGTTCCTACTTACCCTCTTTTTTGGTTCACCAAAAGAAATCCTATTTATCCTTTTTTTTTATTCACAAAAAAAAATTCTACTCTGATTTTTTTACATTGATACCCTCCTTAGTATCATTTATTTACTACCTTTACCATTCATGGACCTACCCCACATGTTTAACCCAATTTAATTAAACTAACTAATCATCTAATGACCCAAATAAAACAAAATAAAGTAAGGCCCAAATAACTCTCCATATATCTGCCACTTGTGTTTAGGGTTTCTCAAATCTGCCATTTACTCTCTCACTCCACTGTCTATTCATTCTCTCCCCCAAATCAAACCCTAATCTATCGCCCCATTCTCTCCCTATGTTGTATCTCCTCCGATGGCTAACTCTGAAAATTGTCTTCCTTCCGACGCCTCTCATGACAGAGGCTTCACCAACTCCGATTGCAACTCATTTTTCACCGATCCCTACTTATTTGTGGGAGCTGGAGAGTGATTTGCCCGATACGGTGGTGCCGGAGACAGAATTCATGGCACTCGTTTATGATTCAGAGGTTCAATCGACTGAAATCTATGAAATTGATCTCAGATCTGAGAGCATGGTGCCGAAGACAGATTTCATGGTGCTCGGTGATGATTCAGAGCTTAAATCTGCTGCAATCTCTGAGGACTACTTTGATGTAGTCTACAAGGTAATGAAGCTAGAGTCTTCATTCCATCTCTGACTACGATGCATGGTTGGCCAACTTTACCAATGAAGAACGCCGACCACCAATTTATCGACGACTGTTTTCTGATGACTCGTATCTCCAGACATTAGCGTTTTTCTGCCCTAGTGTTAACTCTCTCCTCTGATCAGGTGATTGTGTTATGTTTTTCTAAATCTGATAGAATTGATACTACACTTAGGTGATGAATTTCTTTTTTTCTGTGATGATTTTGATGAAATTTGAGAATGGGCTCCTTTGTGGTTTATATGATCAATTGATGGGCTGGTGATGCCTCGGTGTTGAGCTGATTCCTGCATATTTGTTGCCTTTTAAATCTGATAGAACTGGTACTACACTTGGGTGATTAATTTCTATTTTTCTGTGATGATTTTGATGAAATATGGGAATGGGCTCCTTTGTGGTTTATATGATCAATTGATGGGCTGGTGATGCCGCTGTGTTGAGCTGATTCCTACATATTTTGTTGCCTTTTAAATCTGATAGAACTGATACTACACTTGGGTGATGAATTTATGTTCATATCTTATTGATGCCACCACTAGGTTCATTTTAATCTGGTTTTGGAGGTTGAAATGGGATAATTAAGAAGTTAATGATGCAAAAAAGTTTCATTCAAAATGCTGAGACTACATAAGTTAAAAAACAGTTGGTAAAAGGAAAATTTACACTCCAAACAACAAAAAAATGAGCTTTACTGTTTGTCTCTGTAAACCATTAGCAAAAAATGCAGTAAAGAGCTCCTACTCTGACATTTTCACTTGTTGCATTCCATGAATTAGTGTTTCAAGATTGTAGATTGCACCTAGTTATTTTTTTGCATTCTTAGATAATCTATACTCTCTCTAACAAGCTGCTCATCAACCTCAATGCACTCAGGCAGTATTCCAAGCCTTCTAAGTCTCTCCTTACCCATGTGTGGGATCTTGTAATTGTTGTTTCCCTTCACTTTGATAATCTCATGATAGCATCCTTGCAAAGTTCAGAACACATTATTCAACTTGTAGGCTAGATATTCTTCAAATGCTTGCTGCACATTTTTTATTAAACCATCCACTGTAGTAGCCATCTTCTCATCTTTTAATGTTTGTATGGCTCTGAAAAAACCTAGATCATTCACATTGTTATCATGTGAGTTAGGTGGTTGGCACACTAGTTGAATATTGAACCCATCTGACTGTGCAATTGCTTGAAACTCTGGATCATCATTACAGATATGTGGTTTTGCATTATCTTGCTGGATAATTATGTGTTTGCTCAAACCTTTTGGCCATTTTGCTTTAATGATTGGTAGAATATAGAATTTGATCATTAATTGAACACACTAAGTGATGAATGAGAATACATTCTGATAGTGAATAGAAATTGAGGTTTACCTGCTATAGAAAGCATTGTTTCATCACAACTTTTGTGATAGCTTGAATAGGCTTGGTTATCGTGCTGCCTTTGGGCCTATTCTTTGAATTCCTCATTGGTGGTTCCTCAAAAGTGAATGGGAAAATACAAAACTTCCAATCAAATATTTCCTTCCCATTCATATCAGTTAGTGGCCTTCCAACAACACATATGAACATTATTTTCTCAATGAATCTTTTTGATTTGCAAGTTCTATGTCGCTCAACTTCATCTGCCAAAATGTAATACCTTTGTGTTGTTTTGGTGAGATTAAACCACTCCTCATCAATATGTATAATGTTATACATGGGCTGAAAAGCTATTTTTCCATTTGAACTTATGCAAGTAAGCATACTAAGGCTCCATTTCAGCCTTGAAATCATATTTGAAGGAGTTAGAAATGGTTTTATAGCATTGATATGTGCTCTAATCTTTTTCTCTTTAATCTACTTATGGACCAAGCTTGTGCTAACACAAAGTTTACTGCTGAGTTTTCTGATGCTGCTTCTCTCCAAAACTGACAAGTTTCTAACTTTTTCTTCATCAAGAACTTTTTTATCTTTGTGTTTTGATCCTTTTTTCATTGATATCACATGCACAGGTTGTCCCAAGGCTTGTTGGGCAGTTGCAGCCTTCCAAGTACGCCACACAGTCCTCAGCTTGACGTTGAATAATTGAGCAGCTTCCTTTTTTGCGCCGTAACGAAGCTTAGAGTTGTTGCTGTTTTCGAGCAGCCATTGTGCAAGATTGTTCCTTTCAATCTCTGTGAGATCTGGTCTCATTCTTGCAGATGTCATTTTCCTGGTTTTTTTTTTTTTTTTGTATTTATGGAGTTGTGGTGAATGAAGTGCAATCTGCCCAGTGTTGGTGTATTTATTGTTGATTTTGGGGTTAGGTGTATTTTAAATTTCCCCCCAAAAAACTGATACAGGATTTGTGTATATTTCCCTCCAATTGTTTTGATCAAATCAGCAGCATTTAATTCTCTTTGAATATACTGTTCAATTTTTTATTTTTAATTATTTTTAATTGTTACAATTTTACATTGGCAGAAATTTCCATTACAGTGAATCAGTGTTGAGTTTTTTATTCAATCTTAAACATAAAAGTGATTCAATCTAAAAGTGATTTAAACATGAAAGTGAACCCTGAACTTCATTAAACTGATAAAAAAATAGCTTGCACACACCTTAAAAAACAATCAGTCACAACATTAAAATGAATTGCATTTAAAAGAGAAAAAAAAATACAAATTGATTCATACACCTTGCACTCACCAATATACACGCCTACCTTCATTAAATAAGAACAACTTCCTTTAATTTAATTGTTTCATTAAGAAATTAAGCAAAATCATTAACACTACCCCTACAAGTTTTTTTATCCCATTCATAACAATTTTAACAATTTTTAGTAATTAAACCATTTGGATTCACAGAAAATTAACAAGATACTCCAGTCTATTGGTGCGATTTACAAAGAAAAAGAAAAATGTTTCAATTCGGATCGTTGTTGTTCGAAATTCAAAAGGAACCAGCTTTGTTCTGCAAGAATCTGTGTTGTTAAGAGATGAATCAAAGTAAGAGGCGAGAATCAATGCACGACCGTTGACTTGAAATGTTTATTAATCCTAACCAAACAAATCTTCCCAACTATAAACAAACATGTAGTAGTAGTAGTGAAGAAGTAAAATCAAAACAATCAAGAAAGAATACTAAAAATTCCCCTCTCGCCTTACTCCAACAATCAAGAAACAATTCGCGCGTCTCCGAATTCTCGCGATCCGCTGTCTAGATTCCCTCGCAAACGCTCAATCTCAATTCAGCTCACAGTACCCAGATTTGCACTGAGAGTCGCACGATTGATTCTCAAAACTTCAATTATAAAAAGTGCTAATCGAGGATGTCGAAATCGCTTCCATATTCAATGAAAGATGTACATTACGACAATGCTAAGTTTCGCCAGCGATCCCTCTTCAAGGTTCGTGCTATATCTTTTACAGATCTCCGCCGTGCTATTTTTTTCTCGGTTTCTTTTTGTTGAAGATTTCAATTATCGCATTTCGTCGTGATTATGATCGATCGAGTTCTGCAGCTCCTCGAGATTTACTGGGAATTGGGAAAGTTGTAATTTTTATTGGTGGGGCGAATTGAAGATGCCTGTATTTGACTTAGGCGCAGCTGTATTAAAATTCTTTTGAAAAAAATAGTATTCATTTCCTTGTTCTTTTTTTCTTGGGAGTTGGGACATATAATGGTGAGGAATTCTCGGAGTTCTAACGGTAAGGGGTTACAGGGGTTTCTGATTTGGTCTTTGAATCTAACCGTTGTTGTAGTTGAATGATGGAAAGTTAAGCAGTTCCTGAGATAGTGTAATGACAATATGATATACATATATCTATATCTGTGTGAGTGTGGGTGTTGTTTGGGTGCTCTGTTTACATAATCATGGTTCCTTCTCCAGGTGGTCACACAAAGTATGATAAGCAGTAATGCTAAGCGTGAATGCACAAAATGCAGTACAGGAAAGTTTCTTATGTTATTAATGATTTTCGGTGTGGCCTATCTCGTGCTGAATCACACCAGCAATGCTCCTCCATCGGTTGATGCAGCTAAACGTGTTGGCACTGAGGAAGGGAAGAATTTCTTCACTGATGGAAGTGGTAGATTTCGTAGATTTTGGAGAAAGCCACCAAGGCTTCCTCCTCAGTTATCGCCTGATGAAATAGCTGCTAGGAATAAATCGATTTATAGCTCTGACAAGATAGATTCCGGACCTGATTGGATGGCTAGGCAACAAAAAGTGAGAGAGGCGTTTATTCATGCATGGTCTGGCTATCAGGACTATGCTATGGGATACGATGAACTTATGCCTCTGAGTAAAAGAGGAGTTGATGGTTTAGGCGGTTTAGGAGCCACCATAGTGGATGCTCTTGACACTGCCATGATAATGGGAGTTGATGAAGTTGTGCACGAAGCAGGTTCTTGGATCGAGAAACATCTCTCCGAGAGGATTGATGGGAAAGGCCAAGTTAATTTGTTTGAAACTACCATACGCGTTCTGGGTGGTCTTTTGAGTGCTTATCATCTGGGTGGGGGTGAACATGGTGGTAATGCCTCGGCAAAAGGACCTAAGCCAGCTGTCTATCTTGACACTGCTAAGAATTTGGCCGACCGTCTGTTAGTTGCTTTCACATCAAGCCCGACGGCTATTCCCTTAAGTGATGTTGTTCTGCGTGACCGTTCTGCACATCCAGCTCCAGATGGATTGAGTAGCACGGCTGAAGTTTCTACCGTCCAGCTCGAGTTCAATTATTTGAGTTTTTTGACTGGTGATCCGAAGTACTCTTTGGAGTCTATGAAGGTTTTGGAACATATGAAAACCTTGCCAAAGGTCAAGGGACTGGTTCCTATCTTCATAAAGTAAGGAAATTTTTTTATTCTCTTTTTATGGGTGTTTTTGTGTTTCTTTTAATGCAGACTGCATTTTTCTGTTTTACTCAGTTTAGATAGCTAGCATTCAATTATGTGCTCCCTTGAGATGTTAATGGCATCACTTAGAAAATTGGAGGTTAAGGGGTAAAGTATTCTGTAACTATAATAGCGCAGGCAAAAAGAATAGGTGTAAGTTCCACTCAGAGCATTACTAAAGATGAGTACTTTGCATTAGACTTTGGACTGTGCTCAGGTGCAGTTAGAAGCCACTAAAGTTTCATAATTGAGTACGGATGCATTTTATTTCCTCCAAATTGTTTAGACTGTTCAGTTAATAATCTAGGATCTACTCAGCTTTGGAAGATAAGCAGTGGAATTTACTGAGACAAGATTACATCTCATTACAGTCATTTATTGCAAAAACCTTATCATTTATTTTTCTCCATTGAAAGAAATACTGCTGTAAGTAACTGATGTGATTCTTCTTTTTCTTTTTTCAAAGTTAGTTTGTAGTTTATACAATATATGGTCATAGGTTTGCACCTGTCTGATTGCAGCCCTCAAACTGGTGACTTTAGTGGGGATAACATTAGACTTGGATCGCGCGGTGATAGCTACTATGAGTACCTCATCAAAGTGTGGCTTCAGAACCCTGGAAGTAATTTGACGTACTTGCACGATATGTACAAAGAATCGATGCAAGGTGTGAAAGAACTTTTAGTTAAGAAATCGGTTCCCAATGAGTTGGTTTTTGTAGGAGAATTACCTTACGGCCCTCAAGGTGGATTCAGCCCCAAAATGGATCATCTGGTATGTTGCTTTAGTCCAAATAAATTTTTTTTTGGTAAACCAGTCAATAATCAACTGCTGCTAAGTGCTAATGTTTGATTTGGCCAGAGCAGAACTTCTCTAGCTTTACCAAATTCTCATGATAAAGCTTAAGTCGTTGATAAACTTGTCAATATTTACTTGGCAATAATCATGCTATTTCAAAAAAAATTAGAGTTTGAAAGCCGTGATGCTCATTCATTATACTTAATATTGCCGAAGCATCAATTTTATGGGTCTATTTATATATTGACGATTATGTGGAATATTACTATTGAGTATTGACAGAGAAGACAGTTGGTGTGTTATCCTTTTTTTCCACTCACCACTGTTAATTTAAACTCCTCTACATAGGTATGTTTCCTCCCTGGCACTCTCGCTCTTGGTGCCACAAAGGGTGTTCTGAAGGAAAGGGCCATGAGAGAAAACTTGCTCACTTTCGAGGATCTGGAAAATTTGAAGCTTGCCGAAGATTTGGCTAAGACATGCTTTGAGATGTATTCTGTAACTTCCACTGGTCTTGCTCCAGAAATTGCATACTTCAAAACAGAGGTCAGTTTGTTTCTCATTGCTTTGTGTTTGTTTAAATGTGACTTGTTTTTACTTTTTTTTTAATCTTCATGTGTGTCTTTTACTTTCAAATCTCATATAATTTCACATTAAGCAGGAAAAAAAGGACCACGGTCCTGGTGGTGGAAATAACCATTCCAAATATGTTGACGACATAATTATAAAACCTGCTGACCGACACAATCTCTTGCGTCCCGAAACGGTTGAATCACTGTTTGTCTTGTTCCGCATCACAGAAGATCCCAAGTATGCACTAGCTATCTTTCCACCCTTTTCCTATTTATCACTAGCATTTCAATGAGTGTTATCTTTATGATTGCAGGTATCGTGAGTGGGGTTGGGACATCTTCGAGGCATTTGAGAAGTATACAAAAATTGATTCTGGAGGTTACACGTCTCTTGATGATGTTACAGTGCTTCCTCCACACAGACGAGACAAGATGGAGACCTTTTTTCTGGGCGAGACGCTGAAATACTTGTATTTACTGTTTGGTAGTAGCAATGTCATTCCATTGGATGAGTATGTGTTTAACACAGAAGCCCATCCATTACCTATTCAAGGCCATGCCAGAAGAAAATGAAGCTTCTGCTCTAGTAAAGAAGATTGATTTAAGAAGGCGAAATTTTCCAATTTCCAATTCAATTATGACTGGCTCGAAGAGTAGTTGGGATCATTATCATAGAAGCCAGATGCCTCGTAGCAAGTTGATGAGATCGAAGAGGGCTGAATTTCTGCTCTCATCAGCTAGCTTGCGATGGATTTTGTATGTGAACTTTTGATGTACGAAGAAGTTAATGGAGGGAACTTTATATATTTAAGAGTTAAAAAACTGGTTTGGTAAAAATCCTGCCAAATTTTTCACTAATTGACTGTTGAGTTATACAATTAGTCAGAATTTACATATTCTAGTGTGTTGTAAGTCAACCATATACTTGATAATACAGATTTTTCTGCCATTGTTATTAGCATCAAGAAATGGAAGATTGGTCACTGTTAGAATATCTGTATACAATTATTGATTTGTATGGCTTGTCCCGTTATAGTCATTGTGGTTGTTAGCTCGCGTTATACTTGCTCTTCGCTCTGGCTTGATATAAGAAACAAATGATCTCCATCTCGTACGACGCTTAAGTCGTCTATCTCTGCGTTTTCTGCACTTACTACCTTTGTAAGACTGTCATCTCCAAATTTTGTACCTGCAGTTTCACAAGGAGGTCATGATCAGAGTTACGGCCAGGTAAGTGTTTTTACTCTTTAATTTTAAGTTTTTCTTCAAATTCAAGGAAATTTCGAGATCTTTGCATGATGCATACCTGCTGTTTTTAGTAGATCTTCTAATGAATCAGGTAGGACTATTAACTTTGGAAGCTGGTTTTCAGAACTTTCGTTCTTTTCAGACTTCATGTGAATGGTGACTCTCTTCTTCTCTGTGCTTACTGCTTCTGCATGAGTTTGAAATGTTAAACTGCTTGAGTTGCCAGATGCATGATTCTTGTAATGATTGGTCGCATGATTGATTCCTCCGTTGGATTTCTTGTTATTTTCGTAATTCAATATGAGGTTGTATATGCCTATGTTTGCTTGCGTTTCTGCTAATGCTTTTGGTGTCCAACCTCTCTCATCTGGTTTGTTCACATTTGCACCTCTTTCCAGCAAAAATCTGACCATTTCAAGATGCCCGTGTCGAACAGCAACATGAAGAGCTGTCTGGCCATCCTCCGCAGAAGAAAACACTTCAGCATCGCATCCTTTGGTATCAGTTGTTTGATTTATAGTCATAAATCTTGAATTCATATCTATAGCTGCATGCTTTTCAACTGCCTCTCCATTTAAATTATCTCTATTTTCGGTATGAATATTGCAGTCTTCTTTTGGTTCTCCATCGAAACAATTTCTGGGGATCAGACTTGGATCCTGTTGGCTCTCTATGTCAAAACTTTGGCACGCTTTCATTTTCTTGAAACGGAACGTAAAATTGAGTCAGTTTGAAATAATTGAATCTGCAGAGAAAAAGAGGGCCAAAATAATAATGCTGCCTGTTGAATTTACCAGGAAAATATTGTTCATAACAACACGTTCATCTTCAGGGTATGCTTGAAGAATGTTGAGAAAGGTGCTCCTGTTAAGCCGTAGTATTTGAGAAACTTCAGTAGTTCGAACGCCAAATGGCTGTGGCTTTCCGTATAAGACCCCTATTTCCCCGAAAATATCCCCTGCAGATGCCTTCCCGACTACCTGTATGCATGAACGTGACTGTGTGAGAGACGACAATGTGATGTGATCTCTCTTATTTGTTATGAACGTGTATTATTGTATCCTGATTTGGAAATCTTACTTGATCGTGCCCATTAATCTTTGCAGTGAATTTCTGCCGGGAAAAAGAAAATTCAGAATGTGAAGGTTAGGAAGCAGAGACTTTGAAGTATTTTCTTACACATAATCTACAAAATCGAGCTACTTACCACTGCTCCAGTAACCAGTATATATGCATCCGTTGGAGCCTCATTTTGCAGAATAACGTCTTCCCTGGGAGGGTAGTACTCGGCTTCCATCTCCGGTACCTTTTCAGAAGAGCACAGAATGTTCATGGAGACCAGAGAGAGAGAGAGAGAGAGAGAGAGAGAGAGAGTACCAGCTGGAGAAGGAAGTCCTGAGAGACCCCATCGAAGAGACGGACATTTTGAAGAACAGGGTAGAACAGATAATGTGCAATGCTGGAACGAATGGCCTTTGGGAGGCCGTTCAACGTTTCTTGCTGCTTCAATCCTTCCGTCTTGAACTTCAGACATATATGCGACAAGAGTTGGTCTTCAATATGCGTCGGAAGCTGGTTCCTCTTCGCGAATTCTGAAGCAGCTCGAACGGAATCTCTCTGCACCACCAAATCAAAGCAAATGAGGCTTCTCGACACGTGCATTCTTTTTGAGAATCCCAGGAGCAAAAACTTACAAAGATTCTCGTCCGGCTGGTCCAGTGGACTACAAGATTTGTCATGTTTCCGATGATATATGCTGTCAGTCCGAGGTTGAACAGCATGTAACAAACCCCGAACAGCATCTCCCTCGGGTTCTCCGCGTGCAAGTCTCCGTATCCCGTCGTTGTTAGAGTTACAATTGACCAATATATTGCAGTTATGTATCTGTCCCAAAGGCTCAACTGTTTGAAATCAGGATAGACCGCACCAATCCACGTCTTCTGCGGATCGGGATATCTCTCCGCGATGATATAGTTGAAGCAGCCGGCACAATGCACTGCAAACAGGGTAACCTGCACGTGGCCGGAAAACAAGCTGAGCAATGTCAATGGCGCACACACAGTACGCAGTAGCACGAAGACATTCAGATTGAGTGGCACGACTTACAGATATGAGCTTGGTGCAACGAGTCCAGAAATAGTTGAACCGGATGTCCTTCTCGAGCCTGAAGGAAAGAAAGCAAGAGAGTTGGTGAGACTGAATTTGCAAAAGAGGGGTAATTGAGAGAGACGACGACAGACTTTGCAAAGAGGGAGCTGACTCGTCGAAGACGCCATAGCCGGAGCATGCTAAGTAATTTGAAGCCCAACCCGCCGCTGTGATCTGTGAAGAGGAGGCTGAGAGATTGAAATGGTACTGTCGAGCAGACATCAAAAGCGAACCAGGTCGACACGTACCTGTTAGTCGGATTTAGAGAGAGGTGAACAATATTATCATCGTGTCGTATTACATGAAGATTTGCGGGACTGCATGGTTACCTTATTGCTATTTTCTTATGATCATCGATTAGGAGATACGACTCTGTGTCCATGTACGCCACAAAGAAGGTGAGGACGATGTCGACAGCGAAGAAGGCGTTGACAATGTTGTCGATCACGAACATAGCGTCTTGCTTGTAAGCAAGGAAGGCAAACTCGAAGGGAGAGATCCAAGCGGAGTAGATGACGAGGAGAATCAGAAACATCTCCCATGCCCTGAAAACAGACAGAAATCTAGAATCAGAGAATCTCTCCTAGGTTCGTATAGATATGTATGTATATGAGGTACACGTCTGATCACCTATATCGGGGACTGAATGGTGAAATGATGTGTTTTCTAAGTCGTGTAGTTTGATTGATTCGAGCTCCGAGGGAAGGAATGAGATCACTGGAGAAGAAGCTACTGTTCCTCGTCTGAAAATCCTCAACGCAGAAGCGTCGTAGGAAGTTCTTGGAGTATGAAAACGACATTGGATTAGTCGAGATGGAAGCAGTGTGTGCTGATCAGGTTTCAGAGTTTGTACAGCTTTCTTGTGTGGTAACCGTAGTTTATATAGCTTTAGAGCAGTCATGGGGAGGGAGAGAGAGAGACACACACACACACACACGGGAAAGATCCTTTCTTTCCCTCCTTTTCCTCTAAAGGAAGTTTTGCCTTTTCCTATATACCGTGAACCATAATGTGAAAAAGATCACGCAGTCAATATTTTATTTTATGAAAGGTTTACAGTGAGAGAGAGAGAGAGACAGAGAGAGGTTGAAATTGAATGTAGTGAGATTTACCGACAAGAAGTGAGCGATAAATTAAACTGATTGTTCATAAAGTTAAACTTAAACAGGTGATTTGATTTCATATCAAAATTTTGTACAAATGGTAAGAGGATTTGGTGGACGGTCCGCGTTGGGGATGACACGTGGACCAATGAGATGCCATTTCGCTAAATTTTGATTGCTGCTACCATGGTGGCTTAGGCCCCCCGGCCATGTTCATGTTCAAGGCATCTCTTATGATTCTTCCTTCGCATTTCACTTCCAGAAAATAATAATGATAATAATAATATTAATAGTAATATATATTTCCAGTTTTAATTATTGTATGAAATTAAATTATGCTAAACTCATCATCTTGACCATGCTACATTATGTAATCGACCCAACAACTAAATTATACTAGTATTTCCTTTTTGAGGAAAGGGGTCATGAAATGTGAGGTTGTTGGCTCTCTCTCTCTCTCTCTCTAGATTATAAATTATAATGCATAGGCATATGCGCGATCCTAGCTTTGTTGGAAACCATGGCCCTTAAGATGGGGTCATTATTATAGGCATATGTTTTTGGCCCCTCGTATGAAATCGTTCCCTTCCTTCTTCATTTCCTTTTACCAAACATTATAAAAATAACCCTAAATGACAAATGTGCAAAAAGGGCTTTCTTGAGTTTTCCATGCGATAATAATGCTTGTGGGACTGAAGAAAAATCTGGTGGTTACTAAAGCATAAAAATATTATTAATATTAAATAATAATTTTGATGATGGATTGGGAGTTACGAGTAAGGCCCGCGTAACTGAAAACAGTTTGAATAAAAAGAAATTTTATCCAATACAAATCATTCGTGTTTTCGAGCAAATCTTTTGCCGACCCAGAATCTTGTTATGCATTTCATTAATAATATTTATTTATTTTTCAGACATAAATTGCATTGATTGATATTAAACGTGGATATCTCTAAGTCTCTCCACATCGCGGGGTCTCGAGACCCTGTGGAAACGCCCAAATTTTCGAGAGCCGCTTGCTTAAATTTTCCTTTTTGGCTATACAACGCTGGCGAACTAGAGCCATGCGTTGTAGTCGTGCATGTCCCGAGCCGGTCTCAAGACGCGCGTGAAGGCCATGTGCCACACAGAAGAAAAAAAAATCGAATTTTGCGTGAAGGCCACGCGCACGGGTGAAAAAACGGTAATTTTATTTTGGCTGGCAACGATTAAAAATGGCTAATCTCGATTTTTTTTTCTTATTTTCCTCTATAAATTCTATACTCTTTCTTCCACCATTCACCCTCATTTATCCACCTTCACCCTCATTTCTTCACACCATTCCTCATCTCTTCCTTGTGAAAATGGATCCCATGGTATCCCGATATGTCGGACAACGTGTACACGTCGTCGGTTCTCGATTCAATCAATCTCAACACCCAAATTTTCGGCGAGTCGTACCCATCCTTCACCCCCGATAATGAGAGTCCTTCCTTAGATGCGCCGCCTCCGCTGCCGCCACAGCCCTCCGCCAAAGGAAAGAAGGCAACCAATACGACGGGCAAGGGCAAAGTCGTCGCCTCCTCCGCCATCGAAGTCGTCGATGCCGATGACACCAAAATGAAGCGTGTCACAACTACACCATTGAGGAGGCCGCCGCCATGGCACAAATTTGGCGAGAGGAGACGTGCAATTCAATCATTAGGGCCGACATGTTCGGCGAAAGATACTAGGGAAAAGTTGATGTTCGTTATGTTTGGAAACAACCTCAACAACAAGCAGTGCAAGAGTTCTTATGGGCGCATCCAGCCATTGGTGAAGAATTGGATGGTTGCTTTCGAGAAAACGAATAAGCACTGGCCGAGCAGCGCTTTCGACTACATGGTCACAGATAATGCCCAACAAATCTACAATGTATCAACCGGAGGCTCTTACTTCAAGTATTTCAAGGCGTGGGAAATACTGCGCGACTATCCTAGATTCCTCGCCCAAGCTTTCTGCGACATTCACTCCATGTAGAGAACGAAGAATTCGACCTTCGGTGTTGGCAGAGGAGGCATTGACCGAAGGGGAAAGCGTGCCTCCCCGACCGCAAGGTCGAGATGCGACAAGAATGGAGGCGCGGAGAGAGGCCAAAGGGAAGAAAGCGGCAAGTGAGTCATCAAGGCTCGACTTCTTCTTGGATCAGACAAACTCCCGACTCACCACCATCGCCGAGGCCAAGAGCACCATGACGGAGGCAATGCTCATTGCTGCTCGGGCGAAATAACATGCAATCGATATGAAAATCATCCAAAAGGATACGATGTACATGACGATGGAGCAGCTCGAAGTCCACATGATGGTGGTGAAGGTGAAGGAACGTCGGGGATGAGCGTAATTTTTTTTATTATGTAATTTTATATTTTTATTAATTAATGTATTATATATCTTTTTTAATTTTAATCTATGTAATTTTTCAAGTTTATTTAAAATTAATGAAAATTTGGAATTTTAGAAACTGATTAGTTAGAAATAGTGACACTTGCATTACAGGTATAGTATCTCTATTTGAGGTGCACAAAACTTAAGACACTTGACACTTAATTGTCTCTGCAATTTGGATAGCCTTATTAGAGGTCAAACTTTATTTTCAAATACAGTACAACTCTTATTCGAGAACAAAGAGAGTTTCAATTCAAGGTCATTTAGGTATATACCTAACTCCCTGATATTTATGGTAGGTTTATAGATTCACCATATAATTACGGTGATACATAATCTCAAATTAGGTTTGTCGGCCTAATAAGATAACCCATTTTTTATTATTAATTATATACTTTAATAACTACAAAATAAGCAAATTAACATTTAAGAGGCTTATAAAAATTTTAAAATTGAAAATTTTTATGAATAGTAAATAAGTATATTTAATCAATATATCTACACGGAATTCTCTTTATCTTCAATCATATTTTTCTAAAATCTTTGATTATTGTCTGCTATAAAATACTACTCATATCACATTGAATCTAATGTATGAATAGATAGCTAAAAAAATAAAAATAAATTAATAAATAAAACATCTTGAAAATGTAAATATATCTTTCTCGGCATTTGGCTAAGATTAGAGATATTAATTTATCATAAACCAACGAGACGATTCAAATCGACATTGTAGTGTTCAAATTTTATCGAGTACTATTACCCAATAGGTTTGCGATAGGTATGTACAATAACATCACAATTTTAATCGAGATGTAGAAAATATCTAAACAAATTCAGATTTGAAAAACACATAATGAAAATGCAAATATATCTTTCTCGGCCTTTGGCTAAGACTAAAGATATCAATCTACCATAAACCAATGAGATGATTCAAACCAACGAGACGATTCAAATAGACATAAAAAGAAGAATTTTTACTATTTTTTGCTAACATTAACTTTGCACTATTCAGATTTTTATCGAGTATTATTACCCAACAAGTTTGCAACGAGTATATACAATAAAATCACTATTTTAATCGAGAAGTAGATTAATTGTAAACAAATTTAGATTAGAAAAATACATAATGAATGAGTATTTGGTTTATTGTCATTCACAACTATAAGTTTAATACGTGAAATATAATTAATTTACTAAGTTTGATTTATAATTAACGCAAATAACATAACAACTTCTAAATGAGATTAAAAACTATATTTATATATAAGTCAGTCTTTTGAGAGAAATTATAGAGAGTGAGTGGGAAGCGTTGAGAGAGAAATATAAGTTTTTACAAAGTTATAATAGTATGATTTTTGCTTGGTGTTTTATCATTTGTAAGATATTTATATTTCTTTTCTTGCTTACTTTGGTAAAATAAATTTTTTTATCAAAAAAACTATTTTTAAAATATATATATATATATATATATATAAATGAAAATATAATATTATTTTCCGTCGGATCTTTACAGGCTATTTATTAGTAAGATAATTGCGAAGCGCCACCTAATTGGAATACAAATAACCAAATTGTTTGAGGTTAATCTTGAATAGTGAGAAGTTTGTATGAATTTTGACATTGAAAAGTTGGTATAATTTTGGATAATATCGGTGGTTTTAGTTTGGAAGAACTCTTTTTCTTAGCAAGTTTCTTTCTACCAATCAATTTCGTCCACACATAACAGTTCAACCATATTCGTAATATATTTTGAGGTTTAATCAAACTTAGATATATGCTTTGCATATTAATTTGGATAAATCATAAATAGAAGGTCTTACTCGTGATCCCCCACGAGGCATCCAATATTTTGGGAAAATAAAGTCATTTTGACGTGGACTATTTGATATATAAAAATATATTTTGTATTCATGTATGTCTACAGTATTATCAATTATGTATAGCGACAGATGGCCCTAATTAATCCAAAAGTATATGTGCCCAAGGCTACTCATATAATTAAAAAAATAAAAAAAAAATAAAAAGAACTCTAGTCCTATTGGGTGATTACAACCCTTCTAAATAATAATTATTAATCTGAGTTAAAAACAAAAAACAAAAAAACCCAAATAATTGAACTTCGTGAATTCACACACATTTTTTTTTTTGTGAAATTACATATTAAAATTTGTGAATTTATACAAAAATTGAAATTTATGAACTCAAACAATAATTGAAATTCGTGAATTCACACATATTATTTTGTTATTTCACAAATTTATATTTGTGATTAAAATTGTATTCCACGGTAAGTTTAATTAATTAAATAGGTTTATTAGTAACATAAATTGTTTCGTGATCGAACAATATCACTAATAGTGGTGGGAATGGGTGAAATGAGGTTGGCCGGTGGGAGAGAAATAGGATTTTAGGGTGAGGTAAATGAAATTGGTAATTTATGGGGGTGGGGAATTTTTTCGTATCTTTATTTATAGATAAATATTAAATTGATTTAACACAATAAAATCTGGAGAAAAATGAAGGAGGGGCAAAAAGTAAGGAAGGATTAGAATTTATCTTAAGAATCTTGAGAACTAATTTGATTGCACACTTAGCTACATAAGCGTTCACACTTTTGTTGATTTTAAGAGTTTGATTAGCGGCTAACTTGAAATCGTAGCTATTGAGAACTAACTCACGGAATTCCATCGAATATTCGAATACGTCTCATAATTAAGTTTAGACATTTGTGTATATGTATGAAGTGGGATATCAACTCCCTCTCTCTCTCTCTCTCTCAAACACACAAGACCCACACACCAACTGAAGAAACGTGGAGTGTTAGGAAGAGCATGCAAAAAGACAATGAGTCCACCATGCAGTAAAAAGGGGGCTGCGTCGGGTCATGATGCCTGTGATCAATTAAAAAATAAATTAATAAATAAATAAAGCTTTGTCCTAATTAATTAACTTCACAGATTGTGCATGACTATTCCTGAATAATCTTTCTTTTACTTTATACAGGTCACATATATAATCAATCATGCATCTTCTTCTAACTCTTGGGCGCTCCTAAAAGCATTTTCATTTTTCATTCAAAAGATATTCATTTTTTAGACTTATACTTAGCTTGATTGTTTTAAATAATATATTAATTTATTTTTTAATTTTTCTGTAAATTATATGTATGGGGTCAGGTCACTTAACTGTTATAAATTCAACAAAAACATGTTCCAATCAAATTATTTGGTTGCACCGGCCACACCTCACTTGTAACATTGTTCTCTTATATGAAGTGTGCACTAAGTAAGATTAATTATTATACAATTATATAAATCATCCAAATCGTATTAAAATATTGTGTGACAAAGCTCCACCTATACCAGATGATATTCAGCTTTGGATTTCAAAACTCGATAAAATTATTTAATTAGGATACTATATGGTTTCTCTGTAATTTAAATCAAACAAAAATATATAATTTACTATATTATTATATATCTATGGAAACTCGAACATGCCGTCGAAACTAAACCAATGCACAAATTACAAATAAGACAAATTAACATTCGGCTCTTTTTTCTAAATATTTTTTTCGAGATAATACTGCCCATATCTAGGCAAGTAAACATGCACATTCTTTTTCTTTTTTTTTAGTTTACACATGTATGCATGATTCGAATTCTAATAAAATATTTTACCATTTGAATTGTGCTTTATTGTCAAAATGTGCATATTCTTTATCAGATCTAGATCTCATCATGTAATAAAATCGTAACAGCCTTTTTTTCCTAATCCCAAATAGGAATAATCTAGAATAAATCCGGCGTGAATATTTCCGGTAATTGCTGTTATTGTAAATGCATTGAACTAGGCAATCTCACTTTTAGCTAGGGTCATCGATCGGCCGTAATAATAATTTGTAATGATCCAGTGCTAATGAAATATTAATCATGTATAGGAGACGTTTTCTAACACCTAATCGTTCTTGATCGAACTCTTATTTATCTTTATGTTTTATTTGTAACTAGTAAGTAACTTTATGTTTTTATTTATATGTATGTATGTACTTTAGAAATAGTTTTTTTCTTTTTTTTTTTGCTAAATAATATTCACCAAAGTAAATAAGAGAAGTAAAGACATCGTACAAACAATAAAATAATCAAACAACAAATCACACCATTATAACTTGGAAAAACTTGTTTTTTCCTCTTAACATTTCGCTATCACTCTCTCTCTAGAATTCCTCTCCAAGCACTGACTGCTATTTAAAAATAATTGTACATCATTTTTAGAAGTTGTTATGTTGTGTGCGTTAACGGGCGCGAGCAGGGCTGTTGCTAGTGCTAGGAATCCCTTGCTATCAATCGTCATCGAACATCGAATAATTCAACATCGAGTCGTTCTTCTACATTCATGCTCCGTTTCTTGCACCGTTTTCTCCATGTGACTTGTTTTTCACCACTCTTCAATCCTCAAACATCAATTATTGCAATTTATAACATTCATTTCCTACAAATTCATCAAAACGACAACCAGTATCACATTCTTTAAAGAAAACAAAATATATCAATTAAGTTCATTACAAACATGATTTTCATTATAAAATGTCTCGAATACCACTCTAAAATAGAGTGAAAAACCATGTTTGCCAGTTAATTGTAAATTAAAATTTAGAAATTAATTTTATTTCACGTATCTAAACTTATAATTACGAATGATATACATCGGATGCTCATTTATTAAGTAATTTTCAAATCTGAATTTAATTATTTAGAATTTTTCTACATATTCTCATCCTAATCTCGAATAAAATAGTCAATTTATTGTATATACTCGTCGCAAATCTGTTGGATAATACTCGATAAATATTTGAACACTACAAAATTAATATTAACTAAAATTAGTAAAAAAGATTATGTTTATGTCTATTTGAATCGTCTTGTTGGTTTATGCTATATTGATATCTTAGCCAAAAGGCCGAGAATGATATCTTTGCATTTTCAATTTTTTTTTGTAACTATCTATCCATACATTAGATTCAATGTGATAGGAGTAGTATTATCTAACAGGCACTAATCGAAGATTTAGAAAAATATAAATAAAAAATAAAGAGAATTCCATGTAGATATGCTGATTAAATAAAGGGATTTTTATTACAAATTTTCAATTAGCCTCTTAAATGCTAATTTGCTTTTTTTTTTGTTGCTTTAGATTTAATTATTAGTGCTACTTATAGACTAACTTAGAAAATAATTTGATTTTCATAAGGAATTAAACATACAATTAAAAATAAAAATAGATTATATATACGTATTAAGAATTTGAGAATATATACTGTTGAGAAACTTAGTAAATGTTTTGATTTATCCCAAAATCCAGTTGACCCCAACCGAGTAGATGAAGCCATCAATCTAAACTTAAATAGTGCTCACGTTTGAGCGTATAGATTTTTATCTTTACAGGTTTCAAGCAGAAGAAGACAATCGGACTGAGAAGGCAAGCTGGCAAGTCGAACTGAAGTTCAATTGACTCCACAGTTGATCCATGCAACTCAAGCATGTTGAGAAGGTGTGTTGAAGTCAAACGTCGCAAAGTCTAGAAGAGAAGACCTTGAAGACGGAGAAAGTAGATGAGTTGAAGTTCAAATTCAAATCTACTCACAAGCTCAAGTCAGTCAGGAAATTTCCCATAAATGGACCGACCAAGAGGACGTGCATAAAGCACGGGTCGCAATTACCATTTTAGGAAATATTGCAGAAAAGCAGATGGAGTGCAATACCTTTAGCAGAGGTCAAACGGCTAGTTTGCCTCCTTCTATTTAAATAGAAGTGTCCCATTTCAAGAAGAAAGAGATAGAGAGCAGACAAAAAGACACACACGCAAAGAAGCAGAAGCAGATTCTCTTTCGCGTAAGAACCCGCCGAGCTAAAGAAACAATAGAAGTAGAGTGTCAAGTCCTCCTCCTGTTCTTCCCATCTAGCCTCTCAAAAAGCTCATTCTTTGATCGAATCTAGATTTGTAATAGGTTCTTGCGTAGTTATTAAGCAGACTCTCTCTTGCAGATTGATTCTCCTAACCTTAGGAAGAAGCCTCCACTGTTCACAGTGTAACAAGCTTCATAGTTGGAAACCCCCAAACCCCCCAAAACCCCATGTCTTTCTTTGAACCCGTAATCAAAGAAACTTGGTCTCTTAGAACCCGTAATCCAAGACCCAGGCACTGCTCTTGCCCGTAAAAGAGTTGTAGGCTTTGTTCTTGCCCATAAAAGAACTGTAGGCTTTGTTCTTGCCCGTAAAAGAACTATAGGCTATGGACCTGCCCGTAAAAGTGTTGTAAGGTTTGGTTCGAACCTGTAAACGAACTGGTTAGGTTGCTTAGTACCCGTAAATCAAGTAGTACGTTTGATAAGCACGCGTAAGCTTATCTAGTGGATTGCTAACCCGAAAAGGAAGTCGTGGATGTAGGAGGTTGATCTCCGAACCACATTAAAATACTGTGTCGTTTACTTTCAGCTTATCTAACCAACTGACTTGCATACAAACCTTTATTTGCACTAAACCGGTTTTAGGGAACTTGACCTTCCCTGTAAAAGATTTTCAGTTTATGTAACGAGTTTAAACCACCAAATTCCGCAAAGTAATAACTCTGGTAAAACCTCAGTTGGTGTTACACAGCTGACCCTCAGTCAAAGAAGTCAGTTGTGCACCTAACTGTGTGAATCCTCCAACTGTCTTTTACTGTTGTTGAGTCAATTAAACTGTGCAGTTCTTGAAGAATCATTAACTTAATTTTTGATTTATTAAAAATCCATACTAATTTATTCCCCCCTCCTCCTTCCCCCTAATACACAGTTACCCATCACGTACCTATTAAGAATTGGAATATATATATAATATTAGTGTTAATATTATGAATTAATTATGCACAAAGCCTTAAAGATGTGTGAAGAATAGAGAAAAAGATCGTGCTTTGTGTGGTTTACAGGCTACTGCACAAGGATGGAGATTTACTCAGTACGCACCAAAGATAAAGGCTGCGGGTTTCCACGAAGTCAAAGAAAAAAATAGAAATAAAGATCGTGATATAGATATACATATGAAGCGTGAGAAATTATTATATAAATATAATAAATAATATATCTGTTTTATGAATTAATAATGAAAAAAATATTAAAATAAAGGAAAATCGAAATAGAGGATGTCAGGAAATAAATTTTGTACGAGGCGTTAGAACTGAGGTGATATATGATTAGGAATAGATATATATGAAGATATATAAACAAGAATTTTATGATATGTATCCATACAAGATAAATACAAAAGTATGAAAAATAATAATTAAATATATTAAAATTATAAAAAGAATTTGATTATATATATATATATGTGTGTGTGTGGAGGAGTTCATATGTAAATTCATTTTTCTGTAAGAAATGAGAAGCGATCTTGACCATTGATCTTTATAGATTTACGGTTGAGATTGATCGATGCATTATAATTGTACACGGAATGCATTATCATAACAATTCATTGTAATAATTCAAAAATACATTATTATGAGTATGGATTGTAATAATACAACAAATGCATTATTTTATTGTATAAGATGCATTATTTTTATTTTTTACGGGAAAAGTGCTTTGTACGTGAACCAACCCCTATATACATACATCCATATATATATATACACATATATATATATAAATTAATAATGAAAAAATACCAGAATAAAGGAAAATCGGAACCGAGGAGCACCGTTTATTTTTCTAATTATTAATTGATGTCCGAGTTACTCATGAATAGAGCTAGATTAACCGAGGGGCAAAATCGGGTCGGGCCCAATGATAAACAAGGATTTTCTCATCTTTATAAGTTTGATTGATGTCGATTTGTACTGAGAAACCATGTTTGTAATGAGTTTGTGCTTAAGTATTGTTATTTTGTGAAATGTGATGCTCGTTCGATATTTGTTTGATTTTGTAGAAAATGGAATTAATATTATGCTAATTGAGCATAATAGGATGAACAGTTCGATAGGAGTTCATAGGAAAAAACAGATCTAAAATCACTGTTGAAACGAGGGAGAACGAGCCGATTAAAAATTATTGCGCGTAGACACAGTTTCATGCGGTCTGCCATGCAGCTGCATGGACAACCACATGGAGCTTCCCATTTTCAAAATTTCTTCGCATTTTGCATGCGGCTCGCCATGTGGTCCCGCATGCGGCCTCATGGCGGTTATTTCCCAAATTCTTTCCTTTTTCAATTTAAACTCTTTCCCTAGTTTAATTTTACTTTCTAGACGAATTGTGGTAATTCTTCCTAGTATAAATACTCATTCTATTGCATAGAAGAGAAACCTTTTACTCTTTTACATAGTTTTAGCAAACTTTTAGCTTTGTTTTGAGCTTTTGGAGATTTGGAGACAAGATTCAAGAGTTCAAGATTATTCGTTTCTTCTACGGTTTTTCTTATTTGTTCATCATGAATTTCTTTTTATTTTAATTTTGTGTTTGCTTTAATTATGAGTAATTAATTTTCTTATATCCTAGAGTTAGAGAATAGATGGATAATTATCTTTAATTCTTATTCAATTGACCAATTTTTGTCTCTCTCTTCTTTCTTATAATTCTTGATTTGTTTTTGCATGCTAGTTGCTTGATCACCAATTTAGCATAATAAGTTGTGTTAATTCGAGATTCAAGAGATGGGAATTAACATGTGAACCGGAATATCGGACACGCATTGCATACTAACCAAGAGAAAAAGGCTTTGTGTGAGGGCTTTAATCTTAGGATCTTTTTGGAGTTACTTGCTTATGATGTTCATCGGGAACGAAAACCCTAGTGAGTGATCCACGGTTTAGACATTAATAGAGTAGGTTTAAACAAAATTTGTGATTGTCTTAAGAAGAGGTGAGTGTTGATTGATGAGAGTTTAAGTTTAATTATCCATTGAAATTGAAACCATAGGATATCTTTTCTCTTATTTGAATTCTTAAATATTTTTGCTATGTTGGTAGTTTTTATTTCTTGCTTACTCTAGTTTAATAATTCAAATCAAAGTTCGTAAGTCTAAATAGAGGAAAAATAATTGAAAGTAGTACTCATTAGCTTAATCACAATCCCTATAGAATACGATCTTACTTTCTTATACTCAATTACACCAGTGCACTTGCGGTAAGAAAAAAATTAGTGAACACCGGACACAAAAATCTTTCGGACCACTAAACTCCCCATGGAAAAATAATTTTATGCATAAATTCTAGGTCAATCGAGTTTATCCAGTTTTTTGTGCTAAATTGGTTCTGTAGTCCGATTTATTATTATTATTATTATTATTATTATTATTATTATTATTATTATTATTATTATTATTATTATTATTATTATTCAATTTAATCGTAACTTAGACCAAATGGTCAGGTCAGACCTTTATATTTTTGAAAAGAGTAGCATATGCCCCTAACATTTACTCTCTTATCACATTTACCTCTCCAACAAACGTTTCCGGGCTACCAACACTCTAATGAAATTTTTGACGGAGTTAAACATCCATTTGAAGAGAGAGGACATCTGCACAAAATTTATTACATGTTAGAGTGCTAACAGTTCGTAAACATTTGTTGAGAAGGTAAATGTGATAGAAGGGTAAACAAATATTAAAAGGAGGAGGTATATGCTACTTTTCCCAATATATTTTTTCACATCTACTCATGGATAGACTATGAATTAACAACTCCGCCTAAAAGCGATTTATAAACATCACCCGAATCAAGCATTATATACTATTTCCACCAGTTGAATGACTATTTCTCGTATTTAAGAGAGAAAAAGAAAATGGAATTTATTTTCAAAGAAGATTATTGATGAATTTTGTGAAAAATAGGATGCCTGTGGTCCTCAGAAATATGAGGTCTCACTACTGCTGGTCCTCTCCAAGAAATTCGGTTCATTTCTCTGTCTTGTTTTAAAATTGTGGTCCTTAATTCCAAGGGTCAACGAAATGTGAACCCCTCCCTACGAAGCAGCCGGGTCCAACAACGTGTATGTTATACATGAAATCAACTACAAAATTAAAAGATTCTAATCAGATCATATTAGTAAACATGAAATGAAATATGAATGTTGAAATACGATTTATTTTTATGGCCTCTTACATTTAATGTTATGGTGAAATCATTTAGACATGAAATGAAATATGAAATTGAAACATAATAAATTACATATGGCCTCAAACATTTGAAAGATTCTGATCAAGTCATTAATAGCGTGCTTAATATTGGGTCCTCTAATTGAGGATGTGCTTAAATGACCAAACAAGTTATCAAGCTTATATATGAAAAAGGTGAATCAATCCCTCAATTAGAGTTGGATACATTGCGTATTTATTCAAATCTGTAGATAATTAATTGTACAAATTGATAATCAATATATAGTTGGTACCACGCAAGTTGCCCCATTGTGCCGGAGCTTCGAGGATGCCCCATGCTATCAATAATGATTTTATCTGACCATCATAAAGTTTAATTATTTACGTACTGTATAATTTTATATATATATATATATATATTTTTTTTTTTTTGAGGAAATATGATACTATGATATTATGACTTGCAATCGCATGGAATATGAAGATCATCGTGTAGATCATGCCAGTCACTACATCTCCTTCTTGAGCTCGATCCGGTAGCAACATTCTTGTGATACTGAGCTATTTGAAAATTCTACTTCTGAGTTGTAATCGGTAGCTGAGTAATATCATGATATTATATAACAATCGGTTACATTGATGATTTCATCTCATGTTTTCATTTAATGATACAAATACTGGAAATATAAATAATTAAATGCTATACATGCACAAACATGCAGTATATAAATTAACGTGTTTCCTTTATTTTTCACCCACTTTGTTTTTGTATTTCACTTTTGGTTTCTTATAAACTTTTGTGAGATATTTATTGCTTATAGTCCCAACTTTCAACAATTTACATTTGGTGAGACCTCAACTTCTTTTTTCTCGTAAAAAGCATCCAAGTTTGCAATATTCTCTAAAAGAAAACGAAAATGCAGCCACAAACTGAGAATATTGCAAAATTGAAAGTTTTTTACAAGAAAAATAAAGTTGAGGCCAGAAAGGCAAAAATTGTAAGAAGTTGAAACTTGAAAGGCCGGGCCAAAAATTATAGCTGTCTCAATTTGTTTTCAATTACATTCTATTTGTGTTTTAGTTTATTTTTATCATTATTAATTAGAGGCCATTATCATAAATATTTTAGTATTTAGTTAGCAATTTAAAATTTTCTGGTTAATAATCGATATTAGGTTCTTTATTCCATGATTAAGGGTGTATATTTTTTATTCAAGTTTTGTTGTAGTAAAATATTACTCCTAGTATTCATTATGATAATAATAATAATAATTTATATTTTTGTAATAATACTATAAGATGTTGAGATTATACAAAATTACAGGGACAGAGAATTTGAATCGATTTTTCATTACCTACTTACAGTTGTTATATATAGTCGTGTTCGGATCCTTGAAGGTTTACATTACATAAAAGAAATTTAAATTTATAATCTTTTCCACCAATTAGAGTACCAAAAAAATTAAAGACGTTTCAAAAGATACGAGACACTACAGTAGTAGAATACAAACTGTATATTTTCAAAATACTTTTTCTCATACTAATACATCGCATCAAGACTTCGTCTCTCTCAAATTCTTCTCCCAAGTAAAAAAAAAAAAGGATCACGTGTACATCTCCTCCCTGTAAATCTTTCTTTTTTAAGAATAAATTACTACTTCCTCCGTCCACGACAATGTGCCATATTATTTATCAAATTTTACCTTTATCTCATTCACGGTAACTTTATTCCACTACCCTTCAACTCTACTTTTATCTCACTCACAACAATTTTATCGATTTTTTTTAAATTCGTGTCAAGCACACACTAAAGTACATTATTATGAACAGAGGGAATATTAGATAATAATAATAAAAGACTAGCTAGCCTTCATATTTCATTTCAAAAGTGGAATATTTAACACCAAATAGAATGCTAATGATTGCTTCAATGTTGTAGGAAAGAATAATGTGCATGAAATGTAACAGTTGGTATTTGCAATTTGAAAATGGTGAGGCCACTCATTAGTTTATTATGGGTGCTCATCCATGTGCATATATTTCTCATTGCATGCATCGATTCTTAAAATTCTCTCTCTCTCTCTCTCTCTCTCTCTGACTCGATCAATCTAAGTTAAAGACGATTCGTAAAGTATTCCATTCGTTGATAAAACTATCACACCGGAGGCTACATCGCATTAATTTAGACTCCTTATAAATCACATTTACAAATTACAAATACGCATTAATTATTCGAATCCTAAATTTCTTTTATATATATGAAATTAGTGTATAAGCATGTGTGCGATACATATATTTTATAGGATTGTGTTATCGCGTTTACTAATAATTAATGTTATGATCGTGAGAATGATGCATGTGCTGTTCTTTTCCATTACATTAGTACTTTTTTCCTTTATAATTAAAAAAGAAATAAATATCGGAGAGTGGAATGTGATTGGTTGGGGAGGTTTAGTCAACTAGTGGATAAAGACAATGGTAGAAATATTGAAGCTTACTTGAAGTTGAAACAGTAATAATGTGGGCTTGTGCTCTATATATATGTCCAGTTGCATGTATTTCATTTTGTCCAAACTCATTTAAATACAATCCACTCTCATCTCATGATGGGTCCACTTTTCCTTTATTAATTGCAATATACTTATTATACTCAAGCGGGGCAGATGCACGGAAAAAAAAGGGTAGTATTATTTGGACGGATTCGGCCGGTCATATAAGTTAAAAGTTTAACTTAAGGTTTGAAAAAGAAAATATATTTTACTTCGTCGCGTACATGAAATAGAGTCTCAATTGCAGCTGAGCACGAGGATTAAGAAAACTGATAAAATTAATTTGAGTGGGTAAAAGTTAGAAATTAAGGGTAGTGGTAATGATAAAAAGGTAGTGGTTGACAAAAGATAGTGATAAAGTTATTGGGAGGTAGATCCATCAATGATAAATGAATGTAAATAAGAGAGATTCTTGAGGGTGTATGAGTCCATAAAGTGAAATGAGACTCTTTTTCGCATACAAAATAAAAAGGGTAAGTAGGACTCTTTTTCGCATACGGAGTGAGTAATTGGGAAGCATAGATCCTAAGGAAAATATAATTATTTCCATTTTTACGGTTAACTTTCAATTTTTTTAACGCGTGTGGTCAGCTATAATGTGAATTACCCAAAAAGAATATTGTGATAATCATGGTAAGGTGTGTAATTTTTCTAAAAAGATTCATGAAAAAATAGAATTATAAAAAATAAAATGTTGGGGGAGCTTCCCCACAACATTCTTTTTGTGTTCGTGTGTGACTATCTCACAATAGATTAAAGATCTGAATGAGTTTGAATGAACACTAAGATTTGTCTCAATGTAAGGCTGATTGCAGCGGCAATCTTGAGTGCGTGCTTGCTGCCCAAGCGAGCTTCACGTGGCGCTCGCTGTCCATTGTAGAGCGTGGAGATCGTAGCGAGCTCGCGATCTCGAGCTCGAGAGAAAAAGCGTGCTCGCAGCAGGCTCGCAAGAAAGAAAAAGGAAGAAAAAGGCAGATTATGGTGGGCCCATCCATATTTTAGAGTGTGCTCGCAGCGGGTTCGCCATTGCATATACAAATTGGAGAGCATGAAAGACCCACCCACATGGATTGCGAGCTCCTACGTACTGCTGGTAGTCTAACACACTCTCTCAAACAAGAATGAAGATCCATTCTTAAAAAAATATATTTACTAACAGAGTTAGATCTCTGTATTTTTAACTTTTACTTTTTACAATTTAATGGGTTGATGTTTAGGTCGTTATACTTCTATTAGTATTAATATTGTTTTGGTCAAAATTAGAGCATCGTGTCAAAAGCAATCGCCAGATTTTAATATAAATTTATAAAGGATCTAATTTTCACGAATCAAAAAGTTGATGGGATCACTTTTATTTTATTTTTCCTTATTGATATTTACGAATAAATAGAGGGACCAAATTCAAAAAAAAGCCTTGAAGGCACGAGAATCTAGTTATATTCCTTATTGTGATCAAGAATCATCACTTTCACAATCAAAAGCATCACTCCTACTTCTACAGTCCCCTTGGGATATAAGTTGAGCAGGCAATAAGTCGAGTTTCTCACACTTATACTTGAAATAATGTGTGATTTATATTATACATGCGACAACCTCGCAATAAATTTATATAATATACATTACATATAACCCATAAAATGGAAAATTTAATAAGTTCTCCAAGCTTGAAAAAACTTTGCGCCCTCTATTTTTATATAAGTGTCTGCAGCCGTCAAAACACACATACCAAGAAAATTGATAAATTACTATTTTTATTTATAATTATTTCCTAAAAATTAAAAAAATAATAAATAATTAACATTTATGATTTGAGGTAAAATGTAAAGTTTTGCATCTTTTTTTCAAAATTTGCATCAATTTTTTCAAAGTTATGAAATAGAACGCTTATTCGGCAATTAAAAAAAAAACGAAAATAGGACACTTAAAAAAGACGGAGCGAGTATTCTTATCCTTACGAAATAAAATTGTAATGAAAATGAGATAAGCCATTGTTTAATTAATTGGTGCCAATTAAGTATAGAATCTAGAATTTAGAACTCAAAAAGGCAATTGAATAAGTATAAGTACTCCAAGCTTGAAAGAACTTTATTTCTTGTCCTTACGAAATAACTGTAAGAAAATGAGATTTAAGCCATTAAGTATTTAATTAATTTGTGCTAATTAAGTATAGGATTTAGAGAAAAATCTCAAAAAGGCATTTGAATAAGTACTCCAAGCTAGAAAAAACTTTATTTCTTATCCTTACGGAATAAAATTGTAATGAAAATGAGATTTAAGCCATTATTTTAATTAACTTGTGCATGCTTATATATTTTTATTTTTTATTTTTTGTTTTTTGTTTTTTGTTTTTTGTTTTTTGTCCAGCCACTATACAACACCAAAGACAAATATATAATGCATTCCATATCCGATTTGGCTCATAAATGACGACTTAGTAAAAGTTGATTCGTCCTTTTCTCATCGAACCAGCCAAACAGGGCCTTGTGGTCCTCGATTTACTGTCCCATGCAAACAAATTAACGTTCTGTTCCATTTAATTGCTTGAATTAATTATTTTCGTTGGGACCATGCATGTTGCGCATACAAGAAAGCTTCAGAAACAGGGGCGGAGCCAGACTTTTGATCTAGGGGATCCAATTTTTTTCGACTAAAATTAAATATTAAATTAATTAAATAAAAAATAATCATAATCAATATATTTTTTTGAAAGTTTCCTGAAAATAGTTATAAATATGCAGCCTATACATATGAATTATTATACAGTACTTCAAATTAAATCCAATTAGCAAATGATGAGAATGAAGCAATTGACAAAAATGATACAAAAATAATACAAATTTCCAATTAATACCAAATCAATAAATGGGCAAAAGCATAAAATGGGCATAGATTAGAGAAAACATGGGCAAAGCCGCAAAAGCATAAATGGGCAGAGAACTCATGGGCAAAAGCTAAAATGAGCAGAGAAAACATGGGCAAAAGCATACAATTCGACTATTTCTACAAGACTACAACCAAATTTAAAGCCAAATTGATGAATTTTGTCCCAGAAAACTCAAGTTAAATATTGCAAATAAGAACTTACCGTGGAACTTGCCGACTTGGGAGCAGGGGCGAATCAGCTAGCTAAGCGAAGCAACCAAACCAAGCACTATAAGCCTATACATTGAAAATTACGAAAATACCCCTACTTTTTTTTAAAAATCCCAGGGGGTCCATGGACCCCGGGCGCGCTTCAGAAACCATCCATCTTACTTCAGCATTTTGGAGAAATAATTCAAATTGATCGTTGTTCGTCAACACAGAGGTGATCATAACCAATGTAGAATTGATAATGAAAAACGTAATTTTCAAGCCAATCAGGTATTAATCTTTGTATAATGGTAATAATTAATTTAATTATAATGTGCGCAATTTTGGAGGTGATGATTGGTGGTCCAGAAAGATGCCGAAATAAGATTGGACAAGAACTGGAAATTGCACTCATCATCCAATAACCCAATCAACTCAGATCTTAATGTGAAGTTGTCTTTTTTCATTTAGATATCGGGAATATCTATCTCTCTGTGACTGACGAATTATATGAGGAGCAAAAGTCATAATTGGATGCAAGAACTAATTATGCATTCCTTATGTACATCTATATATTATATATGCATGAATATGTACAAGTGCAAGTATATGAAGATTCACAACCCGAATTATTAATTTTTACACAACATTTTTATGCTTTGAGATTATGTTACAACATCTTCAATCTTTTATCACACTAAACCAATCCAATATTACTGTGTAGTATTAGTATAATATATTCATTTATTTGCATGGTTGACAAAATTTGTTGAGGATGTCGTAATTGCAAACATATTCTAAAGAAATAGCATCATAATAGCAATGTATTAAAAAAATTGTGAAAATTATTCAAAGACATTTGATCAATGTTTTCCACCATAAACCCTAGATTTTATAGGTAAGATTCGAAACTAATGGATGTAAGACATCTCACCACAATCTCTTCTTCCTATATGGCAGGAAAAGTTTCGCTTCATCGTGTGCTTAATGCTGCAAATGATGCCGCAAAGATTTAAAAACAAAGCAACTGCACTAATTTATCGTTGACTACATACAAAAAAAAAAAAAAAAAAACAAATTTTAAGTGGTTTTATTTTTCAAGAATAATGATTAGTTTAAGGATAAGAGTATCTTTTAGCATAAGGAATACTCCTTCGTTTCTAAATAAATATTATGAGCTGTTAAAACTGTTGTCATCAAATAAATGTCATGTACTATTTCTATGCAAATATTAGTATATGCCAAATATCATATGTACTAGTAATTAACTTGGTATATACATTTTGACGGTTGCACTAAACTAATTTTTATACGATCCAATTTCTATAATAGAGTCAAATCTCAACATGTTGTTATTGATGGTAGCATTTAACCACCATTTATCTCAGATGGGGAAAAAAATTACTCAATACTTCTATATGTCGAGTTTGTCACATTTGATTTCTCAAAGTTTATCGCTCAGGCGTGATTTGTATGCTAATTAATGCATATTAATGCATATAAACGAGAATTTATTTGTTATGCATCGAATGTAATACATACATACACACACACACACACACACACACACACACACACATATATATATATATATAGATATAGATGAGTTGGTATAAAAATATTTCCTGGTGTGAGAACGTGAGAACATGCTTAAATTAATATGTAGTTATGCTTAAATTTATAGATTGTCATGCTTAATAAGATTCATGTTTTCTATATAAATGTTAGTGCTTATATAAGATCATGCATGAATCGATATATATTCGTACTTCAAATAATTACAATCATAGATCATACAAACATAATGTTTATATAAAAAAGGCATAAATATAATTAAGCATGATAATATATTAATTTAAGCATGATTATAAAGTAATTTAAACTTGTTCTCACGTTCTCACACTAGGATTGGTTTTTATATGAACCAATCCCTATATATATATAGGGTGCGGATCTGGCAGGAACTCATCTTTATATGAGTCCGTATGAATCAACATAAATATCACTTATGTGATGCACAAAATACAATACGTTAATGCACAAATATGTTTAAGAACAAATTACAGTACTTTAATGCACAAATTATTTAGCACGCTTATAATGCACAAATAACTGTAATCTAATGCATCAATTGATTTGAACCGTAGATTAAAAAAAAAATCAACGATCCAAATTAGTTCTTAGTTCCTACCTAAAGATGAGTTCCTATATGATATTTTTCATATATATATATATATATATATATATAACAAAAACAAATTTAAACCATACAAAACAAATCTAAAAAGATATAGTGAAAATATTGACATGCATGGTACAAAAGTACTAATTAATACGAAAATTGTACATATGATGCGATGCCACCAATGATAATGACATCTAATTAATATTATCATCTATTATCTTAAGAAAAACTTCTCGATGTACATCATTTTATTTGATGTTACAATCACTAAGTTCACATTTAGTGTATAACAGCAAAAGTGTAGTGAATATTGTTTGAGTACTAACTAGGAATGGTAATGGGTGGAATTTTTACGGGTACCCGTTTCTATCAAACCCTAATGAGATGGGTTTGGGTAAGTACTCAGGTTTGTGCAATTATCTACGAGTATCCACTATCCAAATTCATTTATATACATGTAAGATAGAAAAAATATTTTATATAATATAATTACAAACTTTAGTAAAAATGTTATTTATTTTAGGATTTTATATTATTCCTTTTAACCTACGTACCAAAAAAACAGCTAAGATTTCTAGTGTCTCTTAAACTTCTCCGTAAACCATCTCTAATTATAAAAACCTACTTCAAAAATTTCATGAGGCAACTTTACTTAGTTTATGTATGATAGAGGAAGATGTTGATTGATTCATCATACCTTTCATTATTAAGTATTTGTTTTAATGAAATTTTCTATTCATTACTTATGTTTTAATTATATTTATAATATTTTGTTCTTTCTACTATTTAATATTTATGTTCAATTTTTAGTATTCAGATTTCTAGCGGTAATTAACGAGTATTGCTCAACGATTTTGAGACAGACATGAATTTTAAAGTTATTTTTTAATCAGGTATGGGACGGATTTGAGTGGAGTAAATTTCGATGAGTATATTATTTTAAAGTGTTTTGTATATAAATGTAAATCATGAGTACGAAAATAATATTTCATCTGTCCCACTTATTTTGTCTATTTTTCCTTAAATGAACGTCCTACTCATTTGATCTTTTTTTAGGTAAATAAAAATTCATTGATCACGCACGAGGGGTGCAATCCATAAACAAAGTACAAAAAAGATCAACAATTACACAACACACAACAATCACAGCTCAAGGCAATACAAAGGATTACAAATCCAAACACCCAACCTAAAATAAGCAAAGCTAGGGAGCAAATTTGACACCCAAAACCAAAACTTCACTTTGATCATTTCAATGAGATCATCGCTACAACTCGTCGTATTTCTAAAAACTATCCCATTTCTGTGATTCCATAAGTTCCAAGCAACACATATCCAAAGAGCTTTCCACCATTCAAATGAACTTTTCTTCATTGCAATTCCCAAATGTTGTTGAAAGTGGCATAAAGGATCAACATGGCCTATGTAATTTAACCCAAACCAGCTATAGCAGTTACTCCAAACTCTATATGCAAATGGACAAGAGAAGAAAATATGCTCAGTTGATTCAAAGTGAGACAAGCAAAAGGGGCACCTGTCGTCGTCGAGATCACGTAGCACTCCTCTTTTTGCAAGATTTTGTCTAGTTGGTATTATGTTTTGCAGGAGTTTCCAGCAGAAAGATGTTGCTTTGCTTGGGGCGAGTCTGCACCAAATGCTTCTCAGGCTTTCATGCGCCAACATTCTTTGACTTGACTTTTTCTCAATCTCGTTGTAGGCTGATTTCGCTGAATAAACTCCGGTGCTTTTTGCTGCCCATTTCCAACCATCCTCCATAGTTTGAAGTGGTTTGATCCTGTTAACGATAGAAAGTAAACAAGAAAATAGCTCTTTTTCCCACTCAAATAATTCCCTTCTCCACCTCCAATCCCACTCCCAATCTTCAACCCATTTTCCTTTATCTTTGATGTAAGAATCTTTATCCAACGCTATTCTAAAGAATCTATTGAATCTGACTTCAAGGCTGCTCTCCCCTACCCACTTATCATGCCAAAACCTAATCTAACCTCCATCACCTATTTTTCTACTTACATTTTCCACAAACCAACTAGCAGAAAGAACATGTTTGTATAAGTCTTTCCACCAAATTGATCCTTTCTTCAGATCCCACTTTCCTAAATCCTCCGAGATTCTTCCACGTTCCCCCCTCACACCATATTTTGATTGGAGCACCTTGACCCATAGGGTATCTCGTTCTACATTTAACCTCCAACCCCATTTTCCCAAAAGGCCCTTATTGAACCAATCTATTCGTTTCACCCCTAACCCTCCTTCATTTTATCTATGTAAGAAAAGAATTAACATTTCAAAACACTTTAAAAGTAGTATCTACCCACTTTCTATTTTTTTACTCTTTGTTTTTAATCTCCGTACTCAACACTACGTTATTTATTTCAATATGAAAGATGAACCATCATCCTCGAACTTTAGTATTCACAGTATCGCGACAGATGAAACCAACTCTTAACCGACAAACGATAATGTTTACAGTATCACAATATATTTCACCATTAACAGAAAGAATTATTTATGTATATTTCAAAGTAAATTTGAGTGGAAAAAGATTGATTGAGACGAGATTGTACAACAAAGAAATAAAAAAACGCGCCATTATTCGTAGCCTTAGATTTTATATGTGAGAATGTAGAAGGAATTAGGGTTACTTCGCACTTTTTAATAGTGTTGTTTGATAATTTATTTTATGTAGACTATTTTGATTGCTAATTTAATCGACGCTCTCGTGTCCTCAAAAGTTCTGACTCCATCACTGAAAAGTGAGAACAAGCACATCGGCTTCTAAGTTATGTGGAACCCCAACTCCCGCCTACAAACGAAGAGTCTCATTGCGAAAATTCAAATCACCATTATGGTACGACAAAAGCGTGCATATGCAACATCTTTGATGTTCAACATCAAACCACAGTAAACTGTAGTATAACTTTTCTACGCATAATGATCATAATCCATGACAATTGTTGGTGAAACCAGACTATCGCAACACGAACGTCATACACATACTCCCAGATAATCAAATTTGATGTAAGAAATCTGACAAGAAACCAGATTCATTCAGGGAACGGATCCTCTACAGGGGTTGCAGTAGTTAAACGGCACCATTCCATCTACTCTTTTCTTTCTTCAACTCCTATATACTTTTTGTCGTGCAATACAAACATCTCTTTCCTTCTTGTTTTTCACTTTTTTTCTTCGTCAGATTTTGAAACTTATTATTTTGTTGATTTAACATGATTAAAATTTATTAAAATATATTTTTTAAATGCTCAAGATAAATTGATAATAAAAAATAATTACTAAATAATTAATAATTTGATATTTTTAATTATGATATTTATTTATCTAGTCGAGCTCGGTCTAATAATATAATAAAGAAATAAAAAAAATATGACAAAAATGTAGAAATAAGTTGTTTGTATTGGTGGAGTATATGAAGAACAAAAAAAAAAAAACCGAGAATAAGGAAGATGTACTGTATGACAAAAAAGTTTGATATAAATTCAAGTTACAAAATTCAACTAAGTAAAGAAGGAACGAATCGAGAAGAAAATAAATATACTTTGTTTGTTAAAAAATTAGACTAAACGGTGCCGTCAGTAGAAAGACAACTTTAGAGGATCCGTCCCCATTCAAAAGTGCGAGTTCAGCTAAAAGATATCGGACATAAAAATCTCGCCAAAACTGCGTACAAGAACTCTGCAACCCACAAACAAGAGCACAATCTGAAAGGTCTATTCAAGTATGAGAAAATTGAAAACGGCCCTTGGTGCACATGAGGACATAAGTTTCAAGCTTTATCGAATTCAAAACATTCAACAATGTCATAATGATATATATATATATGGGTAACTTTAACACGGTTGTCCAACATTATTATGTTTTCCATTAAGAGAATGAAATTTTCCTTCAAGATTTGGGTTAGTGAAAGATGAGAGAGAAGCCACTATCATCTGCCTTACTTGCAGATACATATGTTGCCTGCCAGTTAATATGGCTATCCAAATTCAGACATTTGAAGTTGAACAGATCCATCATTTTTACAGAAACCTGCAATCATGAGAATATTCTTCCTGCAGTAAAGAAAAATTCTCCACTCAATGTATACATGTACGAATGAACCGTATGTAGACGTGGAAGAAATAGCATGTTTCAAATCATTCTTCTATGTTCTGGATGTGCCAAGAGAATATATTATGAAAGATGTGCAACTTACAGTAAACGCCACAATCATAATTTGATACCAAATTTGTATATTTCTATGGCAAACACGTAGTCGTATTCCTGCAAAAGAATCATGGATCTAATATCCGGGTTTCACTTACAAAATATGTTCAACAATGGCTGCTACTAATTACATTGTTCTTTCTCATCTAAAGGACTTCTGATATGGAGAACTTCTTATGCTACTTTATTCCTTTTTTCTCACTAAATTAAGCTTCATCTTAAAGCTTTCTTATATTCTATACTACTTCTTATCTAAATCCCTTTCAACCTAAAAGCAGCATAATCCTTCCCTTTCTAAAATCATTTCAAGGAGTCAAGACATGAGATCATATACTCGGTTCACGACAAAAATGACAAGGAAAGGCACCAGAAAGGCAGAAATTGTTCAGCAACAAAAGAGGCTATAACTATTAAGACGTACGCTAGAAAATTACCAAATAAATATAAATTAAAATTACAAGGCCGAGTCAAGTCGTGCACCACAAAAGCTGTGTATCATTAGACATGTCATGACTCATGACTGATAGCAGCACTAAGCGTTCCATATGATCACAATATCATTCATCAGCAATTTTTTTTTTTTTTTTTTAATTTCCGCATGTTACATGGACTAAGATATAAAGTTGGGTAATACAGCAGCTAAGGTCCTCGTCATTTACCTACAAAATGACAAATTAATGGACGAACTGCAGTTTTGACATAAGGAAGCCATATCTATGTTCAAGCCAACCAAGTGACTGGTACTGCACGTGCATATTAGGCCTTTGCTTTCCCAGCCTGAAGAGTCTGGATTCTTTGTTGTAACTTGGCAATCTGCAAAATCACGTTTAAGCAATCAAGTGAAAAAGGAGGTGCATAATGGCAAAAGAAAATAATACAGAAAATAGATAATCGAACGCACTGAACAGAAAACAAAAGTGATGCTACTGCACTGTCAAATTCAGCAGAAAATGTAATTAGGTGTACTGAACAAAAATGATACCAGAAATGCATCTTGTCATGAATAGATTAGGTCTTTCAAAGTGGTATGTTTCTGCTTCTAGTATACTAACAAAAGCACAAACAGTAATCAAGTTCGTGAAACTTTAGAGTAAATCAAACAGTTTAGCATTCTCAAAACAAATATGCAATAGCACTGAGCTGCCAGTGTAGCGGCTTATCGAGCTCTTGAAAATTTCACATAATCCATGTAAAGTACTATAGGATATCCCATAGGCACACAAGCAATCCAAGCCCAAGATAATTATACAAGTGATCAGTTATTTGTTCAAAGAATTCCAAACTCTTAAGTCAGCATAATCGTGTGTATAAACTCCAAGCAGAAGAAGATATTTCCTAATCAAATCCTAACAGGATAGAAAGTCCATTTATATAACAAATGAAATGAACAGCAAATTGTGATGATAGCATGATATAAGTTCTACATAATGATACACAAAACTTCAGAATTGATGTATAAAAGGACAAAAAAGGAGAGTGACAAACCGATTCTTGCTTGCTGTTTAGCTTTTCTTGTAAATCTTGAAGAGTGCCATCTAGGCGCTTCCTGGTGCAAAAAGCAATATCAAAGATGAAGGGTAAAACTATTAAGTATTAACAACGAAATGGGAAATTCCGCAATGCTACATTCAACAATTTACAGAATACACGAGCCAACAATGGTAACCAACAAGTTATATACTAGTCTGTTCAAGATTATTAATAAGATCTTACATAAATGCATCAGTTGTCAAATATTGCATTAACATCCATTGTCCCAAGTCCAGTTTACATACTCAACACAGAAATTACCCTTCCAATAAAATCGATCTTGCACTTAACCTCTCCAAAAACAGTATTTGTGCAGATTCCCTTAACAGGTCAATAAATTTGAATAAGACAATACACACTTTTCATCCTTGGTCACTGTGACCCAGTAAGAACAACATTGCACGCTTTCATTGAAATGCTAAATCAATCTTGAACAATTTTTAAACTACTTTGAGTCTTTCAGAGTATTGTGCATGACAGCATGTTACAAAATCCTGCATTGCAGTCATCCACTAATTTGTTAATACCTGATTTACATGAAATGCCATACTTTTTAGGGAAGACCAGTAATTAACTGTGAGTGTAAAACGAATTCATCACTAGTGAAAGTTCATGAAATGATTATGTTTTCCTACAATCAAACATCAGCAAACCGAGAAGAACATACAATTCGGCGGAGATGTATTCAATCCGCTTCCGAACATTGGCATTAGCCTCAGCCAAATCCTGCTTTACTAGCACCGGACCAATCAATTTGTACACATTCGTATCCTCATTCAACAGATCTAGTTCCTACAAAATTTCCCACAAAAAATCATAAACGCTTTGAAGAACTGTAAAACCGCAACACAAACTCGGCAGAGAGAGACGAACCTTGAGCACGAGCTCGTTTTCGCCGAGCTGAATGGTGTACTTCTTTTTGACTTGTTGATTCTTCTGGATATCTGTCCATTTGTATACAAAACTTTGATTCCAACAGGCAAATGAACTAATACTATCGTTGTGTGCACGCGCACTAGGGTTTAACATTAACCATGGAAATTGGGCAGGGGTTGGGAAAAATTACCTTTCTCGAGTTTTCTGAAATCGTTAGCTTTGTTCTCTAGATCGCGCGTTAGCTCTTTGATAGCTGCCATAGCTCCGCCGCCTCGCGCCTCCGGCAAAACCTATTACTTCAATTTTCTAACTACGCCGCTGCAAATCCGATCTCGACCAGTTACGTAGTGTGATGCAAAGCGCAAGTCCGAAATTTTTTGTTTATTGTTATTGATATGGGCCGTCAACTTCGGCCCGTATCTATTAGGCTCGCTATCATTGTGGATGCATAGTATTGATTGTCGATTAGAAAATTTTGGCCCAACAAAACTAAATTATATTGGTTGATTAGTAATAGAAAATGAAACTATTTTTTTACGAATATAAGAATTAAATATTTTTAAATGTGTATATACTTTAATAATTAACAAGTTCGTATGTGTTTTATAATATCTCGTGTTATAAAATTAGAAAAAAGTTTATAATATTTGACAATTTAGTAATTAGTCAAATTATTTTTGTAATTCTTTTAATAAAAATAAAATAATTTATTCTGTCAATTAATTATTAATTGCCTAGTTCGATCTTAGTTTTGGGGCGCATATTATGCATGTGCTTTATTTAAAAGGAAAAGAAAACAAAATTTTATGAAAAATATGTGGGCTCCCACAATTAAATGACCTCCAACTAATTGATTTGCATTTCACGTCGCACTTTATAATCCAAACATATTATCCCCTATTTATAGAAGGGAATTCTTGATAGATTTTTAATTCGATGTGGGAGACTTCTCTTTGCCCATGTTATTCGACATAATTTATGTTAACATAATTAATTCAGGTAATGAATATGCAATCCATATAGACTATGTCAAAAAAAAATTATGTTTATCAAATATGGTATCATAATATTCCCATTCCATATTTAATTATAGTAGTTTTGGTTGTATAAATATTAAATAATGGAATACATGAATAAAAACTGTGTAAAATGAGGATTTAAGATAAATAGGAATAATGAATTGTGGTTGCACCACGTAGGACCTAAATTCAAGGGGAGACCTCGAATATGCATTGGTATTAATAATTGTAACGATCCGCCACCCGACCTATGCGAATCAACTGGATCGCCACAAGGAAGAAATACGTAGAAACGTCATAACTTAAAAAAGTAATGAGAAATAAGATAAATGTTTAATAAATAAACATGATCATAGAATGAAATGAGTTTTTTTTTCCACGATAAACTTGCCCAAATCTAAGCTAGGATTCGAAGTATAAAAACTTCGGACACTGCAAGGCGGAAGCATCAAGAGTTTCATCAATTTTCCGCGATCGGAAAATCGGCACAAAAGAAAACAGAAATAAGTTCGGAGTCCGAGTTTGTCTAATTTATTACATATTAAAAATGTGGAACTACCACGATACGATAAGCAAAATAGCGATGACGATCTAAACAATCACCAACCAAATAACTTTGGAAGCCATCACACCAATTTACATCCTATCGCTCTCCTGCATTTAAAATAAAAGATTTTGGGCTGAGTACTAGCGTACTCAGTGAGTTCATGCCCGCTTTGGCAGACATGTTATATAAAACATTTTCACAAAGATATTGCATGTTATTTCACATATATGAGATGATACTTTGAAAAGAAAATACTTGAATCTCATATAAGTGTAAAATATTTTATCCTAGAGAAAAGCTCGTCTAGCGCGCATAATTAAATACTTACTCTATCGTGTTACCAGCCGGGACAATCAAGGAGGTAGCTAGCCCCGTCAATTGGACCGAGTTGCTACCATGAGAAATTCCTTTTGATTTCATCCATAAACAGTCTTATGTGTACACACCGATCGTTTAATGGTGGTCGACACCTTTTGTGCGAACCGATAACAGAAAGAATACTCGTTCTTTAGTAAACACAATAATGAGTAATAAAGCATGCATATCATTTTTATACTTCATTAACCCTAAATTTACCTCCGCAGGAATCTAATCCATGGTTTGAAAATAGAAACTCACCTTAATTCCTCCAAAAGTAAATGATTTGAAGCTCGATCTAAAGTCCGATGTCTCCTACAAGACCATTTCAACACTTAGGCTTTAAACATAAAGAAAGCCTAAATCACAAGCAACTAAGTCCTAGGTCAACCTATTTCCCATTTATCTTTTATAACTTGAGAAAAACCAACGAGGGTCCTTTCGTTGTTTTAGATTCTTAATTGTGGACCAAAGGTCCAAAAATTAATTAATAATTTCATTTAAAAATATTCATCATGTCATGTAATGCTCAGCTTACGTAATCATATACCATATTGAACACAATAAATCATGACATTAATTAAATAATTTATTCATATTTAAAATAATCCATCTCTAAAATAATTAATATAAATTCACAGTCATGCATATAATTAGCATATATGTGTGTTATTAAGTTCACCAAATATCATAGAATTCTTATAATCTCGCAAAGATGAGAATTAAAAGCAAAACCTTTATTGAGGCAGTTTAACAGACAGTTAGCGTGCATACAGATAATTCAAGTAGCCATATTCGTAGAATTGTAACACATTGAGACTGACTTATAAGAGCATGATTTATCATTATGAAAACCTTATACTACTTATGTTAACATGAAACTGTCCTTGTGTAAAAGTAGGCAACGGTTGAGAGATGCCAAATGAAAATGTACCACTACAACAACAATTCCACATCTCAATTGTATCGATCATAGAAATAAAATTTGTAAAGTGTGACCAAAGATTATATAACTCAGATCACAAGTCATTTATATAATTTCAATCTTCTGAAACTAGGTTTAAGATCAAGCTAATATATTCATTTGACAAAATCCGTTTATGAAATTGTTTTCAAGTTGAAAAGTTTGTTAGACAATTTATCGAGCATGTGGTGTTCTAGAAACTATGATTTTTATCTAAATTCATGAGGTTGTCATTCACTATATACTCGACATAAACAAGTACAAGTTACCATTAAACAGACCTTGTAGACTCTAATTTTACTTGCAACTGGAATTATTTAAAAACAATTAACGGTTCTCAAGTTATGCTAGATAGAAAATGTATCAATGCAACCTGTTTATTTAGTTTCCAGAATAAGTTTCTGCACAGAGGTCATGCTTAGACGCGAAACTGACTTCTCTCAAACATTGGAAAAATTCGAGACCTAGTTTTCCAGAAACTTTGGGATGTCTGAGTCATTTAAAAAAAAAACCAGTTCATGAAATAGATATATGATGAACAAGATATGACCATCGGAATGTGACTGTGTGCAGTTTGAAGAAACTGCTCGCACGACCATTTTCTAGGACTCATTATGATCAGTTTACTTGATAGGAAAATCTCAAGCTTTGCAACATACAGAAGACATGACATAGAACAACATATATAGGAGGTGTATTGGTTTAAAATCTAATGGTCCCGGTAACGAGTATCTGGTGTATAGGGGAAATACACCAATAGCAATTTTTGCTCTTAAAATCTTTTCACTGAGTTAACTGCTCAGGTCAGGTCAGTTCACTCAACAACTGAGAAAGTCAGTTGGAGCTGCTCTACAACTGAAATGGTCACTTGGAGCTAATCACACAATTGGATGCACAACTGACTTCTTGGACTGAGGGTCAGCTGTGCATTCCAACTGAGGTTTCAAAGAGTTAACGTTGCAGAAGTTGGTGGAAATTAAAGCTCGCTACTTAAACTGAAACCTTAATGAAAACAGGGGAAGGTCAAGTTCCCAAAGCTTAGTGTAGTTTGTGTGAGTGCGGTTTGTATGCAGTTTGTATACTGGGTCAGTTGGTTAGGTAACTGAAAGTAAAATACTGAATGTAAATAATGAAAAGTAAAGGACACAGTATTTTAACGTGGTTTAAAGATTGACCTCCTACGTCTACGACTTCCTTTTCGTGGAAGTAATCCACTAGATAAGCTTACGCGTCCTTATCAAACGTTCCACTTGGTTTTTAGGTACCAAGCAACCTAACCTGTTCGATTACAGGTTCGAACAAAACCTTACAACACTTTTACAAGAAAATGTACAACCTGGACATAGATTACGGGTTCTAAGGGGACCTAGTCTTAGATTGCGAATTCTAAGAGACCTAGTCTTTAGTTACGGGTTCAAAGGGACCTAGTCTTTGATTGTGGGTTCAAAGGGACCTAGTGTCTTTGATTGCTGGTTCAAAGACGGACGTAAGGTTTGGGAGTTGGGGGTTTTTCCAACTATGAAGTCTTCTACACTGAGAGAAGTGGAGGTTTCGTTCTAAGGTTTATAGACTCGATCTTTTGGGAGAGAGTCCGCTCAGAAACATAATTATGCAAGAACCTATATTCTAGACTCGATCAAAAAAGGGCTTTTTGAGAGGCTAGATTAAAGAACAGGAGGAAGTGTGGACACTCGACTTATACTAGTCTTCAACTGAGGTCTTCTTGTTGGATAGTGGGATGGTCTGCTGCTTCTTCGGCGCTCTAATTTTTCTCTCTGCACTCGTCCAAAACTCTCTCTTGCACTCTCACGAGCTTTGATGTGGAAACCTCTATTTATAGAGGGAGATCTAATTAGCCATTGCAAAGAGGTGTTTGATCTCTGCCAAAAGTATGGCACTCCACCTGCTTTACTAGAAACTTTCCTAAAATGGCAATTGCGACCTTCGCTTTTTGCGCGTCTCTGTTGTTGGTCCAACTGAGTTCGTGGTCCAGCTTGTGGTACACCTGAGCTTGAGGGTCAGCTGAGCTTGAGGCTCAACTGAATTTTTCATGAACTACCTTCTCCAGTCCGGCTGTCTTCTTCTGCTTGAAACCTGTAAAGATAAAATCCCTACGCTGAAATAGTGAGCTCTAACTAAGTTCAAACTCATGGCTTTCATCTACTCAGTTGGGATCAGTTGGGTTTTGGGATAAATCAAAACCTTTACTAATTTTCCCAACAAAATCTATGAATTCAATACACCCAGATTTCAAACTCCATCAAAATCCTTCAAAATCTGGAAACCAATACACCCCCCAAAATCTGGAAACCAATACATCAAATTTCAAAGCATTTGAAGCACTCTAACCTACTGAAAAAGTTATCGATATTTCACGGCAGCATGCTGTCAAAACAAAAAAAAACATATAACTTAGATCCTTAGTCTAGCTTTCTCCTAAACGTCAATCTCATCAAGAATTCATATATCATGCAGATTATACATCAAGAAATATACGGGGGTCGAACCCGACATATTCGACATCAAACAAAATCACATATATCATCAAAAGTCAACAAAACAACCAATAAGCCTCTACTCTAACATGCTCACTCACATCATCTCATTCTCAGTCATGCCCAACGTCTACCCCTCCTAAACATGCTGTTATGAAATGTGATCGACAGATCGCGAAGCAATGCAGCAGCTTCGCTAATGAAACAGTAAAACCTAATTCACTAAACTCATATGCATGAAGAAGATAAGAACACCGAGTTTACGTGGTTCAGATTAGATTGATCCTACATCCACGGGGCAAGAAGAAGAATGATTCCACTATCAAATTAATGTGATAAATTGTCACTACAATGCAGATCAAAAGAACTCTCAAGAGATGAAAGAAACTGATCTCTACAACCTACTTCAATGGCAGATCTCTCAAGCTCTCTTTCTCTCAGTTCTATTCTATACAACTGCTCTCTCTCTCCTCTAACTACTTACAAACTTAGAAGAATCGAGAACCTCTCCAGTAAGTGCCAAGAAGAATGGAAACACGAGTATTTAAACTCTATAGGAAGTAACAAACTCCTCCAGTTGGCTTCTCTACTTGTTGTGTAGCTCACTAAGTCGGTTGCACCTCCTTAACTGCTTCTCAACTATTAGATCCCTCAACCTTTGATATTTGCATTCAACTCCCTCAACTTCCTTCATCTTCTTATGCAGTCACATATCAACAATTCTCCACCTTGATTGCAAAGAAGATCAACACCTCCTCTTCTTGCCCTTTTCAGTTTTCAAACCAGAAATCTAGTGGTTGAGCTCTTGCGAGCTCAAACCTATCAACTCAAGGCAATGCTGAAACTTTGCTGCAGGCAAAGCCTTAGTTAACATATCTGCACCATTCTCAAGTGTTGAAACCTTTACAATACTAACTTCACCCTTCTCCACTATGTCTCTCACAAAATGCATCCTCACATCTATATGCTTAGACCTTTTATGGAACACTTGATGCTTTACCAAATGAATAACACTTTGGCTATCACACTGAATATCTACACTCTACTGAATAATGCCCAACTCCTCAAGCATCCTCTTCAGCCAAATTCCCTCTTTGACAGCTTTAGTCACAGCCATATACTCAGCTTCAGTTGTGGAAAGAGCAACCACAGACTGAAGCATTGATCTCCAGCTCACAGCAGTATCAAACAAGGTGAAGATATATCCAGTCTGGGACTTCCTATTATCAAGATTAGCAGCATAATCAGAATCAACATATCCCATCAGACTTCTACTAGCTTCAACTTCCTTTTTCTGATACAACAAACCACAATTACTTGTAGTCTTTAAATATCTGAAAATATACTTCACAGCTTCCCAATGAGCTCTTCCAGGATTTGCCATGTACCTACTAACCACACTAATAGCATGAGCTAAATCAGGTCTAGTACAAACCATACAATACATGATACTTCCTACTGCATTTGCATAAGGAACCTGACTCATATCAAACTTTTCTTCTTCTGTCTTAGGCTTGTGCAACTCTGACACTCTCACATGCTGGGGTAAAGGAACACTGATCCCCTTAGACTCATTCATATTGAACTTCTTCAGAATCTTATTGACATAATTAGACTTGATGGTCCCGAAACGAGTTCTGGTGTATGGGGGGGGGGAGGAATACACCAGATAAAGCTTTTAAAAAATCAACCCCCTGAAAATATCACAACCGAGTAAGAAGACTCTGCTGGAATCACAACTGAGTAGAAATACTCAGCTGGACTCACAACTGAGGAAGAATCACTCAGTTGGAAGTGAAGTGTTGTGCGGAATGTGGTGGAAAAAATAACTCGTTTAAAAATTAACTCACGCTTTTATGCACGGTTGGTCAAAAACCAAAACAGTTGAGAATGCACAGATGCAGTTTGTATGCTGGTTAGTCAGTTAGTTGAAAATGCAAGAAATAACTGAATAAAGAAAAACACAAGCACACAGAGAATTAACGTGGTTCGGAGATAACACTCCTACGTCCACGGGGAGTTGTGAGTCCACACAACTCAATCCAAGTTCTTCTGGACAAACCACACAGCTTATGCGGGCTGTGCAACCGTGAATGATAAGTTTGCGGGTACTTATCAACCTTACAGTTCAGTTTTTGGATACTAAACAACCTATCTACTCAATTCCGGGAAGAGTAGGGTCCTAACACTCCTTTTGAGAGGATGTGTGAGAAAGATGGGTTCCAACTAACAGCTCGAACAAGAAGTGAGCTGAGATCTAACGCTCTATGAACTCTCACAAAGTGATGTTCTCAAGGTTCGATCTAGAGACACAAAAACTAAGTCTACCACTCTAAAACTCTCAACAAGTGATGTTCTAAGAGGATAACTAGTTGTATGTAAGTGCAGAATGGCTTTGCTCTTTTCTTGGATATTTCTTCTTGCACTCGTTCGTCTCGCGTGTGTGTCTTTTTTTTTTGTGTCTTCGAATGAATGCCTCTATTTATAGGCGGAGAGAATCAACTAGCCGTTGGAAGAGCTGTTGATCTCTGTTTTTTGATAGCGATGGCTTGTCTCTCATCTCTGCAGACTTTCCGGATATGGCAACTGCATGCTTCTGCTTTCCACCTGAGACAGCCTTGTGTTGGGCCAAATGAGGTAATGACTGAACGGTCAAACCCTCACGTGACTTCCTTTTTGAAATTCAAATTTAAACCTTTGTTCGTCAACCTTGGTCAGATGGTTGAGAAGCTTGATCTTTATCTGAGTGGTCTTCAGCTGATGTTCTATCTGTGTGCAGTCTCCAACTGACATATAGTCTGAAGATGTACAGTTGAACTCTCAGCTAACTTTGAACTTCATCTTTGATGGTCCCGAAACGAGTTACTGGTGTATGGGGGGGGGAATACACCAGTTAGGATTTAAAAACTTAAACCTGAAAAATCACTTCAACTGAGTGAAAGAGGACTCAGTTGGAATCTCACAGCTGAGTAAGCGACCTCAGCTGGAAGAGTGAGGGTGTGCGGAAAGTGGTGAAAAATTATACTCGTTAAAAACAACTCATGCAAAACAGCTCGGTTGGTCAAGAACCAAAATAGCTCGGTTGAAAATGTGCAAAAGAGGTTTGTATGTCAGTTAGATTGATCAGATAAAAATGCAGATGCAACTGAATAAAAACAAACACGGACACACAGGATTTAACGTGGTTCGGAGATAACCCTCCTACGTCCACGGGGAGATGTGAATCCTCACACCTCAGTCCAAGTTCTTCTGGACAGAACCACTCAGCTTACGCGGGCTGAGCAACCGTTAAGGATAAGTTTGCGGGTACTTATCGACCTTACAGTTTAGTTTCTGGGCACTAAACAGCCTATGTCAAGTTTGCGGGTACATGACGACCTGACTACTCAATTACAGGAAGAGTAAGGTCCTAGCACACTTTTTAGGGTGTGAGATAGGGTGGGATTTCCAACTACAGCTCGATCACGAATGAGAGTTGGATCTAAGGCTTGAACGAATAAACACTCAAACTAAGATCTAAGACAGATTTTCACTCTATGAACCCTCAGCTACTAATGTTCTATCACTCTTGAACTCTCAGCTGCTGATGTTCTTAGAATAGGAGTTTAGCAGATTTTTCTTTCGCTTGTGATTGAACTTTTCTCTCTTGCTTCAGTCTATCTCGTGTGTCTTATATCTCTCGAATGAGAGAATGCCTCTATTTATAGGCGGAGAGAATCAACTAGCCGTTGGAGGAGCAGTTGATCTCTGATCGGTTGATAGTGATGGCTTGTCTCTCATCTCTGCAGACTTTCCCGATATGACATCTGTGCTCTTCTGCTTTCCATCTGAGACAGCCTTGTGTTGGGCCAGATGGGGTAATGACTGAACGGTCAACCCTCATGTGACTTCCTTTTGAAATTCAAATCTTAACCTTTCTGACAGTCAACTTCGGTTCGTCGGTTGAAAGTCTTGATCTTCATCTGAGTGGTCTTCAGTTGATGTGAACTGTTGAACTCTCAGCTGACTTTGAACTTCAAGCAGTTGATCTTCTTGTTCGAGTTCTACAACTGAGGTTCTGAAACTGAACACTCAGTTGTCTTCCTTGTATTTACTCAGTTGGGTTTGAACCCTCAGATGACTTTCCTTTTCATCTGATGTTCTCTTCCTTTCAATGTTTCTCATCTGATGAACGCTCAGTTGGTTTCCTTCACAACTGATGTTCTGAAGACTTCCCCTTGTTTCCATCTGATCATATGAACTCTCAGTTGTCCTTCTTCACAACTGATGTTCTGTTTGAGTGACGCCTTGTTGCCTTCTTCAGCTGGAGACCTGTAAAGATAAAATCTTGACTTTGCTCAAACAGCGAGCCTAAATTCTAACATTAGGTTCTGGCAACATCTACTCGGTTGGGGTCAGTCGGTTTTGGAATTCATCAAAACTTATACTAATAAATTTCCCAACAATTTCCCCCTTTTTGATGATGCCAAAACCACTTACAACTTGAAACCACTACTGATCTAAACCTCACTAACTTATCTAAAATCTCAGCTGAAATTCTAGACAGTCTATAAGATAAAACATCAAAGGATTAGCACAGTTATAACATGGTATTTAAAAGACTTTGTGATTTAGAGCTTGGACAATGAGGGATTGTTCATCAAGGTGAATCTTATAACTGAATAGTTTTCATTACAACTGATTGTTACAAAAGATAGGCTCAAAAAGCGAAAATTACAACAGTTGCTAGAAAACTAACTGAGCTAGTATTGTAGCCCATACTTGCCAAAAATCCTTACAAAAATTTCCCTCTTAGCAGGTGACTCCTTGGAGATGTCCACTCCATGCTCCTTGCAGACCTGCCTCGCCTCAGATGCAATCTTCGTGCGGTTCGGGTTGCTGGAATCCGGGAGAAGAGGTGGCCGATAAGTAACCCTCTTGGGAACTGGAACAGTGTTCAAGTCCAGGTTGGCGTCAATCATGGCCCTCCTGAATTGACTGAACATGCCCGAGTCACCTGAGTGCAACTCAGTCAGCGCCTCCTTGAACGCTCTCCTTGGGTCGTCAGTTGCGTAAACCTTCCTGTAATAGAAGTCGTTCACGAACTCCTGCTTGAACAGCTCCCACTCCTCATTCCACTCGGTCGGCATCCACTTGTCGGTATGCCTGAACCGACTCTCAACCTTGGACTTTAGAGGCAACCTTTGTTGCTTCAACCGAGCTTCCGCCTTTGATTGGATTTTATTGATGCGGCGTCGGCTGCGGGAGGCAACGTTGCGGTCCAGGTTCTGAGAAACCTTCTTCAGCTCATCCTCGAACTGGTTCACCCTCCTCACCTGGCTGGCGGCAAACTTTCTGATCCAGCTCGGGTTCATGTAGTCCTTCTCCTCTACATCCATAGCCTTAGCCGCTGCAATGCACTCTTCGGTTGTTATCCCGTCGAGTTCAGAATCCAGCTCGGCTGCGATCTCGGCTATGGAGCTGTAGGAAACTCCAATCTTCTTTGCCTGCTCCAAGTCCTTTGACATTTCGGCTCCACCGACTTCGGTTGACTTGGTAGCAGCAGACTTCCTCCTCCTCAGCTGAGATTTGGATGGTTGAGCAGCTGGCACTCCTTCTTCTTGGGTCTCTTCTTCTTCCTGTGCTTCACCCTCCGTCTCCTTCTCTTCCCCCTTTTTGGCATCAGCAACAAGACTTGCTACTGAACCGTCCAGAGAGTTGAGTTTGGCCTCGGTTGATTGAACACGGTTGAAAAGTTCATCGACCGCACACTCCAGCTCCATCTTCTTTGCCAGTTCGGAGTCCTGGCGCTCTTGTTCTGCCTTCTTCAAGACAGAGAGGTTGTCATTGACCTCTGTCTGAAAGGCAACGAACTCAGCCCAACGTGACTCGAACCGGGACTCCTATTCATCATCCTGCGTCTGTTGGGACTTGGCCAGATTTGAGTCAGCCAAGGACTTGAAGACATTCACTTCCGCCCAACAGAGTGGATTTCAGCTCCGACACGTCCTGACTGGTGGAGGAGGAGAGATCATTTAGCTTCATCTTCAGCTTGGCATTCTCCTCCACCAGTTGTTGGTACTTCACTTCTTGAGCTGCCAACTCCCTCAGCTGGTCATCTTGTTGGTGCTGGAGGTTGGCGAGCAGCTCGGTCCTCAACTGGTTGACCCTCTCAGCCACTAGCTCGCAGATTTGTTCTGTTGAAGGAGCGAGCTGAGCAGCTGGAAAGGCTTGAGCAGACTGAGCTAGAGGCTCAGCTGTGACCATGGCTTGACGGTTTGCCAGGTACAGCTTCAGGTTTTCCTCTTCTTCCTTTGCGGCGGCAGCTGCTGCATCGACATCTTCAAGGAAGTCAGCTGATTTCACCAACATGCTGTCAAGGAAGTCGACACACTCCTTTCCAGCTGCCTCCCTTGTGTCCTTCCCTTCAGCTAGACTCTGGTCCATCCGTCTAGTGAGCAGCGCGATCCGGTTGTTGTATGCCACCTTTAAGTTGGAATAGTTGAAGTAGGCTCGGATGCGGGACTCATCAGATTTCAGCCTGTCCCAGCTCAGTACCCTGATCGTGTCCTCCCTGACATACCACTGGCTGAAGATCAGGTGGAACTGGTACAGTAGCTCGGTTCCCAGTGTGGCGAAGATGGGCATGTCGCGAGCCGCAGGGAACAGACCCAACATCTTTTGAAAGCAGTAGGCCACCCTGCCTTCGTGCTCGTCAGCAACAGCCTGCAGGTCCTCCGCTTCATTGATCGGGGAGGGGGTGAGATTGTATGGTTCGGTATCTAGAGGTTCATCGATGTTGGCCAAAGATTCGGTCACAACATCGGATTCGAGCTGAGAGCTCGGAATTTGGGATTCAGTTGGGGAAGAGGGTGGAATGGTTTCCTCAACATCGGCCGAAGGAGCGGTCACGATGTTGGCATCGAGCTGAGAGCTCGGAATTTCTGGCTCGATTTGGGTAGAGAGAGCAAGAGGCTCTGGGGGCAGTACAGCATTCACTCCAGCTGTGGGGGAGGTGGTAACATCTTCGAGGTCCTCAGATGAGGAGGATGCAACCGACGTCTCCATGCCCTCAGCCTCATCAGCTCCGGGGGCTCGAGGGACAATCTCGAGCGATGCAGCCTCAGCTGAGCGGCTGGATTCGGAGCGTTCCTCAGTAGGTGTGGACTTGACCTGCGCTTCCTCCTCGTCTGGAGCTTGTTCCTCAGCTGGCTCCTCAGCTGGAACCTCAACTAGCTCATCAGCTGACTCATCAGCTGGAACATCAGTTGGCTCATCAGCTGGCACCTCAGCTGCCTTCTTGATTGCCTTCTTGAACCTTACCCTTAACTTTTTCTGGGCAGGTTCGTCAGTCGACTCCTTCTCAGCGTTAGCTCGGCAACGTGAGGCTTTGGAGTTTGTGGGGCGAGCAGCAGCTTGTTCCTCCTCAGCTGCTGACTCAGCTGGCTTTCCCGACTCCCTTTTGTCCTTAGGAGTGTAGACACTCCTCAGCACCTCCTGTGCTTTCTTGGCCGTCGGGAACAGCAACAGCTTCTTCAGTGGCGTCTCCTCGCAGTCAGCCCAGACCATGTTGCGGTCCTTTGTTGCGAGGAGAATGAGGGCGGAGATTTTGCAGCCGAAATTGAGCGTGCCCTTCACACTCAGCAGCTTCTCTCCAGACTCGGTTGTAGTCTCAGAGATCTTCGACTTTTCCACCATCAACTGGTTCAGAAAATATTGGAACCAGTTGATTTGGTGTTGGTGCTCCAAGGCCACCAGCTGCTTCAGCTTGGGTCGGCTGATGTCGCCGAACGCGCCACTGTATCCGAACACGACCTTTGACACGGCGTCGAACAGCAGGCGGTGTTCCGGCTTCAGCTTAGTCCTTTGCATGTTGCTCCTCAACCGCTCTGGCTCGATCAGAGCATCCTGAAGAAATTCATCAGCTTGTTCGTCGGTAATATTCTCCAGGAACTCGGTGGTGGTGTGGTTGATTGGTATGATGTACCGGAGGACAATGGACACGTCGATGGAGAAGGAGACATGACGTATCGTCCTTGCCGGAACATCTCTTTGTCGGCACGACACCACCGTGGAAACTCCCTCTGAAATGTCAAGAGGGCGAACGAGATTGACGTAGAATTCTCCGACTTGGCGCCTGAGCAAGTGGGAGGGGCAGAGCTTGGCCCATTCCAGAAGTCTGTTCTCACGGAGAGTGTTGGAGAGAGGGGCTAGGACCGGCGACTCTAGATCCTCGTCGGAGAGGATCTGCTCGAAGTGAATCTTTGATACTAATATATCGAATGACTCTTCATACGTGGTAGGCACGAGGGAAGGTCCGGATGATGCCATTCTCTTGCTTTTGGGTGCCATTAAATCACTGCAAAGGTAATATATATATAGGAGAGGAAAGGAATCTATTTGCAGAAACGGGTTAGGCAGAAAAACTGGAAGACGATGAATAGTTATAATTGATAAGCACGAATGAGGAAAGTAGGAGATATCTTCCTGATTTTTCGCCTTATATAGGTCTTTGACTCGGATGAGATCAACGGCTGGGGTTAAATGGCGCGAATCCATCAACTGCTGGGATTACGCGACTGTTGACTATCTTTGACTTGACGTTTTGATCCGAGTTTCAACCAGCGCGTGAGAAGATGTACAGTTTCATGTCAGCCCAGTCGCACTATAAAGTAGGCTATAGATGCTTAGCCGTACTTTACATTTAATGCGACATGATGGCTATTTTTAATGTAACTGACTAGCTCAGGAATGTTTGAATTTATTTCAAACATTCTCATTTAAGAACATAACACCTTCAGTCATAAATGATACCTGCCAGCTGATGTCTGAATCAGCTGTGTTCATTAGTCGAGTTCCTCAGTTGCCGCATACCATCAGCTGACTCGAGTTCGTCTGTTCAGCTGACGTCTGATCCATTGTTGCAGCATACCATCAGCTGACTCGAGTTCGTCTGTTCAACTGACGTTTGACGTCTTCAGTTGGCAATCAGTATCTGAGATTCCCCCTTCAGCTGAGCTTCCCCCTCCATCTGAGCTTCCCCCTCAGATAGATATCCGAGTCTTCAGCTCGGATGACTCTTCATCTCGGATGACTCTTCATCTCGGATGACTCTTCTGCTCGGATGAGTTTTTAGCTTGGATCCAAGAGTCCTAGAAGATCACATAGCATCTTGAACCGGGCTTCAGGAAGAGGTTTGGTGAATATGTCAGCTCTCTGAATCTCAGTTGGGATCTTCTCCATGGACACATCCTTCTTCTCAATATGATCTTGGATGAAATGATGACGAATATCAATATGCTTAGTCCGAGAGTGGTGAACAGGGTTCAGAGAGATAGCTATAGCACTCGAGCTATCACAATGAATGGGAACCTGTCCAGTTGAGACTTCATAATCTCTCAGCTGTTGTTTTAGCCACAATACTTGCATGCAACAGCTTCCGGCAGCCATATACTCTGACTCGGTTGTCGAAGTAGCAACACACGCTTGTTTCTTGGAGAACCATGAAACCAGCTTGCTTCCCATGAACTGACAGTGTCCAGACGTAGACTTCCTATCCAACCGATCTCCTGCTAGGTCGGCATCTGAGTATCCAGTCAGCTGGATATCGTCATCAGTTGGGTACCACAACCCAACATTGACAGTTCCCTTCAGATACTTAATGATGTTCTTTGCTGCCAACATGTGTGCTTCTCTTGGTTGGACTTGAAAATGAGCACACACTCCAACTGCGTATGAAATGTCTGGTCGGCTGGCAGTTAGATAGAGCAACGAACCGATGATCCCTCTATACTGGCTGGCATCAACGAGCTTTCCCTCAGCTCCTGGTTCGATCTTCCAGTTCGTGTTCATAGGGATCTTCGTTGTCTTACTTGTCTGCAATCCGAACTTGGTGAAGAGCTCCTTTGTATATTTGGACTGGTTGATGAAAATCCCTTCAGGTGACTGCTTCACTTGTAATCCAAGGAAATAATTCATCTCGCCCATCATTGACATCTCGAACTTCTCCTTCATAAGATCGGAGAATTTCTTGCACAACTCCTCCGACTTGGAGCCAAAAATGATGTCATCGACATAAATTTGCACAACAAGTATATCTTCTCCAACTTTGATGGTGAACAGAGTTTTATCAACTGAACCTCGTTTGAACCCCGAGTCCAGAAGAAATCCACACAGAGTGTCATACCATGCCCTTGGCGCTTGCTTTAGACCATAGATAGCTTTCTTCAGCTTGTACACTCTTCCATCTCCAGTCTCAAAATCAGGAAGCTGTTCAACATATACATCTTCTTTGATATCTCCATTGAGGAATGCACACTTCACATCCATCTGATATACTTTGAACTTGTGATGTGCGGCATAAGCTAGAAAGATCCGGATGGCTTCCAGCCTTGCAACTGGTGCAAAGGAATCTTCAAAGTCAATTCCTTCTTGTTGGCAGTATCCTTGAGCTACCAACCTTGCTTTATTCCTCACAATGAATCCAATGGCGTCTCTCTTATTTTTGAAAATCCACTTCAATCCAATCACCTTGACACCATTTGGTGTTTCTACCAACTCCCATACACAGTTGCGTAGAAACTCATTCAATTCTTCTTGCATAGCTGTTGTCCAGTGGACACAGTTGAGAGCTTCCCCAACATTCTTCGGTTCTGGAACATCAGCTACAAAGCAAGAAATCATGGCAACATCTCTAGCTTGCTCGAACTCCTCTAGAACTGCCAATTCCTTAGCATATTGGGCATAAGTGTTGGAATCTTCCTCGGTTGATTCTAGATTTGCAACTCTGCTCCGTGTGCGCACACCCTCGGTTGGATCTCCGATGATGTTGTTGGTGGAATGAACTTCATACCATCTTCGGTTGCGTCTTCCTTCTTCTTCCAACTGTGGCTGTTCAGAAATCTGAGTTGGAGTCTTCAGAGCTGGTGATTGATCAGCTGTTGAGTCTGGATCCTCAATATTAACAATAGTTTGAACTGAGCTCGGTTGGGCATCGGATGCTGATGCAGTTGGAGGGGCATCAGCTGAAGTTCCCCCTTGGGACGAGCTGAGGTCTTCGCATTCATCTTCAGAGGAGTATGGATCCTCATCCTCAGTTGCCCATATTAGAGGTTCAGCTCGGTTCTTTTCCCGAAGTGCTTGCGATCTGGTGAGAACTGGTAGAACAACTGGATCCGCGTGTTATTCCTTTACCTGTTCCCTGCACTCAAAGGTAGATTCATCAAAACTAACATGAGGTGTTATTTCCACAACACGAGAGTTGTTGTTGAAAACTCTATATGCCTTGATCCGAGCTGCATATCCAAGAAATATGCCCTTCGAAGCTTTGGCATCAAAAGTTTTCAACTGAGTCTTCCCATTGTTGTGAATATAACACTTAGATCCAAAAACACGAAAATAAGAAATATCTGGCTTTCTGCGTCTCCACAGCTCGTAGGGTGTCTTTCCCAACCGCTTGGTGAGAAGAGATCGATTCTGAGTGTAGCATGCTGTGTTGATCGCTTCAGCCCAAAATCTCTTTGGCAGTGCTGAGCTTGCTAACATGGATGTGGCTGCATCCTTCAGAGTTCTATTTCTTCGCTCAGCTACGCCATTCTGTTGTGGAGTACGCGCGGCTGATGTCTGATGGGTTATGCCATTCTTTTCGCAATACTCAATAATGGTTTCATTTAGAAACTCCGTTCCATGATCTGATCGGATAGATATGATCTTCATCTCTTGTTGGTTCGATATCCGATCCATCAGCTTGGGCAGCTAATCTCGGGTTTCACTCTTGTGGCGCATGAAGATGGTCCACGTATATCTTGAGTAGTCATCAGTTACAACCAATGTATATTCGTTTCCATTAATGCTTTTTGGTGTAACTGGCCCGAAGAGATCCATATGGATCAGCTGCAACACTCGGTCGGTTGAGGGAGTTGACTTCAACCGGAAGGAGGTTCTAGCGAGCTTTCCCAGCTGGCATGCACTGCAGATGTGTGTTGTTGAAAACACTCGGTTAGGTATGCCTCTTGCATGTTCTTGTCTGGCAAGTCGGTTTATCGTCTTGAAGTTCAGATGGTTGAGCCTTTTGTGCCACAGCTAGCTCACATCCGAACTGCTCTTTGATAACAGGCATGTGTCAGGGAGGCTGCTGTTCCAGTCAGCGTAGTATACATTCCCTGTTTGAGATCGATTTCCCAACAATATCACCTGCTTTGATCCGACATCTTTAACTCTGCAACCCTGTGCATCAAACTTGACAGAGAAACCATTATCACAGAATTGGCTGATGGAGAGCAGGTTATGCTTCAATCCATCAACATTAGAGACATTAGAAATTGAAACATGATTGGTTTCAAGGGTACCGTAACCTCTGGTATAACCTTTTGAGTTATCACCAAAAGTAACTGATGGACCTTCTTTCTCCACGAAACTTCCAAGCAAATCCTTCAGATTTGTCATGTGTTTCGAGCATCCACTATCCATCACCCACATTGTTGTAGACGCCTTCTTCTTCCTCAGCTGTTTCTCCTGTACCTGCAAAGAGAAACTCGCTTAGGTCCCCAATTTCAGTTGGGTCCTGGAGGGTTAGAACCAGTTCCCGCTGGAACTGTGCGTCGCTTTTCCCTGTAAACTCGGATGGATTTATCATTCCAAATTACTTTTCCTTCATCATCAACTATAACAACACCTCGGTTATCCTTAGGCTTGTTGTTAGTAGTGATGTTCTGTTTCTTGGGAGGAGTTGGATTTCTCCTATGTTGAGCTTTAGGAGGTGAGGCTTTCCTCCTGTTTTGATGGCGATTCTTATCCTGTTGAGTTTGTCTGTGAGGTCGGATGCCCTGTTGGAATCTTTGTGGCTGATTATGATTCCAACTTCCTGAGGGTTGTCTGTAGCTGTTCATGCCCTGTTGATGATTAATATTATGGCATGAATATCTCCAGTTGTTTGACCAGTTCCTCATTGGTTGACTATGTTGGAACCTTTGGTCGAACTGATGTTGGAACCGCTATTGATTCAGATGATTGAATCCTTGCTTGTTCAGAGGTCGGTTCCATTCCTTCTGACGTTGACTTTGAGGTTGATGCAGAGGTCGGTTCTGGTTCTGAGATCGGTTGCGGTTGTACTTTCGACGCCTCTGATTCCTCTTCTGACTTTTGGAACATTCCCCCTCGGTTGAAACCTCAACCGATGGAATATTCTGTCCTACATCAGCTACTCCTTTTCCCTTCTCAGTTGTAATTTCATTGGTTGTTTGAACTTGTTGAGAGGTGGAAGTTGAATTAGCTTCTGGAGACTTAGCTGTGTCTGGCTCTACAGCTGTAACTTCTACTGGTTTGATGAAAGTTGCTGGTGGAATCCCAGTATCCTTGACAACATCATAACCGAGTCCTGACACATCATCCATCTGTCTGCTGTAACTTAAAAGGTTTTCGATGATCTTGGATGACTGATACTGCTTGATTAGATTGTCCTTCTCAGTTTGCAACTCCTTGATGAGTACAGCTATCTGCTCGGTTTGTCCATCTGACTTCTTTATCAGCTGTTTGATCTGAGCATCTTGATTTTTCAACTGATCTTGCTGTTCTTTATTTTGCTTTGTCAACTCCTCATCAGCTGGAGCCTTAGCCTCGATTAGTTGACTCTTGAGATTCTCAATCTCCTGAGTTTGGCTTGTGATCAGATCCTCTTTTTCGGTTAAGGAATCTTCAAGCTTGGCGAACTGAGCTTGAAGACTCTTAAACTCAACCGACTGCTGATGCAGTTCCTCACTGAGTTCTTGAAAATCATTCCAGGAGGGTTCCAATTCATCGCTCAGAGATTCCTGCAGGTTAGAAGTATTGGAAGAATTTAAGCGAGCAGGATTAGATTGTACCTCAATATCATCTTGGTCGGTTCCAAGTGCCATGAGCATTGATCCGGACTGATGACTTTGTTGGTAGAGGTCAGTTCGTCCTCATCTTCAGTGTCTGTGAAGATGTCCATATCGTCAGCTGCCTCTTCTGCTACCATGGCCTTGTTCTTTGCAGTTTGCTTGGCCCTCAGTGCTTCTCTTTCCTTCTTTGAGAGGTCTGGGCAGTCAGCTTTGAAGTGTCCTTCCTTGCCGCATTCGAAGCAACCATTGGTGACTGGCTTTGAACTGTCTCGAGTTCGGTTTGATTTATAGAAACGTTTATATTTGCCGAACCGAGTATCCATATCGGCTAACTTCTTTGACAACGCTGCAATGTTCTGTTGCAGTTCCTCTCTGCTCGGCTCCTTTGCAGTCGTGTCAGCCGATCTGGTTGGCCTTGACGATCTCGACTTTGAGTAGTCAGCTCGGAGGGCAACTGACTTTGATGCTGAGCCGACATCCTCAATTCTATTTGTCTGACTTGAGGGTTGCGACCTCCTTCTGTTGACCTTATACTCATTTCCTTTCAAGATTGAGAACAATCTTTCAGTTCCCATTTCACCAAGGTCAGCTCGGCTCTCGTGGATATTTGTGAAAGTATCCCACTCAGCCGGTAGAGCTTGCAACACTTTGAGGTTTATTTCTCTTAGAGTGTATTTTCCTTTCCGGATGGACTGGATTCTTCTGATGATGTCCATAAACCGGAGCTATAGCTGATCGATAGTCTCATCTGGTCGCAGACTGAAATTGTCGAAATCTTGACATGCATGCGAGAACTTATTTTCCTTCGTCTCGTCGCTTCCTTCACTTAGCGAGGCCAGGATGTCCCACATCTCTTTTGCAGTCTCACACTCCTCTATCCAGGGCAGATAATCTTGTCCAATCGTGGACATTATTGTGCTCTGAGCCCAGATATCCAGCTGGCTCACCTTGGCCTCCTCCGGAGTGTAGTCTTCTAGCTGTTTCTCCACATACTCCACTATTGCATCTCCATCGTTGGGATTTGTGGGAGTGCGAAGTATTCTGTCTCGTATGACGATTGGTCCAGAAGTGAGAACTTGTTGCATCCTATGATGCTTTGACAGAAGGATCTTCTTCATTCGAGTTCTCCATGATGTATAATTGACTACAGAGAACATGACTACGATCTTGTCCTTGACGTCCATCTACACAAACAAAAACAGGAAAAAAATGCGAGCAAGAATGCACTAGCATGAAAAGATCTGTTCAGTTGACCAGTGAAGAAAATTCTCGAATTCACACCTCGTGAAACAGAGTCAGCAGTCTTTTGAACCACTGCTCTGATACCACTTGATGGTCCCGAAACGAGTTACTGGTGTATGGGGGGGGGGAGAATACACCAGTTAGGATTTAAAAACTTAAACCTGAAAAATCACTTCAACTGAGCGAAAGAGGACTCAGTTGGAATCTCACAGCTGAGTAAGCGACCTCAGCTGGAAGAGTGAGGCTGTGCGGAAAGTGGTGGAAAATTATAATCGTTAAAAACAACTCACGCAAAACAGCTCGGTTGGTCAAGAACCAAAACAACTCGGTTGAAAATGTGCAAAAGAGGTTTGTATGTCAGTTAGATTGATCAGATAAAAATGCAGATGCAACTGAATAAAAACAAACACGGACACACAAGATTTAACGTGGTTCGGAGATAACCCTCCTACGTCCACGGGGAGATGTGAATCCTCACACCTCAGTCCAAGTTCTTCTGGACAGAGCCACTCAGCTTACACGGGCTGAGCAACCGTTAAGGATAAGTTTGCGGGTACTTATCGACCTTACAGTTTAGTTTCCGGGCACTAAACAGCCTATGTCAAGTTTGCGGGTACTTGACGACCTGACTACTCAATTACAGGAAGAGTAAGGTCCTAGCACACTTTTTAGGGTGTGAGATAGGGTGGGATTTCCAGCTCGATCACGAATGAGAGCTGGATCTAAGGCTTGAACGAATAAACACTCAAACTAAGATCTAAGACAGATTTTCACTCTATGAACCCTCAGCTACTAATGTTCTATCACTCTTGAACTCTCAGCTGCTGATGTTCTTAGAATAGGAGTTTAGCAGATTTTTTTTTCGCTTGTGATTGAACTTTTCTCTCTTGCTTCAGTCTGTCTCGTGTGTCTTATATCTCTCGAATGAGAGAATGCCTCTATTTATAGGCGGAGAGAATCAACTAGCCGTTGGAGGAGTAGTTGATCTCTGATCGGTTGATAGCGATGGCTTGTCTCTCATCTCTGCAGACTTTCCCGATATGGCATATGTGCTCTTCTGCTTTCCATCTGAGACAGCCTTGTGTTGGGCCAGATGGGGTAATGACTGAATGGTCAACCCTCATGTGACTTCCTTTTGAAATTCAAATCTTAACCTTTCTGACAGTCAACTTCGGTTCGTCGGTTGAAAGTCTCGATCTTCATCTGAGTGGTCTTCAGCTAATGTTCTGAACTATTGAACTCTCACCTGACTTTGAACTTCAAGCAGTTGATCTTCTTGTTCGCGTTCTACAACTGAGGTTCTGAAACTGAACACTCAGTTGTCTTCCTTGTATTTACTCAGTTGGGTTTGAACCCTCAGATGACTTTCCTTTTCATATGATGTTCTCTTCCTTTCAACTGTTTCTCATCTGATGAACGCTCAGTTGGTTTCCTTCACAACTGATGTTCTGAAGACTTCCCCTTATTTCCATCTGATCATATGAACTCTTAGTTGTCCTTCTTCACAACTGATGTTCTGTTTGAGTGACGCCTTGTTGCCTTCTTCAGCTGGAGACCTGTAAAGATAAAATCTTAACTTTGCTCAAACAGCGAGCCTAAATTCTAACATTAGGTTCTGGCAACATCTACTCGGTTGGGGTCAGTCGGTTTTGGAATTCATCAAAACTTATACTAATAAATTTCCCAACAATCTTGTTGATCTTAACTGATTGAGTTTACAACTGATGTTCCAACTAGAACGCTCAGTTGTCCTTCTTGTATCTGACTCTGCTCAGTTGGCTTTGAACGCTCAGTTGTATTCCTTACAGCTGATGTTCTCTTGTAGCTTTTCCCTTTTTATTTCTTATCGGATGAACGCTCAGTTGTCTTCCTTACAACTGATGTTCTATCTGTTGAACGTAACTTCCCCCTTTTTCAATGTTTGGATGACTTTTGCATCTTCATCCTTTAAACTCTCAGATGTGAGTCTTCTTCTTTGAGTTGCTCAACTGATGTTCTAACTTGTGAATGCTCAGTTGATGTTGCTTCCTTCATCTGATGTTCTGACCGAGAGATTGTGACTTCCCCATTTTAATTCACATCTATTGAACACTCAGTTGTCTTCCTCACAACTGATGTTCTAACTGAGTGAAGCCTTGTTGCCATCTTCAGCTGGAGACCTGTAAAGATAAAATCTTAACTTTGCTCAAACAGCGAGCCTAACTGCTAACAGTAGGAACTTGCAACATCTACTCGGTTGGGGTCAATTGGTTTTGGAATTCATCAAAACTCTTACTAACAAATTTCCCAACAAGACTGAATAAGCAACATCTGACCTTCTCTCCTGTTCCTGTAAATGTCCATTCCAAGTATGCTTCTTACCTCTTCAAGATCCTTCATATCAAACTCCAAACTCAGAGCTAACTTGGCCTTCTCAACTTCTGACCTCTGACTACTTGCCACAAGCATGTCATCAACATACAACAAAAGATAAGTAAGTCTTGAATCAGAATTTCCCTTAAGATACACACATCTGTCATGTTGAGCTCTAGCAAAACCAATGCTCAACATATACTCATCAAATCTCTTGTTCCACTGTCTAGGACTCCAATTCAAACTATATAATGACTTCTGTAGAAGACACACATGAGATTCACTTCCAGAAATCTCAAATCCTTCAGGCTGATCCATGTAGATAGTTTCCCCCAACTTACCATTTAAGAAAGCTGTCTTAACATCTAACTGATGTAATTCCAAATCATACTGTGTTACCAAAGACAACAAAAGTCTAATAGAAGTGTGTTTCACCACAGAAGAGAATATCTCATTAAAATCTATACCCTCATTCTGAGTGAATCCCTTAGCCACTAGTCTGGCTTTGTATCTGATCTTCTCTTGATTTCCAAAGACCTCCACCTTCTTTTTATAGATCCACTTGCATCCAACACACCTCTGACCTTTAGGCTTAGGCACAAGCTTCCAGGTCTTATTCTTCATCAAAGAATTAATCTCTTCCTGCATAGCTTTGATCCGCTGCTTGCTTTCAGAGCTGGCAACAGCTTCTTTGTATGTTTTGGGCTCTCTATCGCTGAGCTTTTCAGCTACATGTAATGCATAGGAAACCATCTCAACACTAGTATATCTCTTTGGAGGTTTAATAGTCCTTCTGACTCTATCTCTAGCAAGATGATAATCACTGAGTCCAGTATCTGTGGAAGTACTCTCTTCCTGTCTTGAATTATCAGTTAACTCTTCAATTGATTCCTTACTAAAAGATGCTTTTGAGTCTGGCAGCTCCACCTCAAACTTTAATCCCTGATTCTCATTTCCCTTCTTCAAATAGGGCATGATCTCTTCTCTGAAAGTCACATCTCTACTAATTATAACCTTCCCATTTCCTGGCTCCAAGCACTACAACCTATAGCCTTTAACATCTGCAGGGTATCCCAACATAGCACATTTTAGAGCTTTTGGCTCTAGCTTATCCTGCCTGATGTGTGAATAAACCAAGCATCCAAAACTTCTCAAGATTGAATAATCAGCTGGCTTTCCATTCCACATTTCTTCTGGAGTCTTCCTGTCATTTGCTGTAGAAGGACACCTATTCACCAAATAGGCTGTAGTAGTAACAGCTTCTCCCCAAAATCTTGCAGGCAATCCAGAAGTAGTCAGCATACACCTCACTCTTTCCAAAAGAGTTCTGTTCATTCTCTCCACACACCATTTTGTTGTTGATTTCCAGGAACTGTTCTATGCCTCTTTACTCCCTTAGTTCTACACCATTCTTGAAACTTATCAGATAAGAACTCCAGTCCATTATCAGTTCTCAAGCATTTTAACCTGCATTCCTTTTCATTTTCTAACTCTGCACACCACTCAACAAACTTGTTAAAAGTATCAGATTTATTTTTCAAAACATAAACCCATACTTTCCTTGAGTAATCATCAATTATAGACATGAAGAAACTACAACCACCATTAGTAATATTCTTAGAAAGACCCCACAGATCACAGAACATATTGCAAGAGTTTAGAAGTAGTGTGTTTGCCAACAAGAAATGTCAGCTTCTTACTTTTACCAAGAACACATTCTTCACACTTATCAAGCTTAACATCAGGAGTTAAAGGAATTATTCCTTGTTTCTTTAGTTCAGTTTAACCCTCTTTCACTTACATGTCCTAATCTTACATACCAAAGATTAATATCAGACACATGTTCAGTTTCACCTACAATGGTTTTAGCTAACAAATGATATAAGCTATTCCTTCTAAAACCTTTCATTATGATATTAGAGTCTTTAGTCACAGGCAGATTTCCTTCTAAAGATCTAAACTCATAACCATGTTGCTCAAACCAACCAAGAGATATCAAGTTTCTCTTTAAACTAGGAATATACCTCACATCTGTTAGTTTCTTAATAGATCCATCATGCAGCTTCAACTTGATAGATCCAATGCCACGAACTGGACAAGTTTGATCATTCCCAAGTATTACAGCTCCAAGATCTGTTTCCTGCAATTCATCAAACCAAGATTTGTTAGGGCACATGTGAAAAGTACAACCTGAATCTAAAATCCAACTAGTTTCAAGTTTAGAATCTGTGATGTTTAAGGCTTCAGCATCATGATATTGCTCTGCAATATCTGCAGTGTCTTGGTTTGAGGAACTCCTCTGCTGCTGTTGTTGCTTTCTCTTCCAGCTATAGCATTCCTTCCTAATGTGGCCAGGCTTCTTGCAATAATGGCATTTCATTGCCTCTTTCTCTTCATCCTCCTTTGGCTTGAACCCTCTTGGTTTCTTATTTCTTTTCCAAAGCTTCTTGAACTTCCCCTTTGCTTTTCCTTTCACCATTAGACTCTCATTCATAGAGCTTTGTTTCCCTTTAGCAGACTTTTGCAACTCCTTTGACTTCAAGGCATTCTGTACTTCATCAAGAGAGATGGAAGACTCTCTTTCATAGAGCATAGCATCTTTCAGATGCTCATATGATTTTGGCAAAGCATTCAACAGTAGGATCTTCCGGAGTTACCTCGATGTTGGCAAGATCATCAAGTGACTTATTAAAATCATCTATCTGATCAGTAATGCTCTTATCCTCATGGATCTTGTAGAAATAGAGCTTCTACTTCATGTAGAGGCGATTGGCAAGGGATTTTGTTATGTACAACTTCTCTAACTTGAGCCAAACTGCAGCAGCAGTCTCTTCCTTGGCTACTTCTCGAAGAACCTTATCTCCAAGGCAAAGAATGATAGCGTTATGAGCCTTCTTCAACATCTTAGTGCACTTTTCCACATCCTCCTTCTTTTCCTCTCTTTCTTTGGATGATTCTGCCTTTTTCTCACTCTTCAGAGCACCTTCAAGCCCTTGCTAAATCAAGATAGCTTGCATCTTGATTTTCCATAGTGCGAAATCGTTTTTCCCTGTGAACTTCTCCAGTTCAAACTTAGATGATGCCATAATCGATTATTCCACCTTCTTCTTCTTCTTCAGCAGATCTGTAGATCTCGCTTCTCCGATCACTTTTTCACACCACAACAGCCTAGATCTAACACTCCTTGGCTGTAAGATCGCTTCCCACAGACGGCGCCAATTTGTTATGAAATGTGATTGACAGATCGCGAAGCAATGCAACAGCTTTGCCAATGAAACAGTAAAACCTAATTCACTAAACTCATATGCATGAAGAAGATAAGAACACCGAGTTTACGTGGTTCAGATCAGATTGATCCTACATCCACGGGGCAAGAAGAAGAATAATTCCACTATCAAATCAATGTGACAAATTGTCACTACAATGCAGATCACAAGAACTCTCAAGAGATGAAAGAAACTGATCTCTACAGCCTACTTCAATGGCAGATCTCTCAAGCTCTCTCTCTCTCTCAGTTCTATTCTACACAACTGCTATCTCTCTCTTCTAACTACTTACAAACTAACACGAGTATTTAAACTCTGCAGGAAGTAACAAACTCCTCCAGCTGGCTTCTCTACTTGTTGTGTAGCTCACTAAGTTGGTTGCACCTCCTTAACTGCTTCTCAACTATTGGATCCCTCAGCCTTTGATATTTGCATTCAACTCCCTCAACTTCCTTCATCTTCTTATGCAGTCACATATCAACATATGCTCTAATGTTATGCAAGACATTACACAATAAAATGAAGATTAGCCAAGTTTCCTAGGCTCCAAACTCTCAACTCTCGATTTCTCTCTCTTGATCTCTCACGAATTCCCCCTCTTGTCCAGCTCCTGCTGCTACTCCTCTGCTTCCTCGTCTCTCCGTGGAGTCCCGACGACGACGACGATGATGGAGACTAGGTGACAATAGGAAACTGTGTTGTATGGGGAGAAGATGGCGTTGGTGTTGTGGTAAAGTAAAGAAGAGTAGAAAAGAGCGGGAAATGAAATGCTTGTGTGTGTTGATTATAAATCTGCTGTTAATAAAGAGATAGGTATAAGGGACTTGCGTGTGTGGTGTTTTAGCTTATGATGATGGTTTGCAGAAAATTTTGAAATGAGAGGAGGGTTTGGCCGATAAAAGAAGGTGAGTCCCAAGGCTTACCATCACGAGTTATCTCTTAATTGACCCAACAAGAGTTTTTCTACTGTCTTACACAATCCTAGCCATTACATACTCTCATTCTCCAATCTCCATAATGATTTTTCTATTTTCATTTATTTAATTTATTATTTAATTTGTCAATCCTTTTCTTATGCATTTGTTTCATACCTTTGCATGGTGATACACACACATACAGTAACACATATATACAAATATAACCCACGCACACACTTATATATATATATATATAGTAGGGATTTGGTGAGAATAAATTTTATATGAGAACGTGAGAATGATACATTTTAATACATTTTTATCATATCGGAAATGCATATATTGCAGAAATGTAATGCATAAACTACAATAATTTAATGCATTATCATAATGCATAAATAACAATAACTTAATGCATCGTGAAATTTGAGCCATTGATTTAGAAAGATCAAGGGTCCAAATTTATTCTCATTTCTCACCTAAGATAGCATTCTCACCTTATCATCATCATCTTCTTATATATGGTAGAGATCTGGTGAGAATAAATTTTATATCTTCCTTAGTCGATTTACTTATAAAAATTCTCGGGTTTTATTCACACAACATTTTTTTAATAACATCAACTACACAACAATTAATCATGCATACATAACATATACTCCCTCCATCCAATTTAAGATGCCCTGTTTGAGTGTGCTGGCACGAGATTTAAGAAAGCTGATAAAGTGGTAGTAGGTGGAGGAAAAATGACCTTGAGGGCATTGTTAACCAATGTAATTAAGTTTCTTAATTGTGGACTTTCTTTCCTTTTTTTTTCTAAGGCATTGCACTGCTTGTTTTCTTTAATTTTTTTTTCGTTGCTTTTTTTTACTGTTTGATTATTAAATTGCAAAATTACACTGTCCAAATAGGGATATTAAACTGGTAAAGAACAATAAATGCAGAAATTTCAAGCAAGGGAGAAACAGGAGGGAAAACTCAAAATTTGGAGCCAAATGATAAACTTTATTTATTAAACAAACATTAAAGTACATTGATTTGATCCAAATTTTTAGAGGAAAATTTCAAACCAACCTAACACCTAAAAAATCTCTATAAATACAACAGCCTGCTCAAATTTTAATGCCCATCTTCAATTCTTCAACTACCACAACCTACATAAGAAAATCGAAATGGTACAACCAAGAAAAAAGAGCTCACAACTGCTGAGCTCAACACAATAGCTCAATGGTTACTACAACACACTAAGAATGGAAAGTTGATTTATGGTGCAAAGAAGCAAGCTGCAGAGAAGTTTGGAGTCAATGAGAAGACCATTTGGAGGATTCTGAGCAGGGGAGGAGCTCAGCAAGTTCAGGGACTTCCTGTGGATTTGAGAAGCAAGAAGATAGGGTTAGAAAGAAGAAAAACCAAGCAATTTGATGAAGAAAAATACAAGGCCCTCTCAGTTTTGAAGAAGACATCACTGAGGCAAGTTGCATCACATATGGATGTCAGTAAAAGCCAAGCTCACATCTGGAATAATACAGACCTAATCCGGCCACATACAAATGCCATTAAACCATTTCTTACCCCTCAACACAAGTTGTGCAGACTCAATTGGTGCTTAAGTCAGCTTGGAAGCATCATCACAGAAGGCAAGATCAAATTTAAAAGAATGCAAAACACAGTGCATGTAGATGAAAAGTGGTTCTACCTTTCCAAGGCAAAAGATAGGTACTACCTTTCCAAGAATGAGAAGCCACCAGAAAGACAGTGTCAGTCAAAGAGATACATCAAAAAGATCATGTTCACTGCTGCCATTGCAAGGCCAATAATAGATGAAGAAGGCACTGTCATCTTTGATGGTAAAATAGGGATATTCCCATTCATAACAGAGGAACCAACTATCAGAAATTCCAAAAACAGACAAAAAGGGACCATGGAAACCAAGGCAATCAACAATGTTACCAGACCAATCACAAGAGAGAAACTACTCAATCAGGTAAACACATACACATCACATATTAGGAACTAGTAGTCTCTGAAATGCATCAAGTTACTAGTGGTGGAATCAGCAAGAAGTAATTGCATCACATTGCATCAGCAAGTATCATTTGCATCATTTGCAGAGCATCAACCATCAAGTAGTAGTATCTGTATCTAAAATGCATCAAGTTACTAGTGGTGGAATCAGCAAGAAGTAATTGGATCACATTGCAGAGCATCATCAAGTATCATTTGCATCAGCAAGTATCATTTGCATCATTTGCAGAGCATCATCAAGTGGTAGTATCTGTATCTGTAGCATCAAACATTGATCATACTTGGAAATGTTGACATGCAGCTAGTACCAGCAATTAAACACAAGTGGCCAGAATCTCTAGGAAAGCATATCTACATCCAACAAGACAATGCCAAACCCCATATTCTAGACAGTGACCCTCAATTTCAAGCAATTGCACATAGTGATGGTTTCCATTTTGAACTCATTAACCAACCAGCCAATAGCCCAGACACAAATGTCAATGATTTAGGCTTTTTTAGGAGCATTCAAACACTAAAAGATCAGATGGCAGCAACAAATGTTGATGAAATGCTGGTAAATGTAATAACTGCATTTGACAACTACCCAGCAGAGAAGATCAACAAAATTTTCCGAACAACTACAACATTCCTCATATGGGAAAGGATCACTTAATTAGAGAAGACATCTATCCAGACTGTTTTGAAGTGAATGAACAAGTGGTCAGAGATGGTTTGGACTACTTAAACCAACATGGAAATGCAGAAGACAGATGGTACACTCTAGATGACATTACAAAGTCATTGAATCAAGTTAATATTGAAGACTGAAGGCTGGCAAATGATATACAGAGGATATCACACTACTTGAAGCTTTACAGGGACAAACAATTCTAACTTTTTGTTTTTTGATTTGTTTAGAATGTAAAGTAATTAGTTATTCTGCAATATTAGGGACAAACATGTATTGCCTTATCAGTTTGAGCCTCCAATAACTAGGAAATGCATCAATTTCCTAGTGGTGGCATCACATAATTAGCAATGCATGATTGCATCAGCAAGTATCATTTGCATCACAAAAGGCATCACTACAGCAATCATCAAGTATGGAATGCATCACAGAAGGAATCACTACAGCAATCAACAAGTATCATTTGCATCACATTGCATCAGTTATTTGAGCCTCCAAACCTAGGTAAAATACACTAAGTGGTGGCATAAAAAATTCATCAGAATTCATCAAAGAATTGCATCAGAAATTCATCACAGAAATTCATTACAGAAATTCATCATATAGACAGAAAAGACATCACCAACCAATCCCCCACACAGAAAAGGCATCACCAGCCAATCCCCCACAGATGAGAAAGGTCAAACCTGAAAAGCCATGGGCTTGTGCGGGGTCAACCAGCCATGAGATTGGGATTCATCAACATAATCCCAGTCGCCGGCGATCTTGGCGGCGCAGTAGATCTGATATGGATCGAGGGTTGCCGCCGGCTCAGTCTCCGGCATGATTTCATCGAATTTTTTCGCCGGATGTTCAGGAATCGGGGATGGTTCCCACCCCGGTGGAACCCACAAATCCTCCATAAAATCAGGAGTATCGCTGTGGAGATGGTCGGGGGATGGTTCCCACCCCGGTAGAATCCATAATTCCTCCAATTCATCATTCCTCCGATCCATAATTCCCTCAGACTGGGAATTGAGAGAGATAGATGGATAGATTCGGAAGAGAAATGAGAGAGAGAGAGAGAGAGAGAGAGAGATGGATCGCGGCGGAACAGAAATGAGAGAGAGCATTAGGGTTTCAGAAATGAGAGAGAGCATTAGGGTTTCAGAAATGAGAGATAGAAAGATGGATCGCGGCGGAATAGACCATAAGAGAGAGGATGTGAGAGAGCATTAGGGTTTCAGTAATGAGAAAAAGAGAGATGGATCGGTTTTGTCAAAATAATTTTGGGCTGGGTTGTTAATTATTGGGTTTGGGTTTGGGTTGATTAAGAAAATAGATTAGGGGTTAATTGGGGTTGGTTAGTAATGAGCGTGTGGGCCCAAATGGTAAGGGTAGTAATATTCAGTAAAGGATGAGGTTATAAGGGTAAAAAATACACAATAGGGCATCTTAAATTGGACAAAAAAAGAGGGCAAACAGGGCATCTTAAATTGGACGGATGGAGTAATTATTCATACACAACACATGTATGCTTACATAAATATTCAATATTTATATTCCATTATTTTGTTCGACTTTTTAACTCGGACTTTAGATTCTCGTTTTTTTATACAATTAACTTCACTTCACTTAGAAAAATTCAAGGAATCTAATTTTGAATTTTATTTTAGATTTCAAAACTTTTTATTAATTTTAACGAGTCGACGCTCGGCACGTTTCTTGAGAGAGATATATAAACTTGCTCAGAATATTTTCAAATTTTTACATCTTACTAAAATTAGTTTTAATTGAACGATTTCTCATTGGATTATATTTTTGGACTCGAGAATCGAGAAAATACTATTTATACTTATTATTTTTCGTCATTTATCTATTTTATTATTAAGGACTCGTTTTTGCTTGGTTTAACTTCTAACACCCTTGAATTAATTATCTAAACTCTTTTAACTCTTTAATCTACTTAATTTCATTTAATTTCTCGTTAGTCAACTTTTATTATGTTTTGTTGACTTTTTCATAGATTTCTCATACGTTAACCTAATTGAATGATTCAAGTGGCTATTATACTTATTTTTATCTCAACTTCATGTTTATAACATCAATTACATCTTTTATCCATCAAACTCTCACTAATTTCTCCTTGAAATTTTCTGCACTATTTTATTTCTTTTATACTTGTTCTTTTTCAATAATTTCAACTTCTATTATGCTTAAAATTACTCTAATTGATAACTTATAACATCAATTGATCCTTATATACTTAAAATAAAAAGTTCCCAATTTCAATTTCATATATACTTCGAATTTTTCATAATTATTCAAATTCTTGCTCAAATTCAAAGTTTCAATATACTTAGAAAAATTCCAATTACTCATTTACATCATCAATTTCATCTTCTAACTTCTTATTCAAAAGTTATACTTTAATTTACTATTTCATTGACCAAATTTGGGGTTTTCTTCATATATCATCATTTCTTTGATTTTAAAGCTTCATTATACTTCAATTAATTCTAATTTCATAATTCTTACTTCAATTTATCTCATTAAGCTCTAAATCATTAAAATTCCTCTTTTAAGCCTTAATTCATTCGATTTATTTGGGGCTTTTCCCCTTGGTGATCAAATTCTTGATTTTAATACATATTTCTACTCCAAATAATTTGAATTTCATTATTCCTTATCTAATTTATCAAGTTATGCCTTAATATTTAAAAAGCACAATTTCCTCTATTTGTTTTAGTTTGAATTTTTCTTAACTTTGGTATAGAGTTTTATTTCTTCAATTCTTCTTAGATTTAAGCTTATTTCACCTCTAATTTCATTTCTATGGTATTAATTCTTCCATATAACTATAGGAATTAAAATCCCCAATTTTTATATTTATATAGAAGCTGAAAATTTATAAATATAATCATATAAGCTCTTTTTCTTTTTCTTTTGGAGGTATTTTTATCCATAGTTCTTTCTTAATTTTATTTCTAAACCATTAATTTACCAAATAAAGCATAAAAATAATAAATCCTAATTTATACTCATTATTTTCGGTTTTAATAAGATTTAACTCAAATAAATTCATGCTTCCAAATAAATCATAGATTCATGTTTAATCATACTTGAATTAATATTTTCCATTATCAATTTAAGCATAGAACTTATATAACAAAAATTGAAAATTACTATTCATCATCTTCTCCAAAATTCTTTTTTATGTTTTAGTGATTATTTCTTCATTCTTTTCATTTCATCATGCTTATATATCATCATCTATATCAACAAGATCATAATCACAACAAAAGCAAGCAAACCCTAATTCCTTTATAATTTTCGGTTCTCATTAGGGATTTTTCTTCATGGATTTTCTTCTATATTTCATCATGGTATCATCTTCAAACACATCCATATATTCATATTATCATGATAAAAATCAAAGACATGAACCCCTACTACTAATTACTATTTCACGGCAATATATATATATACATGCATAGCTTGGATTTCTTTTTCTTCTTTCCTAGTGCATGGAAAACATGTTTGACCAAGGTTTCATGCATGCATGGATATTCAAGAGCAAATCTATCTATTTTTCATGCTTAAATTCGATCATATAAAGAAGAAAGAATGGGATTCTTACAACTACTCTTTATCGATTAACAACTTCTCTTCATTCCACGCAACTCTAGCTCCTTCCTTATGCATAAATCGATGAAAAATGATGGCTAAGTGCTGCTGCAATTTCTTTGACAGCTTGGAGGAGATGGAAGGAGGAGAATTATGTTGGGAAGAAAGAGAGAAATGATAGAGTGAGAAGGAGCTGATGGAGAGAGAGATAGGTGGAATGAGTGTAGTATTCTTGTAATGGTGAGAGTGGGGATGAGAGTGGGGGAGACTTTGAGAGATTAATGTGTTGAGAGAGGAGAGGCCGTGTGTGTTAGTAGGAGATATAAGAGGTGAGGGAGAGTGATCTTCACTCCTTGAAGTGAGAATGGGGAAAGTAGAGAGAGTAGGATTTGAGAGTATAGAATGAGAGTAGAAAATGAAATTTGAGAGTGTGAGAAGTGTGTGTGTGCCGACATGAGGCTTAGAGAGACGAGAGAGAGTTCTAAATATTATTTATGTAGTTTTTATCGGGTAAAAATTCCCGAAAGAAAAGATTTTACAGTATAAAACATCTCTCTCAAAAATATCTAATTCTCTCATTTTAAAAACTCACCTTCGGCACTTTTCCGACATCCAAATCCACTCTACTTCGCATCAATACTCACAAATTAATTTATAGATTAGGAAAACCTAAGTTTCGAATCAAAATTCCAAGAAACGAGGAAAACCGGAAATTTTACTATTCATATTTGTCCACTCAACTTATATGGCTTATAACTTAATTTGTAGACTTCGGATTTCACTCTAATCTTCACCATTAGTCATAAAATAATTTCTAGATTCAAAAGAGCCCAACTTCCATATATGATTCCAAATAACGAATAATGCCGTAAAAGTTACTATTCACTTAAGCATTCTTTCAAAATAAAATTCAAACTCGACTCAAACGATCTCAGAAAATTCTCTAACTCGTTTCAATAGTCTTAAAATAAATTTTAGAGTCTAATGATACTGATTAGACTAAATTCGAAGTTTGTTGACCGAAGGTTAACTTTTTGGTCAAAGTTACTATTCATCAAAAAGTCAACCGTCACGAATTTTTCCGAAATTCGAACTCATGCTCAATCTCACATTCTTAAACTCATATAACTCTTCATATCTTCGTTCTGAGTTGCCGAAATGAGAAAAATGATGACTTTAGCATCCAAGGGCATTTTGGTCATTTTGCGATAAAATTTATTCTCGGAAATTTTTATCACACAGAATCACACATAATCACATATAATAATGTTTAAGAAGCACTTAAGCTCACATAATCACATTTAGGACGATTAATTATGGTTAGAAAAAATCGGATTGTTACACATATTCACAAAATAACAAAATAACACAATCACATATTTTCACACATTTTCATATATCGAAGTAAATGAGACCATAAGAAAAATTGAAACACATATATAATGCAATGTATGAATAAATTTTTGGTACGTTAGCCATTTTCTAGAATATATCTTATTTAAACTTATAAATAGATTTTTTTTTCATCTTCTCAAAAATTAATTTAATTATTTTTTTCATAATTTTCGGTAAATAGGGACCTTCTAATGGTTTATCATATTCTTAGATTAATATATATTCTAGGGACGAAAATTCATGTTTTTACAATAATATATATAGATTTCGGGCTCTTAATTTACTACGATCAATAGCTCTCACATAATATTTAAAAAAATAAAAGTTAAATTCATATAGATACACGAACTTTAGTTCAATTGCACATGAACTTTCAAATTTTTCTATAAGTTCATGAACTTTACACTTAATTCAATTTTTCCACAATTTACAATTTGGGGAATATTAAATATGCTTTTCACTTTATTTTATGTTTCACTTGATATAAAAATAAACGAATACAAAGTCTAAACAATCAATCACATGTATGAGTGAGTTTTCTTTTTTCCAAAAGATTTTGTGGGATTAATTTGTCTTTTACATTTTGTTGATGATCAATTCAGTGTGCTTTGGCCACCGGTCGGAAACTTTTTCCTTGTATCAGTTGTTCAGCCAGTGATCAGGTGTGTTTGATTTGTGTTTACTTAGAAGAATCCGAAAAGTTGCTACCTTGGATGTATGATCATGTGTTGTGTGTTATTCTTCAGGATGTATGATTTCGACAGTCTTGTAACTATGAGCGTTAAAGGTGTGTTATCATCAAATAATAATAGGAAAATAAACGATAATCCCTCCTCAATATTTCATTCCAATTTTTTCATGTCTCGTTAATGAGTTATTCTCTTGTTCAATGCGCCACACATTGGCGCGTGCCTTCCACACGCGGCACGTGTTGTGTACGTGTCAAATTTCTCTTTCTTCGATTTTTTTACGGCCAGCTCATATGCACCACAACGTGTATTTATATGCACTACACTGTATAATGAGATGCACCACTAAATGTATTGAGATGCACCAGTTTTTTATTTCTTCTATTTTTTTCCGGCTCCGCCTTCGGCTCCGATTTTAATTTATAGATAATCATTGTGGCAACATTCATGTCTTTTAGCTCGCTCCGAGGCCTCGGCTCCTCTCGCTCGACTCTTAAAAAAAAGAAAAAAAAAGTGTGGTGCATCTCATTATACATGGTGGTACATATGGATACACTATGTGGTGCATCTTAAAAAAATAGTGAAAAAAATATCAATAAAAATAAAAACTGGTGCATCTTAATACACTTAGTAGTGTATCTCATTATACAGTAGTGCATATAAATACACGTTGTGGTGCATATGAGCTGACTTTAAAAAAATAAAAAGAAAAAAAAGTTAACGGTTTGATCGGGTCAACTCGGATCCGGTCCGGGTTGACCCAGTCTGACAATGTGAGACCTGTTGCACACAAGAATTTGCCCTCGTTAATGTACTTTGACTATTTCATTCTCATATACTTAACGATTTTGTCAATTTTACCCAAAAAGAAAAAAATCAAAGAATTCTTTCCATCAATTCTAACTTATATACACTAACTGCACACATGCATACACACACACTGCACGCACACACACACACACACACACACACACACACACACACACACACACACTACACACTACACACATACACACTGCACACATATACACATGTTCGGAAAATTAGTAAAAAGTTTCGAAAGATACCAAAACCCCAACTTACCCCAACCGAGTAGATGAATGCTTTTAGTTTGATCTTAGCTAGAGCTCACTGTTTGAGCGTAGGGATTTTATCTTTACAGGTTTCAAGCAGAAGAAGTCAGCCGGACTAAAGAAGGAAGTTCGTGAAGAATTCAGCTGAGGCCCAAACTCAGCTGAGACCCAGAATCAGTTGAGACATCAACCTCAACTGAAGCATAGGCTCAGTTGGACAACAGCTCAATTGACTCCTCAACTGACCCACGCAGCTGAAGGTATATAATTTAAGTGTGAAGAGAAGTTGTGTCGAAGTCAGACATCGCGAAGAGAAGATTTTGAAGACGCTGAAGACGGAGGAGTTGCAGTCCAGATTTGAATCTACTCGGAAGCACAAGTCAGCTAGAAAACTTACCATAAATGGGCCGACAACAGCGACGTGCAAAAAGCAAAGGTCGTAGTTACCATTTTAGGAAAGTTTCCAGAAAAGCTAGTGGAGTGTCATGCTTTTGGCAGAGGTCAAACGACTCTTTCTAACGGCTAGTTTGATCTCCCTCTATAAATAAAGGTCTCCACACCAAAGCTAAACAGAGAGAACATAAGCAGAGAAAAAGCATGCAGAAGTGCCGAGAGACAACATAAAGAGTGAAGCAGCAGCAACTTATCACCTCTCTCTCTTTCTAAGAAAGAAGACCTCAATCGAAGTCCAGTCGAAGTAGAGTGTTCACTCCTCCTCTTGTTCTTCCATCTAATCTCTCAGAAATCCCCCTTTCTTGATTGAGTCTAGATAATAGGTTCTTGTCTGTATTGTGTCTCTTCGGACTCTCTATCAAATGATTGAGTTCGACGTCTTTGATCGAAGCCTCACTCCCCTTAGTGTTAAAAGCTTCCTTATTGGCAATCCCCCCCCCCCCCCCCCAAAATCCAAACCTTAGGTCTGACTTTGAACCCGAAATTAGAGTCATCAGATTCCTTGGGACCCGTAATCCAATACCAAGTCCCTTGAAACCTGGAATCCAAAAAAAGGTCCCTTAGAAACCGGAATCTAAGACCAGGCTGTACACTTGCCAGAAAAAATGTTGTAAGGTCTTGTTTGAACCCGTAATCGAACTGGTTAGGTTTGCTTGGAATCCCTAATCCAAGTGGGGCATTTGGTAAGCACGCTTAAGCTTATCTAGTGGATTACTTCCCCAAAAAGAAAGTCGTGGACTGATAAGACCATATTTTATATGCTCATCATGTGTTTTTAGAAGTAGATCGAGTCTAATTTTATGTCTTTTTAGTCTGTTTTAGTGTTTGGGAGGACACTTTTGGTAGTAGGCAGGGAAGGACAGGAACTTGGGCATTTGGAGTTGATTTGTGCGTGAAGTGAGCACTTTGATATGATGTAATGGTTAGGGAGCTTTGCTCGCAGCTAGAGATACCGAAGGCGGAAGTCCAAACATATAGAAGTTGCTCCGTACCAGTCGGCATGATCAATTCAGACCACGCACAGTCATTCCAAACAGGTCAAGATGGCAGGAGGACTCTGGGCAAGGCAAAGGAAAAGCAGAAAGAAGAAGAGTACGAAGGTTCTAGGCGTTGCAGCTGTCTTGACATCATTCGGAAGAGTCCTACAAGGAAGCAATTGGTGCCTTGGAGAAGAAGAAAACGTGGAAATATCTTCTATTCGGATAAGGAAAACAAAGAGATAAACATGGAGTGTTGCCAATAAGGAAACAAATCTTTCCTAGTCCTAATCGGCCAAGGAAGGAAACTGCCAGCTGTCAATCAAAGGCCCTTATGTGGGTTTTTAGGGTTTTAAGCCCATGAACCTTGTACTCTATAAATATGTTCGTGCATGCAGCCTCAAGAACAACAACTTTTAGATATAATTCCATATATATTTACTTCGATACATTTTAATTTTCTGATAAGTCCTGGTTTGGGCAAACTGACAGTTTAATTCAAGTATGTTTTCTTTTATCAGTTTTGTTATTGTTATTTACTTTATGTTTAGCTAAACCTTTAGATCTGGGTTTAGGTAGAGGATATGTGATATAAGTGTTTTATAACTCGTGAGGTCGAATTGGGCAAGATAGCTATATATATGTGTGTTCTCGAGGTGTTAGGCAATGATTTCAAACCAGTCTGTTTGTGCCAAGAGTTCATGTGGCCAGTGGGCAATTGAAGGGCGACAAATTCCTTAAAAGGGAGGTAGCTTAGACCAACAGGGACCGGAAGAGGTTTGCCTCATGCTCCTTGAGGGCGGCAAATCTCAGGTTGAACTTAGGCAGAGCCGAATGAAGTGCGCTGACGCTGGTGAAAAGTCGAAGCAGGATCCTCGTATCTCATAGGGCCGGAACGGGTTCGTCTAGTGCCCAAAGCTGCTTGTTTCAATCTTTGTCCCTTGAGGAATGCTCGGGGGTGAGTTGGGCAAGTTCGAAATCTTGAGGTGGGAAATGCCACGCAGGATTCAGAAGTAAGGACGAGCTGGGCAGATAGTGGATGTGGGCGTGACAACGTGACAGTAGGACCACGACACGGTTTGCCTATAACCATTGACACACATACGTAGCGAATATCTATGCACTTATGATTGAGTTACACTTATACACATTGAATCGAACCTAAATTCAGATTGCCTTTTATTACTGATTGTTTGCTTGTTTAGTTTTCAGATTTTACTTTTCTTTGTTTTGCCTAAGGTGATAGTAGAAATAGACCAAACCAACACTATGACAGGATACTTTCAAGAGAATATTGCAGCAATTCCTTGTGGGATCAACCCTTACTTACCGATTAGCTAATCCTAGGAAGTGGGCAAGGAAAATACAAATTGTATTTTGCTGCAGCTGAACGACGGTCGCGTCAAGATTGACGCCTTTGCCGGGGATTTGGTTTTGTGGTATTCTCTTTCGTATTTATTCTTTTGCTTTTCTTTTATGCTTAACCCTAACCTTGTTGAGAGTTCACAACCTTGGTACGACGATAATATCAACCGAACACTAAGGTAGATTAAGGCAGAGGCAAGGGAGAAAGCAGAAGAGGAGGCACAACGTTTGGCAATTTTGGAGAAATAGCGGAACTCTTCGGAAGAGCTAGGCGATACACCAATTGAGGAGCAGTACTCCTTAGATTGCGAAGAAAGGAGAAGTCTACAAGAAGAAGCAATGGCCGAAGAAGAAGAAAAGACTATGAGGGAGATGGTTTTCCCTAGCATACTGAACCTGAGGCCATCGGGCATCACTTTGCCCGAGCCGACGAAGCTATGGGAGCTGAAATCCTACTTCACCCAGATCCTGCCCAAGTTCAACAATGATCCAGGGGAGGACCCACAAAGGCACTTACAAGATTTTGAGATGACCTGTAGAACGGTTCCTACTGAGGGGAATCTGGAAGAATACGTGAGATTGATCGTCTTTCCGTTCTGATTACAAGATGGTGCAAGAGAATAGCTTTACACTTTGCCCACAGGGAGTGTGAAGACATGGCAAGAGATGCAGCAGAAGTTCTTGGAGAAGTATTTTCCAGCTGCACGTATTCAAACGATGAGGAAGATGATTACTAGCATCAAGATGGGCATTAACGAGTCGTTCTATGACTATTGGAATAGATTCAAACTTATGCTTGCTAAAGGTCCACAACATCAGATTCCTTAGTATGACTTGGTCCAATACTTTGTGGGAGGACTTCGCTTTGGAGAAAGAGCATTGGTGAATGCAGCTTGCCAAGGAACTTTTATGAACAAGCCACCAAGCAAGGTTTTCAAAATAATTAGTGAGATGGCGGAGAAATCTAGGGATGAACGAGGAGATTTGCCCAAGGCGATGATAGCAGCAGGAACCCCATCGCCCACTGATGAGAAGATAGATAAGTTAGCCACTCAGATGGAGTCTCTCACTGCTCTAATGGCTAGAAACAAAAAGAAGATAGTGAGGGCATGCGGAATATGTTCAGCAGTCACACATCCAACAGATCAATGCCCAACACTCTACGAGGTGGAGAAAGTGAACGCTATAGGTTTCAACACCAACCAAGGGAGGCAATATGATCCGAATTCTCAAGTTTATAACCAAGGATGGGGGACTGACCAAAATATGAGTTATGGGAATAACAACTACGAGCAGTTTGGGCAACAACCACAGCAGCAGTATCCACTGCGTGACTCGATCGAGCCATCGATGAAAGAGGTGGTGAACAACCTGGTTCGAGGTCATAACAAGGCACAATAAGAAAATAATCAGTTTCGAACGGAGACACGAGGTGCATATCAACACATCACTGTCCAATTGGCACACCTTGCCAACGCTTTAGGCAGGATAGAGAAAAAACAAGGTGAACTTCCAACCCAAGTGGAGATACACAAGGCATAATTCAATGCAATCACCCTAAAAGGAGAGAAATTGTTGCCTGAGAGAGCTCAGATACCGGAATCTGACTCACAACTGCCCAAGGAGCAGGGATTGGAGGTCGATCAAGCTAAAAATGAAAAAGAGGAAGAGGTAATTCCTGAGCCTATCTATGTTAAACCTAAACCCATCATTCGAGCCCCATTTCCAGGCAGGTTAAAGTGGAGTAAGATGGACGAGGAGATGTCCGACATACTCAATGTTTTCAAAAAGGTTGAGATAAACCTACCTCTCATCGGTGCACTTTGCAACATGCTCAAATGTGCGAAATTTCTGAAAGATATTTGCTCAAGGAAGAAGGTGAAGTGCCATGACCAAGATAAGGTACTTTTGGGAGAGAATGTGTTTGCGGTCATTAAGAAGAGATTGCCCAAGAAGTGTCAAGATCTAGACATGTTTGCTATCCCATGCCAAATTGGAAACATCAAGATTGAGAAGGCCATGTTGGATTTGGGCACATCGATCAACGTCATGACTCTATCTATTTACGATGAAGATATAATGGGACCACTCCGGTCTAATAAGGTAGTTATCCAATTGGTGGACAAGTCTCAAGTACATCCAGAGGGCATTCTAGAAGATGTCCTAGTGAATGTGGAGGATTTGATTTTCATAGCGGATTTTTATGTCCTTAACATGGGCAAAGTAGGAGATGAATCATCGGGCATGCTGCTGGGAAGACCATTTATGAAGACTGTTAAGACCCAAATTGATTGCAACTCTGGGCAATTGACATGTGAGTTTAATGGGGAGTCGGTAGCATTCAACATTTTCAAAGCAAAGGAGCCTCCCCAAGACACTAAGATGGTTAAACACATTGACCATGTCGAGCAGTCAAAAGAGAATATGTTCCCTCAGAATGGAATGCAAGACTTTTTGAATGGAGTCAACAAAGAAGGAACCATCGAACATGTTGCCCAAGATGAAGGGAAGAAGATAGTCAAAGGCAAGATAAACTTAAAGGCTGAATCTGAAGCGCAATCACAATCACTTTCGAGCTTGCCCACATCTAGGCCAGAAGAAAGATTGAAGCAACGTCTTGAGCAAGTACCGAAGATGAAGCTCAAGCCATTGCCGAAGCACTGAAAGTATATTTACCTAGGGAAGAATAATACCATGCCCGTGATAGTCAATTCTAAGCTGAGTGTTGAAGAGAAGCATATGGTGCGCAATAGTTTAGGGCAAGACAAGGAAGTTATCAACTTAATCTCAACTGATAAGGAAGGCATTACCCCTGTAGTTTGCATGATGACCGATAATGAAGCTAATTCTGTTCGAAATCCTCGAACCAAACATGATTGGATCATGGAAGAAGAAATTTCAAAGGATATTATGAAGTTACGGGATTTGGGCATTATATACTCTGAGCCTGACAACGAGTGGAGGAGACATGAGCTTGTTGTGCCCAAGAAAACAGGGGTTTAAGTGATCGAGAATGAGAATGAGGAGATCGTGGGCATAAGGCTGCCGAGTGGATGGAGAGTTTGCATTGATCATGAAAAGTTGAAGAAGATAGCTCGCCAACACCCTTTCAAGTTGCCTTTCATTGACAAAATTTTGAGAAGGTTGACAAAATCACATGACCAACAGTTAAGAGTTAAGAAGTTGAAAATGGTCAGAAGGTACTTCTCGCTTGGGCACGGCTCAAGTTATTATTGTACAAGATGACAACCAAGTGGGTCGGTCCATATAAAGTCCTCACTCAGTTGCCTAATGGGATAGTAGAAATCAAGAGTTTAATTAGCGGGAAGCTTCTCAAGGTGAGTGACAAGCATTTGAAGGCCTACTATGGGCACAGTGTAGATGAACTAGGAGATCCACCTGATCCCACTGGTCACGAAGTCAATTAGAAAAGGAGGCACTATGTCATGTCCATGACGTAAACTGGGGCGCTGGCCAGGAGGCAACCTGGTATGTTTCTTTTATTTTATTTCTTTTTAAAAATTTCAATTTTAGTATTTTTTTTTTAACCCCAGGATAGTAGTTATTGTTTGGAAGGAGGAATTTTGTGTAAGTGTGCAGGCTAGATGAACGAACATTAAGTGAGGCAGAATGAAGAATCGCCTTGACCAAGAGGAAGATGGACAAGATTCCTTTTGAGAACTCTCATGTCTATAACCCAACAACTGAAGAAAGGAGAGTGATTATTGTTCGGAGGCAGAGCAAGTGGGAATCCTTTATCGCTTAGTCACGTTAGAGGAAGCCATTGCCCTCATGGAGCAAGTTATTTTGGCTAATTAGTAACTCAGCTTGAAGTCCTCTTTGCTTTCAAAGAATTGTCGATCAAAGTTAAATCCAGGTTATGATCCTAAACTAACCTGCTACTTAATTTGTCCTCCCATGTTTTGTTTTAAAGTTTTTAAAAGGTTTAGTTTTGAGTTTGTGTGTTTTTTGTTTTCCCGTCTATTACTCACTTTGCCTGAGGCAAAGTGTGTGGGTATGGGGGACCGACATTTGGCATTTGTTTTTAAAGGTTTTTAAAAGTTATTTTTGTGTGCTTCTTACCTACACTGGGCCAAAGGCCCAATGTGTGGGTAGGAGGAGCGTCTGTCTTTGTTTGTAAATAAAATTGGCATGCTAGGTTGATTGAATGAGTATGAGCATGATTATTTGAGCTTTTAAATGGTGCAAGCATGTTAGTGCAGTTAAGCATGATAGTATTTGGTTAGGGATGACGAACGAACAATTTGAGCAATACCCTACGAGGATTTGAGCCTAACTGTAATATACCTTGCCCAATGGAGTTTTTATTTCTTGTGAGCATTGACATGATCATTCAAAAGCCACCTAGAACTTGCCTAATTTCTATTTTGTGATCCTATTGACTTAAGATTAAAGGTACTTAGAGAATTTGGGCATAATTCTTTCATATAACCCCAATAAGCCTAATTAGCCTACCCTGCTATAATCCTTTTGTTAGCCCCTTTGAGCTTAATAATTTCTTTGTTCACAAATATTAGCCTTGAAATAATATATCTAACCCGGTCATAAGGATTAGGCAGAAGATGAAGGGAGAAAGGAGACAGTAGGGCCTGCAGACAAAATAAAATGGGCAAAGCACTAGAGCTAGAGGCAGAAACTACCAAAAAAAAAAGTGTTAGAAAAAAAAAGAAAAAAGAAAGAAAAGATAAAGAATAAAAATAATAGAAGTCATATGGGTGTATTGTGCTACAACTAGAAAGAAAAGGCGAAAGAAAAAAGATGCAGTTTGCCGCTCCGCTTGGCCAATGATAGTCCAATTGACCAGAGCTTAGTTCCAAATATTTTCTACCTATGCCATAAGCCCAATTACAACCTTAAAAGACCTAATGATAAGTGCTAATTAATCTAGTCTAACGGATGGAGAAGTTAGAAGGCAGGCAAGCCTATGGTGTGGCCAAGAAGACATGTCTTGAGCGTAAACACGAGCCTAAACACAAGAGTAAGAGTGTGGTGAGGAACAACTTCAGCTCAATTGTTCATTTTTGACCTAACTGATTATTGTGTTGATTGTTTCTACTTGCTTGTGCTTATATCAATTGATTATGCTCATTCTGATCTATTGATTTGGTCATGCTAACCTTTGTTTTGTTTTTGTTGAGTCTTTGTCTTTTGAGTCTTTTCTGTTTTGAGTCTTTGTGGCAATTCATACACCATACATAAGGATAAGTATGACTTTAAGTGTGCGGGTATGATGAGACCATATTTAATATGCTCATCATGTGTTTTTAGGAGTAGATCGAGTCTAGTTTTATGTCTTTTTAGTCTGTTTTAGTGTTTGGTATGAACTTTTGGTAATAGGCAGGGAAGGACAGAAACTTGGGCATTTGGAGTGGATTTGTGCGTGAAAGTGAGCACTTCGATACGATGTAATGGTCAAGGAGCTTTGCTCGCAGCTAGAGATACCGAAGGTGGAAGTCCAAATACATAGAAGCTGCTCCGTACCAGTGGGCAAGATCAATTCAGACCACGCGCAGTCATTCCAAACAGGTCAAGATAGCAGGAGGACTCTGGGCAAGGCGAAGAAGAAGCAGAAAGAAAAAGAGTACGAAGGTTCTAGGCATTGCAGCTGTCTTGACATCATCCGAAGAGTCCTACAAGGAAGCAATTGGTGCCTTTGAGGAGAAGAAAACGTGGAAATATCTTCTATTCGGATAAGGAAACAAGGAGATAAACATGGAGTGTTGCCAATAAGGAAACAAATCTTTCCTAGTCCTAATCGGCCAAGGAAGGAAACTACCAGCAGTCAATCGAAGGCCCTTATGTGGGTTTTTAGGGTTTTAAGCCTATGATCTTTGTACTCTATAAAAAAGGTTCGTGCATGCAGCCTCAAGAACAATAACTTTTAGACATAATTCCATATATCTTTACTTCGGTACGTTTTACTTTTCTGTTAAGTCCCGGTTTGGGCAAACTGACAGTTTAATTCAAGTATGTTTTCTTTTAACTCTTTTGTTATTGTTATTTACTTTATGTCTAGCTAAACCTTTAGATCTGGGTTTAGGTAGAGGATATGTGATATAAGTGTTTTATAACTCGTGAGGTCGAATTGGGCAAGATAACTATATATATGTGTGTTTCCGAGGCGTTAGGCAATGATTTCAAAGCTGTCACAACCCGAATTCGAGCGTACAAAAACGATAAGACTCCATTGGACTGTGAAAGTGAAACCATCAAATAAAACTTAACTCAACAAGGAATCATGCTCGGAAATAAGGGAATATAAATCGGAAGCGATAATAGATAATGACATGCTTTCAAATCACAACTCAAGAACAAACGAACATGGATAATTTACATTAATTTATCAGAATTAAATAATTATTCCAAACTCAAGTCGTATTGAAATTGAAGGAAACATAAATTAAGGGCAAGCACAAGCTCATTGTTTCATTACCACATCAGAGTGTTTGAAATAAAAGACAAATTAAATAAGGTTGTCTTGCAGCGGAAACTCAACTCAATCCCAAATCTACATGTATGAAGACATGTAATTGCAAGCTTAAACCAAAGACTCGACTTAAACACACCGCCGAGCAATCCTTGCCATCCTCATCCATGCTAACCCGTACATTTAGAAATGCATGTAGGGCTGAGTACTTCGTACTCAGTGGACACATGCCAAAACAATTAAAAACTTTGCTCATTAGCGCTATATAATTGATCTTGCCTTGCCACTGCATCACAAGTGCTAGCACAGTTTGAAACATCTTACTTGTGAAGGCAATAAAACATTTAACTTTTTGAAATGGCTGCGCAGTCCAAGATATAATAATACAATACAGGTATGAATCATCTACCACATTATCTCTGTACCAAGAAGTAGGCCTCCTTCTCAAACACTGTGACTGGCTAAACCGAAGTAAAGCTCACAGTCACCTTAAACAATTCAAATAACCACACGTGGGTTCTCACCTCACATAGGATATTAATAACTTAAGTAGATGATAAAACATACCAAACTCAAATAAATGGCAAGTTAATTAATTTTAAAAACTCACATAATAATAGCATTCATCAGTTTTGGTTTTAGAAAAGTCCACCTGTCATCCAGTGGTTTGCTGGAAATACCTCGTTCCGTCTTGCTCCTTACTTCTGGACTCCACTTGTTTCTCACTATCGAACTCCACTCGTTCTTTCAAAGTTAAGATCTTATAAGGACGAGTTCACTATCTCGAAAAACGTAACGGACTATAAATGTTTGGCTGAAGGATTTCTACTTGACTCGGGTCTTTCTTATTTTAACTTATCTAAGTTTGTCTCTTACTCGGTTTCTCGACTACATTCGGTTACTAATAAATTTCTGAAATTCGAGCTCTCGACTCTATATCGTCATATAAATTAATAATATTTAATTATTTCACGCAAAACGAGAATTCACTATTCATCTCGTCTTGTATTTCTCAATTTCTTGAGTTATACGAACCCAGAAAATTACGAAATTAGTTCTCGACTATTAATATAAAAAATCATTCATATCAAACTTTCACATCAACAATCGGGCATTCACAAACAGATAAACGACCGACTTCATAAATAGGCGGAAAAGGAAAAATTTCACTTATTCACATAAACTTAATGTCACAGCCCCAAAACTCGAGGGACAACAGAAGCCGGGGTGCGACTGGGATTGGAATAAAGAAGCGGGGAAGAAAGGGGATGAAAGCATAGACATACATAAATGACAGCATAATCTATATGAACAAGACTTTATTAACGAAAGGAAAGAGTTAATCTCGAAAGATTACTCGACAAGATCTCAAAAGGTTATAAGTTATAAGTACAGAACTTAAACCCAAAAGTGATATTCTTAATTACATGAGTTAGTCTAGAGTTTGGCAGCGGAAATGCAATTACATATATAGTCTTCTCCTATTGACAACACTAACTCCTAACTCAACCGTCACCACTTCCGTCGCTTCAACCTGCACATTTAGAAAACATATGCAAGGCTAAGTATAAAAGTACTTAGTGGGCACATTGCCTAAAACATAATCATAAGTATAGATAAAACAGGCATTTCATATCTGTAGCGCACTGTTTTTTTTTTCTTTTTAAGAGTCCGTGCCTACTAAATATTTTCGTTCTCATTTTCATAAAGGTTAGCTCTGCAGAGCATTTTTCATAGATGTTACGTTCAAATCTTGACCAGTCATAATTCACCGTGGCTGGCTACCCCTCAACAGGATACCACATATACCACAGGCTACAAAGTGCACTAACTTTGGATAGCTAGTCTCAAAGTCCGATCGTTAGTTAACCCCTTTTGATTAACTCATAAGGTACAAGAGAACTCACATAAAACACAAAACAGTTTATGCCTGATTATCCCTTTGAAACCATAGTAATCAAAGCTTATAAAGAATCACTTTCGATTTGTGGAAAAACCCACATTTTATTTGTTATATAATAGAAAGCCCACCTTATAGATTACAGCCTTATTAAACGTGCTTCCGTTCTTCAATCTTCCATCTTTTCCTTATGCTGACTTCCTCCTTCATCGTACATAAAATATATCCTCAATAAGTCGTTGAGACGACAAAAGAAAACGGAAATCGAAATCGAAAACGATTTTAGTCTATTAAGCTTTTTAGGCATTTGCACGCAAAACTAGATTCTTTTAGTTAAACGGGAACGAGACTCGAGCACATCTCTTTTAAACCTCATTTGGTTCCTTACTCGACGCTTATGTCGGCAAAACTGATGTCGATTGCTTACAACGACTTAAGAGATCAAAAGGAAACTAAGTTGAAAAGAATTCAACTTAAGAAACTAGGTTTCGGAAAAATCTGCACAGATCAGTAAGTTTGTACAGAACAGGGGATTTCGAAACAGGGAACGAATCTTATACCAAATGAAATGTACAGGTGTCTAGTTTACTCTCCAATTTACGGATCTCAATTCTGATAAACGAGCTAAAAGATATGGCAGTTTCCGTGGAACGTCGCAAAACAGTCCGAGTTTAATCCTAAGGCTCGATAACTCGGCGCACGACTTCCTAGGTTCGACTTACGTTATTCCACTTCATTTTCCACGAAATTCCTGACTTAATGCAGTCTACACGTATCCTCATACGTGTTGAACTCCTTTTCATTTCTCATTTATAAGCTCGACGGTTAATTCTTCGTCTTTAAAACTACACAACTACTATACCAAAATGATTTCTAATTTCTCGTTTCTACTTCTCGTTCACAACTATAACTCATCATCTCGTATCTTGGATGTAAACGTCATTAACTACAAACTTGATCACATAACATTAACAATCATTAATATCTAATTACTTTCCTTATTCGTCTTTTCTATCGATACTAACGTTCGATTCTTCGTTTCTTATAAAAATTCCGATGTTATTAGAATTCGTTCTAACTTTCCGAAATCGATCATCATCTATCACGATTAATTAATATGTAATTCACATCCTCATATCATTATCTAATCTCGACTTATCGTCGATCGATCGTCTTTTACGGTAAATTTTACGTTCTCCATTTTCGTTCAAATTTTACGACAACGATTACCATCTAACGAGCGTTACTAACATGCAAATCATATTATCAAAACATTAACGAGCTCTAACTTATCTCCACGTCTTCGTCTCTTACATTTCTCGTTTTATTTTTAGAAAAATCTCAATTAAATATATCATCATCCTCGTTCATCGTATATCTCATTTCCATTAAACAATCGAGCATATCATAACATTTACTATCCTAAATCGACCCTTCTTCGTCTCTTAGGTTTTGAATTTTATTTTTAGAAAAATCTAAAACGATTCCTAGAGTCAATTAACATCATGAAGAATACTAATCTATCGATCAATCACTAAAGAAATCGAGCTACGATCAAAGCCCCAATTTCTCCCCCAAAATCGGTAATAACCTAAGACAAGGGGTTCTTGATTTCTTTCTCTAATTCATCCATAGAACATGATTCTAAACATCATAGAACATGATTTGATCAAAGGACAACATGCTATTTCATTCCTCAAATTTTCGAAAAAAATAAAAATGGGGAAAATGAGATTTGTTCGGTTCAAATGATAGACGAAGTTCTCACCTTGCGGAATATGAACTCGGAAATGGAGTTGATCGGTAGATGGAGGACTTGTGTTCTTGAGAAAGCTTGAAGGATGAAGCTTTAATGGAGGATTTAGAGAAGAAAATGAGAGAGAGAGAAGCTTGGAGGGTGGCGGCAATATGGAGTAATGAAGGAGGGATGATGACTCATGGTATTAGTCATAAAGTAATGAAAATATCCTACAAAAGTTATGGTGACTCGCTAAGACATGTTTGGCTAGGAATTATTTGACGAAATATCTCGTTTCCGGCTCTTAAACGTCGATTTAAAAGTCGAGAAATACTTTCCTAGATAGTTTCGAATTCGACGAAATCTAATTCGTCCGTTAGATTGGAAATAATTCACGTACTCGGAAAACCTAATTCGTTTTTCAAAATCCGAGAAAAGTCGGGACATCACAGTCCAAAATTCGTCCGGAAAATCATAAAAACTAACTTTCTCCGGTGAACTCGTATCGAAGAAAAAGTGAATGTAAATTCTGACGGAATTTAATTCTGAGCTTTCGGACGAAAAATCTATCGGACGCGAAAACCCTGAATACAGTAGTCGTTCGTCCGACTTCTGAAAATTATTTTTGGAAACGGATTTCACCGTAAATCTTCGAATTTGATTTCATGATCTTAGGCGTGCAAAGCCATTATTATTAATAACTTTCATTTTTAAAGACTGTAGAAATAGTCGGGGTATTACATCCTACCCCCCTTACGAAAAATTTCGTCCCAAAATTTGCTTATCTTCTTAAACTGTTCGAGGTACTCCTTCCTCAACTCTTCTTCGAGTTCTCACGTGACTTCTTCTTGTCCATGATAATCTTATAATACTTTTACTAACCGTATCGACTTGCTTCTTAACTTTCACGCTTTTCGATCCAAAATCGATTGCGGTCTTTCTTCATAACTTAAGTCAGTTTCAAGATCAACGTCTTGCTGACAAAACTATGTGTGTAGAATCAAACACACACTTTTCTCAAAATGAGATACACATATAATAAACATTCCATAAACTTGGAAACATCGCCATAACTATCCGTATTGGAAGCTATCTTTTTCGAGATATCCATTAATCATATAAATCTTTGTCGAAACTTTATACTTGGCATGGAATTAATCATATTATCCTTTGAAGGCTAATCATGAGGAAATTCTTGTCCCTATTTTCTAAATTTAAGCCTAATCGGCACATATTTCTTAAGACTTTTATCTTTTTTAAACTTTTTTCTCTCGTTACTTTTATGCTTCTTTCATTCTAACTCGTGCCTGCCGAACGATCTCGATCATTTCACTGACTGTATCTGATCCTAGGTTCTTTCTTTCATTTATCGAATTACAAAAGGCAGTTATCTTAAAACTTCTTCTTCTACAAGGCCTCGTAAGGCGTAATACTTATCGTAGCTTAATAACTATCGTTATAACAATTTGATATATGGCAAAATATTCTTCCATTTCGCACTTCGATCTAATACTATCATTCTTAGCATATCATCGAGTATCTGAATCGTTTTCTCGGGTTGTTCTTCTGACTGAAGGTGAAAGCGGTACTAAAGTTAAGTTTGGTATCTAACTCTTCTGCGTCGTGATCCAAAATCTCGAAATGAATTTGGCATCTCTATCTGAGGTTATCGAATTTGTGATTCTGTGCAGACGTACTATCTTACATGTTAACTTCTTTAATCCATAGATAATCTGGGATCGGTAAAAGTGAGCTGATAATTTGAGCCTATGAAAACTATCCCACGGTAGTATTTCTTTTCTTACTTTTGGGCAAGTCTTGTCACAGAACCATAGCTATATCTTCCCATTTCCATTCTGGAATACTTAACGGTTGTATCAACTCGTATGGTCATCAGTGTAAAGCTTTCACTTGCTGATGAGCTAAACATCTTTCTACAAACGAGGTAACCTCTCGTTTCAATCTATTCCACCAGAAATCCTTTCTTAAGTCTTAAATTTGTTGTCATCGGAAATACAAAGTCTACTTTTTAATTTCTATCATATTACCCATTGATTTGGAATAACTATCTGGTTTATCCGCTCTTATCCTTATTCGAAGCTTCTCGATCGACTCGTCCTTTCTCTAGACACTTATAATCTTCCTCGTAAGTCTGGTGTAGTTACGATTACTATTATTTGGAAAGTTATCGCTTTTCCATCTTGCATTAATACGCATCCTAACCCATTTTTCTCGAAGCATTTGTGTAAAATACATATTCCTTGTTTGCTTCCGGGGAAATTAAAACTGGTGTTGTGGTTAGCTTTTCTTGAGTGTCTGGAAACTTATCTCGCACTTGTCGGTCTATTTGCACTTCTTTTCCTTTCGAAGTAGTTGCGTTACAATCCTAACAATTGTAGAAAATCCTTTGGTGGATCTTCTATAATATCCGACTAGACCTAAGAAACTTCTAATCTTATTTGGATTCGTTGGTGATTTCTAATTGTATACTGCCTCTACCTTGGCAGGATCTACCTTGATACCTTCTGCTGATGATATATGTCCAAGGAACATTACTTCCTTCAACCAAAGCTCGCACTTACTGAACTTGGCATATAGTTTCTCGGCTCTAAGCGTTTTTAACACTATCCATAAGTGTCTTCATGTTCCTTCTCATTTTCGGAGTAAATGAGAATGTCGTCGTTGAAGACTAAGACAATTTGTCTAGGCACGGGTGGAAAAAAACTCTATTCATGAGATCCATGAATATTGCGGGGCGTTAGTCAAACTAAGTGTCATAACCTAGGAATTCGTAATGACCATATCTAATTCGGGAAGTAGTCTTAGGTATATCCTAGGGTTCATTTTCATTTGATGATACAAGGATCCTCAAGTCTATGGTTGAAAATACGTCTGCACATGTAAACTGATTTAAGAGGTCTTATGTTCTTGGTAAAGGATAGTTATCCTTGAGGATGATCTTATTCAACTCTCGATGGTCTATGCACATCCTTATAGAATCATTCTTCTTTCTAACAAACAAAAACAGGCACTTCCCAAGGTGAGGCGTTTAATCTAATGAAACCATCATCTAATAACTCTTACAGTTGGATCTTAAGCTTTTCCAACTCCTTAGGCTATATTCCATATAGAATAGCGCAGTTAATAGATAATCAATCCATCCCATGGATTGTTTCTACATCGAAAATTTTATTGCGCTCAGATTGCTTGCTATGATCTTAAAAAGATCCTAAGTAAAATTTTATGTTCGAATAAAACTAAGAAAGTGACGATAACTTCTCCTAAGGGCTTGGTTATATATTTTTTTTATTCCATGATTAGTGCGTTCTGGTTCTATTTCTATAGTATCGATAGGTACTAGGAATAATCGAATGTAAAGCTCTGGTATGAGGCAAAATTACGATAGAGTAATTAAGAAGTTCGTCCAATACCTCCCAAATTTCCTTCGTCCTTATTGCGCCTCTCCTACCTAATCATGAATGACTGTTGTTGTTGGGCGTGCTGTTGATACTGCTGCTGTGGCTGAATTGCCCTCAAAGGTTGGGGCTGACCATACTGGTTTTGTCCTACCGTTTACAAAGGTTTCTAGCAACCCTTCTTAAAATGTCCCTTCTGTCCACAGTTGAAGCAAACACCAAAGTTCGCTTGACAGATACCACAGTGCGTCCTATTCCACTTAGAACAGGCAGGAATGATAATCCTCCCTGGATTATTCCCTCCTTGGTTGTTATTTGTCTGTTGTTCCTGTAACTGACCAAGCCGATGGTTTCCTTTCTATGGTCCTGCTTGATTATTTCCTTGTACATTCTGTCCTAACTGATTGTTCCCTTGCCATGGCTTCTTGCCATAGTTGTTATCCTTGTTCCCTTGATTATTGTAGTGCGGATAGTAGTCACCGCTATTTCTTCTTTTCCATTTCCATTTCTCTTGATAGTTATTATTATGGTTGTTGTTGAAATGGCCTTGATTCTGAGTCTGGTTTGGGGCTGGTGCGGGTATTACGACTTTCCTTTCATCAGCCACTACTGCCTCCATTTCTAGGGCTCGTCCTAGTATCTCAGTGTAGCTCAGTCCTCCGTGACTGGCTAGTGCTATACTTAATTCATGCTTAAGTTCCCCACGGAACTTCTTTGCTATCTTATCCTCGGTATTTACCTGAGCAGGCGCATACTTCGACAACTCACAAAACTTCGCGTCATATTCTGTGACTGTCATCCTCCCTTGTTTCAAATTACAAAACTCAGCCTCTTTCCGCGCTCTATAAGTCTTAGGTACGTATTTATCGTATTATGCCTCCTTAAATTCATCCTATGTAAGACGAGCCAAGTGCTCCATAGGTATGACCTTCTGCCTAGCCTCCCACCAGTATTTAGCTAGTTCGGAGAGCTGAAATGCGACACACATCAGTTGTTCCTCATCAGAACATCTAAGGAGCTTAAAATTTCTCTCTATGGCTCGTACCCAAAGCTCATCATTGCCTGGATTATTGGTTCCATTTAAAACGGGTGGGTTTCATTTGAGGAATAGATCCTCAATGTTACGATGTTGTGGGGGTAGAGATAGCGATGGTGTAGGTGAAGGGGGTTTCCTCACGTTCTCGTTCTTCTTCTTTTTCACGTTATCTATGACCTCTACCAAGTCCTTTTCTTTTGTTATTCGCTACTATTGGCGGCATTTTGAATAGAGGAAAGCAAGAATTCTCATTTATTACTTCGCTTTTAAACCTTTACTTACTTACTAAACTTTTTCCGACTTCAACAAGTTCATGAAAAAAAAAGAAATAGAGAAATAACTCTGATACTAGCACTTTAATCCTTTTAACTTCCCAAGTTAAACAAGGGTATCTGACTTAAACCTTTCTTCTAATCGCTTTTTAGAAGAAACTTTCACGAGATCAAAACCCACTCATGGGTCATACATAAACTTGTCGAATGAGTACCATTTAGCCTCCAACGAGGACTTATACAAAACTAGACTACAACTAGTTTGAGTTAGGCTAACTGCCTATCTACGTACAGAATGCTCCCTCCGGATGCATTTCTGTACCTATACAAGGTACTAGGATGGAAATGATTTGAAAAACAAAAAATATCATATTTGGGGAAGTACTTCAAAAATGAAGTCTACTGATCCGACTATGTATAAAACGAATGGAAACTACTACTACTACTACTACATATCTAAGATACTCTGCTCAATAAGCTGTGGTCGGGTCAAAACTGCCCTCTACGGCCAGAAACTCTTCTGGTCCTCCCCCGGATCCTCTTCCTGGTCCTTCTCTAAGTCTGTCTAAAGACTAACACAACTATTTTGCCAACCCTAGTTATAGTGCTGTCCATTTGCACTGAAGGTGGGGGTAGTGGTATCTCTGGAACGACCCTCTCTAAGTGTAGAACCAACTCGTCAAAGCTGATCGCTGTGATCCTCCTCTCGGGAGGAAATAGGTACGCATGGTGCGAACTAGGCACATATATGCCTCCGGGGAAGGGACTCCTAATGGTCCTGCCTCAAACTGTCCCCTATCTCTGGTCCAAGACCGAGCTAAATCCAATATCAATTCCACCTCCTTAACAAGCGAGGCTAACTCTAGGAGGAATTTGCTAAATGGAGCAAGTACGGGTGGTAACCCTTAGCAACTTGGCAAACACTAGGTCCATCTCGAAGAGTGACCTTGGTTTTGGAAAATCGGAATGTAGCGAAAAAGGGTAATGGGGTAGTATAGGAACAGATATAATACGTTTAATCCGTAGATATCGTGCCTGGATTGCTAACCTGGATTCAACAAGGTTTCCTGTGGTTCTACAGCGTATCTCATTTAAGTGAGATAGTGCCAGGCGGTGTTGTTCGCCCATCCTTGCCATTCCTCAAGCAGTCGACCGATAAGGTCCTCCATAGTTTTCCGTTTATCAACAAAATATTTGGCCGAGTATTAGTGTGATGCGAAGTTGTTGACAAACTATCTTATGTCATGATCTGAGTTTCTTATCATGTGGGTTGATCAAGTCCACATAACTGTCCCTCAATCACATGGAACCTATGTCCCGTTCAATCAAAACGGAAATAACCTACCTTAATCATCTAGCAATTTCTCAAATTGCAAACAAACTCTTAACGTTTCCTAGTTTACCTTAACCATCTTATCTTTCTTAATCATCCTAGCTTAAACTTCTTGGCTTTCTTGAAGAAAACTCTTAACCGATAACCACGTATCGTTCTTACTTTATCTAATATCTGATCTGCCCAAGTACGCTGTGGCAGGAATTGACTCTCCTGAGCCGTGTCAAGTCTAGTATCCATCCTACAACGTTTTTAAGAAATACGGATCAGTAATGGGTAGGATAATAACTTATGTTAAGGGAAAATCTTAAATTACAAGTTGAATATTCCTTATTCAATTGTAATGTCACCAACACTTAAATAATCACTTATCTTAACATTTAACAATTCACAAAGAATTGCTCTTAAACAATATATAGAAATAAAATTTCAAGATTTTATTTCCATCTTTTATCTTATTATTCTTTTACTTTTCTTACTCTATTTTCTTATCACATTCTTACTTTATTCTTTGTTACTTTCTTTCCTTATTCTTCTTTACTTTCTTTCTTTATTTCTTCCACGAAGAAGATTTCCCTAACGATTCCTTACTTGTTGAAACAAAGTACGAACTTCTTAACGATTCTTACTTATTTAAAACAAAGTAATGGTTCTACTTTGTTCATGTCACTTAAGCATATGTGACATTCATTTATAAAAGACTTTGCCGTTCTCGACACTTACTCGTACTCATCGTATTCTTCGTTCAATTACGAAGTATGAAACAAATTCCCAAAGAAAATGGAATTATAATTAATAAATAATTTTTAGAACACAAGTTCTAATTGTCATTGGATTCGATCGATCCTCGGAAAAATTAATCAAGCTTCGTGCTTGATTCTTAATAATAAAACAAATCTCCTCTTGGAGTTCTAACGGAGCGAACTCCCATCGAAAGTCGACTTCGTTTGTGTTACTTGTGCGGAAGTAACACTTATTTCTTTCATTTTCTCTGACTCCCTTTATTATGTTCTCCTTAACCCGATCATTTCTTTCTCATTTTGAAGTCAACACTTCTCAAACGTCTAACCGTTTCTTTCGTTTACTTGGTACAGAATTAACTTTCCTTATCGTTACTTATCTTATTTCCTTGAAGGAAATTCTTATCGGCTCTTAATTACAAAAACAAAAATTGACTCTGCCGAGTCTTTGTTCGTGTCACTATATGCATGTGACATTCGTCTATAAAAGTCCTTCCCGTTTCATGATCTCCTTTCGAAATCATTCGGATCCAACACTTTTTAAAGCATCTATGTTCTCAAGGAATCGGGAAATCCTTAGAACGATAGTCTATGTTCTTAGTGAACCGGGAAAATTCCCTAGAATCAGTCTAGATTCTCGTGCTAACATACTTTTCAATTTAAAAGAATTTATTGCGCAAATAATTTCACATAATATAGTACTCGTACTATCATATAATCACAAAATATCTCAAGTATATCTCTTATACTTTCAAACAATTCTTTACTTGGCACCTTTTATTTCATTCTCGACTTTAATACTTATTCAAAAATTTTCCTTAAAGTGAATCACATTTCTTGAAACTCTTTCCTTTCGTTCTTTCTTTCTTTTTTTCGTTGAGTCGACGTAGCGGGAGGTTGAGTTGTCGTCTACACTCTTAATCTTAGTGTTACAACCAAACTTTTACTTGAAAGAAGACTGGGGTATAGAGTATGAACAAATACCCGATCTGACTGCTCGAAGGAAGACTTGTATACAGAGCAGAAACGATTGCTCTGATACCACTCTGTCACAGCCCCAAAACCCGAGGGACGGCAGAAGCTGAGGTACGACTGAGATTGAATTAAAGAAGTCGGGAAGAAAGGGGATGAAAGCATAGACATACATAAATGACAGCATAATCTCTATGAACAAGACTTTATTAACGAAATGAAAGAGTCAATCTCGAAAGATTACTCGACAAGATCTCAAAAGGTTATAAGTTATAAGTATAGAACTTAAACCCAAAAGTGATATTCTTAATTACATGAGTGAGTCTAGAGTTTGGCAGCGGAAATGCAATTACATATATAGTCTTCTCCTATTGACAACATTAACTCCTAACTCAACCGTCACCACTTCCGTTGCTTCAACCTGCACATTTAGAAAACATATGCAGGGCTAAGTACAAAAGTACTTAGTGGACACATTGCCAAAAATATAATCATAAGTATAGATAAAACAGGCATTTCATATCTGTAGCGCACTGGTTTTTTTTTTTTTTAAGAGCCCGTGCCTACTAAACATTTTCGTTCTCATTTTCATAAAGGTTAGCTCTGCAGAGCATTTTTCATAGATGTTACGTTCAAATCTTGACAAGTCATAATTCACCGTGGCTGGCTACCCCTCAACAGGATACCACATACACCACAGGCTACAAAGTGCACTAACTTTGGATAGCTAGTCTCAAAGTCCGATCGTTAGTTAACCGTTTTTTATTAACTCATAAGGTACAAGAGAACTCACATAAAATACAAAACAGTTTATGCCTGATTATCCTTTTGAAACCACAGTAATCAAAGCTCATAAAGAATCACTTTCGATTTGTGGAAATCCCACATTTTATTTGTTATATAATAGAAAGCCCACCTTATAGATTACAGAACTATTAAACGTGCTTCCGTTCTTCAATCTTCCGTCCTTTCCTTATGCTGACTTCCTCCTTCATCGTACATAAAATATATCCTCGATAAGTCGTTGAGACGACAAAAGAAAACGGAAATCGAAATCAAAAACGATTTTTGTCTATTAAGCTTTTTAGGCATTTGCACGCAAAACTAGATTGTTTTAGTTAAACGGGAACGAGACTCGAGCACATCTCGTTTAAACCTCATTTGGTTCCTTACTCGATGCTTATGTCAGCAAAACTGAAGTCGATTGCTTACAACGACTTAAGAGATCAAAAGGAAACTAAGTTGAAAAGAATTCAACTTAAGAAACTAGGTTTCGGAAAAATCTGCACAGATCAGTAAGTTTGTACAGAACAGGGGATTTCGAAACAGGGAACGAATCTTATACCAAATGAAATGTACGGGTGTCTAGTTTACTCTCCAATTTACGGATCTCAATTCTGATAAACGAGCTAAAAGATATGGCAGTTTCCGTGGAACGTCGCAAAACAGTCCGAGTTTAATCCTAAGGCTCGATAACTCGGCGCACGACTTCCTAGGTTCGACTTACGTTATTCCACTTCATTTTCCACGAAATTCCTGACTTAATGCAGTCTACACGTATCCTCATACGTGTTGAACTCCTTTTCATTTCTCATTTATAAGCTCGACGGTTAATTCTTCGTCTTTAAAACTACACAACTACTATACCAAAATGATTTCTAATTTCTCGTTTCTACTTCTCGTTCACAACTATAACTCATCATCTCGTATCTTGGATGTAAACGTCATTAACTACAAACTTGATCACATAACATTAACAATCATTAATATCTAATTACTTTCCTTATTCGTCTTTTCTATCGATACTAACGTTCGATTCTTCGTTTCTTATAAAAATTCCGATGTTATTAGAATTCGTTCTAACTTTCCGAAATCGATCATCATCTATCACGATTAATTAATATATAATTCACATCCTCATATCATTATCTAATCTCGACTTATCGTCGATCGATCGTCTTTTACGGTAAATTTTACGTTCTCCATTTTCGTTCAAATTTTACGACAACGATTACCATCTAACGAGCGTTACTAACATGCAAATCATATTATCAAAACATTAACGAGCTCTAACTTATCTCCACGTCTTCATCTCTTACATTTCTCGTTTTATTTTTAGAAAAATCTCAATTAAATATATCATCATCCTCGTTCATCGTATATCTCATTTCCATTAAACAATCGAGCATATCATAACATTTACTATCCTAAATCGACCCTTCTTCGTCTCTTAGGTTTTGAATTTTATTTTTAGAAAAATCTAAAACGATTCCTAGAGTCAATTAACATCATGAAGAATACTAATCTATCGATCAATCACTAAAGAAATCGAGCTACGATCAAAGCCCCAATTTCTCCCCCAAAATCGGTAATAACCTAAGACAAGGGGTTCTTGATTTCTTTCTCTAATTCATCCATAGAACATGATTCTAAACATCATAGAACATGATTCGATCAAAGGACAACATGCTATTTCATTCCTCAAATTTTCGAAAAAAATAAAAATGGGGAAAATGAGATTTGTTCGGTTCAAATGATAGACGAAGTTCTCACCTTGCGGAATATGAACTCGGAAATGGAGTTGATCGGTAGATGGAGGACTTGTGTTCTTGAGAAAGCTTGAAGGATGAAGCTTTAATGGAGGATTTAGAGAAGAAAATGAGAGAGAGAGAAGCTTGGAGGGTGGCGGCAATATGGAGGAATGAAGGAGGGATGATGACTCATGGTATTAGTTATAAAGTAATGAAAATATCCTACAAAAGTTATGGTGACTCGCTAAGACATGTTTGGCTAGGAATTATTTGACGAAATATCTCGTTTCCGGATCTTAAACGTCGATTTAAAAGTCGAGAAATACTTTCCTAGATAGTTTCGAATTCGACGAAATCTAATTCGTCCGTTAGATTGGAAATAATTCACGTACTCGGAAAACCTAATTCGTTTTTCAAAATCCGAGAAAAGTCGGGACATCACAGTCCAAAATTCGTCCGGAAAATCATAAAAACTAACTTTCTCCGGTGAACTCGTATCGAAGAAAAAGTGAATGTAAATTCTGACGGAATTTAATTCTGAGCTTTCGGACGAAAAATCTATCGGACGCGAAAACCCTAAATACAGTACTCGTTCGCCCGACTTCTGGAAATTATTTTTAGAAACGGATTTCACCGTAAATCTTAGAATTTAATTTCATGATCTTAGGCGTGCAAAGCCATTATTATTAATAACTTTCATTTTTAAAGACTGTAGAAATAGTCGGGGTATTACACTTAATCAAATATAAAATTGGACTCAGAATAGTTTTCACATTCCAAATAGAGTCTATATTAATCTCAGTACTGCTCGATTTCTAACTTCGGAAAAATTATAACTTCGGAAACTAGTCTCGTTATACTTGAATTAAATTAAAGAGTTTAAACATAATTTTGGATTTTAAAGTCCAAAACTTTTACTAAAATTTTCTCGGTTTTAAACTACGTCATTGTTTATCAAAATACGAGCATAAGCTCGGATAAATTGTCAACTTGATAACTCAATATCCAAATAATATTAATTAATCTTTTTCTCAATTAAAATTTCTAAATTTTCGTTTTTAATTTATAAAATTTCGGTTTTTCGCTTTTAACTTCCATGCTCGATAACTTTTACGTTTGAACTCCGATTTAAGCGATTCAAAAAGTAAACTCGATTATTTTTACTTCAACTTCATCATCTAATCATTCATTATCTTAAACAACATCAAAAAGTTAACATCCAATTATCAAAATTTATCAAACTCAATTTTCTCATAATAATATGCAAACTTGTTCGTTTTTCAAACTTAAAAGCTCTAATTTATACAATGAAAATCTCATCTCATAAAATCATCAACCAAAGACTCAAACATACTCAAGAATTAACAATTCTGAACTCAAAGCTTTTCATCCATCCAAAAATTCATATTCTCAACAAAGAAATTTCTTTCTTTGATTTATTCAATATTTAAACTCATAAAATGCTCAAATTTAATTATTAACATCAAACTTGAAATCAAGAACTCTTAAGTCAAAATCAATCATTTACTTCTCCCTATATGGTTCGAATTTTTCCTTAGAAAATTTATCAAATTTTATACTTTTCTCAATTAATTCTAAACATGCTCAAAATATCTATAAACTCATAACCATCAACAACATCAATTAAACTCATCTATATATATATATATATATATATATATATATATATATATATATATATATTCATCAAAATTTCCATAAAAACAAGAAATAAGTTTAACTCTTTCATCTAATCATATTTTCATGCATATATGTACTCAAATCCATCAAAATCATCATCAAATTCATAAAGACAAATCTTAGCATGAAAATTTCTAATTTCCTAAAAAATTTTGGGTACTCTCAATAAATAAAACAATCAAATTTCCAACTTCATACTCATGCATACAAGCCACTCAAAATCATCGTATATACTTCATGAATTCATCCATCAAGAAAATCATCAAACAATCATCAAAACTCATCCTTTTTCCTCACCTTTTCTTCGACTTTTATGAAGAAAATAAGGAAATAATTTCTTCTCTTTTACTTCTCATTTCATGACTCCTAACTTAACTCTTTGAACTCATTTTCATCTTCAATTTCATGCATCAATCATCATCATCAAATATTTCCTAAGGTTTGCCTATGCATAAAAATAAACAAGCATGATTTTTCCTTCATCTTTTGACATACATATATACATACTTGAATGATAGATTTTAAGCTTAAATCAAAAATCAAAACTCCTCCACCCTAGCCATCATCATCGACGGTCAAGAGAGGGAAAGAGGGGTTGAACTTTAAACTTCTACTTTCCAAGAACAAACCTTGCAAAGCTTCAACTTATAGCCTCAAGATCAAGCTAAAATTGAGCTACTTCCATGGCACAAAGCTGCCGAAAAATGAAAGAAGGAAAGGAGGATGAAACCCAGTCTTAAATCGATCACAAAGATGAGAGGATCTCAAATACCTTAACGGTTTGGTCGTTGGATGATCGGAGGCTAAGTTATCGTCATTTTTTGAAGCTTGAAGGTTGTTCTTCAATGGAAGATAGGTGTGTGTGTGTGTGTGTGTGTGTGTGTGTGTGTGTGTGTCTGTGCCGCGAGAGAGAGAGAGTGATGAGAGAGAATTAGAGAGATGATTAAGAGAGAGAAAATTGATAGAGAGAGTATGTGCGTGAGAGAGTGAGAAGTTATGAGAGTAAGAAGGAATAAATAGAGTTTTAGTAGCATCCGATGGTCAAAAACGCGATATAAATTTTGCCGGAAGAAAAAGTAATCCGGTGCAATTTAACCATAGTTTTTCAATAAACTCTCAAACGATTTGAAAATCACCACGACTATTTCTCGACGTCGAAAAACTCTCTACTTCATCTCAAACTTCACCAAATAAATCAAGAAATCCAGAAATCAAATTTTATGATTAAAATTCGAAGCATCGAAGAAAAAGTCGGAATTCACTATTCATATTAAGGTTTTCTGGACCTTCAACTGAAGTTTCTCTCGGATGATCTCTGACAACTCTCAAATCTATCTCAAAGCTTCTAGAATCATTTTTAGACTCAAAAGACACTAATTAGATGAAATTCAGAAAAATTCGATAAATAGCGAAAACTCAGGAAAAGTTACTATTCATCCAAAAACGAAACTTCTCAGAATTTTTCGAAATTTAAACTCAGACTCAAACTCATATGATCATGCTCAATCAATTCATAACACAATTGATTCGGATAACCAAAACGATAAAAATCACATAAAAGCACGTAGGGGCATTTTAGTAATTTTGCAAGAAAATTTCTTTTTTTGGAAATTTGTATCACTCAAAGCATATCATTAGGGCGTTTAACTCAATTAGAACGCACTCAAAGACTTAGAAAAGATTGGTGTTATTACATCCTCACCCCCTTAAAATAAATTTCGTCCCGAAGTTTGCTTATCTTAAGAGAATAACTCGGAGAATACTTTACTTTTATCTTAACTTTTAAATCTTACGCCGTATCTTAAAGATCATGGTGTCTCCACCAGATCTCAACTAAAGGAATTAACTTCGTTCTCGACTGCTGGATTTTACAATCCAGAATCTCCTCGGGTCTCTTCTTGTGACTTGAATCGGGTTCAAGGGCTATGTCTTCTTGACGGTCTGCTCGCTTCGGATCGAAGATAAACTACGAACTCTATGATACATGAATAATTTTTATGTTATTTTCCGCAACTTGGCGGCAAGACTAACTCATGAGAAATGACACTGATGAACCCATATTTGTGTCCATCTTTTCTTGTGTTTCTCTTGTGTTTTTAAGTCTTTATCGAGTCAATATATGTCTGGGAGGACACGCAAGTCGAGAGATAATGTGCAGGGAAGAACAGGTGGATGCTGGGCAAATCCGATGGAAAATCTGTTGTTGAGATGGCGATACGATGCGAATGGGCATAGTGCTGGAAGCTTGTAGCTGGGCAACATCAAAATATCTAATCTACAAGTTAGAAAGTACCTCCCCATATCCTTGAAGCCAACAGATAGAGTACTCGGAGGAGCTAGGATCTTGGTCAAGATAGGAAGCAGTTCAGGATGCAGACGATAAAGGGTAGGAACAGAGTCGGACCAGCAGCAGCAGAATTCTTTTCCTTCAATGAAGAGGATAAGGATTGGATCTTTCTTTCCTTATCCTAGCCGAGCCTAATCAAAGGAGATATTCACCACGCAAGGAAAGAAGAATCGTGTATGCTTGGATAAGAGAGAGAGGCGGATGTGATATACATGGAAGAATCCTTCACTAACAAGGGAACTTCCCTAAACCCTAAATTTCCATCGCCTATATATATATGGTCGACTCCATTATGTGGAAGAGAGTTCTTAGCCCTGTTTATAGTGAGTTTAATAGTTTAGTTCTGCATCTTAATTCGAGTGGAAGTGAGGAAGAAACAAGTCCTACGGGCAATTTACTTTTATTTCGTATTTTTACTGCTTTAAGTTTAGTTGTTGGCGTGAAGCCAAGACCCTGGTTGCTGACTACGCTTTTGGGCAACAACTCGTTTCCAGATTTATGCTAAGTATGTTTTCTTTTATTTTCTTTGTGTTTTTATTTAATATTATGTCTAGCTAAGTTTATTGTTTGGGTTGGATGTAGATGAAGTGATTCTAAATTACTCGTTCAAACTCGTGAGGTCTAATTGGTTAAGTTTGTTAATTGATTTTGTTCCCGAAACACTTAGGATTAATTCTAGACTTAATTGATATTGAAGTTGATTGATCACCATTTAGATATTGAGATTAAGTCATTAACAGAAATTGGGACTAACACGAGAGTGTCTTTCGTGCCCAAGAAGGTAAAAGGTGTTGGAGAGCAGTCGGTATTGACCTACCTCTTGGCTGTCTTGGGTCTGTTTATTCTTAATGCCTGTTGGGCAGCATCGTTACTGAAGTGTCTTCGTGACTTTGCTGATCAAGAGAGGAGATCTTGCCTTCTGGTCATGATCTGTAAAATTGATTAGACATAGGCTAAGTGAGTTTATATCGTGACTTCGTGACCTTAGGGTATAACCTAATCTTTGTCTTAAACCAAGTAATAAAATCAGTTAATTGAATATCTTTCGATCAATGAACGAGTAAAGAGTAATTAGGATCATGGATTCGAAACCCAAACCAAACTCTTTTGTTATTTGATATTGTTACTTGTTGAGTACAGGTTATTTAGATACTTCGTGACCAAAACCCTTTTGTTGAGCAACATCGGAAGAACAGATTACACCAGGTCCCTTGGGTACGATCCCACTTGCCGCTGACTACTACCTTCTTGGGCAAGAGGTGTTTATAAATATTATTTTTACGAAGTGTGTGACGACAGCGCTCCGTCGAATTCTCTCTTAGGATTTTGAACGGTCGAATATATCTTGATTTTAAACTTTATCTTTACGCTTAAGCGGCGGATTCTCTCGCAGAAAATACCTTTTGAAAACTTTATCATTAGATGCGAACTCTAACTCTAATCTTCGACTATCGATTTACGACTTTTGTCGGCTCTGAACTCCTCTTATCTTTTCTCTAATCCGACGAAGGGATTCTAACGTCTCTTTAACTCCTTCAGGTCTCTTAACCTTTTTTTCGCCTGGTTTACTTCAATAATGCGGTGAACAACACTTCTTTCTAAACAAAGCTTCGCATGAATTTAAATAACTCGTTGTTGACTCTTTCTTGAAAATTTTTCCAAAACACACAGTGAATTTGGAATCTCGATCTAACATTATCAAACTTAGAACTCTATACAAACGCACTGTAAACTTTACAACAAAATTTTCCCCATTTTTACTTTGGGATTGGAAAAAGGGTTGCAACGGACCGTAAGGTCTCTGATGAAAAATCTTCACTCGCTTGCTCACTAAACATCCTTTTACATACATCGCTACGTCGTGTTTCACTCATTCTCACTTGAACTATTACTCTGAATCCTGGTTCATCATCGCATTTTCTGGATTTACGGTGTAAGGAGTATCATGAGCTTTACTCATAATTTCCCTTCTCAGCTCTTCGTCGTTGGGTATGCAAATTCTACTATAGAACGACAAAGCATTGACGTTCGATTCTTGAAAGATCTTGAACTCTTTCTCCTCGGATTTAACTTCACTTTCTCCAACTTATCATCTGTTCTTGGCGATCTACGATTCGAGATCTCATGCCTAGACAACTACAAAAGATGCAATTTCTTACTCCATTGACATCAAAATCTAAACAACTTCTATTCTCATTCTCTCTAACTCTTCTATAAATCTTTCCTTTTTCTAGAGGATAAATCCTAACTCAAAACTTTCTTCTCTACTTAGGGCATCGGTCACTACATCGGCTTTTCTGGGGTGCTAAGAGATCTTGTGAGCATCGTCCTTTACTAACTCAGGTCATCTTCTCGGTCTCATACTCAATTCTTTTTGCTCGAAGTAGCATCTCAAACTCTTGTGATCTGAAAAGATTTCTCACTTAACTCTATTCAAACGATATCTCCATATCTTTAAAGCATGCGCTAAAGCTGCTTATTCCAAATCATGATTCGGGTACTTCTGTTTATGAGGTTTGTGTTGCCTTCAAGTGTAGGCTATAACTTTTCCATCTTGCATTAGAACACAACCTAGTCCTTTCCAACAATGCATCTATAGTCCTTTCTATCCTCAATAAGGGCTAACACTGGCGCAGAGGTTAGTCTTGATTAAAGATCTTAGAAACTTTCCTCGCACTCTTTTCGACGTACTAACTTCGAATCTTTCTTTAATAGGCTGATCAATAGCTTTACTTTCTTGGAGGAAATACTGACTCCTTAAATTTATCGAAAAGGTTGTATATCCTTCACAAAGGGTACTTGTTCTTAAGCGAAATCTCGATAAGCTCTTAGCAAACATTATGCATCCTCAGAATATCGTCTTTCATCTTCATCACAGAGTTAGTGCTCCACACGGGACTGCACTCGGTCAAAAGAAATCTAAATCCAATATTTCTTACTACTGAATCTTTAACTCATGAAGCTTTTTTTGGTGCCAACTTAAACGATGCATTCGAGATCGAGGGTGCTCCGGTCTCTGAATCAATCGTGAACTTCAATTGCCTATCGAGTGGCATTAGGCGGAACATCTAGAAAAACATCTTCATACTCTCTACTCTCTGACTACTGTTACGTCATCGATACTCAATTCTTGCTCCTTATCTTTAGTCTCATACACAAGGGTATCCTTTCTCCTCATCAACTTCTCGTTTTCATAGCCCTAATCATCGGCAATCTACTCTTCCTTCTCTTGTCAATACTACGGACTTCGATTGGCTCTTCTCCTCGGGGTTGAAACGAGATCTACTTCTAATCGCATCTAATCATCGCAAAATTCTCGATTAATTTATATTAGAATATCCATGTCCCATATTGATTTTTGATTCAAGGACTTAGCAGATAAGTTACGACTTCCAAACTCAAATTCTAAATTCGAGCAAACGCGTGAAACTATCTTAGTCCTACCTAGATAGGGGTCGACACTCTAAACTTCTAATTTGACTCTTCTCTAACTAGGCCAAGGGTATATATGCAAACACTTGCTGAAAACAAGTGCGATGTACCAATATCAACTTGGCACATCTCGTCGCTTGTTCATACTTGAGAGATCTTCCTTGGTCCTTGCTTTCGACTCTCTATTCAATCGCAATAATTCTCTAATGGCGCAGCTACTCTTGCTAAGGAGGCTGCTGCTTCTTCTGCTGCGGTTGATGCTATCTCTTTTCATGCCTCATTCTCTTACTCTGGTGATTTCCACCACTTCACTTTTTATTTTCACTTTATATCTCGGCCGTGAGGAGAGGGCTGTAGGGTTGTGACTTTCGTCGTATGTTCTTGAAATTAAGGAAGCACTAAGAATGCAATCCTCTTCTCGAGTGCATGGCCAAATTCACGTCCAGGGCTCGGTTTAAAACTTTGATAGAAGTCAGATCACTCTGACCTGTAGGATCTACTCGAATATCGCGTCTTAAAACAACACAAAACAAAAAGCACATTTCCTCGTCTGTATCCACCTTGCCGGGGTGAAACAAGCTAACTCACAAAACTCATGATCGCACTTGGCTTCTAAATTATTTCTTTGACTCAAACTCACAAATTCATTTACTTTTCGCTCTTGATAACTCCTTGGTACGTACTTCTTAAACGAGGCTTCTTTATACTATTCTTAACTCGTATTCTCGGGCTCTTTGGAAAAATTCGTCTTCTAACGGCTCTCCACCAGTAGTCGGCGGCTCTCTTCGACTGGTGCATCATGCGCTCAAGACGTATAACGAAGAAATTTAAAGGTTCGCTCAAGAGAATGAATCCAGTCCTCAACTCTGATAGGACTGTCTTCATTGTCAAACGTCGACAAATTTCGTTAAAAAATTTCTTTGATTCTCTGATCATTTAAAAATGGTGGGGTTGGCTCCCGTTACTATTCCAGCGTCTTTCGCATTTCTTCTTCTTCTCGGAGGCATTCTTAAAGAAATACTGAAACTAGGGAACTCGGAACTATTCGCAAAAGTGCAACTAACTCAAACTAATCTCTTCTCGACTTATAAATTTCTTTTACTCAAAGATTACTAATTCTCAAGCAATACTTGATATGTATATATAAACTTATCAGATGCAATTACTTTCTCAATCAAAACAGATATTCAGGTAATCGCACTAAAATTTTTCAACTCAATTATTTAAAACAATTATTCACTCACATACTTACTCAATCATATCTCAAACATTTACCCCTAATCATTAACTCAACTTTGGCACAAATGGTAAATTTCAGATATATGCAATAACTCAAAATCAATCATTTAATCACAATCATTTTCTCATTTAGTGTCGCGAACGACCCTTTAAATCACTCAAAACTCAAGCATGAATTTAAGTAATAAACTCAACTAATAGCTCAAACTTTCTCTTAACTTATTCTCGGACTTATGCTCAAGAATTCAATCAATAACCCGGATTTAATAGACTCGATTATCAACTCATCTTCATTTTACTCCCACCTATTCTACACGAGGACTCACTAGATAAATTCAAACATCTAAACTCGGGTATTAATTCGAACTTTTATCTCGGCACTATTCTCAAAATCATTCTCAAGGGCTCACTTATTAACTCAGCTCAACAAACTCAGGCATGGAACACAAAGGCTGACTTTTAATGATCAAACGATCTCTTTTCTCCTATTGTCGAATGATGGCCTCGTATGGGGATTCATCAAAATAGGGATATGACAACAAAGGTTAACCCTAGCATCAACTGGATGTTCTAAACTTCTCAAGACACGCGAAACACGAGCTGTTGCTTCATGTTTGGCTCGACTACTATATTTGTTTTCCACTCTCACAATATTCATCTTGAACGTCGAATACAAAGAGATTAACTCTTACACATAAAGTAATAATTACTCAATTTTCTGCAACTTTTTAAGTGAACCCTAAACATCATCCTCGACCGAGTTCTCATCATCATCGTCTTCTCTCAGCTCCTCTTTGGGATCCTAATCTAGGTTCCTATCTTCTTTTCTTTTGATGGCGACTGGCGTCTTCTTGAGACGTCTAAGATTATCTATAGGGATTGTCCATGGTGAACTCTTGTTGTCGTACTTTTCGTCCTCGTAAGTTACTCCAATGTCCTCAACTTCTTGTCATCCCTCGAAGGGGTCTGGTTGCTGTTATCGTTGCATCGTAGGTATGCAGATACGTTGATGTCTTGATTGAGTTCTAACTCTAATTCCTAACTCGGCCTTAAAGCGACATCTCGAAAGCTGGAAACTGGAAATAAAAATAGCTGCTCGAAATGAGCTGGAGGTGGCTTATGCCTATCGTTGCTTCTGCAGGGGAGTAATCGTAAGACTCGTCATCGTTGCTATTCTTGGTGCGAGTTGGCTTAGAAAGCTCGGCTATGACTCTTAGAGGCAAGTAGGTGCAGATATAATGCATTAATGTTTTAACTCATCGTACAAAGAAGGCAAAACTCGGAAACAATCGTATGAATCATCGGTTTACATAGCTATAGAGTTAACCAGGACGGAGACGTCCAGAGAATAGGGATTGATCATAAAAACAACTCTCGATTTTTTGCTGAATTGATAACTTAGCACTCGACATGAGCGAGGCAAAGGAGAAATAAGAAACAAAATAGGGTTTTCCTGAGATTAAGGCTCAGAACTGGGTCCATTTACCTCAAACTAGAGTGAAGGATTAAACGGTTCAGGGGACAAACATCCCATTTGGTAAACTGACTCAAGATTGTGGCAATATCCAGTTGCAGTTGCTGACCATGTAGACTTCAAGGTACTGACATCCGATGTTAGTCGGCATTGGAGAAGTTTCTTACTTGCGCCACTCTTTTGGTAAATCGTAGATGAGATGTACCATCTCATTAAAAGCACTAACGTCGAGGTACTTCACTATCTCTCGAACTTGTGCTAACGTGCTAAGAATTCTACTTGCGTCTCAAGATAATTCTTCCTCATATGCTCGCATTCTTGCATCCTTGCTCGGCTTTACTTCATCATTTATCTTGTTTTCGTCTCTCAGAGGTGATTGTAAATTCAGGGCACTGGGTAAGTCCACATCACATAATTGATCGCACGATCGTTCCGTTCTTTCGAATTCACACGCTCAAACACTTATAATGGAGAGAACTCTAAAGCATCATAGTTCTTCAAGCAACTTATCAATTTCATTAGTTCTAGAGAAACACAAATAGCATAGTGAATAACTTTAAATATTTTGAATACTCAAAACTTTTGAAAATACTAGTACCTGGTTGCCGGATGAGATGGGGATGCTCGGTGTGTTACTGACTCAAACAAGTCTAGGAATTAAATCTAGACTCGATTATCAAGGAAGGTTTAAGCTTCAGAGTAGATGACCTGCTCTGATACCACTATGTCACAGCCCGAATTCGAGCGTACAAAAACGACAAGACTCCATTGGACTGTGAAGGTGAAACCATCAAATAAGACTTAACTCAACAATGAATCATGCTCGGAAACAAGGGAATATAGATTGGAAGCGATAATAGATAATGACATGCTTTCAAATCACAACTCGAAAATAAACGAGCATGGATAATTTACATTAATTCATCAGAATAAAATAAGTATTCCAAACTCAAGTCGTGCGGAATTAAAGGAAACAAAAATTAAGGTCGAGCACAAACTCATTGTATCATTACCACATCAGAGTGTTTGAAATAAAAGACTAATTAAGTAAGGTTGTCTTGCAGTGGAAATTCAACTCAATCTAAACAACTACATGTATGAAGACATGTAATTGCCAGCTTAAACCAAAGACTCAACTTAAATACACCGCCGAGCAATCCTCGCCATCTTCATCCATGCTAACTTGTACATTTGGAAATACATGCAGGGCTGAGTACTTCGTACTCAGTGGACACAAGCCAAAACAATTAAAAACTTTGCTCATTACCGCTATATAATTGATCTTGCCTTGCCACTGCATCACAAGTGCTAGCACAGTTTGAAACATCTTACTTGTGAAGGCAATAAAACATTTAACTTTTAGAAATGGCTGCGCAATCCAAGATATAATAATACAATACAGGTATGAATCATCTACCACATTATCTCTGTGCCGAGAATTAGGCCTCCTTCTCAGACACTGTGACTGGCTAAACCGAAGTAAAGCTCACAGTCACCTCAAACAATTCAAATAACCACACATGGGTTCCTGCCTCACACTGGATATTAATAACTTAAGTAGATGATAAAACATACTCCCTCCGTTCGCGATAAATTGAACCGTTTCACCACTTTTTTTTGTTCGCAAAAAATTGAACCGTTCTACTTTTTGTACCATCTTACCCTCATTACTTTTGTAAACTTACTACCCTTTGCCACTATGGACCCATCATCCCACAAATTTAACCCACTAATTAATTTCTTAATTACCCAACTAATTAAACCATGAAAACATACATTGGATTCCTCCATCTCTCCATTTCATCTCTCTTAGAACTATCGTGGTTCTCTCTCCATCTCTCTATTTCATCTCTCATATACTCGAATCGATCTTCAACTACTCGATTCCACCCTCTGACTTGATTCCACCATGTGAATCGATTATCGCTCGATTTTCTGATATTACGGCAGATTTGGAGACCACGGCAGATTTGGAGACCACGGCGGATTTGGAGACGGTGGTGCCTAAAACCTGCTTCATGGCAGTCGATTCGGAGTTTCGATCCTCTCGATCGGAGTTCATCGATCTCCCATCTCCGATCAAACCAGTGCCTAAAACCTACTTTACAGCGGTCGAAGCTTCTGTGCCATCCTCTGGTTCCATGAAAACTGATCTCTATTTTGATAGTTCGCCCAGTTGTGATTTGCTGCTGATGGCGCTGGATTCTAAGATGGCGGCCGATTCGGAGACGTGGTGCCTAAAACCTGCTTCACGGTAGCCGAGTTTGAGTTTCTCCCCAAAATTTCCCCCCAAACTTATGAATTTTTTTTTTCTTTTGGATTAAGTGAAATGAAATTCCCCTCTCCTTATTTTGATATCACTGTTTTTATTTATTATTGTACAATCAGTATTTTGATTACTCTAGAATCACTTTTTTTTTACATTCCAGTTCTTTATTGCATCTCTAATTTATTTTTAATTAATGTTGTTAAAAATAAAAGACTCAGTAAAGTAAATTCTTAACTTTTAATAAAAACAAACAAATTTAATACTCCAATTTCAACCATTGCTGCGTACAACAATTTATAGGATAGAGAGAGAAAAATCAATAAAAAAAATGACAGAGAGTAGAATAGAGAGAGAAAAAGGAATAAAAGGATAGAGAAAGACAAAGAAAAGAGATTAAGAAACTAAGCAACATAATTAACAATACCCGTATTATCCTACTTTTACTCCACTCACAACCACTTTATCAACTTTCTTAATCTCCGTGCCGAGCTCCAAATAGTTCAATTTATCGCGAACGGAGGGAGTACCAAACTCAAATAAATGACAAATTAATTAATTTTAAAAAAAACTCACGTATTCAATTTCATCGGCTGTGTAGTTAGGACCTCGCAGTGGCCGGTTCTGCTCGCCGGTTGAGGTCACTGGAGCTTTCCCCTTGCGGCGTGCCTTTCCCTTCCCCTTGGCCAGAGAATTGGCCGTGCTTGAGGTTGCGAGAGCTTTCCCCTTGTGGCGGGATGGGGGCGGTGGTGTTGGCTCCCGTTCCTCCGATTCCTCTTGTTGGGAATCTCCGTAGTCCTATTGCTCTTCCTCTTCCTCTTCCTCCACCTCAACATCGTCATTGTCGTCGTTGAGGTTGAAACGTCTAATCGAGCAGTAGCCACTGGCGGCTGCGAGAATTGCTCGTACCCGGATGTCGGGGGGAATTGGCAGAACCCCGACGGCTGCGAGTAGCTGTAAGACAGAGAAATTAGGAGTACGTCGGAGACTGCGAAAACCCAGCAGACGGGGGAAATTGGGAGAACCCCTGTGATTGTGAGAATTGCGAGAATCCAGTCACCGGAGGGAATTGGGAGAACCCCTGCAGCTGTGAGAACCCCGCCGACGGGAGAAATTGGGAGAAACCCGGCGTCTGCAAAAAAGGTGCAAACCCGGCAGGGGCCGAGTATTGGCCAAAATTGGGAGAAATGAGGAATTGAGAGTTTGGATTCGCCGGATTGAGAGTTGAATTCGCCGGATTGGGAGATTGTGTCAGTGGGTTTGAACCGAAATACTGCAAGTACCACGAATTGAACTGCTTGTCAGCCATGTTTTTGCACAAAATAAGATTGAAAGATTGAATTTTTTTGTGGAGAAGAATGGATGAAGAAAGGAATTTGTGTGGAGAATGAATGAATGATGAAGGGGTCTATATAGTGAAAAATAGAGATTTAGCCGTTGCATACATGTACATATCCATTGCAAGTAGTCATTGCTAAATTTTATTTTTTTTAATCAGAAATTAAAAAAAATGATCGGACCAATGGGGACACGCTACGTGTCCCCGTATTGCGTCATCGTTGAGTCGAGGGTTGTGTCGATAAAACACAGCCCTCGACTCAACCCTTGCCCTACCCCTGTGTCGATCGCCCACTGCAGCTTCGACCTACCCTGCATCGAGCAGGGATGTGTCGAGCGGTGCTCGACGTAGGCTTCGACGCTGGCGATCGAGCACCGCAGTGGATGCTCTAACTATTGATTAATTCATTATTTTCCTCCTATAAATACTATGTACCAATTACATCAAGTTAAAATAGTATTTATCAAGCATGGCACCAAAAAGTGAAAAAAGAACTCAAATGAGTGAAAAAATTGGTGTTGATCAGTTGTGCAAAATGAAAGATAAAAGATATGGTTACAACAAAAAAGATGAAGTCATTGTCATAAGCAACCTTAAAAAATTATTTTAAATCAACTTAAATATATTGTATTGAGATATATTATATGTGTGTGTGTGTGTGTGTGTGTTATATTAATTGTGATTTATTCCTAATTGGAGGTGTATTTCCTTAATGTGGGACTGAAAAAAAATATGAATTATGATAAATATAGAGTTTATTCCTAATTATAACTGGTCCCGAGTTGGGAGCATGAAAATATATGACAAAATGAGAGTTTATTTCTAAATAGAGTATTCCTTTCTGGAGGTTCTGCAGTGTATATATATATATATATATATAAACTGATATATGTATTTTGAATTTTCATAAAAAAAATAATAATTAATTTATTCCTTCTTTAAATCTTCAAGAACTCATCAAGAACACCATATATTCATCTTCATATCTTCATAGACTTCAAGAACATCAAAACACACACACACACACACACACACACACACACACACATATATATATATATAGGGATTGGTTCATATAAAAACCAATTCCAGTGTGAGAACGTGAGAACAAGCTTAAATTACTTTGTTATCATGCTTAAATTAATATATTAGCATGCTTAATTATGTTCATGCCTATTTATATAAACATTATATAAGGATGATCTGTGATTGTGATTATTTGAAGCATAAATATATATACATTCAAGCATGATCTTATATAAGCACTAACGTTTATATACAAATCATGAATTTTATTAAGCATAACAATTTATAAATTTAAGCATGACTACATATTAATTTAAGCATGTTCTCACGTTCTCACACTAGGAAATGTTTTTATACTAACTCATCCCTATATCTATATATATATATATTCATCGAAATTTCCATAAAAACAAGAAATAAGTTTAACTCTTTCACCTAATCATATTTTCATGCTTACATGTACTCAAATCCATCAAAATCATCATCAAATCCATAAAGAAAAATCTAAGCATGAAAATTCCTAATTTCCTCAAAAATTTTGGTTACTCTCAATAAATTAAACAATCAAATTTCCAATTTCATAATCATGCATACAAGCCACTCAAAATCATCGTATATATTTCATGAATTCATCCATCAAGAAAATCATCAAACAATCATCAAAACTCATCCTTTTTCCTCTCCTTTTCTTCGACTTTTATGAAGAAAATAAGGAAATAATTTCTTCTCTTTTACTTCTCGTTTCATGACTCCTAACTTAACTCTTAGAACTCATTTTCATCTTCAAGTTCATTCATCAATCATCATCATCAAATATTTCCTAAGGTTTGCTTATGCATAATAATAAACAAGCATGATTTTTCCTTCATCTTTTCACATACATATATACATACTTGAATCATAGATTTTAAGCTTAAATCAAAAATCAAAACTCCTCCACCCTAGCCTTCATCATCGACGGTCAAGAGAGGGAAAAAGGGGTTCGACTTTAAACTTCTACTTTCCAAGAACAAACCTTGCAAAGCTTCAACTCATAGGCCTCAAGATCAAGCTAAAATCGAGCTTCTTCCATAGCACAAAGCTGCCGAAAAATTAAAGAAAGAAAGGAGGATGAAACCTAGTCTTAAATCGATCATTAAGATGAGATGATCTCAAATACCTTAACGGTTTGGTCGTTGGATGATCGGAGGCTAAGTTATCGTCATTTTTTGGAGCTTGAAGGTTGTTCTTCAATGGAAGATAGGTGTGTGTGTGTGTGTGTGCATGCCGAGATAGAGAGAGTGATGAGAGTGAATTAGAGAGATGATTAAGAGAGAGAGAATTGATAGAGAGAGAGTGTGCGTGAGAGAGTGAGAAGTTATGAGAGTAAGAAGGAATAAATAGAGTTTTAGTTGCACCCGATGGTAAAAAATGCGACATAAATTTCGCCGGAAGAAAAAGCTATCCGGTGCAATTTAATCCTACTTTTTCAATAAACTCTCAAACGATTTGAAAGTCACCACGACTCTTTCTCGACGTCAGAAAACTCTCTACTTCATCTCAAACTTCAACAAATAAATCAAGAAATCCAAAAATCAAATTTTTAGATTAAAATTCCGAGCAACGAAGAAAAAGTCGGAATTCACTATTCATATTATGGTTTTCTGGACCTTCAACTGAATTTTCTCTCGGATGATCTCTGACGACTCTCAAATCTATCTCAAAGCTTCTAGAATCATTTTTAGACTCGAAAGACACTAATTAGACGAAAATTAAGAAAAATTCGATAAATAGCGAAAACTCGGGAAAAGTTACTATTCATCCAAAAACGAAACTCTCAGAATTTTCTGAAATTCAAACTCAAACTCAAACTCATATAATCATGCTCAATCAATTCATCACACAATCGATTCGGATAACCGAAATGATGAAAATCACATAAGAGCACGTAGGGGCATTTTAGTAATTTTGCAATAAGATTTCTTTTCTTGGAAATTTTTTATCACTCAAAGCACATCATTAGGGCATATAAACTCAATTAGAACACACTCAAAGATTTAGAAAAGATCAGGGTATTACAAAAGCAATCTGTTTGTGCTAAGAGTTCATGTGGCCAGTGGGCAATTGGAGAGCGGCAGATTCCTTAAATGGGAGGTAGCTTAGACCAACAGGGACCGGGAGCGGTTTGCCTCACGCTCCTTGAGGTTGGCAAATATCAGGTTGAACTTGGGCGTAGCCGAACGAAGTACGCTGACACTGGGAAAAAGTCAAAGCGGGATCCTCGTATCTCATAGGGCCGGAACGGGTTCGTCTACTGCACAAAGTTGCTTGTTTCAATCTTTGCCCCTTAAGGAATGCTCGGGGATGAGTTGGGCAAGTTAGGAAGCCTGGGGTGGGAAATGCCACGCAGGATTCAGAAGTAAGGATGAGCTGGGCAGATCGTGGATGTGGGCATGCCAACGTGACAGTAGGACCACGATGCAGTTTGCCTATAACCGTTGACACACATACGTAGCGAATATATATGCACCTATGATCGAGTTACACTTATACACATTGAATCGAACCTAAATTCAGATTGCCTTTTATTACTGATTGTTTGCTTGTTTAGTTTTCATATTTTACTTTTCTTTGTTTTGCCTAAGGCGATAGTTGAAATAGACCAAACCAACACTGTGACGGGATACTTTCAAGAGAATATTGCAGCAATTCCTCGTTGAATCGACCATTACTTACCGACTAGCTGATCCTAGGAAGTGGGCAAGGAAAATACAAATTGTATTTTGCCGCGGCTAAATGACGATCGCGTTATGGACGTAGGAGGTAAATCTCTGAACCACGTTAAAATACTGTGTACTTTACATTTTGCATTTTACATTCAGTATTTTAAATTCAGTTTACCTAACCAACTAACCAAGATATTGCATACAAATTGCATATTTTAAAACTGCACTAATTTTGGAACTTTACCTTCCTAATTTTTACAAAGGTTTCAATTTTTGTAACAAGTCTAATATCACCATCGTCCGCAACGCAAAACTGATTATAACCTCAGTTGGTGCATACAGCTGACCATCAGGCATAGAAGGCAGTTGTGCTGCCAACAGTGTGATTAGCTCCAACTGAGCAACTAAGTTGTAGAGTCGCTCCAACTGACTTTTCTAGTTGTCGAGCCAACTGACCTTCAACCACTCCAGGGGAAGGAGAGATGATGATGAAGGAAGAATCCAAAGGCGCCCACCAGTACACCAAGGAAGAAAGAGACATCACGCAGCTTGATGACATCACCAAAAGCGTCATCTCTTCTATAGTCAGCAAAGCCTAACTGCCGAAGATTATTAATTGTTCACATCAACAGATATGTGGGAAGCCTTAGTTGTACTCTATAAAGGCTCTGATTAGATTAAGGAGAACAAGTCACCTTAGCTTGTCAAAAGTTTGAGAACTTCTCTCAACTAACCAGGGAGTCCATCAACCAGATGGAGCTTAGATTTACAGAGGTCTTAATGAACATTGAGAGTATTAGGAAGGGTAAATACTCTTAGTGTGAGATGACATTAAAAGTTCTCTCCGTATTAGGTGAAGACTGGGCGGTCTACAAAGTCGTCCATCAAAATCGGAGTAACCTTAGTTCGATGACAACTGAGAAGCTATTCTCCATGCTCAAGGCAAATGAGTATGACATCCTTCGACTAAGGCAAGGCAAGCTTCAGAAACTAGAACAGACCGAGTAGAGCTCAGCTGCCAAGTCAATGGCGCTTCGAGCTGAATCGGACAGATCCAAGTTTGCCACACCCTCACGGTCCGCTGACTCCTCAGCTAGGGATCGACCGAGCAGGTTCGAACTTCAGAAGAAGATCAACAAAATGACCAAGCAACTCGAGGAGATGAACTCCAGGATTGAAAAGTATAGTAGGATCAATAGGAGCAGGCGAATCTCAACTGACCCCTCCTCAAAGAATCAAAGCGAATGATGCTTTGAATACGGAAAGCCAGGATACTTCAAAGCCAACTGTTCTGACCTCTCCATAAAGGAGAATGAAGCCCTATGAGGAAAGGCTAAGGAGAAGTCTAAGTCCATGATCGTTGAGGAAGACGTCGATGACACCGACGTATTCACTAAGTCAGAAGGAAAAGAAATTGACTCACCATCCAGCTCAGCAGGAGAAGACCAGTGCTTCATGGCATTTCCGGAAGAGTTAACTGATGAGGTAAACTCTTCTTTCCATCCCTCTCACAATGTTTCTTCTGTAAACCAACACATAGGAGAATTTGATGAGGACGTAGAGCCGTCATGGGATGAGGTCGAACACCTTAGCAGACTGTACACCACATAAGCTGCACAATGTAAGGAACTGCACGTTGAGTGTGACAACTTGAGCAATGAACTGATCATGAGGGATCACGACGTAGAGAAGCTCATGGAGGAAAATTGCCGACTCCATGAAGAAGTTGCTCAATCTACCAACAATCAGGTCATTCACTTGATCCACATGACCAGGACTCAGGCTGAATACATCTCTCAGTTGCAAATGGAGCTGAAGTTTGCAAATGAGAAGATAGTATCTCTTCATACCTCGAGCTCAACTCTGGAGAGCATGATCAGCCAACAAAGACCTCCCAAATGTGTTGAAGGTCTAGGATACAATCCAGCAACTGACACTGGAGCTCAGTCAGCTCAGTTCATCAAGGCAACTGGATTGCCGACTAAGGCACCTCAGGTTCAACCTGACTCAGTCGAAGTCACAGTTCAAGAGACTCCAGTCATCCCTCAGACTGTTGAGACTTCTGTGAAGGACAAAGAAAAGAGGTTTCAATTGAAGAATCTTAGGAGCATGAAGCTGGTTCTTCAAAGGATGCTGAGAGATCCTCAAGGAAGTCAAGACCCTAAGGTCGTAGAGCGAGGGAAAATTCCAGAGTCAACTGACCAAGTGCCAACTACAGCTGAAGCTCAGCCAGGATCAACAACTGAGCAGCGATCCAGTCCAGGACCTTCGAGTCCAAGACCAGCCAACTTCCCAGTTCCACCCTCAACTCCAACTGAGGATCGAACTGCACCAGAAATAAGAACACCAAGATCAGCACCTCCAACATCTCCAGACCGGATTACTCCATTATGATGCTCGGATCAGCTAAGCGAGCATGGAAGAACAAACAGTGGTATGAAGACCACGTTAATGACTCTGTGATAGGAAATTCGAAAGCTGGCATTCGAACCAGAAGATCAGCTCAAGTTGTGGATCCCACAACCTATGTTCCAACTCAGTCAGGAACCTCAGCTGATGATGAACCAACTTTAGAAGAACAGTATGCTGACGAGCTCAGGATACTAGGAAAGCTGGAGCAAGCAGGAGATGTAAGCATGATTGCATGCTTTGTAGCAGACGTGCCTAAACCCAAGAACATCTTGGAAGCTTTAAGATGCATCCACTGAACTCAAGCCATGCAAGAAGAGCTCAACGAGTTCCTCAGAAACCGCGTGTAGGAACTTTTTGAAAGACCTGAATGTAATACCCTGATCTTTCCTAAGTCCTTAAGTTCGTTTAATTAGGCTTATGTGCCTTAATTATATACTTTTTTGTGATAAAATTTCCAAGAAAAGAATTTTTCTTGCAAAATTATTAAAATGCCCTTTGAGTGTTTTGACATGAATTTTCTTATTTCAGTTATATGAATTAATTGAGCATGATCATGTGAGTTTAAGATTGAGTTTGAATTTCAGAAATTTCTGAGAAGTTTCGTTTTTGGATGAATAGTAACTTTTCCCGAGTTTTCGTCTTCCGATGAATTTTTCTGAATTCTGTCTAATTAGTGTCTTTTGAGTCTAGAAATGATTATAGAATCTTTGAGGTAGGTTTGAGAGTCATCAGAAATCGTTTGAGAGAAAATTTAGTTAAAGGACTAGAAAACCCTAATATGAATAGTAAATTCCGACTTTTTATTCGTTGCTCGAAATTTTTAGTTTGAAACTGGATTTTTGGATTCCTTGATTTATGTGGTGAAGTTAGAGTCGAAGTAGAGAGAATTTTGATGTCAAAAAAGATTCGTGGTGTGTTTTAAATCGTTTGAGAGTTTATTGAAAAATTAGGGTTAAATTGCACTGGATAACTTTTTCTTCCGAAGAAAATTATATCGCGTTTTTTATCACCGGGTACAACTAATAATTCATAATTACTCTCAAATATATCTCTCTCACTTCCGACATCTCTCTCACTCTCTCTTAATCATATCTCTCTAATTATTCTCTCATTTCTCTCTCCAAACTCTCTCCCTCAACCGACCTCTCTCTCATCTCTCTCTCCCTTACGGAAATCACACACACACACACACACTAAACTCCATTGTTGAGTCTCCTTCAAGCTCCAAAGATGAAGACAACCTAGCTTTCGATTATCCATCGACTAATCCATTAAGGTTTTTAAGATCCTCTCGTCGTAGTGATCAATTCAAGACTAGGTTTCATTCATTTCCTTTCATCTTGAAAATCGGCAGCCATAGGAGCAAGGATGGAGCTCGACTTTTGCTTGTGTGGATCGTAGATTTGCGAGGATTGAAAGCCCTTTGATCGATCATGTTTTCAACATTAAGTAAGTTCTCTTGATTCTAGTGATTGAAATCAAGAAAAACCCCTTTTTTCTACTCTTTCTAGTCGATCAAATGATCCTTTCATCAATGAATTCGAAGCCCCTTGTTCTAGTATGGATTTTTGAGTTCTTGAGAGTCTTTAATACACAAAAATGGAAGCTAAAAATCAAATCCTCTCTTCCTAGGAAAACTGCCGAAAGTTAGGGATTTAGGGTAGGGTTTTGATTTTGATTTTGAGTATGATATTCATGATCCTTGTATGCGTATATATATATGCATGTGTACCGAAAATTTTTATGATTTTTGGATAATTTTATGTTAATGATTCAAGTATGATTATTGTGATGGATTTGTGTTCAAGATTATGATTTAGGAGTTTTGATGTGCATGATTAAATGAGAAAAATGATGAAGCATGTATATATGTGTGTACCGATTTATATATATGTATGAAGACTTGAAGAAAGTATGATGTTCTAGATGAAGAACATGATGTTCTTGAAGATAATGTGGTGTTCTTGATGATCTTGATATGTTCTTGATGATATATGATTAGATGATGCATGATTTGATGAAGATTAAAGATGTTAGAATAAAAAGAAATAGAAGAATAAAATTTTAATGAATTTTTAGGAATTTTTATTAATAAAAAATTGAAATTAAAATGATGATCAAGGTTGATAGTTCTTGGTGATTCATGTTAGATTATATGAATGTGATGAATCGATGATGAAGATAATGCTAAAACAAATAGAGTTTCTTTTCAAAAATTTTGAATTCGATTCAAAACGAAGAAGTTGTCGAGAAATGAAATCGTTAATGAAAATCAAGTTAAATTAATAAAAAAAAGAACATTTATAAAGAAAATGAGAAATAAAGAGATAAATCGAGTTAATAAGTAATTAGAAGTAATTAGAATTATTTCTAATCGAGTTTAGTAAGTTTCCGAGCGATGAAATGTTTTACGAGAAAAAGACGAAAGACTTATTTAGTAGAGTTAGTTTCGGATTTTAATTTCCGATAAATGATTAAAGTCTTAAATTATTAAAAGAGAAATGAAATTAATATCATTAAAAATTAAATTTAAGTTTAATAATTTATAGAAACCGAGCAGAGTCGAGTTAACATAATTGAATAGCCGAGTCGTGAACAAATAACCGAGTCTAGAATGAATAATCGAGATTATAATTATGATTAAAGAATTACTTTAATTTTCTAGAATTTTCTAGAATATTTCATTATCTTTGGAAAAATTTTCTTTTTCCAATTAATTATCGAAGTCGATCGTCTATATGTTTGTGAATGTTCGATTCTTGATCTGAAAGTTTGTTTGTGAATGATTTGTGATGTTAGAAATCGAGAATTTATTTCGTAATTATCTGAGTTCGTTTAACTTGAGAAATCGAAAAAAACGAGATGAAATGTGTGAATAGTAATTTTTGTCCTTTTTGGATTATTTTATTAATAAAATATTTAGATATTTTTGAGTCAAGTATCCGAGTCACAGAGTCAGTTGGTTTAGTACTTGAATAGAACCGAAAAGTCGAGGAAGATCGAGTTAGATAATCGAGATAAGTTAAGAAACCCGAGTCAAGTAGAAGTCCTTCAGTCGAACGTTAGAATTCGTTACGTTTCTAAGTAAAGTAGTCTCGCCTTATAAAATATTATTCTTGAAGGAACGAGCGGGACCGAGAAGTGAGAGTGACAGAAGAAAGCAGCTACCCCGACAAACTCTAGCAGTCAGGTGGGCTTTTTAACTGAAAAACAAAGTGATGAATGTGATTATTATTATCATACTATGTGAGTTTTAAATTTATTGACTTGCCATTTTATCTGAGTTTTGGTAGGTTTAATCATCTACTTGAGTTATTAATTCTCCTGTGTGAGACAGGGACACACGTGTTATTATTGTTAATTGTTTAACGTGATTGTGAGTCTTGCTTCGGTTAGGCCAGTCGCAGTGTTTGAGAAGGAGGCCTACTTCTCGACACAAGAGATTATGTGGTAGATTGATTCATACCTGATATATATATATATATATATATATATATATATATATATATATATATATATTATTGCTTGCACAAGCACATTTTTAAAAGCGAAATGATTTTTCTGCATGCACAAGTTAACTGTTTTATAACTCTAACACTTGTGATGCAGCAAGAGAGACACGTTCAATTATATAGCTCTATCGAGCAATGTTTTAAAATATTTTGGCATGTGTTCATGTCACACCCCGACTCCCGAGGTGCGACGAACAACAATAACAATACTAAACCATATACTAACTCAACTCACATAAGGAATTCATTCTCGGGAAACAAGAGAATATTGACTGAAATCGATAACAAATAAAGGCATGCTTCCAAGTCACAATAAAACGTCCAACGAGCATAGAAAAATTTTACATAAGAAAACTGTAATACCCAAATATTTTTTTCTACTATCGTTAAAAATGAAAGTTAATAATAATTATGGCTTTGCACACCTAAGTTAAGGATTTTCGATTCTAAGATTAATGGTGAAATCCGTTTCAGAAAATAAATTCCAGAAGTCGGTCGAACGACTACTGTATTAGGGTTTTCGCGTCCGGTAAATTTTTCGTCCGAAAACTCAGAATTAAAATCCGTCAGAATTTATATTTACTTTTTCTTCGATACGAGTTCACCGGAGAAAGTTAGTTTTTATGATTTTCCGGGCGAATTTTAGACTGTCTAATCCTGACTTTTTCTCGGATTTTGAAAAACGAATTAGGTTTTCCGAGTATGTAAATTATTTCCAATATAACGGACAAATTAGTTTTCATAGAATTCGAACTATCTAATAAAATATTTCTCGACTTTTATAATCGTCGTTTAAAGCCGGAAAACAAGATATTTTCGTCAAATAATTCCTCGCCAAACACACCTAAGCGACTCCACCCTCTTTAGTTAGATTTTTTTTCTCACTTTATGTATCTATACATGACTCACCACTCTCTCTTCTCTTCTCCCTCTCTACCGCCAACACACATACATACTCTCTGTCATAGCCCCAAATTCCGAGGGACGGCAGAAGCCGGGGTGCGACTGGGGTTGGATTAAAGAAGCGGGGAAGAAGGGGACTAACTGAACTAGACATACATAGGAGACATCATACATTCTATAAACATGACTTCATTTACAAAAGAAGAGTTAATCTCAAGGATTACTCGACGAAGTTCCCAAAAAGGTAAACTAGGTTATATTACAGAACTTATACCACAGTGTTTTACTAATATACATAACATCATAAGTTTAGAGTTTTACAGCGGAAAAGTGATTCATACTAACTAAAGTCTTCCTAAGACAACTTAATTCAAGCCTCGCCGCTTCCATCGCTTCAACCTGCACATTTTAGAAAACATATGCAGGGCTAAGTACAAAAGTACTTAGTGGGCACGCTGCCGAAAACATATTCATAAGTATAAATAATCAAGCATCTCATAATCATAGCACATCGGGGTTTTATTGAAAATGGCCCGTGTCTACTAAACATTTTCTGACTCATTTATATAAATTAGCTTGTACAAGCATTTTTCTAGTATGTTACGTTCAATAAATTAGCCCGTGTCTACCAATTCTCATTCACCGTGGCTGGTTACCCCTCAACAGGATACCACATACACCACAGGTTACAATGTGCACTAACTCTGGAAAGCACTTAATAGCTAACTCAGAGCCGATCGTTAGTTAACCTATTTAGATTAACTCTAAATCTGGAAAACACGAATGTTAACTCAGATAGGTACAAGAGAACTCACATAAAATATTTAAACAGTTTATGCCATGATTATCATTTTGAAAACACAATTATCAAGGCGATAAAGAAAGGGTTTTCAAGCATTGCTCGTTTTATTTTATATGTAAAAGCCCACCTTAGCGTTTACAGAACTAAGTACGAGCTTCCGTTCTCCTGATCTTCCGTCCTTTCTTTACTGCTGGCTTCCTCCTTCATCGTAAAATAATAACACTTCAAAATCGGTCGTAAAAGACAATCGAATATGGAAATTCGAATTAGGTTTTAGTCGTTTCATTTCTTTAGGCATTCGCACGCTACTAGTTTCATTTTAATTAAACGGGAACGAGACTTGAACAAATCTCGTTTAGAACTCGAAAGCTTTCATACTCGATTCCTAGGTCAGTAGAGAGGATAGTCGTTAACTCGTTACTGTAATGCCCCGTAAATTCTTTACGTTCCTAATATTTAAAGTTAACCAAATAAATGGCTTTGCACGCCTAAGTTTATAATTTTTTTTGAATTCTAAGGCTAACGGTCGAATCCGTTATTAAAAATAAATTACAGAAGTCAGCTAGACGACTACCGTATTTAGGGTTAGCGCGTACGAAAAGTTCTTAGTTGTAAACTAAGAACGGAAAACCGTTTAATTTTTTACGTTTAAAAAAAAATTGCGATACGAATACGTCGAGAAAGTTTGTTTTTATGTTTTTTCGGACAAAACTCGGACTATGTCGTCCCGAGTTTTTGTCAAAATAAATTTTGTAAATTTATTTTCTAATTAAGTTCATACGTTAGAATTTTTAAGTCAAATCGAATCGCGACGATTTTGTACCGAACAACGTTTTTCGTCGTTCGTTTTTCCGTAACGTCGGATCGCGCCGGAAAAACCCGTATCCTCCTAATCCCATGCATGCAGCCGCCACCTCACCATAATTAGGTGTAATCTTGCATGTTGACTTTGTTAATTACTTGACACCTTGTCTACCTTTACACCATTTCAAACCTTTCATCATTTCAACTCTAAGACAAAACCAATTTTTCTCTCATCTCTCTATCTCTCTCGGCAATTCTCTCTCTCTCTCCCCTCAATCTTCATCTTCTCCATCATCTATCCACCATTGAAGACCCTTCAAGAGCTTGAAGAAATCATACAAGTCCTCAATTCATCCATTCATTTCCATACATCCTTTGTTAATTCTTAAGGTAATGATCTTCTCCACAATCCTATCCAATTAGATTTCTTTTCTTCTCTTTTTCATCTTGATCGATTTTTTTGAAGTTTTGGAATGGATGATTTGATCTTAGAATAATGTAATTAGATGTGATAGATATGATAATTGGAGATTAAAATGGAACAAAAATAAGAAACCTAACATCTATGTTAATGCAGAAATTTTTAGGCATTCAGTAGGATTTTTGTTTTTCTTCTTTTGATCATGGATTCATGCTTAGTAGATGATTAATTAGTGTTTAGAATGAAAAAGAATTGAAAGTCCTATGTGTTTGTGAAATTCAAATTAGGGTTTGAAGTATGAATATAGGAGTTTTTGATGCATGTTAGTTAATTTTGGAATTGCAATTAGTTAATTGATGATATAAGAGATTGATTAGTAGATAAATGTTTTTAATTGGAGAAGAAAATCATTCCCTTAACATATGTTTAAAACCAGAAAATTATAGAGTAATTGGGGGTTTATACATGTTTGAGATAAGTGATCATTTGTTAGTTGTTTTATGTTGCAAATCATGTTAGTTGATAATAGAAATTAAATGAGAATTTTCTAAAAATGTTTAGTGAAACATAAGAGGCAAAGATCACCATATAAACTGAGTTATAATGATGTTAAGATGTGTTTGCATGCATGAAAACGTTTCACGTTAGACGTAGTTTAACGTCGTAAAATTTGAACAAAAACCGACAACTTTTGAAAATCGTATAAGAGACGAACATTTAGTTGTAACTAATAATCGAGAAGTCGGATGAAAATTATAAGTTGATATTACTGTTTATAATGAAAATTAGAACATCTTTTTAGTTGACGTCATAAGCTTTCGAGTTGATATAATATGGGCGATAGTTATAATCGAGAGCTAGAAGACGTTTGGAATTTCTTTGTTGGTTTAGTACTTGTTAGTTGAAATCCGACATTAGAACGTTGTGCTTTTGAGCGAGTTTTGAGAAGGAGTTTGTCACGTACGGAGGTACGTGATGACTGCCTTGAGAGTTCAGTTTCTAAAAAAAAAGAATACGAGAGCATAGAACGAACCTAAGACGTTATACGTCGAACCTTCAAGCAATTAGGGTTTTGTTCGGCAGTTTCTGCGACCCTTGCCGGAAACTGTAATATCTTCCAGTTCGTTTATCGGATTTGTGATCCGTAAATTGGAGCGCGAACTAGACTTCCTAAGCTTTCTAGTGGTACAGGGCTCACCCCCTTTTTCCAAGTCCTCTGTTCTGGACAGCCTCCAGAGTTACTGGACTGTGCAGTGAAATTTCAGTTTCTTGTTTTCTAAGTTGTTTAGTTCACAACTTAGTCTCTTTTAATCAATTAAGCCGTTTTTATCTAACGAACATCTCCCTACTGACTTTAGAGTCAAGTATAGAACCTTGAGTGATGGAAACCAGTCGAGATCTTATATCTTATCCTTTCATTAAAGAAGTAATGGACGAGAAATTTCATAAAGCGTTTAAAGAACTAAAATGTAAATCGCCTAAGTTGATTCTTTCCAACTTAGTTTCTTTTAATCTTTAAAGTCATATTAAGATATCGACTATCTTCTCTACTGACCCGAGAGTCGAGTATGACATCTTCCGAGTTCTAAACGAGATTGGTACGAGTCTCGTTTCCCGTTTAAGTAAAACGAATCTAGTAAGCGTGCAAATGCCAAAAGAATAAAATAACTAAATCTTTCTTCGATTCTCTTTCTTCGATTATTCTTTTGCGAACCGTTTTTAAGTATGTTTATTTTACGATGAAGGAGGAAGCCAACTGTAGAGAAAGGACGGAAGATCCCAAGTTGGAAGCTTTTGCGTTAAGTTCTGTATTTACAAGGTGGGCTTTTATATACAAATAAAACGAGCAATGCTCGAAAAATCTTTCTTTATCGCTTTGATATCTGTGTTTTCAAAGTGATATTATGGCATGAACTGTTTTATATTTTTATGTGAGTTCTCTTGCACCCATCTGAGTCAACATTCGTGTTTTCCAGATTTAGAGTTAGTCTATTTTAGATTAACTAACGATCGGCTCTGAGTTAGCTGCTAAGTGCTTTCCAGAGTTAGTGCACTTTGTAGCCTGTGGTGTATGTGGTATCCTGTTGAGGGGTAGCCAGCTACGGTAAATTAGTTTTGGTCAAGATTGAACATGGCATACCTGAAAATACTCGGCCGAGTGATTTATGAGAAAAAGGTCAGAAAATGTTTATTAGACACGGATTCTTTCAATAAAACTCCGATGTGCTACGTTTATAAAATGCCATATTTATCTATATTTATGATTATGTTTTCGGCATCGTGCCCACTAAGTACGTTTGTACTTAGCCCTGCATTGTTTCTAAATGTGCAGGTTGAAGCGACGGTGAGCGGCGACGGTTGATGTTGAGTAAAGGATAGGATGCTTAGTTAGAACCCCTTCCGCTGCCAAACTTTGAATTCCTTTTGATGTACTTTTGATCAATTTTCAGTAGTCTAAGTATGTAATTTTGAACTTAGTTTCTTTTTGTATTTTTTGTCGAGTAATCCTTAGGGATTAACTCTTTCTTATTTATGTTAAAGTCTTGTTCATAGATTATCGATGTTTATCATGTATGTTTAGTCGGTTAGCCCCCTTCTTCCCCGCTTCTTTAATCCAACCCCAGTCGCACCCCGGCTTCTGCTGTCCTTCGGGATTTGGGGCTGTGACAGTTACGGCTTAAAAGATCGAAAGAAACTAAGTTGCGAAGAAAACAACTTAGGAAAACTAGTTCTGAAATTTTACTGTGCAATGCAGTAGTTCTGGGGATTGCCCAGAACAGAGGAATTGGAAAAAGGGCATGAGCCCTGTACCACTAGAAAGCTTGGAAAGTCTAGTTTACGCTCCAATTTACTGATCTCAAATCCGGTAAACGAGCTAAAAGATATTACAGTTTCCGGGAAGGGTCGCAAAACTGCCGCGGCTAACCCTAGTTGCTCGATAGAATCGACGTATAACTTCCTAAGTTCGTTCTAAGTTCTCGTACTCGATTCCTCACGAAACTGCACTCTCAAGGCAGTCAACACGTACTCCCGTACGTGGAGAACTCCTTTTCAAAACTCGTTTAGAACTACGACGATCAAACCTCGTTTCAACTACCATTTACTATACCAAAATCAAGTTAACAAATTCTCGTTTCTAGTTCTCGACTATAACTACAACTCATATTATAAATAATCCGAAAGCTCATGTCGTCAACTACAAAGTTGTTCCCTAGTCCATTATAAACATTATTATCAAGTTAGAATATTAACTCGACTTCTCAATTATTAATTACGTCCACTTGTTCGTCTCTTAAGGAATTTCCAAAGTTATCGAAATTCATTCAAATTTTACAACATCGATCATCATCTAACGGGATTCATTATTATATACATCATCACCTCATATCATTACTTAAACTCAATTTAAATCGAGTTTTTAGTCTCTTATACTTTCATTAATATTTTTAGAAAATTCCAATTAAATTCCTAATATTACCTAATATCATTAGCAACATTAATTCATCAACAATTCATCAATAAAAACAAGCTACATGAAATCCTCCATTTTCTCATAATTTTCGGTATTATCATATAATTAAAGGGGGTGACTTTCTTCATCAATTAACATCATTAATCCCTTAATCATACTACTATATCATCAATTAAACAATTACAAGTCTAATTACACATTAAATTGAAAATCCCCAATTCAAACCCTAGCTCAAAATCGGTCCTCATCAAATACTTAGGGGTTTCGATTTCTTTTTGTTCTAATCACTAATTGAACACCTCCTAAGAATGATTATACCATCAATTGAAGAATCAATTTATCCTACACCAAAGCCCTAAAAATCGGTATTGATTAGGTTTTAGTGTTCTTGGTTTTCTTTCAATTTTAATCATAGATCCATGTCTAATCCATCTAGTTATACTAATTAGAGATCAAAACATCTAATTCCCATCAACCATTGATCCACATGAAAAATAAAAAGAAATGGATTTGGAATGGATAGAAATGAAGAGGAGACAATTACCTTGAAGATTACTAAAGGAAGAAATAAGATTCGATGGAGGATTAATGACTTGTGAAGAATTTCTTGTCCAAGAACTTGAGGTCTTCAATGGTGAAATGAAGAACAAAGAGAGTAGTATATGAGTGTGTGTGTGTTCGAAAATGAGAGGGAGAGGTAAGTGAGGAGATGAGTTAATTATGTATATGATATAACATTAGGTTAATAGGTGTAAAGTATAAAGTAGGAAAAATGAAAAATATCTTAAGGTAGAGAGAGAGCAATGTCGGCCAAGAGAGAGGAAAAAGAGAAATTACGTGATTTTCCAGCGCGATACGACGTTACGGAAATCGAACGACGAAAAACGTAGCTCGGCACAAAATCGTCACATTCCGCTTCGACCAAAAATTCTAACGTATTTAACTTAATCGGAAAATAATATTTAAAGACTTAATTCTGACAAAAACTCGGGACGACACAGTCCGAGTTTCGTCCGGAAAATCATAAAAAAGAACTTTCTTGGGCGAGTTTGTATCGCGATTTCGTGAATGTAAAAATTAGACGGTTTTCCGTTCTGAGTTCTAGAACTAAAAAGTTTTTGTACGCGATAACCTTAAATACAGTAGTCGTCTAACTGACTTCCGTAATTTATTTTCGGAAATAGATTTCACCGTTAGTTTTAGAATTCAGAATCGTAAGCTTAGGCGTGCAAAGCCATTTTTATTATTAACTTTAAAATTTTAAGACTGTACGGGAATCTGGGGTATTACATCCTACCACCCTTACGAAAAATTTCGTCCCGAAATTTGCTTATCTTCTTAAACTGCTTGGAGTACTTCTTACTCAACTCTTTTCCGAAGTCTCACATGGCTTCCTCTTGCCTGTGATAATCTTATAGCGTTATTAATAATCGTCGCGACTTGCTCCTTAACTTTTGCGCTTTTCGATCCGAGATCGTTTGCGGTCTTTCCTAAACTTAAGTCGATTTCAAGATCAACGTCTTGCTGACCAACTATGCGTATAGAAACGAACGTACATACTTCTTCTCAAAATGAAATATACATAAAAGAAGTATTTCATAAATTTGGCGATAAAGCCATAGCTATTCGTTGTAATACCCCGGAAAAATTTCTTCTGCGTTAAAAATTTAAAGTTAATTAAAATTATGGCTTTGCACGCCTAAGCTCCCGATTTTGAATTCTAAGACCAACGGTGAAATCCATTTTTAAAAATAATTTCCAGAAGTCGGAGAACGACTACTGTATTAGGGTCTTCGCGGACGATAAAAATTTAAGTTCGAGAACTCAGATCGGGAAACCGTCTGATTTTTACATTCACGAAATTACGATACGAGTTCGCCCGAGAAGATTCATTTTTATGATTTTTCCGGACAAAATTCGGACTGTAATGTCCAGAATTTTGTTTAGTTTTTAAAATTTATAAAATTTAAAATATACTTTCCGAGTAGGAAAAATATGTCGGAATTAATGGTCGAATCGGAATTCGACGAAAACGTGCCGAATACGTATTTTTATTTACGCAATTTTTATAACGTCGTAACGAGCCGGAAAACGTGGTGTTTGGAGGAAAAAAATTCCTCTTGACCGACTTCTTACTCTTACATACTTAGGATATTTGTATTCTTTATTCATTCTACTTTATGACTCACATTAGTTTAATGATATAATGTGACACCTATGTACTAAGTTGTAGGATACTTATTAATTAAATAAATTAGTCATCACCCCCTTTTCTCTTCCTCAAACTCACGCACCCAACACACACACACACACACATTCTTTCATTTTGTTCTTCTTTCCACCATTGAAGAGTTTGAAGCTTTGGACAAGGATTTTAACCATAGATCATCAACCATCCATCTAATTCTCTTTTTAATCCTATAATCCTCAAGGTAATCATCTCCTCTATCTTTCTATCCAAGTAGAATCTTAATTCCTTAATTTTCTTCATGATCGATTTTTGGGGGAATTAGAATTAGGATGATTCAAGCCTTAATTCAAGTTATTAGATGGATAGAAATGGATTTCTATAGTTGAATTGATGAGAAAAATCAAAAGCCCTAAATCCTATTAGTGACCGATTTTTAGGGGTTATTGAGGGTTGATGTTTTGAGCTTAATTAATTGGATAGTTAAGCTTAGGATTGGTTTAATTGGTGAATTATGCAAAGAAGGAATCAATTTCCCTAATTTTTAATGATGACCGAAATTGAGGTGTTAGGGTTTGAGTTTGGATGTCTATTTATGATGTTGGAGGTAATAGATGATGTTATAACCTAGTAGTTGATGAAATTGGTGATCGATTATGAGGTTTGAAATCGATAATTGGAGAAATAGATTAAGTATATGTGAATTGGGATAATGTAGTAAGTAGTAATTGAAATCAATGAGAAATTGGCGTAGTAATTGATGTTAATTGTAGGAAATGATAATGGAAATGAGATGTAGCATGATGATGGATCATTATACAATTTAATTGGAATTTTCTAAAAAAAATAAGGAAAATTGTAAGAGACGAAGAATTGGAAATAAGTCGAGACTAAGTAACGAATTGAAGATATGAGATACGTAGTAATGATCCTCGATAGATAATGATTTATAAACATATAATTTGAACGAAATCCGATAACTTTGGAAATTTTGGTAAGAAACGAAACGACGAACATAAGTAACGATAGAAATGTCGAATAAGGAAAATGATTGGTGATTAATGAATGTTGTCGATAAGTGATCAAGTTCGTAGTTGACGACGTCTTATTCCGAGATGAAATGATATAAGTTGTAGTTGTAATCGAGAAGTTAGGATTTGAAATGAGAACTTGATTTGGCTTAGTAAATGACTAGTTTGAATGACGAAGTTTTAATCATCGTATTAGTAATCGAGAAATGAAAAGGGGTTCGTCGCGTGTGAGGTTACGTGTGGACTGTCGTGAGTCATTATTTTCGTGTCAAAGACAGAGATCATCATAAGTCGAACCAAGAAAGCCGTGCACCGAGTTAACGAGCCTTAGGGTTAAACTCGGCAGTTTTTGCGACGTTCCTTGGAAACTGCAATATCTCCTAGCTCGCTTAACAAAATCGAGATCCACGAATTGGAGAGTAAACTAGACTTTCCGAGCTTTCCAACGATACAGGGCTCATCCCTTGTTTCCAGCTCTCCTGTTCTGGGAAGTCCCCAGAGTTACTGCCTTGCGCAATGATTTTTTTCAGAATTTATTTTCCTAAGTTGATTTCTTTTCAACTTAGTTCCTTATGATCTTTTAAGTCAATATAAGCTATCGACTATCATTAATGACTGACTTCAGTGTCGAGTAAGAACCCGAGCGAGTTTTAAACGAGAAGTGTTCGAGTCTCGTTCTAGATTAACTAAAAGAATCTAGTTAAGCGTGCAAATGCCTTAAGCTTAAGAACTTAAAAGATTAATTCGTTTTCAGTTTCGAATTCCTTTTTCTTCTATCAACTCGACAACTTATCGTTGTTTTATTATTTGCGTTCCAAGGAGGAGAACGAGAATAGAAGACAGGATGGAAGACGGAAGTACGAGTAATAGTTCTGTAAACGAACGAGGTGGGCTTTCTAAAACCAAACTACGTTGAATGCCGTTACTTGTGAAGTGATTTTATGCTAGCGTTGCTCGAAGGTGTTTATTTATATGCAAGCGTTGGTCGAAAATGTTTACATGTTGCTTTAATAAATGAGTATTAAAGTATATATCAGTGCATAATGAATTGTTTTATGAAAACCCTCTTATGCCTTTCTGAGATAGCCAAAAGGGTGCTTTCCAGAATTAAAAGTTAGCCAAAAGGGTGCTAACTAAACGATCGGACTCTGTGATAGCCAAAAGGGTGCTTTCCAGACTTGTTAAGTTAGCCAAAAGGGCGCTAACTGAACGATCGGATGTGAGTTTAAAACCCACAGTGTGTCATTCGGAAATTAAATGCATATATATATCAGTAAACGTTTTATGTGAGTATTTATGAAAAGATGCATGATTTGATTTAATTGGGTAAGCACGGGCCTTTTAAAGAAAACCCCGTTGCGTTACATATAAAATATTTTCGGCAATGTGCCCACTAAGTACTTTTGTACTTAGCCCTGCATGTTTTGTTTTTTTGAATGTGCAGGTTGAGTGACGACGGCGGAGGAGGTTGAGTAAAGGTCTTTTCTCAGGAAGGAAGTTTAGTTGAGCCTCGATATCACATTCGAAATGTGATAACATTTCTATGTTTTCCGCTGCCAATTCTGTAAACTAGTTTCAGTTAGTATATAACTTTAGAACTAAGTTTCATTCCTTGAACTTAGTCTCTTCTAAGAACAGTTATGTCGAGTGATCCTTCGTGATCAACTCTTTCTTTCATTAATTATAGTCAGTTCCCTTATTTATGTAAATTCTTTCGGTTTAAGTTATTACGACTTTAAACCTAGTTTTCCCTGTATACAGTTTGACGAGCGATCCTTCAAGATCGACTCTCTTTTATTCAACTCATCGTAATTAGTGTTAAGTTAATGTGTTTTATTCATTTATTCTCTTCTTTTCTGTTTCTTTATTCCAATCCCTAGTCACACCCCGGCTTTGTCGTCCTTCGGGAAGTCGGGCTGTGACATTCGTATTGGAAACTATCTTTTCCAAGCTATTGCTAATTATATAATTCTGCGTCGAAGTTTTTTTCTTGACACGAATCTAATGTCTCTCATTAACGGAGAAATCTTAAGGAGCTTTTATTTTCCTTCTCGATTATTAAGTTCGAATTGTCGTATATACTTAAGACATTCATCTTTTCTAAATTCTTTTATCCCGTCTCGAATCTATCGAATGATCTCGATCATTTCATTGACCGTGTCTGGTCCTAAATTCTTGCTTTTACCTACTTTATAATAATAAGGCAACTATGTAAACCTTCTCCTTCTACAAGGTCTCGTAAGTCGTAATACGTATCGTAGCTTAATAATTATTGTTATAACAATTCAGTTGTTGGCTATGTGTTCTTCAATTTGCTCTTCGGCTAATTTTATCGTTCTTAGCATATCAACGAGTATATAAATTATTTTCTCGAATTGTCCATTCAACTGGAGGTGAGAAGCGGTACTAAAGTTAAGTTTGCTATCTAACTTTTCTGCCTTGTGACCTACAACATCTCGTTGTCATAAAATCGTAACCATATCCTTCCATTTCCATTCCGGAATACCTTAACGGTTATCAAAACTCGTATAGTTGTCAGTGAAAAGCTTTCTCCTACTTATAAACTAAACATCTTTCTATTAACGAAACAACGTCTCGTTTCACTCTATTCCACTGAAAATCCTTTCTTAAATCTTAAATTCGTTGTCATCGGAAATACTAAGTCCACTCTTTAATTTCTATCATAATACTCATTGCTTCGAAGTCACTGTCTGGTTTATCCATTCCTTTCCTTAGTCGAAGCTTATTCATTGACTCGTCCTTTCTCTAGATACTTATAATCTTTCCCGTAATTTGGTATAGCTACTTGTGTCGTTATTGTTCTACAATCAATGCTGATGTATCTTGCATTTCTATACCCATCGTCTCGAATCCTCGTATAAGCGTTTCTTCTCGGACGTCGAGATACCTAAACTTAGTTGGAGTCTTACGACTCAGCGTATCTATTCTTACCCTTAGCTTTACCTAGATGGTAATTATTTTCACAATCATAATATTTTTACTAGTTCGAGCCATCTCCTTTGTCTTATGTTAATTCCTTTGCTCGAATACGCACTCCAAATTTTTATGATCTGCGAAGATCTTATCCCTTACACCATATAGATGGTGTGTCCAAATTTCATTGCATGTACTACGGCTGCAAGCTCTAAGTCGTAGGTTGGATACTCAATTTCCTGAGGTTAATGTGTCGTGAAGCGTAAGCTATCACTCTCTCATCTTGCATTTATACCATCCTAACCTGTTCTTCGTAGCATTGGTATCTACCTCGTATTCCTTGTCGTTTCTGGGAGGGCTAAATCTGGGGTGATGATCAACTTTTCCTTTAACGTCTGCGTACCTATCTCACACTTGTCTGTTCATCTATACTTCTTTTCCTTCTATATAGTTGTGTCATAAGTCTTAGTAATCATAGAAAATTCCTTAATGGAAACCTCTATTATAACTGTCCAACCTAGGAAACTTCTTATTTCATTCTGACTGGTAGTCGATTTTCTTTTTGAGCATTGCCTCTACCTTGGCATGAATCTATCTTAACATCTTCTGTCGACACTATATATCCATGAAACTTCACTTTGTTCAATCGAACTTGCTCTTACCGAACTTAGCATATAGTTTCTCGACTCTAGGCGTTTCTAGTACTATTCGCAAGTGTTCTTCATGCTCTTTCTCATTCTTAGCGTGAATGAATTTATCGTCGAGGAATACTAAAATGAATTTCTCTAAGTATAGGTGGAAATTCTATTCACGTGGTTCATGAATACTACGGAGCACTACCCAACTAAATGACATAACTAAGCATTCGTAATGGTCATATCTGGTTTGGAAGATAATTTTGGGTATCTCACCAGTTTACTCTTTTAACTAGTGTTATTTAGTCATTAAGTCTATCCTCACAATTGCACTTGTTTCTTTTTAAGCTTATCAGGGGTTTTCTATTCTCATAAAAGAATACTTATCCTTAAGGGTTATCTTTATTTAACTTTTGACAGCCTATATACATTCTCGCAGAATCATCCTTCTTCGATGATGAACATCTCAAATGTTTTCCATGGTGAAAACGTTTGTCTAATGAAATCGTCATCTAACAATTCTTGCAGTTGGATCTTAAGCTCCTCTAACTCCTTCGATACCATTCTACATAAGGCCTTTGATTTGGGAGCTGCTCGTAGTTCTAAGTCGATCGTGAACCTACACGACAATCTGGTGATAAACCAGATAATATTTCTGAAAAGACATTTTCATTTTCGTCATAACCCTCACGTTTTTTTTTTTGAATGATCTTCTTGGATCCTGGATCTCCAACTAGGTATACGAGATAAGCTGTCATATCTTTCTTCTTTATCAACATCTTGGCTTTTTGGGGGGATATTTTTTTTGATATCCTCCTGCCCATCGATATTTCATATAATTCTGTAGGTTCTCTACTCAGGGTTTTAAAAAGAGATTTTTCTCTCGTTGTCGAGAATCGTGGTAATTCTCAAACAACTAGTCTATTCCTAAAATTATATATATATATTGTATATTTTATTACTTCCCAATCGATTGCTATGTTCTAACAGAAAGACCCTAAATTAAATTCTATGCTCAGCGAAACTAAGGGAATAATTCTATGAGATTATCGTCACTCCCTGAAGCGTAATCGTTCCTATTTCACAATTAGTGCGTTCTAGTCTTAGCCCTATATGGTTAATAGGTACTAGAAAACTGGAATAAAGTTCTAGTACGGGTCAATAATTATGACAGGGTAATTTATAAGGTTCGTCCAATACCTGCCAGATCTCCCTTTCCTTCATTATGCCTCTCCAGCCTAATCATGCACGCGCTTGCATTCTGTTGTGATTGTATCAGCTGTGGCTGTGATTGGACTTGAGTTGTATTTGATGGTTGAAGCTGGCCGTACTGAATTGGTACCATCGTTTGCAACAGCGTTGGGCAATCCTTACTTATATGCCCCATCATCATACATTTAAAACACCTATCCGTGTTTGCTAGACACACACCCTCATGCTTCTTACCACATCTAGAACATGCAGAAACTTCTTGTTTCTGTTCTGCCGCTTGCCTCAGTTCTGGGCAATTCCTCTTAACGTGTCCCTTATGCAAACAGTTGAAACAAACACCAGTTTTTGCTAGACAAACACCTGGGTGTTCCTTACCACATTTAGGGCAAGCTGGAGAAGGGATCTTTTCTTGAGTACTTTTTGGAGTTGGGAGTTGACCGTGCTGGTTGATTTCATTTGCCGACAGTGGTTCCGGGCAAGTTCTCCTCGTATGTTGTCACACCCCGACTCTCGAGGTGCGACTTACGAACAACAACAAAACCTAAATAACTAACAATCAACTCAAATAAGTGGAACATGCTCGGGGAAATGATAATGAAAGATAAGACAATCGAGTTAGGCTTCCAAAAACATAACGAAGTAATATCCGAGCATCTCAAATGATTCATGACGGAATATAAATAAGTCTTTCATGCTGATAGGGATAGGATTCCAACAAATACGAGAATGCAACATATACTAAGTCAAGAGAATCAGATTCAACATAAGGTTTTAAAGTTAACGAGCCCATCGCTCGGAAGTATAAGTCAAGAAGTTAAGAATTTAACAAGTCTTCAAAATCATCGAGCACAACACTCGGAACCAAAAACATAAGTATCAAAGTATTAGCATCAACAGACATCAATTCAAAAGGGTTGCAGCGGAAACTTGCATCAAAACCCAACATCCGCACGTATGAAGACGTACAAATGCCAGTCTGGCATTCAACTCGACTCAACCAAAAGAACCACACCACACCACCAAGTATCCATACCATCGCCATCCAGTCAACCTGCATGTTTAGAAACACACGCAGGGCTGAGTACTTCGTACTCAGTGAACACAAGCCAAAACATTTGAATAAAGATGCTTTTTAAAGCTATAACAATTAAACTTGCCTTGCCGAACATCACAAGTACTTAAGCAGTTAAAAACAGTTTTACTTGTGCATGTTAAAAACATTTCGTTAAAACAGACTGTGCAGTCAAATATATATAATATAACAGTATGCATCATCTGTCACAAACAATCTTATTGTGCCGAGAAGTAGGCCTCCTTCTCGAACACTGTGACCGGCCTAACCGAAGCAAGGCTCACAGTCACCTCAATAATTAACATACCACACATGGGTTTCCTGCCTTTCACAGGGTAATAACATCTTCACATAAACAGATGATAACACATACTAAATAAAAATGGCAAGTCAATCACATTAAAAATCATATCATAATATTCAATAGCTTAAATACTTTCATCGATAGTTTTGGTTCAGAAAAGCCCACCTGACTTCCGAAGATTCTAGCTAGGCGGTTTAAGGCTATTTGTCCTTGCTTAGTGATCCGTCCGGCTCGATCCTTCACAGTTCGACATCGATAAAGGAAAAATAAGATACGCAAAAGACGGACACAAAGGCGTTGGACTCAACTGAAGGACTTCTACTTGAGTCGTTTCTCTCTTCGCTTTAACTTTTTTAAAGGATCTCGCGTTCTTGTTTTTAAATCATTAACTCTACTCGAATTGGTTAATACTATTAACCAACGTTCTAATACTTCTCGCTTTACTTATGAAATGTCATCTATCTACATTCCATTACTCGATTTTCTTTCTAAAACTCAATTACTTCTTGACTTAATAAATTAATAGTTCCATCATCTTGCATACAAATAATTTAGTAATTCTTCACGTCACAATTAACATCATGCATTTAAACATTTATTCAATCATATAATGAATTCAAATAAATCAAACATACTTCAAGACACATTAACATTCATTCAATTTAAATATTAGAACTTAACTCGATTATGCATTTCTTTTCATAAAGGCTCAAACCATTTACTCTATCTTTTCTTATTTTATAGACAACGCTTTGTTCTAAATTTGTTATCTTATGAGGTATTTTATAACTTTTACTCAATTAATATAAATTCTCTTCAATTATTATTAAACTCTTATGAAATTGGAATTTCTTATCCATTCCTAATTCGATTCTCATTTCTTAACTCGACTATTATTTTTCTAATTATTAACTTGGTAATTTCTTTCGGTTTAATTTTAATTCGCATGGTTTGAAAGCAACGTACTCAATTAGTTATTTTTAATTAGCTTCTTTCAAACCCATTACTCGACATCTTATTCTATTATTATTTTCTTGATTAACTTATACGAGTATTTAACTTAACTCGTCTAACATCTTTTCTCCATTCAATTAAAACTTCTTTTCACTTCTTATCGATTAATTCTTTTAAACTCAGTTTTCTTAATTCTTGCTTATTTATTTAATAAAGTCTTCTTCTTTGTTCTTTAACTTTTAAACCACTTTCTTACTTAATAATTTTCTTTATCATTCAATAAATATTTTTATAAAAATTAGTTCATTTTATAAGTTAAATTACAAAATATCTTTTTGACTTAGTTTATTAAAAATTCAAGTCTTTAGGCTTTTATACAAGAACACTTATTTGATATATCTTTTTATGCATTTTTCAATTCTTAACAAATTAAAAGCTTTTGAACTTCACTCCTTTTATTACAAAAACTTCTATCCTTATTCATAAATTAAACTAGTACTTATACACACATTATAACATTTAAACATCCAATCTTCTCTATATTATCACATTTTAATTTCTTTAAAATCTTAACATGCAATTTCATTTTCTTAACTTAACAACATGTATGATTACATCAACATATCAAACAATCATTTCATAATCAAAACATCACTCAATTCATCAACAAAATCAACAAGATAAATCCTTCTTTTCTTCCCAAAAACACACGGCATACATGCATATTTTTATGCATTTTATTTCTCAATTTTTCATGTATATAATCTCATTCTCAACATGATAAAAATAATAAATCAAACATCAAAATATCAATAACTCAAAGGATTCACATTTTCCTATTTTTCTTATTATTTTCGGCACTCACTAGATTTTTAGGGTTTTAATTTCTTTTTCTTCTCTTAATTCACCGATTAAATGCTAATGTTCGATTCTCCTAACGATTTCTTCTCACTCGATTTTCACAAGCATAACCTAAGTTTGCCTAAACATAAACAAATATCATGCATGCATGTTTTCTTTCTTTTAGGACTTAGAGATATACATATATACAATTAATCAAATGAATAATCATACTTTGAAAATTAAAAGGGATTTCTTCTCTTGGCTTCTTGGGATCGAATGGAAGGGAATTTGAGCTTCAAAACTTGAACTTGAATGGAAGGAAGAACTCTTCTTGAATCCTCAAAGAAAAGATTAACATAAAAATTAATCATCCATCTCTTTTAGGGCTTAAGAGCCAAAATGAAGAAAATGGAGGCTGATTATTGAATTTAAATCAAGAACTTGGAGGATTATTACCTTTTCTTGAAGATAAGGATGAACTAGATGGAGGATGGTGTTCTTTACTTCATTTCCATGGATGATAAGCTTCAATTCAAGGTTGCATGGAAGAAAATCAAAATGAATGTGTGTGTGTGTGTGATTGCCGTGAGATTGAGAGAAAATAGGGAGGGAGAGTGTTTTGTTTTTCTTCTTGCTTGAGAGAGAGAGTTCAAAAGAAAGAGAGATGGAATGTAAGTGAATGAATTCTTCTTTCTTTGTATAAGTGCATGGATTTGAATTCCAACATAAGGAATAAGAATGATGATGTTTTGGTGTTGGAACTTGCATTAAGACATGGATAGATGGTTTGATGTGATGTTGATTGCATGCAAACTTTGATTACACAATTTACTAAGTATTTTGCTTATTTCTAGAGAATAAACATGATGACATCTAAGTATAGTCTTGTAGATAGGTGTGGAGAGAGATTAGGGAGAGAGGTGGCGGTGAGAGGGAGAGAGGGAGAGTGACACTTGTCCTCGTCGTGTCATTACGGGTATTAATTATCCGGTCGTAAAGGTTTTTCGGATAAAACGATTCGTATTTACTCACTTATGCTATAAACGTGTCTAACCTCTTCTCGTCTCATTTCCGACACTAAACATCTCAATCCTAATTCACACTTCGATTAAAAGATTAACGAATTCGATCATTTAGTCTTTTAAATCTCAAAGGAATTTAGTCGGCTTATTAATCCGTTTATTAATCCTTTAAAGATCATTCCTCATTACTCTTCTCAATTCTCGGATAAGCTCTTACCCTATCTCAGTGACCTTAGAAGCAATTCTAGGTTTAGAGATTCTAATTCTACTCTATTCTAGTTCATCGGTGTAAATGAATTTCTCGGCGATCAACATTATTCTATCTCAATTAAACAAATTCTTCGGGATTTTTCTGAAAATTAATCTTATACTCATTTTCATATAAACAACTCAACAAGCATATCACATCATCATCATCTTAGATAAATAGAACAGATAAATTCACACAAAAACTCACAAAGCATTCTAAACGTTTTACTCATTTCTCTTCGTTTAGAAAAGAAAATTTTTAATCCTAAATTCTCATATTTTAACTTACTCGGTCAGTTATACGCTCTCTAAAGATATAAAAGCTCGGGGTATCACATATGTCCCTTATGTCCACAATTGAAATAGTTGCCAGTGCCTATCTGACACACACCAGGGTGCGTTTTATTGCATTTGGGGCAAGCAGCAATGTTAACCCTTACGGGGTGATTTCCTCCCTGATTTCTGTATCTTTGCTGCCCTTGCAGCTGTCCTTGTAAATTGTTTCTCTTGCCTTGACCGGATTGTTCATTTCTTTGTGGATTATTCCTCTGCCCTGCTTTCTTTCCATAGTTACTTCCTTTTCCTGGCTGGTGGAAACCCTGCCGAGCCCTATTCTGTTTCCCTTGCTTGTTGTGGCACTGGTAACAATCACTACTACCCCCTTCCCATTTCCTTTTTCCCTTATAGTTGATATTATTGTTGGGACAGTTTTGGGTTGAAGTCTGGTTTGGTGCTGGTGTGGATTTTACCATCTTTCCTTTATTAGGCACTAATGCCTCTATTTCACGGACTCGTCCTAGTAGTTCTGCATAACTCAGTCCTTCCTGTCTGGCTACTGCTATTCCCAGTTCATACTTAAGTTCTCCCTGAAGCTTCCTGGCTACTTCCTCCTCAGTCTCGACTTGATCGGATACATACTTTTCATAATATGCCTCCTTAAAACCGTTCCAGGTGGTTAGAGCCGCTTGATCTACCGGCATAATTCTCTGTCTAGTCTTCCACCAATATTTAGCTGGTCCGGTTAGCTGATAACCAGCACATGCTAGACGCTCCTCATCACTAAGTCTAATCGGCTCAAAGATTCTCTCTATAGAACGTATCCATTGTTCGGCCTCACTCGGATTACCAGACCCATCGAAGTATGGTGGTTTACTTCCGAAGAATAAATCCTCAATGCTATGACGTTGCGGAGATAGGGAAAGTGAAAAGGTTGCTGGGTGTTTTTGCCTTTCCTCTCTTATACGTTGTTCTTGACCTCTATCAGACTCTCTAAGACTATCAGGTCCTCTTCGATCGTTAACAGCTCCCAGCGACATTTTTAAAACTATAAGGTACAAAAATTTTCTCATTAGTACTTGCTTTTAAGCCTTCATTTTCTCACTAACCCTTTTCTTTTCCCACTTAATACTTTCACGTAAACGAGAATAATAAATTAACTTCGACTCTATTTCTTTCAACTTTTAACCTCCAAGGTTAAATTAAACACTACGAGTTCATTTGGCATTCTGGTTTTGTTATATGATTCATAAGAAACCTTCTCGTGACTAAAACCCTCTCATGGGTCATGTATATTATATATATACATCAAAAAGAATATGTTAGTTTTGCCTTCAACAAGGAATTATACTAAATTAGACTACAACGAGTCTAAGCTAGGTTAACTGCCTACGTGTACAGGATGTACTAACATATTGCATTACCGTACCACAGGAACTACTAGAACGGAAACGATTCATAAAATTTCGTATCCGTTGGAGTACTACAAAACTATCTAGTTACTGATCTGACTATGTACATCACAAAAGGCTACTATACTACTATGCGTCCCTGACGCCTTGCTCAACAAACTGCGGTCAAGTCACCACTGCCCTCTATGGCCTAATCCTCCTCGGGGTCCTTGTCCGGGTCCTCGTCCGGATCCTCATCCTCTGACTCTGAACCGAAAGTAAACTGGAGTGCCTCATCAACCCTCAAGTGGTGTCGTCTGCAAGTGTAAGTGGTGGCGGTACAGGCACATCTGAAACTGTCGTCTCGGTATCCGAAACCAGGTAGTCCCAGCTGGTCACTAACGCCCGCTTCTTCGTAGGCAGCATGTGGTCAGGAAGGGAACTCGTCTCGTCCTCCTCCCTGGAACGGACCCTAGATGGTCCTGCCTAAAACTCAGCCCGAACTCTGGCTAACTCCGTGCAAATCTCATCAAGGGATCTGTATGAGGATGGTAACTGTAACAAGGCGGTAAGCTCTGCGTCCGTGTCTAAGTACTCTGACCCTGTCTCGAATGGTCCCTGAACTCTCGCAGAAGGCTCGGGTAGGATAGGAGCAGGTAACCCTAATCCATCAACTGTCTCTGCAACTAATTCCCCTGTGCCCTCACTGGGTACCATCACTGAAGGGATCTCCAACTGTGCAATCATCTCTAGACCTATCTCGTCATGCTCTGACCCTGAATCTGCTGGGAAATGAGTGTAGGGAGGATGCGTCTGAACAGGATATGCTGCTATGTGTCTACTCTGAAAGAAACGCCTGTGTATCTCTAAAGCAAATCCCTGGTAATCCCCTGTCGGCTCTGTATCGTCGCCAAACATCCCAAGATAGTACCATGCCGTATCGTGTGCCCAACCACGCCATTCTCTGGCAGTCGTCTAACCAAGTCAAGTATAGCCTGACCCTCTGTAATAGAACGCCGGACGGGATGATAAACTAACGAAAAGTAACTAATCCTCTGTCCTACGTCGTGTCTCGGGTTTGCCTCATAATCTCTATACCTATCCAATAACTGATCTGCCCAAGTACGCTGTGGCGGGGACTGACTCTCCAAAGCCGTGTCACTACTGGAAGCCATCCTACAAAGTTTTTAAGAAACACGGATCAGTAACGGTATGATGATATCTTATCTTACGGAAAATCTTAAATTACAAAATGAATATTCCTTATTCAATTGTAATATCACCACACTTAATCTTACAAACTTATCTTAAACATCTAGCAATTTCACAGAAAATTTCTCTCGTATTCACAATATATAGAAATAAAATTTCAAGATTTTATTCCCATTCCTTATCTCATTCTTTTAATTTCTTACTTTAATTCCTTATATCTTTCTCAAAGAAAATTTTTCATCGATTCTCATTCATTAAAACAAGGCACGTCTGCTTTGTTCATGTTACTTATACAAAAGTAACATTCATTTACAAAAGACTTTGTCGTTTACAACTCTTAATACTCATATGCGTCGTATTCTTCACTCAAGGACGAAGTATAAAAATATAAATTCCAAAAGAGAAATGGAAATATATCCTAAGAATAACTTTTTAGAACATAAGTTCTAGTCGTCGTCGCTAAAAATCGAGCGATCGTTGGAAATTTAATCAAGCTTCGTGCTTGATGCCTAATAGTAAAAATAATTCTCTTCGCAAAGTTCGAACAAGGCGAACTCTACTGAAAAATAAAATGAAAATGAAAAGGAACGACGTCTCTTTAAACCACTTATACCATACTAAAAAGATTTTGCTAGCGGGGCATAAGACCCATATTACTGAGTTTCTTATTATGTGGGTTGATCAAGTCCACATAACAGTCTCTCAATCACATGGAACTTCTGTCTCGTTCTATCGTTCACTTCATACAGAATTTACTTTCCTAAATCGAGTAGCAATTTCTCGAATTGCGCACACAACTACTTCTAAAAAAGAAATTTTTGGAAACTTTCCAATTTAGCTCGGAATACTCAATCTTCTCGAGGAAGATACAAATTTTAAGCTAATCGAATACTTGAACGGCTCCTAATAGTAAAACAAAGTCATCTCCAAGAGACTTTGTTCATGCCCCTTACAACTAAGGTAACATTCGACTCTTCCGTTTATTTCAATTTATCCTACTCGTTTCAACCTTTTCTCGAATAATTTGGAGTCACGTTTCTCTCACACATCTATGTGTTTCTTTCGTTCACTTCGTACATATTTACTTTATTTTATCAATATTTATTTCATTTTCCTCGAAGAAAATTCTTATCGGTTTTAAAACAAAGATCGACTTCGCCGAGTCTTTATTCATATCATTTTACGCGCGTGACATTCATCAACAGAAATTCTTCTCGTGTTGTGGATCTCCTTTCGAAATCATTTGGAATAACGTTTCTTAAAAATGTCTAAGTTCTCGGAGAATCGGAAAGATCTTAAGTTTTTTCGTCTACATTCTCAATACCCCGGGAAAATCCCTAGATTCCTTCTAGGTTCTCGTGCCATGATAAAATAATAGAAATTATCGCGCAAATAATTTCACGTAAGATAGTACTTGTACTATCACATAATCACATAAACAAATCATAGTATAATTTATTATACTTTCATGATTGAAGGGTATCTTGGCACCATTATCACTTTTCACTCAATGAATACTTATTCAAATTTCTTATTTAAAAGAAATCATATCATTAAAATTCTTTTCCTCATTGAGTCGACGTAGCAGGAGGTTGAGTTGTTGTCTACATTCTAAATTCTAATGTTATAACTTAACTCTTAACTTTACTTGAGAGAAGGCTCTGATCTGGAGTATAAACAAACATTCTATCTTATGACTCGAAAGAAGACTCGACATAGAGTACGAACGAATACTCTATACTTTACTACTCGAAGGAAGACTTGTATACAAAGCAGAAACGATTGCTCTGATACTACTCTGTCACAGCCCCAAATCCCGAGGGATGGCAGAAGCCGGGGTGTGACTGGGGTTGGATTAAAGAAGCGGGGAAGAAGGGGACTAACTGAACTAGACATACATAGGAGACATCATACATTCTATAAACATGACTTCATTTACAAAAGAAGAGTTAATCTCAAGGATTACTCGAAGTTCCCAAAAAGGTAAACTAGGTTATATTACAGAACTTATACCACAGTGTTTAACTAATATACATAACATAAGTTTAGAGTTTTACAGCAGAAAAGTGATTCATACTAACTAAAGTCTTCCTAAGACAACTTAATTCAAGCCTCGCCGCTTCCATCGCTTCAACCAGCACATTTTAGAAAACATATGCATGGCTAAGTACAAAAGTACTTAGTGGGCATGATGCCGAAAATATATTCATAAGTATAAATAATCAGGCATCTCATAATCATAGCACATCGGGGTTTTATTGAAAATGTCCTGTGTCTACTAAACATTTTCTAACTCATTTATATAAATTAGCTTGTACAAGCATTTTTCTAGTATGTTACGTTCAAATCTTGACCAATTCTCATTCACCGTGGCTGGTTACCCCTCAACAGGATACCACATACACCACAGGTTACAATGTGCACTAACTCTGGAAAGCACTTAATAGCTAACTCAGAGCCGATCGTGAGTTAATTATGTATATGATATAACATTAGGTTAATAGGTGTAAAGTATAAAGTAAGAAAAATGAAAAATATCTTAAGGTAGAGAGAGAGCAATGTCGGCCAAGAGAGAGGAAAAAGAGAAATTACGTGATTTTCCGGCGCGATACGACGTTACGGAAATCGAACGACGAAAAACGTAGCTCGGCACAAAATCGTCACATTCCGATTCGACCAAAAATTCTAATGTATTTAACTTAATCGGAAAATAATATTTAAAGACTTAATTCCGACAAAAACTCAGGACGACACAGTCCGAGTTTCGTCCGGAAAATCATAAAAATGAACTTTCTTGGGCGAGTTTGTATCGCGCTTTCATGAATGTAAAAATTAGACGGTTTTCCATTCTGAGTTCTAGAACTAAAAAGTTTTTGTACGCGATAACCCTAAATACAGTAGTCGTCTAACTGACTTTCGTAATTTATTTTCGGAAACGGATTTCACCGTTAGTTTTAGAATTCAGAATCGTAAGCTTAGGCGTGCAAAGCCATTTTTATTATTAACTTAAAAATTTTAAGACTGTACGGAAATCTGGGGTATTACACTCTCTCTCTCAATTTCTTTCATCCACCATTGAAGAACCTCAAGCTTTTTGCAAGGATTTCTTCACAAGTTCATCAATCATCCATCAAATTTCATTTCTAATTACATAAATATTCAAGGTAAGTTCATGAGCTACACATCTATCCAATTGGAATTCATTTTCTTCAATCTTTTTGTTAAGGACCGATTTCTAGTAGAAGAATTAGAATGATTCAAGTTTTAATTCTTGTAATTAGATGTGTTAGTAATTGATTCTAGGGTTGAATTGAAGAGAGAAATCAAAAACCCTAATTCTAGTAGTATGACCGAAAATTGGGGGTAATAAGTAGGATGTTTTAATCTTTAAATTGATTGGATAATTAAGCTAAGGAAGGGTTTAATTGATGATTTATGCAAGAAGAAGTGGATTGCCCTAATAATCTAGTGATGACCGATTTTTAGGTTAGGGTTTCAAGTGTTGAAATTCAATTAACGATGTAGTAGTGTTTTTCTATGATTTATATATGTTGTAATAGGATTGGAAATGGATTAATGGATTGAATTAATGAAGAAAATCACCTCTCCTAATTATTTGTTGTGACCGGAAATTACTAAGGAATTAGGGGTTTTGTGTAGTTTGATTTTATTGATGATTTAATGATGGATTAGGGTTCTATGTGATTATAAATGATTCCATGAATTGATTTAGAATTTTCTAAATATATAATGAAAATGTAAGAGACAAAGAATCATCAAAAAGTCGAGATTAGATAATAATATAGGTCTATGATGTGAATATAAGTTAATCTCGTTAGTAAATGATCATAATCGGAAAGTTAGAACGAATTCTAATAACGTTGGATTTTTCATAAGAGGCGAATGAATGAACCTAAGTATCGTTAGAAAAGACGAATAAGGAAATTAATTGGTTATTAATGATCGTTATTGTTAAATGAACAAGTTTGTAGTTGACGGCTTTTACATCCGAGATATGAAATGATGAGTTATAGTTGTAAACGAGAAGTAGAAACGAGAAGTTGAATTGTTATTGGTATAGTAAATGGTTACTTGGAAATGACGAGGAAATGCTCGTCGTTTGTTAATCAAAAGTCGTGAATATAAACCCGTTTAAAGGACACTGTATGTTGACTGTAATAAGATGAAAATTTCGTGAAAATAAAAGTGGAATAGCATTAATCGAACCTAGGGAATCGTGCGTCGAGATTTGTCGAGCATTAGGATTTCACAGTTTTGCGATCCTTCACGGAAACTGCCATATCTCCTAGCTCGTTTATCGGAATTGAGATCCGTAAATTGCAGAGTAAACTAGACTTCCATGGTTTTCATTCGGTACAGAGTACTTCCCCTGTTTCACAATACTCTGTGCTGGGCAGTCTCCAGAACTTCTGTCTTGTGCAGTGAATCTTTAAAACTTAGTTTCTTAAGTTGAATTCTTCTCAACTTGAACTCTTTCGATCTTTTAAGTCGTTTCAAGTTATCGACTACTTCTTACTACTGACCTAAGTGTCAAGTCCGGAGCCGAATGAGTGCTAAATGAGATGTGTTCATATCTCGTTTTTTTTTTAACTAAAAGGGTTTAGTTTAGCGTGCAAATGCTAAAAAGTCTAAAAGACTAAAACCTAATTCGAATTTTCGTATTTGTTTATCGTTTATGACCGAGTTTTAAAGTATGATTATTTACGATGAAGGAGGAAGTCAGCACAAGGACAGGACGGAAGATTGAAGAACTGAAGCTCGTATAATAGTTCTGTAAATTCAAGGTGGGCTTTTATATATGAAACAAAATGAGCAATGCTCGAAAACCTTTCTTTATCGCTTTGATAATCGTGTTTTCAAAGCGATAATCATGGCATGAACTATTTGTTTTTATGTGAGTTCTCTTGTACCTTACGAGTTAGCCAAAAGGGGTTAACTAAACGATCGGCTTTGAGTTAGTCAAAAGGGACTTTCCAAAGTTTAGTGTACACTGTAGCCTGTGGTGTATGTGGTATCCTGTTGAGGGGTAGCCAGCCACGGTGATAATGAATGGTCAAGATTGAACGTAACATCTATGAAAAATTCTTGCAAGCTAAGTTATGAAAATGAGAAAGAAAATGTTTAGTAGACGCGGGAATTTATTGACAAACCCCGATGTGCTACTGTAATGAAATGCCTGATTATCTATACTTATGATTATGTTTTCGGCAATGTGTCCACTAAGTACTATTGTACTTAGCCCTGCATATGTTTTCTAAATGTGCAGGTTGAAGCGACGGGAGCAGTGATGGTTGAGTTGAATAGAGATAGGGAAGACTTTAATATGTAGTTCACATTTCCGCTGCTAAACTCTAGACGCTTTTATGTTATGATGAAAATCACTTTTGGTTTAAGTATTGTATTATAACTTAGTTCCTTTGGAGAACAATGTCGAGTAATCTATCGAGATTAACTCTTTCTTTTTGTTAATAAAGTCTTGTACATAGAAGATAAGCTGTTATTTAAGTCTTTTATTTATTTATTTCCCTTTCTTCCCCGCTTCTTTAATCCAATCCCAGTCGCACCCCGGCTTCTGCCGTCTCTCGGGATTTGGGGCTGTGACAGAGTGGTATAAGAGCAATCGTTTCTGCTCTGTATACAAACCTTCCTTCGAGTAGTAATATAGAGTATTTGCATATACTCTATGCCGAGTTTTCTTTCAAGTAAAGTTAGATCATAACACTAAGATTAAGAGTGTAGATGACAACTCAACCACCCGCTACGTCGACTCAACAAAAGAAAGAAAAGAAAGAAATGAAAGAAAGGAAAGAGTTTCAGAAGTGATTTCTTCTTAAGAAAGTTTTTGAATAAGTATTCAATAAGTTAAAAATTACAATGGCGTCAGGAATGAAATTTGAAAGTATAAGAAATATACTTGGTTTCTGTTATGTGGATTATGTGAAATTATTTGCGCAATAATTTCTTTTATTTGAAAAGTTTGATGGCACGAGAATCTAGATTGATTCTAGGGATTTTTCCCGGTTCGCTGAGAACATAGACTTGAAACTTAAGGTCTTTCCGATTCCTCGAGAACTTAGACGTTTTAAGAACGTTAGTTCAAATGATTTCGAAAGGAGATCGTGAAATGGGAAGAACTTCTGTAGACGAATGTCACGTGCGTATAGTGACATGAACAAAGACTCAGCAGAGTCAATTTTTTTTTTGTAACAAAAAAAAACGATAAGATTTTCCTTCGAGGAAATAAGGTAAATAATGATAAGGTACGTTAATTCTGTACCAAGTAAACGAAAGAAATGAACAGACGTTTGAGAAGCTTTGGCTTCAAAATAAGAAAGAAATGATCGGGTCAAGGAGGACAGAATAAAGAGGATCAAAGTAAAAGAAAGAAACGAATGTTACTTCTGCAAAAGTAACATGAACGAAGTTATTTTCCAGTTATAATTCCTTTTCTTTGCAATTTATTTCATACTTCGTAATTGAATGAAGAATACGACGAGTAAGAGATTCAAGTGTCGAGAAGGACAAAATCTTTTGTAAACGGATGTTACTTTTGAATAAGTAACATGAACAAAGTAGACGTACATTGTTTTAATAAAGTAGGAATCGTTAAGAAATTTTCCTTAAGGAAGAAATAAAGAAAGAAAGTTTATAAGGAAATAAAGTAAGAAAGTAAATGAATAATAAGATAAAGGATGGAAATAAATCTTGAAATTTTATTTCTATATATTGTTTGAGTGCAATTTCTTGAATTGCTAGATGTTTAAGATAAGTGGTTGTTTAAGTGGCAATATTACAATTGAATAAGGAATATTCATTTTGTAATTTAAGTATTTTTTAAGATAAGTTATTTCCCTACCTGTTACTGATCTGTGTTTCTTTAAAACTTTTGTAGGATGGCTAGGACACGCGTTACAGCTCGGAAGAGCCAGCCTTTGCCCGTGTGCGAGCGCACCGTAGTAGATATGATACAGGATGAGTATTATAATTTCGAAGCAGACCCGGATGAGGAGGACATCAGGCAGATAGTGAGTAACTTCTCATCGGTTTACCATACAGCACGACACTTCATCTCAGATATATCCCATTTGATTGTGCATCTACCGGACGAGTGGTGCGGTTGGGCGTACGGTGTGGCATGGTATTTCCTTGGAGTTTTTGGCGACGACATAGAGCCGACGGGCAACTACTCGGGATTCACTCTAATTATACACGAGCGTTTCTTTGACAGCAGGTTCATGGTGCCAGTCCTTTTTGAGCCACATCTTCCTTACCGTCACTTCCCAGCAGATACCGAGCCAGAGCATTTAGACTTAGACCCGGAGATGGCCGCGTTGTTGAAGATACCGCCAGATTTTGTACCTAGTGAGGAGTCAGACTCGGAGGCAGAGCTTTTAGAGGTGGACAAGGAGCCTGCAGCTATACCAGAGTTACCACTTCCACATAGACCACTTGAGGAGTTGATTCCAGGACCAGGACTCATAGAGATTGACGCAGAGACAACTGCCATGTTAGGGTTATCTACTCCTTTTATATCCGAGCCTAGTGTGAGAGTTCGGGGACCATTTGAGATAGGACTATTTGAGACAGGGTCAGGGTACCGGGAGATAGACGCGGAGCTTGCCGCCATGCTAGAGCTACCATCTCCACCGACACCGCTTGAGGAGATTTGCGCAAAGTGGGAGATAGTCAGAGGACAGTTAGAGGTAGGACCATCTAGAGTCCGTTCTAGGAAGGAGTACGAGTCCGGTTCCATTCCAGAGCACGTTCTTCCCCTGAAGAAGCGTGCAGTAGAGATTGGTGATGATTATCTTGTTTCAGACTCAGAGGAGACAGTTTCGGAGGCACCATCACCACCCCCACTTACACTTTTTGACGGCTCTACTCTGAGGGAGGACGAGGCACTCCAGCTAGTCTTTGGTTCAGAGTCAGAGGAGGAGGATCCGGATGAGGATCCGGAAGAGGACCCGGATGAGGATCCAGACGAGGATCCAGAGGAGGACCCGGAGGAGGACCCTGAGGAGGACTCTGAGGGTTTATAGGCCGTAGAGGGCAGTAAGGACTCGACTGCAGTTTGTTGAGCAAAGCATCGTAGACGCGTATTAGTAGTAGTAGCAGTTTCTTTTGTCCTGTACATAGTCGGATCAGTAACTAGTTTTTGTAGTACTCTAGCGGATACGAAATTTTATGAATCGTTTCCGTTCTAGTACTTCCAGTAGGTACAGTAATGCAGCTTGTTAGTGCATCCTGTACAGTGATAGGCAGTCAGCCTAGTTTAGACTAGTAGTAGTCTAACTTTTTGTATAAGTCCTCGTTGGAGGCAGAATCAATATTCTTTTTGATGTATATATATATACATGACCCGTGAGAGGGTTTTGATCACAAGAAAGTTTCTTATAAATCATGTAGTAAACCAGAATGTCAAATGAACTCGTGTAACGAGAGTTTAGTTTAACTTGGAAAGTTAAAAGATTAAAGAGCTAGTATCGAAGTTATGTTCGATTTTTCTTTTCCGTGAACTGGATTAAGTTGGAAAGAGGGTGAGTAAGTAAAAGAATGTTTAAAAGAAAGGACTAATGCGAATTTCTGTTCCCTTTAGTTAAAGAAAAATGCCGCCAAGAAATGTTAACAATCGAAGAGGCCCTGGTAGGCCCAGAGGACGTGGAAGACGTCAGCCAGAAAACGAAAGGCAATAAGAACAAGAACGTAATGATACCTCTCCACCATCACCATCACCACCACCTCCACCACCACCCCGTAGGAATATTGAGGATCTATTCCTCAAATGAAACCCGCCTGTGTTCAATGGATCGGGCAGTGATGCGTCTTCGACTTTTGGGCCATTTGGCCCTATTTTTCATGTCTTTTTGTGTCATTAGAGTCTGTCCAGGGGAAAGAAACTGTTGTTCGAAGGAATGAAGCTCAGTCCAAGTCAAACAGAGGAAAGGTGGTCAGAATGAGCAGAACTGGAGTGAATCCAGTCGGTTGCAAGGACTACGCAAAGGAATATGCAGAGCAGGAGATGAATTGAAGCGAGAGACGAGGTTGAAAGGAGAATTCCATGTGAACCCTGAAGCTAAGTTGTTGTTCATCATTCGCATTCGTGGTATTAACTCAATGCACCCAACAACAAAGAAGATCTTGCAGCTGCTTTGCTTACGAAGAATCAAATCATTAAACATGCAACCAGTTTGACCACTACAGCAATTGCCAGTCAATCACCAGACCTTGAGAAGGAAAGCCGCGTGGAAGAAGATTCACACAATATCTGTCAAGCATCTATGGAAGGAAGGATTTGGAGGTTAGCGCCCTACCCTAAATAAATCAATCAATCGGAGATTGCCAATCATCAATCCAGTCAATCACAGATATTCAGAATCTCGCTCAACATGGAAATTGCCAATCATGCCGATTCAGTCCACCAGCTTAAGGTTTTGCTCGCTGCCACTACGAATATAAAAGTCCAGCCAAAGCGGCTGGCACAATGTTGGTTAATCGATCAGTCTCCAGTTCTTAGTCCGAAGAAAACACTTTTATTCTCAGTTTTATATTTGATGTTCAAAACAATCTTTATCTGCTTTTATTTACATTCCACTGTGAAGAACAAATCCAAGGCTGTTGCCTTAGGTACTTTTAATTCGAGTATTTCGTATTTCTTTTTATTCATGTGTTCTCTTTCGCTCATCATTATATATTTAATCATGTGTGAGTAATTTACTTGGTGAGATTTGGGTATGGAAAATGATTGACTGTTGATATGTGAAATATTCACGAGGCACTTGTGCTATCAGTTGAGTCCAGTAGTTCCGGAAGGGCTGAAGCAGAACTCATGGGCAGTCTTGACCTAACGGGTGATCTCCGTTCGGTTGGAGCTGTACCATGTCAAGCAAAGGCAGGGCATAACAAACGGCATCGTTCGATGTGCCCATGACCGAGTAGCTAAGCAGCACCTGACCTGGTGCTGTAGATCTGGATGGTGAGGAATGGACAAGGGGATACTGCGTCCTTCTTCAGTCTTGGGGTTCTCTAACAATCACCCATCAACTGTGACGAGGCATCAAGCCATGGTTATCGACCAAAGGACTCATCTCGCGTATCGTAGGCATACCAATGACCGGTTGGACGTGGTCCCGGAAATGAATATCCCGCAAGTTATGTCTACTCTGTAGGTGCGGACATGGGAAGTTTGGAAGAGAAGGTTGGTGAGGGGCATACTTGGAGAGATCGGGTATGACTACTATCTAAGGAGGAGTGAAGCAAGGCTTTGTGACCGGGGTGAAGTATGACCTTCGGACCAAGATGACAACAAGGGATTCAACCATCCCAAGTGTGGAGTATGAACTCTTGAAACGCCCCAATGTCTTTGGGCCACGCATTGAGTTTATATGAAGCATGGACAGATCTTTAGTGTGCCCATGACCGAATTAACATATCAACAATGATCATGACCTACCCCAAATCTTACCCCCTTTTTATATCTGATTTCCGTCTAATTTATTGTGCAGATACATAGATTGAGACCGTGACAACTCGATTTGTACACTGAAGAGTAAAGTGGTTCATCACTCTCCATGGGATCGACCCTAGCTTACCGTTAAGACTAACCAGTCCGGTAGTGGGCATATGAGCGTGTACTGTCCGTCTAGGGTGTAATGCCCCGTAAATTCCTTACGTTTTAAAAATTTTAAAGTTAATTAAATAAATGGCTTTGCACGCCTAAGGTTACAATTTTTGAATTCTAAGGCTAACGGTCGAATCCGTTATTAAAAATAAATTACAGAAGTCAGCTAGACGACTACTGTATTTAGGGTTAGCGCGTACGAAAAGTTTTTAGTTCGTAAACATTAGAACGGAAAATCGTCTAATTTTTATAATCACGAAATTGCAATACGAACACACCTGAGAAAGTTCATTTTTATGTTTTTTCGGACGAAACTTGGACTGTGTCGTCCCGAGTTTTTGTCAAAATAAATTTTGTAAATTTATTTTCCAATTAAGTTCATACGTTAGAATTTTTAAGTCAAATCGAATCGCGACGATTTTGTACCCTTTATTTTTTTTCTTCATGCAGCCGCCACATCACCTAAATAGGTGGAAGACATGCAATGTTTGACCTTGTTAAGTTAATGACACCTTAATCTCACTTTACACACAATTTCAACATTTTCATCATTTCAAACACATGAACAAAACAATTTCATCTCTCTCTCTCTCACACTCTCGGCAGCACCACCATTTCCATCTTCCATCTTCATCTTCTTCACTTCTCCTTTCTCCATTGAAGACATCTTGAAGTTCTTGAAGAAGAAACCACACAAGTCCTCAATCATCCAACAAAACCTTTTACATCCTTTGTTAAATCTTAAGGTAATTCTTTCCTCCACATTTTTATCCAATTAGATTTCTTTTCTTCTCTTTTTTTCCATCTTGATCGAAATTTTGAAGGTTTGGAATAGATGTTGTGATCTTAGAATAATGAAGTTAGATGTGTTAGATATGATAATTATGGATTAAAATGGAACAAAAATAAGAACCCTAACATCTATGTAAATGCCGAAATTTTTGTAGAAATTGTAGGATTTTTATTTTTCTTCTTTTGATGGTTGATTCTTGCTTAGTAGATGTTTAATTAGTGTTTGGAATGAAAAGGGATCAAAAGCCCTATGTGTGTTTGTGAAATTTCAATTAGAATTTGAGTTGAAATTAGGGGTTTTTATATGTTAATTGATAATTGATTTGCAATTGATTAATGGTTGTTATAATAGGTTGATTAGTAAATAAATGTAGTTAATTGGGGAAGAAAATCATCCCCTTAACATGTGTATAAAAACAGAAATTTATTAAGTGATTAGGGGTTTCCATGTGTTGTTGATAAGTGATGAATTGTTAATGGAATTATGTTGCAAATCATGTTAGTTGGTTATAGAATTTAATTAAGAATTTTCTAAAAATGTTTAATGAAACATAAGAGATAAAGATCACCATATAAACTGAGTTATAATGATGTTATGATATATTTGCATGCATGAAAATGTTTCACGTTAGACGTAGTTTAACGTCGTAAAGTTTGAACAAAATCCGACAACGTTGAAAAATCGTGTAAGAGACGAATATTTAGTCATAACTAATAATCGAGAAGTCGGATGAAAATTCAAATCTAATATTATTGTTTATGATGAAATTTAGAACATCTTTCTAGTTGACGTCATAAGCTTTCGAGTTGATATAATATGGGCTATAGTTATAATCGAGAACTAGAACGCGTTTTGAAGTTTTTGTTGGTATAGTACTTGTTAGTTGAAATCCGACGTATAGAACGTCGTGCTTTTGAGTGAGTTTTGAGAAGGAGTTTGTCACGTACGGAGGTACGTGATGACTGCCTTAAGAGTCCAGTTTCTAAAAAAATGAATACGAGAGCTTAGAATGAACCTAAGACGTTATACGTCAAACCTATCAAGCAATTAGGGTTTTCGCGGCAGTTTTGCGACTCTCACCGGAAACTGTAATAACTTCCAGCTCGTTTATCGGATTTGTGATCCGTAAATTGGAGCGCGAACTAGAATTCCTAAGTTTTCTAATGGTATAGGGCTCACCCCTTGTTTCCAAATACTCTGTTCTGGACAGCCTCCAGAGTTACTGGACTGTGCAGTGAAATTTCAGTTTCTTGTTTTCTAAGTTGTTTAGTTCACAACTTAGTTTCTTTCGATCGTTTAAGCCGTTTTATCTAACGAACATCTCTCTACTGACCCTAGAGTCAAGTACAAGACCTTGAGTGATGAAAACCAGTCGAGATCTTATATCTTATCCTTTCATTAAAGAAGTAATAAACGAGAAATTTCATAAGTCGTTCAAAGAACTAAAATGTAAATCGCCTAAGTTGGATTCTTTCCAACTTAGTTTCTTTTAATCTTTAAAGTTGTATTAAGACATCGACTACCTTCTCTACTGACCCGAGAGTCGAGTATGAGATCTTCCGAGTTCTAAACGAGTTTGGTACGAGTCTCGTTTTCCCGTTTAAGTAAAACGAATCTAGTAAGCGTGCAAATGCTTAAAGAATGAAACAACTAAAACCTTCTTCAATTCTTTTTAATCGATTATCTTTTACGATCCGTTTTTAAGTACAGAAAGGACAGAAGATCCGAAGTTGGAAGTTTTGCTTTAAGTTCTGTAAAATCAAGGTGGGCTTTTATATACAAATAAAACGAGCATTGCTCGGAAAATCTTTCTTTATCGCTTTGATATCTGTGTTTTCAAAGTGATATTATGGCATGAACTGTTTTATGTTTTATGTGAGTTCTCTTGTACCTATCTGAGTTAACATTCATGTTTTCCAGATTTAGAGTTAGTCTTTTTAGATTAACTAACGATCGGCTCTGAGTTAGCTGCTAAGTGCTTTCCAGAGTTAGTGCACTTTGTAACCTGTGGTGTATGTGATATCTTGTTGAGGGGTACCAGCCACGGTGAATTAGAATTGGTCAAGATTGAACATAACATTAGTCAGAAAATGCTCGCGTGAGTGATTTATGAGAAAAAGTCAGAAAATGTTTAGTAGACACGGATTCTATCAATAAAACTCCGATGTGCTACGTTTATAAAATGCCATATTTATCTATATTTATGATTATGATTTCGGCATCGTGCCCACTAAGTACGATTGTACTTAGCCCTGCATTATTTTCTAAATGTGCAGGTTGAAGCGACGGTGAGCGGCGACGGTTGATGTTGACTTAAAAGATAGGATGCTTAGTTAGAACCCTTCCGCTGCCAAGCTCTGTATTTCTTTTTGAGATATACTTTTGAACAATATTCAGTAGTCTAAGTATGTAAATTTGAACTTAGTTTCTTTTTGTACTTTTGTCGAGTAATCCTTAGGGATTAACTCTTTTTCATTTATATTCAAGTCTTCATGGTTTATCGATGTTTATCATGTATGTTTAGTCAGTTAGCCCCCTTCTTCCCTGCTTCTTTAATCCAACCCCCAGTCGCACCCCGGCTTCTGCCGTCCCTCGGAATTTGGGGCTGTGACATAGGGCATACACAGGTATTTTGATCGTACCACACGACAGGTGCGTGTCAGGCAGCCCTAGCGATGCTGAGCTATGGGTGCGATCCATTGAAAGAATTTTCAAGCTCCTCAGATGTACTGATGAGGAGTGACTGTTATGCATTGCGTTTCAACTCTCTGGACCAGCGGATTACTGGTGGGAGGCAAGACAGAAGGTGATACCTGCGGAGCATCTGGCTCGACTTACGTGGGACGAATTTAAGGAAGCACTGTATGACAAGTACGTGCCAAAGACGTATAGAGCTCAGAAGGAGGCTGAGTTCTATAATTTGAAACAGGGTAAGATGACAGTAACCGAGTACGACGCGAAATTCTGTGAACTGTCAAGGTATGCGCCTACTTAGGTCGATACCGAAGAAAAGATAGCTAAGAAGTTCCGTGGGGGACTAAGACATGAATTGGGGATAGCATTAGCCAGTCATGGGGGACTGAGCTATACTGATGTTCTAGGGCGAGCCCTAGAGATGGAGGCCGTTGTGCCTGATGAGAAGAAAACTGTAACAACCACACCAGCTCCAACCCAAAACCAAAACCGAAGCTATTATAACAACAATAATAGCAATTTTCAAGGGAAAAGAAAGTGGGAAGGAGGAAGTAGCGGTGGCTATAATTAGAATTTCAACAACCAAGGAAATCAGCGAAGTGGTAATCAGCAAGGCTATCAGCAGCCTAGTCAAAACAATAACAAGAGGCCGTGGCAAGGATACAACCAGTCAGGGTTGTATTTACAGGGAAATAGACAAACCGGACCATGGAGAGGCAATAACCAGCAGAACCAGCCGCAAGGGCAACAAAGGAATTTCAACCAGGGAGGAAATAACCCAGGGAGGGTTACTATTCCTGTTTGCCCCAAGTGCAACAAAACACATCCCGATGTCTGTCAAGTAGTCACCACCAACTGTTTTAACTGCGGACAGAAGGGGCATATGAAGAAGGATTGCCCTAAACCACTGCAAGCAGTACCTCTGAGGGCCATACAAGCACAGCCACAACAACAAATGAATCAGCAGCAGTTTCAGCAGCACGCTCGACAGCAACAGAATGCAAGGGCATGTGCGATCAAATAGGGTGCTCAGAATAAAGGAAAAGGAAACCTTGCAGGCATGGGAAAACTTCACAACATCCCTATTAAGATATTGTTTGATACTGGCGCATCGCATTCTTTTATTGTTGGTTCGTGTGCGGATAACTTAGATATCAGACCTGTAAGAGCTGAACACGCTATGAGAGTAGTTACACCTTCAGGAGAGATCACTACTTCCACACATGTTTGCTCTAATCTAGAATTAGAAATCGGAACTCTTAAGATTAAGGCGAACAATTTGAATGTTATGATAATGTGGGACGTAGACATAATCCTAGGGATGGACTGGTTGTCAGAGAATTATGCCACAATTCTCTGCAACGAGAGAAAGATCTCTTTTCAACTGCCAGGAAGAGAACCGACGGAATTTCATGGGATTGCAATGGGCAAGAGAGTACCGGTAATATCCGCCTTACAAGCCAAGAAGTTGATAAAGAAGAAGGGTTGCACAGCCTATCTTGTGTACCTAGTTGGAGAACCAGGAGCCGAGAAGACCATTCAAGACGTGAAAGTTGTTAACGAATACGAAGACGTCTTTCCAGAAATTTTACTTGGTTTACCACCCGACCCTCACATAGATTTCTCGATTGACCTAGAACCAGGATCGGCCCCCAAATCTAAAGCCCCATATAGGATGGCACCGAAGGAGTTAGAAGAACTCAAAATTCAATTGCAAGAGTTGCTAGACCTTGGTTTCATTAGGCCGAGTATTTCACCTTGGGGAGCACCAGTGTTGTTTGTCAGAAAGAAGGATGGTTCAATGAGGATGTGTATAGATTATCGAGAGCTGAACAAGATCACCCTCAAGAACAAATATCCTTTGCCAAGGATAGAGGATCTTTTCGATCAACTCAAGGGTGCAGGAGTGTTTTCAAAGATAGATTTAAGATCAGGGTATCATCAGCTGAAGATTAAACCCGAGGACGTACCTAAGACTCTTTTCAAACCAGATATGGCCACTACGAATTCTTGGTTATGCCATTTGGTTTGACCAATGCCCCTGCAGTATTCATGGACCTCATGAATAGAGTGTTCCACCCATACTTAGACAAATTCGTCTTAGTATTTATCGACGACATTCTCATTTACTCCAAAAATAAGAAAGAACACGAAGAACATCTGCGGATAGTGTTGGAAACACTTAGAACTGAGAAGCTGTATGCCAAGTTCAGTAAGTGCGAATTCTAGTTGAAGGAGGTAATGTTTCTCGGACACATAGTTTCAGCCGAAGGAATCAAAGTAGACCCTGCCAAGGTAGAGGCAGTGCGTAATTGGAAATCACCAACAAGTCCGAACGAGATCAGAAGTTTCTTGGGTTTGGCAGGCTACTACAGAAGATTCATCGAAGGATTCTCCACGATTGCTAGACCTATGACGCAGCTACTTCGAAAAGAAAATAAGTTTAAATGGATGGACGAGTGTGAAAAGAGTTTCCAAACGCTCAAAGAAAAGTTAACCACAACACCAGTGTTAGCTCTTCCAGACGCAAACAAGGAATATGTGGTGTATACAGATTCTTCGAAGAATAGGTTAGGTTGTGTTCTAATGCAAGACGGAAAGGTGATAGCTTATGCCTCACAACAACTTCGACCTCACGAAGTTGAGTATCCAACCCACGATTTAGAACTCGCAGCTGTTGTGCATGCATTAAAGATTTGGAGACACCATCTTTATGGTGTAAAGGTTGAGATCTTCACAGATCACAAGAGTCTGAAGTACTTCTTCGAGCAGAAAGAACTGAATATGAGACAAAGGAGATGGCTCGAATTGGTCAAAGATTACGACTGCGGAATTAACTACCATCCAGGAAAGGCAAATGTAGTAGCAGATGCGCTGAATCGCAAGGCTCCAACCAAGTTAGGATATCTGTTTGTCGAGGAAGAGACTCTAGTACGGGAATTTGAAAAGATGGAAATAGAAGTGCTCGATACACCAGCAATGATCACAAGTCAACTAGCGGCACTAGTAGCTACACCTGATTTACGAGAAAGAATTATAAGTGCCCAGAGGAAGGACGAGTCGTTGGAGAAGCTTCGCCTAAAGATAAGAACAGATAAACCAGACGGATATTCCGAAGCACCAGACAATGCGATATTATTTGAAGGCAGACTTTGTATTCTTGACAGTGACGAAGAATTAAAGAATGATATCATGAGTGAGGCTCATGATATGCCATATACAACACACCCAGGGAGTACGAAGATGTATCAGGACTTAAGAAAGAATTTCTGGTGGAATGGATTGAAACGACACGTTGCCTCGTTTGTAGAAAGATGTTTGGCGTGTCAGCAAGTGAAAGCCTTACATAGACGACCGTATGGATTGTTGCAGCCATTAGATATTCCAGAATGGAAATGGGAAGGAATAGCTATGGATTTTGTGACAGGTTTGCCTAAGTCAAGAAGAGGAAATACTGCCATTTGGGTGATTATCGAGAGGCTCATGAAATCAGCTCACTTTATACCGATTAAGACTACCTACGGGTCAGAGAAGTTAGCTCAGTTGTACATCCGTGAGATTGTACGTCTGCACGGAGTACCGAAGTCCATAATATCAGACAGAGATGCCAAGTTCACTTCAAGATTTTGGATCACCATGCAGAAAGAGTTGGGCACTGAACTTAACTTCAGTACAGCTTTTACCCTCAGACGGACGGACAATCCGAGAGGACGATTCAGATTCTAGTTTATATGCTAAGGACAGTGGTATTGGATCGAAGCACAAATTGGGAAGATATCGTGCACTTGGTCGAATTCGCATATAACAACAACTATCAGGCGACGATAGGAATGGCGCCTTATGAGGCATTGTATGGAAGGAAATGCAAGTCACCACTTTATTAGGATGAAGTGGGTGAAAGGAAGAACCTAGGACCAGATACGATGATCGTTATTGTTAAATGAACGAGTTTGTAGTTGACGGCTTTTACATCCGAGATATGAAATGATGAGTTATAGTTGTAAACGAGAAGTTGAATTGTTATTGGTATAGTAAATGGTTAGTTGGAAATGACGAGGAAATGCTCGTCGTTTGTTAATCAAAAGTCGTGAATATAAACCCGTTTAAAGGAAACTGTATGTTGACTGTAATAAGATGAAAATTTCGTGAAAATAAAAGTGGAATAGTATTAATCGAACCTAGGGAATCGTGCGTCGAGATTTGTCGAGCATTAGGGTTTCACAGTTTTGCGACCCTTTACGGAAACTGCCATATCTCCTAGCTCGTTTATTGGAATTGAGATCCGTAAATTGGAGAGTAAACTAGACTTCCATGGCTTTCATTCGGTACAGAGTACCTTCCCTGTTTCACAATACTCTGTTCTGGGCAGTCTCCAGAACTTCTGTCTTGTGCAGTGAATCTTTAAAACTTAGTTTCTTAAGTTGAATTCTTCTCAACTTGAACTCTTTCGATCTTTTAAGTCGTTTCAAGTTATCGACTACTTCTTACTACTGACCTAAGTGTCAAGTCCGGAGCCGAATGTGTGATACCCCGAGTTCTTATATCTTTAAAGAGCGTCTAATTAACCGAGTAAGTTAAAAGATGAGAATTTAGGAGTAAATTTTTTTTTCTTTTCTAATCGAAGAGATTTGAATAAAACGTTCAATTTGTCTTGTGAATCTTGTGTGAATTTATCTATTCTATTTAACCGAGATGATGATAATATGATATGCTTGTTGAGTTGTTTATATGAAAATGAGTATGAGATTAAATTCTGGAAAAATTCCGAGAAGTTTGTTTGATTGAGATAACATAATGTTAATCGCCGAGAAATATGTTTACACCAACGAGACTAGAATAGAATTTAATTAGAACCTTCGAACCTAGAATTTCTTTTAAGATCACTGAGATAGGGTAAGAACTTATCCGAGAATTGAGAAGAGAAATGAGGCATTAGTCTTTAAAAGGATTAATAAACGGATTAATAAGCCGATTAAATTCTTTTAAGATTTAAAGGACTAAAATGATCGAAACCTTTAATCTTTTAATTTGAGACGTGAAATAGGATTGGGATGAGTTAGTGTCAAAAGTGAAACGAGAAGAGGTTAGACCCGTTAAGAAAACAAAACGGAATTAATACGAATCGTTTTATCCGGAAAACCTTTACGACCGGATAATTAATACCCGTAACGATACGATGACGACACGTGTCATCCACCTCTCTCCCTCTCACGCCACCTCACACCTCCTCTTCCATCATCCCTCAATTTCCAAGACTAAAACATCATGATTATGTCTTATGCATGGTATTACCTAAAGTATGCATGCAAGTTAAGATCACATCACCTATCAAGTCATGTCTTACTCCAACTTCCAACAAGTGCACTTTATTCTCTATGTTGGATTTCAATTTCACTCATCTAAGACAAGTAGGGAGACTACACTCATTCACTCCACCTCTCTCTCCATTTCGATCTCTCTCTCTCAAACAAGAAAGAAAACAATCTCTCAAACTCTCCCAAGCTCTCTCTCTCTCTCGGCAATCTCCCTCTCTCCCTCATACCTTAATTTTTCTTCACATGCAACCATGGATTCAAGCTCTTCATCCATGAAAATGAAGTAGAAGTTATTAATCTCCATCCATTTCATCCATATTTTCAAAGAAAGGTAAGAATCTTCCAAGTTCTTGAAGTTGAATTCAAGAATTATCCAACACTTTTCTTTATTTTGATTCTTAAAAACTATGGATGATTAATTCCATGTTATTTCTTTTTCTTTGAGGATTCAAGAAGATTTCTTTCTTCTATTCAAGATTCAAGCTTTGAAGCTATCATTTCCATCCAATTCAATCCCAAGAGCCAAGAGAAGGATTCCCATTTAATTAAGTATGAAATTCATTTGATTAGTTGTAAATATGTATGTCTATAAGTCCTAAAAGAAAGATCTATGCATGCATGTTATTTAAATTATGTTTAGGCAAACTTAGGATATGCATGTGCTAATCGAGTGAGAAGAGTTCGTTAGGAGAATCGAGCATTAGATATTAATCGAGGAATTAAGAGAAGAAAAAGAATCTAAAACCCTAAAAATTTAATAAATGCCGAAAAAATTAGTAAAAATAGGAAAAATATAAATTCTTTGAGTTGTTATAATTATGATGCTTGATTTGTTATTTTTATCATGTTGAGAATGAAATTATATGCATGAAAAATTGAGAAATAAAATGCACAAGGTTGTGCATGTGTGTGTGCCGTGTGTTTTAAACAAAAATGGAATATTTATTTTGTTAATTTTGTTGATGAATTGAGTGTTGTTTTTGATCAATGAAAGGATTGTATATTATGTTGGTATAATCATACATGTGTTTAAGTTGAGAAAATAAGTTTGCATGTTGAAGTTTTGAAAGAAATTAATTGTAAAAATAATAAAAAAAAAAGATTGGATGTTTAAGTATGTATTAATGTTAATTTGAATATGGAATAAAGATAGAAGTTTTGACAAAAAGATTTAAAGTTGAAAAGCTTTTAATTAAATAAAAGATGAAAAGATGTATGAAAAGATATATTAATTAAATGTCTTGCATTAAAATTTGAAGACTTGAAATTTTACTAAAACTACAACAAAAAGATCTTTTATAATGTAACTAATAAAGTAGGCTAATTCATAAAAATGTATATCAAAAGATAAAGAAATTATTTAGTAAGAAATGGCTTAAGTTAAAGACAAATAAAGAAGGAATTATTAAAGAAGTAAGCAAAAATAGAGAAAACCGAGTTTAAGAAGAATTAATCGATAAGAAATAAAAAGGAAGAAAAGATGCTAGACGAGTTAAGATACATACTCGTATAAGTTGATTGAGAAAATGAAAATAAAGTAAGATGTCGAGAATTAAATGGAAAGAAGGTTAATTAAATAATTAATTGAGTACATTATTTCTAACCAAACGAATAAAAAGATAAACCGAGATAATAATTAGATAAACAACAGTCGAGATAAGAAATGAGGATCGAATTAAAAATGAATAAGAAAATCATAATTTTATAAGAGTTAATAATAATTAAAGAGAAATTTTGTTAATTGAATAAAAGTTATAAAATATCTTATAAGATAACGGATGTAAAGTGAAGCATTGTCTATATAAGTAAGGAAGATAAAATAAACAGTTTAAGCCTCCATAAAAGGAAATGCATAATCGAGTTAGATTTTTAAGGTCCAAATTGAATGAATGTTAATGTGTCTTGAAGTATACTTGATTTATATGTTTGAATAAGTGTTTAAATGCATGATAGTGTTACAATGTGAAAGATGATTGAACTATTATATGCGAGATGATTGGTTTTTAAGTTGAGAATAACTAAAGTCTTTGAAAGAAAGCTCAAGTAATAGAATGATAACAATGAAGTTATTAATTAGGACAAGAAAAGTGTACGATGTTGAGTAGTAAAGTTAACCAATTCGAATAGAGTTAATAAATTAAAGACGAGAACGCGAGATCTTTTAGAAAAGTTAAGAGCGAAGAGAGAGACGACTCAAATAGAAGTCCGTCAGTTAAAGTCCAACGCCTTTGTGTCCGTCTTTCATATATCTTATCTATCGTTATCGAACTATGAAGGATCGAGCCGGACGGATCGTTAAGCGAGGACAAATAGCCCTAGACCACCTAGCTAGTTCTTCGGAAGTCAGGTGGGCTTTTCTGAACCAAAAACTATCGACGAGATTTAGTTATGTTATTAAATTTTATGATATGATTTTCAAATGTGATTGACTTGCCATTTTATTTAGTATGTGTTATCATCTATTTATATGAAGATGTGATTATCCTGTGAAAAGCAGGAACCCACGTGAGGTATATGTTGAGGTGACTGTGAGCCTTGCTTCGGTTAGGCCGGTCACAGTATTTGAGAAGGAGGCCTACTTCTCGACACAGTGAGATTATTTGTGATAGATGATACATGCTGTTATATTATGTTATTTGACTGCGCAGTCTATTTTAAAGAAAATATTTTGACATGCACAAGTAAAACCGTTTTTAAAACTGCTTATATACTTGTGATGTTTGGCAAGGCAAGTTCAATTAATATAGCTTTAAGAAGCATCTTTATTCAAATGTTTTGGCTTGTGTTCACTGAGTACGAAGTACTCAGCCCTGCGTGTGTTTCTAAACATGCAGGTTGACTGGATGGCAATGGCGTGGATACTTGGTGGTGTGGTTTGGTTTTGTTGGTTAAGTTTAGTTGAATTTCGGACTGGCATTTGTACGTCTTCATACGTGCAAGTGTTGGGTATTGATGCTAATTTCCGCTGCAATCCTTTTGAATTAATGTCTGATGATGCTAGTACTTTAATATTCATGTTTTTGATTCCGAGCGTTGTGCTCGAAGACTTTGAATGCTTGTTGAATTCGTAACCCTTTAACTTGTAATCCCGAGCGATGGGCTCGTAACTTGATTTGTTGTTGAACATGTTCCCTTATCTTGATGTATATATTCGTATGATTTCTCTTTTTGTTGGAATTCCTTTCCCATCATCGTGAATTAATTGTTTGAATTCCTGTTAAAAGTGAAGTTAAGATGCTCGGTTATTAATTCATTATGCTTTTGAAAAACCAAATTCGATTGCCTTATATTCCATCTTTGTTTTCCCCGAGCATGTTCCCTTTATTTGAGTTAGTTGTTAGTTGTTTAGGTTTGTTGTTGTTCGTAAGTCGCACCTCGAGAGTCGGGGCGTGATAGAATGAGTGCTAAACGAGATGTGTTCATATCTCGTTTCTTTTTACATAAAAGGGTTTAGTTTAGCGTGAAAATGCTAAAAAGTCTAAAAGACTAAAACCTAATTCGAATTTCCGTATTCGTTTATCGTTTACGACCGAGTTTTAAAGTATGATTATTTACGATGAAGGAGAAAGTCAGCACAAGGACAGGCGGAAGATTGAAGAACGGAAGCTCGTATAATAGTTCAGTAAATTCAAGGTGGGCTTTTATATATGAAACAAAATGAGCAATGCTCGAAAACCTTTCTTTATCGCTTTGATAATCGTGTTTTCAAAGTGATAATCATGGCATGAACTATTTGTTTTTATGTGAGTTCTCTTGTACCTTACGAGTTAGCCAAAAGTGGTTAACTAAACGATTGGCTTTGAGTTAGTCAAAAGGGACTTTCCAAAGTTTAGTGTACACTGTAGCCTGTGGTGTATGTGGTATCATGTTGAGGGGTAGCCAGCCACGGTGATAATGAATGGTCAAGATTGAACGTAACATCTATGAAAAATGCTTGCAAGCTAAGTTATGAAAATGAGAAAGAAAATGTTTAGTAGATGCGGGAATTTATTGAAAAACCCCGATGTGCTACTGTAATGAAATGCCTGATTATCTATACTTATGATTATGTTTTCGGCAATGTGTCCACTAAGTACTATTGTACTTAGCCCTGCATATGTTTTCTAAATGTGCAGGTTGAAGCGACGGGAGCGAAGATGGTTGAGTTGAATAGAGATAGGGAAGACTTTAATATGTAGTTCACATTTCCGCTGCTAAACTCTAGACGTTTTTATGTTATGATGAAAATCACTTTTGGTTTAAGTATTGTATTATAACTTAGTTCCTTTGGAGAACAATGTCGAGTAATCTATCGAGATTAACTCTTTCTTTTTGTTAATAAAGTCTTGTACATAGAAGATAAGCTGTTATTTAAGTTTGTTATTTATTTATTTCCCTTTCTTCCCCGCTTCTTTAATCCAATCCCAGTCGCACCCCGACTTCTGCTATCCCTTGGGATTTGGGGCTGTGACAAAAACCTAAAAAGGAATAAGTATGTCAAGTTCACATCATTCGAAAGTTAAGGAAAAACGGAAAATAATTTCGAGCACATCGCTCTTAAATTCAACAAAGCACCAGAGTAATATCCAAACATATCAAAAGATAGTATTATGTTGCATCGGAGACTTCGACTCAATTCCCAACAACTAAATGTATGAAGACATGTAATTGCTAGTTAACTTTCGACTCAAAAACACACCACCAAGCTGTCCACGCCATCCACATCCCGCTAACCTGCACGTTTAGAAATACATGCAGGGCTGAGTACTTCGTACTCAGTGAATACATGTTAAAACATTTTAAAACTCTGCTCATTAGAGCGATATGATTAGACTTGCCTCTCTTCCTACATCACAAGGGTTAGATATAAGCATTTTAAAAGAGTTTACCATTTGTGACAGCCTTAAAAACATTTTCATACTTTTCTGAAATCGTCTGCAGATATTTATACTTAGGCATGAATCAATCTACAACTTATCTTTCTGTGGTGTCGAGAAGTAGGCCTCCTCCTTGAACACTGTGACCGGTCCAACCGAAGCAAGGCTCACAGTCACCTTAACTAATACATGTATTGTCCCGTATCTTACAGGACCTTTATCCCGTGCGTCCACAGGACCTTTATAACTTTAACACGTAGATGATTGCATACCAAAACATTTAAACATTCAGGCAAGTCAATCAATTTAAAAAAAAAAAACGCACGTAATACATAGATAGTACACACATTCATCATTTGAGTTTTGGTTTAGAAAGCCCACCCGACTTCCGAAGATTCTAGCTAGGCGGCTTACTCTTTTGTGTCCTTGCTACTTGTCCGTCCTGCTTGGTCCTTCACAATTCAATATCGAATAAGAAACGAAACTTTTGTCGCGTAAGACGTAGAGTAGATTTTGGGCTCGGCTGAAGGACTTCTACATGATTTTGTCTTTTCTATATTATTTTAACTTTTCTAAGTCAATATCTTTTCTCGACTTTCTCGTTCTCGGTTATCGACTTTACTCGGTTACTAGACATAACTTCGTCTCACATTCTCGTTTCTAAAGTCAATATTACTTTAATACTTTCCACTAAACGAGCAAATACTATTCGTTTTAATCATACTACTCGAGTTCTCGATTCATTATTCTCAACTATTGTCATAACAACCATTCATGTCATAAACGAGCATCCAAAATAAATGAACAAATTATTTCACGAATAAACGAAACATAAACATTTCACTCAACATATAAGTTCAATCAAATATAATAAACTCAAGGCAAAATTGTATGGAAAACCTTGACCTTTTCCCGAATTCTGGTTTAAAACTAAATCTTTTAAAATTAGCAAATAAAACTACGAGCTTCCAATTTGTTGCAATTGACACCTCCGATGCACCTCCGACGAAAATTAACTGCGTACGTGTCAATTAGTTGTCTATGTGTCAATTATGTGTATAATTTTTGCTTACGTGGTATTAATTTGTTTACGTGTTACACGGGAAAAATTGCACCAAAAACCCTGACCTTTTTCCAATTTTCAATTTTAAACCAAACCTTTTAAAATTCGCAAATTAATGTACAACCTTCCAATTTGATGCAATTACCTCCCGTGCCCGATTTTCCCCCAATTTTTTGCTGACATGGAAGCCAAAACCTTCTTCAACAGACATCATCTCCATAATTCTTCTTCATCGCCTTCCTCTTCTCCATGGGTTCTTCATCGGCACAATCTGGATCTTGGAATAATCCCGAAGCTCAGCAGCGGCTACCTACCCCCCATTGTTTCTACTTCATCGCTATCGGGACCACATCTCTACCAGTTGAGCAATGATAAAGCGCACTAAGACAAAAGATGAACAATAACCTATTCTCTATCAGTAGATTCAAGCAATAATTTAAGCCAAATCATCGAACAAAAATAGATCAAAGTAGATTCGATTCTATCTGTAATAGAGTATTAGGAAATTAGGATTATTATTTTGGATTTGCTTTTTCATCTCATATATGATTAAAGGAACGACGTCGTTTAGTACAGGAGTAAAACGACATCGTTTTGTGCCCATTCACCAATTAATATCAGATATGCATAAGTATTTAACACATAAGCAAATTAATACCACATAAGGAAGTAATTTACCACGTAGGCAATCGATTCTGCCGGAGACATGCCATGGAAGCTAATTGTATCAAATTGGAAGGTCGTACATTAATTTACGAATTTTAAAAAGGTTTTGGTTTAAAACCGAAAATTGGAAAAAGGTCAGGGTTTTGGTACATTTTCCCTCATTTTATATTTGCCTAGTACGACGTCGTTTGTTTGGCCGGAGAGTTTTGCCACGTAGAAAATTCCGGCTTCCATGTCAGCAACAAATTGGGGGAAAATCGGGCACGGGAGTCAATTGCAACAAATTGGAAGCTCGTAGTTTTATTTGCAAATTTTAAAAAAATTGGTTTTAAACTAGAATTTGGGAAAAGGTCAGGATATTTCATGCAATTTTGCCTAAACTCAAATATTTAATCAATAGTTAACTCGACACTGCTCAACTCAATTTTTGAAATAAGTTATCTTCAAATAAACATTAATAATGATCTCATAATCCTTTAATAAATCAAACAGGAATTCAAATAATAAGAGTTTTGAATTTAAAACTCAAATAATTATTTAATATTTCTTGACACAAAATACAACGCTATTTCAAAAATACGTCGTCTTTCCTCAACTACATACACAAACTCGTATACGTACTCTTATCTTATTTACTTATATTATATTAATATATCTTCTTTCTTTTTCTTAATAAAAACTCTTAAGCTCTATATTTAGTTGAAATTCAACTTCCTATAAAAACTCGATTCTTAATAATTTCGATTTCATTGATAAAATTATCGTTTTCTTTACTCATAGCAAACTCGACTTATAATTCAAAACTCAACACTCGGCAGCTTCGTTGTTTTATCTCAAATTAAAAAGGTTTGAAAAGCAAACTCAATTAATGTCACTCAGCATTTTTAATCATTCAATACTCAACATAATATCAATAAACGAGCATTTAAACATCCATTAATTACTAAACTCGATTCTCATATTAAAACTGTCACAGCCCCAAATCCCGAGGGACGGCAGAAGCCGGGGTGCGACTGGGGTTGGATTAAAGAAGCGGGGAAGAAAGGGAATGAATGAATAGACATACATACATAACAACTTATCTTCTATGAACAAGACTTTATTAACGAAAGAAAGAGTTGATCTCGAAGGATCACTCGAGCACGATACTTCAAAAGCTTCTAAGTCATATTACAGAACTTAGACTACAGTGATTATTATACATAACATCAAAAAGAGTTTAGAGTCTAGCAGCGGATTTGTGAACTATATACAAAAGTTTTCCTTAACTCTATTCGCTCTAACTCAACCGTCGCCGCTTCCGTCGCTTCAACCTGCACATTTAGAAAACATATGCAGGGCTAAGTACAAAAGTACTTAGTGGACACGTTGCCGAAAACATAATCATAAGTATAGATAATCAGGCATTTCATTTCTGTAGCACATCGGGGTTTTTCAACAAATTCTCGTGTCTACTAAACATTTTCTTTCTCATTTTCATAAATTAGCTTGCAAGCATTTTTCATAGATGTTACGTTCAAATCTTGACCAGTCATAATTCACCGTGGCTGGCTACCCCTCAACAGGATACCACATACACCATAAGCTACAAAGTGCACTAACTTAGGAAAGCATAATAGCTAACTCAAAGCCGATCATTAGTTAACCCCTTTTGATTAACTCATAAGTTACAAGAGAACTCACATAAAACACAAAACAGTTCATGCCATAATTATCACTTTGAAAACACGATTATCAAAGCGATAAAGAAAAGGTTTTCGAGCATTGCTCGTTTTGTTTCATATATAAAAGCCTACCTCGATAGAATACAGAACTAATACACGTGCTTCCGTCTTCTGTGTCACAGCCCCAAATACCGAGGGACGGCAGAAGCCGGGGTACGACTGGGGTTGGATTAAAGAAGCGGGGAAGAAGGGGACTAACTGATCATTCATACATAAGAGACTACATACAAACTATGAACAAAGCTTTATTTACATAAAGAAAGAGTTAGACTCAAAGGATTACATGACTGAAAGTACAAGGTAGATAAACTAAGTTATAAGACAGATCTTAGTCTACAGTGAGTACATATATGTTCATCAAAATACTAGAGTTTTGCAGCGGAAATGTGATTAATACTAACTAAAGTCTTCCTATGACAACTTTATTAGTCCTTCGCCGCTTCCATCGCTTCAACCTGCACATTTAGAAAACATATGCAGGGCTAAGTACAAAAGTACTTAGTGGGCACGATGCTGAAAAACATATTCATAAGTATAAATAATCAGGCATCTCACAATCGTAGCACATCGGGGTTTTATGAAAAAGACCCGTGTCTACTAAACATTTTCTGACTCATTTGTATAAAGTAGCTTGTACAAGCATTTTTCTGGTATGTTACGTTCAAATCTTGACCAGTTCTCATTCACCGTGGCTGGTACCCCTCAACAGGGTATCACATACACTACAGGTTACAAAGTGCACTAACTCTGAAAAGCACTTAGCAGCTAACTCAGAGCCGATCGTTAACTATTAAATCTGGAAAACACAGATATCAAAGCGATAAAGAAAGGTTTTAGAGCATTGCTCGTTTTATTTCATATATATAAAAGCCCACCTTGTAATACAGAACTAAAAAGCACTAGCTTCCGATCTTCTGATCTTCCGTCCTTTCCTTACTGCTGGCTTTCTCCTTCATCGTAAAATAAGAACACTTAAAATCGGGTCGTAAAAGATAATCGATCATTAAAACTCGAAAAAGGTTTTAGTCGTTTCATTTCTTTAGGCAAATGCACGCTTACTAGTTTCATTTTAATTAAATGGGAACGAGACTCGAACAAATCCCGTTTAGAACTTGAAAAGTCTCATACTCGACTCTTAGTTCAGTAGAGAGGGTAGTCGATAGCTTAAAACGACTTAAAAGATCAAAAGGAACTAAGTTGCAAAAGAAATCAATTTAGGAAATTAAGTTTTAGTTCTTTAGACGATTTAGACAATTTCTCGCTTAACTAAACTTCTTTACTTTAACAGATACGAGATGAGATCTCGTCTTGTTTAGCACTCAAGGCTCCTTTCTTGACACTGGGGTCAGTAGGAAGATAGTCGTCAAGTTATTACGGCTTAAACGATCGAAAGAAACTAAGTCGCGCACAAAACAACTTAGAAGAATGAAATCTGAAAATTCACTGCGCAAGGCAGTAACTCTGGGGACTTCCCAGAACAGGGGATCTGGAAACAAGGGATGAGCCCTATACCGTTGAAAAGCTTGGGATGTCTAGTTTACGTTCCAATTTACGGATCGCAAATCTGATAAACGAGCTAGGAGATATTTCAGTTTCCGGCAAGGGTCGCAAAATTGCCGCGAATAACCCTAGTTGCTCGATAGATTTCAACGTTAAACTTCTTAGGTTCGTTCTAAGTTCTCGTATTCGATTTCTCATGAAACCTTACTCTTAAGGAAGTCATCACGTACTCCCGTACGTGATGAACTCCTTCTCAAAACTCGTCCAATAGCACGACGTTCTAAACGTCGGCTTTCAACTAACATGTACTAAACCAACAAGTTATCAATTTCCCGTTCTAGTTCTCGACTATCACTATAACTCATTTTATATTAGCTCGAAAGTTCATGATGTCAACTACAAAGTTATTCTAAAGTCCATCATAAACAATAATATCAAGTTAGAAATCTCATTCGACTTCTCGGTTATTAGTTACGTCTAATTGTTCGTCTCTTACACAATTTTCAAAGTTGTCGAATTTCGTTCAAATTTTACGTCATTAAACAACATCTAACGAGAATCACTTTCATGCATATAACCATTTCATATCAACACTATATCTCAACTTACGACGAGTTCTTCGTCTCTTACATCCCACAAAATATTTTTAGAAAAATCTAAATAAATTCCTATCAACAATTAACATCAATTACAACCTTATTCCATCAAAAAATCAACAATTAAAACAACTACAAGAAAACCCCTAATTTCATCCTTAATTTCGGTTTTAATACCCCTAATTTCATCCTTAATTTTGGTTTTAATACATGGTTTAAGAGAGTGATTTTCTTCATTAATTAACACCTTTTAACTCTTAATCATACTATTAGAACATCAATTGATCAATTGAAATCCAATTACACATTAACATGCAAAATCCCCAATTTCAAACCCTAAACCCTAAATCGATTTCAATCAAATAAAGGGCTTTCGATTTCTCTTGGTTCTAATAACTAATTAAACTCTTCCTAAGCATGAATTTAACATCAATTGAAGAATTCCAAAAATCCTACCAAGAACCCTAAATTTTCGGTATTACATAGAAGTTAGGGCTTTTGATTTTCTCAAATTTTAATCCCTAATTAACACATCTAACACATCTAATTTAACTAATCCAAGATCAACCATCTAGTTCCAACATTCCTCAATTTCGATCCAAAGAAGAAATTAAAAAGAAAATGATTTTGGATGGATAGAAACATAGAGGAGAGGATTACCTTGACAAATAATGAAGGAAGACTTAGATTTTGATGGATGGATGAAGACTTGTGTAATTTCTTGCTCAAGAACTTGAAGATCCAACAATGGAGAAAAATGAAATGAAGATGGGAGAGAGGAAGAGGAGTGCAGCCGTGTGTGTTAAGTGAGGGAGGGAGGAGATGTGAGATTTAATTTGGTTATATGACTTTAGGTTAAATAGGTGTATAGGTTTGAATAGTGTTAGTAATAGTAGTAGGTGAAAAGTAACACTATACAAAAAAATGAAATTTCTTGCTAAAGAGAGAGAGATCGGTTATGAGAGGGAAGGGAGGGAAAAATACGCGCTTTTCCGACACGATACAACGTTACGGAAATCGAACGACGAAAAACGTAGCTCGGCACAAAAACATCACGATCCGATTCGTCCAAAAATTCTAACGTATAAAACTTGATCGGAAAATAATATTTATAAAATTTAATCTGACAAAAACTCGGGACGACACAGTCCGAGTTTCGTCCAGAAAATCATAAAAACGAACTTTCTCGGGCGAGTTCGTATCGCGATTTCGTGAATGTAAAAATCAGACGGTTTTTCGTTCTGAGTTCACGAACTAAAAACTTTTCATACGCGCTAACCCTAAATACAGTAGTCGTCTAGCTGACTTCCGTAATTTATTTTCGGAAACGGATTCGACCGTTAGTCTTAGAATTTAAAATCGTAAACTTAGGCGTGCAAAGCCATTTATTTTATTAACTTTAAATTTTTTAGATCGTAAGGAATTTCCGGGGCATTACATTCTGATCTTCCGTCCTATCCTTGGTGTCGACATCCTCCTTCATCGTGAAAATCATACTTTAAAGCTCGGTCGCAAACGATAAACGAATATGAAAAGTCGAGTTAAGTTTTTGTTCTTTAGACGTTTTAGGCATTTGCACACTAACTAAACTCTTTTAGTTAAAAAGAAACGAGATACGAACGCATCTCGTTTGACACTCACTTGGTTCTGAACTTGACACTTAGGTCAGTAGAAAATAAAGGTAGTCGATAACTTGAAACGACTTAAAAGATCGAAAGAGTTCAAGTTGAGACGAATTCAACTTAAGAAAATAGATTTTTGGAAATTCACTGCATAAGATCAGATCAATAAGTTCGCATGGAACAGGGGATTTCGAAACAGGGAACGTATCATATACCACAAGAAAGGTACGGGTGTCTAGTTTACTCTCCAATTTGCGGATCTCAATTCCGATAAACGAGCTAGGAGATATTGCAGTTTCTGTGGAAGGTCGCAAAACTGCCGAGTGAAACCCTAATGCTCGATAAAATCGACGCACGGTTTTCTAGGTTCGTTCTATGTTATCGAACCTAAATTCTCACGAATTTACTGACTCAATACAGTCTACTCGTATCATTATACGTGATAGACCCCTTTTCATTTCTCGTTTATAAACACGACGTTTAAAACATCGTCATTTCCGACTAAGCAATTACTAATCCAAATCAAGTTCAACTTCTCGATTCTACTTCTCGTTTATAACTACAACTCATCTTTTCAATACTCGGACGAACATGTCGTCAACTACAAACTCGTTCATTAATCATTAGTAATCATCAATATCCAATTATTTCCTTGGTTCGACTTTTCCATCAATACCTATATTCAATTGATCGTCTCTTACGAAAAATCTAACATCTTTAGATTTCAATCAAATTCTACCATATTATTAATCAATTATCAAGAATCATTACTATGAATAACATCACCTCAATTCATTAACCAAACTTGATTTATTTAACAACTTTTGCCTCTTATGATTCTCACATTATTCTTAGAATAAATCTAATTAATTCATATCATCATCTAATAACATAAGGGACCTTAATTCATCATTATATGTAATACCCCAAACTTTTTCTACAGTCTTTAAAAATTAAAGTTAATAATAATTATGGCTTTGCACGCCTAAGATCATGAAATTAAATTCTAAGATTTACGGTGAAATCCGTTTCCGAAAATAAATTCCAGAAATCAGACGAACGACTACTGTATTAGGGTTTTTCGCGTCCGTTAAGTTTTTCGCCCGGAAACTCGAAATCAAATTCCGTCAGAATTTACATTAACTTTTTCTTCGAGACGAGTTCACTGGAGAAAGTTAATTTTTATGATTTTTCGGACGAATTTTGGACTGTGACGTCCCGACTTTTTCTCGGATTTTGAAAAACGATTTTGGTTTTCCGAGTACGTAATTTATTTTCAATCTAACGGACGAATTAGATTTCGTCAATTCCGTAACTAACTAGAAAAGTATTTCTCGACTTTTAAAACAACGTTTATGAGCTGGAAACGAGAAATTTCGTATTAAATTTCCTCGCCAAACGAAACTTAACGACTCACTATGTTGTAGGATATTATTTTCCCCTACTTTATGAGTCACCAAGGTGACTCATCACCCTCCCCCTTATCCCACCATTGCGGCCACCCCTCTCCCTCATTTCTCTCTCATTCTTCTCCAAATTTCCTCCATTGAAGCACCAAACTCAAGCTCTTCCAAGATCCACAACTCTTGCATCTACCGATTAAATTCCAATCCGATTTCATATATCGAAAGGTAAGAACTTCGTCTCTAGTTTGATCCGAACAAATCTTCTTTCCCGTCTCTTTCATTTTTTTCGAAAAATTAGGGATGGTTTAGTATGTGATTTCTTGATCGATACATGTTCTAGGATGCTTAGAATCGAGTTCTACGAATCAAATCATGAAGGAAAAATCAAGAACCCTAAGCCCTATTATTACCGAAAATTTTCTGTTTTGGGGCTTTCCATTTGTGCTCGATTTCTTCGTCAAATTGATGATAGATTAATGTTTCTTATGTCGTTAATTGATCGTATGAATTGTTTTAGATTTTTCTAAAAATAAAATCCAAAACCTAAGAGACGAACAAGGCTCGATTTAGATTAGTAAATGTTAAGATATGCTCGATTGTTTAATGGAAATGAATTATACGATGCATGAGGATGAATATATATTAAATTGAGATTTTTCTAAAATTAAAACGAAAAGTGTAAGAGACGAAGATGTATTGATAAGTCGAGGCTTGATAATATTTTGATAATATGATTTGCATGTTAGGAATGCTCGTTAGATAATAATCGTTGTCGTAAAATTTGAATGAAAACGGAGAACGTAAAATTTTACGTAAGAGACGAACAATGATCGATAAGTCGAGAATAAATGATGATATGAGGATATGATTTGCATATTTATGATTCTTGATAGTTGATGAATAATGTTTTGGAAAATGAATGAATTCCATTAACTTTGGAAATTTCGTAAGAGACGATCAATTGAACGTAAGTAATAATCAAAAAGTCGATTAAGGATTCCAACTAGATAATAATGCTCGTTATGGATTAAGGAATGAATTTGTAGTTGACGACATGTTCGTCCGAGATGTTAAATAACGAGTTGTAGTTATAATCGAGGAATAGAAACGAGAATTGTTAACTTGATTTTGGTTTAGTAATTGTTTGGATTGAACGCCGATGCTTGGAATGTCGTGCTTATAGACAAGAAACGAAAGGAGTTTATCACGTATGGAAATACGTGTTGACTGCCTTGTTGTGTAAAATTCATGAGAATTTAAGTTCGATAACATAGAACGAACCTAGAAGAACGTGCGTCGATTTTATCGAGCATTAGGGTTCACTCGGCAGTTTCGGCGACGTTCCACGGAAACTGCAATATCTTTTAGCTCGTTTATCGGAATCGAGATCCGCGAATTGGAGAGTAAACTAGACACCCGAGGCTATCATTTGCTACAGGGAACGACCCCTATGTAGCAATCCCCTGTTCTGGACAGACTCGCTGACTTCGTGCAGTGTATGTTCAAATTGTAATTTCCTAAGTTGTTTTCTTCTCAACTTAGCTTCTTTCGATCTTTGAGGTCGTTATGAGTTAATGAATGCCTTCTTCTTACTGACCTCAGTGTCAAGTATAGAGCCTTGAGTGCTAAACGAGATGAGTTCGTATCTTGTATCCGTTTAAGTAAAGAAATTTAGTTAAGCGTGCAAATGCCTAAATCGTCTAAAGAACTAAAACTTAATTCGAATTTCCGTATTCGATTATCTTTTATGACCGAGTCTAAAGTATGATTATTTTACGATGAAGGAGGAAGTCAACAGTAAAGAAAGGACGGAAGATCAGGAGAACAGAAGCTCGTACTTTAGTTCTGTAAACGCTAAGGTGGGCTTTCCTATATATCAAATAAAACGAGCAATGCTCGAAAACCTTTTCTTTATCTCTTTGATAATCGTGTTTTCAAAGTGATAATCATGGCAAGAATTGTTTTGTGTTTTATGTGAGTTCTCTTGTACCTTATGAGTTAATCAAAAGGGGTTAACTAACGATCGGCTATGAGTTAGTCAAAAGGGGCTTTCCAGAGTTAGTGCACTTGTAGCCTGTGGTGTATGTGGTATCCTATTGAGGGGTAGCCAGCCACGGTGAATTATGAATGGTCAAGATTTGAACGTAACATCTATGAAAAATGCTTGCAAGCTACTTTATGAAAGAAATGAAAATGTTTAATAGGCACGGGCTCTTTTAAATGAAAACCCCGATGCGCTGTAAAATGAGATGCCTGTTTATCCATACTTATGATTATGTTTTCAGCAACGTGCCCACCGAGTACTTTTGTACTTAGCCCTGCATATGATTTCTAAATGTGCAGGTTGAAGCGATGAAGCGGCGTTGGTTGAGTTAGAGTTGAATAAGGATTAAGGAAGACTTGTATATAGTTCACAATTCCGCTGCTAGACTCTAAACTCTTCTTTTGATGTTGTGTATTCACACTGTAGACTAAGTTCTGTAATATAACTTAGAATCTTTTGAAGTACTTTTTCGAGTAATCTTTCGAGATTAACTCTTTCTTTCGTTAATAAAGTTTTGTTCATAGAAGATAAGATGTATGTATGTATATATGTATGATTATTCTTTCATTCCCTTTTTTCCCCGCTTCTTTAATCCAACCCCAGTCGCACCCCGACTTCTGCCGTCCCTCGGGATTTGGGGTTGTGACAGAGTGGTATCAGAGCAATCGTTCCTGCTCTGTATACTAGTTTCTTTCAAAGTAGTCAGATAGAGTATTCGTTCATACTCTATGTCAAGTCCCTTTTCAAGTAAGATAGGGTCATAACACTAAGTTTAAGAGTGTAGACGACAACTCAACCTCCCGCTACATCGACTCAACGAGGAAAGAAAGAAAGAAAGAAAGGAAAGAATTTCAGAAATGTGTTGGCTTTTAAGAAATTTTTTGAATAAATATTCAATAAGTTAAGAATGAAAATGGTGCCAAGAATGAAGTTGTGAAAGTATGAGAATTATACTTGTTATCTACTATGTGAATCACGTGAAATCATTGCGCAAATAATTTCCAATGATTTCTTTTATTTGAAAAGTATGATGGTACAAGAATCTAGAATGATTCTAGGGATTTTCCCGGTTCGTTAAGAACATAGACTTGTGTCACGCCTCGACTCTCGAGGTGCGACTTACGAACAACAACAAACCTAAACAACTAACAACTAACTCAATTAAAGGGAACATGCTCGGGGGAAAATCAAAGGCAGAATATAAGGCAATCGAATTTGGTTTTTAAAAGCATAAAGAATAATAACCGAGCATCTCAACTTCACTTTGAACGGGAATTCAAACAAGTAAATCATGCTGATGGGAAAGGAATTCCAACAAATAGAGGAAGACATACGAATATATGTACATCAAACTAAGGAAATCATGTTCAACAACAAGTCAAGTTACGAGCCCATCGCTCGGGATTACAAGATAAAGGGGTTACGAATTCAACAAGCATTCAAAGTCTTCGAGCACAACGCTCGGAATCAAAAACATGAATATTAGAGTATTGACATCAACAGACATTAAATCAAAAAGATTGCAGCGGAAATTAGCATCAACTCCCAACACTTGCACGTATGAAGACGTACAAATGCCAGTCCGAAATTCTACCAAACTTAACCAACAAAACCAAACCACACCACCAAGTATCCACGCCATCTTCATCCAGTCAACCTGCATGTTTAGAAACACACGCAGAGCTGAGTACTTTGTACTCAGTGAACACAAGCCAAAACATTTGAATAAAGATGCTTCTTAAAGCTATATCAATTGAACTTGCCTTGCCAAACATCACAAGTATATAAGCAGTTTTAAAAACAGTTTTACTTGTGCATGTGAAAATATTTTTATTTAAAACAGACTGCGCAGTCAAATAACATAATATAATAGCATGTATCATCTATCACAAATAACTTCATGTGCCGAGAAGTAGGCCTCCTTCTCAAGCACTGTGACCGGCCCAACCGAAGCAAGGCTCACAGTCACCTCAACATATACCACACGTGGGTTCCTGCTTTCACAGGATAATCACATCTTCATATAAATAGATGATAAGACATACTAACTTCAATAAAATGGCAAGTCAATCACGTTTGAAAAACATATCATAATATTCAATAGCATACTAATTTTCATCGATAGTTTTAGTTCAGAAAAGCCCACCTGACTTCCGAAGAACTAGCTAGGTGGTCTAGGGCTATTTGTCCTCGCTTAACGATCCGTCCGGCTCGATCCTTCATAGGCCGACATCGATAGATAAGATATATGAAAGACGGACTCAAAGGCGTTGGACTTTAACTGACGGACTTCTATTTGAGTCGTCGCTCTCTTCGTTCTAACTTTTCTAAAAGATCTCACGTTCTCGTCTTTATTTTATTAACTCTATTCGAAAAGGTTAACTCTACTACTTAATATCGTATACTTTTCTCGTTCTAATTAATAACTTCATTGTTACAATTCTATTACTTGAGCTTCCTTTCAAAGACTTTAGTTCATTCTCATTTTAACAATCAATCATTTATCATACAAATTCAATCATATTTCACATTATAATATTATCATGCATTTAAACATTTATTCAAACATATAATAAATTCAAATAAATCAAACACACTTCAAGATACCTTAACATTCATTCAATTTAGATCTTAAAATCTAACTCGATTATGCATTTCCTTTTATAGAGGCTTAAACTATTAATTCTATCTTTCTTATTTATATAGACAACGCTTTATTCTACATCCGCTATCTTATAAGGTATTTTATAACTCTTATTTATTTAACAAAAATTCTCTTAGCTCTTAATAAACTCTTATGAAATTATAAATTTCTTGTTCAATTCAAACTTGATTCTCATTTCTTAACTCGAATATTATTCCGTTAATTATTATCTCGGTTTATTCTTTCTTCGCTTGGTTGGAAATAACGTACTCAATTAATTATTTAATTAATCTTCTTTCAACTTATTATTCGACATCTTATTTTATTCTCATTTTCTCGGTCAACTTATACGAGTATCTATCTTAACTCGTCTAGCATCTTTTCTTTACTCAAATTAACTTCCTTTTTATTTCTTATCGATTAATTCTTCTTAAACTCGGTTTTCTCTATTTTGTTTACTTCTTTAATAATTTCTTCTTTTATTTGTTTTAAACCTTTAAGCTATTTCTTACTTAATGATTTCTTTATTTTTTGATAAACATTTTCATGAATTAACTCATTTTATTATAAAAGATCTTTTTGTTGAATTTTTAGTAAAATTTCAAGTCTTTAAAATTTTAATACAAGGTATTTAATTAATAAATCTTTTATACATCTTTCATTTTTTTATTTAATTAAAAGCTTTTCAATTTTTAAGTCTTTTATCAAAACTTCTATCTTTATTCCATATTCAAACTATCATTCATACATACATTGAAATACTTAAACATCCAATTATTTTTATTATTTCTACACTTAATTTCTTTCAAAAATTTAACATGCAATCTCATTTTCTTCACTTAAACACATGTATGATTATACTAACATAACATTCAATCATTTCATAGATCAAAACATCACTCAATTCATCAACAAAATCAACAAAATAAAAGTCCCATTCTTGCTCAAAACTCACGGCATTTATGCCTATTTTTATGCAATTTGTTTCTCAATTTTTCATGCATATAATCTCATTATTAACATGATAAAAATAACAATTCAAGCATCAAAATAACAATAACTCAAAAATTCATATTTTTCCTATTTTTTTTATAATTTTCGGCATTTATCAATTTTTAGGGTTTTAGTTTCTTTTTCTTCTCTTAATTCATCGATTAACATCTAGTGCTCGATTCTCCTAACGAATTCTTCTCACTCGATTAGCACATGCATATCCTAAGTTTGCCTAAATATAAATTAAATAACATGCATGCATAGATCTTTCCTTTAGGACTTATAGACATACATTTTACAACTAATCAAATGAAATCATACTTAAATAAATGGAAATTCTTCTCTTGGCTCTTGGGATTGAAATGGATGGAAATGGTAGCTTCAAAGCTTGGATCTTGAAAAGAAGAAGGATGTCTTCTTGAATCCTCAAAGAAAAAGAAAGAATATAGGATTAATCATCCATAGGTTTTAGGAATCAAAATAAAGAAAAGTATTGGAAAATTCTTGAATTCAACTTCAAGAACTTGGAAATTTGTACCTTTCTTTGAAAATATGGATGGAATGGATGGAGGATGGTGTTCTTTCATTTCCATGGATGATAAGCTTGTATCCATGGTTGTATGTGAAGAAAAATCAAAAGTGTGTGTGTAGAGAGGGACTGCCGAGAGTAGAGAGAGTTTGAGAGGGTTTGAGAGAGTTTTTCTTTTGTTTTGTGAGAGAGAGTTTTCGATGGAGAGAGAGAGATGGAATGTTATGAATGAGTTGCTGCATTCCTCTCTTGTCTTAGATGAACAAAATTGAAATCCAATAAAGAGAAAAAGTATACTTTGTTGGAAATTGTAAAGAACAAGACTTGATAGGTGATTTGAAGTTAACTTGTAAGCATACTTCAAGCAAACCATGTACAAGACACCACTATGTCTTGTTGGTCTTGGAAATTGAGAGATGATGGGAGAGGGGTTGTGAGGTGGCGAGAGAGGGAGAGAGGTGGATGACACGTGTCGTCGTCGTGTCGTCACGGGTATTAATTATCCGGTCGTAAAGGTTTTCCGGGTAAAACGATTCGTATTAATTCCGTTTTGTTCTATTAACGGGTCTAACCTCTTCTCGTTTCACTTTTGACACTAACTCGTCCCAATCCTATTTCACGTCTCAAATTAAAAGATTAAAGGCTTCGATCATTTTAGTCCTTTAATTCTTAAAAGAATTTAATCGGCTTATTAATTCGTTTATTAATCCTTTTCAAGACTAATGCCTCATTCCTCTTCTCAATTCTCGGATAAGTTCTTATCCTATCTCAGTGATCTTAAAAGAAATTCTAAGTTCGAAGGTTCTAATTTAATTCTATTCTAGGTTCATCAGCGTAAACATATTTCTCGGCGATTAACGTTATGTTATCTTAATTAAACAAACTTCTCGGGATTTTTCCGGAATTTAATCTCATATTCATTCTCATATAAACGACTCAACAAACATATCACATCATTATCATCTCAGATAATTAGAACAGATAAATTCACACAAGATTCACAAAGCAATTTAAACGTTTTATTCAAAACTCATCGATTAGAAAAGAAAAATTTTACTCCTAAATTCTCATCTTTGGACTACTCGGTTAATTAAACGCTCTCTAAAGGGATAAAAACTCGGGGTATCACATCATTACCCTCTTAAAAAAAAATTTCGTCCCGAAATTTACTGACCTTAAGAAAATAACTCGGGATACTTTGCTTTCATCTTTTCTTCGAGCTCCCAAGTGGCTTCTTCAAGATCGTGATGACACCACTTGACTTTCACTAAGGGAATCGATTTCGTTCTAAGCTGCTTGACTTTATAATCTAAAATCTCTTCGGGTTTCTCTTCGTAGCTTAGATAGGGCTTCATCTCAACATCTTCATGACGTATTACATGCTTCGGGTCAAAGACATATTTTCTTAACTGCGATATGCGAAACACGTTATGCGAACTTCCGAAACTAGGCGGTAATGCTAAACGATACGATACGGATCCAATCCTCTCAAGGATCTCTTACGGTCCTATAAAACGAGGTCTAAGCTTTCCTTTAACTCCAAAACGATAAACTCCTCTCGAGGGGGATACTTTCAAAAACACCTTATCTCCTTCTTTAAATTCTAACTTAGATCTTCGATTATCGGCATACGACTTCTGTCGACTCTGAGCTTCCTTAATCTTCTCACGGATCTGACGTACAGATTCTATCATTTCCTCAATCGCTTCTTGCCCTAACACTTTCCTTTCACCGACTTCATTCCAATACAACGGCGATCTACATTTCTTTCCGTAAAGGGCTTCATACGGGACCATTCCTATCGTATTCTGATAGCTATTGTTGTATGCGAACTCAACAAGAGGTAAAACTTTTTCCCACTCGACTCCTTTATCTAACAAGATGGCTCTCAACATATCTTCGAGAATTTGGATCGTTCGCTGGGACTGACATATTTTCTTAACTGCGATATGCGAAACACGTTATGCTGAACTGCAATTGGGTTCCAAACTCTTTATGAAAACTTTCCCAAAAACGGGCGGTGAACTTCGAATCTCTATCAGAGGTGATCGTCTTCGGAACTCCGTGCAATTTCACAATTTCTTTGATGTAGATCTCGGCTAACTTGGCTGATCCATAGGTATGTGGAATAGATATGTAATGAACAGACTTCGTCAACCTATCCACTATTACCCATACTACTGTATTTCCTCTTTTTGATCTTGGCAATCCTGTCACAAAATCCATTGTGATTCCATCCCACTTCCACTCTGGGACGGGTAACGGTTGTAGAGGTCCATACGGTCTTTGATGTAAGGACTTCACTTGCTGGCAAGCTAAACATCTTTCAACGAATAATGCCACATCCGTCTTCATTCCGTTCCACCAAAACTGGTTCTTTAGGTCTTGGTACATCTTTGTGCTGCCGGGGTGAGCTGTATACGGGGTTTCATGAGCTTCACTCATTATCTCGTTCTTCAACTTGTCATCGTTAGGTACACAAATTCTTCCTTGATACAACAACGCATTATCGCTTGATTCTGCAAAATCTTTAACTTCTCCACTTCTCACCTTCCTTCGTAGCTTTTCTAACTCTTTGTCTCTTTTTTGGCCTTCTACGATACGGGTTCTTAACTCAGGTATCACTACTAAGGTAGCAATTACTTGATCTACTGTCGCTGGCGGTACGATTACTTCAATCTTTATTTTCGCAAACTCTTCGATCAACTCGACTTCATCGGTTAAAAGAAATCCTAACTCGATCCTATTCGACTTTTCCTTCCTTCTCTTTCTACTTAACGCGTCGGCTACTACGTTCGCTTTACCGGGATGGTAAGATATCTTGCAATCGTAGTCTTTCACTAACTCAAGCCATCTCCTTTGTCTCATGTTTAACTCCTTCTGCTCGAAGAAGTACTTCAGGCTTTTGTGATCTGAGAATATTTTACACTTCGCTCCATAAAGGTAATGTCGCCATATCTTCAAAGCATGAACGACGGCTGCTAATTCTAGGTCGTGGGTTGGATACTTCTCTTCGAGAGGTTTGAGCTGCCTGGACGCATATGCAATCACTTTCCCATTTTGCATTAGCACACATCCTAGTCCTTGAGCAGATGCATCGGTATAAACAACATAATCTTTATCTGGCTCGGGTAGGGCTAGAATAGGGGCTGTCGTTAATCTCGTCTTGAGTTCTTGAAAACTTTTCTCACACTGTTTCCGTCCATGCGAACTTCGTTTCTTTCTTCAACAGGCTCGTCATCGGTTTCGCGATCTTAGAAAATCCTTCAATGAATCTCCGGTAGTATCCTGCTAAACCAAGAAAACTACGGATTTCATGTACTGACGTTGGGGACTTCCAATCCTGCACAGCTTTCACCTCCTCCATATCCACTTGGATGCCTTCGGACGAAACTACATGTCCTAAGAAATTCACTGCCTTCAACCAAAATTCGCACTTACTGAATTTGGCATATAGCTTTTCCGTTCTAAGCGTTTCTAACACGATTCTTAAATGCTCTTCATGCTCAGCTTCACTCCTTGAATACACCAAAATATCGTCTATAAAGACAATCACGAACTTGTCCAAATATTCGTGAAAAACTCTATGCATCATATCCATGAACACTGCCGGGGCATTTGTTAATCCAAATGGCATTACTATGAATTTGTAATGTCCATATCTCGTTCTAAAAGCAGTCTTCGGAATATCTTCTTGCTTGATCTTCAGTTGGTGGTATCCAGACCTTAAGTCAATCTTGGAGAAAACACCGGCTCCTTTTAACTGGTCAAATAAATCATCTATCCTTGGCAAAGGATATTTATTCTTCAACGTAATCTTGTTTAACTCTCGGTAGTCTATGCACATCCTTAAACTACCGTCTTTCTTCTTCACGAACAAAATCGGAGCACCCCAAGGCGATACACTCGGTCGAATGTAGCCTAAGTCCAACAATTCTTGCAGTTGGATCTTCAACTCTTGAAGTTCCTTTGGGGCCATTCGATACGGTGCCTTGGATATCGGGGCTGATCCTGTTTCTAAATCGATTGAAAACTCTAGCTGACGATCAGGGGGTAAACCTGGTAACACTTCAGGAAACACATCCTTGAATTCTCTTACGATTGGAACATCGTCGATACTTAACTCGTGATTCTCGTCCTTATTCAGATAGGCTAGATACGCTTGGGTTCATTTCTTCTGCATCAATCTCTGCGCTTTCATGGCTGAAATTATCAGCACGCTCTTCTTCACTCTCTTTTCCATTCCGAAATCTATGGTTGACTCTTCTCCAGAGGGTTTAAACGATATCTGTCTCAAATCGCATCGAATCGTCGCAAAATTCTCGGTTAGCCAATCCATTCCTAGGATTATATTGACGTCACGCATCTGGATTACATTCAGGGATTTCGCGACTAACTTACGGTTTCTGACTTCAAATTCTAGGTTCGAGCAAACATGCGAAACTAACGCAGACTTTCCTAAAGGGGTTGCGACACTAAGCATTTGATTCGATTCTTCTACTTCTAGTTCTAGGTTCTCTACGCAGATACTAGATATAAACGAATGCGAAGCTCCAGTATCAAACAAAACAATAACAGGTATGTTGTTAAGCTTTCCCATACCTGCCAGATTTCCTTTCTCCTTTTCCTGCGGTTTCTGTTCAATTGCGTACGTTCTTTGAAAAAGCGGCGGTTCTTGCTGAGGAGATTGCTGCCTTGGCTGCGGCGGCTTACGTTGACGTGGAACAAACTTCTGGAGAGGGGCTGCCTCGATAGCTTTCATTTGCGATGGCTGGAACTGGTTTGGCCTTCCGCTTCTAAACCCTTGTTGCTTACTTGGGCACTGGTTCGAGAAATGACCAGGCTGACCACAAGTGTAGCAAACGTTGCTTCCACTCTTACAAACGCCTTGATGCATCTTTCCGCATTTCGCACAGGGAGGGAATCCTAAAGGTCCGATGGGTAGGTTGCCTCGGTTCGTTTGCGGTGCCTTTCCCTTCTGTGGCTGCGATTGGTTCTTTCCTTGCCATTGCTTCTTGGTTGGTTGGGTTCCACTAATCCACTTTCCTTTTCTTTTTCCATATTGGTCGTACTGGGGTTGTTGAGCAGACGTGGTCGTGATCATCTGGTTTTGGGGTTGGGGATTCGCTGGGGGTTGCGATCCTTTTTCCGGTTGCATTGCTAATTCCATATCTAAGGCTCGGTTTAAAGCTTCAGCGTACGTCAAACCACTTTGGCTGGCGAGAACTACTCGAATATCCTGCCTAAGTTCTGCTCTAAACAACTCGCACATTTTCTCATCGGTGTCGACCATATCGGGCACAAAACGAGCTAACTCACAAAATTCCCGGTCGTACTCGGCTACGGATCTTTTTCCTTGCTTCAGATTGGTAAACTCGTTGGATTTCTGCTTACGGTAACTTCTTGGCACAAACTTTTCGTACAACGCTTCCTTAAACTGATCCCATGACAACTCTTCGCGTTCTTCGAGAGAATACATCCTTTGCTTTGCTTCCCACCAATAATCGGCTGTTCCTTTAAGCTGATACGCCATGCATTCCAAACGCTCGCGATCGGAACAACGAAGGAAACGAAAAATTCGCTCTAAAGAACGAATCCAGTCTTCGGCATCAGCCGGACTGCCTTTACCGTCGAACGTCGGGGGATTTTGTCGGAGAAACAACTCTTCGACTCGTCTTTCGTTTTGAGGGGGTGGAGTAGGGTCACGCTGCCCTTCTGCATTATCTTCGGGAATCCTGACGTTTCTACGTCTTGGCGGCATTCTAAAGATTAAAACAAGGGAAAAACTTTAACCACTCTAGATTTTTAGCTTACAGGGAACCTTTCTCGATTTTGAACACCTTTCTCTTTTGGGAGGAACACGATTCTAATCGGTACTTAGATAATTAACAACAATTAAAACTTTTCTCAAATAATTCATTACTTCAATTTCTCATATATATATGCATCTCATTCAGTTTCTAATAATCGTCACATACTCATATCATCATACATTCATATCATCATATATTCATATCATCATATATTCATATCATCATCATAGATTCTTGAAACAATCAATCATAATCACAGAGCAAATATCATCACTTCATATTCAAATATTCAATTCGATTCAATAACTCAGAAAATTTCAACTTTAAATCAAAGATCTAAATGTTTTAACTTCCAAACGCTTAACAGCGGCATTTCCTAGGACTTATGACACTTAGGGAATTTACTTTGGAAAACATTTCCCTTTTTCCTAGTCAAATTATGATAGTCTTCATCATAGGTTACAACACAACTAAAAGAAAAATAAAAGAGTTCAACTCTCAATACGCTCGAATAAAAAACGATTGAATTCGACAGCTTTCTTGGAACATTCCTACGCATAGGAGTCATCTTCACTTGGTCCGCTATCATCATACTGTTCCGCTTCGGAATCCACTCCGTAGGGCTCTATAATCTCTTCATCTTCTTCTGGGTCTTCTTCCTCCTCTTCTTCTTCTTCATGCATTTGTCCTTCAGACAGCACGTCATCTTCCTCGACATTATCATCTTCTATGGCGAAACACTCACGTTCGGCTTCTCTCAAGGCTTCTTCACACTCTTCTAGGGTATAATTCATCGCAGCTAGCTCAGATTCGATCCATGGCACATTGTTAGGTAGAGGCTGAAGATATCCGGTTCCTACAGTCGCTGCATCAACTGGCTCGCTTCCATTCTCTTTATCGTCGCTTGAGCGGGTTTGGCTAGAGGATTCTGCTCTAGGATAGCTTACAAAGGTTGCTTGCGGATGATTCATATAAGCAGCTATTTGGTTTTCATTTGAAGAAGAATTTTCATCACATCCATTCGGCTGCAATGTTGATAAGTCAGAAAACAAATGAATCAAGAAAATTAAGTTAAAAAGCACACCACTTACAAATGGGTAATCTGCAAGAGGATTCTGAGATTGAAGATTAGTTCGTGGCGGCGAATTGATGTGGAGAGAAACAGTTTCACTTGGAGGAATTGGTGAAGGATTACGAACAAAGTCATTCAGCAAGCTTGGGGTATCATTTTCATAAGGTTCGGGCGGAGGAGCACCATAGGACATAAAACGAGCTAAAATCGCGGAGATAAAAGCATTTACGTCGCCGTAAAGGGTTCGGTCGAAGTAACGGTAGCCTAGAAATCGAGAGACATGAGATGCTGCCCAGTCCTTCCATTCTTGTGGTAGCGCTTGAATCAGGTGCGTCATGCCTTCTAACGGTCCTACGTCCATATATTGAACTTTTCCCCAAATCGTATGGTATCGTGCTAAGAATTCTGCTAAAGATTCGTTATTTTCCATTCTCGCGTGCAAATACTCTTGCATCCAATCGACGTTGTCCATCCTAAACGAATTTTAAACGCATAAGCATACTTAACAAACTATCGAACATATTACGAATTCTACTACATACTCATTTCTGCGTTCAAAAGAGTGATTTTTGGGCAATTCCAAATCACGTAACCAATCGCACACACGCCTTATTCTTTCCGATCTTTTCACACGCACTCGCAAAGGGGTAGACATTCTAAAGCAATCTAGCTATTAAACAACTTAACAAATTCATCTCAAAACATCATAGCTCAACAAAATAACTTTAAAGAAAATTCTCAACATTTTAAATAACTCAAACATCATATTATCTTGAAAAGAAAACTTTTAGAAAAAGACATACCTGATTGCCGGATGAGATGGAGGATAACTTGGTGTGGTTTACTGACTCAAATAAGTCTAGGAATTAAATCTAGACTTGACTCATCAAAGAATAACAGACTTTAGAACAAATAAGAGCCATGCTCTGATACCAACCTGTCACGCCCCGACTCTCGAGGTGCGACTTACAAACAACAACAAACCTAAACAACTAACAACTAACTCAATTAAAGGGAACATGCTCGGGGGAAAATCAAAGGCGGAATATAAGGCAATCGAATTTGGTTTTTAAAAGCATAAAGAATAATAACCGAGCATCTCAACTTCACTTTGAACGGGAATTCAAACAAGTAAATCATGCTGATGGGAAAGGAATTCCAACAAATAGAGCAAGATATACGAATATATGTACATCAAACTAAGGAAATCATGTTCAACAACAAGTCAAGTTATGAGCCCATCGCTCGGGATTACGAGATAAAGGGGTTACGAATTCAACAGGCATTCAAAGTCTTCGAGCACAACGCTCGGAATCAAAAACATGAATATTAGAGTACTGACATCAACAGACATTAAATCAAAAAGATTGCAGCGGAAATTAGCATCAACTCCCAACACTTGCACGTATGAAGACGTACAAATGCCAGTCCGAAATTCTACCAAACTTAACCAACAAAACCAAACCACACCACCAAGTATCCACGCCATCGTCATCCAGTCAACCTGCATATTTAGAAACACACGCAGGGCTGAGTACTTCGTACTCAGTGAACACAAGCCAAAACATTTGAATAAAGATGCTTCTTAAAGCTATATCAATTGAACTTGCCTTGCCAAACATCACAAGTATATAAGCAGTTTTAAAAACGGTTTTACTTGTGCATGTCAAAACATTTTTATTTAAAACAGACTGCGCAGTCAAATAACATAATATAATAGCATGTATCATCTATCACAAATAACTTCATGTGCCGAGAAGTAGGCCTCCTTCTCAAGCACTGTGACCGGCCCAACCGAAGCAAGGCTCACAGTCACCTCAACATATACCACACGTGGGTTCCTGCTTTCACAGGATAATCACATCTTCATATAAATAGATGATAACACATACTAACTTCAATAAAATGGCAAGTCAATCACGTTTGAAAAACATATCATACTATTCAATAGCATACTAATTTTCATCGATAGTTTTAGTTCAGAAAAGCCCACCTGACTTCCGAAGAACTAGCTAGGTGGTCTAGGGCTATTTGTCCTCGCTTAACGATCCGTCTGGCTCGATCCTTCATAGGTCGACATCGATAGATAAGATATATGAAAGACAGACTCAAAGGCGTTGGATTTTAACTGACGGACTTCTATTTGAGTCGTCGCTCTCTTCGTTCTAACTTTTCTAAAAGATCTCACGTTCTCGTCTTTATTTTATTAACTCTATTCGAAAAGGTTAACTCTACTACTTAACATCGTATACTTTTCTCGTTCTAATTAATAACTTCATTGTTACAATTCTATTACTTGAGCTTCCTTTCAAAGACTTTAGTTCATTCTCATTTTAACAATCAATCATTTATCATACAAATTCAATCATATTTCACATTATAATATTATCATGCATTTAAACATTTATTCAAACATATAATAAATTCAAATAAATCAAACACACTTCAAGATACCTTAACATTCATTCAATTTAGATCTTAAAATCTAACTCGATTATGCATTTCCTTTTATAAAGGCTTAAACTATTAATTCTATCTTTCTTATTTATATAGACAACGCTTTATTCTACATCCGCTATCTTATAAGGTATTTTATAACTCTTATTTATTTAACAAAAATTCTCTTAGCTCTTAATAAACTCTTATGAAATTATAAATTTCTTGTTCAATTCAAACTTGATTCTCATTTCTTAACTCGAATATTATTCCGTTAATTATTATCTCGGTTATTCTTTCTTCGCTTGGTTGGAAATAACGTACTCAATTAATTATTTAATTAATCTTCTTTCAACTTATTATTCGACATCTTATTTTATTCTCATTTTCTCGGTCAACTTATACGAGTATCTATCTTAACTCGTCTAGCATCTTTTCTTTACTCAAATTAACTTCCTTTTTTATTTCTTATCGATTAATTCTTCTTAAACTCGGTTTTCTCTATTTTGTTTACTTCTTTAATAATTTCTTCTTTTATTTGTTTTAAACCTTTAAGCTATTTCTTACTTAATGATTTCTTTATTTTTTGATAAACATTTTCATGAATTAACTCATTTTATTATAAAAGATCTTTTTGTTGTATTTTTAGTAAAATTTCAAGTCTTTAAAATTTTAATACAAGGTATTTAATTAATAAATCTTTTATACATCTTTCATTTTTTTATTTAATTAAAAGCTTTTCAATTTTTAAGTCTTTTATCAAAACTTCTATCTTTATTCCATATTCAAACTATCATTCATACATACATTGAAATACTTAAACATCCAATTATTTTTATTATTTCTACACTTAATTTCTTTCAAAAATTTAACATGCAATCTCATTTTCTTCACTTAAACACATGTATGATTATACTAACATAACATACGATCATTTCATAGATCAAAACATCACTCAATTCATCAACAAAATCAACAAAATAAAAGTCCCATTCTTGCTCAAAACTCACGGCATTTATGCCTATTTTTATGCAATTTGTTTCTCAATTTTTCATGCATATAATCTCATTATTAACATGATAAAAATAACAATTCAAGCATCAAAATAACAATAACTCAAAAATTCATATTTTTCCTATTTTTTTTTATAATTTTCGGCATTTATCAATTTTTAGGGTTTTAGTTTCTTTTTCTTCTCTTAATTCATCGATTAACATCTAGTGCTCGATTCTCCTAACGAATTCTTCTCACTCGATTAGCACATGCATATCCTAAGTTTGCCTAAACATAAATTAAATAACATGCATGCATAGATCTTTCCTTTAGAACTTATAGACATACATTTTACAACTAATCAAATGAAATCATACTTAAATAAATGGAAATTCTTCTCTTGGCTCTTGGGATTGAAATGGATGGAAATGGTAGCTTCAAAGCTTGGATCTTGAAAAGAAGAAGGATGTCTTCTTGAATCCTCAAAGAAAAAGAAAGAATATAGGATTAATCATCCATAGGTTTTAGGAATCAAAACAAAGAAAAGTATTGGAAAATTCTTGAATTCAACTTCAAGAACTTGGAAATTTGTACCTTTCTTTGAAAATATGGATGGAATGGATGGAGGATGGTGATCTTTACTTCATTTTCATGGATGATAAGCTTGTATCCATGGTTGCATGTGAAGAAAAATCAAAAGTGTGTGTGTAGAGAGGGAGTGCCGAGAGTAGAGAGAGTTTGAGAGGGTTTGAGAGAGTTTTTCTTTTGTTTTGTGAGAGAGAGTTTTCGATGGAGAGAGAGAGATGGAATGTTATGAATGAGTTGCTGCATTCCTCTCTTGTCTTAGATGAACAAAATTGAAATCCAATAAAGAGAAAAAGTATACTTTGTTGGAAATTGTAAAGAACAAGACTTGATAGGTGATTTGAAGTTAACTTGTAAGCATACTTCAAGCAAACCATGTACAAGACACCACTATGTCTTGTTGGTCTTGGAAATTGAGAGATGATGGGAGAGGGGTTGTGAGGTGGCGAGAGAGGGAGAGAGGTGGATGACACGTGTCGTCGTCGTGTCGTCACGGGTATTAATTATCCGGTCGTAAAGGTTTTCCGGGTAAAACGATTCGTATTAATTCCGTTTTGTTCTATTAACGGGTCTAACCTCTTCTCGTTTCACTTTTGACACTAACTCGTCCCAATCCTATTTCACGTCTCAAATTAAAAGATTAAAGGCTTCGATCATTTTAGTCCTTTAATTCTTAAAAGAATTTAATCGGCTTATTAATTCGTTTATTAATCCTTTTCAAGACTAATGCCTCATTCCTCTTCTCAATTCTCGGATAAGTTCTTATCCTATCTCAGTGATCTTAAAAGAAATTCTAAGTTCGAAGGTTCTAATTTAATTCTATTCTAGCTTCATCAGCGTAAACATATTTCTCGGCGATTAACGTTATGTTATCTTAATTAAACAAACTTCTCGGGATTTTTCCGGAATTTAATCTCATATTCATTCTCATATAAACCACTCAACAAACATATCACATCATTATCATCTCAGATAATTAGAACAGATAAATTCACACAAGATTCACAAAGCAATTTAAACGTTTTATTCAAAACTCATCGATTAGAAAAGAAAAATTTTACTCCTAAATTCTCATCTTTGGACTACTCGGTTAATTAAACGCTCTCTAAAGGGATAAAAACTCGGGGTATCACATCATTACCCTCTTAAAAAAAAATTTCGTCCCGAAATTTACTGACCTTAAGAAAATAACTCGGGATACTTTGCTTTCATCTTTTCTTCGAGCTCCCAAGTGGCTTCTTCAAGATCGTGATGACACCACTTGACTTTCACTAAGGGAATCGATTTCGTTCTAAGCTGCTTGACTTTATAATCTAAAATCTCTTCGGGTTTCTCTTCGTAGCTTAGATAGGGCTTCATCTCAACATCTTCATGACGTATTACATGCTTCGGGTCAAAGACATATTTTCTTAACTGCGATATGCGAAACACGTTATGCGAACTTCCGAAACTAGGCGGTAATGCTAAACGATACGATACGGATCCAATCCTCTCAAGGATCTCTTACGGTCCTATAAAACGAGGTCTAAGCTTTCCTTTAACTCCAAAACGATAAACTCCTCTCGAGGGGGATACTTTCAAAAACACCTTATCTCCTTCTTTAAATTCTAACTTAGATCTTCGATTATCGGCATACGACTTCTGTCGACTCTGAGCTTCCTTAATCTTCTCACGGATCTGACGTACAGATTCTATCATTTCCTCAATCGCTTCTTGCCCTAACACTTTCCTTTCACCGACTTCATTCTCATATAAACGACTCAACAAACATATCACATCATTATCATCTCAGATAATTAGAACAGATAAATTCACACAAGATTCACAAAGCAATTTAAACGTTTTATTCAAAACTCATCGATTAGAAAAGAAAAATTTTACTCCTAAATTCTCATCTTTGGACTACTCGGTTAATTAGACGCTCTCTAAAGGGATAAAAACTCGGGGTATCATAACTTGAAACCTAAGATCTTTCCGATTCCTCGAGAACTTAGACGTTTTAAGAACGTTAGTTCAAATGATTTCGAAAAGAGATCGTGAAACGGGAAGAACTTCTGCAAACGAATGTCACATGCGTATAGTGACATGAACAAAGACTCAGCAGAGTCGATTTTTGTTTTTATAATAAAAAATCGATAAGAATTTCCTTCAAGGAAATTAAGATAAATAATGATAAGGTGCGTTAATTCTGTATCAAGTAAACGAAAGAAACGAATGTTGCTTCCGTAAAAGTAATATGAACGGGGTCATTTTCAGTTGGAGTTCGCCTCGTTCGAACTTCAAGAAGAAGTTTGTTATAACTTCCACGAATTAAGTACGAATCTTAACTAATTTCCAACGATCGCTCGATCCGATGACGACTAGGACTTTTGTTCTAAAGTCGTTTTCCAGATGTAATTCCTTTTCTTTGGAATTTATTTTATTTCATACTTCGTAATTAAACGAAGAATACGACGAGTAAGAAATTCAAGTGTCAAGAAGGACAATTTTTTTTTTAAACAGATGTTACTTTTGAATAAGTAACATGAACAAAGTAGACGTACTTTGTTTTAAATAAGAATCATTAAGAACTATTCCTTAAGGAAGAAGTATTGAAAGAAAATAATAAAGAATGAAGAAAGAAATGTTTATGAGAAAATAAATTAAGAAAGGAAATTGAATGATGAAATAAAGGATGGAAATAAAATCTTGAAAATTTATTTCTATATATTGTTTGAGTGCAATTTCTTGAATTGCTAGATGTTATGATAAGTGGTTGTTTAAGTGGTGGTATTACAATTGAATAAGGAATGTTCATTTTGTAATTTAAGTTTTTAGTTAAGATAAGTTATTTTCCAACCTGTTACTGATCCGTGTTTCCTTAAAACTTTTGTAGGATGGCTAGGACTCGCGTTACTGCTCGGAAGAGCTAGCCCTTACCCGCGTGCGAGCGTACCATCGTAGATATGATACAGGATGAATATTATGATTTCGAGGCAGATCCGGATGAGGAAGACATAGGGCAGATAGTGAGCAACTTCTCGTCAGTTTATTATGCAGTACGACACTTTATTCCGGAGAGTCAGGCGATATGTGACCTTATTGTGCATCTATCGGACGAGTGGCGCGGTTGGGCACACCGCGTGGCGTGGTATTTTCTTGGGCTTTTCGGCGATGACACTGAGCCGACGGGAAACTACACGGGATTCACTTTATATATACACGGGCGTTTCCTTGACAGCAGGTTCATGATTCCAGTTCCTTTTGAGCCACATGTTCCCTACCGTCACTTTCCAGCAGAGACCGAGCCAGATCCTTTAGAGTTGGACCCGGAGTTGGCCGCTTTGTTGGAGGTACCACCAGACTTTGTACCGAGTGAGGAGTCTGACGCGGAGTCAGAGCAGTTAGAGGAGGGCGAGGAGCCTGTAGCTACACCAGAGTTACCACTTCCACCTGGACCACTTGAGGAGGTGATCCCAGGACCAGGACTTGTAGAGATTGACGCGGAGACAGCTGCCCTGTTAGGGTTACCTACACTTTTTCTACCCGAGCCTAGTGTGAGGGTTCGAGGACCTTTTGAGACAGGACTGTTCCGGACAGAGTCAGAGTACCGAGGGACTGACGTGGAGCTTGCCGCCATGTTAGAGCTACCATCTCCACTGACACCGCTCGAGGAGATTTGTACGAAGTGGGAAGTAGTCAGAGGTCAGTTAGAGGCGGGACCATCCAGAGTCCGCTCTAGGGAGGAGTACGAGTCAGGTTCCGGTTCCGTTCCTGAGCACCTTCTTCCTCTGAAGAAGCGTGCGGTAGAGGCTAGTGAGGACTACCTTGTTTCAGACCTAGAGGAGACAGTTTCAGAGGCACCGTCACCACCCCTACTTACACTTTCCGACGGCTCTACTCTGAGGGAGGACGAGGCACTCCAGCTCGTCTTTGGTTCAGAGTCTGAGAAGGAGGACCCGGACGAGGATCCTAAGGAGAACCCAGACGAGGACCCAGAGGAGGACTCTTAGGGTTTTTCAGGCCATAGAGGGCAGTTTTGGCCTCGACTGCAGTTAGTTGAGAAGAGCGTTGTAGACGCGTGTTAATATCAGTAGTAGTAGTAGTTTCTTTTATCATGTACATAGTCGGATCAGTAACTAGTTTTGTAGTACTCTAGCGGATACGAAATTTTATGAATCGTTTCCGTTCTAGTACTCCCAGTAGATACGGAGATGTAGCTTGTTAGTGCACCCGGTAAATAGTAGGCAGTCAGCCTAGTTTAGACTAGTAGTAGTCTAACTTTTTGTATAAGTCCTCGTTGGAGGTAGAACTAATATTCTTTTTGATGTATATATACATATATGACCCGTGAAAAGGGTTTTGATCACAAGAAAATTTCCTTATAAAGCATGAAGTAAACCAGAATGTCAAATGAACTCGTGTGACGAGAAAGTTAAGTTTAACTCTAAAAGTTAAAAGATTAAAGAGCTAGTATCGAAGTTATGTTCGATTTTTCTTTTCTGTGAACTTGATTAAGTTGGAAAGAGAGCGAGTAAGTGAAAGAATGTTTAAAAGAAAGGGCTAATGAGAGTTTTCTATTTCCCCATAGTTAAGGAGAAATGCCGCCGAGAAACATTAACAATAGAAGGGGACCTGGTGGCCCCGAGGACATGGACAACGTCAGCCTGAGAATGAAAGGGAACAAGAGCAAGAGCAAGAACATCATGATACCCCTCCACCATCCCCTTCACCACCACCTCCACCACCACCCCGTAGGGACATTGAGGATCTTTTCCTCAAACGAAACCCACCCGTATTTAATGGAACGGGCAACCCTAGTGATGCTGAGCTATGAGTGCGATCAATTGAGAGAATTTTCAAGGAGCACCTGGCTCAATTTACATGGGACGAGTTTAAGGAGGCGCTGTACGACAAGTACATGCCGAAGACGTATAGGGCTCAGAAGGAGGTTGAGTTCTACAAATTGAAAAAGGGAAAGATGACAGTGACCGAATACGACGCCAAGTTTTGTGAGCTATCCAGGTATGCGCCTACTCAAGTCGATACCGAAATGAAGATTTCAAAGAAGTTCCGTGGGGGACTGAGACACTAATTAGGGATCGTTTTAGCCAGTCACGGGGGACTGAGCTACACGGATGCCTTAGGACGAGCTTTGGAAATGGAGGCCGTCGTGCCTGATGAGAAGAAATCTGTAACAACCACACCAGCTCCCACCCAAAACCAAAACCGGGGCTACTATAACAACAACAACAACAATTTCCAAGGAAAGAGAAAGTGGGAAGGAGGAAGTAGTGGTGGCTACAATAAGAATTTCAACAACCAGAGCAATCAGAGACAGGGAAATCAGCAGGGCTACCAGTAGCCGAATTAGAACAATAACAACAACAAGAAACAGTGGCAGGGAAACAACCAGTATGGGTTGTTTTTACAAGGGAACAACCAAGCCGGACCCTGGAAGGGGAATAATCAGCAAAGGCAACCTCAGGGACAAGAAAGGAATTTCAATCAGGGATGGAATAACCCAGGGAGGGTTACCAGTCCGGTATGCCCCAAGTGCAACAAATCACATTCCGGTGTCTGTCAAGCAGGCACTCCCAACTGCTATAACTGCGGACAGAAGAGACACATGAAGAAAGATTGCCCTAAACCACTGCAAGCAGTACCTCTGAGGGCTATATAAGCGCAGCCACAACAGCAAATGAATCAGCAGCAGTTTCAGCTGCACGTACAACAATAGCAGAATGCAAGGGCATGCGCGAATAGGCAGACTAGGCAGGATAAGGGAAAAGGAAAAGCAAACCTTGCAGGTATGGGAAAACTTCACAACATGCGTATTAAGATATTGTTCGATATGGGCGCATCGCATTCTTTTATTGCTGGTTGTTGTGCGGATAACTTAGACATCAGACCCGTAAGAGCTGAACATCATATGAGAGTAGCTACACCTTCAGGAGAGATCACTACTTCTATGCATGTTTGCTCTAACCTAGAATTAGAAATCGGAACTCTTAAGGTTAAAGCGAGCAATTTGAACGTTATGATAATGTCAGAGAATTATGCTACAATTCTCTGCAACGAGAGAAAAATCTCTTTTCGACCCCCGGGTAGAGAGCCGACCGAATTTCATGGGATTGAAATGGGCAAGAGAATACCGGTAATATCCGCCTTACAAGCCAAGAAGTTGATAAAGAAAAAGGGTTGCACAGCCTATCTTGTGTACCTAGTTGGAGAACCAGGAGCCGAGAAGACCATCAAAGACGTAAAAGTTGTCAACGAGTACGAAGACGTCTTTCCAGAGATATTACCTGGTTTACCACCCGACTGTCACATAGATTTCTTGATTGACCTAGAACTAGGATCGGCCCCCAAATCTAAAGCCCCATATAGGATGGCACCGAAAGAATTAGAAGAACTCAAAATCCAGCTGCAAGAATTACTAGACCTTGGTTTCATCAGACCAAGTGTCTCACCTTGGGGAGCACCAGTGTTATTTGTCAGGAAGAAGGATGGGTCAATGAGAATGTGTATAGATTATCGAGAACTGAACAATATCACCCTCAAGAACAAATATCCTTTGCCGAGAATAGAAGACCTTTTCGATCAGCTCAAAGGTGCAGGAGTGTTTTCAAAGATAGATTTAAGATCAGGGTATCATCAGCTGAAGATTAAACCCGAGGACGTACCTAAGACTGCTTTTCAAACCAGATATGGCCACTACAAATTCTTAGTTATGCCATTTGGATTGACCAATGCCCCTGCTGTATTCATGGACCTCATGAATAGAATTTTCCACCCATACTTAGACAAATTCGTCTTAGTTTTCATCGTTGATATTCTCATTTACTCTAAGAATGAGAAGGAACACGAAGAACATCTACGGATAGTGTTGGAAACACTTAGGACTGAGAAACTTTATGCCAAGTTCAGTAAGTGTGAATTTTGGTTGAAAGAAGTAATGTTTCTCGGACACATAGTTTCGGCCGAAGGAATCAAAGTAGATCCTGCCAAGGTGGAGGCAGTGCATAATTGGTTGTCACCGACAAGTCCGAACGAGATCAGGAGTTTCTTAGGTTTAGCAGGCTACTATAGAAGATTCATCAAAGGATTCTCCACGATTGCTAGACCTATGACGCAGCTACTTCGAAAGGAAAACAAGTTTAAATGGACGGACGAGTGTGAAAGGAGTTTCCAAACCCTGAAGGACAAGTTAACCACAGCACCAGTATTAGCACTTCCAGACGCAAGCAAAGAATATGTGGTTTACACCGATGCCTCAAAGAATGGATTAGGTTGTGTCTTAATGCAAGATGGACGCGTTATAGCTTATGCCTCACGACAACTTCGACCTCACGAAGTTGAGTATCCAACCCACGATTTAGAACTCGCAGCAGTTGTGCATGCATTAAAGATTGGAGACACCATCTTTATGGTGTAAGGGTTGAGATCTTCACAGATCACAAGAGTCTGAAGTACTTCTTTGAGCAGAAAGAACTGAATATGCGACAAAGGAGATGGCTCGAATTGGTCAAGGATTACGATTGTGGAATCAACTACCACCTAGGAAAGGCAAATGTAGTAGCAGATGCGTTGAGTCGCAAGGCTCCAACCAAGTTAGGATGTCTGTTTGTCGAAGAAGAAGCGCTAGTACGAGAATTTGAAAAGATGGAAGTAGAAGTGCTCGACACACCATCAACGATCACAAATCAGATAGCAGCACTAGAAGCTACATCGGACTTAAGAGAAAGAATCATAATTTCTCAGAGGAAAGACGAGTTAATGGAGAAGCTTCGCCTAAAGATAAGGACAGATAAGCCAGGCGGATATTCCGAAGCACCAGACAATGCGATATTATTTGAAGGCAGGCTTTGTATTCCCGACAGTGACGAAGAATTAAAGAACGATATCATGAGTGAGGCTCACGATACGCCGTATACAGCACACCTAGGGAGTACGAAGATGTATCAGGACTTAAGGAAGAACTTCTGGTGGAATGGATTACAACGAGACGTCGCCTCGTTCGTAGAAAGATGCTTGGCATGCCAGCAAGTGAAAGCCTTACATAGATGACCGTATGGATTGTTATAGCCTTTAGATATCCCAGAATGGAAATGTGAAGGAATAGCCATGGATTTTGTGACAGGATTGCCTAAGTCAAGAAGAGGAATTACTGCCATTTGGGTGATTATCGATAGGCTCCCGAAGTCAGCTCACTTTTTACCGATTAAGACTACCTACGGATCAGAGAAGCTAGCCCAGTTGTACGTTCGAGAAATCGTACGTCTACACGGAGTGCCGAAGTCGATAATATCCGACAGAGATGCCAAGTTCACTTCGAGATTTTGGATCACCATGCAAAAAGAGTTAGGAACCGCACCTAATTTCAGTACAACTTTTCACCCTCAGACGGACGGCCAATCCGAGAGGACGATTCAGATTCTAGTTGATATGCTAAGGACAGTAGTTTTGGATCAAAGTGCAAATTGGGAAGATATCTTACACTTAGTCGAATTCGCATATAATAACAGCTATCAGGCGACGATAGGAATGACGCCTTATGAGGCATTATATGGAAGAAAATGCAAGTCACCACTTTATTGGGACGAAGTGGGTGAAAGAAAGAACTTAGGACCAGACTCGATTAACGAAATGATCGAGATCGTTTGACAGATTCGAGATAGGATGAAAGAAGCCCAGAACCGATAGAAGTCTTACGCCGATGATCGATGAACCAATCTTAGTTTCGAAGTTGGTGATAAGGTTTTCCTTAAGATTTCACCATCGAAAGGAATCATTAGATTCGGTGTTAAGGGTAAGCTTAGACCAAGGTTCATCGGACCTTATGAAATTCTCGAGAAGATAAGACTCGTTGCTTATAGATTGGCCTTACCGCCAAGTCTAGGAAGTGTCCATAACGTGTTTCACGTTTCGCAATTAAGAAAGTATGTCTATGACCCTAAGCACGTTATAAGTCATCAAGACGTCGTTCTTGAATCTGACCTGAGTCATGAAGAAAAGCCGATATCGATTTTGGATAGAAAAGTTCAAGAATTAAGAACCAAGTCGATACCAGTAGTAAAAGTATTATGGAATCACCACGGGCAAGAAGAAGCCACGTGGGAGCTCGAGGAAAAGATGAAGGAGAGATATCCTTATCTTTTTGAAGAAGGTATGCAAATTTCGGACGAAATTTTTCGTAAGGGGGTAGGGTGCAATACCCCAGACTTTTTCTACAGTCTTTAAAAATTAAAGTTAATAATAATTATGGCTTTGCACGCCTAAGATCATGAAATTAATTCTAAGATTTACGGTGAAATCCGTTTCCGAAAATAAATTCCAGAAATCGGACGAACGACTACTGTATTAGGGTTTTTCGCGTCCGTTAAGTTTTTCGCTCGGAAACTCGGAATCGAATTCCGTCAGAATTTACATTCACTTTTTCTTCGAGATGAGTTCACTGGAGAAAGTTAATTTTTATGATTTTCCTGACGAATTTTGGACTGTGACGTCCCGACTTTTTCTCGGATTTTGAAAAACGATTTAGGTTTTCCGAGTACGTAATTTATTCCAATCTAACGGACGATTAGATTTCGTCAATTCCGTAACTAACTAGAAAAGTATTTCTCGACTTTTAAAACGGTGTTTAAGAGTTGGAAACGAGAAATTTCGTATAAAATTTCCTCGCCAAACGAAACTTAACGACTCACTATGTTGTAGGATATTATTTTTCCCTACTTTATGAGTCACCAAGGTGACTCATCACCCTCCCCCTTATCCCACCATTGCCGCCACCCCTCTCCCTCATTTCTCTCTCATTCTTCTCCAAATTTCCTCCATTGAAGCACCAAACTCAAGCTCTTCCAAGATTCACAACTCTTGCATCTACCGATTAAATTCCAATCCGATTTCATATATCGAAAGGTAAGAACTTCGTCTCTAGTTTGATCCGAATAAATCTTCTTTCCCCTCTCTTTCATTTTTTTCGAAAAATTAGGGATGGTTTAGTATGTGATTTCTTGATCGATACATGTTCTAGGATGCTTAGAATCGAGTTCTACGGATTAAATCATGAAGGAAAAATCAAGAACCCTAAACACTATTATTACCGAAAATTTTCTGTTTTGGGGCTTTCCATTTGTGCTCGATTTCTTCGTCAAATTGATGATAGATTAGTGTTTCTTATGTCGAAAACTTAAGAGACGAACAAGGCTCGATTTAGGTTAGTAAATGTTAAGATATGCTCGATTGTTTAATGGAAATGAATTATACGATGCATGAGGATGAATATATATTAAATTGAGATTTTTCTAACATTAAAACGAAAAGTGTAAGAGACGAAGATGTATTGATAAGTCGAGGCTCGATAATGTATTGATAATATGATTTGCATGTTAGGAATGCTCGTTAGATAATAATCGTTGTCGTAAAATTTGAATGAAAAAGGAGAACGTAAAATTTTACGTAAGAGACGAACAATGATCGATAAGTCGAGAATAAATGATGATATGAGGATATGATTTGCATATTTATGATTCTTGATAGTTGATGAATAATGTTGTGGAAAATGAATGAATTCCGTTAACTTTGGAAATTTCGTAAGAGACGATCAATTGAACGTAAGTAATAATCAAAAAGTCGATTAAGGATTCCAACTAGATAATAATGCTCGTTATGGATTAAGGAATGAGTTTGTAGTTGACGACATGTTCGTCCGAGATGTTAAATAACGAGTTGTAGTTATAATAGAGGAATAGAAACGAGAATTGTTAACTTGATTTTGGTTTAGTAATTGTTTGGATTGAACGCCGATGCTTGGAATGTCGTGCTTATAGACAAGAAACGAAAGGAGTTTATCACGTATGGAAATACGTTTTGACTGCCTTGTTGTGTAAAATTCATGAGAATTTAAGTTCGATAACATAGAACGAACCTAGAAGAGCGTGCGTCGATTTTATCGAGCATTAGGGTTCAGTCGGCAGTTTCGGCGACGTTCCACGGAAACTGCAATATCTTTTAGCTCGTTTATCAGAATCGAGATCCGCGAATTGGAGAGTAAACTAGACACCTGAGGCTATCATTTGCTACAGGGCACGACCCCTATGTAGCAATCCCCTGTTCTGGACAGACTCGCTGACTTCGTGCAGTGTATGTTCAAATTGTAATTTCCTAAGTTGTTTTCTTCTCAACTTAGCTTCTTTCGATCTTTGAGGTCGTTATGAGTTAATGAATGCCTTCTTCTTACTGACCTCAGTGTCAAGTATAGAGCCTTGAGTGCTAAACGAGATGAATTCATATCTTGTATCCGTTTAAGTAAAGAAATTTAGTTAAGCTTGCAAATGCCTAAATCGTCTAAAGAACTAAAACTTAATTCGAATTTCCGTATTCGATTATCTTTTATGACTGAGTCTAAAGTATGATTATTTTACGATGAAGGAGGAAGTGAGCAGTAAAGAAAGGACGGAAGATCAGGACAACGGAAGCTCGCACTTTAGTTCTGTAAACGCTAAGGTGGGCTTTCCTATATATCAAATAAAACGAGCAATGCTCGAAAACCTTTTCTTTATCGCTTTGATAATCGTGTTTTCAAAGTGATAATCATGGCATGAAATGTTTTATGTTTTATGTGAGTTCTCTTGTACCTTATGAGTTAATGAAAAGGGGTTAACTAACGATCGGCTCTGAGTTAGTCAAAAGGGGCTTTCCAGAGTTAGTGCACTTGTAGCCTGTGGTGTATGTGGTATCCTGTTGAGGGGTAGCCAGCCACGGTGAATTATGAATGGTCAAGATTTGAACGTAACATCAATGAAAAATGCATGCAAGCTACTTTATGAAAGAAATGAAAATGTTTAATAGGCACGAGCTCTTTTAAATGAAAACCTCGATGCGCTATAAAATGAGATGCCTGTTTATCCATACTTATGATTATGTTTTCGGCAACGTGCCCACTGAGTACTTTTGTACTTAGCCCTGCATATGTTTTCTAAATGTGCAGGTTGAAGCGACGAAGCGGCATTGGTTGAGTTAGAGTTGAATAAGGATTAAGGAAGACTTGTATATAGTTCACAATTCCGCTGCTAGACTCTAAACTCTTCTTTTGATGTTGTGTATTCACACTGTAGACTAAGTTCTGTAATATAACTTAGAATCTTTTGAAGTACTTTCTCGAGTAATCTTTCGAGATTAACTCTTTCTTTCGTTAATAAAGTTTTGTTCATAGAAGATAAGATGTATGTATGTATGTATGTATGTATGTATGATTATTCTTTCATTCCCCTTTTTCCCCGCTTCTTTAATCCAACCCCAATCGCACCCCGGCTTCTGCCGTCCCTCGGGATTTGGGGCTGTGACAGAGTGTATCAGAGCAATCGTTTCTGCTCTGTATACTAATTTTTTTCAAAGTAGTCAGATAGAGTATTCGTTCATACTCTATGTCAAGTCCCTTTTCAAGTAAGATAGGGTCATAACACTAAGTTTAAGAGTGTAGACGACAACTCAACCTCCCGCTACGTCGACTCAACGAGGAAAGAAAGAAAGAAAGAAAGAAAGAAAGAAAGAAAGAAAGAAAGAAAAGAATTTCATAAATGTGTTGGCTTTTAAGAAAATTTTTGAATAAATATTCAATAAGTTAAGAATGAAAATGGTGCCAAGAATGAAGTTGTGAAAGTATGAGAATTAATCTGCTATGTGAATTACGTGAAATCATTGCACAAATAATTTCCAATGATTTCTTTTATTTGAAAAGTATGATGGTACGAGAATCTAGAATGATTCTAGGGATTTTCCCGGTTCGTTAAGAACATAGACTTGAAACCTAAGATCTTTCCGATTCCTCGAGAACTTAGACGTTTTAAGAACGTTAGTTCAAATGATTTCGAAAGGAGATCGTGAAACGGGAAGAACTTCTGCAAACGAATGTCACGTGCGTATAGTGACATGAACAAAGACTCGGCAGAGTAAATTTTGTTTTTATAATAAAAAATCGATAAGATTTTCCTTCGAGGAAATTAAGATAAATAATGATAAGGTGTGTTAGTTCTGTATCAAGTAAACGAAAGAAACGAATGTTGCTTCCGTAAAAGTAACATGAACGGGGTCATTTTCAGTTGGAGTTCGCCTCGTTCGAACTTCAAGAAGAAGTTTGTTATAACTTCCACGAATCAAGTACGAATCTTAACTAATTTCCAACGATCGCTCGATCCGACGACGACTAGGACTTTTGTTCTAAAGTCGTTTTCCAGATGTAATTCCTTTTCTTTGGAATTTATTTTATTTCATACTTCGTAATTAAACGAAGAATACAACGAGTAAGAAATTCAAGTGTCGAGAAGGACAAATTTTTTTTTTAAACAGATGTTACTTTTGAATAAGTAACATGAACAAAGTAGACGTACTTTGTTTTAAATAAGAATCATTAAGAACTATTCCTTAAGGAAGAAGTAATGAAAGAAAATAATAAAGAATGAAGAAAGAAATGTTTATGAGAAAATAAATTAAGAAATGAAATTGAATAATGAAATAAAGGATGGAAATAAAATCTTGAAAATTTATTTTATATATTGTTTGAGTGCAATTTCTTGAATTGCTAGATGTTATGATAAGTGGTTGTTTAAGTGATGGTATTACAATTGAATAAGGAATGTTCATTTTGTAATTTAAGTTTTTCGTTAAGATAAGTTATTTTCCAACCTGTTACTGATCCGTGTTTCCTTAAAACTTTTGTAGGATGGCTAGGACTCGCGTTACTGCTCGGAAGAGCCAGCCCTTACCCGCGTGCGAGCGTACCATCGTAGATATGATACAGGATGAATATTATGATTTCGAGGCAGATCCGGATGAGGAAGACATAGGGCAGATAGTCAGAACTTTTCGTCAGTTTATTATGCAGTACGACACTTTATTTCGGAGAGTCAGGCGATATCTGACCTGATTGTGCATCTACCGGACGAGTGGCGCGGTTGGGCACACCGCGTGGTGTGGTATTTTCTTGAGCTTTTCGGCGATGACACTGAGCCGACGGGCAACTACACGGGATTCGCTTTATATATACACGGACGTTTCCTTGACAGCAGGTTCATGATTCCAGTTCCTTTTGAGCCACATGTTCCCTACCGTCACTTTCCAGCAGAGACCGAGCCAGAGCCTTTAGAGTTGGACCCGGAGTTGGCCGCTTTGTTGGAGGTACCACCAGACTTTGTATCGAGTGAGGAGTCTGACGCGGAGTCAGAGCAGTTAGAGGAGGGCGAGGAGCCTGTAGCTACACCAGAATTACCACTTCCACCTGGACCACTTGAGGAGGTGATCCCAGGACCAGGACTTGTAGAGATCGACGCGGAGACAGCTGCCCTGTTAGGGTTACCTACACCTTTTCTACCCGAGCCTAGTGTGAGGGTTCGAGGACCTTTTGAGACAGGACTGTTCCGAAGAGAGTCAGAGTACCGAGGGATTGACGCGGAGCTTGCCGCCATGTTAGAGCTACCATCTCCACTGACACCGCTCGAAGAGATTTGTACGAAGTGGGAAGTAGTCAGAGGTCAGTTAGAGGCGGGATCATCCAGAGTCCGCTCTAGGGAGGAGTACGAGTCAGGTTCCGGTTCCGTTCCTGAGCACCTTCTTCCTCTGAAGAAGCGTGCGGTAGAGGCTAGTGAGGACTACCTTGTTTCAGACCTAGAGGAGACAGTTTCAGAGGCACCGTCACCACCCCTACTTACACTTTCCGACGGCTCTACTCTGAGGGAGGACGATGCACTCCAGCTCGTCTTTGGTTCAGAGTCTGAGAAGGAAGACCCGGACGAGGATCCTGAGGAGGACCCGGACGAGGACCCAGAGGAGGACTCTTAGGGTTTTTCAGGCCATAGAGGGCAGTTTTGGACTTGACTGCAGTTAGTTGAGCAGAGCGTTGTAGACGCGTGTTAATATCAGTAGTAGTAGTAGTTTCTTTTATCATGTACATAGTCGGATCAGTAACTAGTTTTTGTAGTACTCAACCGGATACGAAATTTTATGAATCGTTTCCGTTCTAGTACTCCCAGTAGATACGGAGATGCAGCTTGTTAGTGCACCCGGTAAATAGTAGGCAGTCAGCCTAGTTTAGACTAGTAGTAGTCTAACTTTTTGTATAAGTCCTCGTTGGAGGCAGAACTAATATTCTTTTTGATGTATATATATATACATGACCCGTGAAAAGGGTTTTGATCACAAGAAAATTTCCTTATAAAGCATGAAGTAAACCAGAATGTCAAATGAACTCGTGTGACGAGAAAGTAAAGTTTAACTTGAAAAGTTAAAAGATTAAAGAGCTAGTATCGAAGTTATGTTCGATTTTCTTTTCTGTAAACTTGATTAAGTTGGAAAGAGAGTGAGTAAGTGAAAGAATGTTTAAAAGAAAGGGCTAATGAGAGTTTTCTATTTCCCCATAGTTAAGGAGAAATGCTGCCGAGAAACGTTAACAATAGAAGGGGACCTGGTGGCCTCGAGGACATGGACGACGTCAGCCTGAGAAGGAAAGGGAACAAGAGCAAGAGCAAGAACATCATGATACCCCTCCACCACCACGTAGGGACATTGAGGATCTTTTCCTCAAACGAAACCCACCCGTATTTAATGGAACGGGCAACCCTAGTGATGTTGAGCTATGGGTGCGATCAATTGAGAGAATTTTCAAGCTCCTCAGATGTACTGATGAGGAGTGCCTATCATGCATAGCATTCCAGCTCTCCGGACCAGCTGACTACTGGTGGGAGGCAAGACAGAAAGTGATACCTGAGGAGCACCTGGCTCAATTTACATGGGACGAGTTTAAGGAGGCGCTGTACGACAAGTACGTGCCGAAGACGTATAGGGCTCAGAAGGAGGTTGAGTTCTATAACTTGAAACAGGGAAAGATGACAGTGACCGAATACGACGCCAAGTTTTGTGAGCTATCCAGGTATGCGCCTACTCAGGTCGATACCGAAGAGAAGATTTCAAAGAAGTTCCGTGGGGGACTGAGACACGAATTAGGGATCGCTTTAGCCAGTCACGGGGGACTGAGCTACACGAATGTCTTAGGACGAGCTTTGGAAATGGAGGCTGTCGTGCCAGATGAGAAGAAATCTGTAATAACCACACCAGCTCCCACCCAAAACCAAAACCGGGGCTACTATAACAACAACAACAACAATTTCCAAGGAAAGAGAAAGTGGGAAGGAGGAAGTAGCGGTGGCCACAATAAGAATTTCAACAACCAAAGCAATCAGAGACAGGGAAATCAACAGGGCTACCAGCAGCCGAATCAGAACAATAACAACAACAAGAAACAGTGGCAGGGAAACAACCAGTCTGGGTTGTTTTTACAAGGGAACAACCAAGCCGGACCCTGGAAGGGGAATAATCAGCAAAGGCAACCTCAAGGACAAGAAAGGAATTTCAATCAGGGATGGAATAACCCAGGGAGGGTTACTAGTTCGGTATGCCCCAAGTGCAACAAATCACATTCCGGTGTCTGTCAAGCAGGCACTCCCAACTACTATAACTGCGGACAGAAGAGACACATGAAGAAAGATTGCCCTAAACCACTGCAAGCAGTACCTCTGAGGGCTATACAAGCGCAGCCACAGCAGCAAATGAATCAGCAGCAGTTTCAGCAGCATGTACAACAACAGCAGAATGCAAGGGCATGCGCGAATAGGCAGACTGGGCAGGATAAGGGAAAGGGAAAGGGAAAAGGAAACCTTGCAGGTATGGGAAACTTCACAACATGCCTACTAAGATATTGTTCGATATGGGCGCATCGCATTCTTTTATTGCTGGTTGTTGTGCGGATAACTTAGACATCAGACCCGTAAGAGCTGAACATCCTATGAGAATAGCTACACCTTCAGGAGAGATCACTACTTCCACGTATGTTTGCTCTAACCTAGAACTAGAAATCGGAACTCTTAAGGTTAAAGAGAACAATTTGAACGTTATGACGTAGATATAATTTTAGGGATGGACTGGTTGTCAAAGAATTATGCTACAATTCTCTACAACGAGTGAAAAATCTCTTTTCGACCCCCGGGTAGAGAGCCGACCAAATTTCATGGGATTGCAATGGGCAAGAGAATACCGGTAATATCCGCCTTACAAGCCAAGAAGTTGATAAAAAAGAAGGGTTGCACAGCCTATCTTGTGTACCTTGTTGGAGAACCAGGAGCCGAAGACGTCTTTCCAGAGATTTTACCTGGTTTACCACCCGACCGTCACATAGATTTCTCGATTGACCTAGAACCAGGATCGGCCCCCAAATCTAAAGCCCCATATAGGATGGCACCGAAAGAATTAAAAGAACTCAAAATCCAGCTGCAAGAATTACTAGACCTTGGTTTCATCAGACCAAGTGTCTCACCTTGGGGAGCACCAGTGTTTTTTGTCAGGAAGAAGGATGGGTCAATGAGGATGTGTATAGATTATCGAGAACTGAACAAGATCACCCTCAAGAACAAATACCCTTTGCCGAGAATAGAAGACCTTTTCGATCAGCTCAAAGGTGCAGGAGTGTTTTCAAAGATAGATTTAAGATCAGGGTATCATCAGCTGAAGATTAAACCCGAGGACGTACCTAAGACTACTTTTCGAACCAGATATGGCCACTACGAATTCTTAGTTATGCCATTTGGATTGACCAACGCCCCTGCTGTATTCATGGACCTCATGAATAGAGTTTTCCACCCATACTTAGACAAATTCGTCTTAGTTTTCATCGACGATATTCTCATTTACTCTAAGAATGAGAAGGAACACGAAGAACATCTACGGATAGTGTTGGAAACACTTAGGACTGAGAAACTTTATGCCAAGTTCAGTAAGTGTGAATTTTGGTTGAAGGAAGTAATGTTTCTCGGACACATAGTTTCGGCCGAAGGAATCAAAGTAGATCCTGCCAAGGTGGAGGCAGTGCATAATTGGAAGTCACCGACAAGTCCGAACGAGATCAGGAGTTTCTTAGGTTTAGCAGGCTACTACGGAAGATTCATCGAAGGATTCTCCACGATTGCTAGACCTATGATGCAGCTACTTCGAAAGGAAAACAAGTTTAAATGGACTTCGTGCAGTGTATGTTCAAATTGTAATTTCCTAAGTTGTTTTCTTCTCAACTTAGCTTCTTTCGATCTTTGAGGTCGTTATGAGTTAATGAATGCCTTCTTCTTACTGACCTCAGTGTCAAGTATAGAGCCTTGAGTGCTAAACGAGATGAGTTCGTATCTTGTATCCGTTTAAGTAAAGAAATTTAGTTAAGCGTGCAAATGCTTAAATCGTCTAAAGAACTAAAACTTAATTCGAATTTCTGTATTCGATTATCTTTTATGACCGAGTCTAAAGTATGATTATTTTACGATGTAGGAGGAAGTCAGTAGTAAGGAAAGGACGGAAGATCAGGAGAACGGAAGCTCGTACTTTAGTTCTGTAAACGCTAAGGTAGGCTTTCCTATATATCAAATAAAACGAGCAATGCTCGAAAACCTTTTCTTTATCTCTTTGATAATCGTGTTTTCAAATTGATAATCATGGCATGAAATGTTTTGTGTTTTATGTGAGTTCTCTTGTACCTTATGAGTTAATCAAAAGGGGTTAACTAACGATCGGCTCTGAGTTAGTCAAAAGGGGCTTTCCAGAGTTAGTGAACTTGTAGCCTGTGGTGTATGTGGTATCCTATTGAGGGGTAGCCAGCCACAGTGAATTATGAATGGTCAAGATTTGAACGTAACATCTATGAAAAATGCTTGCAAGCTACTTTATGAAAGAAATGAAAATGTTTAATAGGCACGGGCTCTTTTAAATGAAAACCCCGATGCGCTATAAAATGAGATGCCTGTTTATCCATACTTATGATTATGTTTTCAGCAACGTGCCCACTGAGTACTTTTGTACTTAGCCCTGCATATGTTTTCTAAATGTGTAGGTTGAAGCGACGAAGCGGCGTTGGTCGAGTTAGAGTTGAATAAGGATTAAGGAAGACTTGTATATAGTTCACAATTCCGCTGCTAGACTCTAAACTCTTCTTTTGATGTTGTGTATTCACACTGTAGACTAAGTTCTGTAATATAACTTAGAATCTTTTGAAGTACTTTCTCGAGTAATCTTTCGAGATTAACTCTTTCTTTCGTTAATAAAGTTTTGTTCATAGAAGATAAGATGTATGTATGTATGTATGTATGTATGATTATTCTTTCATTCCCCTTTTTCCCCGCTTCTTTAATCCAACCCCAGTCGCACCCCGACTTCTGCCGTCCCTCGGGATTTGGGGCTGTGACATTATAACATCGATTAAAACAATCTACACAAAACCCCTAATTCTTTCCTAAATTTCGATCTCAACACTTAAATTAGGAGGGGTGTTCTCTTCATTAATTAAAACCAAAAATCCATTTCTAATACTACCACAACATATATTATCCATTGATTAATCCTACAACATCATTAATTGAAATCCAAGCCTCAAACCCTAAGCCCTAATTCGGTCCTCTACCAAATTGTTAGGGGATTTCATTTATTTTTACATCAATCCTCAATTAAACTAGTCCTAAGCTCAATTATACAATCAATTTCAAGAATTAAAACATCCTACATAAAAGCCCTAAAATGGGTCCTACATAGAAAATTAGGGTTCTTGATTTCCTCCTTCAATTAAACCATAGAATCACTCCCTTATACATCTAATTGCATATTAAAACTTAAAACAACTTTTACATCATAATCTTCATTTTCGGTCCTCAAGAAAAAATGAAAAGAATGGAATTTGAATTGGATAGAACAATAGAGAAGATGATTACCTTGAATTTTTAATGAAGGAAGAATGGAAATTGATGGATGATTGAATGGCTTATGAAATTTCCTTATGCAAAAGCTTGAACTCCTTCAATGGAGATTGAGAGAAAATTGAGAGAGAGTTGATTGTGAGGGTGGCGGTCATGGAGGTATAAGGTGGGAAGGTGATGACTCAATATGGTGACACATAAAGTAAAGAGAAATATCCTACAAAGTAGTGGTGAGTCGCTAAGATATGTTTGGCGAGGAATTATTTTACGAAATATCTCGTTTCCGGCTCTGAAACGTCGATTTAAAAGTCGAGAAATACTTTCCTAGATAGTTACGGATTTGACGAAATCTAATTCGTCCGTTAGATTGGAAATAATTTACGTACTCGGAAAACCTAATTCGTTTTTCAAAATCCGAGAAAAAGTCGGGACATCACAGTCCAAAATTCGTCCGGAAAATCATAAAAACTAACTTTCTCTGGTGAACTCGTATCGAAGAAAAAGTGAATGTAAATTTTGACGGATTTTAATTCCGAGTTTTCGGGCGAAAAAGTTACCGGACGCGAAAACCCTAATACAGTAGTCGTTCGTCCGATTTCTAGAAATTATTTTCGGAAACGGATTTCACCGTAAATCTTAGAATTTAATTTCATGATCTTAGGCGTTCAAAGCCATAATTATTATTAACTTTTATTTTTAACGACTGTAGAAATAGTCGGGGTATTACAAAAACAACTCTTATTAAATTTTCTTTCGTTTTTCTAACACTTCTTATTTAATTAAACATTAAAAACTCTTTTAATTTTCTTAATTTAGTGAACAACTCTTACTCGATCCTTTACTTATAAGTTTCTCCTACTCGACTTATCTCTTCGTAAATTATTATTTAATCATCTAAGCTCAACTTAACTCTTTATTCTCATACTTTACTATTTCTTATTTTATTAAGAAATTATCTCTTTATTTTATTTAATTCTAATTCTATTATTTTTATTTTAAAACCCTTTGATTAATCTCGTAATTAAAGGAGTAAACGAACTCAAACTCGACTTAACTCTTTATTAAACTTCTTATGCTCGACTCTACAAATATTTTTTTCTCTTTTAAAAGAGATTTAATCTAACTTAAGATTAATTCTTTTTAAATTCTCGTTCGATTGAACGACTTAACCTCGACTAACTCGTCTCAAATTTTATACTCAACTTTTTAAATCTATTTTCTTAACTTTAACTTCTCTTTTTATTTCTCAACTAATTTCTCTCTTTTTTTTAATCACTATAATTAATCTCACTTAATTTCTCCTCTTAAATTCTAATTATTTAACAAAGAAGTATTTTTCTTTGTTTTTTCTCAATTCTATGTCTAAAAAATAATTTAATAAATTTTCTTTTTATTTTATATTTAATTTTATTTCTATAATTTTCAAATTTATAATTATTTAAATAATTAATTTATTTTATTTTAATATTAATTTTAATAATCTTCAAATCTTCATATTTTTCAACAAGAACACCAAGAACACGCACTAAAAAATTCATAATTTCACCAAGAACACCTAGAACACACACTAGACATTCAAACTCATTTCCATCGATTTATGCATATTTTTGTACTAAAAATTTCATTTTCTTCATCTCAAAAATTTCTATTGAACATCTAACACTCTAAATTAACACAAACACATTCATATCATCATATCATCAAATTACCAAAAATAATCAAAAATATTATTTCTTCCATAAGCTCATAAATTTCGATTCTTCTCACATAATCAACAAAATAAATTAAATCATCCATTCCATCATAATCTCATACTCATATCATGCTCATAACATCATTAAATAATCAAATAACAAACTAAATCAAATTGTCCTTTACATACTCATAACCCACAGTTTTAGCATTGAAATTAGGGCAATGATTTTCTTCATTTTTTCCATGCATAATTATCATTCCAAAAATATTCATTAACACATATAAACAATACATCATCAAGAAATCATGAAAATCAAATGAATAATCAATTTTTTTTATAGGATTATTATTTTCTTTTTAATTCCTAGATAATCTCCTAGGGTTTGATTTCCTAATAATTTCCTCACATCGATTATCACATCTCATGTCCTAGTTTGCCTAAGCATAATTTAAAACATGCATATTTCTTTTCTTTAGAGTTTAAAGTTTACATATATACAAGTAATCAAATGAATAATCTTACTTTAAATGATTTAAATCAACTCCTTCTCTTGAATGAAGCTTGGCCAAAAATGAAGGGGAAAGGAGCTCAAGTCTCTAGCTTGAATTTTCCATGGAGGATCTCATTTTGAACCTCAAGAAAAATATAACAATAATCAATCATCTCTTCTAGGGCATAAATGCCGAAATTGATAGGAAAAAGAGAGATGATCTTGAGTTTGGATTGAGCTCAAAACTTGAAGAATTAAATCATCTCTTAAATTAGGTTTGAAGAACTAAAGATGATGATGATCTTGTTGGAGTTTGGAGGCTTGATCTCTTGATCTTCTATGGACATTTTTCTCTAGTATGTGTGTGTGTATGTTGCTGTGGAGAGAAAGATTGGGGAGAGAGGTATTTTTTTTCTTCTTTCTTTTCTTGATGAACACGATGGAGAGAGAGTAGAGAGAATGAGAGATTAATGAACTTATCTCTTATCTCATTAGTTAAGATAGAAAGGAGAGGAAATGGTAAGATGAATGAATGTAATGATAGTTATTTTCTTAGGTGTTGAATTTAGGCATAATATGTAGAGAACAATAATAATGATGGAGAGAATTAGGGAGAGAGATATAGCCATGTTGGATGGAGAGAGAGAGAGAAAAGGAGAGAGATATTTTCTATTTTTTTACTGATATAATTTTCCCCGGATGAAAAAGTTTTCCGGTAGAATATATCCGTATTATTCTGTTTATACTAAAAACGGCTATAAACTCTCCTCGACTCGTTTCCAACATCGAAAACACCTCAACTCTATCTTATGTCTCATGAAATAAATCAAGGAATCCGAATATCAAATTTCTAGGTCAAAATTCCAAGTAACGAAGAAAAACCTAAAAATTAATCGGTCAATTATTCCAGCATGAACTAAATTCTTAAAATTCTCTCATATGGTCTCGGATGAGCTTCTAATATATCTCAGGAGTCTTAGAATTAATTCTAGATTCAAAAGACACTAATTATGCTAAATTCGGAGTTCATCGGTGATTAGTGATTTCTCAGTTTATCGACACTAATCGTCAAAAGTGAAAGTTCTCAGCATTCTCCAAAATTCATACTCATGCTCATTCTCATATAAATAAACTCAATCAATGCATCACATAAAAACGAGAAAAATCACATTTAAGCACACAAGGGCATTTTGGTCATTTTCAAGAAAATTTTCTTTTCTTGAAAAATTTCATCACTCAAAGCACATTAATTAAATATAGAAATGCATTTAAAAACGCACTCAAGGACTTATAAAAGCTCGGGGCATTACATCCTCACCCCCTTAAGAAAAATTTCGTCCCGAAATTTACTAACCTTGAGAAAATAGCTCGGGATACTTCGCTCTCATCCTTTTCTTGAGTTCCCACGTAGCTTCTTCGAGATCGTGATGACACCACTTAATCTTAACTAGGGGAATCTATTTCGTTCTAAGCTATTGAATCTTATGATCTAAAATTTACTCAGGTTTCTCATCGTAACTTAAATCTGGCTTCAAAGCCACATCTTCTTGGCGAATCATGTGCTTTAGATCGAAAACGTACTTCCTCAATTGCGATACGTGAAAAATGTTATGCGAATTCCCAAAACTGGAAGGCAAAGCTATTCTATATGAGATAACTTCAATTCTTCCTAGGATTTCAAACGGTCCTATATACCGAGGCTTTATCTTTCTTTTAACACCTATGTGGCATACTCCTCTCGAAGGAGATATCCTTAGAAAAACTTTATTTCCTACATCAAACTCTAACTCGGATCTTCGATTGCCGGCATATGATTTCTGTCAACACTGAGCTTCCTTAATCTTTTCGTGAATCTAACAAACAGATTCTATCATCTCCTCAATCGCTTCTGGCCCTATCACTTTTCTCTCGCCTACTACATCGCAGTAGAGCGAAGATCTACACTTCTTTCCATATAAGGCTTCATAAGGGGTCATTCCAATCGTATTTTGATAGCTATTATTGTAGGCAAATTCGACAAGAGGTGTGATTTTCTCCCAATCATCTCCTTTGTCTAACGTCACAGCTCTAAGCATATCCTCAAGAATTTAAATCATTCTCTTTGACTGGCCGTCCGTCTGAGAATGATAAGCGGTACTGAACTGCAATTGTGTTCCCAGTTCTTTTTGGAAACTTCCCAAAACGGGCTGTAAACTTCTCATCTCGATCGGAAGTGATCGTACTAGGAACTACATGCAATCCTACAATTTCCTTGACATAAATCTGTGCCAACTTGTCTAATCCATAGGTGTGTGGAATAGGTATGAAATGAGCGGACTTCGTCAATCTATCCACTATCACCCAAACAACTGTATTTCCTTTTTTGGCTCAATGCGTCGGCTACAACGTTAGCTTTCCCGGGATAATAAGATATATTGTAATCGTAATCTTTCACTAGCTCAAGCCATCTCCTCTATCTCATGTTTAGCTCCTTCTACTCAAAGAAATACTTCAGACTCTTGTGACTCGAAATGATCTCACACTTAGCTTCATAGAGATTGTGTCTCCAAATTTTCAAAGCATGCACTACGGCTGCTAATTCCAAATCATGAATCAGATACTTCTCTTCATGGGGTTTAAGTTGTCTTGAAGCATACGCTATCACTCTACCATATTGCATTAGCACACATCCTAAGCTTTGAGCTGATGCGTCTGTATAAACGGTATAGTCCTTTCCTGGTTCAGGAAGAGCTAATACTGGAGTTAGATTGACTACAACTCTTGAAAACTTTTCTCACATTCCTCCGTCCATTTAAACTTCGATTCTTTCTTAACGGCGTTGTCATCAGCTTCGTGATCTTGAAAAATCCTTCTATGAATCTCCAATAGTAACCTGCTAAACCGAGGAAACTACAGATTTCATGAACTGACGCCGATGATTTCCAATCTTGCACAACTTTCATTTTTTTCCATGTCAACTTTAATTCCTTCGGACTAAACAACGTGTTCTAGGAAATTTACTTCTTTTAGCTAAAATTCGCACTTATTGAATTGGCATATAGCTTTTCTGATCTTAACTTCTCCAGCACGGTTCGTAGATGCTTCTCGTGTTCTGCTTCATCCTTTGAATACACCAAGATATCGTCTATGAAGACAATCACAAATTCATCAAATCCATAAATACTGCTGAAGCATTAGTCAAACCAAATGGCATTACTATGAATTCGTAATGTCCATATCTCGTCCTGAAAGAAGTCCTTGGAACATCTTCTTGCTTGATCTTCAGTTGATGATATCTAGATCTTAAGTCAATCTTGGAGAAAACACATGCTCCTTTTAGCTAATCAAACAAATCGTTTATTCATGGCAAAGGATACTTGTTCTTGAGTGTAATCTTGTTAAGCTCTCGGTAATCTATACACATTCTCAAACGTCCGTCCTTCTTCTTCACAAATAGAATCAGGGCTCCCCAAGACGAAACGCTTGGTTGGATAAAACCTAAATCTAACAGTTCTTGCAACTGGAACTTCAATTCTTGGAGTTCCTTTGGTGCCATTATGTATGGAGCTTTTGATATTGGGACTGATCCAGGTTCTAGATCAATCGTAAACTTAATTATCTATTCGGAGCAAACCGAGTAAGATTTCTGGAAAAACGTCTTTCAATTCTCTCACATCAGCTACGTCATCGATATTTGGCTCATGCTCATCGTCTTTATGCAAATAACTAGATACACTTTTGTATCCTTCCTTCTCGTTAACGTCTTTGCTCTCATGGCCGAGATAATCGACATGCTTTTCTTTACTCTTCTCTCTCTACTCCGATTACTACGGTCGGCTCTTCTCCGGGAGGTTGAAATGGAATTTGTCTCTGATCGCATCGTATCGTTTCGAAATTCCCAGTTAACTAATCTGGATTTGATTTAGAAGTTTTGCTGATAATTTACGGCTTCCAAATTCGAATTCTAGGTTCGAGCAGACTTGCGAAACTAACGAAGATCTTCCTAAAGGGGTTGATATTCTATGCACCTGGTTTGATTCTTCTAAGTTCGAGCCAAGATTTTCTACTCAAGTGCTAAACATAAAACGAATACGAAGCATCGATATACAATAATTGGTACACCTTTCAACTTTCTCATACCTGCGAGATTTCCTGGGTCCATAGCTCCAAGATTTTGCTCAATCACAAACACTCATTGGTAGTACGGCTGTGCTTTGCACTGGGGTTGAGGGTACTTCTGCTGTGGAGCTACTTCCACTGCTCTTATTTGAGAGGGCTGACACTGATTTGGCCTTTCACCGATCTTTCCTTGCTGTTTGCTTGGGCATTGGTTTGAGAAATGACCAGACTGATTACAAGTAAAACATACATGATTTCCAGCTTTGCAGACGCCTAGATGCATCTTGCCACACTTCGCACACGAAGGTAGAACTTGGGGTCCTATTGGTATGTTACTTCTATTAGGATGCTGAACTTTTACTCTCTGTGATTTCTGAGGTTGTTATTGATGTCCTTGATTCTTCCACGACTTCTTGTTTGGGTGGAATCCACCACTCCACTTTCTTTTACGTTTTGCGATTTGGCCTTGTTGAAATGGATAGGAGGCAGCAGCTGTCGTCATTTGAGTTTGAAATTGAGGATTCGCTAAGGATTGCGATCCTTTCTCTGGCTGCATTGCTAGCTCCATATCCAAAGCTCAGTTAAGGGGTTCAGCGTAAGTCAAATCACTCTGACTTGGAAGAACAAATCGAATTTCTACTCGAAAAGGTTCACACACTTTCTTGTCGATATCCACCTTATCATGTGCAAAACGAACTAACTCACAGAACTCACGATCATTTTCAGTTACGGGTCTCTTTCCTTGCTTTAATTTCGCAATGTCATTCGTTTTCTGCTCACGATAAATTTGTGGCACGTACTTCTTGAAAAAGGTTTCCTTAAACTGCTCTCACATCAAATTCTCACGTTCCTCAAGCATATACGTCCTATGTCGTGCTTCCCACCAATAGTCGGCAGTTCCTTTCAATTTATACGTCATGCATTCGAGGCGTTCGCAATCGTTGCAATGAAGAAATCTAAAACTTCGTTCAAGAGAACAAATCCAGTCCTCGGCTTCTACCGGACTGCCTTTACCATCGAAAGTTGGGGGATTTTGGCGAAGAAAAAGTTCTTCTACTCGACGTTCATTTGGAGAAGGCGGAGTAAGATCTCGATGTCCCTCTTCCTGATTTCTTTCATTTCTAACATTTCTGCGTCTTGGCGGCATTCTAAAGAAATGCAAAAGGAAACTTTAAACCACTCAGAAAGAACGAATTATCTCACTCGGAACCTTTCTCGATTTTGAAAATATTTCTTTTTTGAGAGGAATATGATTCTCGATCGGTACTTATCAATACATTAAAAGAAATTCAATTTAATAATTACTACAAATAAATCAATCATCTCAAACTCACACATATCTCAATCAATTCATTTCTCAACTCAAAATAATCAATCATTAACATTAACATGCATTCATGTCATCATTCATATATATTCTCAAGACAAATTTTTCTCATTCAATCACAACTATAAGCTCAAACATCATCACGTCAATATTCACACATTCTCAAGATAAATCTTTCTCAATACTCAAAGAAATCATGCACTCAAATATTATTTCGGCTTATACACATCTCATTATCTTTTACTCAAACTTTATTAATCATAGAACATTGTCAAAGAATAGCTTATTCAATTTACTCAACTCTGATCTCATTACTCGATCTCATCTTAATCATAATTTAGGAACCTCGAATACTCAGATTAATATATTTACTTAGGAGACTCAAAGTTAATTTTAGCGGCCTAACGGCTTCTCTTTCATATCACCCAAATGATGGCCTCTTATGAGGACTTACTACAAAATAAGGGATTAGACATTTACATTGAAAAATTTCCCACATGTCAACATGACAGTCTACATCTCGAATCGATCTAACATGAGCTAATACTTCTGTCCGATTCTACTAGCTAACCAAACATCAAGTCATAAATATATACATCACTGCGGAAAGGTAAAAAGAGTTCAACTCTTGGACAGAAAAGTAAATATTGTTCGGGATTTTCCACATCTTCCTTGAACCGGTCCTAAACATTGGAACCGTCCTCACTCGGGTCGTAATCATCACGCTGCTCCTCGTCGGGGTCTTCCTTGGGATCCTCCTCTGGATCCTCGTATGTGTCTCCATTAATAATGGCAAAGCGCTCACACTCGGCTGTCCTTAACTCCTCCTCAAAATCATGGAGAGTATAGTTGACGGCTTCCCACAGATTGGTCATGTCTCCAATCTGCTCGTCCTCAAATCGAGCATTGATGTCCTCCAACTCTGACTCGTCCCACAGGGGTGTCTCGGAATCACTCTCATCACGTCGGAGATAAGATGCCACATCAGCTGAAGCGCCAAACTCTGGCTCACATTCCTAATCGAGCCTCACTACTAGGGTTGGAGCAAACGTATACGGAGCAGAGAATTAATCGCTCGACAAAGCTTGAAGGTATCCGCTGCCCATGGTAGCATCAGTTGCCAGATCCTCGAATGGTTCATCATCATTGTTGTCGCCTGTGCGAGTCGGCCTAGAAGGCTCGGCTAAGGGCTGAACCGAAGAGGGTGTACAGTCACGGTGCATAAACTCCTCAAGCTGGTCGTACGAAGGCGGCAAGACTCTGATGGGTTTATAAAAACCGTTCGACTGCGCGACGGTCGAAATAGACGAAGCAAAAGGGTCGTATGAGCGGATAAGAAGCACGCCTCCCGAGTACGAGTAGTCCTGATAGGCGGCTCGGGCTCTGGTTCGGAACAGGGCAGTGAAGGGACACGGGGAGGAACTGGTCCATCTTGGAGCAAAGGAAGGGGATCAAGGGCAAGACCATTCGGCAAGGCAGAGAGATCAATCATCGAAAGGTTCTGGAGGCGGGGCACCGTACTAGATAAACTGCCCGGAGATAGTGGCAATAAACGCATTGCATTCGCCGTAGAGGTTGCCATCGAAGTAACGGTGTCCAAGAAATCTACGCACAAGCGATGCTACCCAATCACGCCACTCACGAGGTAGGGCTTGGATCAAATGAATTATTCCATCTAACGCACTTACGTCCATGTACTGGACTTTCTCCAAAATCTTATGATATCGGGCTAAAAACTTAGCAATCGTCTCATGATACATCTTCCTAACATGCAGGTATTCCTGCATCCACTCTCGATCATCCATCCTATACGAGTTCTAGACGAGTTAAGCACACTAAAACAATTAAACAGGCATGTTGAAATTTCAACCCCCACATACTCGCTCTTACTTTCCATAGATGTTTTATTGCTCAGGGGACTTGGCAATTCCATTTCACGAAATCGTTTGCACAAACGTTCTATCCCTTTTGATTTCAACGCAAAACACACATTAGGGAAGGCGTTCTAAAGCAATCTAGTTATTTGAACTACTCAAATTATTCGCTTGATACGTAGTTTCTGATTCTAACGAGCGCACATAATAAACTCAATAATTTAATAACTCGGTTAACATTTTAATTTGAAAGCTTTTGAAAATAAAGCGTACCTAGTTGCCGGATGAGATGGGGGATTGCTTGGTGTGTTACTGACTCAAATAAGTCTAGGAAATAAATCTAGACTCGACTCATCAAGGAAAGTTCAGCTTCAGAGCAGTGACGAAGCGCTGTCGTTACACTCTTCGCACAAAAAAACTTATAAACACCTCTTGCCCAACAAGGTAGTAGTTAGTGGTAAGTGGGGTCGATCCCAAAGGACGTGGCGTAGATCTGCTCTTCAAATCGAACTCAACAAAAGGGGTTTTGACTGCAATGTGTCTTGTAACTCAACAAGTAAAAATATCAAATAACAAAAGAGTTTAGATTGGGTTTCGAATCCATGATCCTAATTACTCATCACTCGTTCATTGGTGCAAAGATATTCAATTAACTGATCTCATCACTTGGTTTAAGACAAAGATTAGTTTATACCCTAAAGGTCACAAAGTCACGATATAAACACACTTAGCCTATGTCTATCCAATTTTACAGATCTTGACCAGAAGGCAAGATCTCCTCTCTTGATCAACAAAGTCACGAAGACACTTCAGTAACGATGCTGCCCAACAGGCATTAAGAATAAATAGACCCAAGACATCCAAGAGATAGGTCACTACCGACTACTCTCCAACACTCTTTACCTTCTTGGGCACGAAAGACACTATCGAGTTAAATTCCAATTCCTGTTAATGACTTAATATCAATATCTAGATGGTGATCAATCATATGTTAATATCAATTAAGTCTAGAATTAATCCTAAGTGTTTCGGGAACAAAATCAATTAACGAACTAACACATTTAGACCTCACGAGTTTAGAACGAGTAATTTACGATCACTTCATCTACATCCAACCCAAATAATAAATTTAGCTAGACATAATATTAAATAAGAACACAAAATAAATAAGGTAAAACATACTTAACATAAACTAGAAACGGGTTGCTACCCAAAAGCGTAAGTCAGCAACCAAGGTCTTGGCTTCAAGCCAACAACTAAACTACTATAGAAAATATAAAACGAACGAAAAAGTAAATTACCCGTAGGACTTGTTTCTTCCTCACTCCTCTCAAACTAAGAATGCAGAACTAGCTATGAACTTGAATGAAATCGGCACACATTACATAATGGAGTCGGCCATATATATAGGCGAAGGGATTAAGATTGAGATAGTTTCTTTGTTGGTGAAGGATTCTTCCCATGCATATCACATCCGCCTTCTCTCTCATCCATGCAGCCACGATTCTCTTCCCTTGCTTGGTAGATATCTTCTTTGATTAGGTCCGGCTAGGATAAGGAAAGAAATATCCGATCCTTATCTTCTTCCTTGAAGGAAAAGAAATCTGCTACTGGCTCGACTCACTTCTTGCCCTTGATATCTACATCCTGAATTGCTTCATGTGTTGACCAAGATCCTGGCTCCTCCAGGTACTCTGTCTGTTGGCTTCAAGGATATGGGGAGGTACTTCCTGACTTGTAGAGCATGTAAAACATTGTTGCCCAGCTACAAGCCTCCAGCCCTATGCCCATTTGCTTTGTATCGCTATCTTAGCATCTCAACAACAGATTTTCCACCGAATTTGCCCAACATCTCACATATTCTTCCCTGTACACCATCTCTCAACTTTGTGTCCTCCCAGACACACTTTAACTCGATAAAGACTAAAAATACAAGAAAAACACAAGAAAAGATGGACACAAATATGGGTTCATCACACCCACACACTTGAATTACACTTGCCCTCAAGTGTACGGTTGCAACTCTACCCAAGACTCAAACACAGAAAAGACAAAACAAAGAAAAACACAGACTCAAAAGATCAGCACAATAACATGTTAGTCCAAACAGAATATGTAAGCAGATATTGTCATCAAACAGGTCAAGATAGAGTTATTGGGCAACAAGGATATCCTCACTAGCACTCAACTCTCAAGTGTATATGGTTAAATGTATACGCTCTTGACCAAAATCAACAATGTTTTTTCATAGGCTTGCCTACCTTCTACATCTCTACTTCTTTGAACAAAATCAAAATCACTTATCCTTAGGTCTTTATTGGGTTGCAACGTGGCTTAAGGCAAAAGGTAGGGAATGTATAGGAACTCGCTAAGTCAAGAACTCGATTCTTGAGCAACAAATTGCCCTCAATTCCTCACTCCTCATAATCACTCCACCCTAGCACACTTATTATTTTTTTCTGGACTTCCCTTTTTTTATTTTATTTTTTATTAATTTTATTATTTATTATTATTTTTATTATTATTTATTTTTTTATTATTTTTTTTTAATAAAGGATATTGCCCAGCATGTGCTACCCAACATTTCCCTTTCACCCCTCATTCTTCTAGACCTGAGTTCTTGACCGGGATGGCTTATAAGTTCAGGCTACTATAAGTGATTTGAAAAAATTATCATCAAGCTCAAAAGGGCTAAACAAAGGGTAAATGTCAAGGTAGGAAATTTTGGCCATGGGCTAATTTGAACAAAAATGCCTAATTCATCTAAGTAATTCAACTAAGTCACACGAAGTTTTAATTAAGAAATACAAGCAAGTTCTAGATCAACAAGTGTATATAGCATTTAAAGCTCAAAAAACCTCACAGTTCATGCCCAATATCTCATTCCGTCCTACCTATCTACATTCGGCATCATCTACATCAACATACCTATTCTGACTTGTCATGCCATATGTTGATCAACAACTAAAACATACTTTAAAAACACATAAAACAGACTAACGCCCCAACACCCACACACTTTGCCTTAGGCAAAGTGGATACAATGTTGGGCAACTACAAACACAAAACACAAAAACTGACTCAACAATTATTTACTGACTAAACCAAGAAGGAAATTCTAAGGCCTTCACCACACAATTTGCTGGGCAAATTGTGGGTGAAGGCAGTAAGTGTACCTTCTCGACCAATAAGACACAACACAAAAATAAAACACAAAAACACAAAAATAAAATAAAAAAACCTATACTAACATAAAAATGGGAGGAACATAAAATCAAAGAGAAGATTCAGGTGGGTACCTGAATCCTTGGTGTGCAAAGAATGCCAGCTGGGCATCCTTGATCTCGGTCAACATCTTTTCCATGTTGGCTAGTCTGGTCTCGACCTCATTGTTGGGCAGCACCGCTGCACTGGTGCTTGCCTCCTATTTCTTGCCCAAGGGTGGTCGCCTGGTGGATTGATTCCTGCCGTAGTCGATGAACACGTATCTGACATTCCTCAACGCAATGTCGTTCATCTTCTTCAAGGCAGCTTCTCCCAACTTGTTGACTGCCATCAACGGCTTCCCTTTCATCTCATCATAGACACCAACTCCCTTCGCAAAAGCCGTCATGAAGTGCCCACATGTACATCCCAAAGCCTGCTATGCCAGCACCGTCTTCAGTTGCTCACCAAGAAAGGCCACGAAATTGACCTTAGTCTTGGTGTGCATACACCACAACAAGTACCTCTCCTTGTTGCTCAGGCTGTTGCCACTATTGTTCTTGCCATACAAGTTATAGGCGAGAATGCGATGGCAAAGCCTCAGGACATGAGTCTTCAACTCAGTTCCCTTGTTGTTGGCCCCATAGTACGGTGCTCCATTGCCGATCTCCTTCCACTGCTCCTGGTAAGCTACATTGCCCGGGGATGGTACCATGGTCTTGGCCTCCATGAATTCTTTCTTGTCCAAGTCCCTCAAACTCACCATCCCCAGGATATGGTTCAGAGCACTCACTTGGAAATCGTACTTCTCGCCCAACAGCGAGAAGGAGATCATGCTCACCCCAGTCTCGGGATCACTTGTTACTGTCGCCGTGCTGTACACCTCCTTAACTTGTTCCTCATAGACCTCTACAGGCCACTCCAAAAACTGACCCCAGCCTATCCCCTCAAACAGCTTCCTGACCTCTTAGGCAACACCCAGGTTCTCATATAGTTTGAAGTCGAGAACCTTAGGTGCAGTCACCTTCCAATCCCTGGGCTTCCTACACGTCACCACCGTAGCACCCTTCTTCATCTTCCTACACCTTATGTGGTAGATTAATTCATAACTGATATATATACATACATATATATATATATATATATATATATATATATATATATATTACTGCTTGTGCAAGCACATTTTTAAAAGCGAAATAATTTTTCTGCATGCACAAGTTAACTGTTTTATAACTCTAACACTTGTGATGCAGCAAGAGAGACATGTTCAATTATATAGCTCTATCGAGTAATATTTTAAAATATTTTGGCATGTGTTCATGTCACACCTCGACTCCCGAGGTGCGACGAACAACAATAACAATACTAAACCATATACTAACTCAACTCACATAAGGAATTCATGCTTGGGAAACAAGGAAATATTGACTGAAAGCGATAACAAATAAAGGCATGCTTCCAAGTCACAATAAAACGTCCAACGAGCATAGAAAAATTTTACATAAGAAAACTCAAAAAGGAATAAGTATGTCAAGTTCACATCATTCGGAAGTTAAGGAAAAACGGTAAATAATTTCGAGCACATCGCTCTTGAATTCAACAAAGCACCAAAGTAATATCCAAACATATCAAAAGATAGTATTATGCTGCAGCGGAGACTTCGACTCAATTCCCAACAACTACATGTATGAAGACATGTAATTGCGAGCTAACTTTCGACTCAAAAACACACCACCAAGCTGTCCACGCCATCCACATCCCGCTAACCTGCATGTTTAGAAATACATGCAGGGCTGAGTACTTCGTACTAAGTGAACACATGCCAAAACATTTTAAAACTCTGCTCATTAGAGCTATATGATTAGACTTGCCTCTCTTGCTGCATCATAAGGGTTAGATATAAGCATTTTAAAAGAGTTTACCACTTGTGACAACCTTAAAAACATTTTCATACTTTTTTGAAATCGTCTGCAAACATTTATACTTAGGTATGAATCAATCTACAACTTATCTTTCTGTGGTGTCGAGAAGTAGGCCTCATCCTCGAACAACGTGACCGGCTCAACCGAAGCAAGGCTCACAGTCACCTTAACTAGTGCATGCATTGTCCCGTATCTTACAGGACCTTTATCCCGTGCGTCCACAGGACCTTAATTTTATCCCATGCGTCCATAGGACCTTTATAACTTTAACACGTAGATGATTGCATACCAAAACATTTAAACATTTAGTCAAGTCAATCAATTTAAAAAAAAAAAACGCACGTAATACATAGATAGTACACACATTCATCATTTGAGTTTTGGTTTAGAAAGCCCACCTGACTTCCGAAGATTCTAGCTAGGCGGCTTACTCTTTTGTGTCCTCGCTACTTGTCCATCCCGCTTGGTCCTTCACAATTCAATATCGAATAAGAAACGAGACTTTTGTCGCGTAAGACGTAAAGTAGATTTTGGGCTCGGCTGAAGGACTTCTACATGACTCGGGTCTTTTCTATATTATTTTAACTTTTCTAAGGCAATATCTTTTCTCAACTTTCTCGTTCTCGGTTATCGACTTTACTCGGTTACTAGACATAACTTCATTTCACATTCTCGTTTCTAAAGTCAATATTACTTTAATACTTTCCACTAAACGAGCAAATACTATTCATTTTAATCATACTACTCGAGTTCTCGATTCATTATTCTCAACTATTGTCATCACAACCATTCATGTCATAAACGAGCATCCAAAATAAATGAACGAATTATTTCACGAATAAACGAAACATAAACATTACACTCAACATATAAGTTCAATCAAGCATAATAAACTCAAATATTCAATCAACAGTTAACTCGACATTGCTCAACTCAATTTTTGAAATAAGTTATGTCACAGCCCCAAATCCCGAGGGACGGCAAAGCCGGGGTGCGACTAGGGGTTGGATTAAAGAAGCAAGGAAGAAGGGGGATGAATAAGAATAAACGAATGAACAGACATCAATAACAAAATAAACTACTATGAACAAGACTTCATTATATAATAAAGGAGTCGACCTCAAAGGATCGTTCGACAAGGATGTTCTTGGAAGAACTAAGTTAAAGTATGAACTTAGACTCAAAAGAATATATACATTAACACAAAAAGAGTTTGGAGTTTGGCAGCGGAAAAACGTAGAAACTTAGACTCTGATCTTTTTTCATAAAACCATTCTACTCAACATCAACCACCGCCGCTCCCGTCGATCAACCTGCACATTTTATAAAACATATGCAGGGCTAAGTACAAAAGCACTTAGTGGGCACATTGCCGAAAACATATCATAAGTATAGATAAATCAGGCATCTTGACAAATAGCGTATCTAACAACATATAGAACAAGAATCTATCATTCAATCACCAAGAAAATCGAACTATGATCAAACCCCTAAAATCTAAAAAATTTGGGTAATCACATAGTTCAAAGGGAGATGATTTTCTTCATGATTTGATCCGTAGAACTTAATTCTAAACATACTAGAACATGAATTAAACAAAGCTGCATCATCCTACTTCAATTCCATTTTTTTCGAAAAAATCAAGTAGATGGAAACAAGTTTTTGTTTGGTTTATATCGTAGACGAAGTGCCTACCTTGCAGAATATGAACTCGGAAATGAATTTAATCGGTAGACGGGAGACTTGTGATCTTGAGAAAGCTTGAAGGAGATGTCTTCAATGGAGGAATTTTGAGAGAGAAATGAGAGAGAGAGAGAGAGTGATGGGGGTGGCGGCAATGAGAGGAGAAGAAAGAAGGATGACTCATGCTATTACTATACATAAAGGTGGTAAAGATCTAACAAAAAAGGTAGTGAGTCGTTAAGGGGCGTTTGGGCGCGAAATATTTGACAGAAATATCTCATTTCCGGGTTTTAAACGACGTTATAAAAGTCGAGAAAAAATTTCTTAGTTGGTTACGCATTCGACGAAATCTAACTCGTCCGTTAAATTAGAAATAAATCGCATACTCGGAAAACCTAATTCGTTTTTCAAAATCTGAGAAAAAGTCGGGATTAGACAGTCTAAAATTCGCCCGGAAAAATCATAAAAACTAACTTTCTCCGGTGAACTCGTATCGAAGAAAAAGTGAATGTAAAGTTCGACGGTTTTTCAATCTGAGTTTTCGGACGAAAAATCTATCGGACGCGAAAACCCTAATACAGTAGTCATTCGTCCGACTTCTTGAATTTATTTTCAGAAACAGATTTCACCGTAAATCTTAGAATCGAAAATCCTTAACTTAGGCGTGCAAAGCCTTAATTATTAATTAACTTTTTATTTTAATGACGGATTAAACATCCGGGGTATTACATCCTACCCCTCTAACAAGAAATTTCATCCCGAAATTTGCATACCTTCTTCAAAAAGGTAAGGGTACTTCTCTTTCATCTTTTCTTCGAGTTCCCACGTGGCTTCTTCTTGCCCGTGGTGATTCCATAGAACTTTTACTATTGGTATCGACTTGGTTCTTAACTCTTGTGTTTTACGATCCAAGATCGTTAATGGTTTTTCTTCATAACTCAAGTCGGATTGAAGAACGACGTCTTGCTGGTTAATTACGTGCTTAGGATCAAAAACATACTTTCTTAACTGAGATACATAAAACACGTTATGGACACTTCCTAGACTTGGCGGTAAGGCCAATCTATAAGCAACAGGTCCTACTTTTTCGAGAATCTCATAAGGTCCTATAAACCTTGGTCTGAGTTTACCCTTAACACTGAATCTAACGATTCCTTTGGATGGTGAGATCTTGAGGAAAACCTTATCCCCTATTTCAAAACTAAGATTGGTTCGACGATCGTCGGCGTAAGATTTCTGTCGGCTCTAGGCCTCTTTCATTCTAACTCAAATCTGACGAATGATCTTTCTTTCATTCTTTCACCCACTTCATCGCGAATTCAACTAAGTGTAAGATATCTTCCCAATTCGCGTTTCGATCCAATACTACCGTTCTTAACATATCAACGAGTATCTGAATCGTCCTCTCGGATTGTCCATCTGTCTGGGGGTGAAAAGCGGTACTAAAGTTAAGTTCGGTACCTAACTCTTTCTGCATCTCGAAGTGAATTTGGCATCTCTATCTGATGTTATCAACTTTGGTATTCCGTGCAGATGTACAATCTCACGTACATACAACTGTGCTAACTTCTCTGACCCATAGGTAATCTTAATCGGTAGAAAATGAGCTGATTTAGTGAGTCTATCAATAACTACCCAGATGGCAGTGTTTCCTCTTCTTGACTTAGGCAAACCTGTCACAAAATCCATAGCTATATCCTCCCATTTCCATTCTGGAATACTTAATGGCTGTAACAATCCGTATGGCCTTTGGTATAGAGCTTTCACTTGTTAACAAACCAAACATCTTTCCACAAACGAGACGACGTCTCGTTTCAAACCGTTCCACCAAAAATTCTTTCTTAAGTCCTGATACATCTTCGTACTCCCTGGGTGTTGTATATGGCGTATCATGAGCCTCACTCATAATATCGTTCTTCAATTCGTCGTCTTCAGGGATATAAAGTCTGCCTTCAAACAAAATTGCATTATCTGATGCCTCAGAAAAGCCGTCTGGTTTATCCGTTCTTATCCTTAGTCGAAGCTTCTTAGTTGATTCGTCCTTTCTCTGCGCACTTATGATTCTTTCTCTTAAATGTGATGTAGCTTCGAGTGTTGCTATATGGTTTGTTATCGTTTCAGGTGCATCGAGCACTTCTAAGTTCATTTCCTCAAATTCTCGTACAAGAGCTTCTTCCACAACAAAGAGACCTCCTAACTTGGTTGGAGTCTTGCGACTCAGCGCGTCAGCTACCACGTTTGCTTTTCCTGGATGATAGTTGATTCCACAATCATAATCCTTGACTAATTCGAGCCATCGTCTTTGTCTCATGTTCAATTCCTTTTGCTCGAAGAAGTACTTTAAACTTTTATGGTCCGTAAAAATCTCAACCCTAACACCATAAAGATGGTTTCTCCAAATTTTTAGCGCATGCACAACGGCTGCTAGTTCTAAGTCGTGGGTTGGGTACTCAACTTCATGAGGTCGAAGTTGTCGTGAAGCGTAAGCTATCACCTTTCCATCTTGCATCAAAACACAACCTAATCCGTTCTTTGAAGCATCTGTATAGACAATGTATTCCTTATTTGCTTCTGGCAAAGCCAACACTAGTGCTGTGGTTAACTTATCCTTGAGTGTCTGAAAACTCTTCTCGCATTCATCCGTCCATTTATACTTGTTTTCCTTCCGAAGTAGTTGCGTCATAGGTCTAGCTGTGATACCCCGAGCTTTTATACCTTTTGAGAGCGTTAAAACTAACCGAGTAAGTTAAGTGTTAAGATTTCAGGAATAAAATGTTTCTTTCTAATTGAAGAGAAATGAGTAAAACGTCTAGAATGCTTTATGCGTTTTGTGTGAAATTATCTGTTCTATTTCTTGAAATGATGATGTGATATATTTATTGAGTTTGTTTATATGAAAATGAGTATGAGATTAATTTTCATAGAAACCCCGAAGAGTTAGTTTAATTAAAAAGGAATAATGTTGATCGCCGAGAAAATTCTATGCGCCGAAGAATTTAGAATAGAGTAGAATTAAAACCTTTAGACCTAGAATTTCTTCTAAGGTCATTGAGGTAGGATAAGAACTTATCCGAGAATAATTTGAGAAGACTAATGAGGAATTAATCTTTAATGGTTTAATAAACGGATTAATAAGCCGATTAAATTCTTTTAAGATTTAAAAGACTAAGATGATCGGAACCGTTAATCTTTTAATTGAAGTGTGAAATAGGATTGAGATGTCTTAGTGTTGGAAATGAGACGAGGAGAGATTAGACCCGTTTATAGCATAAAAGAATTAATATGAATTATTTTATCCGGAAAACCTTTACGACCGGGTAATTAATACCCGTAACGACACGACGAGAACAAGTGTCGTCACCTCTCTCCCTCTCGCGCCACCTCATCACCTCTCTCCCATCTCTCTCTCCAATTTCCCATGCAAATCATCATTATGTCTCCACCATGATCTTAACAAAAGATTACATGCAAATACTATCGCATCAACTCCATCCATCACTCACATTACACCAAGTTCCAACACTAATTGTCATCATTCTTTATTCCTTATGTTGGAATTCAAATTCATGCATCCTAATAAAAAAGAGAAGAGTTCATTCATTCACACTATCTCTCTCACTTTCGAACTCTCTCAAGCAAGCAAGAAAAAGAAAACTCTCCCTATTCTCTCTCACTCTCTCGGCATTCACACACACACCCACATACATTTTAATTTTCTTCCATGCAACCTTGAATTCAAGCTTATCATCCATGGAAATGAAGTGAAGAACATCATCCTCCATCTAGTTCATCCTTATCTTCAAGAAAAAGGTAATAATCCTTCAAGTTCTTGAATTGAAATTCAAATAATCATCCCCATTTTCTTCATTTTTGGCTCTTAAGCCCTAAAGAGATGGATGATTAATCATTATGTTATTCTTTTCTTTGAGGATTCAAGAAGAGTTCTTCCTTTCATTCAAGCTCAAGTTTTGAAGCTCAATCCCCCTTTCATTCGATCTCAAGAAGCCAAGAGGAGAGATCCATTTTAATTTTCAAAGTATGATTATTCATTTGATTAATTGTATATATGTATATCTCTAAGTCCTAAAAGAAAGAAAACATGCATGCATGGTATTTATTTATGTTTAGGCAAAATTAGGTTGTTAATGTGAAGATCGAGTGAGAAGAAATCGTTAGGAAAATCGAACACTAGGATTTAATCGGTAAATTAAGAGAAGAAAAAGAAATTATCCCTAAAAATTTGATTAATACCGAAAATTAGAGGAAAAATAGGATAATATGAATTCCTTGAGTTATTGTTATTTTGATGCTTGATTTATTATTTTTATCATGTTAGGAATGAGATTATATGCATGAAAAATTGAGAAATAAAATGCCCTAAAAAGGGTATAAATGTCGTGAGTTTAAGAAGAAAAAGAAGGATTTATTTTGTTGATTTTGTTGATGAATTGAGTGATGTTTTGATCATGAAATTATTATGTGATATGTTGATGTAATCATACATGTTGTTAAGTTTAATGGAATTGCATTTAAAGTTATTAAAGAAAATAATTTTTGATAATATTGAAAATTTAATGTTTTGATGTTATGATGTATGCTAAAGTGTTAGTTGAAATCATAGATGAAAAGAGAATTTTTGTAATAAAAAGAATGAAGTTTAAAAGCTTTTAAGAATATTAAGAATTGAAAAATGCATAAAAAGTATATAGAAAAATATTTCTAATAAATGTTCTTGTATTAAAACTTAAAGATTTGAATTTTTTCTTTATAAATTAAGTCAAAAAGAAATTTTATAATTTAACTAATAAAATAAACTAGTTTTATAAAAATTTTTATTGAAAAATAAAGGAAATTGTTAAGTAAGAATAGTTTTAAGTTAAGAACAAAGAAGAAAGATTTATTAAATAAGTAAACAAGAATTGAGAAAATCGAGTTAAAAAGAATTAATTAATGAAAAGTAAAAAGAAGTCTTAATCGAATGAAGAAAAGATGCTAGACGAGTTAAGTTAATACTCGTATGATTAATCAAGAAAGTAATAATAGAATAAGATGTCGAGTAATGGGTTTGAAATAAATTAATTAAAATTAATTAATCGAGTAAGTTGTTTTCAAACCGTGCAAATTGAAAATAAAACCGAGAAGAATTGTCGAGTTAATGATTAGAAAAAAATAATGATTCAGTTAAGAAGTGAGAATCGAGTTAGAAATGGAAAGGAAATCCCAATTTCATAAGAGTTTATTAATAATTAAAAGAGAATTTGTATTAATTGAGTAAAAGTTTATAAAATACTTCATAAGATAACAAATTTAGAAAAAAACGTGGTCTATAAATTAAGACAAGATAAAGTATGTTGTTTGAGTCTTTATGAAAAGACATGCATAATCGAGTTAAGTTCTAATGTTTAAATTGAATAAATGTTAATATGTCTTGAAATGTATTTGAATTATTTGAATTTACTATGTGATTGAATAAGTATTTAAATGCCTGATATTAATTGTGATGTGAAGAATTACTAAATTATTTGTATGCAAAATGATTGAGCTATTGATTGTTAAATCGAGAATTAATTTAGTTTAAAAGAAAACTCAAGTAATAGAATGTAGATAGCCAACGTTTCATAAATAAGCGAGAAATATTAAGACATTGGTTTGTAATATTAGCCAATCATCAAGTAGAGTTAATGGTTTAAAGACGAGAGCGCGAAATCCTTTAGAAAAGTTAAAGCGAAGAGAGAAACGACTCAAATAGAAGTCCTTCAGTTGAGTTCAATGCCTTTTTGTCCGTCTTTACGTATCTTAATTTCTTTATCAATGTCGAACTGTGAAGGATCGAGCCGGACGGATCATTAAGCAAGGACAAATAGCCCTTAAAACCGCCTAGCTAGAATCTTCGGAAGTCAGGTGGGCTTTTCTGAACCAAAACTGCCGATGAATATATTTATGCTATTGAGTATTATTATTATGATTGATTTTAAATGCAATTAACTTGCCGTTTTTATTGAAGTTTGGTATGTGTTATCATCTATTTAGTTAAGATGTTATTATCCTGTGAAAGGCAGGAAACCCACGTGTGGTATGTTAAATGATTGAGGTGACTGTGAGCCTTGCTTCGGTTAGGCCGGTCACAGTGTTCGAGAAGGAGGCCTACTTCTCGGCACAGTAAGATTGATTGTGACAGATGATGCATACTGTTATTATATGTTATGTTTGACTGCGCAGTCTGTTTAAAAAGAAAATGTTTTTAACATACACAAGTAAAACTATTTTTAAGTTGTTTAAGTACTTGTGATGTTCGGCAAGGCAAGTTCAATTGTTATAGCTTTTAAAAGCATCTTTATCCAAATGTTTTGGCTTGTGTTCACTGAGTACGAAGTACTCAGCCCTGCGTGTATTTCTAAACATGCAGGTTGACTGGATGGCGATGGCATGGATGCTTGGTGGTGTGGTGTGGTTCTTTTGGTGGAGTCGAGTCGAATATCAGACTGACTTTTGTACGTCTTCATACGTGCAAATGTTGGGTTTTGATGCAAGTTTCCGCTGCAACCCTTTTGAATTGATGTCTGTTGATACTAATACTCTGATACTTAAGTTTTTGATTCCGAGTGCTGTACTCGATGATTTTGAATGCTTGTTAAATTCTTAACTTCTTGAATTGTGCTTCCGAGCAATGGGCTCGTTGACTTTAAACATTTTGATTGAATCTGGTTCTCTTGACTTGGTATATTTTCGCACTCTCGTTTTTGTTGAAATCTTACCCCCGTCAACGTGAAATTCTTATCATATTCTTGTGTATAAACGATTTTGAAATGCTCGGTTATTATTTCATATTGTCTTTGAAAGCCTTATTCGATTGCATTGCTTCTCATTAATGTTTCCCCGAGCATGTTCCCTATGTTTGAGTTGATTATTTGTTGATTAGGTTATGTTGTTGTTCGTAAGTCGCACCTCGAGAGTCGGGACGTGACACTAGCAATCGTTGAAAATCCTTCGATGAATCTTCTGTAATAACCGGCTGAACCTAAGAAACTCTTAATTTCGTTCGGACTTGTCGGTGATTTCCAATCGCGCACTGCCTCTACCTTGGCAGGATCCACCTTGATGCCTTCTATTGATACGATGTGTCCAAGGAACATTACTTCCTTCAGCCAAAACTCGCATTTACTGAACTTGGCGTAAAGCTTCTCAGTTCTAAGCATTTATAAGACTATTCTCAAGTGTTCCTTGTGTTCTTCCTCATTCTTGGAGTAAATGAGAATATCGTCGATGAATACTAAAACAAATTTGTCTAAGTATGGGTGAAAAATTTAATTCATGAGATCCATGAATACTGTGGGAGCATTAGTCAAACCGAATGGCATAACTAGGAATTCGTAATGGCCATATCTGGTTCGGAAAGCAGTCTTAGGTATATCTTCTGGTTTGATTTTCAATTGATGATACCCGTCATAAATCTATCTTCGAAAAGACTCCTGCGCCCTTAAGCTGATCAAAAAGGACTTCTATCCTTGGCAAAGGATACTTATTCTTAAGGGTGATCTTATTTAACTCTCGATAGTCTATGCACATTCTCATAGAACCATCCTTCTTTCTTACAAAAAAAACTGGTGCTCCCCACGGTGAAACACTCGGTCTAATGAATCCAAGGTCTAACAATTCTCGCAGCTGGATCTTAAGCTCTTCTAATTCTTTCGGTGCCATCCTATATGGGGCTTTCGATTTGGGGGCCGATCCTGGTTCTAAGTCAATCGAGAAATCTATATGACGGTCGGGTGGTAAACCAGGTAAAATTTCTGGAAAGACGTCTTCGTATTCGTTAACAACTTTCACGTCTTGAATGGTCTTCTCGGCTCCTGGTTCTCCAACTAGGTACACAAGATAAGCGGTGCAACCCTTCTTCTTCATCAACTTCTTGGCTTGTAAGGCGGATATTATCGGTACTCTCTTGCCCATTGCAATCCCATGAAATTCTGTCGGTTCTTTTCCAGGTGGTTAGAATGAGATTTTCCTTTCGTTACAGAGAATCGTGGCATAATTCTCTGACAACCAGTCCATTCCTAAGATTATATTTACGTCCCACATTATCATAACGTTCAAATTGTTCGCCTTAACCTTAAGAGTTCCAATTTCTAATTCTAGGTTAGAGCAAACATGAGTGGAAGTAGTGATCTCTCCTGAAGGTGTAGCTACTCTCATAGCGCGTTCAGCTCGTACAAGTCTGATATCTAAGTTATCCGCACACGAACCAACAATAAAAGAATGCGATGCGCCAGTATCAAACAGTATCTTAATAGGGATATTATGAAGTTTTCCCATACCTGCTAGGTTTCCTTTTCCTTTATTCTGCGCACCCTGTTTGATCGCACATGCCCTTGCATTCAGTTGCTGTTGAGCGTGCTGCTGGGTCATCTGCTACTGTGGCTGTGCCTGAATCGCCCTCAGAGGTTGGGGCTGTCCATACTGATTGTGTCATGTCGCTTGCAACTGCTTCGGGCAGTCCCTCTTAATGTGCCCCTTCTGTCTGCAGTTGAAGCAATTTCCAGAATTTGCTTGACAGATCCCGAAGTGTACCCTATTACACTTGGGACAGGTAGGAATGGTAACCCTTCCTGGGTTATAATTTCCATGGTTGAAATTCCTTTCTTGTCCCTGTGGCTAACCTTGCTGATTATTTCCTCTTCCTAACCCTTCTTGTCTATTTCCTTGTAAGTACAGTCCCGATTGACTGTTTCCCTGCCATGGCTTCTTCCCAAAATTGTTTCCTTAATTAGGCTGCTGATAGCCTTGCTAATTTCCATTCTTCTGGTTTCCTTGGTTGTTGTAGTTCTGACTATAGCCACTGCTATTTCCTCCTTCCCATTTTCTCTTTCCTTGGTAGTTGCTATTGTTGTTGTTGTTGATGTTGTTGTAGTAACCTCGATTTTGATTCTGGGTTTGTGCGGGTGTTATTGTTTTCTTTTCATCAGGCACTACGGCCTCCATCTCTAGGGCTCGCCCTAAAACTTCAGTGTAGCTCAGTCCTCCATGACTGGCTAATGCGATTCCAAACTCATGCTTCAGTCCCCCACGGAACTTCTTCGCTATCTTTTCTTCGGTATCAACCTGAGCAGGCGCATACCTCGACAACTCACAAAACTTGGCGTCATATTCCGTTACCATCATCTTTCCCTGTTTCAGATTATAGAACTCAGCCTCCTTCTGAGCTCTATAGGTCTTAGGTACATACTTATCATATAGTGCTTCCTTGAATTCTTCCCAGGTAAAACGAGCCAGGTGCTCTGCGGGTATAACCTTCTGTCGAGCTTCCCACCAGTAGTCAGCTGGTCCGGAAAGCTGGAACGCGACACACAATAGTCACTCCTCATCAGTACATCTGAGGAGTTTGAAAATCCTTTCGATAGATCGCACCCAAAGCTCAGCATCGCTTGGGTTTCCCGATCCGTTGAACACATGTGGGTTACGTTTAAGGAACAAGTCCTCAATGTCACGACGGGGTGGTGGTGGAGGTGGTGATGGTGATGGTGGTGGAGAGGTATTATGATGTTCCTGTTCTTCCTCCCTATCATTCTGAGCTGGACGTCTACCACGTCCCCTGGGCCTGCCAGGTCCTCTTCGATTGTTAACTACTCTCGGCGGCATATTTTCTTTTGAAACTATAAGAACAAAACTCTCATTAGCACCTTACTTTTAAGCCTTCTTTTACTTACTAACCCTTTTCTCAACTTAAACAAGTTCACGGAAAAGAAAACTGATAAAATAGCTTCGATTCTTAGCTCTTTAAACTTTTAACTTCTCGGTTAAACCGGAATATTCATCAAAACTTTTTCTTCCAAACGCACTTAGAAGAAACTTTTCATAAGATTAAGCCCACTCTCGGGTCATCATATATATATATTATATACACATAAAAAAGAATATTAGTTTTGCCTCAAACGAGGACTTATACAAAAGGTTAGACTACGACTAGTCTAAACTAGGCTAACTGCCTATCTATGAACCGGGTGCACTAACAAGTTGCATCTCCGTATTTACTGGAAGTACTAGAACGAAAACGATCCCAAAAACTTCGTATCCGTTTAGAGTACTACAAAAGGATGGTTACTGATCCGACTATTTTCAAGATAAAAAGGACTTCTACTGCTACTACGCGTCTAAGACGCCCTGCTCAACAAGCTGCTGTCGAGTCACTACTGCCCTCTACGGCCTGCAACTCCTCGGGGTCCTCCTCAGGGTCCTCCTCGGGGTCGTCCTCCTCCGGATCCTCCTCCTCAAAATCTGAACCAAAAACGAGCTTAAGTGCCTCGTCAACCCTCAAAGTAGTGCCGTCCAAAAGTGTAAGTGGTGGTGGCGAAGGCACGTCTGAAACTGTCCTCTCCGAGTCTGAAACCAAGTAGTCTGAACTGGATACCACTGCACACTTCTTCAGGGGAGTGAACTAGATGGGTACACCTCTGCAGAACGGGCTCTAGACGGCCCTGCCTCAAACTGTCCCCGGACTCTCGTCCAATCAGCACAGATCTCCTCAAGTGGTGTGAGAAGAGATGGTAACTCAAGCATCGCAGCAAGCTCTGCGTCTCTCTCTGGGTACTCGTCTCCTAGAACTAATCCCTCAATAGGTGAAAGTACTGGCGGCAGCTCCAATAGTGCGGCAAACTCTGGGTCTAGGGCTAACGGCTCAGGCTCAAACTCGGCCTCAGCCTCAGTCGGAACGTGAAGGTAGCGAAGGTGCTCCTCAACCGGCATAGGCCACATGACTCGGCTGTGAAAGAACTGCCTGTGTATGGCTAAGGCAAAACCAGCAAAGTCGTCGATCGGCTCGGGGTCGTCACCGATCACTGCAATGTGGTACCAGGCTATGGCATGTGCCCAACCATACCATTCGTCGGGTAGCCGTACGATCAAATCGGCTATCGCCTGGAGCTCAGTAACAAAGTGACGAGCTGCGTAGAAGCATGCAGCAAAGTCACTAACCAACTGTCCAATATCATGATTCGGATCCACCTCATAGTCATGGTACTCGTCTAAAATCTCATCAACTATTGTACACTGTCTCAAAGGTCGACTCTTCCGAGCCGTAACACGTGTAGCAAACATCCTACAAAGTTTTAAGAGAACACGGATTAGTAACTGGTAGGGTAATTAACATATCTTAAAGAATTCTTTAAATCACAATTAGAATATTCCATTATTCAAATTGCAACACTTAACCCCTTAATCACAGCTTATCTTAATCATCTAGCAATTTTAAGAAATTGCACTCAAACAATACATATATATATAATAAAAAAAATTTCACGATTTTATTTTCATCCTTTTGCTTATTATTCTTTCACTTTCTTACTTTATTTCTTTCTCGAAGAAAATTTCTTGACGATTTCATTTCATTCTTTTAACTTGTTAACTTATTCATTCTTATTCTTCTTGTTATTCTTTATTTTATTTCCTTAAAAGGAAATTCTTACGCCTTTCGTTTTCAAAAAAACAAGTCGACTCCAACGAGTCGGTTGTTCATGTCACTTTACGCAGGTGACATTCATTTATTCTCTTTGATTCCCTTTATTCTACCCTTTCAGATCTGATCGTTTCTTGGAAATTTTAGATCCAACGCTTCTTAGAACGTCTATATTCTCAAAGAATCGGGAAGGCCTTAAAATTCGTCTAAATTCTCATGTCAACAAAACATTCTGAATAAAGGATTTATAATTCACATAATTTCACATAGTTCACGTAATATAATAAAGTATAACTCTTATACTTTAATTAAATCATACTTGGCATACTTAATCACATCACACTTGCATACTTTATTCAAAAATTTCTTCTTAAAAGAAATCATACTTCTGAAATTCTTTCCTTACTCTTCTTCTTTGATTGAGTCGACGTAGTGGGAGATTGAGTTGTCGTCTACACTCTTAAACTTAGTGTTACGACTTAACTTTACTTGAAAGAGGACTCGGGTATAGAGTATATACAAATACTCTATCTTACTACTTGAAAGAAATCCGTATGCAGAGCAGAAACAATTGCTCTGATACCACTCTGTCACAACCCCAAATCCGGGGGTGCGACTAGGGGTTGGATTAAAGAAGCAAGGAAGAAGGGGGATGAATAAGAATAAACGAATGAACAGACATCAATAACAGAATAAACTACTATGAACAAGACTTCATTATATAATAAATGAGTCGACCTCGAAGGATCGCTCGACAAGGATGTTCTTGGAAGAAACTAAGTTAAAGTATGAACTTAGACTCAAAAGAATATATACATTAACACAAAAAGAGTTTGGAGTTTGGCAGCGGAAAAACGTAGAAACTTAGACTCTGATCTTCTTTCCTAAAACCATTCTACTCAACATCAACCACCGCCGCTCCCGTCGATCAACCTGCACATTTTATAAAACATATGCAGGGCTAAGTACAAAAGCACTTAGTGGGCACATTACCGAAAACATATCATAAGTATAGATAAATCAGGCATCTTGACAAATAGCGCATCGGGCTTTTTCAACAAATACCCGAGCCTACTAAACATTTTCTTTCACTTTCATAATGTAGCTTGATCAAGCAATTTTTCTGATAGATGATACGTTTAAATTGCCCAATTCTGTTTCAACGCCGGGGAAGAGTTAACTTCTTCTACACCGGCTACCGTGTACACTAACCCTGGAAAGTCCCTTTTGACTAACTCAGTGTCCGATCGACTTAATTGGCGAACCAATTCAGAATGGCACAAAAGAACTCACATAAAACAAATATTTTCATGCCCTGATTATCACTTTGAAACACAATTATCAAAGCAATAAATAAAGATTTTTGAGCATCACTCGTTTTATTTCGTATGTAGAAAAGCCCACCTGACTGATTACAGAACTATAAAACGAGCTTCTGTCTCTGGTCTTCCGTCCTATCCTCAGTGCTGACTTCCTCCTTTTATCGTAAATAAACAAACTTTAATAACTCGATCGCAACGATAAAAGAAACAAGAAATCGAAACCGGTTTTAGTCTTTTAGGCTTTTGCACTTTACTATTTTCTTTTGATTAACTAATAAACGAGACTTCAATCAATTCTCGTTTACAAACTAACTCGGCTCTTTACATGACACGTAGGTCAGTAGATAATGGATGTCGATAACTTATAACGACTTAAAAGTTCACAAGGAACGAAGTTGAAAAGAATTCAACTTAAGAAATTAAGTTTTGGAAACTTCCTGCGCAATACAGAGGATCTGGAGTTCGTACAGAACGGATAACTTAAAAACAGGGTATGTAGTTTATACCAAAGAAATCCATGGGTGTCTAGTTTACTCTCCAATTTACGGATCTCGATTTCGTTAAGCGAGCTAAAAGTTATGACAGTTTCCGTGAAACGTCGCAAAACAGTCGCGCGAAACCCTAATGCTCGACAAAACTCGACGCACGATTCCCTAGGTTCGATTAATGCTATTCCACTTTTATTTTCACGAAATTTTCATCTTAATGCAGTCAACATGCAGTATCCCTTAATCGGGTTCACATTCACGTCTTTTGATTAAACAAACGACGAGCATTTCCTCGTCATTTCCAACTAACCAATTACTAAACCAATTCAAGTTCAAATTCCTATTTCATTCTTCGACTTCTCGTTTATTAACGTAAACTCAAAACATATCGTCTCTCGGATGGAAAAGTCGTTAACTACAATATCGTTCGTCAACCAATAACAAATAATTATTAACAAAAAGGTTTTCCTTATCGACTTTTCTATCGGCTTTTAATCTCGATTCTCCGTCTCTTATCAAAAACCGAACCTTCTTAGAATTCGTTCAAATTTTACGGTCACGATCATTAACTATCAAGATTATCATAGGTTTGAATCACAAACCTAAATTATTATCTATTCTTGACTTACCGTCGATTGTTCGTCTCTTAACGAAAATCCTACGTTCTCCGTTTTCGTTCAAATTGTACAACAACGATCATCATCTAACAGGCATCACTAATATGTAAACCATATTCTAAAAACATTAACGAGCTTCAACTTATCGACGTGATTCCGTCTCTTACGTTTTTCAATTTATTTTTAGAAAAATTCCAAATAAATATATATTCATCCTCATACATCCTACATACCATTTCTATTAACCAATCATGCATATCATATCATCTTCTTCATCAAATCAACCATTCTTCATCTCTTATATTTCAACTTTTATTTTTAGAAAAATCTAAATTAAATCATGTGATCATCTAACAACATGTAGAACAAGAATCCATCATTCAATCACCAAGAAAATCGAACTACGATCAAATCCCTAAAATCTAAAAAATTTCGGTAATCACATAGTTCAAAGGGGGATGATTTTCTTCATGATTTGATCAGTAGAACTTAATTCTAAACATACTAGAACATGAATTAAACAAAGGTGCATCATCCTACTTCAATTCCATTTTTTCGAAAAAATCAAGTAGATGGAAACAAGTTTTTATTCAGTTTATATCGTAGACGAAGTGCCTACCTTGCGGAATATGAACTTGGAAATGAATTTAATCGGTAGACGGGAGACTTGTGATCTGGAGAAAGCTTGAAGGTGTAATACCCCAGACTTTTTCTACAGTCTTTAAAAATGAAAGTTAATAATAATTATGGCTTTGCACGCCTAGGATCATGAAATTAAATTCTAAGATTTACGGTGAAATCCATTTCGGAAAATAATTTCTAGAAATCGGACGAACGACTACTTATTAGGGTTTTCGCGTCCGATAAGTTTTTCACCCGAAAACTCAGAATCAAATTCCGTCAGAATTTACATTCACTTTTTCTTCGAGACGAGTTCACCGGAGAAAGTTAGTTTTTATGATTTTCCGGACGAATTTTGGACTGTGAAGTCCCGACTTTTTCTCGGATTTTTGAAAACGAATTAGGTTTTTCGAGTACGTAAATTATTTCCAATCTAACGGAAGAATTAGATTTTGTTGAATTCGTAACTATCTAGGAAAACATTTCTCGACTTTTAAATCGACGTTTAAGAGCTGGAAACGAGATATTTCGTCAAATAATCCCTCGCCAAACGCAACCTTAACGAGTCACTATGCTAGTAGGATATTTTCACTCACTTTATGACTCACTACATGAGTCATCCACCTCCCTTATTTCACCCTCAATACCGCCACCCTCCCCATCTCCCTCTCTCTCTCATTTTTCTTCATCCTCCATTGAAGACTTGAAGCTTTCATCAAGGATTTCTTCTTCTACTTGGTTTATCATCCATCCAATCTTACTTCTTCTTTCATTAAAATTCAAGGTAATCATCTCCTCTCTTAAGCTATCCAATTGGAATTCTTTTCCTTTAAATTTCTATCATGACCGATTTTTATGATGATGATGTAGTAGTTGATTTAAGTTTTAATATGCAATTAGATGTATAAGGGAGTGATTCTATGGATGAATTAGATAAAGAAATCCAAGAACCCTAATTCTAGGTTATTACCGATTTTGGGAAAAAAAAATTGGGGCTTTGATCATGCTCGATTTTTTTGTCGATTGAATGATAGATTAGTGTTCCTCATGATGTGAATTGACTCCATGAATTGTTTTAGATTTTTCTAAAAATAAAATTTGAAACCTAAGAGACGAAGAAGGCTCGATTTAGGATAGTAAATGTTATGATATGCTCGATTGTTTAATGCAAACGAGATATACGATGCATGAGGATGATTATATATTTAATTGAGATTTTTCTAAAAATAAAATAAAAAATGTAAGAGACGAAGATGTGACGATAAGTTAGAGTTCGATAATGGTTTGATATTATGATTTGCATGTTAGTAATGCTCGTTAGATGATAATCGTTGTCGTAAAATTTGAACGAAAACGGAGAACGTAAAATTTATCGTAAGAGACGAATGACGGACGATAAGTCGAGATTAAACAATAGTTTGAGTTTATGATTTACGTATTTATGATTCTTGATAGATGATGAATAAGATTGTAAAAATTGATTGAATTCTAATGATGTTGGATTTCTCTTAAGATACGAACAAATGAGAATAAGTATTGATAGAAAAGACGATTAAGGATTCTAATTGGATATTGATGATTATTAATGATTAATGAACGAGTTTGTAGTTGACGACATGTTCCTCCGAGTATTGAAAAGATGAGTTATAGTTATAACTGAGAAGTAGAGTCGAGAAGTTGAACTTGATTTGGTATAGTAATTGCTTAGTCGGAAATGACGATGTTTTAAACGTCGTGTTTATAAATGAAAAATGAAAAGGAGTCTATCACGTATAATGAAACGAGTAGACTGTATTAAGTCAGTAAATTTGTGAGAATTTAGGTTCGATAACATAGAATGAACCTAGAAAACCGTGTGCCGATTTTATCGAGCTTAGGGTTTCACTCGGCAGTCTTGGCGACCCTTCACGGAAACTGCCATATCTTTTAGCTCGTTTATCGGAATTGAGATACGTGAATTGGAGAGTAAACTAGACATCCGAGGCTATCTTTTGGTACAGGGTTTGTCCCCTGTTTCGAAATCCCCTGTTCTGGGTGGACTTACTGACATCGTGTAGTGAATTTCCAAAATCTATTTTCTTAAGTTGAATTCTTCTCAACTTAAACTCTTTCGATCTTTTAAGTCATTTCAAGTTATCGACTACCTTCTTTTTACCGACCTAAAGTGTCGAGTACAGAACCGAGTGAGTGTCAAACGAGATGCGTTCGTATCTCGTTTCTTTTTAACTAAAAGAGTTTAGTTTAACGTGCAAATGCCTAAAAAGTCTAAAAGACTAAAACTTAATCCGATTTTTCGTATTCATTTATCGTTTGCGACCGAGCTTTAAAGTGTGATTTTTACGATGAAGGAGGAAGTCGACACCAAGGATAGGACGAAGATCAGAAGACGGAAGCACGTATCTTTGTTCTGTATTCTATCAAGGTGGGCTTTTATATATGAAACAAAACGAGCAATGCTCGAAAACCTTTTCTTTATCGCTTTGATAATCGTGTTTGCAAAGTGATAATCATGGCATGAACTATTTTGTGTTTTATGTGAGTTCTCTTGTACCTTATGAGTTAATCAAAAGGGGTTAACTAACGATCGGCTTTGAGTTAGCTATTATGCTTTCCAGAGTTAGTGCACTTTGTAGCCTATGGTGTATGTGGTATCCTGTTGAGGTGTAGCCAGCCACGGTGAATTATGACTGGTCAAGATTTGAACATAACATCTATGAAAAATGCTTGCGCAAGCTAATTTATGAAAATGAGAAAGAAAATATTTAGTAGACACGGGAATTCGTTGAAAAACCCCGATGTGCTACAGAAATGAAATACCTGATTATCTATACTTATGATCATATTTTCGGCAACGTGCCCACTAAGTACTATTGTATTTAGCCCTGCATATATTTTCTAAATGTGCAGGTTGAAGCGACGAAGCGGAGACGGTTGAGTTAGAGTTGAATAGAGTTAAGGAAGACTTTTGTATATAGTTCACAATTCCGCTGCTAGACTCTAAACTCTTTTTGATGTTGTGTAATAATCACTATAGTCTAAGTTCTGTAATATATCTTAGAAGCTCTTGAAGTGCTTGTCGAGTAATCTTTCGAGATTAACTCTTTCCTTTCGTCAATAAAGTCTTGTTCATAGAAGATAAGTTGTTATGTATGTGTGTCTATTCATTCATCCCCTTTCTTCCCCGCTTCTTTAATCCAATCTCAGTCGCACCCCGGCTTCTGCCGTCCCTCGGGATTTGGGGCTGTGACAGAGTGGTATCAGAGCAATCTTTTCTGCTCTGCATACAAGTCTTCTTTCAAAAGTAGTCAGATAGGGTATTCGTTTATACTCTATGCCGAGTCTTCTTTCAAGTAAGATAGGTCGTAACACTAAGTTTAAGAGTGTAGACGACAACTCAACCTCCCGCTACGTCGACTCAACAAGGAAAGAAAGAAAGAAAGAAAGAAAGAAAGAAAGAAAAGAAAGAATTTTAGAAATGTGTTTTCTTTTAAGAAAATTTTTGAATACGTATTCCAAAAACTTAAGAATGACAATGGTTCCAAAAAGGAAATTTTGAAAGTATGAGAATCATACTTGTTTTATGTTGTATGAATTACGTGAAATTATTTGCGCAATGATTTCTTTTATTTGAAAGTATGATGGCACGAAAATCTAGAATGATTCTAGGGATTTTCCCGGTTCGCTAAGAACATAGACTTGAAACCTAAGATCTTTCTGACTCCTCGAGAACTTAGACATTTTAAGAACGTTAGTTCAAATGATTTCGAAAGTAGATCGTGAAACAGGAAGAACTTCTGTAGATGAATGTCACGTGCGAATAGTGACATGAACAAAGACTCGGCAGAGTCAACTTTTGTTTTTATAAAGAAAAAATCGATAAGAAATTCCTTCGAGAAAATAAGATAAATAATGATAAGGTACGTTAATTCTGTACCAAGTAAACGAAAGAAACGAATGTTACTTCCGTGAAAGTGACATGAACGAAGGCATTTTCAGTTGGAGTTCGCCTCGCTTGAACTTCAAGAAGAGATTGGTTATAATTACCACAAATCAAGTACGAATCTTAGTAAGTTTCCAACGATCGCTCGATCCGACGACGACTAGAACTTTGGTTCTAAAGTCATTTTCCAGGTATAATTCCTTTTCTTTGGAATTTATTTTATTTTCATACTTCGTAATTAAATGAAGAATACGACGAGTAAGTGAGATTCGAGTGTCGAGAAAGGACAAAATCTTTTGTAAATGGATGTTACTTTTGAATGAGTAACATGAACAAAGTAGACGTACTTTGTTTTAAATAAAGTAAGAATCATTAAGAATTTTTTTTTTTAGAAAGAAATAATGAAAGAAAGTAATAAAGAATAAAGAAAGAAAGTTTATAAGGAAATGAAGTAAGAAATGTAAATAAATAATAAGATAAAGGATGGAAATAAAATCTTGAAATTTTATTTCTATATTTTGTTTAAGTGCAATTTCTTGAATTGCTAGATGTTATGATAAGTGGTTGTTTAAGTGGTGATATTACAATTGAATAAGGAATGTTCATTTTGTAATTTAAGTATTTCATTAAGATAAGTTATTTCCCTACCTATTACTGATCTGTGTTTCTTTAAAACTTTTGTAGGATGGTTAGGAGACGCGTTACAGCTCGGAAGAGCGCACCTTTACCACAGTGTACCCTAGCAGACACCTTATAGGATGCTTATCACGATTATGAGGCAGATTACGGTGTGGAGGACGTAGGGCGGATAGTGAGTAACTTCTCGTCAGTTTACTATGCAGCACGACACTTTATCCAGGAGAGTCAGGCGATATCCGACCTGATTGTGCGACTGCCGAACGAGTGGCGCGGTTGGGCGCACTGCTTGGCGTGGTTTTTCCTTGGGGTTTTCGGCGACGACACAGAGCCGACGGGCAACTACACGGGATTCGCTCTATTTATACACGAGCGTTTCTTTGACAGCAGGCTCATGGTTACAGTTCCTTTTGAGCCACATCTTCCCTACCGTCACTTCCCAGCAGTTACCGAGCCAGAGCCTTTAGACTTGGACCCGGAGTTGGCCGCGTTATTGGAGATACCACCAGACTTTGAGCTTAGTGAGGAGTCGGACTCGGAGGCAAAGCAGTTAGAGGAGGACGAGGAGCCCGCAGCTACACCAGAGCTACCACTTCCACTTGGGCCACTTGAGGAGTTGATCCCAGGACCAGGACTCGTAGAGATAGATGCAGAGACAGCTGCACTATTAGGGTTAGCTACTCCTTTTCTACCCGAGCCCAGTGTGAGAGTTCGAGGACCTTTTAAGACAGGGCTGTTTGAGACAGGGTCAGGGAACCGAGGGATAGATGCGGAGCTTGCCGCCATGTTAGAGCTACCATCTCCACTGACACCGCTTGAGGAGATTTGTGCGAAGTGGGAGGTAGTCAGAGGACAGTTAGAGGCGAGACCATCCAGAGTCCATTCTAGGGAGGAGTACGAGTCGGGTTCCGTTCCAGAGCACCTTCTTCCTCTGAAGAAGCGTGCAGTAGAGACCAGTGAGGACTACCTTGTTTCAGACTTAGAGGAGACAGTTTCAGAGGCACCATCACCACCCCTACTTGCACTTTCTTACGGCTCTACTCTGAGGGAGGACGAGGCACTCCAGCTCGTCTTTGGTTCAAAGTCAGAGGAGGAGGATCCGGACGAGGATCCGGAGGAGGACCCGAATGAGGATCCGGAGGAGGATCCGGACGAGGATCCGGAGGAGGACCAGGAGGAAGACCCGGAGGAGGACTCTTAGGGTTTTTTCAGGCCGTAGAGGGCAGTTCGGACTCGACTGTAGTCTGTTGAGTAAAGCATCGTAGACGCATGTTAGTAGTAGTAATAGTTCTTTTGTCCTGTACATAGTCGGATCAGTAACTAGTTTTTGTAGTACTCTAGCGGATACGAAATTTTATGAATCGTTTCCGTTTTAGTACTCCCAGTAGATACGGAGATGCAGCTTGTTAGTGCACCGGGTTCATAGATAGGCAGTCAGCCTAGTTTAGACTAGTAGTAGTCTAACTTTTTGTATAAGTCCTCGTTGGAGGCAGAATTAATATTTTTTTTATGTATACATATATACATGACCCGTGAAAGGGTTTTTGATCACAAGAAAATTTTCTTAAAAAACATGTAATAAACCAGAATGTCAAATAAACTCGTGTAACGAGAGTTTAGTTTAACTTGAAAAGTTAAAAGATTAAAGAACTAATATCGAAGTTATGTTCGATTTTTCTTTTCCGTGAACTTGAATAAGTTGGAAAGAGAGCGAGTAAGTAAAAAGAATGTTTAAAAAAAAGGGCTAATGAAAATTCCTGTTTCCTATAGTTAAAGAAAAATGCCACCAAGAAATGTTAACAATAGAAGGGGACCTGGTAGGCCCCGAGGACGTGGACGACGTCAGCCAGAAAATGAAAGAGAACAAGAACAGGAACGCAATGATACCCCTCCACCATCACCATCACCATCACCACCACCTTCACCACCACCCCGTAGGGACATTGAGGATCTTTTCCTCAAACGAAACCCACCCGTATTTAATGGAACGGGCAACCCTAGCGATGTTGAGCTACGGGTGCGATCAATCGAGAGAATTTTCAAGCTCCTCAGATGTACTGATGAGGAGCGACTATCGTGCATAGCATTCCAGCTCTCCGGACCAGCTGACTACAGGTGGGAGGCAAGACAGAAAGTGATACCTGCAGAGCATCTGGCTCAACTTACGTGGGACGAGTTTAAGGAGGCGATGTACGACAAGTACGTGCCGAAGACGTATAGGGCTCAGAAGGAGCCTGAGTTCTATAACTTGAAACAGGGTAAGATGACGCTGACAGAATACGACGCCAAGTTTTGTGAGCTATCAAGGTATGCGCCTACTAATGTCGATACCGAAGAAAAGATTTCGAAGAAGTTCCGTGGGGTACTTAGGCACGAATTGGGGATCTCTTTAGCCAGTCACAGGGGACTGAACTATACGGATGTTTTAGGGCGAGCCCTAGAGATGGAGGCCGTTGTGCCTGATGAGAAGAAAACAATAACAACCACACCAGCTTCAACCCAAAACCAAAACCGAGGCTATTATAACAACAGTAATAACAATTTTCAAGGAAAGAGAAAGTGGGAAGGTGGAAGTAGCGGTGGCTACAATCAGAACTATAACAATCAGGGAAATCAGAGAAGTGGCAATCAGCAGGGCTACCAGCAGCCGAATCAGAACAATAACTATGGGAAGAAACAGTGGCAGGGAAACAACCAGTCTGGGTTGTTTTTGTATGGGAATAACCAAGCCGAACCCTGGAAAGGGAATAATCAGCAAAGACAGCCGCAGGGACAGCAGAGGAACTTTAGTCAGGGAGGAAATAACCCAGGGAGGGTTACCATTCATGTATGCCCTAAGTGCAACAAACCACATTCCGGTGTCTGTCAAGCAGGCACTCCCAACTGTTTTAACTGTGGACAGAAGGGACACATAAAGAAGGACTGCCCTAAACCACTGCAAGCAGTACCTCTGAGGGCCATACAAGCGCAGCCACAGCAGCAAATGAATCAGCAGCAGTTTCAGCAGCACGTGCAACAACAGCAGAATGCAAGGGCATGCGCGAATAGGCGGACTGGGCAGGATAAGGGAAAGGGAAAAGGAAACCTTGCAGGTATGGGAAAACTTCACAACATCCCTATTAAGATATTGTTCGATACAGGCGCATCGCATTCTTTTATTGCTGGTTGTTGTATGGATAACTTAGACATCAGACCTGTAAGAGCTGAACATCCTATGAGAGTAGCTACACCTTCAGGAGAGATCACTACTTCCACGCATGTTTGCTCTAACCTAGAACTAGAAATCGGAACTCTTAAGGTTAAAGCGAACAATTTGAACGTTATGATAATGTGGGACGTAGACATAATTCTAGGGATGGACTGGTTGTCAGAGAATTATGCCACGATTCTCTGCAACGAGAGAAAAATCTCTTTTCAACCCCCGGGTAGAGAGCCGACCGAATTTCATGGGATTGCAATGGACAAGAGAATACCGGTAATATCCGCCTTACAAGCCAAGAAGTTGATAAAAAAGAAAGGTTGCACAGCCTATCTTGTGTACCTAGTTGGAGAACCAGGAGCCGAGAAGACCATTCAAGACGTGAAGGTTGTCAACGAGTACGAAGACGTCTTTCCAGAAACTTTACCTGGTTTACCACCCGACCGTCACATAGATTTCTCGATTTACCTAGAACCAGGATCGGCCCCCAAATCTAAAGCCCCATATAGGATGGCACCGAAGGAATTAGAAGAACTCAAAATCCAATTGCAAGAATTACTAGACCTTGGTTTCATCAGACCAACTGTCTCACCCTGGGAAGCACCAGTATTGTTTGTCAGAAAGAAGGAGTGGGTCAATGAGGATGTGTATAGATTATCGAGAGCTGAACAATATCACCCTCAAGAACAAATACCCTTTGCCAAGGATAGAGGACCTTTTCGATCAGCTCAAAGGTGCAGGAGTGTTTTCAAAGATAGATTTAAGATCAGGGTATTACCAGCTGAAGATTAAACCCGAGGACGTACCTAAGACTGCTTTTCGAACCAGATATGGCCACTACGAATTCTTAGTTATGCCATTTGGTTTGACCAACGCCCCTGCTGTATTCATGGGCCTCATGAATAGAGTTTTCCACCCATACTTAGACAAATTTGTCTTAGTTTTCATAGACGATATTCTCATTTACTTGAAGAATGAGAAAGAACACGAAGAACATTTGCGAATAGTGTTGGAAACACTTAGAACTGAGAAACTATATGCCAAGTTCAGTAAGTGCGAATTTTGGTTGAAGGAAGTAATGTTTCTCGGACACATAGTTTCAGCCAAAGGAATCAAAGTAGATCCTGCCAAGGTAGAGGCAGTGCATAATTGGAAGTCACCAACAAGTCCGAACGAGATCAGAAGTTTCTTAGGTTTAGCAGGCTACTACAGAAGATTCTTTGAAGGATTCTCCACGATTGCTAGACCTATGACGCAGCTACTTCAAAAAGAAAACAAGTTTAAATGGACGGACGGGTGTGAAAGGAGTTTCCAAATGCTCAAAGAAAAGTTAACCACAACACCAGTATTAGCTCTTCCAGACGCAAACAAAGAATATGTGGTATATACCGATGCTTCGAAGAATGGGTTAGGTTGTGTTCTAATGCAAGACGGAAAGGTGATAGCTTATGCCTCACGACAACTTCGACCTCAAGAAGTTGAGTATTCAACCCACGATTTAGAACTCGCAGCCGTTGTGCATGCATTAAAGATTTGGAGACACCATCTTTATGGTGTAAGGGTTGAGATCTTCACAGATCACAAGAGTCTGAAGTACTTTTTTTAGCAGAAAGAACTGAATATGCGACAAAGGAGATGACTCGAATTGGTCAAGGATTACGACTGCGGAATCAATTACCATCTCAGAAACGCAAATGTAGTAGCAGATGCACTGAGTCGCAAGGCTCCAACCAAGTTAGGATGTCTGTTTGTCGAGGAAGAAACTCTAGTACGAGAATTTGAAAAGATGGAAATAGAAGTGCTCGATACACCAGCAACAATCACAAATCAGATAGCAGCACTAGAAGCTACGTCGGACTTAAGAGAGAGAATCATAAGTGCCCAGAGGAAAGACGAATCAATGGAGAAAGCTCCGACTAAAGATAAGAACAGATAAACCAGAAGGATTTTCCGAAGCACCAGACAGTGCGATATTATTTGAAGGCAGACTTTGTATTCCTGACAGTGACGAAGAATTAAAGAACGATATCATGAGTGAGCCTCATGATACGCCGTATACAGCACACCCAGGGAGTACGAAGATGTATCAGGACTTAAGAAAGAATTTCTGGTGGAATGGATTGAAACGAGACGTTGCCTCGTTTGTAGAAAGATGCTTGGCATGCCAGCAAGTGAAAGCCTTGCATAGACGACCGTATGGATTGTTGCAGCCATTAGATATCCCAGAATGGAAATGAGAAGGAATAGCTATGGATTTTGTGACAGGATTGCCTAAGTCAAGAAGAGGAAATACTGCCATTTGGGTGATTATCGATAGACTCACGAAATCAGCTCACTTTTTACCGATTAAGACTACCTACAGATCAGAGAAGTTAGCTCAGTTGTACGTTGTGAAATTGTACGTCTGCACGGAGTGCCGAAGTCCATAATATTAGACAGAGATGCCAAGTTCACTTCGAGATTTTGGATCACGATGCAGAAAGAATTAGGAACCGAACTTAATTTCAATACAGCTTTTCACCCTCAGACGGACGGACAATCCGAAAAGACGATTCAGATTCTAGTTGATATGCTAAGGACAGTGGTATTGGATCGAAGCACAAATTGGGAAGATATCTTACACTTGGTCGAATTCGCGTATAATAACAGCTATCAGGCGCCGATAAGAATGGCGCCTTATGAGGCTTTGTATGGAAGAAAATGCAAGTCACCACTTTATTGGGATGAAGTGGGTGGAAGAAAGAACTTAGGACCCGACTCGATTAATGAAATGATTGAGATTGTTCGACAGATTCGAGACAGAATGAAAGAAGCCCAGAGCCGACAGAAGTCTTACGCCGATGATCGATGAACCAATCTTAGTTTTGAAGTTGGTGATAAGGTTTTCCTTAAGATTTCACCATCGAAAGGAATCATTAGATTCGGTGTTAAGGGTAAACTTAGACCAAGGTTCATAGGACCTTACGAGATTCTCGAGAAAATAGGACTCATTGCTTATAGATTGGCTTTACCGCCAAGTCTAGAAAGTGTCCATAACGTGTTTCACGTTTCCCAATTAAGAAAGTATGTCTATGACCCTAAACACGTTATAAGTCAGCAAGACGTCGTTCTTGAATCTGACCTAAGTTATGAAGAAAAACCGATATCGATCTTGGATAGAAAAGTTCAAGAATTAAGAACCAAGTCGATACCAATAGTAAAAGTATTATGGAATCACCACGGGCAAGAAGAAGCCACGTGGGAGCTCGAGAAAAAGATGAAGGAGAGATATCCTTATCTTTTTGAAGAAGGTATGCAAATTTCGGTACGAAATTTTTCGTAAGGGGGGTAGGATGTAATACCCCAGACTTTTTCTACAGTCTTTAAAAATGAAAGTTAATAATAATTATGGCTTTGCACGCCTAGGATCAAGAAATTAAATTCTAAGATTTACGGTGAAATCCATTTCCGAAAATAATTTCAAGAAATCGGACGAACGACTACTGTATTAGGGTTTTCGCGTCCGATAAGTTTTTCGCCCGAAAACTCAGAATCAAATTCCGTCAGAATTTACATTCACTTTTTCTTCGAGACGAGTTCATCGGAGAAAGTTAGTTTTTATGATTTTCCGGACGAATTTTGGACTGTGAAGTCCCAACTTTTTCTCGGATTTTTGAAAACGAATTAGGTTTTCCGAGTACGTAAATTATTTCCAATCTAACGGACGAATTAGATTTTGTTGAATCCATAACTATCTAGGAAAACATTTCTCGACTTTTAAATCGACGTTTAAGAGCCGGAAACGAGATATTTCGTCAAATAATCCCTCGCCAAACGCAACTTTAACGAGTCACTATGCTTGTAGGATATTTTCACTCACTTTATGACTCACTACATGAGTCATCCACCTCCCTTATTTTACCCTCAATACCGCCACCCTCCCCATCTCCCTCTCTCTCTCATTTTTCTTCATCCTCCATTGAATACTTGAAGCTTTCATCAAGGATTTCTTCTTCTACTTGGTTTATCATCCATCCAATCTTACTTCTTCTTTCATTAAAATTCAAGGTAATCATCTCCTCTCTTAAGCTATCCAATTGGAATTCTTTTCCTTTAAATTTCTATCATGACCGATTTTTTTGATGATGATGTAGTAGTTGATTTAAGTTTTAATATGCAATTAGATGTATAAGTGAGTGATTCTATGGATGAATTAGAGAAAGAAATCCAAGAACCCTAATTCTAGGTTATTACCGATTTTGGGAAAAAAAAAATTGGGGCTTTGATCGTGCTCTATTTTTGTCGATTGAATGATAGATTAGTGTTCCTCATGATGTTAATTGACTCCATGAATTGTTTTAGATTTTTCTAAAAATAAAATTTGAAACCTAAGAGACGAAGAAGGCTCAATTTAGGATAGTAAATGTTATGATATGCTCGATTGTTTAATGCAAACGAGATATACGATGCATGAGGATGATTATATATTTAATTGAGATTTTTATAAAAATAAAACAAAAAATGTAAGAGACGAAGATGTGATGATAAGTTAGAGTTCGATAATGGTTTGATATTATGATTTGCATGTTAGTAATGCTCGTTAGATGATAATCGTTGTCGTAAAATTTGAACGAAAACGGAGAACGTAAAATTTATCGTAAGAGACAAACGACGGACGATAAGTCGAGATTAGACAATAGTTTGAGTTTATGATTTACGTATTTATGATTCTTGATAGATGATGAATAAGATTGTAAAAATTGATTGAATTCTAATGATGTTGGATTTCTCTTAAGAGACGAACAAATGAGAATAAGTATTGATAGAAAAGACGATTAAGGATTCTAATTGGATATTGATGATTATTAATGATTAATGAACGAGTTTGTAGTTGACGACATGTTCCTCCGAGTATTGAAAACATGAGTTATAGTTATAACCGAGAAGTAGAGTCGAGAAGTTGAACTTGATTTGGTATAGTAATTGCTTAGTCGGAAATGACGATGTTTTAAACGTCGTGTTTATAAACGAAAAATGAAAAGGAGTCTATCACGTATAATGATACGAGTAGACTGTATTGAGTCAGTAAATTCGTGAGAATTTAGGTTCGATACATAGAACGAACCTAGAAAACCGTGCGTCGATTTTATCGAGCTTAGGGTTTCACTCGGCAGTCTTGGCGACCCTTCACGGAAACTGCCATATCTTTTAGCTCGTTTATCAGAATTGAGATCCGTGAATTGGAGAGTAAACTAGACATCCGAGGCTATCTTTTGGTATAGGGCTCGTCCCCTGTTTCGAAATCCCCTGTTCTGGGTGGACTTACTGACCTCGTGCAGTGAATTTCCAAAATCTATTTTCTTAAGTTGAATTCTTCTCAACTTAAACTCTTTCGATCTTTTAAGTCGTTTCAAGTTATCGACTACCTTCTTTTTACCGACCTAAAGTGTCGAGTACAGAACCGAGTGAGTGTCAAACGAGATGCGTTCGTATCTCGTTTCTTTTTAACTAAAAGAGTTTAGTTAAACGTGCAAATGCCTAAAAAGTCTAAAAGACTAAAACTTAATCCGATTTTTCGTATTCATTTATCGTTTGCGACCGAGCTTTAAAGTATGATTTTTACGATGAAGGAGGAAGTCGACACCAAGGATAGGACGAAGATCAGAAGACGGAAGCACGTATCTTTGTTCTGTATTCTATCAAGGTGGGCTTTTATATATGAAACAAAACGAGCAATGCTCGAAAACCTTTTCTTTATCACTTTGATAATCGTGTTTTCAAAGTGATAATCATGGCATGAACTATTTTGTGTTTTATGTGAGTTCTCTTGTACCTTATGAGTTAATCAAAAGGGGTTAACTAACGATCGGCTTTGAGTTAGCTATTATGCTTTCCAGAGTTAGTGCACTTTGTAGCCTATGGTGTATGTGGTATCCTGTTGAGGTGTAGCCAGCCACGGTGAATTATGACTGGTCAAGATTTGAACATAACATCTATGAAAAATGCTTGCGCAAGCTAATTTATGAAAATGAGAAAGAAAATATTTAGTAGACACGGGAATTCGTTGAAAAACCCCGATGTGCTACAGAAATGAAATACCTGATTATCTATACTTATGATCATATTTTCGGCAACGTGCCCACTAAGTACTATTGTATTTAGCCCTGCATATATTTTCTAAATGTGCAGGTTGAAGCGACGAAGCGGAGACGGTTGAGTTAGAGTTGAATAGAGTTAAGGAAGACTTTTGTATATAGTTCACAATTCCGCTGCTAGACTCTAAACTCTTTTTGATGTTGTGTAATAATCACTGTAGTCTAAGTTCTGTAATATATCTTAGAAGCTTTTGAAGTGCTTTTCGAGTAATCTTTCGAGATTAACTCTTTCCTCTCGTCAATAAAGTCTTGTTCATAGAAGATAAGTTGTTATGTATGTATGTCTATTCATTCATCCCCTTTCTTCCCCGCTTCTTTAATCCAATCCCAGTCACACCCCGGCTTCTGCCGTCCCTCGGGATTTGGGGCTGTCACAGAAGGAGATGTCTTCAATGGAGGAATTTTGAGAGAGAAATGAGAGAGAGAGAGAGTGATGGGGGTGGCGGCAATGAGAGGAGAAGAAAGAAGGATGACTCATGCTATTACTATACATAAAGGTGGTAAATATCTAACAAAAAAGGTGGTGAGTCGTTAAGGGGCGTTTGGGCGCGAAATATTTGACGGAAATATCTCGTTTCTGGGTTTTAAACGACGTTATAAAAGTCAAGAAATAATTTCTTAGTTGGTTATGCATTCGATGAAATCTAACTCGTCCGTTATATTAGAAATAAATCACATACTCGGAAAACCTAATTCGTTTTTCAAAATCCGAAAAAAAGTCGGGATTAGACAATCTAAAATTCGCCTGGAAAAATCATAAAAACTGACTTTCTCCGGTGAACTCGTATCGAAGAAAAAGTGAATGTAAAGTTCGACGGATTTTCAATCCGAGTTTTCGGACGAAAAATCTATCGGACGCGAAAACCCTAATACAGTAGTCGTTCGTCCGAATTCTGGAATTCATTTTCAGAAACGGATTTCACCGTAAATTTTAGAATCGAAAATCCTTAATTTAGGCGTGCAAAGCCTTAATTATTAATTAACTTTTTATTTTAATGACGGATTAAACATCCGGGGTATTACAAGTTATCTTCAAATGAACATTAATAATGATTTTATAATCCTTTAATAAATCAAATAGGAATTCAAACAATAAGAGTTTTGAATTTAAAACTCAAATAATTACTCCCTCTGTTCGTCAAAAAGAGTCCCATTGTGTGTTGGGCACGCGGATTAAGAAAGTTGGTAAAGTTGTTGTTAGTGGAATAGGGATCCCACTTAGTGGGAGTGGTAGAAGTGGATTGGAAGTAAAATTATTGTGAGTAGAATAAGGGTCCCACTTGTTGTGAGTGAAAAAGTTAAAATAAAGTTAAAATTGTTGTGAGTGGAATAAGGGTCTCACCTATTTTGAGTGGAAATTGTGGTAAATTGAATAAGTCCCACTTGATGTGATTGGAAAAAGTGGAGTAGGACTCTTTTTCACGAACAAAAAAAATGGGGTAAGTAGGACTCTTTTTCACGAACAGAGGGAGTATTTAATATTTCTTGACCCAAAACACAACGCTATTTCAAAAATACGTCGTCTTTCCTCAACTACATACACAAACTCGTATACGTACTCTTATCTTATTTACTTATATTATATTAATATATCTTCTTTCTTTTTCTTAATAAAAACTCTTAAACTCTATATTTAGTTGAAATTCAACTTCCTATAAAAACTCGATTCTTAATAATTTCGATTTTATTAATAAAATTCTCATTTTTTTTACTCATAGAAAACTCGACTTATAATTCAAAACTCAACACTCGGCAGCTTCGTTGTTTTATCTCAAATTAAAAAGGTTTGAAAAGAAAACTCAATTAATGTCATTCAAGCATTTTTAATCATTCAATACTCAACATAATATCAATAAACGAGCATTTAAACATCCATTAATTACTAAACTCGATTCTCATATTAAAACAACTCTTATTAAATTTTCTTTCGTTTTTCTAACACTTCTTATTTAATTAAACATTAAAAACTCTTTTGATTTTCTTAATTTAGAGAACAACTCTTACTCGATCCTTTACTCATAAGCTTCTCCTACTCAGCTTATCTCTTCATAAATTATATTTTAATCCTTTACTGGGGTTGGATTTAAGAAGCGGGGAAGAAGGGGAATGAAAGAATAAACATACATACATAACAACTTATCTTCTATGAACAAGACTTTATTGACGAAGGGAAAGAGTTAATCTCGAAAGATTACTCGAGCAAGATACATCAAAAGCTTCTAAGTTATATTACAGAACTTAGACTACAGTGATTAATACACAACATCAAAAAGAGTTTAGAGTCTAGCAGCGGAATTGTGAACTATATACAAGGTCTTCCTTAATTCTTATTCAACTCTAACTCAACCGTCGCCGCTTCGTCGCTTCAACCTGCACATTTAGAAAACATATGCAGGGCTAAGTACAAAAGTACTCAGTGGGCACGTTGCCGAAAACATAATCATAAGTATAGATAAACAGGCATCTCATTTTATAGCACATTGGGGTTTTCATTTAAAAGAGCCCGTGCCTATTAAACATTTGCATTTCATTCATAAAGTAGCTTGATCAAGCATAGATGTTACGTTCAAATCTTGACCAGTCATAATTCACCATGGCTGGCTACCCCTCAACAGGATACCACATACACCACAGGCTACAAGTGCACTAACTTTGGAAAACCCCTTTTGACTAACTCAAAGCCGATCGTTAGTTAACCCCTTTTGATTAACTCATAAGGTACAAGAGAACTCACATAAAACTCAAAACAGTTCATGCCATGATTATCACTTTGAAAACACGATTATCAAAGCGATAAAGAAAAGGTTTTCGAGCATTGCTCGTTTTATTTATATATAGGAAAGCCCACCTTATAGATTACAGAACAAGGACACGTGTTTCCATCTTCTGATCTGCGTCCTATCTCTAGTGTCGACTTCCTCCTTCATCGTAAAAATCATACTTTAAAGCTTGGTCACATACGATAAACGAATACGAAAAATCGGATTATGTTTTTATTCTTTAGACGTTTTAGGCATTTGCACGCTAACTAAACGCCTTTAGTTAAAAAGAAACGAGACACGAACGCATCTCGTTTGACGCTCACTCGGTTCTGTACTCGATACTTTAGGTCGGTAGGAAGAATGTAGTCGATAACTTGAAACGACTAAGAAGGTCGAAAGGGTTCAAGTTGAGAAGAATTCAACTTAAGAAATTACATTTTGAACATACACTGCACGAGGTCAGTAAGTCTGTCCAGCACAGGGGATTGCGAAACAGGGGTCGAAATTTGTACCAAAAGAAAGGTACGGGTGTCTAGTTTACTCTCCAATTCGCGGATCTCAATTCTGATAAACGAGCTAGGAGATATCGCAGTTTCCGTGGAAGGTCACAAGAACTGCCGAGTGAACCCTAATGCTCGATAAAATCGACGCACGGTTTTCTAGGTTCGTTCTATGTTATCGAACCTAAACTCTCACGAATTTACTGACTCAAAACAGTGTACTCGTATCATTATATGTGATAGACTCCTTTTCCTTTCTCGTTTATAAACAAGATGATCAAAACCTCGTCGTTCAAACTATACAATTACTAAACCAATTCAAGTTCTCGTTCAAATTCCTAACTTCTTGTTTCTACTTCTCGATTATAACTACAACTTATCTTTTCGTAACTCGGATGAACATGTAGTCAACTACAAACTCGATCCTTAATCATTAATAATCATCGATATCCAATTAGAATCCTTAATCGTCTTTTCTATCATTACTTATCATCAATTGATCGTCTCTTACGAAAAATCTAACATCTTTAGAATTCGTTCAAAATTTACAACATTATTCATCATCTATCAAGAATTATAAATACGCAATTCACATCCTCATATCATCATCTATTCTCGACTTATCGACCGTCGTTCGTCTCTTACATAAAATTTTACATTCTCCGTTTTCATTCAAATTTTACGACAACGATTATCATCTAACGAGCATTACTAACATGCAAATCATATTATCAAAACATTATCGAGCCTCGACTTATCAACACATCTTCGTCTCTTACATTTCTCGTTTTTTTTTTAGAAATTCTCAAATTAATATATATTCATCCTCATGCATTGTATATCTCATTTCCATCAAACAATCGAGCATTTCATAACATTTACTAACCTAAATCGAGCCTTCTTCGTCTCTTAGGTTTTGGATTTTATTTTTAGAAAAATCTAAAACAATTCATACGATCAATTAACATCATAAGAAACACTAATCTAACATTCAATCAACAAGAAATCGAACACGAATCAAAGCCCTAAAATCTGAAATTTTTGGTAATAAATAGGGGTTAGGGTTCTTGATTTTTCTTCATGATTTGATCCGTAGAACTCGATTCTAAACATCCTAGAACAAGATTCGATCAAAGACAACATGCTATTTCATTCTCCTTATTTTTGAAAAAAAAAAGAAATTGGGGGAAACAAAGTTTGTTCGGTTCAAATGGAAGATGAAGCTCTTACCTTTCGTCTTATGAACTCGGATTTGGATTTGATCGATAGACGGAGGAGTATTGATCTTGGAAAGAGCTTGAACTTGAGCTTCTATGGAGGATGATGAAGAGAAAAATGAGAGAGAGGGAGGTGTGAGAGTGGCGGACAAGGAGGGGAAGAAGAAGGAGTTGATGACTCACTATGGTGAGTCATAAGTAAGAAGAAAATATCCAAAAAGTAGTGTGACTCGTTAGGGATGTGTTTGGCGAGGGAAAAATTAACGAAATAACTCGTTTCCGGCTCTTAAACGTCGTTTTAAAAGTCGAGAAATATTTTCCTAGTTAGTTATAATTCGTCCGTTAGGTTGGAAATAATTTACAAACTCGGAAAACCTAATTCGTTTTTCAAAATATGAGAAAAAGTCGGGACGTCAAAGTTCAAAATTCGTCCGGAAAATCATAAAAACTAACTTTCTCCGGTGAACTCGTCTCGAAGAAAAAGTGAATGTAAATTCTGACAGAATTTGATTCCCAATTTCCGGGCGAAAAACTTAACGGACGCGAAAACCCTAATACAGTAGTCGTTCGTCCGATTTCTGGAAATTATTTTCGGAAACAGATTTCACCGTAAATCTTAGAATTTAATTTCATGATCTTAGGCGTGCAAAGCCATAATTATTATTAATTTTCATTTTTAACGACTGTAGAAAAAGTCTGGGGTATTACATCCTACCCCCCTTACGAAAAATTTCGTCCCGAAATTTACATACCTTCTTCAAAAAGATAAGGATATATTTCCTTCATCTTTTCCTCGAGCTCCCACGTGGCTTCTTCTTGCCCGTGGTGATTCCATAATACTTTTACTACTGGTATCGACTTGGTTCTTAATTCTTGAACTTTTCTATCCAAAATTGATATCGGCTTTTCTTCATAGCTTAGGTCAGATTCAAGAACGACGTCTTGCTGACTTATAACGTGCTAAGGGTCATAGACATACTTTCTTAATTGCGAAACGTGAAACACGTTATGGACACTTCCTAGACTTGGCGGTAAGGCCAATCTATAAGCAACGAGTCCTATTTTCTCGAGAATCTCGTAAGGTCCTATAAACCTTGGTCTAAGCTTACCCTTAACACCGAATCTAATGATTCCTCTCGATGGTGAAATCTTAAGGAAAACCTTATCACCAACTTCGAAACTAAGATTGGTTCGTCGATCATCGGCGTAAGACTTCTGTCGGCTCTGGGCTTCTTTCATCCTATCTCGAATCTGTCGAACGATCTCGATCATTTCGTTAATCGAGTCGGGTCCTAAGTTCTTTCTTTCATCCACTTCATCCCAATAAAGTGGTGACTTGCATTTTCTTCCATATAATGCCTCATAAGGCGCCATTCCTATTGTCGCCTGATAGCTTTTATTATACGCGAATTCGACTAAGTGTAAGATATCTTCCCAATTTGCACTTCGATCCAATACTACTATCCTTAACATATCAACTAGAATCTGAATCGTTCTCTTGGATTGTCCATCCGTCTGAGGGTGAAAAGCTGTACTGAAGTTTAGTTCGGTTCCTAACCCTTTCTGCATGGTGATCCAAAATCTTAAAGTGAATTTGGCATCTCTGTTGGATATTATAGACTTCGGCACTTTGTTCAAACGTACAATTTCTCGAACATACAACTGGGCTAGCTTCTCTGATCCGTAGGTAGTCTTAATCGGTAAAAAGTGAGCTGACTTCGTGAGTCTATCGATAATCACCCAAATGGCAGTGTTTCCTCTTCTTGACTTAGGTAATCCTGTCACGAAATCCATAGCTATTCCTTCCCATTTCCATTCTGGGATATCTAAAGGCTGTAACAATCCATACGGTCGTCTATGTAAGGCTTTCACTTGTTGACATGCCAAGCATCTTTCTACAAACGAGACAACGTCTCGTTTTAATCCATTCCACCAGAAATTCTTCCTTAAGTCCTGATACATCTTCGTACTCCCTGGGTGTGCTGTATACGGCGTATCGTGAGCCTCACGCATGATATCATTCTTTAATTCTTCGTCACTGTCAGGAATACAAAGTCTGCCTTCAAATAATATCGCATTGTCTGGTGCTTCGGAATATCCATCTTGCTTATCTGTTCTTATCTTTAGGCAAAGCTTCTCCATTGACTCGTCTTTCCTCTGAGCACTTATGATTCTTTCTCTTAAGTCCGACGTAGCTTCTAGTGCTGCTATCTGATTTGTGATTGTTGCTGGTGTGTCGAGCACTTCTACTTCCATCTTTTCAAATTCTCGTACTAGCGCTTCTTCCTCAACAAATAGACATCCTAACTTGGTTGGAGCATTACGACTCAGCGCATCTGCTACTACATTTACCTTTCCTGAGTGGTAGTTGATTCCGCAGTCGTAATCCTTGACCAATTCGAGCCATCTCCTTTGTCGCATATTCAGTTCTTTCTGCTCGAAGAAGTACTTCAGACTCTTGTGATCTGTGAAGATCTCAACCCTTACACCATAAAGATGGTGTCTCCAAATCTTTAATGCATGCACAACGGCTGCGAGTTCTAAATCGTGGGTTGGATACTCGACTTCGTGAGGTCGAAGTTGTCGTGTGGATAAGCTATCACCTTTCCGTCTTGCATTAGAACACAACCTAATCCATTCTTCGAAGCATCGGTATACACCACATATTTCTTGTTTGCATCTGGAAGAGCTAATACTGGTGTTGTGGTCAACTTTTCTTTGAGCGTTTGGAAACTCTTTTCACACTCGTCCGTCCATTTAAACTTGTTTTCTTTTCGAAGTAGCTGCGTCATGGGTCTAGCAATTGTGGAGAATCCTTCGATAAATCTTCTGTAGTAGCCTGCCAAACCTAAGAAACTTCTGATCTCGTTCGGGCTTGTTGGTGACTTCCAATTATGCACTGCCTCTACCTTGGCAGGATCTACTTTGATTCCTTCGGCCGAAACTATGTGTCCGAGAAACATTACTTCCTTCAACCAAAATTCGCACTTACTGAACTTGGCATAAAGTTTCTCAGTTCTAAGTGTTTCCAACACTATCCGCAGATATTTTTTGTGTTCTTTCTCATTCTTAGAGTAAATAAGAATATCGTCGATAAAAACTAAGACGAATTTGTCTAAGTATGGGTGGAAAACTCTATTCATGAGGTCCATGAATACAGCAGGGGCCTTGGTCAATCCAAAATGGCATAACTAAGAATTCGTAGTGGCCATATCTGGTTCGAAAAGCAGTCTTAGGTACGTCCTCGGGTTTAATCTTCAGCTGATGATACCATGATCTGAAATTTATCTTTGAAAACACTCCTGCACCTTTGAGCTGATCGAAAAGGTCCTCTATCCTTGGCAAAGGGTATTTGTTCTTGAGGGTGATCTTGTTCAGCTCTCGATAATCTATACACATCCTCATTGACCCATCATTCTTTCTGACAAACAACACTGGCGCTCCCCAAGGTGAGACACTTGGTCTGATGAAACCAAGGTCTAGTAAACCGAGAAATCTATGTGATGGTCGGGTGGTAAACCAGGTAAAATCTCTGGAAAGACGTCTTCGTAGTCGTTGACAACTTTTACGTCTTGAACGGTCTTCTCGGCTCCTAGTTCTCCAACTAGTTACACAAGATAGGCTGTGCAACCTTTCTTCTTTATCAACTTCTTGGCTTGTAAGGCGGATATTACCGGTATTCTCTTGCCCATTGCAATCCCATGAAATTCGGTCGGCTCTCTACCCGAGGGTTGAAAAGAGATTTTTCTCTCGTTGCAGAGAATTGTGGCATAATTCTCTGACAACCAGTCCATCCCTAGGATTATGTCTACGTCCCACATTATCATAACGTTTAAATTGTTCGTTTTAACCTTAAGAGTTCCGATTTCTAGTTCTAGGTTAGAGCAAACATGCGTGGAAGTAGTGATTTCTCCTGAAGGTGTAGCTACTCTCATAGGATGTTCAGCTCTTACAGGTCTGATGTCTAAGTTATCCGCACAACAACCAGCAATAAAAGAATGCGATGCACCTGTATCGAACAATATCTTAATAGGGATGTTGTGAAGTTTTCCCATACCTGCAAGGTTTCCTTTTCCCTTTCCCTTATCCTGCCCAGTCTGCCTATTCGCGCATGCCCTTGCATTCTGCTGTTGTTGTACGTGCTGCTGAAACTGCTGCTGATTCATTTGCTGCTGTGGCTGCGCTTGTATGGCCCTCAGAGGTACTGCTTGCAGTGGTTTAGGGCAATCTTTCTTCATGTGTCCCTTCTGTCCACAGTTAAAACAGTTGGGAGTGCCTGCTTGACAGACACCGGAATGTGATTTGTTGCACTTGGGGCATACCGGACTGGTAACCCTCCCTGGGTTATTCCATCCCTGATTGAAATTCTTTTCTTGTCCCTGAGGTTGCCTTTGCTGATTATTCCCTTTCCAGGGTACGGCTTGGTTGTTTTCCTGCAAATACAACCCAGACTGGTTGTTTCCCTGCCACGGTTTCTTGTTGTTGTTCTGATTCGGCTGCTGGTAGCCCTGCTGATTGCCACTTCTCTGATTTCCCTGGTTGTTGAAATTTTTATTGTAGCCACCGCTACTTCCTCCTTCCCACTTTCTCTTCTCTTGGAAATTGTTATTGTTGTTGTTATAGTAGCCCCGGTTTTGGTTTTGGGTTGGAGCTGGTGTGGTTGTTATTATTTTCTTCTCATCAGGCATAACGGCCTCCATTTCCAAAGCTTGTCCTAATACATCCGTATAGCTTAGTCCCCCATGACTGGCTAAGGCGATCCCCAATTCATGTCTCAGTCCCCCATGGAACTTCTTCGAGATCTTTTCTTGGGTATCGACCTGAGTAAGCGCATACCTTGATAGCTCGCAAAACTTGGCGTTGTATTCTGTCACCGTCATCTTACCCTGCTTCAAGTTGTAAAACTCAGCCTCCTTCTGAGCCCTATACGTCTTCGGCACGTACTTGTCGTACAACACCTCCTTAAACTCATCCCACGTAAGTTGAGCCAGATGCTCCTCGGGTATCACTTTCTGTCTTGCCTCCCACCAGTAGTCCGCTGGTCCGGAGAGCTGGAATGCTATACACGATAGTCGCTCCTCATCAGTACATCTGAGGAGCTTGAAAATTCTCTCAATTGATCGCACCCATAGCTCAGCATCGCTAGGGTTGCCTGTTCCATTAAATACGGGTGGGTTTCGTTTGAGGAAAAGATCCTCAATGTCCCTACGGGGCAGTGGTGGGGGTGGTGGTGATGGTGATGGTGGTGGTGGAGGGGTATCATTGCGTTCTTGTTCTTGTTCTTGTCTCCTTTCATTTTCTGGCTGACGTCGTCCACGTCCTCGGGGCCTACCAGGTCCCCTTCTATTGTTAACATTTCTTGGCGGCATTTTTCTTTAACTATAGGAAACAGGAATTCTCATTGGCCTTTTCTTTTACACATTCTTTTACTTACTCACCCTCTTTCCAACTTAATCAAGTTCACGGAAAAGAAAAATCGAACATAACTTCGATATTAGTTCTTTAATCTTTTAACTTTTCAAGTTAAACTAAATTTCTCCTTAATCGAGTTCATTTGACATTCTGGTTTACTACATGATTTATAAGAAAATTTTCTTGTGATCAAAACCCTCTTACGGGTCATGTATATATATATATACATCAAAAAGAATATTAATTCTGCCTCCAACGAGGACTTATACAAAAAGTTAGACTACTACTAGTCTAAACTAGGCTGACTGTCTATCACTGAACCGGGTGCACTAACAAGCTGCATCTCCGTATCTACTGGGAGTACTAAAACGGAAACGATTCATAAAATTTCGTATCCGCTAGAGTACTACAAAAACTAGTTACTAATCCAACTATGTACAGGACAAACGAAACTACTACTACTATTAACACTAACACGCGTCTACGACGCTATGCTAAACTAACTGCAGTCGAGTCCAAACTGCCCTCTACGACCTGTAAAACCCTATGAGTCCTCCTCTGGGTCCTCCTTCGGATCCTCGTCCGGGTCCTCCTCCTCAGACTCTGAACCAAAGACGAGCTGGAGTACCTCGTCCTCCCTCAGAGTAGAGCCGTCAGAAAGTGTAAGTAGGGGTGGTGACGGTGCCTCAGAAGTTGTCTCCTCTAAGTCTGAAATAAGGTAGTCCTCACTAGTCTCTACTGCACGCTTCTTCAGGGGAAGAAGGTACTCTGGAATGGAACCGGAACCTGACTCGTACTCCTTCCTAGAACGGACTCTGGATGGTCCCGCCTCTAACTAACCTCTGACTACATCTAACTTTTTGGTCGTTTTGGCCCCATTTTTTCTTTTCTTTTGTGTTTGTATGAGTCGTATAGGGAAGAAAATAGATATTTTGGAGGTGGAAGCTCGGAAATGAGCATATGGACAAAATATGAGCGAAATGGGCATTACTAAGACAAATCAGCCCAAGTTGCATCTGAGCAGCGATGATTTTCAAAGTGTACCACCTGGTGCGAGGCTAACCGAAGGATGCAGTCAATATGACCATGCTGGACAGCAGTAGTCAGCAGCAAGAGCCAAATATGGAAAGACGCGTGAAGGAGATATTAAGGAGATTCTGGCGAGTCCTAACAATGGAAGGATCTGGAAAAACGTGGAGTCAACTTAATCAATCAATAATTGATGGCCAATCACCAATCAGATCAATCAAGGATCAAGCTAAATATGGAAGGTGATCACTCATGTTGGTAAGGCCATGACAGACTGTCCCAATCAGCACATATGGGCTATTTATGGAAAAACGTGTGAAGGGCCAAGGATGGAAGGTTTCAGCGAATCTGGGATATCAACAACAAGAGAAAGATAAAGTCAACTCAATCAATTAAGCCAATCATCCCCAACAATCAAATCAATCACGATCATCTATTTATGGAAAGTCAGTCACATGGATACTGTCAGACAGCTGGGTTAGGGTTAGACTGACGTCTGTCAACTATATAAAGCCAGCAAGTGTGGCTGACAAAGGTGGCTACTCCCCATCGTGTTCTACTTCATTTTCAGTCCCAAGATACACTTTAGTTCAGTATTTTCTTTTACATTTTCATACCAAACAATTTACTTGCTTTTATTTCAATTCCGTTGTGAAGAACAAGCCCAAGGCGGTTTGCCTTTGGTATTTATTCAAGTATTTCATATTTTCTTCTATTCATGTGTTCATTTTGTTTTGTGTTTATGTATTTAATTATGTGTGAGTAATTCCCCTGGTGAGATTTGGGTGGGGAAAATGATTAAGTGTTGATATGTGAAATGTTCGCGAGGCATTTGTGCCATCGGTTGGATCCAGTGGTTCCAGAGAGATCTGAGCAGAATCCATGGGCAATTCTGATCCAGCGGGTGATCTCCGCTCGGTTAGAGCTGTACCATGACAAGCAAAGGCCAGGGCATGACAGACGGCAACGTTCAGTATGCCTATGACCGAGTAGCTGAGCAGCACCTTCAATGGTGTTGTAGATCTGGATGGTGAGGAAAGGGTAAGGGGATACTGCGTCCTTCCTTAGTCTTGGGCTTCTCTAACAATCAACCATCAACTGTGATGAGGCATCAAGCCATGGTTATCGACCAAAGGATGCATCTCGCGTATCGTAGATATATCGATGATCGGTTGGACGTAGTACCGAAAATGGATATCCCGCGAGTTATGTCTACTCTGTAGGTGCGGACATGGGAAGCTTGGGATAGAAGGTTGGTGAGGGTCATACTTGAAGAGATTGGGTATGACTACTATCTAAGGAGAAGTGAAGCACAACCTTGTGACCGGGGTGAAGCGTGACCTTCGGACCAAGATGACAACAAGGGACTCAACCATCCTAAGTGTGGAGTATGAATGCTTGAAACGCCCCAATGTCTTTGGGCCACGCCTTGAGTTTGTATGAAGCATGGACGGATCTTCAATATGCCCATGACCGAATGAACATATCAATAATGATCATGACCTACCCCAAATATTACCCCCTTTTTATATTTGATTTCCGTTTAGTTTATTGTGCAGATATACAGGTTGAGACCGTGACAACTCAATTTCTGCACTGAAGAGTAAAGTAGTTCCGCACTCTCCGTGGGATCGACCCTAGCTTGCCACTAAGACTAGCTAGCCCGGTAGTGGGCTCAGGAGCGTGTATTGTCTGTCTGGGGCATACACAGGTATTTTGATCGTACCACACGACGGGTGCGTGTCATCCTCCTCTGGGTCCTCCTCCGGATCCTCGTCCGGGTCCTCCTCCTCAGACTCTGAACCAAAGAAAAGCTGGAGTGCCTCGTCCTCCCTCAGAGTAGAGCCGTCAGAAAGTGTAAGTAGGGGTGGTGACGGTGCCTCAGAAGCTGTCTCCTCTAAGTCTGAAATAAGGTAGTCCTCACTAGTCTCTACTGCACGCTTCTTCAGGGGAAGAAGGTACTCTGGAACGGAATCGGAACCTGACTCGTACTCCTCCCTAGAATGGACTCTAGATGGTCCCGCCTCTAACTGACCTCTGACTACATCCCACTTCGCACAAATCTCCTCAAGCGGTGTCAGTGGAGATGGTAGCGCTAACATGGCGGCAAGCTCCGCGTCAATCCCTCGGTACTCTGACCCTGTCTGGAACAGTCCTGTCTCGAAAGGTCCTCGAACTCTCACACTAGGCTCGGGTAGAAAAGGAGTAGGTAACCCTAACAGGGCAGCTGTCTCTGCGTCGATCTCTACGAGTCCTGGTCCTGGGTCAACTCCTCAAGTGGTCCAAGTGGAAGTGGTAACTCCGGTGAGGTTGTGGGCTCCTCGTCTACCTCTAACTGCTCTGACTCCGCGTCAGACTCCTCACTCGGTACAAAGTCTGGTGGTATCTCCAACAGCGCGGCCAATTCTGGGTCCAAGTCTAAGTGCTCTTGCTCGGTCTCTGCTGGGAAGTAACGGTAGGGGACATGTGGCTCAAGAGGAACTGGAATCATGAATCTGCTGTCAAGGAAACGCCCGTGTATATATAGAGCGAATCCCGTGTAGTTGCCCGTCAGCTCGGTGTCATCGCTGAAAATTGTAAGAAAATACCATGCCATGCGGTGCACCCAACCGCACCACTCGTCCAGCAGTCGCACAATTAGGTCGGATATCGCCTGACTCTCCGGAATAAAGTGTCGTGCTGCATAATAAACTGACGAGAAGTTGCTCACTATCTACCCCACATCCTCCACACCGTAATCTGCCTCGTAACGTGGTAAGCATCCTGTAAGGTGTCTCCTAAGGTACGCTGTGGTAAAGGTGCGCTCTTCCGAGCTGTAACGCGTCTCCTAGCCATCCTACAAAAGTTTTAAGGAAACACGGATCAGTAACAGGTAGGAAAATAACTTATCTCAACGAAATACTTAAATTACAAAATGAACATTCCTTATTCAATTGTCACAGCCCCAAATCCCGAGGGACGGCGGAAGCCGGGGTGCGACTGGGGTTGGATTAAAGAAGTGGGGAAGAAGGGGGCTAATTGACTAAACATACATGAAAAACATCAATAAACCATGAACAAGACTTGATTATAAATAAGAAAGAGTTAATCCCTAAGGATTACTCGACAAAAGTACAAAAAGAAGCTAAGTTCATATTTACAGACTTAGACTACTGAGTATTGTTCAAAAAGTACATCTCAAAAAGAAATACAGAGTTTGGCAGCGGAAGGGTTCTAACTAAGCATCCTATCCTTTAACTCAACAACAACCGTCGTCGCTCACCGTCGCTTCAACCTGCACATTTAGAAAACAATGCAGGGCTAAGTACAAACGTACTTAGTGGGCACGATGCCGAAATCATAATCATAAATATAGATAAATATGGCATTTCATAAGCATAGCACACCGGAGTTTTTATTGAAAGAATCCGTGTCTACTAAACATTTTCTGACTTTTTCTCATAAATCACTCGCGCGAGCATTTTCTGACTAATGTTACGTTCAATCTTGACCAATTCTAATTCACCGTGGCTGGTACCCCTCAACAGGATATCACATACAGCACAGGTTACAAAGTGCACTAACTCTGGAAAGCACTTAGCAGCTAACTCAGAGCCGATCGTTAGTTAATCTAGTTAGACTAACTCTAAATCTGGAAAACACGAATGTTGACTCAGATAGGTACAAGAGAACTCACATAAAACATAAAACAGTTCATGCCATAATATCACTTTGAAAACACAGATATCAAAGCGATAAAGAAAGATTTTCCGAGCATTGCTCGTTTTATTTTGTATATAAAAGCCCACCTTGATTTACAGAACTTAAAGCAAAACTTCCAACTTCGGATCTTCTGTCCTTTCTCTACAGTTGGCTTCCTCCTTCATCGTAAAATAAACATACTTAAAAACGGGTTGTAAAAGATAATCGATTAAAGAGAATCGAAGAAAGTTTTAGTTGTTTCATTCTTTAGGCATTTGCACGCTTACTAGATTCGTTTTACTTAAATGGTAAGTGAGACTCGTACCAATCTCGTTTTGAACTCGGAAGATCTCATACTCAACTCTCAGGTCAGTAGAGAAGGTAGTCGATATCTTAATACGATTTTAAAGATTAAAAGAAACTAAGTTGGAAAGAATCAACTTAGGCGATTTATGAAATTTCTCGTTTATTACTTCTTCAATGAAAGGATAAAAGATAAGATCTTGACTGGTTTTCATCACTCAAGGTCCTATACTTGACTCTAGGGTCAGAAGGGAGATATTCGTTAGATAAAACGGCTTAAACGATCGAAAGAAACTAAGTTATGAACTAAATAACTTAGAAAACAAGAAACTGAATTTTCACTGCGCAGACCAGTAACTCTGGAGACTGTCTAGAACAGAGAATTTGGAAACAGGGGATGAGCCCTGTACCATTAGAAAACTTAGGAAGTCTAGTTCGCGCTCCAATTTACGGATCACAAATCCGATAAACGAGCTGGAAGTTATTACAGTTTCCGGCGAGGGTCGCAAAACTGCCGCGAAAACCCTAATTGCTTGATAGGTTCGACGTATAACGTCTTAGGTTCGTTCTAAGCTCTCGTATTCAATTTTTTTAGAAACTGGATTCTCAAGGCATTCATCACGTACTTCCATACGTGACGAACTCCTTCTCAAAACTTGCTCAAAAGCACGACGTTCTAAACGTCGGATTTCAACTAATAATTACTAAACCAACAAAAATTTCAAACGCGTTCTAGTTCTCGACTATAACTATAGCTCATATTATATCAACTCGAAAGCTTATGATGTCAACTAGAAAGTTGTTCTAAATTCCATCATAAACAATAATATCAAATTAGAATTTCCATCCGACTTCTCGATTATTAGTTACGACTAAAGGTTCGTCTCTTACGCGATTTTCAAAAGTTGTCGGATTCTAATCAAATTTTACGACGTTAAACTACGTCTAACGTGAATCACTTTCATGCATGCAAACATATCATAACTCAACTTATAAGGTGATCTTTATCTCTTATGTTTCATTAAACATTTTTAGAAAATTCTCAATTAAATTCTATAATCAACTAACATTATTTGCAACATAATTCAACTAACAAATCATCACTTAAATCAAACATGTGGAAACTCCTAATTATCCTATAACTTTCGGTTTTTATAAAGATGTTAAGGGGGTGATTTTCTTCCCCAATTAACTACATTTATTTGCTAATCAACCTCTTATATCATCCATTAATCAATTGCAAAACAATTATCAACTAACATGCATAAACCCCTAAATTCAACTTAAATTCTAATTGAAATTTCACAAACACACATAGGGCTTTTGATTCCTTTTCATTCTAATCACTAATTAAACATCTATTAAACAAGAATTAACCCTCAAATGAAGAAAATTAAAAATCCTACAATTTTCCCCAAAATTTCGGTACTAACATAGATATTAGGGTTCTTATTTTTGTTCCATTTTAATCCCTAATTAATCTATCTAACATGTCACAGCCCCAAATCCCGAGGGACGGCAGAAGCCGGGGTGCGACTGGGGTTGGATTAAAGAAGCGGGGAATAAGGGGGCTAACTGACTTAACATACATGAAAAAGACATCATTTAAACCATGAATACGACTTTAACATAAATAAGAAAGAGTTAATCTCTAAGGATTACTCGACAAAAGTACAAAAAGAAACTAAGTTCAAATTTACATACTTAGACTACTAAATATTGTTCAAAAGTACATCAAAAGGAATTCAAAGTTTGACAGCGGAAGGGGTTCTAACTAAGCATCATATCCTTTACTCAACATCAACCGTCGCCGCTCACCGTCGCTTCAACCTGCACATTTAGAAAACAATTCAGGGCTAAGTAAAAACGTACTTAGTGGGCACGATGCGGAAATCATAATCATAGGTATAAATAATCTGGCATTTTATAACCGTAGCGCATCGGGGTTTTGTTGAAAAGGCCCGTGCCTACTAAACATTTCCTGACTGATTTGTATAAAGCAGCTTGCGCAAGCATTTATAGAGTATGTTATGTTCAATCTTGACCAAAGCTAATTCACCGTGGCTGGCTACCCCTCAACAGGATACCACATACACCACAGGTTACAAAGTGCACTAACTCTGGAAAGCGCTTAATAGCTAACTCAGAGCCGATCGATAATAGTTAACAATTCTAGCGGTTAACTATAAATTCTGGAAAACCCGAAGGTTAACTCAGAAAGGTACAAGAGAACTCACATAAAACAGTTAAACATTTTATGCCAAGATTATCACGTTGATAAAACACAATTATCAAAGCAGTAAACTTCACTTTCGGTTTGTGGAAAAACCCACGTTTTATTTTCATATAATAAAAGCCCACCTTGTAAAATACAGAAGTTATAAGCAAAAGCTTCCAACTTCGGATCTTTCGTCCTTTCTTTACAGTTGGCTTCCTCCTTCATCGTAAAATAAACATACTTAAAAACGGTTCGCAAAAGAATAATCGAAGAAAGAGAATCGAAGAAAGATTTAGTTATTTTATTCTTTTGGCATTTGCACGCTTACTAGATTCATTTTACTTAAACGGGAAACGAGACTCGTACTAATCTTGTTTAGAACTCGGAAGATCTCATATTTGACTCTCGGGTCAGAAGAGAAGGTATTCGATGTCTTAATACGACTTTAAGGATTATAAGAAACTAAGTTGGAAAGAATCAACTTAGGCGATTTATATTTTAGTTCCTTGAACGACTTATGAAATTTCTCGTTTATTACTTCTTTAATGAAAGGATAAGATATAAGTTCTCGACTGGTTTTCATCACTAAAGGTTATATACTTGACTCTAAGGTCAGTAGGGAGATGTTCGTTAGCTAAAAACGGCTTAAACGTTTGAAAGAAACTAAGTTGTGAATTAAACAACTTAGGAAACAAGAAACTGAAATTTCACTGCACAGTCCAGTAACTCTGGAGGCTGTCCAGAACAGAGGACTTGGAAACAGGGGGTGAGCCCTATACCATTAGAAAGCTTAGGAAGTCTAGTTCTCACTCCAATTTACGGATCACAAATCCGATAAACAAGTTGGAAGATATTACAGTTTCCGGCGAGGGTCGCAAAACTGCCGTGGAAACCCTAATTGATTGATAAGTTCGACGTATAACGTTTTAGGTTCGTTTTAAGCTCTCGTATTCATTTTTTTAGAAACTGGACTCTCAAGTCAATCATCACGTACTTCCGTACGTGACAAACTCCTTCTCAACTCGCTCAAAAGCACGACGTTCTAACGTCTTATTTCAACTACCAAGTACTAAACCAACAAAGAAATTCCAAACGTCTTCTAGTTCTCGACTATAACTATAATCCATATTATTTCAACTCGAATGCTTATGACATCAACTAGAAAGATGTTCTAAATTTCATTATAAACGGTAATATTATATTAGAATTCTCATCCGACTTCTTGATTTTTAGTTACAACTAAATGTTCGTCTCTTATACGATTTTCAAAAGTTGTCGGTTTTTGTTTAAATTTTACGACGTTAAACTACGTCTAACGTGAACCGTTTTCATGCATGCATACACATCTTAACATCATTATAACTCAGTTTATATGGTGATCTTTGCCTCTTATGTTTCACTAAACATTTTTAGAAAATTCTCATTTAATTTCTATTATCAACTAACATGATTTGCAACATAAATCAACTAACAAATGATCACTTATATCAAACATGTATAAACCCCCAATTACTCTATAATTTTCTGGTTTTAAACATATGTTAAGGGGATGATTTTCTTCTCCAATTAACTACATTTATTTACTAATCAACATCTTATATCATCCATTTATCAATTATAATTCCAAAAACAACTAACATGCATAAAATCCCTAAATTCAATTCAAAATCCTAATTGAAAACTTACAAACATTTAGGGCTTTCAATCCCTTTTCATTCCATACACTAACTAAACATCTATTAAGCAAGAATCAACCATCAAAAGAAGAAAAACAAAAATCCTACAAAAACCTAAAAAAAAATTCTGCATTCACATAGGTTTTAGGATTCTTGGTTTTGATCATTTTTAATCCATAATTATCATATCTAACATATCTAATTTCATTATTCTAAGATCAAAACATCTATACCAAACTTCAAAAATTTCGATCAAGGTGAAAAAGAGAAGAAAAAGAAATCTAATTGGATGAAGTTGTGGAGGATCATCATACCTTAAGAATTAATAAAGAATGTAAGGTGTTTGAAAGGATGATTGAGGACTTATGTTCTTTCTTCAAGCTCTTGAAGGGTCTTCAATGGTGAATAGAAGGAAATGAAGGTGAAGAAGATGAAGAAAATGAGGTGATGCAGCCGATGGATAGGGAGAGAGAGAAATGGTTTGATCAAGTGTGTTGTTATGATGAAAATGTTGAATTTGTGTAAAGTGTGGTTTAGGTGTCAAGCAATTAGCAAGGTCAACATGCAAGATTACACCTAATTATGGTGAGGTGTCGTACGCGCTAACCCTAAATACGATAGCCGTCTAGTTGACTTCTGTAATTTATTTTTAGTAACGGATTCGACCGTTAGCCTTAGAATTCAAAAATTGTAAACTTAGGCGTGCAAAGCCATTTATTTAATTAACTTTAAACTTTTTAGAACGTAAGGAATTTACGGGGCATTACATCCTACCCCCCTTACGAAAAATTTTGTCCCGAAATTTGCTTACCCGCTTAACTGATAGGGGTATTCCTTTCTCCATTCTTCGTTAAACTCTCACGTGGCTTTTCTTGGTCTTAATGATCTTCTTATCTACTCAATAAAACATTGACTCGTTTTTAAATTTTTATGCTTTTCGTTTCAAGATCATTTTCGTTCTTTTTCCATAATTTAGGTCGGTTTTAAGACTGACGTCTTACTGACAACACTTTGTGCATAAAACGATTTATAATACTTTCTCAAAATGAGATACACGTAAGATAAGCATTTGTAAATTTGGCGATAAAGCCATAACTATTTGTATTGGAAACTATTCTTTCCAAGTTATTTGCTAATTATGAAAATCTTTGTCGAAGTTTTAAACTTGACACAAAATTGTTGTTTCTCTTTAAGAGTTTTATATATATATATATATATATATATATATATATATACATATATCCTCCTTTACATTATTAAGGGTCAAATTGAAGTATACACATAAGACATTTGTCTTCTTTAAATTCTTTTATTCCGATTCGGATCTATCGTATGATTTCGATTATTTCACTGACCGTTTCTGACCCTGAGTTTGTTCCTTTACCCACCTTATAACAATAAGGTAGCTATTAAAAAGAAATTTAAAGCCTCGTAAGGCATTTTACCTATCGTAACTTATTACTATTATTATAACAATTTGATTGATGGAAGTTATTCTTCCATGTCACTCTTTGAGCTAATATTATCGATCTTAGCATATCAGCGAGTATCTGAATCGTTTTCTCAGATTATTTAATCAAACTGGAGACGGGAAAAATGGTGCTAAGATTGAAGTTGGTATTTCGTACAGACGCACTATCTTACAGATATATAGTCTTGATAACTTCTTTGATCTATGGAAAATTTTAGGATTTGGTAGGTAGTAAACTGATTAACGGCCTATAGAAAACTATCCCAAGGCAGTATTCCTACTGTTAACTTTGAGCGAGTCTTAAACAATTTAATACTATATCCTTTTATTTCCATTTTGGAACACTTAGTGGTTGTAACAGCTCGCATGGTCGTCAGTGAGAACTTCCACTTACTTATAAGCTAAAGATATTCTATCAACAAGACAAAGTCTTGTTTCGCTCTATTCCACTGGAAAACCTTTCTTAAATCCTTAATTGTTGTCATTGGAGATACTAAGTCCACTCCTAATTCCTATCAAAACTCTTTGTTTTAGAGTCATTTCCTGGTTTGTCCAATCTTATCCTTAGTCGAAACTAATTCATTTACTCGTCCTTCTTCTAGGTACTTAGAATCCTTCTCGTAATTTGGTATAGCTACTTGTATCGCTATTTGCTTCTATAATTGATGTTGGGGTATCGTGCATTACTACACCTATTATCCCAAATCCTTATATAAACGTTTCTTTTCCTAAGAAGAGATACCTAAACTTAGGTGGGGTCTTACGACTCAGCGTGTATATCCTTTCGTTGCTTTTACCTAGGTGGTAATTCATTTCACAAGCGTACTATTGTACTAATTTGAGCCATCTCCTTTATCTTACACTAATTCCTTTGCTCGATAATGCACTCCGATCTATTGTGATCTGTGAAGATCTAATCTCTTACACCATATTTCAGTACATGTTCTACGGTTGCAAGCCCTAAGTCATAGGTTGGTTACTTAAATTCCTGAGGTTAAAGTGCCGTGAAGCATAATCTATTGCTTTCTTATCTTATTTAACTTGATATCCAATGAACGTTTTTGAAGACTCATTTATCCTTGCGTTAAACATCACGGTATTTTCCATGGGAAAAACGTCTGCCTAATGAAATCATTACCTAACAACATTAGCAGATGGTTCTAGAATTCTTATAATTCTCCTGGTATCATTTTAAATAGGTGTTTGATTTGGGCGTTGCTAACAGTTCTAAGTTGATCGCAGAACCTACATGATAATCCGATGGTAGTCCCATCAATACTTCTGGAAAGATATTTTCATATTCGTTCCTATTCCTAATTCCCACGTTCAAAAGTCTGGTTGGCTCTGGGATCTCCAACTAGGTTCACGAGATAAACGATCGTATATTTCATTTTCATTGACTTCTTGACTTGTAGGGCGAATATTATCAGTATCCTTATGTCCATCGAAATTCCATAGAGTTCTATTGGTTCTCTAATCGGGGTTGAGAAGAGATTTTTTTCTCTCGTTGTAGAGAATCATGATGTAATTCCCAAACAACTAGTTTATTCCTAAAATTATATATATAAAAACAATATGTTGAACATCATATCACTGTTCGATTGTTTGTTATCATTTTTAAAAGATCCTAGATCTAAATTCCATGTTCGACGAAACTAAGGAAATAATTTCTCTGAGGTTATCGTTCTTCCTAAAGTGTAGTTCTCCCTAGTTCGTAGCTAGTGCGTCCTAGTTCTATCCCTTAAAGTATCAATAAGTACTAAGGAAAATAATTATAACGCCCTAAAATGGGTTTAGCCATGACAAATTAATTATAAGGTTCGTCCAATACCTGCCGGCTTCCTTTTTCCTTCACGCTGCTTTCCTTGCCCTATTATGTAAGCTCCTATATTTTGTTGTGATTGTAACGGTTGTGCCTGAGACTGGATTTGAGCTATAATCAATGATTGAGGCTGGTCGTACTGATATGGTACTATCATTTGAAACCGTGTTGGGCAATCCTCACTTATATGCTCCAGCATCCCACATAAGAAACATCTATTCATGTTTGCTAGGCATACACCCTCATGTCTCTTACCACATTCTGAACATACAGAAACTTCATGTTTCTGTTTTGTTGCCTGCTTCCGTTCTGGGCAATACCTCTTAACCTGTCCCTCGCTCATACAATTGAAACACACATCAGACTTTGCTAAACATATACCGGGATGTATCTTGCCACACCTAGGGCAAGCTGGAGAAAAGATCCCTTCTTGGGTATTTCTCAGAATTTGGAGGTGTTTGGGTTGGTATACATTATTTGCCATCGGTGGGTTTGGGCAATTTTTCTTCATATGTCCTTCATATCCACAGTTGAAACAGTTGTTAGTGCCTGCCTGACATATTCCAGGGTGCGTCTTATTGCATTTGGAGCAAATTGGAACGTGAACCCTTTCTAGTTGCTTTCTTCCCCGATTTCTATTCCTTTGCTGCCCTACTTTCTTTCCATCCTTACTTCCTTTTTCTAGCTGCTGATAATTTTGCCGAATCTTATTCTTTTTTCCTTGGTTATTGTGGCTCTGGTAGCACTCACTGCTATTCCCTTCCCATTTTCTTTTTCCCTTATGATTAACCTTATTGTTGGGAGGGTCTTGGGTTGCTGTCTCGTTTGGTGCTGGTGTGGACTTTACCATTTTTCCTTTATTAGGCACTAATGCCTCTATCTCACAAACTCGGCCTAGTAGTTCTTCATAACTCAATCCCTCCTTTCTGGCCACTGCTATTCCCAGTTCGTATTTAAGTTCTCCCTGAAGCTTCCTGGCTATCTCCTCCTCAAGCTCGGCTCTTTTGGGTACATACCTATCATGATATGCCTTCTTAAAATCATTCCAAGTAGTTGGAGCCGCTTGCTCTTCAATCATAACTCTTTGCCTATTCTCCCAACAATATTTTGCTGGTCCGGTTAGCTGATATTCGGCATATGCTAGGCGCTCCTCATCGCTAGGTCTAATTATCTCAAAGATTTTGTCTATAGCGTGTATCCATCGTTCGGCCTCCATTGGGTTACCAGACCCATTGAAAGATGGTGGTTGTCTTTCGAAGAATAAGTTCGTCATACTATGATGTTGAGAAGGTTGGGAATGTGTAAAAGTTCCTGGATATTTCTGCCTTCCTTCCCTTATGTGTTGCTCTTGACCTTGGTCAGACTTTCTATGACTATCGGGTCCTTTTGGGTTGTTAACGACTTTCTGCGACATTTCTGAACTATAGAATACAAGAATTTTCCTTGTTAGTATTTGCTTTTTTAAATCTTCTTTCTCTTATAATTTTTTTTTTAACTTAACAACTTCACGTATACGGAAATATCGAATTTAGTTTTGATTCTAATTCTTTCAATTTTTAACCTCCAAGGTTAAATTAAAGGCACTTATTACACGAGTTCATTTGATAATCTAGTTTAGTTATAAGATTCATAAAGGACTTTCTTGTGATTAAAAACCCTTTTTTTGGGGTCATGTATATATATATACATCAAAAAGAATATTAGTTTTGCCTTTAACAAGGACTTATACAAAACTAGACTACTATGAGTCTAAGCTAGGCTGATTTCCTACCTGTACAGGATGCACTAACATATTGCATTGCTGTACTACCAGAAGTACTAGAATGGAAACGATCCATAAAAATTTCTTATTCGTTAGAGTACTACAAAAACTATCTAGTTACTGATCCGACTATGTACATAACAGAGGGCTACTATACTACTGCGCGTCCCTGATGCTCCGTTTGTCTAACTGCAGTCTAATCTGCACCACCCTCTGCGGCCTGATCCTCCTCAGGATCCTCGTCCGGGTCCTCATCGGTATCCTCGTCGGTATCCTCCTCCGGCTCCTCATCCGGGTCCTCATCATCTGACTCTGAACCGAAGGTAAATTGGAGCGCCTCATCGACCCTCAATGTAGTGCCGTCTGCAAGGGTAAGTGATGGTGGTGCAGGCACATCCAAAGCTGTCGTCTCGCTATCCGATACTAAGTAGTCCTAGCAGGTCATGACGCCTGCTTCTTCGGAGGTAGCAGGGGGTCGGAAAGTGCACTGGGCTCGTACTCCTTCCTGGAACGGACCCTGGACGGTCCTGCCTCAAACTTTGTCCTAACTCTAGCCAACTCCGCGCAAATCTCGTCAAGGGGTCTGTAAGAAGATGGAAACTGTAACAGGGCGGCAGGCTCTGCGTCTGTGTCTAAGTACTCCAGTCCTGACTCGAATGGTCCCTGAGCTCTCACGGAAGGCCCTTGTAGGATAGGAACAGGTAACCCTAAACCGTCAACTGTCCCTGCAACTAACTTCTCTGTGCCCATGCTAGGTATCATCACCGAAGGAATCTCCAACTGTGCGACAAACTCTGGATCTATCCCCTTGTGATCTGACTCTGAATCTGCTGGGTAGTGAGTGTAGGGGGGGGGGTGCTCCTGAACTGGATATGCTGTCATGTGTCTGCTCAGGTAGAAGCGACTGTGTACCTCTAAAGCAAATCCATAATAGTTCCCTGTCGGCTCTACGTTGTCACCAAAAACTCCAAGATGGTACCATGCCGTGTCGTTTGCCCAACCACGCCATTCCTCTGGTAGACATCTAACCAAACCCATGATAGCCTGAGCCTCTGTAACCCAACACCGGGCGAAGTAGTAAACCGTCGAGAAATAACTGATCCTCTGCCCTACGTCGTGTCCCGGGTTTGCCCCATAATCCCAAAACCTATCTACTAGCTGACCTTCCCAAGTCCGCTGCGGTGGAGATTGACTCCCCTGAGTCAAATCAATACTGGATGACATCCTTTTTTTTAAGAAACACGGATCAGTAACATGTAGGATAATATCTTATATCATCCATTAATCAATTGCAAAACAATTATCAACTAACATGCATAAATCCCTAAATTCAACTCAAATTCTAATTGAAATTTCACAAACACACATAGGGCTTTTGATTCCTTTTCATTCTAATCACTAATTAAACATCTATTAAACAAGAATTAACCCTCAAATGAAGAAAATTAAAAATCCTACAATTTTCCCCAAAATTTCGGTACTAACATAGATATTAGGGTTCTTATTTTTGTTCCATTTTAATCCCTAATTAATCTATCTAACATGTCACAGCCCCAAATCCCGAGGGACGGCAGAAGTCGGGGTGCGACTGGGGTTGGATTAATGAAGCGGGGAAGAAGTGGGCTAACTGACTTAACATACATGAAAAAGACATCATTTAAACCATGAATACGACTTTAACATAAATAAGAAAGAGTTAATCTCTAAGGATTACTCGAAAAAAGTACAAAAAGAAACTAAGTTCAAATTTACATAGTTAGACTACTGAATATAGTTCAAAAGTACATCAAAAGGAATTCAAAGTTTGGCAGCGGAAGGGGTTCTAACTAAGCATCCTATCCTTTACTCAACATCAACCGTCGCCGCTCACCGTCGCTTCAACCTGCACATTTAAAAAACAATGCAGGGCTAAGTACAAACGTACTTAGTAGGCACGATGCCGAAATCATAATCATAGGTATAAATAATCTGGCATTTTATAACCGTAGCGCATCGGGGTTTTGTTGAAAAGGCCCGTGCCTACTAAATATTTTCTGACTGATTTGTATAAAGCAGCTTGCGCAAGCATTTATAGAGTATGTTATGTTCAATCTTGACCAAAGCTAATACCGTGGCTGGCTACCCCTCAACAGGATACCACATACACCACAGGTTACAAAGTGCACTAACTCTGGAAAGCGCTTAATAGCTAACTCAGAGCCGATCGATAATAGTTAACAATCCTAGCGGTTAACTATAAATTCTGGAAAACCCGAAGGTTAACTCAGAAAGGTACAAGAGAACTCACATAAAACAGTTAAACATTTTATGCCAAGATTATCACATTGATAAAACACAATTATCAAAGTTGTAAACTTCACTTTCGGTTTGTGGAAAAACCCACGTTTTATTTTCATATAATAAAAGCCCACCTTGTAAAATACAAAACTTATAAGCAAAAGCTTCCAACTTGGGATCTTCCGTCCTTTCTCTATAGTTGGCTTCCTCCTTCATCGTAAAATAAACATACTTAAAAACGGTTCGCAAAAGAATAATCGAAGAAAGAGAATCGAAGAAAGATTTAGTTATTTTATTCTTTTGGCGTTTGCACGCTTACTAGATTCGTTTTACTTAAATGGGAAACGAGACTCGTACTAATCTTGTTTAGAACTCGGAAGATCTCATATTCGACTCTCGGGTCAGAAGAGAAGGTATTCGATGTCTTAATACGACATTAAGGATTATAAGAAACTAAGTTGGAAAGAATCAACTTAGGCGATTTATATTTTAGTTCCTTGAACGACTTATGAAATTTCTCGTTTATTACTTCTTTAATGAAAGGATAAGATATAAGATCTCGACTGGTTTTCATCACTCAAGGTTCTATACTTGACTCTAAGGTTAGTAGGGAGATGTTCGTTAGCTAAAAACGGCTTAAACGTTTGAAAGAAACTAAGTTGTGAATTAAACAACTTAGGAAACAAGAAACTGAAATTTCACTGCACAGTCCAGTAACTCTGGAGGCTGTCCAGAACAGAGGACTTGGAAACAGGGGGTGAGCCCTATACCATTAGAAAGCTTAGGAAGTCTAGTTCACACTGCAATTTACGGATCACAAATCCGATAAACGAGTTGGAAGATATTACAGTTTTCGGCGAGGGTCGCAAAACTGCCGTGGAAACCCTAATTGATTGATAAGTTCGACGTATAACGTTTTAGGTTCGTTTTAAGCTCTCGTATTCATTTTTTTAGAAACTGGACTCTCAAGGCAGTCATCATGTACTTCCGTACGTGACAAACTCCTTCTCAACTCGCTCAAAAGCACGACGTTCTAACGTCTTATTTCAACTACCAAGTACTAAACCAACAAAGAAATTCCAAACGTCTTCTAGTTCTCGACTATAACTATAATCCATATTATTTCAACTCGAACGCTTATGACATCAACTAGAAAGATGTTCTAAATTTCATTATAAACAGTAATATCATATTAGAATTCTCATCCGACTACTTGATTTTTAGTTACAACTAAATGTTCGTCTCTTATACGATTTTCAAAAGTTGTCGGTTTTTGTTCAAATTTTACGACGTTAAACTACGTCTAACGTGAACCGTTTTCATGCATGCATACACATCTTAACATCATTATAACTCAGTTTATATGGTGATCTTTGCCTCTTATGTTTCACTAAACATTTTTAGAAAATTCTCATTTAATTTCTATTATCAACTAACATGATTTGCAACATAAATCAACTAACAAATGATCACTTATATCAAACATGTATAAACCCCCAATTACTCTATAATTTTCTGGTTTTAAACATATGTTAAGGGGATGATTTTCTTCTCCAATTAACTACATTTATTTACTAATCAACATCTTATATCATCCATTTATCAATTATAATTCCAAAAACAACTAACATGCATAAAATCCCTAAATTCAATTCAAAATCCTAATTGAAAACTTACAAACATTTAGGGCTTTCAATCCCTTTTCATTCCATACACTAATTAAACATCTATTAAGCAAGAATCAACCATCAAAAGAAGAAAAACAAAAATCCTACAAAAACCTAAAAAAAAAATCTGCATTCACATAGGTTTTAGGATTCTTGGTTTTGATCATTTTTAATCCATAATTATCATATTTAACATATCTAATTTCATTATTCTAAGATCAAAACATCTATACCAAACTTCAAAAATTTCGATCAAGGTGAAAAAGAGAAGAAAAAGAAATCTAATTGGATGAAGTTGTGGAGGATCATCATACCTTAAGAATTAACAAAGAATGTAAGGTGTTTGAAAGGATGATTGAGGACTTGTGTTCTTTCTTCAAGCTCTTGAAGGGTCTTCAATGGTGAATAGAAGGAAATGAAGGTGAAGAAGATGAAGAAAATGAGGTGATGCAGCCGATGGATAGGGAGAGAGAGAGAAATGGTTTGATCAAGTGTGTTGTTATGATGAAAATGTTGAATTTGTGTAAAGTGTGGTTTAGGTGTCAAGCAATTAGCAAGGTCAACATGCAAGATTACACCTAATTATGGTGAGGTGTCGGCTGCATGGAGGAGATTAAGAGGGTTACGGGTTTTTCCGGCGTGATCCGACGTTACGGGAAAACGAACGACGAAAAACGTTTGTTCGGTACAAAAATCGTCGCGATTCGATTTGACTTAAAAAAATTCTAACGTATGAACTTAAATGGAAAATAAATTTACAAAATTTATTTTGACAAAAACTCGGGACGACATAGTCCGAGTTTCATCCGGAAAAACATAAAAACAAACTTTCTCGACGTGTTCGTATCGCGATTTTGCAAACGTAAAAATTTAACGGTTTTCCTTTCTTAATTTACGAACTAAGAACTTTTCGTACGCGCTAACCCTAAATACGGTAGCCGTCTAGTTGACTTCTGTAATTTATTTTTAGTAACGGATTCAACCGTTAGCCTTAGAATTCAAAAATTGTAAACTTAGGCGTGCAAAGCCATTTATTTAATTAACTTTAAACTTCTTAGAACGTAAGGAATTTACGGGGCATTACATAACACATCCAATTTCATTATTACAAGATCAAAACATTTATTCCAAAACTCCAAAATTTCGATCAAGAAGAAAAGAAAGATGATTGGATAAGATTATAGAGGAAGGAATTACCTTAAGAATTAATGAAAGATGTGTAGAGTTTGAATGGATGGATTGTGACTTGTGTGATTTCTTCTTGTTCTTGGAGCTTGTCTTCAATGGTGGATGGAAGAAGTGAAGAAGATGAAGATGGAGAGAGTGGTGCAGCCGAGAGAGAGAGAGAGAAGTGGGAGAAATGGTTTTGTTTAAGTGTTTGATATGATGAATTGGTTGAAAGAATGGAAAGTGAAGATTTGGTGTCATTTATTTAGACAATGTCAAACATGCATGTTCCCCACTAATAAGAAGATGTGTTGGCTGCCATGCAGATTTTTGGAGGGTTACGGGTTTTTCCGGCGCGATCCGACGTTACGGAAATCGAACGACGAAAAACGTTGCTCGGTACAAAAATCGTCGCGATTCGATTTGACTTAAAAATTCTAACGTATGAACTTAATTGGAAAATAAATTTACAAAAATTATTTTGACAAAAACTCGGGACGACACAGTCCGAGTTTCGTCCGAAAAAATATAAAAACGAACTTTCTCGGGCGTGCTCGTATCACGATTTCGTAAACGTAAAAATTAGACGGTTTTCCGTTCTGAGTTTACGAACTAAAAACTTTTCATACGCGCTAACCCTAAATACAGTAGTCGTCTAGCTGACTTCTGTAAATTAATTTTAATAACGGATTCGACCGTTAGTCTTAGAATTCAAAAAAATTGAAAACTTAGGCGTGCAAAGCCATTTATTTAATTAACTTTAAAAATTTTTAGAACGTAAGGAATTTACGGGGCATTACATCAATTGTAATATCACCACTTAAACAACCACTTATCATAACATCTAGCAATTCAAGAAATTGCACTCAAACAATATATAGAAATAAAATTTCAAAATTTTATTTCCATCCTTTATTTCATTATTCATTTACATTTCTTACTTCATTTTCTTATAACTTTCTTTCTTTATTCTTTATTACTGTTCTTCATTATTTCTTTCTTTAAGGAAAATTTCTTAACGATTCTTACTTCATTAAAACAAAGTACGTCCACTTTGTTCATGTTACTTATTCAAAAGTAACATCTGTTTTTAAAAGAAAAATTGTCCTTCTCGACACTTGAATTTCTTACTCGTCGTATTCTTCGTTTAATTACGAAGTATGAAATAAAATAAATTCCAAAGAAAAGGAATTATAACTGGAAAATGACTTTAGAACCAAAGTTCTAGTCGTCGGATCGAGCGATCGTTGGAAATTAACTAAAGTTCGTACTTGATTCTTGATAATTATAACCAATCTCTTCTTGAAGTTCGAGCGAGACGAACTCCAACTGAAAATGCCTTCATTCATGTAATGCCCCGTAAATTCCTTACGTTCTAAAAAGTTTAAAGTTAATTAAATAATGGCATTGCACGCCTAAGTTTATATTTTTTCAATTCTAAGGCTAACGGTCAAATCCGTTATTAAAAATAAATTACAGAAGTCTGCTAGACGGCTACTGTATTTAGGGTTAGTGTGTACGAAAAGTTTTTAGTTGTAAATTAAGAACGGAAAACCGTCTAATTTTTACGTTTACAAAATTGCGATACGAACACGCCGAAAAAGTTTGATTTTACGTTTTTCCGGACGAAACTCGGACTATGTCGTCCTGAGTTTTTGTCAAAATAAATTTTGTAAAATTATTTTCTAATTAAGTTCATACATTAGAATTTTTTAAGTTAAATCGAATTGCGACGATTTTTGTACCGAACAACGTTTTTCGTCGTTAGTTTTCCCGTAACGTCGGATCGCACCGGAAAAACCCGTAACCCTCTTAATCTCCTCCATGCAGCCGCCACCTCACCATACCTAGGTGTTAATTTGCATGTTGACCTTAAATAAGCTAATGACACCTAAACTACACTTTACACCATTCAACATTATCATCATACCAACTCTTGAACAAAGCAAATTCTTTCATCTCTCTCTCACACTCTCTCTCGGCAGCACACACACACACACCCTCAACTTCATCTTCTTCATCATCCATCCACCATTGAAGACCTCTCAAAGCTTGAAGAAATCACACAAGTCCTCAATTCATCCAACAAAACTCTATACATCCTTTGTTAATTCTCTAGGTAATGATCTTCTCCACAATCCTATCCAATTAGTTTTCCTTTTCTTTTCTTTTTCCTTCTGGTTCGAATTTTTAAGGTTTTGATTTAGATGTTTTGATCTTAGAATGATGAAATTAGATATGTTAGATATGATAATTATGGATTAAAAATGATCAAAACCAAGAATCCTAAAATCTATGTGAATGCAGAATTTTTTGGGAAAATGGTAGGATTTTTGTTTTTCTTCTTTTGATGGTTGATTCTTGCTTAATAGATGTTTAATTAGTGTATGGAATGAAAAGGGATTGAAAGCCCTATGTGTTTGTAAGTTTTCAATTAGGATTTTGAAGTATGAATTTAGGAATTTTATGCATGTTAGTTGTTTTTGGAATTATAATCGATTAATGGATAATAAAAGATGTTAATTAGTGAATATATGTTGTTAATATGAGAAGAAAATCATCCCCTTAACATATGTTTAAAACCAGAAATTTGTAAGTAATTAGGGGTTTATACATGTTGGACATAAGTGATGATTTGTTACTTGATTTATGTTGCAAATAGTGTTAGTTGATAATAGAAATTAAATGAGATTTTTCTAAAAATGTTTAATGAAACATAAGAGGAAAAGATCACCATATAAACTGAGTTATAATAATGTTGAGATGTATTTGCATGCTTGAAAATGATTCACGTTAGACATAGTTTAACGTCGTAAAATTTGAATAGAATCCGACAACGTTGAAAAATCGTATAAGAGACGAACATTTAGTTGTAACTAATAATCGAGAAGTCGGATGAAAATTTTAAGTTGATATTATTGTTTATAATGAAATTTAGAACATCTTTCTAGTTGATGTCATAAGCGTTCGAGTTGAAATAATATGGATTATAGTTATAGTCGAGAACTAGAAGACGTTTGGAATTTCTTTGTTGGTTTAGTACTTGGTAGTTGAAATAAGACGTTAGAACGTCGTGCTTTTGAGCGAGTTGAGAAGGAGTTTGTCACGTACGGAAGTACGTGATGACTGCCTTGAGAGTCCAGTTTCTAAAAAAATGAATATGAGAGCTTAAAACGAACCTAAAACATTATACGTCGAACTTATCAATCAATTAGGGTTTCCACGGCAGTTTTGCGACCCTCGCCGGAAACTGTAATAACTTCCATCTCGTTTATCGGATTTTTGATCCGTAAATTGGAGTGCGAACTAGACTTCCTAAGCTTTCTAATGATACAGGGCTCACCCCCTGTTTCCAAATCCTCTGTTCTGGACAGCCTCCAGAGTTACTGGACTGTGCAGTGAAATTTCAGTTTCTTGTTTTCTAAGTTGTTTAGTTCACAACTTAGTTTCTTTTGATCGTTTAAGCCGTTTTATCTAACGAACATCTCCCTACTAACCTTAGAGTCAAGTATAGAACCTTAAGTGATGAAAACCAGTCGAGATCTTATATCTTATCCTTTCATTAAAGAAGTAATAAACGAGAAATTTCATAAGTTGTTCAAAGAACTAAAATATAAATCACCTAAGTTGATTCTTTCCAACTTAGTTTCTGATAATCCTTAAAGTCGTATTAAGACATCGAATACCTTCTCTTCTGACCCGAGAGTCGAATATGAGATCTTCCGAGTTCTAAACGAGATTAGTACGAGTCTCGTTTCCCATTTAAGTAAAACGAATCTAGTAAGCGTGCAAATGCCCAAAAGAATAAAACAACTAAAACCTTTCTTCGATTCTTTCTTCGATTATCTTTATGACCCGTTTTTAAGTATGTTTATTTTACGATGAAGGAGGAAGCCAACTGTAAAGAAAGGACGAAAGATCCGAAGTTGGAAGCTTTTGCTTATAAGTTCTGTAAAATAAAGGTGGGCTTTTATTATATGAAAACAAAACGTTGGTTTTTCCACAAACCGAAAGTGAAGTTTACAACTTTGATAATTGTGTTTTATCAACGTGATAATCTTGGCATAAAATGTTTGACTGTTTTATGTGAGTTCTCTTGTACCTTTCTGAGTTAACCTTCGGGTTTTCCAGAATTTATAGTTAACCGCTAGGATTGTTAACTATTATCGATCGGCTCTGAGTTAGCTATTAAGCGCTTTCCAGAGTTAGTGCACTTTGTAACCTGTGGTGTATGTGGTATCCTGTTGAGGGGTAGCCAGCCATGGTAAATTAGCTTTGGTCAAGATTGAACATAACATACTCTAAAATTGCTTGCGCAAGCTGCTTTATACAAATCAGTCAGAAAATGTTTAGCTAGGCACGGGCCTTTTCAACAAAACCCCGATGCGCTACGGTTATAAAATGCCAGATTACTTATACTTATGATTATGATTTTGGCATCATGCCCACTAAGTACATTTGTACTTAGCCCTGCATTGTTTTCTAAATGTGCAGGTTGAAGCGACGGTGAGCGGCGACGGTTGTTGTCGAGTTAAAGGATAGGATGCGTAGTTAGAATCCTTCCGCTGCCAATCTCTGTATTTCTTTTTGGAGATGTACTTTTGAAGCTATACTCAGTAGTCCAAGTCTGTAAAATGTGAACTTAGATTCCTTTTTGTACTTTTGTAGAGTAATCCTTAGGGATTAACTCTTTCTTATTGATATTCAAGTCTTATTCATAGTTTGTCGATGTTTTTCATGTATGTTTAGTCAATTGGCCCCCTTCTTCCCCGCTTCTTTAATCCAACCCCAATCGCACCCCGACTTCTGCCGTCCCTCGGGATTTGGGGCTGTGACAGTTCATGTCACTTTTACGGAAGTAACATTCGTTTCTTTTGTTTACTTGGTACAAAATTAACACACCTTATCATTATTTATCTTATTTTCTCGAAGGAAATTCTTATCGATATTTCTTTGTAAAAACAAAAGTTGACTCTGCCGAGTCTTTGTTCATGTCACTATACGCTCGTGATATTCGTCTGCAGAAGTTCTTCCCGTTTCACGATCTCCTTTCGAAATCATTTGAACTAACGTTCTTAAAACGTCTAAGTTCTCGAGGAATCGGAAAGATCTTAGGTTTGAAGTCTATGTTCTTAACGAACCGAGAAAATCCCTAGAATCATTCTAGATTCTCGTACCATCATACTTTTCAAATAAAAGAAATCATCGCGCAAATAATTTCACGTAATTCACATAGCAGAAAATAAGTATGATTCTCATACTTTCACAATTTCATTCTTGACACCATTATCATTCTTAACTTTTTGGAATACGTATTCAAAAATTTTCTTAAAAGAAAACACACTTCTGAAATTCTTTCTTTTCTTTCTTTCTTTCTTTCTTTCTTTCCTTCGTTGAGTCGACATAGCGGGAGGTTGAGTTGTCGTCTACACTCTTAAACTTAGTGTTACGATCCTATCTTACTTGAAAGGAGACTTAGCATAGAGTATGAACGAATACTCTATCTGACTACTTTGAAAGAAAACTTGTATGCAGAGCAGAAACGACTGCTCTGATACCACTCTGTCACAGCCCCAAATCCCGAGGGACGACAGAAGCCGGGTGTGACTGGGGTTGGATTTAAGAAGCGGGGAAGAAGGGGGATGAAAGAATAAACATACATACATAACAACTTATCTTCTATGAACAAGACTTTATTGATGAAAGGAAAGAGTTAATCTCGAAAGATTACTCGAGCAAGATACATCAAAAGCTTCTAAGTTATATTACAAAACTTAGACTACAGTGATTAATACACAACATCAAAAAGAGTTTAGAGTCTAGCAGCAGAATTGTGAACTATATACAAGGTCTTCCTTAATTCTTATTCAACTCTAACTCAACCATCGCCACTTCGTCGCTTCAACATGCACATTTAGAAAACATATGCAGGGCTAAGTACAAAAGTACTCAGTGGGCACATTGCCGAAAACATAATCATAAGTATAGATAAACAGGCATCTCATTTTATAACGCATCGGGTTTTCATTTTAAAGAGCTCGTGCCTATTAAACATTTGCATTTCATTCATAAAATAGCTTGATCAAGAATTTTTCATAGATGTTACATTCAAATCTTGACCAGTCATAATTCACCGTGGCTGGCTACCCCTCAACAGGATACCACATACACCACAGGCTACAAGTGCACTAACTTTGGAAAGCCCCTTTTGACTAACTCAAAGCCGATCGTTAGTTAACCCCTTCTGATTAACTCATAAGGTACAAGAGAACTCACATAAAACTCAAAACAGTTCATGCCATGATTATCACTTTGAAAACAAGATTATCAAAGCGATAAAGAAAAGGTTTTCGAGCATTGCTCGTTTTATTTGTATATAGGAAAGCCCACCTTATAGAGTACAGAACAAGGACACGTGCTTCCGTCTTCTGATCTGCGTCCTATCTCTGGTGTCGACTTCCTCCTTCATCGTAAAAATCATACTTTAAAGCTCGGTCGCATACGATAAACGAATACGAAAAATCGGATTAAGTTTTTATTCTTTAGACGTTTTAGGCATTTGCACGCTAACTAAACTCCTCTAGTTAAAAAGAAACGAGACACGAACGTATCTCGTTTGATGCTCACTCGGTTCTGTACTCGATACTTTAGGTCGGTAGAAAGAAGGTAGTCGATAACTTGAAACGACTAAGAAGGTCGAAAGGGTTCAAGTTGAGAAGAATTCAACTTAAGAAATTACATTTTGAACATACACTACACGAGGTCAGTAAGTCTGTCCAGAACAGGGGATTGCGAAACAGGGGTCAAAACTTGTACCAAAAGAAAGGTACGGGTGTCTAGTTTACTCTCCAATTCGCGGATCTCAATTCTCAGGACCTTATAAGATTCTCGAGAAAATAGGACCGTTACTTATAGATTGGCCTTACTGCCAAATCTAGGAAGTGTCCCTAACATGTTTTCACATTTCACAATTAAGAAAAACACGTCTATAACCCTAAGAACGTTACAAGTCAGCAAGACGTTCTTCTTGAATCTGACTTAAATTATGAAGAGAATCATTTATCGTCTTTTCTATCATTACTTATCATCAATTGATCGTCTCTTACGAAAAATCTAACATCTTTAGAATTCGTTCAAAATTTACAACATTATTCATCATCTATCAAGAATCATAAATACGCAATTCACATCCTCATATCATCATCTGTTCTCGACTTATCGACCGTCGTTCGTCTCTTACGTAAAATTTTACATTCTCCATTTTCATTCAAATTTTACGACAACGATTATCATCTAATGAGCATTACTAACATGCAAATCATATTATCAAAACATTATCGAGCCTCGACTTATCAACACATCTTCGTCTCTTACATTTCTCGTTTTATTTTTAGAAAATTCTCAAATTAATATATATTCATCCTCATGCATCGTATATCTCATTTCCATCAAACAATCGAGCATTTCATAATATTTACTAACCTAAATCGAGCCTTCTTCGTCTCTTAGGTTTTGGATTTTATTTTTAGAAAAATCTAAAACAATTCATACGATCAATTAACATCATAAGAAACACTAATCTAACATTCAATCGACAAGAAATCGAACATGAATCAAAGCCCTAAAATCTGAAATTTTCGGTAATAAATAGGGGTTAGGGTTCTTGATTTTTCTTCATGATTTGATCCGTAGAACTCGATTCTAAACATCCTAGAACAAGATTCGATCAAAGACAACATGCTATTTCATTCTCCTTATTTTCGGAAAAAAAAAGAAATTAGGGGAAACAAAGTTTGTTCGGTTCAAATGGAAGATGAAGCTCTTACCTTTCGTCTTATGAACTCAGATTTGGATTTGATCAGTAGACGGAGGAGTATTGATCTTAGAAAGAGCTTGAACTTGAGCTTCTATGGAGGATGATGAAGAGAAAAATGAGAGAGAGGGAGGTGTGAGAGTGGCGGACAAGGAGGGGAAGAAGAAGGAGTTGATGACTCACTATGGTGAGTCATAAGTAAGAAGAAAATATCCAAAAAGTAGTGTGACTCGTTAGGAATGTGTTTGGCGAGGGAAAAATTAACGAAATAACTCGTTTCCGGCTCTTAAACATCGTTTTAAAAGTCGAGAAATATTTTCCTAGTTAGTTACGGAATTTACGAAATCTAATTCGTCCGTTAGATTGGAAATAATTTACGTACTCGGAAAACCTAATTCATTTTTCAAAATATGAGAAAAAGTCGGGACGTCACAGTCCAAAATTCGTCCGGAAAATCATAAAAACTAACTTTCTCCAGTGAACTCGTCTCGAAGAAAAAGTGAATATAAATTGTAATACCCCGGAAAATTTCTACTGCCTTAAAAATTCGAAGTTAATAATAATTACGGCTTTGCACGCCTAAGTTCATAAAATTAAATTCTAAGACTAACGATGAAATCCGTTACCAAAAATAAATTACGGAAGTCAGTTAGATGACTACTGTATTAGGGTTTTCGCGTCCGGTAAGTTTTTCGTCCGAAAACTCGGAATCAAATTCCGTCAGAATTTACATTCACTTTTTCATCGAGACGAGTTCATCGGAGAAAGTTATTTTTTTATGATTTTTCGGACGAAATTTGGACTGTGACGTCCCGACTTTTTCTCGGATTTTGAAAAACGAATTAGGTTTTCCGAATACGTAAATTATTTCCAATCTAACAAACGAATTAGATTTCGTCAATTCCGTAACTAACTAGAAAAATATTTCTCGACTTTTAAAACGGCGTTTAAGAGCCGAAAACGAGAATTTTCGTATAAAATTTCCCTCGCCAAATGCTCCCTAACGACTCACTTTTACTTTTTGGATATTTTCTTCTTACTTATGACTCACCATAGGTGAGTCATCACCTTCCCTCTCACCCTCTCAAAACCGCCAACCCCACATACACATTCATCATCTCCATTTTCATCCCACCATTGAAGAAAGCTTAAGGTTTCTTGCAAGAATTTCTCACAAGTTCATCATCATCCATCATTTTCCAATCTTCCTTCATTAAACCTCAAGGTAATCATCTCCTCTCTTAATCTATCCAATTAGAATTCTTTTCTTTGAATTTTTCATAGTGACCGATTTTGGGTAGATGATGTAAAAGATGTTTTGAGCTTTAATTAATTCAATTAGATGTATTAGGGATTGATTTCTATGGTTAAAATTTAAAGGAAATTAAGAACCCTAATTTCTACATATGGACCGATTTTAGGGGTTTATGGTACTAGGGTTTTAATTCTCAAATTGGTTTGATAATTGAGCTTAGGAGTAGTTTAATTAAAGATTGATGCAAAGATAATGGAAATCCCCTAACTAAATGATGAAAACCGATTTTAGGGGTTAGGGTTTCAACATTGGAATTCAATTAAAGATGTTTTAGGATTAATCAATGAATATTATATGTTGTAATGGACTTAGGAGTGATATAATGGTTTGAATCGATGAAGAAAACACCTCTCCTAATTTAAATATTATGACCGAAAATTTAAGGGATTTAGGGGTTTTGATGTAGCTTAATTCGATTAAGGAAATGATGATAGATTAATGTTATAATTGATGTTAGATGATTATATGAATTATTTGGAATTATTCTAAAAATATTAGGTAAAGTATAAGAGACGAAAATCCATAAATAAACCGAGTTTGGTTAATGAGTTAAGGATATGGATCACTTACTAATGAGTCTTGATAGATGTCGAATAATGTTGTAGAATTTAATCGGATTCTAATAACGTTGAAATTTTGGTAAGAAACGAAGCAACGAGCCTAAGTATCGATAGAAAAGTCGAACCAAGAAAATAATTGGATATTAATGAATCTTATCGTTAAGTGAACAAGTTTGTAGTTGATGATGTGTTAATCCGAGATATGAAATGATAGGTTATAATTGAAACCGAGAAATTAGGAATTGAATTAGGAATTTGATTTGGTTTAGTAATTGGTTAGATTGAACGACGAGGTTTTGATCGTCGTATTTATAGACGAGAAATAAAAAAGGAGTTCTTCACGTATAGAAATACGTGTTGACTGCCCTGTTGTATGATTTTCGTGAGAATTTAGGTACGAGAACATAAAACGAACCTAGGAAGTCACACGTCGATTTTTTTATCAAACCTTAGGGTTAACTTCGGCAGTTTTGCGACCCTTTCCGAAAACTGCCATATCTCTTAGCTCGTTTATCGGATTTGAGATCCGTAAATTGGAGAGTAAACTAGACTTCCTTGGCTTTCTTTCGGTACAGAGAAGCTGCCCTGTTTCAGGATACTCTGTTCTGGGCAGTCCTCAGAAGCTGTGTCTTGTGCAGTGAAGTTTCAAAACATAATTTCTTAAGTTGATTTCTTCTCAACTTAATTTCATTCGATCTTTTAAGTTGTTCCAAGTATCGACTATCATAATTTACTGACCTTAGCGTCAAGTAAGAGTTCTAAAAAAGAAATGTTCGATTCTCGTTCCCGTTTAATTAAAAGAATCTAGAATAGCGTGCAAAGGCCTAAAAGCTTAAGAACATATGAGAACTAATTCAATTTCGATTTCGATTTCCGTTTTCTTTTATCAACTCGATGACTTATCGAAGTTATGATTATTTACGATGAAGGAGGAAGTCGGCACTCGGGATAAGACGAAGGATCGACGATAGAAAACTCGTTTAATAGTTCTGTAACTTATAAGGTGGGCTTTTCCTTTCCTATATACAAACAAAATGAGCAATGCTCGAAAACCTTTTCTTTATTGCTTTGATAATCGTGTTTTCAAAGTGATAATCATGGCATGAACTGTTTTGTGTTTTATGTGAGTTCTCTTGTACCTTATGAGTTAATCAAAAGGGGTTAACTAACGATCGGCTTTGAGTTAGTCAAAAGGGGCTTTCCAAAGTTAGTGCACTTGTAGCCTGTGGTGTATGTGGTATCCTATTGAGGGGTAGCCAGCCACGGTGAATTATGACTGGTCAAGATTTGAACGTAACATCTATGAAAAATGCTTGATCAAGCTACTTTATGAATGAAATGCAAATGTTTAATAGGCACGAGCTCTTTTAAATGAAAACCCCGATGCGCTATAAAATGAGATGCCTGTTTATCTATACTTATGATTATGTTTTCGGCAACGTGCCCACTAAGTACTTTTGTACTTAGCCCTACATATGTTTTCTAAATGTGTAGGTTGAAGCGACGGCAACGGTGGACGGTTGAGTTAGGGTTGAATAGAGTTAGGAAAGAGTTGTATTCATATCTCACTTTTCCGCTGCTAAACTCTAAGACTTTTGTTGTATATATATTTAAATCACTGTAGCCTGAGTCCTGTTTATAACTTAGAATCTTTCGAGATCTTGTCCGAGTGATCCTTCGAGATCAACTCCTTCTTTTGTTATAAAGTCTTGTTCATTGAAATTGTGTTGTCATCTATGTATGTTTATTCAGTCATCCCCTTTCTTCCCCGCCTCTTTAATCCAATCCCAGTCGCACCCCGACTTCTGCCGTCCCTCGGGATTTGGGGCTGTGCAGAGCAATCATTTCTGCTCTGTATATAAGTCTTTCCTTCGAGTAGTAAGACAGAGCATTCGTTTCCGCTCTGGCCTTAAGTTGTTTTCTAGTGATACCACCGAGTGGTACCAGTCTTCTTTCGAGTCGTAGGATAGAATATTTGTATATACTCTATACCTGAGTCTTCTTTCAAGTAAAGTTAAGTCAGAACAATGAGATAAGATTAAGAATATAGACGACAACTCAACCTCCCGCTACGTCGACTCAACGAAGGAAAGAAAGAAATAAAGGAAAGAGTTTCAAGAAATATGATTTCTTTCAAGATATTTTTTTTTTGAATAATTATTCAATAAGTTAAGGACGAAATCAAAGTGCCAAATGTCACACCCCGACTCTCGAAGTGCGACTTACGAATAACAACAAAACCTAAACAACTAGCAATCAACTCGAATAAGGGGAACATGCTTGGGGAAAACGATAATGAAAGATAAGGCAATCGAATTAGGCTCCCAAAAACATAACGAAGTAATATCCGAGCATTTCAACTTCACTTATAATAGGAATCTAAATAAGTAATTCATGCTGACGGGAATAGAATTCCAACAAAAGAGAATGCACATATATACCAAGTCAAGAGAATCATGTTCAACAACATTCCAAGTCAACGAGCCCATCGCTCGGAAGTACAAGTCAAGTAGTTTAAGAATTCAACAAATATTCAAAGTTATCGAGCACAACACTCGGAATCAAAAACATGAGTATCAAAGTATTAGCATCAACAGACATCAATTCAAAAGGGTTGCAGCGGAAACTTGCATCAATACCCAACATCTGCACGTATGAAGACGTACAAATGCCAGTCTGAAATTCAACTAGACTCAATCAAAAGAACCACACCACACCACCAAGTATCCATGTCATCGCCATCCAGTCAACCTGCATGTTTAGAAACACACGCAGGGCTGAGTACTTCGTACTCAGTGAACACAAGCCAAAATATTTGAATAAAGATGCTTTTTAAAGCTATAACAATTGAACTTGCCTTGCCGAACATCACAAGTACTTAAGCAGTTAAAGAATAGTTTTACTTGTGCATGTTAAAAACATTTTCTTTTAAACAGACTGCGCAGTCAAATATAACATATAATATAACAGTATGCATCATCTGTCACAAACAATCTTACTGTGCCGAGAAGTAGGCCTCCTTCTCGAGCACTGTGACCGGCCTAACCGAAGCAAGGCTCACAGTCACCTCAACATATACCACACGTGGGTTTCCTGCCTTTCACAGGATAATAACATCTTCACATAAACAGATGATAACACATACCAACTTTAATAAAAACGGCAAGTCAATCGCATTTAAAATCATATCATAGTACTCAATAGCATAATTAATTCTCATCGATAGTTTTGGTTCAGAAAAGCCCACCTGACTTCCGAAGATCTAGCTAGGTGGTTTAGGGCTATTTGTCCTTGCTTAACGATCCGTCCGGCTCGATCCTTCACAGTTTGACATTGATAAAGGAAAATAAGATACGCAAAAGACGGACACAAGGCGTTGGACTCAACTGAAGGACTTCTACTTGAGTCGTTTCTCTCTTCGCTTTAACCTTTCTAAAGGATCTCGCGTTTTCGTCTTTAAATCATTAACTCTACTCGAATTGGATAATACTACTAATCAACGTCTCAATACTTTCTCACTTTACTTAATAACGTCGTCCATCTACATTCTATTACTCGAGCTTTCTTTCAAAGACTTTAATCACTTCTCGATTTAACAATCAATAACTCAATCATTTTGCATAAATATTTTAGTAATTTTTCACGTCACAATCAATATCATGCATTTAAATACTTATTCAATCATATAATGAATTCAAATAAATCAAGCAAACTTCAAGACACATTAACATTTATTTATCTTAAACATTAGAACCTAACTCAATTATGCATTTCTTTTCATGAAGGCTTAAACCATTTACTCTATCTTTTCTTATTTTATAGACAACGCTTTGTTCTAAATTCGTTATCTTATGAGGTATTTTATAACTTTTATAAATTCTCTTCAATTATCATTAAACTCTTATGAAATTAGAATTTCTTATTCATTTCTAATTTGATTCTCATTTCTTAACTCGACTATTATTTTTCTAATTATTAAGTCGGTAATTTCTCTCGGTTTATTTTTAATTCGCTTGGTTGAACACAATGACCTCAATTAATTATTTTTAATTAACTTCTTTTAACTCATTACTCGATATCTTATTATTATTTTCTTGATTAACTTATACGAGTATCTAACTTAACTCGTCTAGCATCTTTTCTCCATTCGATTAAAACTTCCTTTTTATTTCTTCTCGATTAATTCTTTTAAACTCGACTTTTTCAATTCTTGCTCATTTATTTAATCAATTCTTCTTCTTTTGTCTTTATCTTTTAAGCCGCTTCCTTACTCAATAATTTCTTTATTATTCAATAAATATTTTTATTAACTAGTTCATTTTATTAGTTAAGTTACAAAATATCTTTTTGTTGTAGTTTATTAAAAATTCATGTCTTTAAGTTTTAATACAAGGAAATTTATTAACATATCTTTTATGCATTCTTCAATTCTTAACCATTTAAAAAGCTGTTGAACTTCAATCCTTTTATTACAAAACTTCTATCTTTATTCATAAATTAAACTAGTACTTATACACACATTATAACACTTAAACATTCAATCTTTTCTATATTATCATAAATTATTTCTTCCAAAAACTCAACATGCAATTTAATTTTCTTATCTTAACAACATGTATGATTTTATTAACATATCATACAATCATCTCATGATCAAAACATCACTCAATTCATCAACAAAATCAACAAAATAAATTCTCTAATTTCTTCAAAAACACACGTCAATGCATACATATTTTTATGCATTTTGTTTCTCAATTTTTCATGCATCTAATCTCATTCTCAACATGATAAAGATAATAAATCAAACATCAAAGTATCAATAACTCAAAGGATTCACATTTTTCCTATTTTGCTTATTATTTTCGGCATTTATCAAATTTGTAGGGTTTTAAATTATTTTTCTTCTCTTAATTCACCAATTAAAACCTAATGTTCGATTCTCCTAACGATTTCTTCTCACTCGATTATCACAAGCATAACCTAAGTTTGCCTAAACATAAATAAATAACATGCATGCATAGCTTCTTTCTTTTAGGACTTAGAGATATACATATACAACTAATCAAATGAATATCATACTTTAAATTAAATGGAATTTCTTCTCTTGGCTTCTTGGAATCGAAATGGAAGAAAATGGAGTTTCAAAGCTTGAACTTGAATGGAAGAAAGAACTCTTCTTGAATCCTCAAAGAAAAGAATAACATAAGATTAATCATCCATCTCTTTTAGGGCTTAAGAGCCAAAATGAAGAAAATAGGGATGATGATTTGAATTTCAATTCAAGAGCTTGAAGGATTATTACCTTTTCTTGAAGATATGAATGAAATGGATAGAGGATGATGCTTTCTACTTCATTTCCATGGATGATGAGCTTGGATTCATGGTTGCATGGAAGAAAAATCAAATGTAGGTGTGTGTATGTGTGTGTGCCGTGAGTTTGAGAGAGTAGAGAGGGGGAGAGTTTTCTTTTTCTTCTTGCTTGAAAGAGAGTTCGAATGAGAGAGAGAGTGTAGTGTGGATGAATGAGTTTTCTCTCTTTTGAATAGGTTGCATGCAATTTGAAATCCAACATAGAGAATAAAGTGTGATGGCAAGTTGGTGTTGGAAGTTGTAATTGTTTAAAGTGATTAATAGATGGATGATTTGATATAGTTTGCATGCAACTTTTGGTAATGTCATGTAGAAGACATAATCATTATACTTAATCTTGGAAATTGGAGAGAGATGGGAGAGAGGTGTGAGGTAGCGTGAGAGGGAGAGAGGTGTGTCGACACTTGTCTTCGTCGTGTCGTTACGGGTGTTAATTACCCGGTCGTAAAGGTTTTCCAGATAAAATGATCCGTATTAATTCCTTTTTATGATATAAACGAGTCTAACCTCTTCTCGTCTCACTTTTGACACTAAATCATCTCAATCCTATTTCACGTCTCAATTAAAAGATTAACGATTTCGATCATTTAGTCTTTTAAATCTCAAAGGAATTTAGTCGGCTTATTAATCCGTTTATTGATCCTTTAAAGATCAATTCCTCATTACTCTTCTCAATTCTCGGATAAGTTCTTACCCTATCTCAGTGACCTTAGAAGCAATTCTAGGTTCAAAGATTCTAATTCAACTCTATTCTAAGTTCATCGGTATAAATAAATTTCTCGGCGATTCTCATTATTCTATCTCAATTAAACAAACTCTTCGGGTTTTTTTCTGAAATTTAATCTTATACTCATTTTCATATAAACAACCCAACAAGTATATCACATCATCATCTCAGATAAATAGAACAGATAAATTCACACAAAACTCACAAAGCCTTCTAAACGTTTTACTCAATTCTCTTCGTTTAGAAAAGAAAATTTTTATTCCTAAATTCTCATCTTTTAACTCACTCGGTTAATTATTATGCTCTCTAAAGATATAAAAGCTCGGGGTATCACACCAAATACAGAATTATTTTGAAAGTATATTAAATCATACTTGGTTATGTTATGTGCCTTATGTGAAATTATTTGCGCAATAATTTCTTATATTTGAAAGTATTTTGGCACGAGAACCTAGATAAATCCTAGGGATTTTCCCTATTCATGAAAAACATAGACTTTGTTCTAAGGACTTCCCGATCCTTTGAGAACTTAGACGTTTAAGAAACGTGGCTTCAAATCATTCGAGAAATGATCGGAACGAGAAGAAAACAAGACTTCGAAACAAGAAAGATACGATCGAGACGAAGAGGACAGAATAAAGGGAATCAAAGGGAATGAAGAAATAAGTGTTACTTCCGTACAAGTAACACGAACGAAGTCGTCTTTCAAATGGAGTTTGCTCCGTTAAAACTCCAATAGGAGATTTGTTCTATTTACTAAGATCGAGTACGAATCTTAATTAAATTTCAACGATCAATAGATTTCGTCAACGACGCGAACTTGTGTTACACAAGTTATTCTTAAGCTATTATTCCACTACTTTTGGAATTTATTAATGTACTTCATAATTAAATGAAGAATACGACGAGTGCGAGCATTAAGTGTCGAGGACGACAAAGTCTTTTATAAACGAATGTCATAAATGCGTAAGTGACATGAACAAAATAGCATCATACTTTGTTTTAATAAAGTAAGAATCGTTTGGAAATTTCCCGTAAAATAATAATAATAATAATAATAATAATAATAATAATAATAATAATAATAATAATAATAATAATAATAATAATAATAATAATAATAATAATAATAATAATAATAATAATAATAATAATAAAAGAATAATAATATAAAGGATGGAAATAAGATCTTGAAATTTTATTTCTATATATTGTTTAAGAGCAATTTTCTTTAAAATTGCTAAGGTATCTAAGATAAGTTTATTATTTTAAGTGTCAGCGATATTACAATTGAATAAGGAATATTCTATTGTAATTTAAGATTTTCTATAAGATAAGTTATTACCTTAAACGTTACTGATCCGTGTTTCTATAAGATGGTCGGGTGAATGGTTACCACTCGGAAGAGCCAGCCCTTACCTCAGCGTACCTTAGTGGATGTGATATGGGATAAGTATCATAATTACGTGTCAGACCCGGATAAGGAGGATGTCGGGCAGATAGTGAGCAACTTCTCGACCGTATACTATGCAGCACGGCATTTTATTTCAGCGAACCAGGCCATGTCCGATTTGATTTATCAGCTACCAGACGAGTGACATAGTTGGGCGCACGACATCGCATGATATTACTTAGGATTGTTCGATGATGACATTGAGCCAGCGGGGGATTACCAGGGTTTTGCCTTAGCTATCCATAGGCGCTTCTTCCATAGCAGATTCATGATGTCACTTCCTCTTCAGCCACACTTTACTTACCGACATTTTCCAGTCATTACTGAGCCAGAGCCCCTTGACTTAGACCCAGAGATGGCCGCTCTATTTGAGAACCCGACGGATTTTGTACCTAGCGAGGAGTGGGATTCAGGGGTAGAGTTTTAAGAGATAGACGAGGAGATTGCAGTTGTACCACAATTACCACATCCACCTAGACCACTTGAGGAGTTAGTTCCAGGACTGGGATTAGTTGAGATTGACGCAGAGACAGCTGCCTTGTTAGGATTGTCTACTCCTTTACTACCCGAGCCTAGTGTGAGGGTTCGAGGACAGTTTGAGACTGAACGAGGGTACCAGGAGTTAGATGCGGAGATTGCTGCCATGCTACATCTACCACCACCTTTGACACCAATAGACGAGATTTGTGCGAGATGGGCGACAGTTAGAGATCAGTTTAAGGCAGGACCGTCCGGAGTCCGTTTCAGGGACGAGTACGAGTCCGGGTCCATTCCTGAGCACCTTCTTTCCTTGAAGAAGCATACAGTAGTGATCGGTGACGATTGTTTGGATTTAGACGCAGAGAAGATTGGTTCAGAGATACCTTCACCACCCCCACTTACACTTCTTGACGGTACCACCTTGAGGACAGACGAGGCACTACAGCTCGTCTTCGGTTTAGAATCTGAGGACAAGGATCCAGAGGAGGATCCGGAGGAGGATTCGGAGGAGGATCCGGATGAGAACCCTGGCGGCTTACCGGCCGCAGAGGACAGTGTTTGGCACGACCACTGTTAGATGAGCGGAGCATACCAGACGCGTAATATTATTCTTAGTAGTTTTTCCTTGCCTTGTGCTTAGTTGGATCAGTAACTAGTTCCTTTGTAGTACTTCCACGGATACGAGACTTTATGACTCATTCCCATCCTAGTACCTTTAGTAGGTACAGGGTTTGCTGTACAGGCAGGCAGTCAGCGTAGTTTAGAATCATAGTGGTCTATTTTCTGTATAAGTCCTCGTTGGAGGCAAAATAAATATTCTTTTTAAATATATATATATATATATGTATATATATATATATATATATATATATACACGACCGTGCAAGGGTTTTTACCACAAGAAAATCCCTCAAATTTGTATAATGAAAACCAGAACGTTGAAAGAACTTACGTAACGAGAGTTTAATTTAACTCCGAAAGTTGAAAGTTTACAAAGGTTAATATCGAAATTATTACTGATCTCTCTTACGTGAACTTGTTAAGTTTGGAAAGGGGTTTAGTAAGTAAATAAAAGACTTAAGAGCAAGCGCTAATGAGAATTCTCGTTTCTTATAGAACCAAAATGCCGCTGAAAGTAAGTAACAATCAAAGAGGATTTGGTAATCCTAGAGGGTACAGTGGAGGTCAAGGATAGCGAGAAAACATAGGAGAACGTAATCATCAAGCAAACCAATTTCTTCCGCCACCTCCACAACAACGTAACATTGAGGATTTATTCTTCAAAAGAAACCCGCCGATTTTTAAGGGATCTAGTAACCCGAGCGACCATGAGCTTTGGGTACGATCAACCGAAGGAATTTTTGAGCTTCTAGGATGTACGGATGAGGAACGCCTTGCATGTGTTGCGTTTCAACTAGCCGAACCAACTAACTATTGGTGGAAGGCTAGACAGGAAGCTATGCCGATGGGGCAAACGACTCAATTTACCTGGAATAACTTTAAGGGAGCATTTTATGATAGGTATGTATTCGATCAGGTGACTGCTGAAGAAGAAATAGCAAAGGAATTTCAAGGAGAACTCAAACGTAAACTGGAAATAGCATTAGCTAGCCAAGAGGGGCTAAGCTATACAGAATTATTGGAACGAATTTAAGAGATAGAGGCAGTGATGCCGGATCAGAAAAGGATTCCAGCGTTCCCACCAATGCCGATCCAGATTTCAACCCAAGACCTTTCCAATAACAATAACAACTGTAAAGGAAAAAGGAAGTGGGAAGGAGAAAGCAGCAGTGACTGCTATCAGCATCACAATAATCAGGGAGGGAACAACCAAGGAGAAATCATGGTACCTACTTGTCTTAGGTGCAATTGGGTACACTTTGGAAATTGTCCAGTAAGCATTGACGGATGCTTTAGTTGTGGACAGAAGGGACATGTGAAAAGAAATTGCCCGAAACCGTTACCAGCAATTGGAACCAATCAGTATGATCGGCACAACCAAAGAAAGAATGCTAATCCAGCATGTCCTACATGCAATCGTGCACACTACGGTGTTTGTCTGGCGAACCTAGGTGTCTGCTTCAACTGTGGACAGGAGGGGCACTTTAAGAAGGATTGCCCAGGACAGCTGCAAGCAGTGGAACAGAAGCAGGATGTTCTTAATTGTCTCAACTGTAAGAAGAAACATTACGGTGTTTGTCTAGCCGGCACGAGAAATTGTTTTCAATGTGGACAAATGGGGCATAGGAAGAGGAATTACCCAATACTGTTTCCAACAGTGGAACCAAACTAGTATGGTCAACCCCAACCCTTAGGAACCATCCAGACCCAATCACAGCAACAACTGACACCACAACAAAATGAATGGGCATGCGTGGTTTGGCAGGTGAAGCAAAGTGAGGACAAGGGAAGCGTGACAGGTATTGGACGAATTTCTAAAAAAAAAAAAAAAAAAAAACTTCCCCGTCATAATTTTTGCTTCATTTTAGAGACTTATATTCGTTGTTATTAGTACCTGTTAACCTTTAGAAGTAGAACTAGAAGCGCTAATCGTGAAATAAGAACAACTACGCTTCAGGGAATGACGATAATGTCAGAGAATTATTTTCCTTAGTTGCGCTTGAACGTAAAATTTACTTAGGGTCTTTTTAAGGTCATAGCAAACAATTAGAACGTGATAAATGTTCGACATGGATATAATCCTAGGATGGACTGGTTGTCAGAAAATTATTCCACGATTCTCTGCAACGAGAGAAAAATCTCTTTTCAACTGCCGGGTAGAGAGCCTACCGACTTTCACGGGTTTTCAATGGGTAGAGGAGTACCAATAATATCAGCGCTACAAGCCATGAAGTTGAAAAGGAAGAAGGGTACCACAACCTACCTTGTGTACCTAGGCGGAGAACCAGGAGCTAAGAAGACCGTTCAGGACGTGAAGGTAGTGAATGCATATGACGATGTTTTCCCAGAAGTTTTGCCAGGATTGCCACCAGATCGTTACGCAATTTTCACGAGTCCTAGAACTACGATGTAACTACTTCGGAAGGAAAATACTTTCGAATAGATCGATGAGTGCGAGATATTTTTTTATTATTATTATTATTTTATGTATAGACGCTTAAGAAAATGGATTATCGCACCAATTTTTTTGCCTTTCAGAAAACAAACAAGGAACGCATAGTATATATATCGGCGCATCGAAGAATGGATTGGGATGTATTTTGGATGTAAGAAGGAAAGGTGATAGCCTCCGTCTCACGACAATTTTAAACCCCACAAAAAAAAAGATCGAGTATCCAACCTATGACCTAGAACTTACAGCAGTTGGGCACGCACTGAAAATTCGAAGACATCATCGTTATGGTATAATGGTTAAGACCTTCACAGATCATAAGGAGTTGAAGTACTTATTCGAGCAGAAGGAAGTAACATAAGACAAAGAAGATGGCGCGAATTAGATGAGACTTAAGATTGTGGTATCAATTACCATCTAGGAAAAGCTAAGCGTAGTAGACACGCTGAGTCGTAAGACTCCAACTAAGTTTAGGTATCTCTTAATCGAAGAAGGAACGCTTGTACGAGAATTCGAGATGATGGATATAGAAGTGCTCGATACGTTAGCAACGATCATAGGTCGAACATCGGCACTGGTAACAACACCAAATTATGAAGAAGAGTGATGAGAGCCAGAGGAAGAACGAGTTGATCAAAGAGCTACGACTGAGGATAAGAACGAAGGTACCAGAGGATTATTATGAAACAACTTAATACGATATCATCAGTAAAACTCCCGATATGTCATATGCAGCGCACCCAGGGTATATGAAGATGTATCCAGATCTAAGAAGAAATTTCTGGTGGAATGGACTAAAACGAAACGTTGCCTCATTTGTGGAAAGACGTTTGGCTTATCAACAAGTAAAGGCTTTACATCGACAACCGTATGGATTGTCGTAGCCATTGGATGTCCCAGAATGGAAATGGGAAAGATAGAGCTAGGGATTTTGTGACAGGCTTGCCTAAGTCCAGAAAAGGAAACACTGCCGTCTAGGTAGCAATTGATGGACTCAAAGAATCAGCTCACTTTCTACCGATTAAGTTTACCTACGAGTCAGGGAAGTCACCGCAGTCGAACGTCCGTGAGATTGTACATCGGCACGAAATACCAAAATCGATAATATGAGATAAAAAAAAATGCCAAACTTACTTCGCGATCTTGGATCATGATGCGGAAGGAGTTAAGTACCGAGCTTAACTTCAGTATAGTTTTTCGCCCTCAAACGGAACGATAATCCGAGAGAAACGATTCTAATACTCATTATTATGCTAAGAACGATAGTATTAGATCCAAGCGCAAGTTGAAAATTTTTTTTTATCAAATTAAATTCGCATACAACGGTAGTTATTGAGCTTCGATAAATTTTTGCACCGTATGAGGTCTTGTCTAAGAAGAAGCTTTACATAACTGCGCTATTATCGTAAGTTAAGGGATGGTAAGAAAGAATTTAGGATCAAATGCGGTTAATGAAATGATCGAGAACATTCGGCAGATCAGAGAGAGAATAAAGGAAGCTCAAAGCCGACAGAAATCATACGCCAACGATTTTTAAGTTTGAAATTGGAGATAAGTTTTCCTCAAGATTACGCCTTCAAAAGAAATCGTTAGATTCAACGTAAAGGTAAACTAATACCAAGGTTCTCAGGACCTTATAAGATTCTCGAGAAAATAGGACCGTTACTTATAGATTGGCCTTACCGCCAAATCTAGGAAGTGTCCCTAACATGTTTTCACATTTCACAATTAAGAAAAACACGTCTATAACCCTAAGCACGTTACAAGTCAGCAAGACGTTCTTCTTGAATCTGACTTAAGTTATGAAGAGAATCCTTAATCGTCTTTTCTATCATTACTTATCATCAATTGATCGTCTCTTACGAAAAATCTAATATCTTTAGAATTCGTTCAAAATTTACAACATTATTCATCATCTATCAAGAATTATAAATACGCAATTCACATCCTCATATCATCATCTATTCTCGACTTATCGACCGTCGTTCGTCTCTTACGTAAAATTTTACATTCTCCGTTTTCATTCAAATTTTACGACAACGATTATCATCTAACAAGCATTACTAACATGCAAATCATATTATCAAAACATTATCGAGCCTCGACTTATCAACACATCTTCGTCTCTTACATTTCTCGTTTTATTTTTAGAAAATTCTCAAATTAATATATATTCATCCTCATGCATCGTATATCTCATTTCCATCAAACAATCCAGCATTTCATAACATTTACTAACCTAAATCGAGCCTTCTTCGTCTCTTAGGTTTTGGATTTTATTTTTAGAAAAATCTAAAACAATTCATACGATCAATTAACATCATAAGAAACACTAATCTAAAATCTGAAATTTTCGGTAATAAATAGGGGTTAGGGTTCTTGATTTTTCTTCATGATTTAATCCGTAGAACTCGATTCTAAACATCCTAGAACAAGATTCGATCAAAGACAACATGCTATTTCATTCTCCTTATTTTCAAAAAAAAACGAAATTGGGGGAAACAAAGTTTGTTCTGTTCAAATGGAAGATGAAGCTCTTACCTTTCGTCTTATGAACTCGGATTTGGATTTGATCGGTAGACGGAGGAGTATTGATCTTGGAAAGAGCTTGAACTTGAGCTTCTATGGAGGATGATGAAGAGAAAAATGAGAGAGAGGGAGGTGTGAGAGTGGCGGACAAGAAGGGGAAGAAGAAGGAGTTGATGACTCACTATGGTGAGTCATAAGTAAGAAGAAAATATCCAAAAAGTAGTGTGACTCGTTAGGGATGTGTTTGGCGAGGGAAAAATTAACGAAATAACTCGTTTCCGGCTCTTAAACGTCGTTTTAAAAGTCGAGAAATATTTTCCTAGTTAGTTACGGAATTTACGAAATCTAATTCGTCCGTTAGATTGAAAATAATTTACGTACTAGGAAAACCTAATTCGGCTTTCAAAATACGAGAAAAATTCGGGACGTCACAGTCCAAAATTCGTCCGGAAAATCATAAAAACTAACTTTCTCCGGTGAACTCGTCTCGAAGAAAAAGTGAATGTAAATTGCAATACCCCGGAAAATTTCTACTGCGTTAAAAATTCAAAGTTAATAATAATTACAGCTTTGCACGTGTAATGCCCCGTAAATTCCTTACGTTCTTAAAATTTTAAAGTTAATTAAATAAATGGCTTTGCACGCCTAAGTTTACGATTTTGAATTCTAAGACTAACGGTCGAATCCGTTTCTGAAAATAAATTACAGAAGTCAGCTAGACGACTACTGTATTTAGGGTTAGCGCGTACGAAAAGTTTTTAGTTCGTGAACTCAGAACGAAAAACCGTCTGATTTTTACATTCACGAAATCGCGATACGAACTCGTCCGAGATAGTTCCTTTTTATGATTTTCCGGACGAAACTCGGACTGTGTCGTCCCGAGTTTTTGTCAAAATAAATTTTGTAAATTTATTTTCCGACTAAGTTTTGTACGTTAGAATTTACGGTCAAATCGGATCGCGACGATTTTGTGCCGAGCGACGTTTTCTGTAACGTCGGATCGCACCGGAAAAACACGTATCCCTCCTAAAAACTACTATGGCAACCGACATTACCCTACTCTATAAGAGGATATTTGTGTTTTATAAGATTTAATTAAGGGACACCTAAGGGTACACTATTCACACTTTACACCTCTTGTACTTTATACCTTATGATAATTTAAAATTAAAATCCACCTCTCTCCCTCCCAACACAAAATCGGCAGCCACCCTACATCATTCTCCCATCTTCATTTCATCATCCTCCATTGAAGAGAAGCTCCAAGAACAAGAAGAAAAACACAAGTCTCAATTCTTCCATCCAAACTTCTTACATCTTTCATTAATTAGCAAGGTATTCACCTCCTCTTAACTTCTATCCAATTGGATTTCTTATCTTTTATTTTCCTTCTTGATCGAAAATTAAGGTATGGGAATGGATGAATTGATCTTGAATTAATGAAATTGGACGTGTTAGATAGATTAATTAGAGAGTAAAATTGATCGAAACCAAGAACCCTAATCCTCTAGTTGGTACCGAAATTTTAGGGTTTTTGTAGGATTTTTAGTTTTCTTCAATTGATGATGGATTCATGCTTAAGAGATGTTTAATTAGTGATTAGAATAAAGAGGAATCAAAAGCCCCATGTTTTTGTGAAATTCAATTAGGGTTTGAGTAATGAAATTGGGGGTTTATGCATGTTAGTTGATTTTAGATTTGCAATTGATTAATTGATGATATAAGAGGTTGATTAGTGAATAAATGGTGATAATTAGAGAAGAAAATTACCCCCTTAATAATTATATGAAAACCGAAAATTATGGTAGAATTAGGGGTTTTCATGTGTTCATGTTAATTGATGATTTGTTGATGGAATTATGTTGCAAATGTTGTTAATGGATTATAGAATTAAATTGAGAATTTTCTAAAAATATTTAACGTAACGTAAGAGACGAAGATCACCTTATAAGTTGAAATATAATGATGTTATGACATGATTGCATGCATAGAAGTGACTCTCGTTAGATGTAGATTGACGTCGTAAAATTTGAACGGAATCCGACAACTTTGAAAAACGCGTAAGAGATGAAATTTTAGTCGTAACTATTAACCGAGAAGTCGAATGAGAATTCTAATTTGATATTATTGTCTATGATGGACTTGAGAACAACTTTGTAGTTGATGTCATAAGCTTTCGAGTTAGTATAATATGAGCTATAGTTATAGTCGAGAACTAGAACGCGTTTTGAATAATTTGTTGGTTTAGTAATTGTTAGTTAAAATCCGATGTTTAGAACGTCGTGCTTTTGAGCGAGTTTTGAGAAGGAGTTCGTCACGTACGGAAGTACGTGATGACTGCCTTAAGGGCCCAGTTTCCAAAGAAATTGAATTCGAGAACTTAGAACGAACCTAAGACGTTATACGTCGAACCTATCGAGCAATTAGGGTTTTCGCGGCAGTTTTGCGACCCTCGCCGGAAACTGTAATAACTTTTAGCTCATTTATCGGATTTGCGATCCGTAAATTGGAGCGTAAACTAGACATCCCAATCTTTCTAGTGGTACAGGGCTCATCCCATGTTTCCAAATATTCTGTTCTGGACAGCCTCCAGAGTTACTGGATTGCGCAGTGAAATTTCAGTTTCTTGTTTTCTAAGTTGTTTAGTTCACAACTTAGTTTCTTTCGATCGTTTAAGCCGTTTTAGCTAACGAATGTCTTCCTACTGACCCTAGAGTCAAGTACAGGGCCTTGAGTGATGAAAACCAATCGAGATCTTATCTCTTATTCGTTCAAGTAAAGAAGTAGTTAAGTGAGAATTTCATAAGTCGTGAAATGAACTAAAACGTAAATCGCCTAAGTTGATTCTTTCCAACTTAGTTCCTTATAATCTTTAAAGTCGTATTAATTACCGACTACCCTCTCTACTGACCTAAGAGTCGAGTATGAGACATTTCGAGTTCTAAACGGGACTTGAACGAGTCTCGTTCCCGTTTAAGTAAAATGAATCTAGTAAGCGTGCAAATGCCTAAAGAATGAAATGACTAAAACTTATTTTGACTCTCTTGATCGATTATCTTTTACAACCCATTTTTAAGTATGTTTATTTTTACGATGAAGGAAGAAGCCAACAGTAGAGACAGGACGGAAGATCCAAAGTTTGGAAGCTAGTGCTTTTAAGTTCTGTAAATCGAGGTGGGCTTTTATATACAAAATAAAACGAGCAATGCTCGGAAAATCTTTCTTTATCGCTTTGATATCTGTGTTTTCAAAGTGATATTATGGCATGAATTGTTTTATGTTTTATGTGAGTTCTCTTGTACCTATCTGAGTCAACATTCGTGTTTTCCAGATTTAGAGTTAATCTAACTAGATTAACTAACGATCGGCTCTGAGTTAGCTGCTAAGTGCTTTCCAGAGTTAGTGCACTTTGTAACCTGTGGTGTATGTGATATCCTGTTGAGGGGTACCAGCCACGGTGAATTAGAATTGGTCAAGATTGAACGTAACATTAGTCAGAAAATGCTCGCGCGAGTGATTTATGAGAAAAGAGTTAGAAAATGTTTAGTAGACACGGGTCCCTTTTAAATAAAACCCCGATGTGCTACAATTATGAGATGCCATATTTATCTATACTTATGATTATGATTTCGGCATCGTGCCCACTAAGTACGTTTGTACTTAGCCCTGCATTGTTTTCTAAATGTGCAGGTTGAAGCGACGGTGAGCGGCGACGGTTGATGTTGAGTTAAAGGATAGGATGCTTAGTTAAAACCCTTCCGCTGCCAAACTCTGAATATCTTTTGAGTTGTACTTTTTGAACAACACTGTAGTTAAGTCTGTAATTATGAACTTAGTTTCTTCTATGTACTTCTGTCGAGTAATCCTTAGCGATTAACTCTTCCTTATTATATTCAAGTCTTGTTTATGTTCTATCGATGCCTTTTCATGTATGTTTAGTCAGTTAGCCCCCTTATTCCCCGCTTCTTTAATCCAACCCCAGTCGCACCCCGGCTTCTGCCGTCCCTCGGGATTTGGGGCTGTGACAGAGTGGTATTAGAGCAGTGCTCGTTTTCTGCTCTGCTTCTGAGTCAATCTTCTAGTATGAATTAGTGTGAGTCATTCTTTCTAGTACGAGTCATTCCTTTAAGTAATATCATAAAGTGGTATTCGTATACAGGTCTTCCTTCGAGAAATAGTATAGAGTATTCGTTTGTACTCTATATTGAGTCTTCTTTCAAGTCGTGAGACACGGTATATGTGTATACTCTGGATCAGAGTCGTCTTTCCAAGTATGAGATAAGAGTTAGACTATGATGCTAAGATTGAGAACATAGATGTCAACTCAACTGCCCGCTACGTCGACTCAACGAGGAAAAGGAAAGTATTTTATGATGAGATTTCTTTTAAATAAGAAATTTATTGAACGAGTATTCAATAAAAATTGAGAATGAGAATGAGATGTGTTTTAAAAATAAGAATTTTACAGAAGTATAATTTTTATACTTACATGATTATGCGATAGTACAAGTACTATCTTATGTGAAATTATTTGTGCAATAATTTCCTTCTTATGAAAAATTATGCGGATACAAGAATGTAGTCGGATTTTAGGGATTTTTCCCGGTTCATTGAGAACGTAGACTTGGAACCTAAGAACTTCCCGGTTCTTCGAGAATTTAGACGTTTTTAAGAAACGTTGTTTTGGAATGATTTCAAAAAGAGATCCCTAACGCGAGAAGGACTTCTACTGATGAATGTCACGTGCGATTAGTGACATGAATAAAGATTCGGCAAAGTCGAACTTGTCTTCTAAGAATTTCCTGCGAGGAAAAAGAAATAAAATGAATAAAAATGATTCAATAAATCGTATTAGTAAAAGAAGGGAGCAATTAGACGTTTGAGAAGCTTTCGGCTTCAAGTTAAGAAATATATGAACGAGACGACGAAAATTGAGTTGAATTGGAATCAAAGCCAAATGAAATAAGTGAACGTTACTTGCGTGTAAGTAATGTAAATGACGTCAGTTCGTGACACGTCATTTCTTTTTTTTCTCGTTTCGTGTTTTAATAGGGTTCGTGTCACAGCCCTAAATCCCGAGGGACGGCAGAAGCCGGGGTGCGACTGGGGTTGGATTAAAGAAGCGGGGAAGAAGGGGGCTAACTGACTAAACATACATAATAAACATCGATAAACTATGAACAAGACTTTAATATAGATAAGAAAGAGTTAATCCCTAAGGATTACTCGACAAGAGTGCAAAAGAAACTAGGTTCATATTTACAGACTTAGACTACTGAGAATTGTTCAAAAGGTACATCTCAAAAGATTCAGAGTTCTGCAGCGGAAGAGTTCTAACTAAAGCAACCTATCTTTCAACTCAACATCAACCGTCGCCGCTCACCATCGCTTCAACCTGCACATTTAGAAAACAATTCAGGGCTAAGTACAAACGTACTTAGTGGACACGATGCCGAAATCATAGTCATAAGTATAAATAATCTGGCATTTTATAACCGTAGCGCATCGGGGTTTTGTTGAAAAGGCCCGTGCCTACTAAACATTTACTGACTGATTTGTATAAAGCAACTTGCGCAAGCATTTTAGAGTATGTTATGTTCAATCTTGACCCAAACTAATTCACCGTGGCTGGTACCCCTCAATAGGATATCACATACACCACAGGTTACAAAGTGCACTAACTCTGGAAAGCACTTAGCAGCTAACTCAGAGCCGATCGTTAGTTAACCTAGTTAGATTAACTCTAAAAGTCTGGAAAACCCGAAGGTTAACTCAGAAATCTGGAAAACACGAATGTTAACTCAGATAGGTACAAGAGAACTCAAATAAAAATAGTTGAAACAGTTTATGCCAAGATTATCACTTTGAAAACACAATTATCAAAGCGATAAATAATACTTTCGAGTTGTGGAAAAACCCACATTTTATTTGATATAGATAAAAGCCCACCTTGTAAATACAGAACTTATAAGCAGAAGCTTCCAACTTTGGATCTTCCGTCCTTTCTCTACAGTTGGCTTCCTCCTTCATCGTAAAATAAAAAATACTTAAAAACGGGTTGTAACGATAATCGATTAAAAAGAATCGAAGAAGGTTTTAGTTGTTTTATTCTTTAGGCATTTGCACGCTTAATTAATTCGTTTTACTTAAACGGGAAACGAGATTCGTACCAATCTCGTTTAGAACTAGGAAGCTCTCATATTCAACTCTCGGGTCAGTAGAGAAGGTAGTCGATATCTTAATACGACTTAAAGATTAAAAGAAACTATGTTGGAAAGGATCAACTTAGGCGATTTACTTTATAGCTCATTTCACGACTTATGAAAGTTCTCGTTTATTACTTCTTTAATGAAAGGATAAAATATATGATCTCGACTGGTTTTCATTACTCAAGGTCCTATACTTGACTCTAGGGTCAGTAGGTAGATGTTCGATATATAAAAACGGCTTAAACGATTGAAAGAAGCTAAGTTGTGAACTAAACAACTTAGAAAACAAGAAACTGAAAATTCACTGTACAGTCCAGTAACTCTGGAGGCTGTCCAGAACAGAGGAATTGGAAACAGGGGGTGAGCCCTGTACCATTAGAAAGCTTAGGAAGTCTAGTTCGCGCTCCAATTTACGGATCACAAATCCGATAAACGAGCTGGAAGTTATAATAGTTTCCGGCGAGGGTCGCAAAACTGCCGTGGAAACCCTAATTGATTGATAAGTTCGACGTATAACGTCTTAGGTTCGTTTTAAATTCTCGTATTCAACTTTTTTAGAAACTGGACTCTTAAATTCTCGTAATCAATTAGAAACCCTAATTGATTGATAAATTCTTGTTTTAAATTCGACGTACCTCCGTACGTGACAAACTCCTTCTCAACTTGTTCAAAAGTACGACGTTCTAACGTCGGATTTCAACTAACAAGTACTATACCAATCAAAGAAATCCAAACGCGTTCTAGTCTCGATTACAACTATAACCTATATTATATCAACTCGGATGCTTATGATGTCAACTAGAAAGTTGTTATAAATTTCATTATAAACAATAATATCAAGTTAGAATTTTCATCCGACTTCCCGATTATTAGTTACAACTAGATATTCGTCTTTTACGCGATTTCTAAAAGTCGTCGGTTTTTGTTCAAATTTTACGACGTTAAATTACGTCTAATGTGAACCGTTTTTATGCATGCAAACACATCTTAACATCTTTATAACTCAGTTTATATAGTGATCTTTGCCTCTTATACTTCATTAAACTTTTTTAGAAAATTTCCAATTAACTTCTATTATCAACTAATATGATTTGCAACATAATCTACTAACAAATCAACACTTAATATCATACATGTATCAACTCCTATTTATTCTATAAATTTCTGGTTTTATATAGATGTTAAGGGGTTGATTTTCTTCTCTAATTAACATCACTTATTCACTAATCAAACTATTATAACAACTATTAATCACTTACAATTCCAAAAACAACTAACATGCAAAAACCCCTAATTTATAATTCAAACCCTAATTGAATTTCATAATAACATAGGGCTTCAATCCCTTTTCATTCCAAACACTAATTAAGCATCTACTAAACATGAATCCATGATCAAAAGAAGAAAATTAGAAATTCTATCATTTTCCCAAAAAATTCTGCATTAACATAGATGTTAGGATTCTTGGTTTTGATCCATTTTAATCTCCAATTATCATATCTAATACATCCAATTACATTGTTCTAAGCTCAAATCATCTATCCCATAACCTTAAAATTTCGAACAAGATGGAAAAGAGAAGAAAAAAGAAAACTAAATGGATAGAAATGGAGGGGAGATCATTACCTAGAGAATTAACAAAGGATGTGTAGAGTTTTGTTGGATGAATTGTGACTTGTATGAACTCTTCAAGCTTTGAAGGTGTTCTTCAATGGTGGATAGAGGTGGAGAAGATGAAGATGATGAAGAATGGAGTGGTGCAGCCGAAAAAAGAGAGAGAAATGGGATGAAAATGATTTTTGTTCAAGTTTTGGTTATGATGAATAGTTTGAAAGTTGTATAAAGTGTAGACTTGGTGTCACTTAATTACACAAGTCAACATGCATGTTTGCCACTCATGAGGTGAGGTGTCGGCTGCATGGAGGTGGTTTAAAGGGTTACGGGTTTTTCCGGCGCGATCCGACGTTACGGGAAAACGAACGACGAAAAACGTTGTTCGGTACAAAAAATCGTCGCGATTCGATTTAACTTGAAAATTCTAGTGTATGAACTTAATTAGAAAATAAATTTATAAAATTTATTTTGACAAAAACTCGGGACGACAAGTCCGAGTTTCGTACGGAAAAACGTAAAAACAAACTTTCTCGGCGTGTTCGTATTGCGATTTTGTAAACGTAAAATTAAACGGTTTTCCGTTCTTAGTTTACAAACTAAGAATTTTTCGTACGCGCTAACCCCTAATACAGTAGTCATCTAGCTGACTCCCGTAATTTATTTTTAATAACGGATTCGACCGTTAGTCTTAGAATTCAAAAATTATAAACTTAGGCGTGCAAAGCCATTTATTTAATTAACTTTAAACTTTTTAGAACGTAAGGAATTTACGGGGCATTACATCCTACCCCCCTTACGAAAAATTTCGTCCCGAAATTTGCTTATCCTCTATAACTGCTTGAAGTACTTCTTATTCGACATGATTTTCTCTTGCCTGTGATGATCTTATAATGCTATTACTATTCGTCTCGACTTGCTTTTTAACTTTTGCTCTTTTCGATCTAAGATCGCTTTCGATCTTTCCTAATAAATTTAGTCGATTTCAAGAACGACGTCTTGCTGATAGAACTTCGTGTATAAAAACGAATATACGTTACTTCATCGAAATGAGATATACTTAAAATAAGTATTTCATAAACTTGGCGATAAAGCCATAACTTATTCATATTGGAGCTACCTTTCCCAAGTTACTTACTAATTATATAGATCTTTGTCGAAGTTTGAACTTGTCACGAAACTAATGTTTCTTTTTAACGGAGAAAACTTAAGGAGCTTTCATTTTCCTTTTCGATAATTAAGTTCGAATTATTGTATATACTTAGGACTTTTGTCTTCTTTAAAACTTGTTTTCTTCTGACTCGAATCTATCGAATGATCCCGATCATTTTATTGACCGCATTTGGTCCTGAATATATTTTTTTTTTTTTTTTTGCTTTCATCTACCTTATAATAATAAGGTAGCTATGTAAATCTTTTCCTTCTACAAGGTCTCATAAGTCGTAATTCCTATCGTAGCTTAATAGTTGTTGTTATAACAACTCGGTTGTTTGGATACGTGTTCTTCAATTCACTCTTCGGCTAATATTATCGTTCTTAGCATATCAACGAGTATTTGAATCATTTTCTCGGACTATCCATTCAACTGGCGGTGAAAAGCGGTACTAAAGTTAGGTTTGCTATCTGACTTTTCTGCCTTGTAACCTACAACCATCTCGTCGTCATCGGAAATACTAAGTTCACTTTTAAATTTCTATCACGAACTCATTGCTTCAGAGTCGCTGTCTGGTTTTATCCATTCTTATTCTTAGTCGAGGCTTATCCATTGACTCGTCCTTTCTCTTGATACTTATAATCTTTCTCGTATAAGCGTTTCTTCTCCAACGTTGAGATACTTAACTTTGTTGGAGTCTCACGACTCAGCGTGTCTATTCTTACTCTTAACTTTACCTAGATGGTAATTATTTTCACAAACGTAATATCTTACTAGTTCGAGCTATCTCCTTTGTCTTATGCTAATTCCTTTGCTTGAATACACGTTCCTAATTCTTATGATTCGTGAAGATCTCATCCCTTGAACCATATAGATGGTGTGTTCAAATTTTCAATGCAAGCTTTATGGCTGCAAGTTCTAAGTCGTAGGTTGGATATTCAATTTCCTGGGATTAATGTGTCGTGAATCGTAAGCTATCACTTTCTCATTTTGCATTTATATCATACTATCTCATTCTTAGTAGCGTTAACATCCATCTCGTATTCCTTATCGTTTTTGGGAGGGCTAAATCTGGGGTAATGATCAACTTTTCCTAGAATGTCTGCGTTCCTATTCCACAATTGTCTGCACATTTATTCTTTTCTTCTATGTAGTTGCGCCATAAATCTTAGTAATCATAGAGAATTCCTTAATGGAAACCTCTATTTTAACTATCCAGCCTGGGAACTTCTTATTTCATTCAGACTGGTAAGCGATTTTCCATTTGAGTACTGTCTCTACCTTAGTAGGAATCTATCTTAACATCTTCTGTTGACAATGTATGTCCAAGAAACATTGCTTCTCCATTCGAGCTTGCTCTTGCTAATTTGGCATCTAATTCCCGACTCTATGCGTTCTAGTACTATTCGTAAGTGTTCTTCATATTCATCTTTATTCTTGGGGTAACTGAAATTATCATTGTTAAATACTAAAATGAATTCTTTTCTAAGTCTAGGTGGAAAAATTCTATTCCTGTGGTTTATGAATACTACGGAGCACTAGCCAATTAAGCGGCATAACTAAACATTCGTGATGGCCATATTGGCTTGAAAGATAAATTTTTGGGTATATCTCCAGTTTACTCTTTTAACTAGTGATGCTTAGACCTTAAGTCTATCCTTACAATTGTACTTGTTCCCTTTTAAGTTTATCAGGGGTCTTCTATTTTCGTTAAAGGATACTTACTCTTAAGGGTTATCTCTATTTAACTTTTGACAGCCTATATACATTCTTGCAGAATCATCTTTCTTTGATGATGAACATCTAAAATATTTTCCATGGTGAAAACGTTTGTCTAAAGAAATCATCATCTAACAACTCTTGCAGTTGGATCTTAAGCTCCTCTAACTCTTTTGATACCATTCTACACAAAACTTTTAATTTGGGAGCTGCTCGTAGTTCTAAGTCGATTGTGAAACCTACACGACAATCTGGTGATAAATCGGATAATATTTCATATAATTCTGTAGGTTCTCTATTTGGGATTTTTTTTTAAAAGAGATTTTTCTCTCGTTGTCGAGAATCGTGGTAATTCTCAAACAACTAGTCTTTTCCTAAATTTATATATATAGTGCATTTTATTACTTCTCAATCGATTGCTTAATGAAACTAAGGGGTTAACTCTCTGAGGTCATCAATACTCCCTAAAGCGTAGTTGTTCTGATTTCAAGATTAGAGCGTTCTAGTCTTAGTCCTATAGTGCCAGAGGGTACTAGTCAAATGAATATAACGCTTTAGTATAGTCAAAAGGTACTGGAAAACTGGTGTAAAGTTCTAGTCTGGGTCAACAATTTTGACAGGGTACATTTTTTTTAAGGTTCGTCCAATACCTGCCAGATCTCCCTTTCCTTCATTAAGCCTTTCCTGCCTAAACATGTATGCGTTCGCGTTTTGTTGTGATTGCATCAGTTGTGGCTGTGACTGGACTTGAATGGTATTTGATGGTTGAAGCTGGCCGTATTGATTTGGTTTTTCCGTCTGAAGCAGCGTTGGACAACTCCTCCTTATATGCCCCGTCTGCCCACAATTAAAACATTTATCCGTGTTTGCTAGACACACACCCTCGTGCTTCTTATCATATCTAGAACAAGTAGAAAATTCTCGTTTATGTTCTATTGCTTGCCACGGCTCAGGACAATCCCTCTTAACATGCCCCTTACGTCTACAGTTGAAGCAAACACTTGTTTTTGCTAAACAAACACCAGGGTGTTCCTTATTACACTTAGGGTAATCGGGATTAGTGATTTTTCCTTGGTTAACGTTCCTTGGCTGCTCTTGCAGGTGTCCTAGTAGATGGTTTCTCTTGCCTTGACCGAATTGTTCATTTTTCTGCGGCTTACTCTTTTGTCCTACTTTCTTTCCATAGTTACTTCCTTTCCCTGGTTGGTGGAAACCCTGCCGAGCGCTATTCTGTTTTCCTTGCTTGTTGCGGTACTGGTAACAATTACTACTACTCCCTTCCCATTTCCTTTTTCCTTTATCGTTGATATTATTGTTGGGACGATTTTGGGTTGAAGTCTGGTTTAGTGCTGGTGTGGATTTTACCATCTTTCCTTTATTAGGTACTAATGCCTCTATTTCACGGACTCGTTCTAGTAGTTCTGCATAGCTCAGTCCCTCCTGTCTGGCTACTGCCCTTCCCAGTTCGTACTTAAGTTCTCCCTGAAGTTTCATTGCTATTTCTTCCTCAGTTTCTGCTTGGTTGTATACATACTTATCATAATATGCCGCCTTAAAATCATTCCAAGTGGTTAGAGCCGCTTGCTCTACCGGCATAATTCTCTGTCTAGTCTTCCACCAATATTTAGCTGGTCCTGATAGCTGATACCCAGCACATGCTATGCGCTCTTCATCACTAAGTCTAATTGGTTCAAAGATTCTCTCTATAGTATGTATCCATTGCTCGGCCTCACTCGGATTACCGGATCCATCGAAATACGGTAGTTTGCTTCCGAAGAATAAATCCTCAATGCTATGACGTTGAGGAGGTAGGGGAAGTGAAAAGGTTTTTGGGTGTTTTTGTATTTCCTCTCTTACACCTTGTTCTTGACCTCTATCAGACTCTCTAGGACTATCAGGTCCTCTTCGATCGTTAACAACTCTCAGCGACATTTTTAAAACTGTAAGATACAAAAATTTTCTTATTAGCACTTGTTTTTAAGCCTTCATTTTCTCACTAACCTCGTTCTTTTCCCACTTAGTACTTTCACGTAAACAAGAATAAAAAATTAACTTTGACTTTATTTCTCTCAACTTTTAACCTTCAAGGTTAAATTAAACTCTCGTTACACGAGTTTTGTTTAATATTCTGGTTTAGTTATACGATTCATATGAAACTTCTTGTGACTAAAACCCTCTAATGGGTCATGTATATTATATATATACATCAAAAGATTATGTTAGTTTTGCCTTTAACAAGGATTTATACAAAACTAGACTACAACGAGTCTGAACTAGACTAACTGCCTATGTGTACAGAATGCACTAACATATTGCATTACCGTACTACTGAAAGTATTAGAACGGAATGATTCATAAAATATTTGTATCCGTTGGAGTACTACAAAACTATCTAGTTACTGATCCGACTATGTACAACTAAAGGCTACTATGCTACTATGCGTCTCTGATGCCTTGCTTAACAAACTACGGTCGAGTTACTAATGCCCACCATGGCCTAATCCTCCTCGGGGTCCTTGTCCGGATTCTCATCCGAATCCTCATCAGTGTCCTCTTCCGGATCCTCATCCGGGTCCTCATCGTCTGACTCTGAACCGAAAGCAAACTGGAGTGCCTCATCAACCCTCAAAGTAGTGCCATCCGCAAGTGTAAGTGATGGTGGTGCAGGCACATCTGAAACTGTCATCTCTGAATCTGAAACTGGGTAGTCCCAGCAGGTCACTGATGCCCGCTTCTTCAGAGGCAGCAGGTGGTCGGGAAGTGAACAGGACTCATACTTCTCTCTGGGATGGATCCTGGACGGTCCTGCCTCAAACTCAGCCCGAACCCTGGCCAACTCCGCGCAAATCTCATTAAGGGGTTTGTAAGATGTTGGAAACTGTAATAGGGCGGCAAGCTCTAAATACTCTGGTCCTGACTGAAATGGTCCCTGAACTCTCATAGAAGGCTCATGCTGAAAAGGAGCGGGTAACCCTAGGCCATCTGTTGTCTCTGTAACTAACTCTCTTGTGTCCACACTAGGTACCATCATTGAAGGGATCTCCAACTGTGCGATCATCTCTGGACCTATCTCATCATGCTCTGACTCTGAATCTGCCGGAAAGTGAGTATAGGGAGGATGCACCTGAACTGGGTATGATGCTATATGTCTGCTCTCGAAGAAATGCATGTGTACCTCTAAAGCGAATCCATTGTAATTACCTGTTGGCTCTATATCGTCGTCAAACATCCCAAGGTAATACCATGCCGTGTCGTGTGCCCAACCACGCCATTCCTCTGGTAGACGATTAACCAAGTCAAGTATAGCTTGACTCTCTGGGATAGTATGCCTGACTGGATAATAAACTGACGAGAAGTAACTAATCCTTTGTCCTACGTCGTGTCTTGGGTTTGCCTCAAAATCTCTATACCTATCTAATAACTGATCTGCCCAAGTACGCTGTGGCGGGGACTGATTCTCTGAAGCCGTGTCACTACTGAAAGTCATTCTACAAAGTTTTTAAGAAACACGGATCAGTAACAGTAAGATGATACCTTATCTTACGGAAAATCTTAAATTACAAAATGAATACTCCTTATTCAATTGTAATATTACCTCACTTAATCTAACAACTTATCTTAGACATCTAGCAAATTTTACAGAAAATTGCTCTCGTACTCACAATATATATAAATAAAATTTCAAGGTTTTATTCTCATTTCTTATCTCATTCTTTTAATTTCTTACTTTAATTCCTCATTTTCTTTCATTAATCCGTATCTCTTTCTCAAGGAAAAATTTCTTATCGATTCTCTAAAACAAAGCACGTATACTTTGTTCATGTTACTTATGCGAAAGTAACATTCATTTACAAAAGACCTTGTCGTTTACTAATCATAATACTCATACGTGTCGTATTCTTTGTTCAAGGACGAAGTATTAAAAAAAAAAATTATTTCCCAAAGAAGAAATGGAATATATCTTAAGAATAACTTTTTAGAACAAGTTCTATTTGTCAATGCTAAAATCGGGCGGTCGTTAGAAATTTAATCAAGCTTCGCACCTGACTCCTAATAGTAAAATAATTCTCTTCGCAAGGTTCGAACAAGGCGAACACTACAAAAATGAAATGAAAAGAAAAGGAACGACGTCGTTACAAGATACTTATACGTAAGTAACATTCTTCTCTTTACTTATACCATACTAAAAGGTTTTACTAGCGGGGCATAAGACCCATATTACTGAGTTTCTTATTATGTGGGTTGATCAAGTCCACATAACAGTCTCTCAATCACATGGAACTTCTGTCTCGCTCTATTGATTACTTCATACAGATTTTACTTTTCTAAATCGAGCAGCAATTTCTCGAATTGCACACACAACTACTTCTTAAAAGAAATCTTTGGAAACTCTCCAATTTAGCTCGGAATTCTCAATCTTCTAGAGGAAGATACAAATTTAAGCTAATCGAATACTTGAACGGCTCCTAGTAAGTAAAACAAAGCCATCTCCAAGGGACTTTGTTCATGCCCTTACAACTAAGGTAACATTCGGCTCTTCCGTTTATTTCAATTTATCCTTCTTGTTTCAACCTTTTCTCGAATAATTTGGAGTCACGTTTTTCTCACACGTCTATATGTTTCTTTCATTCCTTTCGTACATATTTACTTTATTTTAACATTATTTATTTTATTTCTCTCGAAGGAAATTCTTATCGGGTTGTAAAACAAAGATCGACTTTGCCGAGTCTTTATTCATGTCACTAAGCGCACGTGACATTCATCAGAGGAAGTCCTTCTCGCGTTAGGGATCTCTTTTCGAAATCATTTGGAATAACGTTTCTTAAAGACGTCTAAGTTTTCGAAGAACCGGAAAGTTCTTAGGTTTCAAGTCTACGTTCTCATTGAACCGGGAAAATTCCTTAAAATCCAACTATATTCTTGTGTCCGAAACTTTTCAAAAGAAAGAAATTATTGCGCAAATAATTTCACATAAGATAGTACTTGTACTATCACTCAATCACATAAAGTATAAAAATTTTACTTCCATAAAATTCTTAATTTCGGAACACAACTCAGTCTCATTCTCAAATTTTTTTTTGAATACTTGCTCATAAATTCCCCCTTTTTTTTTTAAAAGAAATCTCATTATAAAATTCTTTCACTTTTCCTTGTTGAGTCGACATAGCGGGCGGTTGAGTTGATTTCTACGTTCTCAATCTTAGCATCATAGTCTAACTCTTATCTTATACTTGAAAGATGACTCTGATCCAGAGTATACACAAATACCGTGTCTTACGACTTGAAAGGAGACTCGATATAGAGTACAAATGAATACTCTATATTATTACTCGAAGGAAGACTTGTATATATATATATATCACTCTTGTGATATTACTAGAAGGAATGACTCGTACTAAGAAAGAATGACTCACACTAACTCATACTAAAAGATTGACTCAGAAGCAGAGCAGAAAACGAACACTGCTCTGATACCACTCTGTCACAGCCCCAAATCCCGAGGGACGGTAGAAGCCGGGGTGCAACTGGGGTTGGATTAAAGAAGCGGGGAAGAAGGGGGCTAACTGACTAAACATACATAATAAACATCGATAAACTATGAACAAGACTTTAATATAGATAAGAAAGAGTTAATCCCTAAGGATTACTCGACAAGAGTGCAAAAGAAGCTAGGTTCATATTTACAGACTTAGACTACTGAGAATTGTTCAAAAGGTACATCTCAAAAGATTCAGAGTTCTGCAGCGGAAGAGTTCTAACTAAAGCAACCTATCTTTCAACTCAACATCAACCGTCGCCGCTCACCGTCGCTTCAACCTGCACATTTAGAAAACAATGCAGGGCTAAGTACAAACGTACTTAGTGGGCACGATGCCGAAATCATAGTCATAAGTATAAATAATCTGGCATTTTATAACCGTAGCGCATCGGGGTTTTGTTGAAAAGGCCCGTGCCTACTAAACATTTACTGACTGATTTGTATAAAGCAGCTTGCGCAAGCATTTTAGAGTATGTTATGTTCAATCTTGACCCAAACTAATTCACCGTGGCTGGTACCCCTCAACAGGATATCACATACACCACAGGTTACAAAGTGCACTAACTCTGGAAAGCACTTAACAGCTAACTCAGAGCCGATCGTTAGTTAACCTAGTTAGATTAACTCTAAAAGTCTGGAAAACCCGAAGGTTAACTCATAACTCAGATAGGTACAAGAGAACTCACATAAAAATAGTTGAAACAGTTTATGCCAAGATTATCACTTTGAAAACACAATTATCAAAGCGATAAATAATGCTTTCGAGTTGTGGAAAAACCCACATTTTATTTGATATAGATAAAAGCCCACCTTGTAAATACAGAACTTATAAGCAGAAGCTTCCAACTTTGGATCTTCCGTCCTTTCTCTACAGTTGGCTTCCTCCTTCATCGTAAAATAAAAAAATACTTAAAAACGGGTTGTAACGATAATCGATTAAAAAGAATCGAAGAAGGTTTTAGTTGTTTTATTCTTTAGGCATTTGCACGCTTAATTAATTCGTTTTACTTAAACGGGAAACGAGATTCGTACCAATCTCGTTTAGAACTAGGAAGCTCTCATATTCGACTCTCGGGTCAGTAGAGAAGGTAGTCGATATCTTAATACGACTTAAAGATTAAAAGAAACTAAGTTGGAAAGGATCAACTTAGGCGATTTACTTTATAGCTCATTTCACGACTTATGAAAGTTCTCGTTTATTACTTCTTTAATGAAAGGATAAAATATATGATCTCGACTGGTTTTCATTACTCAAGGTCCTATACTTGACTCTAGGGTCAGTAGGTAGATGTTCGATATATAAAAACGGCTTAAACGATTGAAAGAAGCTAAGTTGTGAACTAAACAACTTAGAAAACAAGAAACTGAAAATTCACTGTACAGTCGAGTAACTCTGGAGGCTGTTTAGAACAGAGGAATTGGAAACAGGAGCTGAGCCCTGTACCATTAGAAAGCTTAGGAAGTCTAGTTCGCGCTCCAATTTACGGATCACAAATCCGATAAACGAGCTGGAAGTTATAACAGTTTCCGGCGAGGGTCGCAAAACTGCCGTGGAAACCCTAATTGATTGATAAGTTCGACGTATAACGTCTTAGGTTCGTTTTAAATTCTCGTATTCAACTTTTTTAGAAACTGGACTCTTAAAGTAGTCATCACGTACCTCCGTACGTGACAAACTCCTTCTCAACTTGTTCAAAAGTACGACGTTCTAACGTCGGATTTCAACTAACAAGTACTATACCAATCAAAGAAATCCAAACGTGTTCTAGTCTCGATTACAACTATAACCTATATTATATCAACTCGGATGCTTATGATGTCAACTAGAAAGTTGTTATAAATTTCATTATAAACAATAATATCAAGTTAGAATTTTCATCCGACTTCCCGATTATTAGTTACAACTAGATATTCGTCTCTTACGCGATTTCCAAAAGTCGTCGGTTTTTGTTCAAATTTTACGACGTTAAACTACGTCTAATGTGAACCGTTTTTATGCATGCAAACACATCTTAACATCTTTATAACTCAGTTTATATAGTTATCTTTGCCTCTTATACTTCATTAAACTTTTTTAGAAAATTTCCAATTAACTTCTATTATCAACTAATATGATTTGCAACATAATCAACTAACAAATCATCACTTAATATCAAACATGTATCAACTCCTATTTATTCTATAAATTTCTGGTTTTATATAGATGTTAAGGGGTTGATTTTCTTCTCTAATTAACATCACTTATTCACTAATCAAACTATTATAACAACTATTAATCACTTACAATTCCAAAAACAACTAACATGCAAAAACCCCTAATTTATAATTCAAACCCTAATTGAATTTCATAATAACATAGGGCTTTCAATCCCTTTTCATTCCAAACACTAATTAAGCATCTACTAAACATGAATCCATGATCAAAAGAAGAAAATTAGAAATTCTATCATTTTCCCAAAAAATTCTGCATTAACATAGATGTTAGGATTCTTGGTTTTGATCCATTTTAATCTCCAATTATCATATCTAATACATCCAATTACATTGTTCTAAGCTCAAATCATCTATCCCATAACCTTAAAATTTCGAACAAGATGGAAAAGAGAAGAAAAAAGAAAACTAAATGGATAGAAATGGAGGGGAGATCATTACCTAGAGAATTAACAAAGGATGTGTAGAGTTTTGTTGGATGAATTGTGACTTGTATGAACTCTTCAAGCTTTGAAGGTGTTCTTCAATGGTGGATAGAGGTGGAGAAGATGAAGATGATGAAGAATGGAGTGGTGCAGCCGAAAAAAGAGAGAGAAATGGGATGAAAATGATTTTTGTTCAAGTTTTGGTTATGATGAATAGTTTGAAAGTTGTATAAAGTGTAGACTTGGTGTCACTTAATTACACAAGTCAACATGCATGTTTGCCACTCATGAGGTGAGGTGTCGGCTGCATGGAGGTGGTTTAAAGGGTTACGGGTTTTTCCGGCGCAATCCGACGTTACGGAAAAACGAACGACGAAAAACGTTGTTCGGTACAAAAAATCGTCGCGATTCGATTTGACTTGAAAATTCTAGTGTATGAACTTAATTAGAAAATAAATTTATAAAATTTATTTTGACAAAAACTCGGGACGACAAGTCCGAGTTTCGTCCGGAAAAACATAAAAACAAACTTTCTCGGCGTGTTCGTATTGCGATTTTGTAAACGTAAAATTAAACGGTTTTCCGTTCTTAGTTTACAAACTAAGAATTTTTCGTACGCGCTAACCCCTAATACAGTAGTCATCTAGCTGACTCCCGTAATTTATTTTTAATAACGGATTCGACCGTTAGTCTTAGAATTCAAAAATTATAAACTTAGACGTGCAAAGCCATTTATTTAATTAACTTTAAACTTTTTAGAACATAAGGAATTTACGGGGCATTACAGTTCACCTTGATCGAACTCTATAAAGAAAAATCGTAGAGATTATAAGGAGTAAAGCACGAAGCTTGATTAACATTTCTATCGATCGCCCGATTCCAGCGACGAAAACTAGAACTTAGTTTCCCAGGAAATTATTCTTAAGTTATATCCCATTTTTCTTATGGAATTTAATTCCATATTTCGTCTTGAGAGACGACTACAACTAGTACGAATATCAAGAGTCGTAAACGACAAATTCTTTTGAAAATGGATGTTACTTTTGAATAAGTAACATGAACGAAGTAAATATACTTTGTTTTATAAGTGAAAGTCGTTAAGAGTTAATGAGTTAAGAAATAAAAGAAATAGAGAATTAAAATGAAAGAATGAAAATAAAATCTTTAATTTTATGAATGTATATATATATGTTGTTAAGTGCAATTTCTTGAATTGCTAAAAGTCTTAATAAGTGGTTGACTTAAGTGATGATGTTACAATTGAATAAGGGATATTCATTTTGAAATTTATGTTTCGTTGAGATAAGTTATTTTTTTTTCCTACCTGTTACTGATCCGTGTTTCCTTACAACTTTTGTAGGATGGCTAGGACTCGTGTCACGGCTCGGAAGAGCCAGCCTTTAGTAGAGTGCGAGTGCACCATAGTCGACATGTTGCAGGACGAGTACTACGAGTTCGAGGTAGACTATGGGGAGGAGGATGTAGGACAGATTGTTAGTAACTTTTCTTCAGCCTACTACCCAATGCGACACCTGATCCGGGAGAGTCAGGCGATACTAGACTTGATCGTACACCTACCGGACGAGTGGCGCGGATGGGCGCACCGTGCGGCATGGTACTTCTTGGGGATTTTCGGCGACGACACTGAGCCGACCGGCAACTACACCGGGTTTGCCCTACTCGTACACAGGAGGTTCTTTGAGAGCAGATTCATGCTCCCCATCCCATTAGAGCCGCACATCCCCAACAGTCACTTTCCAGCCGAGACGGAGCTTGAGCACCTAGACTTAGACCCTGAGTTCTCCGCTCTGTTGGAGTTGCCACCAGACGGTGTACTGGAGGAGGAGTCTGACACTGAGTTAGAGCAGCTAGAGGAGGACGAGGAGGCAGTAGCTACACCCGAGTTGCCACCAGTTGGACAGCAGATTGAGGAATTGATCCCAAGGCCGGGATTCGTGGAGGTTGATGCTGAGACAGCCGCGCTGTTGGGGTTGACTTCACCTTTTGTGCCAGACGTCTGTGTTAGGGTCAGGGGACCATTAGAGACGAGGTTGTACAGGGAGGGGCCTGACCACCGAGAGATCAACGCAGAGCTCGCCGCCATGTTAGAGCTGCCCTCTCCACTTACGCCACTCGAGGAGATCTGCGCGAGGTGGGGAGTAGTCCGAGAGCAGATGGAGGCAGAACTGTCCAGGGTCCGTTCTAGGGAGGAGTTCGAGTCGGGTTCAGGTTCAGTTCCCGAGCACCTTCTTTTCCTGAAGAAGCGTGCGAGAGAGGTCAGCGAGGACTACTTGGTCTCTGACCCGGAGGAGACGGCTTCAGAGGCACCCTCGCCCACCCTGCTTACACTTGCCGACGGTTCTACTCTGAGGGTGGACGAGGCACTTCAGCTGGTTTTTGATTCAGAGTCCGAGGAGGAGGATCCGGAGGAGGATCCGGAGGAGGACCCGGACGAGGATCTGGAGGAGAACCCGGACGAGGATCCGGAGGAGGACCCAGAGGAGGGTTGTTAGGATTTTTGCAGACTTAGGGGTAGTTTTTGCACTCGACTGCAGTTTAGTTGAGCAGTGCGTTGTAAACGCGGGTAAATATCAGTAGTAGTAGTAGCTCTTGTCCTATATAGAGTCGGATCAGTAACTAGTTAGTTTTGTAGTACTCTAGCGGATACGAAATTTTATGAATCGTTTCCGTTCTAGTACTTCTAGTAGGTACGGAGTGCAGCTTGTTAGTGCACCCGATAAATAGTAGGCAGTCAGCCTAGTTTAGACTAATAGTAGTCTAACCCTTTTTGTATAAGTCCTCGTTGGAGGCAAAATTAATATTCTTTTTGATGTATATATATATATACATGACCCGTGAAAAGGGTTTTTAATCAAGAAAATTTCTTATGAATTGAGTAATTAAAATCAGAATGTCAAATGAACTCGTGTAACGAGGAAATGAGTTTAACTCGAAAGTTAAAAGATTAATGAAATAATATCGAAGCTATGTTCGATATGTTGTTCTGTGAACTTGTTTAAGTTGAGAACGAGCTAGTAAGTACTAAGTGTAATTAACAGAAGAGAACTAATGAGAATTTCAATTTTTCCTTAGACTAAAGAAAATGCCGCCGAGACATGTTAACAACAGAAGAGGTCGAGGACCTGGAAGGCCTAGAGGACATGGTAGACGTCAGCCAGAAAACAACCAAGAACAGGAATATGAGCGAAATATCACCCCATCCCCAACTCCATCCCCAACTCCACCCCCGTCACCATCACCACCACCTCCACCACCGCCCCGTAGAGATATCGAAGATCTTTTCCTCAACAGGAACCCTCCACTGTTTAATGGAACTGGTAGCCCTAGCGATGCTGAGCTATGGGTGAGATCGACTGAGAAAATTTTCAAGCTCCTCAGATGCACTGATGAGGAGAGAATGATGTGTGTCGCATTCCAGCTAACGGGATCGACAGATTACTGGTGGGAAGCCAGACAGAAAGTGATACCTACAGAGCATCTGGCTCGTTTTTTGTGGGAAGAATTTAAGGAGATCTTTTTTGACAAGTACGTCCCCAAGACGTATAGGGCACAGAAGGAGGCCGAATTTTATAATCTGAAGCAGGGAAAACTGACTGTGACGGAATATGACGCCAAGTTCTGCGAGTTGTCGAGGTATGCGCCGACATTGGTCGACACTGAGGAGAAGCTATCAAAGAAATTTCAGGGAGGTTTAAGACATGAGTTAGGAATTGCTTTGGCTAGTCATGGAGGACTAGGCTACACAGACATACTGGGAAGAGCACTGGAAATGGAGGCCGTTGTACCAACTGCGTCAGCACCAGCGCAGAGTCAGAACCGAGGCTACTACAACAACAATAGTAGCAACTACCAAGGGAAGAGGAAATGGAACGGAGGAGGTAGCGGAGGTTACAGTCAGGGTTATAACAACCAGGGAAATCAGAAGAGGGGTAACCAGCAGGGTTATCAGGAGCCTGGCAACAACAACAACAACAATGGTAAGAGGCCGTGGCAGGGAAACAACCAATCGGGGTTGTTCATTCAGGGAAACAAGCAGAACTCGCCATGGAAGGGCAACAATCAGCTGAACTAGCCGCAGGGGCAACAAAGGAACTTTAACCAGAGAGCGAATAACCCAGGGAGGGTTACCATCCCTGTCTGCCCGAAATGCAACCGAGCCCATCCTGGAGTCTGCCAGATAGGCACCCCTAACTGTTTCAACTGTGGACAGAAAGGGCACATGAAAAAGGACTGCCCTAAACCGCTTCAAGCAGTACCCCTCCGAGCAATCCAAGTGCAGCAGCAGCCGCCAATGAACCAGCAGCAGTTTCAACAGCATGCACAGCAGCAACAGAATGCGAGGGCATGCGCTATCAAACAGGGTGGCCAACACAAAGGAAAAGGCAATCTAGCAGGTATGGGAAAACTCCACAACATCCCCATTAAGATACTGTTTGATACTGGCGCATCGCATTCATTCATTGCTGGTTCGTGTGCCGATAACTTAGACATCAGACCTGTAAGAGCTGCACAATCTATGAGAGTAGCCACACCTTCAGGAGAGATCACTACTTCTACTCACGTTTGCTCTAACCTAGAACTAGAAATCGGAACTCATAAGGTTATAACGAACAACTTAAATGTTATGATAATGTGGGACGTAGATTGTCACAGCCCTAAATCCCGAGGGACGGCAGAAGCCGGGGTGCGACTGGGTTTGATTAAAGAAGCGGGGAAGAAGGGGGCTAATCGACTAAACATACATGATAAACATCGATAATCTATGAACAAGACTTTAACATAAATAAGAAAGAGTTAATCCCTAAGGATTACTCGACAAAAATACAAAAAGAAACTAAGTTCAAAATTACATACTTAGACTACTAAAAATTGTTCAAAAGTACATCAAAAGGAATTCAAAGTTTGGCAGCGGAAGGGGTTCTAACTAAGCATCCTATCCTTTACTCAACATCAACCGTCGCTGCTCACCGTCGCTTCAACCTGCACATTTAGAAACAATGCAGGGCTAAGTACAAACGTACTTAGTGGGCACGATGCCGAAAACATAATCATAAATATAGATAAATATGGAATTTTATAAACGTAGCACATCGGAGTTTTATTGAAAGAATCCGTGTCTACTAAACATTTTCTGACTTTTTCTCATAAATCACTCGGCCGAGTATTTTCAGGTATGCCATGTTCAATCTTGACCAAAACTAATTCACCGTGGCTGGCTACCCCTCAACAGGATACCACATACACCACAGGTTACAAAGTGCACTAACTCTGGAAAGCACTTAGCAGCTAACTCAGAGTCGATCATTAGTTAATCTAAAATAGACTAACTCTAAATCTGGAAACACGAATGTTGACTCAGATGGGTGCAAGAGAACTCACATAAAAATATAAAACAGTTCATGCCATAATATCACTTTGAAAACACAGATATCAAAGCGATAAAGAAAGATTTTTCGAGCATTGCTCGTTTTATTTGTATATAAAAGCCCACCTTGTAAATACAGAACTTAACGCAAAAGCTTCCAACTTGGGATCTCCCGTCCTTTCTCTACAGTTGGCTTCCTCCTTCATCGTAAAATAAACATACTTAAAAACGGTTCGCAAAAGAATAATCGAAGAAAGATAATCGAAGAAAGATTTAGTTATTTTATTCTTTTGGCATTTGCACGCTTACTAGATTCGTTTTACTTAAACGGGAAACGAGACTCGTACCAATCTCGTTTAGAACTCGGAAGATCTCATACTCGACTCTCGGGTCAGTAGAGAAGATAGTCGATATCATAATATGACTTTAAAGATTAAAAGAAACTAAGTTGGAAAGAATCAACTTAGGCGATTTACATTTTAGTTCTTTAAACGCTTTATGAAATTTCTCGTCTATTACTTCTTTAATGAAAGGATAAGATATAAGATCTCGACTGGTTTTCATCACTCAAGGTTCTATACTTGACTCTAAAGTCAGTAGGGAGATGTTCATTAGATAAAAATGGCTTAATCGATTAAAAGAGACTAAGTTGTGAACTAAACAACTTAGAAAACAAGAAACTGAAATTTCACTGCACAGTCCAGTAACTCTGGAGGCTTTCCAGAACAGAGGACTTGGAAACAGGGGGTGAGCCCTGTACCACTAGAAAGCTTAGGAAGTCTAGTTCGCGGTCCAATTTACGGATCACAAATCTGATAAACGAGCTGGAAGATATTACAGTTTCCGGCAAGGGTCGCAGAAACTGCCGAACAAAACCCTAATTGCTTGAAGGTTCAACGTATAACGTCTTAGGTTCGTTCTAAGCTCTCGTATTCTTTTTTTTTTAGAAACCGAACTCTCAAGGCAGTCATCACGTACCTCCGTACGTGACAAACTCCTTCTCAAAACTCGCTCAAAAGCACGACGTTCTAACGTCGGATTTCAACTAACAAGTACTAAACCAACAAAGAAATTTCAAACGTCTTCTAGCTCTCGATTATAACTATCGCCCATATTATATCAACTCGAAAGCTTATGACGTCAACTAGAAAGATGTTCTAATTTTCATTATAAACAGTAATATCAACTTAGAATTTTCATCCGACTTCTCGATTATTAGTTACAACTAAATGTTCGTCTCTTATACGATTTTCAAAAGTTGTCGGTTTTTGTTCAAATTTTACGATGTTAAACTACGTCTAACGTGAAACGTTTTCATGCATGCAAACACATCTTAACATCATTATAACTCAGTTTATATGGTGATCTTTGCCTCTTATGTTTCACTAAACATTTTTAGAAAATTCTCATTTAATTTCTATTATCAACTAACATGATTTGCAACATAAAACAACTAACAAATGATCACTTATATCAAACATGTATAAACCCCCAATTACTCTATAATTTTCTGGTTTTAAACATATGTTAAGGGGATGATTTTCTTCTCTAATTAACAACATTTATCTACTAATCAATCTCTTATATCATCAATTAACCAATTGCAATTCCAAAATTAACTAACATGCATCAAAAATTCCTATATTCATACTTCAAACCCTAATTTGAATTTCACAAACACATAAGGCTTTCAATTCTTTTTCATTCTAAACACTAATTAATCATCTACTAAGCATGAATCCATGATCAAAAGAAGAAAAACAAAAATACTACTAAATGCCTAAAAATTTCTGCATTAACATAGATGTTAGGTTTCTTATTTTTGTTCCATTTTAATCTACAATTATCATATCTAACACATCTAATTACATTATTCTAAGATCAAATCATCCATTCCAAAACTTCAAAAAATCGATCAAGATGAAAAAGAGAAGAAAAGAAATCTAATTGGATAGGATTGTGGAGAAGATCATTACCTTAAGAATTAACAAAGGATGTATGGAAATGAATGGATGGATTGAGGACTTGTATGATTTCTTCAAGCTCTTGAAGGGTCTTCAATGGTGGATAGATGATGGAGAAGATGAAGATTGAGGGGAGAGAGAGAGAGAATTGCCGAGAGAGATAGAGAGATGAGAGAAAAATTGGTTTTGTCTTAGAGTTGAAATGATGAAAGGTTTGAAATGGTGCAAAGGTAGACAAGGTGTCAAGTAATTAACAAAGTCAACATGCAAGATTACATCTAATTATGGTGAGGTGGCGGCTGCATGCATGGGATTAGGAGGATACGGGTTTTTCCGGTGCGATCCGACGTTACGGAAAAACGAACGACAAAAAATGTTGTTCGGTACAAAATCGTCGCGATTCGATTTGACTTAAAAATTCTAACGTATGAACTTAATTAGAAAATAAATTTACAAAATTTATTTTGACAAAAACTGGGGACGACATAGTCCGAGTTTTGTCCGGAAAAACATAAAAACAAACTTTCTCGACGTATTCGTATCGCAATTTTTTTTAAACGTAAAAAAATTAAACGGTTTTCCGTTCTCAGTTTACAACTAAGAACTTTTCATACGTGCTAACCCTAAATACGGTAGCCGTCTAGCTGACTTCTGTAATTTATTTTTAATAACGGATTTGACCGTTAGCCTTAGAATTCAAAAAAAATTATAAACTTAGGCGTGCAAAGCCATTTGTTTGGTTAACTTTAAATATTAAGAACGTAAGGAATTTACGGGGCATTACATCCTACCCCCCTTACGAAAAATTTCGTCCCGAAATTTGCTTACCTTCTGCAAAAAGATGAGGATATCGCTCCTTCATCTTCTCCTCGAGTTCCCACGTGGCTTCTTCTTGCCCGTGATGGTTCCATAGCACTTTAACTATTGGTATCGATTTGGTTCTTAATTCTTGAACTTTTCTATCCAAGATCGATATCGGCTTTTCTTCGTAGCTTAGGTCAGATTCAAGAACTACGTCTTGCTGACTAATAACGTGCTTAGGATCGTAAACATATTTTCTCAACTGAGAAACGTGAAAAACGTTATGAACGCTTCCTAGACTTGGCGGTAAGGCCAATTTATAAGCGACTGATCCTATTCTCTCGAGGATTTCATAAGGTCCTATAAATCTGGGTCTTAACTTACCCTTAACTCCGAACCTAAGGATTCCTTTGGTCGGGGATATCTTAAGAAAAACTTTATCTCCTATTTCAAACTCCAAGTTGGTTCGACGGTCGTCGGCATACGACTTCTGTCGGCTCTGGGCCTCCTTCATTCTATCTCGAATCTGTCGAACTATTTCGATCATCTCATTGATCGCATCTGGGCCTAGGTTCTTTCTCTCACCTACTTCGTCCCAAAAAAGCGGTGATCTACACTTTCTCCCATACAAAGCCTCAAACGGTGCCATTCCTATTGTGGCCTGATAGCTGTTGTTGTAGGCGAATTCGACTAAGTGTAGAATTTCTTCCCAATTCGTGCCTCGGTCCAAAACCACTGTCCTTAACATATCGACCAAAATCTGAATCGTTCTCTCTGATTGCCCATCTGTCTGTTGGTGAAAAGCTGTACTGAAATTTAGCTCCGTTCCCAACTCTTTCTGCATCGTAATCCAAAATCTCGAGGTAAACTTAGCATCTCTGTCTGATATTATGACCTTCGGTATTCCATGCAGACGTACAATCTCTTTGACATATAACTGAGCTAGTCTCTTAGATCCATATGTAGTCTTAATCGGTAGAAAGTGAGCTCACTTCGTAAGTCTATCTATTATCACCCAAATTGCTGTGTTTCCTCTTCTCGACTTAGGCAAGCCTGTGACAAAGTCCATAGCTATGCCTTCCCATTTCCAATCTGGGACATCCAACGGTTGTAGCAATCCATACGGTCGTCGGTGTAAAGCCTTAACTTGTTGACATGCTAGGCATCTTTCTATAAACGAGGCAATGTCTCGTTTCATTCCATTCCACCAAAAGCTTCTTCTCAAATCTTGGTACATTTTCGTACTTCCTGGATGTGCTGTGTAAGGCGTATCGTGAGCCTCACTCAAGATTTCGTTCTTCAATTCGTTGTCGTTGTCGGGAATACAAATCCTGCCTTCATAAAGTATTGCATTGTCTGGAGCCTCAGAATATCCTTCTGGCTTATCTGTCCTTATCCTTACTCGTAACTTTTCCATTGACTCGTCTTTTCTTTGAGCACTAATGATCCTTTCTCTCAAATCTGGTGTAGCTTCTAATGCTGCTATTTGACTTGTTATCGTTGCTGGCGTGTCAAGCACTCTGATATCCATCTTTTTGAATTCTCGTATTAAAGTTTCTTCTTCTACGAAAAGACATCCTAACTTCGTTGGAACCTTGTGACTCAATGCGTCTGCTACCACATTAGCCTTTCCTAGATGGTAGTTAATTCCACAGTCATAATCTTTGACTAATTCGAGCCATCGTCTTTGTCTTATGTTTAGTTCTTTTTGCTCGAAAAAGTACTTCAGGCTCTTGTGATCGGTGAATATCTCAACTCTTACACCATAGAGATGGTGTCTCCAAATTTTTAGCGCATGCACTACGGCTGCAAGTTCTAAATCATGGGTTGGATACTCAACTTCGTGGGGTCGAAGTTGTCGTGAAGCATAAGCTATCACTCGTCCGTCTTGCATCAAGACACAACCTAATCCATTTTTCGATGCGTCAGTGTAAACCACATATTCCTTGTTTGCGTCTGGAAGTGCTAGTACTGGCGCTGTAGTTAACTTTTCCTTAAGAGTTTGGAAACTCTTCTCGCACTCATCCATCCACTTAAACTTGGTATCCTTCCTGAGTAGCTGCGTCATCGGGCGAGCGATTGTAGAAAATCCCTCTATAAACCTTCTGTAATAACCAGCTAATCCCAAGAAACTTCTGATCTCATTTTGACTTGTTGGTGTCTTCCAGTTGTGCACTGCTTCTACTTTGGCTGGATCCACCTTGATTCCTTCTGTTGATACTATGTGTCCAAGGAACATTACTTCCTTCAGCCAAAATTCGCATTTACTGAATTTGGCGTAGAGTTTCTCAGCTCTTAGTGTTTCTAACACTATCCGTAGATGTTCCTCGTGCTCTGTCTCATTCTTAGAGTAAATAAGGATGTCGTCAATGAATACTAGAACAAATTTGTCCAAGTAGGGGTGGAAAACTCTGTTCATAAGGTCCATAAATACGGCTGGAGCGTTGGTCAAACCAAATGGCATCACTAAAAATTCGTAATGGCCATATCGGGTTCTAAAAGCGGTCTTCGGTACATCCTCAGGTTTGATCTTGAGCTGATGATACCCTGACCTCAAATCTATCTTGGAGAAGACTCTTGCACCCTTAAGTTGATCGAACAGATCCTCAATCCTTGACAAAGGATATTTGTTCTTGAGAGTGATCTTGTTCAATTCTCGGTAATCGATGCACATTCTCATCGATCCGTCCTTCTTCCTAACAAAAAGCACGGGTGCTCCCCAAGGTGAAACGCTTGGCCTGATAAAACCAAGGTCTAGTAATTCCTGTAACTGGATTTTAAGCTCTTCCAGTTCCTTCGGTGCCATTCTGTAAGGAGCTTTAGACTTAGGCGCTGCTCCTAGTTCTAAATCGATCGTAAAATCTACGTGACGATCTGGTGGCAATCCTGGTAGTACTTCTGGAAAAACATCTTCATATTCGTTCACGACTTTTACGTCCTGAATGGTCTTCTCGGCTCCTGGTTCTCCAACTAGGTACACAAGATAGGCTGTGGTACCTTTCTTTTTCATGAGTTTCGTGGCTTGAAGGGCTGATATGATTGGTACGCCTCTATCCATTGAAATTTCGTGGAATTCGGTTGGTTCTTTACCTGGCGGCTGAAAAGAAATTTTTCTCTCGTTGCAGAGAATCGTGGCGTAATTCTCTGACAACCAATCCATTCCTAAGATTATATCTACATCCCACATTATCATAACATTTAGGTTGTTCGCTACAACCTTATGAGTTCCGATTTCTAGTTCTAGGTTAGAGCAAACATGCGTGGAAGTAGTGATCTCTCCTGAAGGTGTGGCTACTCTCATAGATTGTGCAGCTCTTACAAGTCTGATGTCTAAGTTATCGGCACATGAGCCAGCAATGAAAGAATGCGATGCGCCAGTATCAAACAATATCTTAATGGGGGTGTTGTGGAGTTTTTCCATACCTGCTAGATTGCCTTTTCCTTTGCGCTGACCGCTTTGTTTGGTAGCGCATGCCCTCGCATTCTGTTGTTGCTGTGCATGCTGCTGAAACTGCTGCTGGTTCATAGGCGGCTACTGCGGTTGTGCTTGGATGGCTCGGAGAGGTACTGCTTGAAGCGGTTTAGGGCAGTCCTTTTTCATGTGCCCTTTCTGTCCACAGTTGAAGCAGTTAGGGGTGCCTATCTGGCAGACTCCAGGATGGGCTCGGTTGCACTTCGGGCAGACATGGATGGTAACCCTCCCTGGGTTATTCGCTCCCTGGTTAAAATTCCTTTGTTGCCCTTGCGGCTAGTTTAACTGATTATTGCCCTTCCATGGCAAGTTCTGCCTGTTCCCTTGAATGGACAACCCCGATTGGTTGTTTCCCTGCCACGGCCTCTTGCCACTGTTGTTGTTGTTGGCAGGCTGCTGATAACTCCTTCTCTGTCCTCCCTGATTATCGTAGCCTTGACTGTATCCTTCGCTACCTCCTCCGTTCCATTTTCTCTTCCCTTGGTAGTTGCTGCTGTTGTTGTTGTAGTAGCCTCGATTCTGATTCTGCGCTGGTGCTGACGCAGTTGGTATAATATTTTTCTCATCAGGCACGACGGCCTCCATTTCTAGTGCTCTTCCCAGTATGTCTGAATAACCTAGTCCTCCATGACTAGCCAAAGCGATTCCCAATTCATGACGTAAACCTCCCTGAAATTTCTTTGATAATTTCTCCTCAGTGTAGACCAATGTCGGCGCATACCTCATCAACTCGCAGAACTTGACGTCATATTCCGTCACAGTTAGCTTTCCCTGCTTCAAATTATAAAATTCGGCCTCCTTCTGTGCCCTATACGTCTTGGGGACGTACTTATCAAAGAAAATCTCCTTAAACTCTTCCCACGAAAAATGAGCCAGATGCTCAGCAGGTATCACCTTCTGTCTTGCTTCCCACCAATAATCTGCCGATCCCGTCAGTTGGAAAGCAACACACAGCATTCTCTCCTTATCAGTGCATTTGAGGAGTTTGAAAATTTTCTCGGTCGACCTCACCCATAGCTCAGCATCGCTAGGGCTTCCAGTTCCATTGAACATCGGAGGATTCCTTTTGAGGAAAAGATCCTCAATATCTCTACGGGGCGGTGGTGAAGGTGGTGGTGTTGGTGATAGGGGTGGAGATGGGGATGGAGTGATATTCCGCTCATATTCTTGTTCTTGATTATTTTCTGGCTGACGTCCACCACGTCCTCTCGGCCTTCCAGGTCTTCGACCTCTTCTGTTGTTAATGTTTCTCGGCGGCATTTTCTTTAGTCTAGAGAAGAATTGAAAATTCTTATTAGTTTCCTTCTGTTAATTACACTTAGAACTTACTAGCTCGTTCTCGACTTAATCAAATTCATGGAACAACATAACGAACATAGCTTTGATATCATTTCATTAATCTTTTTAACTTTCGAGTTAAACTTATTTCCCGTTACACGAGTTCATTTTAACATTCTAATCTTTTTTTATTTCTCGATTCATAAGAAATTTTACTTGATTAAAAACCCTCTTTACGGGTCATATTTATATATACATCCAAAAAGAATATTACTTTTGCCTCTAACAAGGACTTATACAAAAAGGGTTAGACTACTATTAGTCTAAACTAGGCTGACTGCCTACTACTTACTGGGTGCACTAACAAACTGCACTCCGTATCTACTAGAGTACTAGAACGGAAATGATTCATAAAATTTCGTATCCGCTAGAGTACTACAAAACTAACTAGTTACTGATCTGACTCTATACAGGACAAAAAGCTATCACTACCACTGATATTTACCCATATCTATAAAGCACTGCCTAACTAAACTACAGAAGAAAACCAAAAACTACTCCAAGGTCTGCAAAATCCTAACAACCTTCCTCTGGGTCCTCCTCAGGGTCCTCCTCCGGATCCTCCTCCGGGTCCTCCTCCGGATCCTCCTCCTCGGACTCCGAACCAAAAACTAACTCGAGTTCCTGATCCACCCTCAAGGTAGAACCATCGTCAAGTGTAAACTGGGCGGGTGAAGGTGCCTCAGAAACAGTCTCCTCCAAGTCGAAGACCAAGTAGTCCTCACTGATCCTTCTCGCACGCTTCTTCAGAGGAAGAAGGTGCTCGGGAACTGAACCTGAACCCAAACCTGACTCGAAGTCCTCCCTAGAACGGACCCTGGAAGGTCCTACCTCCCTGTACTTCCAGGCTACTCCCAACCTCGTGCAGATCTCCTCAAGTGGAGTAAGTGGAGAAGGCAACTCTAACATAGCGGCGAGCTCCGCGTCGATCTGTCGGTAGTCTGGTCCCTCTCTGTACAGTCTCGTCTCCAACGGTCCCCTGACCCTAACACAAACGTCTGGCACAAACGGTGAAGACAACCCCAACAACGCGGCTGTCTCGGCGTCAACCTCTACAAAACCAGGACCCGGGATCAACTCCTCAATCTGCTGTGCAGCCGGTGGTGACTCTGGTGGAACTACCGTCTCCTCGTCCTCTTCTGGCTGCTCTAACTCAGCCTCAGGCTCTTCCTCTAGTACGCCGTCTGGTGGCAACTCTAACAACTCTAACATCTCCGGGTCTAAGTCAAGCTCCTCAATCTCCGTCCCGGCTAGAAAGTGACTGTAGGGAATGTGTGGCTCTAGAGGAAGGGAAAGCATATGCCTGCTCTCAAAGAAACGTCTGTGCACACACAGGGCAAATCCAGCGTAGTTGCCAGTCGGCTCCGTGTCGTCGCCGAAGATCGCCAAAAAGTACCAAGCTGCCCGGTGCGCCCATCCGCGCCACTCGTCTGGTAGACGTCTAACCAAGTCAAGTATAGCCTGACTCGCTGGAATAGTATGCCGGACTGGATAATAAATTGACGAGAAGTAACTAATCCTCTGTCCTACGTCATGTCTCGGGTTTGCCTCATAATCTCTATACCTATCTAATAACTGATCTGCCCAAGTACGCTGTGGCGGGGACTGATTCTCTGAAGCCGTGTTACTACTGGAAATCATCCTACAAAGTTTTAAGGTAAGACGGATCAGTAACAGGTAGGGAAAAGAAAATAACTTATTTTAACGAAAACATAAATTACAAAAATGAATATCCCTTATTCACTTGTAATATCAACACTTAAGCCAACCACTTATTAAGACTTCTAGCAATTCAAGAAATTGCACTCAACAACATATATATATATATATATATATATATATATATATATACTTTCATAAAAGATTTTATTTTCATTCTTTTTGTTTCACCATATTATTACTCATTTTAATTCTTCTATTCCTTTTATTTCTTAACTCATTAACTCACTAACTTCTAACAACTTTCATTTATTAAAAACAAAGTATTTTTACTTCGTTCATGCCACTTATTCAAAAGTAACATCCATTTTCAAAAGAATTTATCACTTACGATTCTTGATATTCGTACTAATTGTAGTCGTCGCTCAAGACGAAAATATGGAATTTAATTCCATAGAAAGAAAAAGAAATATAACTTAAGAAATAATTTCCTGGAAAACTAAGTTCCAGTTGTCGTCTCGTTCATATTTTTCTTAACTCGAAGCCGAAAGTTTCTCGAACGTCTAATCGTTCCTTTCTTTTTCTAATACGACTTATTGAATTATTTTTATTTATTTTATTTCTTTTCCCTTGCAGGAAGTTCGACTTTGTCGAATCTCTATTCGTGTCACTAAGCGCACGTGACATCCATCAGAGGAAGTCCTTCTCGCGTTAGGGATCTCCTTTCGAAATCATTTCAAAATAACGTTTCTTAAAAACGTCTAAGTTCTCGAAGAACCGGAAAGTTCTTAAGTTTCAAGTCTACGTTCTCATTGAACTGGGAAAAATCCCTAAAATACAACTATATTCTCGTATCCGCATACTTTTTCATAGAAAGAAAATCATTGCGCACATAATTTTCACATAAGATAGTACTTGTACTATCGCATAATCATATAAGTATAAAAATTATACTTCTATAAAATTCTCATTTCATTTTTTTTTTTAAAACACAACTCATTCTCGTTTTCAAATTTTTATTGAATACTTGCTCATAAATTCCTTATTTAAAAGAAATCTCATTATAAAATTCTTTCATTTTTTTCCTCGTTGAGTCGACGTAGCGGGCGGTTGAGTTGACTTCTACGTTCTCAATCTTAACATTATAGTCTAACTCTTATCTTATACTTGGAAAAACGACTCTGATCCAGAGTATACACAAATACCATGTCTCATGACTTGAAAGAAGACTCGATATAGAGTACAAATGAATACTCTATATTATTACGCGAAGAAAGACTTGTATACGAATACCACTTTATGGTATTACTTAAAAGAATGACTCGTACTAGAAATAATGACTCACACTAACTTATATTAGAAGGAATGACTCATAATCACAGCAGGAAGCCCGCTCTGATACCACTCTATCACAGCCCCAAATCCCGAGGGACAACAGAAGCCGGGGTGCGACTGGGGTTGGATTAAAGAAGCGGGGAAGAAAGGGGCTAACCGACTAAACATACATGATAAACATCGATAATCTATGAACAAGACTTTAACATAAATAAGAAAGAGTTAATCCCTAAGGATTACTCGACAAAAATACAAAAAGAAACTAAGTTCAAAATTACATACTTAGACTACTGAAAATTGTTCAAAAGTACATCAAAAGGAATTCAAAGTTTGGCAGCGGAAGGGGTTCTAACTAAGCATTCTATCCTTTACTCAACATCAACCGTCGCCGCTCACCGTCGCTTCAACCTGCACATTTAGAAATAATGTAGGGCTAAGTACAAACGTACTTAGTGGGCACGATGCCGAAAACATAATCATAAATATAGATAAATATGGCATTTTATAAACGTAGCACATCGGAGTTTTATTGAAAGAATCCGTGTCTACTAAACATTTTCTGACTTTTTCTCATAAATCACTCGGCCGAGTATTTTCAGGTATGTCATGTTCAACCTTGACCAAAACTAATTCACCGTGGCTGGCTACCCCTCAACAGGATACCACATACACCACAGGTTACAAAGTGCACTAACTCTGGAAAGCACTTAGCAGCTAACTCAGAGCCGATCGTTAGTTAATCTAAAATAGACTAACTCTAAATCTGGAAAACACGAATGTTGACTCAGATGGGTGCAAGAGAACTCACATAAAAATATAAAACAGTTCATGCCATAATATCACTTTGAAAACACAGATATCAAAGCGATAAAGAAAGATTTTTCGAGCATTGCTCGTTTTATTTGTATATAAAAGCCCACCTTGTCAATACAGAACTTAACTCAAAAGCTTCCAACTTGGGATCTTCCGTCCTTTCTCTACAGTTGGCTTCCTCCTTCATCGTAAAATAAACATACTTAAAAACGGTTCGCAAAAGAATAATCGAAGAATGAGAATCGAAGAAAGATTTAGTTATTTTATTCTTTTGGCATTTGCACGCTTACTAGATTCGTTTTACTTAAACGGGAAACGAGACTCGTACCAATCTCGTTTAGAACTCGGAAGATCTCATACTCGACTCTCGGGTCAGTAGAGAAGATAGTCGATATCTTAATATGACTTTAAAGATTAAAAGAAACTAAGTTGGAAAGAATCAACTTAGGCGATTTACATTTTAGTTCTTTAAACGCTTTATGAAATTTCTCGTCTATTACTTCTTTAATGAAAGGATAAGATATAAGATCTCAACTGGTTTTCATCACTCAAGGTTCTATACTTGAGCCCTGTACCACTAGAAAGCTTAGGAAGTCTAGTTTGCACTCCAATTTACGGATCACAAATCCGATAAACGAGCTGGAAGATATTACAGTTTCCGGCAAGGGTCGCAGAAACTGCCGAACAAAACCCTAATTGCTTGAAGGTTCGACGTATAACGTCTTAGGTTCGTTCTAAGCTCTCGTATTCTTTTTTTTTAGAAACTGAACTCTCAAGGAAGTCATCACGTACCTCCATACGTGACAAACTCCTTCTCAAAACTCGCTCAAAAGCACGACGTTCTAACGTCGGATTTCAACTAACAAGTACTAAACCAACAAAGAAATTCCAAACGTCTTCTAGCTCTCGATTATAACTATCGCCCATATTATATCAACTCGAAAGCTTATGACGTCAACTAGAAAGATGTTCTAATTTTCATTATAAACAGTAATATCAACTTAGAATTTTCATCCGACTTCTTGATTATTAGTTACAACTAAATGTTCGTCTCTTATACGATTTTCAAAAGTTGTCGGTTTTTGTTCAAATTTTACGACGTTAAACTACGTCTAACGTGAAACGTTTTCATGCATGCAAACACATCTTAACATCATTATAACTCAGTTTATATGGTGATCTTTGCCTCTTATATTTCACTAAATATTTTTAGAAAATTCTCATTTAATTTCTATTATCAACTAACATGATTTGCAACATAAAACAACTAACAAATGATCACTTATATCAAACATGTATAAACCCCCAATTACTCTATAATTTTCTGGTTTTAAACATATGTTAAGGGGATGATTTTCTTCTCCAATTAACAACATTTATCTACTAATAAATCTCTTATATCATCAATTAACCAATTGCAATTCCAAAATTAACTAACATGCATCAAAAACTCCTATATTCATACTTCAAACCCTAATTTGAATTTCACAAACACATAGGGCTTTCAATTCTTTTTCATTCTAAACACTAATTAATCATCTACTAAGCATGAATCCATGATCAAAAGAAGAAAAACAAAAATCCTACTAAATGCCTAAAAATTTCTGCATGAACATAGATGTTAGGTTTCTTATTTTTGTTCCATTTTAATCTCCAATTATCATATCTAACACATCTAATTACATTATTCTAAGATCAAATCATCCATTCCAAAACTTCAAAAAAATCGATCAATGTGAAAAAGAGAAGAAAAGAAATCTAATTGGATAGGATTGTGGAGAAGATCATTACCTTAAGAATTAACAAAGGATGTATGGAAATGAATGGATGGATTGAGGACTTGTATGATTTCTTCAAGCTCTTGAAGGGTCTTCAATGGTGGATAGATGATGGAGAAGATGAAGATTGAGGGGAGAGAGAGAGAGAATTGCCGAGAGAGATAGAGAGATGAGAGAAAAATTGGTTTTGTCTTAGAGTTGAAATGATGAAAGGTTTGAAATGGTGTAAAGGTAGACAAGGTGTCAAGTAATTAACAAAGTCAACATGCAAGATTACACCTAATTATTGTGAGGTGGCGGCTGCATGCATGGGATTAGGAGGATACGGGTTCGCGATTCGATTTGACTTAAAAATTCTAACGTATGAACTTAATTAGAAAATAAATTTACAAAATTTATTTTGACAAAAACTCGGGACGACATAGTCCGAGTTTCGTCCCGAAAAACATAAAAACAAACTTTCTCGACGTATTCGTATCGCAATTTTTTTTAAACGTAAAAAAATTAAACGGTTTTCCGTTCTTAGTTTACAACTAGGAACTTTTCGTACGCGCTAACCCTAAATACGGTAGCCGTCTAGCTGACTTCTGTAATTTATTTTTAATAACGGATTCGACCGTTAGCCTTAAAATTCAAAAAAAATTATAAACTTAGGCGTGCAAAGCCATTTATTTGGTTAACTTTAAGTATTAAGAACGTAAGGAATTTACGGGGCATTACATAGATATAATCCTAGGAATAGATTGGTTGTCAGAGAATTACGCCACAATTCTCTGCAACGAGAGAAAAATCTCTTTTCAGCCGCCGGGTAAAGAACCGACTGAATTCCACGGAATTTCAATGGGTAGAGGCGTACCAATTATATCAGCCCTTCAAGCCACGAAACTTATGAAGAAGAAAGGTACCACAGCCTATCTTGTGTACCTAGTCGGAGAGCCAGGAGCCGAGAAGACCATTCAGGACGTAAAAGTCGTGAATGAATATGAAGATGTTTTTCCGGAAGTGCTACCGGGATTGCCGCCAGATCGTCATGTAGACTTTACGATCGACTTAGAACCAGGAGCAGCTCCTAAGTCTAAAGCCCCATACAGGATGGCACCGAAGGAACTGGAAGAGCTCAAAATCCAGTTACAGGAATTACTAGACCTTGGTTTTATCAGGCCAAGCGTCTCACCTTGGGGAGCACCCGTACTTTTTGTTAGGAAAAAGGACGGATCGATGAGAATGTGCATCTATTACCGAGAACTGAACAAGATAACGCTCAAGAACAAATATCCTTTGCTAAGGATCGAGGATCTGTTTGATCAGCTCAAGGGTGCAGGAGTCTTCTCCAAGATAGATTTGAGGTCAGGGTACCATCAGCTCATGATCAAACCTGAAGATGTACCGAAGACCGCTTTTAGAACCCGTTATGGCCATTACGAATTCCTAGTAATGCCATTTGGTTTAACCAACACTCCAGCGGTATTCATGGACCTTATGAACAGAGTTTTCCACCCCTATTTGGACAAATTTGTTTTAGTATTCATTGACGACATCCTCGTTTACTCTAAGAATGAAAAAGAGCACGAGGAACATCTACGGATAGTGTTGGAAACACTACGAACTGAGAAACTCTACGCCAAATTCAGTAAATGCAAATTTTGGCTGAAGGAAGTTATGTTCCTTGGACACATAGTATCAGCGGAAGGAATCAAAGTGGATCCAGCCAAGGTAGAAGCAGTGCACAACTGGAAGTCGCCAACGAGTCAGAACGAGATCAGAAGTTTCTTGGGATTAGCTGGTTATTACAGAAGGTTTATCGAGGGATTCTCTACGATCGCTCGCCCGATGATGCAGCTACTCAGGAAGGATACCAAGTTTAAGTGGACGGATGAGTGTGAGAAGAGTTTCCAAACTCTTAAGGAGAAGTTAACTACAGCGCCAGTACTAGCACTTCCAGATACAAACAAAGAGTACGTGGTTTACACTGATGCATCGAAAAATGGATTAGGTTGTGTCTTGATGCAAGACGGACGAGTGATAGCTTATGCTTCACGACAACTTCGACCTCACGAAGTTGAGTACCCAACCCACGATATAGAACTTGCAGCCATAGTGCACGCGTTGAAGATTTGGAGACACCATCTCTATGGTGTAAGAGTTGAGATATTCACTGATCACAAGATCCTGAAATACTTTTTCGAGCAAAAAGAATTGAACATGAGACAAAGACGATGGCTCGAATTAGTCAAAGATTATGACTGTGGAATTAACTACCATCCAGGAAAGGCTAATGTGGTAGCAGACGCATTGAGTCACAAGGCTCCAACGAAGTTAGGATGTCTTTTTGTAGAAGAGGAAACCTTAGTACGAGAATTCGAGAAGATGGATATCAGAGTGCTTGACACTCCAACTACGATAACAAGTCAGATAGAAGCATTAGAAGCTACATCAGATTTGAGAGAAAGGATCGTCAGTGCTCAGAGAAAAGACGAGTCAATGGAAAAGTTACGAGTAAGGATAAGGACAGATAAGCTGGAAGGATATTCTGAAGCTCCAGACAGTGCAATACTTTATGAAGGCAGGATTTGTATTCCTGATAACGACAGTGAATTGAAGAACGAGATCTTGAGTGAGGCTCACGATACGCCTTACACAGCACATCCAGGAAGTACGAAAATGTACCAGGATTTGAGAAGAAACTTTTGGTGGAATGGAATGAAACGAGATGTTACCTCATTTGTAGAAAGATGCCTAGCATGTCAGCAAGTTAAGGCTTTACACCGACGACCGTATAGATTGCTACAACCGTTGGATGTCCTAGATTGGAAATGGGAGGCATAGCTATGGACTTTGTCACAGGCTTGCCTAAGTCGAGAAGAGGAAACACAGCGATTTGGGTGATAATAGATAGGCTTACAAAGTCAGCGCATTTCTTGCCGATTAAGATTACATACGGATCAGAGAGACTGGCTCAGTTGTATGCCAGAGAGATTGTACGTCTGCATGGAGTACCGAAGGTTATAATATCAGATAGAGATGCCAAATTCACCTCGAGATTTTGGATTACGATGCAGAAAGAGTTGGGAACAGAGCTTAATTTCAGTACAGTGTTTCACCCACAGACAGATGGGCAGTCAGAGAGAACGATTCAGATTTTGGTCGATATGTTGAGAACAGTAGTTTTAGACCGAGGAGCGAATTGGGAAGAAATTCTACACTTAGTTGAATTCGCTTACAACAACAGCTATCAGGGCCACGATAGGAATGGCGCCATTTGAGGCTTTGTATGGGAGGAAATGTAGATCGCCACTATATTGGGATGACGTAGGTGAAAGAAAGAACCTAGGCCCAGATGCGATTAATGAGATGATTGAGATAGTTCGGCAGATTCGAGATAGAATGAAATAGGCCCAGAGCCGATAGAAGTCATATGCCGACGATCGTCGAACCAACCTTAAGTTTGAAATAGGAGATAAAGTTTTTCTTAAGATATCCCCGACCAAAGGAATCCTTAGGTTCGGAGTTAGGGGTAAGCTAAGACCCAGGTTTATAGGACCTTATGAAATCCTTGAGAGAATAGGACCCGTCGCATATAGATTGGCCTTACCGCCAAGTCTAGGAAGCGTTCATAACGTTTTTCGCGTTTCTCAGTTGAGAAAATATGTTTATGATCCTAAGCACGTCATTAGTCAGCAAGACATAGTTCTTGAATCTGACATAAGCTATGAAGAGAAGCCAATATCGATTTTGGATAGAAAAGTTCAAGAATTAAGAACCAAATCGATACCAATAGTTAAAGTGCTATGGAACCACCACGGGCGGGAAGAAGCCACGTGGGAACTCGAGGAGAAGATGAAGGAGCGATATCCTCATCTTTTTGCAGAAGGTATGCAAATTTCGGGACGAAATTTTTTGTAAGGGTACCGATGTAATGCCCCGTAAATTCCTTACGTTCTTAAAATTTTAAATTTAATTAAATAAATGGCTTTGCACGCCTAAGTTTACGATTTTGAATTCTAAGACTAACGGTCGAATCCGTTTCTGAAAATAAATTACAGAAGTCAGCTAGACGACTACTGTATTTAGGGTTAGCGAGTACGAAAAGTTTTTAGTTCGTGAACTCAGAACGGAAAACCGTCTGATTTTTACATTCACGAAATTGCGATACGAACTCGTCCGAGAAAGTTCGTTTTTATGATTTTACGGACGAAACTCGGACTGTGTCGTCCCGAGTTTTTGTCAAAATAAATTTTGTAAATTTATTTTCCGATTAAGTTTTGTACGTTAGAATTTACGGTCAAATCGGATCGCGACGATTTTGTGCCGAGCGACGTTTTCCGTAACGTCGGATCGCGCCGGAAAAACACGTATCCCTCCTAAAAACTACTATGGCAACCGACATTACCCTACTCTATAAGAGGATATTTGTGTTTTATAAGATTAAATTAAGGGACACCTAAGGGTACACTATTCACACTTTACACCTTTTGTACTTTATACCTTATGATAATTCAAAATTAAAATCCACCTCTCTCCCTCCCAACACAAAATCGGCAGCCACCCTACATCATTCTCCCATCTTCATTTCATCATCCTACATTGAAGAGAAGCTCCAAGAACAAGAAGAAAAATACAAGTCTCAATTCTTCCATCCAAACTTCTTACATCTTTCATTAATTAGCAAGGTATTCACCTCCTCTTAACTTCTATCCAATTGGATTTCTTATCTTTTATTTTCCTTCTTGATCGAAAATTAAGGTATGGGAATGGATGAATTGATCTTGAATTAATGAAATTGGACGTGTTAGATAGATTAATTAGAGAGTAAAATTGATCGAAACCAAGAACCCTAATCCTCTAGTTGGTACCGAAATTTTAGGGTTTTTGTAGGATTTTTAGTTTTCTTCAATTGATGATGGATTCATGCTTAAGAGATGTTTAATTAGTGATTAGAACAAAGAGGAATCAAAAGCCCCATGTTTTTGTGAAATTCAATTAGGGTTTGAGTAATGAAATTGGGGGTTTATGCATGTTAGTTGATTTTAGATTTGCAATTGATTAATTGATGATATAAGAGGTTGATTAGTGAATAAATGGTGATAATTAGAGAAGAAAATTACCCCCTTAATAATTATATGAAAACCGAAAATTATGGTAGAATTAGGGGTTTTCATGTGTTGATGTTAATTGATGATTTGTTGATGGAATTATGTTGCAAATGTTGTTAATGGATTATAGAATTAAATTGAGAATTTTCTAAAAATATTTAACGTAACGTAAGAGACGAAGATCACCTTATAAGTTGAAATATAATGATGTTATGACATGATTGCATGCATAGAAGTGACTCTCGTTAGATGTAGATTGACGTCGTAAAATTTGAACGGAATCCGACAACTTTGAAAAACGCGTAAGAGATGAACTTTTAGTCGTAACTATTAACCGAGAAGTCGAATGAGAATTCTAATTTGATATCATTGTCTATGATGGACTTGAGAACAACTTTGTAGTTGATGTCATAAGCTTTCGAGTTAGTATAATATGAGCTATAGTTATAGTCGAGAACTAGAACGCGTTTTGAATAATTTGTTGGTTTAGTAATTGTTAGTTAAAATCCGATGTTTAGAACGTCGTGCTTTTGAGCGAGTTTTGAGAAGGAGTTCGTCACGTACGGAAGTACGTGATGACTGCCTTAAGGGCCCAGTTTCCAAAGAAATTGAATTCGAGAACTTAGAACGAACCTAAGACGTTATACGTCGAACCTATCGAGCAATTAGGGTTTTCGCGGCAGTTTTGCGACCCTCGCCGGAAACTGTAATAACTTTTAGCTCGTTTATCGGATTTGCGATCCGTAAATTGGAGCGTAAACTAGACATCCCAATCTTTCTAGTGGTACAGGGCTCATCCCATGTTTCCAAATATTCTGTTCTGGACAGCCTCCAGAGTTACTGGATTGCGCAGTGAAATTTCAGTTTCTTGTTTTCTAAGTTGTTTAGTTCACAACTTAGTTTCTTTCGATCGTTTAAGCCGTTTTAGCTAACGAATGTCTTCCTACTGACCCTAGAGTCAAGTACAGGGCCTTGAGTGATGAAAACCAATCGAGATCTTATCTCTTATTCGTTCAAGTAAAGAAGTAGTTAAGTGAGAATTTCATAAGTCGTGAAATGAACTAAAACGTAAATCGCCTAAGTTGATTCTTTCCAACTTAGTTCCTTATAATCTTTAAAGTCGTATTAATTACCGACTACCCTCTCTACTGACCTAAGAGTCGAGTATGAGACATTTCGAGTTCTAAACGGGACTTGAACGAATCTCGTTCCCGTTTAAGTAAAATAAATCTAGTAAGCGTGCAAATGCCTAAAGAATGAAACGACTAAAACTTATTTCGATTCTCTTGATCGATTATCTTTTACGACCCGCTTTTAAGTATGTTTATTTTTACGATGAAGGAAGAAGCCAGCAGTAGAGACAGGACGGAAGATCCAAAGTTTAGAAGCTAGTGCTTTTAAGTTCTGTAAATCGAGGTGGGCTTTTATATACAAAATAAAACGAGCAATGCTCGGAAAATCTTTCTTTATCGCTTTGATATCTGTATTTTCAAAGTGATATTATGGCATGAACTGTTTTATGTTTTATGTGAGTTCTCTTGTACCTATCTGAGTCAACATTCGTGTTTTCCAGATTTAGAGTTAATCTAACTAGATTAACTAACGATCGGCTCTGAGTTAGCTGCTAAGTGCTTTCCAGAGTTAGTGCACTTTGTAACCTGTGGTGTATGTGATATCCTGTTGAGGGGTACCAGCCACGGTGAATTAGAATTGGTCAAGATTGAACGTAACATTAGTCAGAAAATGCTCGCGCGAGTGATTTATGAGAAAAGAGTCAGAAAATGTTTAGTAGACACTGGTCCCTTTTAAATAAAACCCCGATGTGCTACAATTATGAGATGCCATATTTATCTATACTTATGATTATGATTTCGGCATCGTGCCCACTAAGTACGTTTGTACTTAGCCCTGCATTGTTTTCTAAATGTGCAGGTTGAAGCGACGGTGAGCGGCGACGGTTGATGTTGAGTTAAAGGATAGGATGCTTAGTTAGAACCCTTCCGCTGCCAAACTCTGAATATCTTTTAAGTTGTACTTTTTGAACAACACTGTAGTTAAGTCTGTAATTATGAACTTAGTTTCTTCTATGTACTTCTGTCGAGTAATCCTTAGCGATTAACTCTTCCTTATTATATTCAAGTCTTGTTTATGTTCTATCGATGCCTTTTCATGTATGTTTAGTCAGTTAGCCCCCTTCTTCCCCGCTTCTTTAATCCAACCCCAGTCGCACCCCGACTTCTGCCGTCCCTCGGGATTTGGGGCTGTGACAGCACGCCTAAGTTCATAAAATTAAATTCTAAGACTAACGGTGAAATCCGTTACCAAAAACAAATTACGGAAGTCAGTTAGATGACTAATGTATTTGGGCTTTCGCGTCCGGTAAGTTTTTCGTCCGAAAACTCGGAATCAAATTCCGTCAGAATTTACATTCACTTTTTCATCGAGACGAGTTCACCGGAGAAAGTTATTTTTTTATGATTTTCCGGACGAAATTTGGACTGTGACGTCCCGACTTTTTCTCGGATTTTGAAAAACGAATTAGGTTTTCTAAGTACGTAAATTATTTCAAATCTAACGAACGAATTAGATTTCGTCAATTCCGTAACTAACTAGAAAAGTATTTCACGACTTTTAAAACGGCGTTTAAGAGCCGGAAACGAGAATTTTCGTATAAAATTTCCCTCGCCAAACGCTCCCTAACGACTCACCTTTACTTTTTGGATATTTTCTTCTTACTTATGACTCACCATAGGTGAGTCATCACCTTCCCTCTCAAAACCGCCAACCCCACACACACATTCATCATCTCCATTTTCATCCCACCATTGAAGAAAGCTTAAGGTTTCTTGCAAGAATTTCTCATAAGTTCATCATCATCCATCATTTTCCAATCTTCCTTCATTAAACCTCAAGGTAATCATCTCCTCTCTTAATCTATCCAATTAGAATTCTTTTCTTTGAATTTTTCATAGTGACCAATTTTGGTTAGATGATGTAGAAGATGTTTTGAGCTTTAATTAATTCAATTAGATGTATTAGGGATTGATTTCTATGGTTAAAATTTAAAGGAAATTAAGAACCCTAATTTCTACATATGGACCGATTTTAGGGGTTTATGGTACTAGGGTTTTAATTCTCAAATTGGTTTGATAATTGAGCTTAGGAGTAGTTTAATTGAGGATTGATGCAAAGATAATGGAAATCCCCTAACTAAATTATGAAAACCGATTTTAGGGGTTAGGGTTTCAACATTGGAATTCAATTAAAGATGTTGTAGGATTAATCAATGAATATTATATGTTGTAATGGACTTAGGAGTGATATAATGGTTTGAATCGATGAAGAAAACACCTCTCTTAATTTAAATATTATGACTGAAAATTTAAGGGATTTAGGGGTTTTGATGTAGCTTAATTCGATTAAGGAAATGATGATGGATTAATGTTATAATTGATGTTAGATGACTATATGAATTATTTGGAATTATTCTAAAAATATTAGGTAAAGTATAAGAGACGAAAATCCATAAATAAACCGAGTTTGGTTAATGAGTTAAGGATATGGATCACTTACTAATGAGTCTTGATAGATGTCGAATAATGTTGTAGAATTTAATCGGATTCTAATAACGTTGAAATTTTGGTAAGAAACGAAGCAACGAGCCTAAGTATCGATAGAAAAGTCGAACCAAGAAAATAATTGGATATTAATGAATCTTATCGTTAAGTGAACAAGTTCGTAGTTGACGACGTGTTAATCCGAGATATGAAATGATAGGTTATAATTGAAACCGAGAAATTAGGAATTGAATTAGGAACTTGATTTGGTTTAGTAATTGGTTAGATTGAACGACGAGGTTTTGATCGTCGTATTTATAGACGAGAAATAAAAAAAAGGAGTTCTTCACGTATGGAAATACGTATTGACTGCCCTGTTGTATGATTTTCGTGAGAATTTAGGTACGAGAACATAAAACGAACCTAGGAAGTCACACGTCGATTTTTTTATCAAACCTTAGGGTTAACTTCGGCAGTTTTGCGACCCTTTCCGGAAACAGCCATATCTCTTAGCTCGTTTATCGGATTTGAGATCCGTAAATTGGAGAGTAAACTAGACTTCCTTGGCTTTCTTTCGGTACAGAGAACCTCCCCTGTTTCAGGGAACTCTGTTCTGGGCAGTCCTCAGAAGATCTGCCTTGTGCAGTGAAGTTTCAAAACATAATTTCTTAAGTTGATTTCTTCTCAACTTAATTTCATTCGATCTTTTAAGTCGTTCCAAGTATCGACTATCATAATTTACTGACCTTAGCGTCAAGTAAGAGTTCTAAATAAGAAATGTTCGATTCTCGTTCCCGTTTAATTAAAAGAATCTAGAATAGCGTGCAAATGCCTAAAAGCTTAAGAACATATGAGAACTAATTCAATTTCGATTTCGATTTCCGTTTTCTTTTATCAACTCGATGACTTATCGAAGTTATGATTATTTACGATGAAGGAGGAAGTCAGCACTCGGGATAAGACGAAGGATCGACGACAGAAAACTCGTTTAATAGTTCTGTAACTTATAAGGTGAGCTTTTCTTTTCCTATATACAAACAAAATGAGCAATGCTCGAAAACCTTTTCTTTATCTCTTTGATAATCGTGTTTTCAAAATGATAATCATGGCATGAACTGTTTTGTGTTTTATGTGAGTTCTCTTGTACCTTATGAGTTAATCAAAAGGGGTTAACTAACGATCGGCTTTGAGTTAGTCAAAAGGGGCTTTCCAAAGTTAGTGCTGATGGTCCCGATACGAGTTACTGGTGTATGGGGGGGGGGGGAATACACCAGTTAGGATTTTTCAACTTTCAAAAAACTTAACACTTGAAATCAACTTCAACCGAGTGAGAGGACTCAGTTGGGATCTCACAGCTGAGTAAGCAACCTCAGCAGGAAGGTTGGTGCTGTGCGGAATGTGGTGGAAAATAAACTCGTAAAATCAAACTCACGCTTTTATGCACGGTTGGTCAAAACCAAAACTGTTGTTGTGAAAGTATGCAGATTGTATGCGGTTAGATTGTCAGTTAAGATATGATAATAAAGACTGAACACAAAAGAAAACACGACACACAAGATTTACGTGGTTCGGAGAGAACTCCTACGTCCACGGGGAGATGTGAGTCCACACACCTCAGTCCAAGTTCTTCTGGACAGAACCACTCAGCTTACGCGGGTTGAGCAACCGTTACAGTTTAGTTTCCGGGCACTAAACAGCCTAAGTCAAGTTTGCGGGTACTTGACGACCTGACTACTCAATTACAGGAAGAGTAAGGTCCTAGCACACTTTTTAGGGTGTGAGAAAGGGTAGGATTTCCAACTACAGCTCGATCAAGAATGAGAGCTGGATCTAAGGCTTGAACGAATAAACACTCAACCTAAGATCAAAAACAGATTCGAATTCTAGGAACCCTCAGCTACTAATGTTCTCTCAAATTGGAACTCTCAGCTGCTGATGCTCTTAGATGATGATGTTGCAGATTTGCTTTGATTTCTCTCGAGAAAGCTCTTGAATTTTTCGTCGTCTATGTGTCTATCTGCATATCTATATCTCTCGAATGAGAGGATGCCTCTATTTATAGGCGGAGAGAATCAACTAGCCGTTGGAGGAGCAGTTGATCTCTGATTGATTGAATGCGATGGCTTGTCTCTCATCTCTGCAGACTTTCCCGATATGGCATCTGTGCTCTTCTGCTTTCCATCTGAGACAGCCTTGTGTTGGGCCAAATGGGGTAATGACTGAACGGTCAAACCCTCATGTGACTTCCTTTTGAAATTCAAATCTTTGACAGTCAACTTCGGTTTGTCGGTTGAAAGTCTTGACCTTCATCTGAGTGATCTTCAGCTGATGTTCCGATCTGTCGAGTTCTCAGCTGACTTTGAACTTCAAAACAGTTGAACTCCTTGTTCAGATTCTATAACTGAGGTTCACTTCTTTACTCAGTTGGGTTTGAACCCTCAGATGTTTTCTTTTTCATCTGATGTTCTCTTCCTTTCAACTGTTTCTCATCTGATGAACGCTCAGTTGGTTTCCTTCAACTGATGTTCTGAAGACTTCCCCTTGTTTACATCTGAACAAATGAACTCTCAGTTGTCTTTCTTCACAACTGATGTTCTGTCTGAGTGACGCCTTGTTGCCATCTTCAGCTGGAGACCTGTAAAGATAAAATCTTAACTTTGCTCAAACAGCGAGCCTAAATTCTAACATTAGGTACTGGCAACATCTACTCGGTTGGGGTCAGCCGGTTTTGGAATTCATCAAAACTTATACTAATAAATTTCCCAACAATTTCCCCCTTTTTGATGATGCCAAAACCACTTACAACTTGAAACCACTACTGATCTAAACCTCACTAACTTATCTAAAATCTCAGCTGAAATTCTAGACAGTCTATAAGATAAAACATCAAAGGGTTAGCACAGTTATAACATGGTATTTAAAAGACTTTGTGATTCAGAGCTTGGACAATGAGGGATTATTCATCAAGGTGAATCTTATAACGGAATAGTTTTCATTACAACTGATTGTTACAAAATATAGACTCAAAAAATTACAACAGTTGCTAGAAAACTAACTGAGCTAGTATTGTAGCCCATACTTGCCAAAAATCCTTACAAAAATTTCCCTCTTAGCAGGTGACTCCTTAGAGATGTCCACTCCATGCTCCTTGCAGACCTGCCTCGCCTCAGATGCAATCTTCTGACGGTTCGGGTTGCTAGAATCCGAGAGAAGAGGTGGCCGATAAGTAACCCTCTTGGGAACTGGAACAGTGTTCAAGTCCAGGTTGGCGTCAATCATGGCCCTCCTGAATTGACTGAACATGCCCGGGTCACCTGAGTGCAACTCAGTCAGCGCCTCTTTGAACGCTCTCCTTGGGTCGTCAGTTGCGTCACGAACTCCTGCTTGAACATCTCCCAATCCTCATTCCACTCGGTCGGCATCCACTTGTCAGTATACCTGAACTGACTCTCAACCTTGGACTTTAGAGGCAACCTTTGTTGCTTCAACCGAGCTTCCGCCTTTGATTGGATTCTGTTGATGCGGTGTCGGCTGCGGGAGGCAACGTTGCGGTCCAGGTTCTGAGAAACCTTCTTCAGCTCAACCTCGAACTGGTTCACCCTCCTTGCCTGGCTGGCGGCAAACTTTCTGATCCAGCTCGGGTTCATGTAGTCCTTCTCCTCTACATCCATAGCCTTGGCCGCTGCAATGCACTCTTCGGTTGTTATCCCGTCGAGTTCAGAATCCAGCTCGGCTGCGATCTCGGCTATGGAGCTGTAGGAAACTCCAATCTTCTTTGTCTGCTCCAAGTCCTTAGACATTTCGGCTCCACCGACTTTGGTTGTCTTGGCAGCAGCAGACTTCCTTCTCCTCAGCTGAGATTTGGATGGTTGAGCAGCTGGCACTCCTTCTTCTTGGGTCTCTTCTTCTTCCTGTGCTTCACCCTCCTTCTCCTTCTCTTCCCCCTTTTTGGCATCAGCAACAAGGCTTGCTACTGAACCGTCCAGAGAGTTGAGTTTGGCCTCGGTGGATTGAACACGGTTGAAGAGTTCATCGACCGCACACTCCAGTTCGATCTTCTTCGCCAGTTCGGAGTCCTGGCGCTCTTGTTCTGCCTTCTTCAAGACAGAGAGGTTGTCGTTGACCTCTGTCTGAATGCAACGAACTCAGCCCAACGCGACTCGAACCGGGACTCCCATTCAGCATCCTGCGTCTGTTGGGACTTGGCCAGATTTGAGTCAGCCAAGGACTTGAAGACATTCACTTCCGACTTCAAGCCCAACAGAGTGGATTTCAGTTCCGACACGTCCTGACTGGTGGAGGAGGAGAGATCATTCATCTTCATCTTCAGCTCGGCATTCTCCTCCATCAGTTGTTGATACTTCACTTCTTGAGCTGCCAACTCCCTCAGCTGGTCATCGTGTTGGTGCTGGAGGTTGGCGAGCAGCTCGGTCCTCAACTGGTTTACCTTCTCAGCCATTAGCTCGCAGATTTGTTCTGTTGAAGGAGCGAGCTGAGCAGCTGGAGAGGCTTGAGCAGACTGAGCTAGAGGCTCAGCTGCGACCATGGCTTGACGGTTTGCCAGGTACAGCTTCAGGTTCTCCTCCTCTTCTTTTGCGGCGGCGGCTGCTGCATCGACATCTTCAAGGAAGTCGGCTGATTTCACCAACATGCTGTCAAGGAAGTCGACACACTCCTTTTCAGCTGCCTCCCTTGTGTCCTTCCCTTCAGCCAGACTCTGGTCCAACCGTCTAGTGAGCAACGCGATCCGATTGTTGTACGCCACCTCCAAGTTGGAATAGTTGAAGTAGGCTCGGATGCGGGACTCGTCAGATTTCAGCCTGTCCCAGCTCAGTACCTTGATCGTGTCTTCCTTGACATACCACTGGCTAAAGATCAGGTGGAACTGGTACAGTAGCTCGGTTCCCAGTGTGGCGAAGATGGGCATGTCGCGAGCCGCAGGGAATAGACCCAACAGCTTTTGAAAGCAGTAGGCCACCCTGCCTTCATGCTCGTCAGCAACAGCCTGCAGGTCCTCCGCTTCATTGATCGGGGAGGGGGTGAGATTGTATGGTTCGGGTTCAAGAGGTTCATCGATGTTGGCCAAAGAGTCGGTCACAACACCGACATCGAGCTGAGAGCTCGGAATTTGGGATTCAGTTGGGGAAGAGGGTGGAATGGTTTCCTCAACATCGGCCGAAGGAGAGGTGACGATGTTGGCATCGAGCTCAGAGCTCGGAATTTCTGGCTCAGTTTAGGTAGAGAGAGCAAGAGGCTCTGGGGGCGGTACAGCATTTGCTCCAGCTGTGGGGGAGGTGGTAGCATCTTCGAGGTCCTCAGATGAGGAGGATGCATCCGACGTCTCCATGCCCTCAGCCTCATTAGCTCCGGGGCCTCGAGGTGCGATCTCGAATGATGCGGCCTCAGCTGAGCGGCTGGATACGGAACGCTCTTCAGCAGGTGTGGACTCGACCTGCGCTCCCTCCTCGTCTGGAGCTTGTTCCTCAGCTGGCTCCTCAGCTGGAACCTCAACTGGCTCATCAGCTGACTCGTCAGCTGGAACATCAGTTGGCTCATCAGCTGGCACCTCAGCTGCCTTCTTGATTGTCTTCTTGAACCTTACCCTTAACTTTTTCTGGGCAGGTTCATCAGTCGACTCCGTCTCAACGTCAGCTCGGCGATGTGAGGCTTTGGATTTTGTGGGGCGAGCAACAGCTTGTTCTCCCTCAGCTGTTGACTCAGCTGGCCTTCCTGACTCTCTCTTGTCCTTGGGAGTGTAGACACTCTTCAGCACCTCCTGTGCTTTCTTGGCCGTCGGGAACAGCAACAGCTTCTTCAGCGGCGTCTCCTCGCAGTCAGCCCAGACCATGTTGCGGTCCTTTGTTGCGAGGAGGATGAGGGCGGAGATTTTGCATCCGAAGTTGAGCGTGCCCTTCACACTCAGCAGCTTCTCTCCAGACTCAGTCGTAGTCTCAGAGATCTTCGACTTCTCCATCATCAACTGGTTCAGAAAATATTGGAACCAGTTGATTTGGTGTTGGTGCTCCAGGGCCAACAGCTGTTTCAACTTGGGTCGGCTGATGTCGCCGAACGCGCCACTGTATCCGAACACGACTTTCGACACGGCGTCGAACAGCAGGCGGTGTTCAGGCTTCAGTTTAGTCCTTTGCATGTTGCTCCTCAACCGCTCTGGCTCAATCAGAGCATCCTGTAGAAATTCATCCGCCTGTTCGTCGGTAATATTCTCCAGGAACTCGGTGGCGGTGTGGTTGATTGGTATGATGTATCGGAGGACATCAGACACGTCAATGGAGAAGGAGACACGACGTATTGTCCTTGCCGGAACATCCCTTTGTCGGCAGGACACCGTCGTAGAAACTCCCTCTGAACCGTCAAGGGGGCGAAGAAGATTGACGTAGAATTCTCCGACTTGATGCCTGAGCAAGTGAGAGGGACAGAGCTTGGCCCATTCCAGAAGTCCGTTCTCACGGAGAGTGTTGGCGAGAGGGGCTAGGACCGGCGACTCTAGATCCTCGTCGGAGAGGATCTGCTCGAAGTGAATCTTCGATACTAACATATCGAACGACTCTTCATACGTTGTAGGCACGAGGGAAGGTCCGGATGATGCCATTCTTTTGCTTTTGGGTGCCATTAGATCACTGCAAAGGTAAAATATATAGGGGAGGAAGAAATCTATTTGCAGAAAAGGGTTAGGCAGAAAAACTGGAAGACGATGAATAGTATGATTGATAAGCACGAATGAGGAAAGTAGGAGATATCTTCCTGATTTTGCGCCTTATATAGGTCTTTGACTTGGATGAGATCAACGGCTGGGGTTAAATGGCGCGAATCCATCAACGGCTGGGATTACGCGACTGTTGACTATCTTTGACTCGACGTTTTGATCCGAGTTCCAACCAGCGCGTGAGAAGGTGTACAGTTTCATGTCAGCCCAGTCGCACTATAAAGTAGGCTATGGATGCTCAGCCGTACTTTACATTTAATGCGACATGATGGCTATTTTAATATAACTGACTAGCACAGGAATGTTTGAATTTATTTCAAACATTCTCATTTAAGAATATAACACCTTCAGTCATAAATGATACCTGCCAGCTAATGTCTGAATCAGCTGTGTTCATTTGTTGAATTCCCCAGTTTCCACATACCATCAGCTGACTCGAGTTCGTCTGTTCAGCTGACGTCTGTTCCATTGTTGCAGCGTACCATCAGCTGACTCAAGTTCATCTCCTCAGCTGACGTTTGATGTCTTCAGTTGGCAATTCGTATCTGATATTCCCCTTTCAGCTGAGCTTCCCCCTTCATCTGAGCTTCCCCCTTAAGTCGATATCCGATTATTCAGCTCGGATGAATCCTTATCAGCTCGGATGACTCTTCTGCTCGGATGACTCTTCAGCTCAGATGAGTTTTTAGCTCGGATCCAAAAGTCCTAGAAGATCACACAGCATCTTGAACCGGGCTTCAGGAAGAGGTTTGGTGAGGATGTCAGCTCTCTGAATCTCAGTTGGGATCTTCTCCATGGACACATCCTTCTTCTCAATATGATCTCGGATGAAGTGATGACGAATATCGATATGCTTAGTCCGAGAGTGATGAACAGGGTTTAGAGAGATAGCTATGGCACTCGAGCTATCACAATGTATGGGAACCTGTCCAGTTGAGACTTCATAATCTCTCAACTGCTGCTTCAGCCACAATACTTGCATGCAACAGCTTCCGGCAGCCATGTACTCTGACTCGGTTGTCGAAGTAGCAACACACGCTTGTTTCTTGGAGAACCATGAAACCAGCTTGCTTCCCATGAACTGACAATGTCCAGAAGTAGACTTTCTGTCCAACCGATCTCCTGCTAGGTCGGCATATGAGTATCCAGTCAGCTGGATATTGTCATCAGTTGGGTACCACAATCCAACATTGACAGTTCCCTTCAGTTACTTAATGATGTTCTTTGCTGCCAACATGTGTGCTTCTCTTGGTTGGACTTGAAAACGAGCACACACTCCAACTGCGTATGAAATGTCTGGTCGGCTGGCAGTTAGGTAGAGCAGCGAACCGATGATCCCTCTATACTGGCTGGCATCAATGAGCTTTCCCTCAGCTCCTGGTTCGATCTTCTAGTTCGTGTTCATAGGGATCTTGGTTGTCTTACTTGTCTGCAATCCGAACTTGGTGATGAGCTCCCTTGTATATTTGGACTGGTTGATGAAAATCCCTTCAGGTGACTGCTTCACTTGTAATCCAAGGAAATAATTCATCTCGCCCATTATTGACATCTCGAACTTTTCCTTCATAAGATCGGAGAATTTCTTGCACAACCCCTCCGACTTGGACCCGAAAATGATATCATCGACATAAATTTGCACAACAAGTATATCTTCTCCAACTTTGATGGTGAACAGAGTTTTATCAACTGAACCTCGTTTGAACCCCGAGTCCAGAAGAAATCCACAAAGAGTGTCATACCATGCTCTTGGTGCTTGCTTTAGACCATAGATAGCTTTCTTCAGCTTGTACACTCTTCCATCTCCAGTCTCAAAACCAGGAGGCTGTTCAACATATACATCTTCTTTTATATCTCCATTGAGGAATGCACACTTCACATCCATCTGATATACTTTGAACTTGTGATGTGCGGCATAAGCTAGAAAGATCTGGATGGCTTTCAGCCTTGCAACTGGTGCAAAGGAATCTTCAAAGTCAATTCCTTCTTGTTGGCAGTATCCTTGAGCTACCAACCTTGCTTTATTCCTCACAATGAATCCAATGGCGTCTCTCTTGTTTTTGAAAATCCACTTTAGTCCAATCACCTTGACACCATTTGGTCTTTCTACCAACTCCCATACACAGTTGCGTAGAAACTCATTCAATTCTTCTTGCATGGTTGTTGTCCAGTGGACACAATTGAGAGCTTCCCCAACATTCTTCGGTTCTGGAACATCAGCTACATAGCAAGAAATCATGGCAACATCTCCAGCTTGCTCGAACTCCTCTAGAACTGCCAATTCCTCAGCATATTGGGCATAAGTGTTGGATTCTTCCTCGGTTGATTCTGGATTTGCAACTCTGCTCCGTGTGCGCACACCCTCGGTTGGATCTCCGATGATGTCGTTGGTTGAATGAACTTCATACCATCTTCGGTTGCGTCTTCCTTCTTCTTCCAATAGTGGATGTTCAGACATCTGAGTTGGAGTCTTCAGAGCTGGTGATTGATTAGCTGTTGAGTCTGGATCCTCAACATTTACAATAGATCGAGCTGAGTTCGGTTGGGCATCGGATGCTGATGCAGTTGGAGGGACATCAGCTGAAGTTCCCCTTAGGGACGAGCTGAGGTCTTCGCATTCATCTTCAGAGGAGTATGGGTCCTCATCCTCAGTTGCCCATACCAGTGGTTCAGCTCGGTTCTTTTCCCGAAGAGCTTGCGATCTGGTGAGAACTGGTAGAACAGCTGGATCCGCGTGTAGTTCCTTTACCTGTTCCCTGCACTCGAAGGTAGATTCATCAAAACTAACATGAGGTGTTATTTCCACAACACGAGAGCTGTTGTTGAAAACTCTATATGCCTTGATCCGAGCTGCATATCCAAGAAATATGCCCTTCGAAGCTTTGGCATCAAAGGTTTTCAACTGAGTCTTCCCATTGTTGTGAATATAACACTTAGATCCAAAAACACGAAAATAAGAAATATCTGGCTTTCTGCGTCTCCACAGCTCGAAAGGGCGTCTTTCCCAACCGCTTGGTGAGAAGAGATCAATTCTGTATGCTGTGTTGATTGCTTCAGCCCAAAATCTCTTAGGCAGTGCTGAGCTCGCTAACATGGATGTGGCTGCATCCTTCAGAGTTCTATTTCTTCGCTCAGCTACGCCATTCTGTTGTGGAGTACGCGCGGCTGATGTCTGATGGGTTATGTCATTCTTCTCGCAATACTCAATGATGGTTTCATTTAGAAACTCCATTCCACGATCTGATCTGATAGATATGATCTTCATCTCTTGTTGGTTCGATATCCGATCCATCAGCTTGGGCAGCTCATCTCGGGTCTCACTTTTGTGGCGCATGAAGATGGTCCACGTATATCTTGAGTAGTCATCAGTTATAACCAATGTATATTCGTTTCCATTAATGCTTTTTGGTGTAACTGGCCCGAAGAGATCCATGTGGATCAGCTGTAACACTCGGTCAGTTGAAGGAGTTGACTTCAACCGGAAGGAGGTTCTAGCGAGCTTTCCCAGCTGGCATGCACTGCAGATGTGTGTTGTTGAAAACACTCGGTTAGGTATGCCTCTTGCATGTTCTTGTCTGGCAAGTCGGTTCATCGTCTTGAAGTTCAGATGGTTGAGCCTTTTGTGCCACAGCCAGCTCACATCCGAACTGTTCTTTGACAACAGGCAAGTGTCAGGGAGGCTGCTGTTCCAGTCAGCGTAGTATACATTCCCTGTTGGAGATCGATTTCCCAACAATATCACCTGCTTTGATCCGACATCTTTAACTCTGCAACCCTGTGCATCAAACTTGATAGAGAACCCATTATCACAGAATTGGCTGATGGAGAGCAGGTTATGCTTCAATCCATCAACAAAAGAGACATTAGAAATTGAAACATGATTGGTTTCAAGGGTACCGTAACCTCTGGTATAACCTTTTGAGTTATCACCAAAAGTAACTGATGGACCTTCTTTCTCCACGAAACTTCCAAGCAAATCCTTCAGATTTGTCATGTGTTTCGAGCATCCACTATCCATCACCCACATTGTTGTAGACGCCTCTTCCTCAGCTGTTTCTCCTGTACCTGCAAGGAGAAACTCGCTTAGGTCCCCAATTTCAGTTGGGTCCTGGAGGGTTAGAACCAGTTCCCGCTGGAACCGTGCGTCGCTTTTCTCTGTACACTCAAATAGCCTTGTCATTCCAAATGATCTGCCCATTTTCATCAATTATAACAACATCCCGGTTATCCTTAGGCTTGTTGTTTGAAATGATGCTCTGTTTCTTGGGAGGAGTTGGATTTCTCCCATGTTGGGCTTTAGGAGGTGAGGCTTTCCCCCTGTTTTGATGGCGATTCTTATCCTGTTGAGTTTGTCTGTGAGGTCGGACGCCATTGTGGAATCTTCTTGGCTGATTCTGATTCCATTGCCTTGGCTGTTGACGATAGCTGTTCATGCCCGGATGTTGATTCATGTTGTGGCATGAGTAACCATAGCTGTCGTAACTTTTCCACATAGGTTGACTCTGTTGGAACCTCTGATTGTTGTGGTGATGGAACCGTTGTTGATTATGTCGGTTGAAGCTTGGTTGGTTCTGTTGGTTCCATCTCTGCTGTGATTGGTTTGTTGGTCGGTTATCACATCGGTTCTGAGCTTGGATATGTTGTCGATTTTGAGCTTGATTGCGACTCCGACGTCTCTGGTTCCTCCGTTGAGTCTTGGAACATTCCCCCTCGGTTGTAGACTCCAGGGACTGTTTCGTTGGTGCTCCATCTGCAGCTCCTTTACCTTTCTCAGCCGTAGTTACCTTTATCGGTTGTGAGGGTGTTTGTTCAGTTGCATACTCAACTGTGTTAGGTTTGGCAACCATGACTTCCTCAGCCCTGGTGAAGGTAGCTGGTGGAATTCCAGTGTCCTTTGCTACGTCGTATCCGAGTCCAGACACATCATCCGTTTGCCGTCTGTATTTGATGAGATTCTCGATGATCTCGGATGACTGATATAGCTTTGTCGGGTTATCCTTCTCAGTCTGAAGATCCTTGAGAAGAACAGCTATATGCTCGGTCTGGGCATCTGATGTCTTCATCAGCTGGTCGATCTGAGCCTCTTGCTTGTTCAACTGTTCGTTCTGTGCCTTGATCTGTTCCTTCAACTGTTCATCGGTTGAAGCCTCAGTTTGGTTGGCTATACTCAGTTGACTTTTCAGCTGGTCAATTTCTTCAGCTTGTCTCTTGATTAGATTATCCTTTTCGGTTAAGGAATCTTCAAGCTTGGCGAACTGGGCTTGAAGACTCTTAAACTCAACCGACTGCTGATGCAGTTCCTCACTGAGTTCTTGAAAATCATTCCAGGAGGGTTCCAACTCATCGTTCATAGATTCCTGCATGTTAGAAGTATTGGAAGAATTTAAGCGAGCAAGATTAGATTGTACCTCAATATCATCTTGGTCGGTTCCAAGTGCCATGAGGCATTGATCCGGACTGATGACTTTGTTGGTAGAGGTCAGGTCATCCTCATCTTCAGTGTCTGTGAAGATGTCCATATCGTCAGCTGCCTCTTCAGCTACCATGGCCTTGTTCTTTGCAGTTTGCTTCGCCCTCAGTGCTTCTCTTTCCTTCTTTGAGAGGTCTGGGCAATCGGCTTTGAAGTGTCCTTCCTTGCCGCATTCGAAGCAACCATTGGTGACTGGCTTCAAACTGTCTCGAGTTCAGTTTGATTTATAGAAACGTTTATATTTGCCGAACCGAGTATCCATATCGGCTAACTTCTTTGACAACGCTGCAATGTTCTGTTGCAGTTCTTCTCTGCTCGGCTCCTTTGCAGTCGTGTCAGCCGACCTGGTTGGTCTTGACGATCTCGACTTTGAGTAGTCAGCTCGGAGGGCAACTGACTTTGATGCTGAGCCGACGTCCTCAATTCTATTTGTCTGACTTGAGGGGTGCGACCTCCTTCTGTTGACCTTATACTCATTTCCTTTCAAGATTGAGAACAATCTTTCAGTTCCCATTTCACCTAGGTCAGCTCGGCTCTCGTGGATATTTGTGAAAGTATCCCACTCAGCCGGTAGAGCTTGCAACACTTTGAGGTTTATTTCTCTTAGAGTGTATTTTCCTTTCCGGATGGATTGGATTCTTCTGATGATGTCCATAAATCGAAGCTCTAGCTGATCTATAGTCTCATCAGGTCGCAGACTGAAATTGTCAAAATCTTGACATGCATGCGAGAACTTGTTTTCCTTTGTCTCGTCGCTTCCTTCACTTAGCGAGGCCAGGATGTCCCACATCTCTTTTGCGGTCTCACACTCCTCTATCCAGGGCAGATAATCTTGTCCAACCGTGGACATTATTGTGCTCTGAGCCCAGATATCCAGCTGGCTCACCTTGGCCTCCTCCAGAGTGTAGTCCTCTGGCTGTTTCTCCACATACTCCACCACTGCATCTCCATCGTTGGGATTTGTGGGAGTGTGAAGTATTCTGTCTCGTATGACGATTGGTCCAGATGTGAGAACTTGTTGCATCCTATGATGCTTGGACAAAAGGATCTTCTTCATTCGAGTTCTCCATGATGTATAGTTGACAACAGAGAACATGACTGTGATCTTGTCCTTGATGTCCATCTGCACAAACAAAAACAGGACAACAAAAATGCAAGCAAGAATGCACTAGCGTGAAAAGATCTGTTCAGTTGACCACTGAAGAAAATTCTCGAATTCACACCTCGTGAAACAGAGTCAGCAGTCTTTTGAACCACTGCTCTGATACCACTTGATGGTCCCGATACGAGTTACTGCTGTATGGGGGGGGGGAATACACCAGTTAGGATTTTTCAACTTTCGAAAAACTTAACACTTGAAATCAACTTCAACTGAGTGAGAGGACTCAGTTGGGATCTCACAGCTGAGTAAGCAACCTCAGCTGGAAGGTTGGTGCTGTGCGGAATGTGGTGGAAAATAAACTCGTAAAATCAAACTCACGCTTTTATGCACGGTTGGTCAAAACCAAAACTGTTGTTGTGAAAGTATGCAGATTGTATGCGGTTAGATTGTTAGTTAAGATATGATAATAAAGACTGAACACAAAAGAAAACACGACACACAAGATTTACGTGGTTCGGAGAGAACTCCTACATCCACGGGGAGATGTGAGTCCACACACCTCAGTCCAAGTTCTTCTGGACAGAACCACTCAGCTTGCGCGGGCTGAGCAACCGTTACAGTTTAGTTTCCGGGCACTAAACAGCCTAAGTCAAGTTTGCGGGTACTTGACGACCTGACTACTCAATTACAGGAAGAGTAAGGTCCTAGCACACTTTTTAGGGTGTGAGAAAGGGTAGGATTTCCAACTACAGCTCGATCAAGAATGAGAGCTGGATCTAAGGCTTGAACGAATAAACACTCAACCTAAGATCAAAAACAGATTCGAATTCTAGGAACCCTCAGCTACTAATGTTCTCTCAAATTGGAACTCTCAGCTGCTGATTCTCTTAGATGATGATGTTGCAGATTTGCTTTGATTTCTCTCGAGAAAGCTCTTGAATTTTTCGTCGTCTATGTGTCTATCTGCATATCTATATCTCTCGAATGAGAGGATGCCTCTATTTATAGGCGGAGAGAATCAACTAGCCGTTGGAGGAGCAGTTGATCTCTGATTGATTGAATGCGATGGCTTGTCTCTCATCTCTGCAGACTTTCCCGATATGGCATCTGTGCTCTTCTGCTTTCCATCTGAGACAGCCTTGTGTTGGGCCAAATGGGGTAATGACTGAACGGTCAAACCCTCATGTGACTTCCTTTTGAAATTCAAATCTTTGACAGTCAACTTCGGTTTGTCGGTTGAAAGTCTTGACCTTCATCTGAGTGATCTTCAGCTGATGTTCCGATCTGTCGAGTTCTCAGCTGACTTTGAACTTCAAAACAGTTGAACTCCTTGTTCAGATTCTATAACTGAGGTTCTGAAACTGAACCCTCAGTTGTCTTCCACTTCTTTACTCAGTTGGGTTTGAACCCTCAGATGTTTTCTTTTTCATCTGATGTTCTCTTCCTTTCAACTGTTTCTCATCTGATGAACGCTCAGTTGGTTTCCTTCAACTGATGTTCTGAAGACTTCCCCTTGTTTACATCTGAACAAATGAACTCTCAGTTGTCTTTCTTCACAACTGATGTTCTGTCTGAGTGACGCCTTGTTGCCATCTTCAGCTGGAGACCTGTAAAGATAAAATCTTAACTTTGCTCAAACAGCGAGCCTAAATTCTAACATTAGGTACTGGCAACATCTACTCGGTTGGGGTCAGCCGGTTTTGGAATTCATCAAAACTTATACTAATAAATTTCCCAACAAGTGCACTTGTAGCTTGTGGTGTATGTGGTATCCTGTTGAGGGGTAGCCAGCCACGGTGAATTATGACTGGTCAAGATTTGAACGTAACATCTATGAAAAATGCTTGATCAAGCTACTTTATGAATGAAATGCAAATGTTTAATAGGCACGGGCTCTTTTAAATGAAAACCCCGATGTGCTATAAAATGAGATGCCTGTTTATCTATACTTATGATTATGTTTTCGGCAACGTGCCCACTAAGTACTTTTGTACTTAGCCCTGCATATGTTTTCTAAATGTGCAGGTTGAAGCGACGACAGCGGTGGACGGTTGAGTTAGGGTTGAATAGAGTTAGAAAAGAGTTGTATTCATATCTCACTTTTCCGCTGCTAAACTCTAAGACTTTTGTTGTATATATATTTAAATCACTGTAGCCTGAGTCCTGTTTATAACTTAGAATCTTTCAAGATCTTGTCCGAGTGATCCTTCGAAATCAACTCCTTCTTTTGTTATAAAGTTTTGTTCATTGAAATTGTGTTGTCTTCTATGTATGTTTATTCAGTCATCCCCATTCTTCCCCGCCTCTTTAATCCAATCCAGTCGCACCCCGGCTTCTGCCGTCCCTCGGGATTTGGGGCTGTAACATAAATTCTGACGGAATTTGATTCCGAATTTTTGGGCGAAAAACTTAACGGACGCGAAAACCCTAATACAGTAGTTGTTCGTCCGATTTCTGGAAATTATTTTCGGAAACGGATTTCACCGTAAATCTTAGAATTTAATTTCATGATCTTAGGCGTGCAAAGCCATAATTATTATTAATTTTCATTTTTAACGACTGTAGAAAAAGTCTGGGGTATTACAAACTCGTCTCAAATTTTATACTCAACTTTTTAATTCTATTTTCTTAACTTCAACTTCTCTTTTTATTTCTCAACTAATTTCTCTTTTTTTTAATCACTATAATTAATTTCACTTAATGTAACACCCTATTTTCTAATTAACTATAATGCTTTTTTTTTGCAGCGAAAATTTTACATGCTAATAATTTTCTCTAATAAAAAACATAGATAATAATGCAGAATTAGAAACTAATTAATCAATAATCAATCTGTACTTACCCAAATAATTGACACAACCAAAGTCATTCTACTTAACAAACATTCGTAGCCATTTACTAAAAAAACAATCAACTATTTGTATGCCTTATAAAAAATCAACTTTTGAACCAATTGCTATTACAACACAAACTACAATATGTATAACAAAATTAACTTCCCTGCAAAATAGAATTCAACAAAATTTAGCTCTATTATTTTTTATTTCAGGGATTGTAATTATAGGAAAATAAAAATATTTAAATTACTTAACCATGTAATCTATCATTAATAAACGGAAACTCAATTAATAACCTTAACAATGCATAAGAATACAAAATTAGTTCTTATTTACTCTACTATGCAAACTGTATATGCAATCAATTTTAAACCAACAATTCTTTCTATATTAAAGATAAATAAGCTGCATAATAGTGACCATGTCTTACAAAATAAATTTCAATTAATTAAACAAGATCCTATCTATCTAAGAGAAGTACCGCATGAAAAAATTGTAATCCAATTTAACAACTATATCACAAATAACTACGAAAATTGAGTTCTAAAACTTGAATAATATTTACTAAACTCTTGAATCCTTGCCCTAGTCATTCTCGGCCTCCACAACTGCTTCATCTCCAATAACTGAAAAGAGAAAAACTAAGAGGGAATGAGTATATCAAAATATACTCAGTGAGAAAATATGCTATTATCCATATATATTTGAACGTGTAACTAAATCATATCATCATAAACATGTAACTCGAACGTATAGGATTGTATCCCATTTACTTGTACGTGTAGGGTTGTATCCCTTTAACGTAAACATATAGGTTGTATCCCTTTAACGTAAATATATGTATAGGGTTGTCCCTTTAACGTAAACATATAGCCAGGGCTGTATCCCTTTAGCTTAAACATGAACACCGTTAATCAAACATGAAAACTAAACACGTAAAAATATACATAGATAATTATCAACGTGCATAAATTCCCTCACCTTAAACTTAACTTGAGAAAACCTCGATGAATCATAACTTCGTATCTTCTTTTTAAACTCTTCTAATTGCTCGACTAAATTTTATGAGATGCTCCCAATAGTTAAAACTATACCTCTATTTATACAACAAATACGCATGATTTGGATAACTAGAATCATAAGTAGAATATATCACTAAGGCATAAATATAGATTAAAAATAAAAGAATTGATTAAACTATATTAAATAATTTGCTGCTAATTCCATGTAAATCTATGTGATATCAAAATTTATCCTTCAAGCTTTAGCCAACTCACGTGCTAAATATAGAAAAATAAAAACAAACAATGTTTTTTTCTCTTTGAAAACTCTAATCTAACGAAATAACCTATACTTTTAAAATAATAGAACAAGATAATTTCTTATAAGACTCCTAACGCTATAATAAACTACTATGGACGAAAACATACTTATATCTATTTCTTTTTAACTCTTCACTTATTCTATAAGTATATCAATTATAAGGTTCTTGGACAAATTAATAACTCTTGAATGTTTGATTGTAAAATATTTTAATAATTGATAAACAGATAAATTCAAAGAATTTTAATAAATTTCTCAACTAATCTATTACAAGATGACGTTTACAAATTCTTGAAGAAAACAAAGATATATGAAGTGTCTCTTTTACAAATAAGTTTAAAACTCTTAGCTAATATCAATTTAACATAAACCTAAAATTCTATACAATACGAAATTTGAAGGGAATATCTTTATTTTTTTTTCTTTGCAGCAACAACAACAACAACAACAACAACAACAACAACAACAACAACAACAACAACAATAATAATAATAATAATAATAATAATAATAATAATAATAATTTGCTGCGAAGAAAACTAAACTTTAGAACCAAGAGAACAATTTTCCTTTTGGATTTACAGTTACTTTACTACCCAATTATTTTGAAATAGAATATAGTCTAATTATGTTTGAAAAATCGGGATGTTACACTTAATTTCTCCTCTTAAATTCTAATTATTTAACAAAGAAGTATTTTTCTTTATTTTTTCTCAATTCTATGTCCCAAAAATAATTTAATAATTTTTTTTTAATTTCTATTTAATTTTATTTCTATAATTTTCGAATTTTTAATTATTTAAATAATTAATTTAATTTATTTTAAGATTTATTTTATTAATCTTCAAATCTTCATATTTTTCACCAAGAACACCAAGAACACACACTCAAAAATTCATAATTTCATCAAAACACCTAGAACACACACTAGGCATTCAAACTCATTTCCATCGATTTTTGCATATTTTTGTACTAATAATTTCATTTTCTTCATCTCAAAAATTTCTATTTAACATCTAACACTCTAAATTAGCACAAACACATTCATATCATCATATCATCAAATTACCAAAAATCATCAAAAATATTATTTCTTCCATAAGCTCATAAATTCCGATTCTTCTCACATAATCAACAAAATAAATTAAATCATCAATTCCATCATAATCTCATACTTATATCATGCTCATAACATCATTAAATCATCAAATAACAAACTAAATCAAATTTTCCTCTACATACTCATAGCCCACGATTTTAGCATAGAAATTAGGGCAATGATTTTCTTCATTTTTCCCATGCATAATTATCATTCCAAACATATTCATAAACATATATAAACAATACATCATCAGGAAATCATGAAAATCAAATGAATAATCAATTTTTTTATAGGATTATTATTTTCTTTTTAATTCCTAGATAATCTCCTAGGGTTTGATTTCCTAATAATTTCCTCACATCGATTATCACATCTCACGTCCTAGTTTGCCTAAGCATAATTTAAAACATGCATATTTCTTTTCTTTAGAGCTTAGGGATTACATATATAGAAGTAATCAAATGAATAATCATACTTTAAATGATTTAAATCAACTCCTCCTCTTGATTGAAGCTTGGCCGAAAATGAAGGGGAAAGGAGCTCAAGTCTCTAGCTTGAATTTTCCATGGAGGATCTCATTTTGAACCTCAAGAAAAATATAACAATAATTAATCATCTCTTCTAGGACATAAGTGCCGAAATTGATAGGAAAAGGAGAGATGATCTTGAGTTTGGATTGAGCTCAAAACTTGAAGAATTAAATTACCTCTTAAATTAGGGTTGAAGAATTAAAGATGATGATGATCTTGTTGGAATTTGAAGGCTTGATCTCTTAATCTTCAATGGAGATTTTTCTCTAGTATGTGTGTGTGTGTGTGTGTATGTTGCGGTGGAGAGAGAGATTGGGGAGAGAGAATTTTTTTTTTCTTCTTTCTTTTCTTGATGAACACGATGGAGAGAGAGTAGAGAGAATGAGAGATAAATGAACTTATCTCTTATCTCATTAGTTAAGATAGAAAGGAGAGGAAATGGTAAGGTGAATGAATGTAATGATAGTTATTCTCTTAGGTGTTGAATTTAGGCATAATAAGTAGAGAATAATAATAATGATGGAGAGAATTAGGGAGAGAGATATAGCCATGTTGGCTGGAGAGAGAGAGAGAGAAAAAAGGAGAGAGATATTTTCTATTTTTTTACTGATATAATTTTCCTCGGATAAAAAAGTTTTCCGATAGAATATATCCGTATTATTCTGTTTATACTGAAAACGGCTATAAACTCTCCTCGACTCGTTTCCGACATCGAAAACACCTCAACTCTATCTCATGTCTCACGAAATAAATCAAGGAATCCGAATATCAAATTTTTAGGTCAAAATTCCAAGTAACGAAGAAAAACCTAAAAATCAATCGGACAATTATTCCAGTATGAACTAAATTCTTAAAATTCTCTCATATGGTCTCGGATGAACTTCTAATATATCTCAGGGGTCTTAGAATTAATTCTAGATTCAAAAGACACTAATTATGCTAAATTCAGAGTTCATCGGTGATTAGTGATTTCTCGGTTTATCGACACTAATCGTCAAAAGTGAAAGTTCTCAGAAGTCTCCGAAATTCATACTCATGCTCATTCTCATATAAATAAACTCAATCAATTCATCACATACTCGATCCGAATAATTGAAACGAGAAAAATCACATTTAAGCACACAAGGGCATTTTGGTCATTTTCAAGAAAATTTTCTTTTCTTGAAAAATTTCATCACTCTAAGCACATTAATTAAATATAGAAACTCATTTAAAAATGCACTCAAGGACTTATAAAAGCTCGGGGCATTACAGTTCACTGAGTACGAAGTACTCTGCCCTGCATGTATTTCTAAACATGCAGGTTAGCTGGATGGCGATGGGGGATGGTACTCGGCGGTGTGTTTATTTGAATAAGAGTCGAGTCTGTTTTTGGTTTAAGCTTGCAGTTACATATCTTCATTTATGTAATTGTGGGACTTGAGGATGTTATTCCACTGCAAAACGATGTTTTATTTATTTTCTAAACTCTTACTCCGATATTTGGTGTCGATACAATGAGCGTAATGCTCGAAACTAATATTTGTTTCCTTTTATTTCTACTTGACTTGGATATGAGAACTAATGTTTATTTCCGACACTTGAGATTATTATCAATGCTCATTTGTTTAAGTTTGGAATTGGAAGCATGTTCTTATTTGTTATCGCTTTCAATCTATATTTCCTTGTTCCCAAGCATGATCCCTTAATTAAGTTAGGTTAGTTTAGTGTGTTCTTGTCATTTCCATCACCCTCGAGAGTCGGGGCGTGACACTAAAGGAGTCAAGGTGATTGGCATGAAGTGAATATTAAAGAATAAGTGTGACGCCATTGGATGTGTAGTGAGAAACAAGGCTAGACTGGTAGCTCAAGGATATTGCCAGCAAGAACGAATAGATTTCAAAAACTCCATTGCCCCAGTTACTCGTCTGGAAGCAATTCGGATTTTTCTAGCCTATGTCGGCTTCCACAAGTTCAAAGTCTATCAAATGGACGTGAAGTGTGCGTTTCTCAATGGCGACATCAAAGAAAATGTTTATGTAGCACAACCTCCTGGTTTTGAAACTGGTGGCGGCATAGTCTACAAACTGAAGAAAGCTATATACGGACTGAAATAGGCTTCGCACGAATGGTGTGAGACTGACGAAGCGCTATCGTTACACTCTTCGCACAAATAATATTTATAAACACCTCTTGCCCAACAAGGTAGTAGTCAGCGGCAAGTAGGGTCGAACCCAAGGGACTCGGCGTAATCTGCTCTTCAGGTAGTGCTCAACAAAAGGGATTTTGATTAAAACTCAATAGTCTGTAACTCAACAAGTAAAAATATCAAATAACAAAAGAGTTTGGATTGGGTTTCGAATCCATAATTCTAATTACTCATCACTCGTTCATTGGTGCAAAGATATTCAATTAACTGATCCCATTACTTGGTTTAAGACAAAGATTAGTTTATACCCTAAAGGTCACGAAGTCACGATATAAACACACTTAGCCTATGTCTATCCAATTTTACAGATCTTGACCAGAAGATAAGATCTCCTCTCTTGATCAACAAAGTCACAAAGATACTTCAGTAACGATGCTGCCTAAAAGGCATTAAGAACAAACAGACCCAAGACAGCCAAGGGGTAGGTCAATACCGACTGCTCTCCAACACTCCTTACCTTCTTGGGCACGAGAGACACTCTCGAGTTAAATCCCAATTCATGTTAATGACTTAATCTCAATATCTAGATGGTGATCAATCATATATCAATATCAATTAAGTGTAGAATTAATCCTAAGTGTTTCGAGAACAAAATCTATTAACGAACTTAAACAATTAGACCTCACGAGTTTAGAACGAGTAATTAGAATCACTTCATCTACATCCAACCCAAACAATAATAGCTAGACATAATAATAAACGTAAACACAAAGCATATAAAGAGAAACATATTTAGCATAAAACTGGAAACGACTGCTGCTCAAAAGCGTAAGTCAACAACTTAGGTCTTGGCTTTAAGCCAACAACTAAACTAAAGCAGAAAATACGAAATAAAAGTAAATTGCCCGTAGGACTTGTTTCTTCCTCACTTCCTCTCAATTAAGAATGCAGAACTAGGCTATGAAACACAATAAAAACGACACACAGTACATAATGGAGTCGGCCATATATATAGGCGATGGAAATTAGGGTTTAGGGAAGTTTCCTTGAAAGACTCTTCCATACATATCACATCCGCCCTTTCTCTCTCATGCATGCATGCACGATTCTCTTTCCTTGCTTGGTAGATATCTTCTTTGATTAGGCTCGGCTAGGATAAGGAAGGAATCTTCGATCCTTATCCTCTTCCGTGGAAGGAAAGAAATCTGCTGCTGGTCCGACTCGCATCTTGCTCTCCATGTCTGCATCCTAAATTGCTTCCTGTGTTAACCAAGATCCTGGCTCCTCCGAGTACTCTATCTGTTGGCTTTAAGGATATGGGAAGGTACTTCCTGACTTGTAAAATAGATATTTCGATTTTGCTCAGCTACAAGCTTCCAGCTCTATGCCCATTTGCATCGTATCACCATCTCAGCATCTCAACAACAGATTTTCCATCAGATTTGCCCAGTATCCCACCTGTTCTTCCCTGCACACCATCTCTCGACTTTGTGTCCTCCCAGACACACTTTGACTCGATAAAGACTAAGAAACACAAGAAAAACACAAGAAAAGATGGACACAAATATGGTTTCATCAGAGACTTTGTACGGTTTTCTACTCGAATCAGGGTTCATTCGAGGCTCAGTCGACAAAACCCTTTTCACCATCAAATTTGGAGAAGACATCCTGGTGGTGCAAATATATGTCGATGACATTATCTTTGGATCCAAATCCGAAGATCTGTACAAGAAGTTCTCCCAACTCATGAAGGAAAAGTTCGATATGTCCATGATGGGAGAGATGAATTATTTCCTTGGGCTGCAGGTGAAGCAGTCATCTTCATTAATCAGTCCAAGTACACAAAAGAGCTAATTTCCATGTTTGGACTGACCTCTAGCTGAACGACAAAGATCCCCATGAACACTAACTGGAAGATCGACTCTGGCTAGGAAGGGAAGCTCGTCAATGCAAACATGTACAGAAGGATCATCGGCTCACTGTTGTATCTAACTGCTAGTTGACCAGACATCTCCTACGCAGTTGGAGTCTATGCAAGATTTCAAGTTGAGCCTAGGGAATCTCACTTGCACGCAGCCAAGAATATCATCAAGTACCTCAAGGGATCAGTCCATATGGGACTGTGGTACCCAACTGATAATAACAGTGAACTGACCGGCTACTCAGACGCATACCTAGCTGGAGACATGGTTGATAGGAAATCAACCTCAGGATATTGTAAGTTCATGGGAAGCAAATTAGTTTTCTGGTTTTCAATAACCAAGTATGCGTCGCCACCTCTACAACTGAATCGGAGTACATAGCAGCTGGAAGCTGCTGCATGCAAGTTCTCTGGCTGAAGAGATAGCTGAGAGATTATGAAGTGGAGACAGGCCAGGTACCCATCTTCTGTGATAGCTCAAGCGTTATAGCCATCACAGTGAATCCAGTTTACCACTCCAGGACCAAGCACATCGACATTCGACATCACTTCATCCGTGATCATGTCGAAAAGAAGGACATCATTGTTGAGAAAATTCACACTGACATTCAGAGAGCTGATATTTTCACAAAGCCTTTGGTGGAAGCTCAATTCAAGATGTTGTGTCAACTCCTTGGATTGCTCAACCCTACTCCTTTGATGGAGATCACAAGTTGATGGGGAACTGAGCGAGTTCGCCACCCCATTAAGTTCAGCTAATCGATGGAGTCAAACCTCGACTGAACTGACGACTTGAGTCAGTCTAGTGTAAGCTGAATAGAGGAGACAATCGTGGTCAATGCCGACTTAACAACTCTATGTTAATTTGTTCCTTTTTGTTGAGACAGTTGTTTTGAAATCAATTCAAACATGTGTTACAAGTTACTCACATTGAATTAGCTAAGCAGTCACATCTTTGGAAAGCTAGTCTAGTCCCTTAGACCATACTTGTATATCGCGATTGGGCTGACATAGTGTAACCTAATCTCCTCACGAGCGCGAGTGTTTCATACCGCCCCATGACTCATTCCATCACGGTCATTCCTGGGAGCAGCGTTTTCTGAAATAGCGCATTAAAATCTGTTGTTTATCCCGAAGAAACTGCATGAGTTGGTCTGATCCGTTGATTTGGATCTCAACCCCCTTATAAATTAGGGGCCTTGCAATTCAGTTTGCATATCAACCAGATTTTGTATCTCAACAACTTCAAGATTTTCTGCCGTTCTCCCATGAAATTTTCACTTTGTGGTTTTCTCTCTTACTAGGGTTTATCTTCCTCTTCAGAAAAACCTACCAGATCGAGAATATGCCTTCCCATTTTGCAAAGCGGTTCTTTCCTTCCGCAATCCCTGAATCTGTGAAACAATCGGTTCAGCAAGAATGCTATGTTTGTGGCTACATGAGACGCAGACGCTTCAAAGGACGGCTGATGATGTAGGTGCTTCGTGGTGTCAACAAGCTAATGCAGCTCCCTGAGGTGTTCATCCAATTGCACATCAGGTTGAAAATCTGCAACCCCACATCACTTATGCAAGCCAATCTAAACCTGAATATCAGAAGTCCTGCTCCACATTCGGCACTCGATCCTGAGATGGGTTCATGAAGGGTTTTTCCCTATTCTCTAGCTCATCTCAGTCGATCTTCCTTCCACCAGAGTAGCAGCTGCTGAACATGTAGATACACCAGGAGTCACTGCTGCTTGTAAAACATTGCTGATGCTCTTCCTTGCCCTAGAAGTGGAAGGAATTTAGACGCGATTCCTACCTCTTTATGCATCGCTGTCAGGTGTGCCCTCCTACTAATCTGCACTACATCTTCTTATTGTTGATGCCAAAAAGGGGGAAGTAGTACAAACAGTCACCTTTGAAGGTTTTTCTTAGGTCAACACATCTTTGTTGATGCCACCTCAGGTGAACTGAAGCAGGAATGAAGACCCTGCAAGGCTGCTGAAGGCTCAAGATCGAGCAAATGTTCTTAGGCTCCGGTCTTGGCAGGAAAGAGCTGAAAACAAAGACTTTCTTGAAGGAGAAGAAAGACTCTTTGTGGGTTATCTCGGCCGAATGAGAGACGGCTGAAGGAAACTTAGCCACCTCGCAATGTTGGTTGAGGAAACTGAGTCCAGCTGTCGGCCTTGATAAAGACAAGGCTGAGGCTGATCAAAGGTCAAGAAGGGATAAGAAAGGATGACCTCAGCCCATAGTCTTGTGGAAGAAGAAAACCCTCCTCAAGGAGGTGGAACAGACGAAGACCTAGGTAGGTTAGAAGTTAGGATTGTAGTTTAGCAAGGAACTCAGTTGTAACTGTAATCTCTTCCCAAATTTTGTTATTTTTATAACAAGTTGTTGGTTATTAAAGGTCTTCAGTTGTTGATCTCACTCAATGACAATCATCTCGTTGTCCAAGTTTGAGGTCAATCTTTTTTATTTTTTGTTATTTGTTTTTCTTGTGCTAACCATTTTTTGTTATTTGTTTTTCTTGTGTTATCTGTTAATTTTAGTTTTACTGGTATCATATTTTGGTATCTGTTAGAAAAGTTAAGTGATGTCAGTTTAGGGTTCTGGCATCATCAAAAAAGGGGAAATTGTTGGGAAAATTAGTAAAAGGTTTCGAAAGATACCAAAACCCCTACTGACCCGAACCGAGTAGATGAATGTCTTTAGTCTGATCTTAGCTAGAGCTCACTGTTTAAGTGTAGGGATTTTATCTTTACAGGTTTCAAGCAGAAGAAGTCAGCCGGACTAAAGAAGGAAGTTCGTGAAGAACTCAGCTGAGGCCAAACTCAGCTGAGACCCAGAATCAACTGAGACTCAGACTCAGTTGAGACATCAACCTCAACTGAAGCACGGACTCAGTTGGACAATAGCTCAGTTGACTCCTCAACTGAAGGCATACAGTTTAAGCATGAAGAGAAGTTGCGTCGAAGTCAGACGTCGCAAAACGGAGAACACAAGTAGAGTTGCATGCCAGATTTGAATCTACTTGGCTCTTTCCAATGGCTAGTTTGATCTCCCTCTATAAATAGAGGTCTCCACACGAAAGCTTAACAGAGAGAACACAAGTAGAGAAAAAGCATGCAGAAGTGCCGGGATACAAAATCAAGAGTAAAGCAGCAGCAGCTTATCACCTCTTTCTCTCTCCAAGCAAGAAGACCTCAATCGAAGTCCAGTCGAAGTAGAGTGTTTACTCCTCTTCCTGTTCTTGCATCTAGTCTCTCAGAAATTCCATTTTCTTGATTGAGTCTAGATAACAAGCTCTTGCTTGTATTGTATCTCTTCGGACTCTCTATCAAACAATTGAGTTCGACGCCTTTGGTTGAAGGCTTTCTTGTTGGAAATCCCCCCAAATCCAAACCTTAGATTTGACTTTGAACCCGAAATCAGAGTATCAGGTCCCTTGGAACCCGTAATCCAATACCAGGTCCCTTGGAACCCATAATCCAAGAAAAGGTCCCTTAGAACCCGGAATCTAAGACCAGGTTGTACACTTGCCCTGAAAAGTGTTGTAAGATTTTGTTCGAACACGTAATTAAACTGGTTAGGTTTGCTTGGAACCCGTAATCCAGATGGGGCGTTTGGTAAGCATGCTTACGCTTATCTAGTGGATTACTTCCTCAAAAAGAAAGTCGTGGACGTAGGAGGTCAATCTCTAAACCACGTTAAAATATTGTATACTTTACCTTCTGCAGTTTACATTTAGTATTTTAAATTTAATTTACCCAACCAACTGACGGAGCATATTACATACAAATTGCATATTTTTTCAAACTGCATTAATTTTAGAACTTGACCTTCCCCATTTTCACAAAGGTTTTAGTTTTTGTAACGAGTCTAATATCCACCATCTTCCACAACGCAAAACTGATTAAAACCTCCGTTGGTGTATACAACGGGCCTTCAGGCATAGGAGCCAGCTGTGCTGCCAACTATGTGATCAGCTCCAGCTAAGCACCTCAGTTGTAGAGCTACTCCAACTAATTTTTTCAGTTGTCAAGCCAACTGACCTGAGCAGTATAACTCAGTGAAAAGACTTTAGCAAAACAAAAATATTTCATGCCACATTGATTGTCAATGAAAAAATCTTATAAATGCTTAAAATTAATGTATAATTTCTCATTATGTTTACACCACCAATTTAATTGGATTAATTAACTATTGGCCAAAAAATAATTTTATATTTATTGAAAATTTTGTTTTGGATAATTATTTTATACAAATCTTAAGACAATAAAGTGATCATGTTCAACGACTGAAGACCCTATAAAAGGATAAGACATGATATGTGATGGTCCTCGTAATGAGTGAACTGGTGTATAGGGGGGGAGGGGGGGTGGGGGAATACACCAGTACAGATTTCTTAAAAACTTTCTTTTAGTTATGAACTTCTCAGTTCATGATGCTCGACAACTGTGAAACTCAGTTGGAGCTGTCACTCAGTTCGGCATAGAATTGACTTCTTGGACTGAGGGTCAACTCTGTTATCCTGATAGAGGTTTTAGAAAGAGTTATGCAGTGAAAAATACGGTGGAAACTTTCGTCTCGTTACTTACTGAAAAATTCTTTAAAATGAAGGTCAAGTTCATAAACACTTAGTGGAGATTTACAAAGGCTTGTTTATGCAGGTCAATCAGTTAGTAAATAAACTGAAACTTAAATACTTGAAAGTAAATGGCACAAGTATTTTAACATGGTTTGGAGATAAACTACTACGTTCACGACTAGCTTTTCGGGCTAGCAATCTACTAGATAAGTTTACGCGTGATTATCAAACATTAAGGTTTGGTGTACGGGCACCAAATAAGCTTAGACAGTTAGTTTCCGGGTACTAACAAAACCTACAACACTTTTCCGGGCAAGTGTACAACCTATCCTTAAATTGCGGGTTCTAAGGAACCTAGTTTCTCCGATTGCGGGTTTGAAGAGGACCTAGAGAATGGGGTTGGGGTGTTTTTCAACTATTGAACTTTACTGTAGAGGCTTCCTTCTAAGAATTACAAACTTAAACTATTAATGTGAATATGCTTAGAAATTGCAAGGACTGAGAATTCTAGACTCAATCAAGAATGAGGATTCTGAGAGGCTAGAATGAAGATTAGGAGGAAGTAAGGACACTCGACTACTACTTGTTCTTCGAATGAAACATTTTCTTGCTTTTACGAGAGATAAATTGCTTCGAATGCTTGAATTCTTATGCATGGTTTTAGTAGTCTTCTCGCAATGGTGAAATGTTGGAAAAATTAGTAAAAGGTTTCAAAAGATACCAAAATCCCAACTGACCCCAACCGAGTAGATGAATGCCTTTAGTCTGACCTTAGCTCGAGCTCACTGTTTGATCATAGGGATTTTATCTTTACAGGTTTCAAGCAGAAGAAGTCAACTGGACTACAGAAGGAAGTTTGTGAAGAACTCAGCTGAGGCCCAAACTCAGCTGAGACCCAGAATCAGCTGAAGTCCAGACTCAGTTGAGACTCAGACTCAATTAAGACATCAACCTCAACTGAAGTACGGACTCGGTTGGACAGCAGCTCAGTTGACTCCTCAACTGACCCACGCAACTAAAGGCATACAGTTTAAGCATGAAGAGAAGTTGTGTCGAAGTCAGACATCACGAAGCAGAGAAGAGAAGACTTGGAAGACGCTGAAGACGGAGGAGTTGCAGGCCAGATTTGAATCTACTCTGAAGCACAAGTCAGCTGGAAAACTTACCATAAATGGGCCGATAATAGCGATTAGCAAAAAGTAAAGGTCGCAGTTACCATTTTAGGAGAGTTTCCAGAAAAGCTGGTGGAGTGCCATACTTTTGGCAGAGGTCAAACGGCTCTTTCCAACGGCTAGTTTGATCTCCCTCTATAAATAGAGGTCTCCACACAAAAGCTTAACAGAGAGAACACAAGTAGAGAAAAAGCATGCAGAAGTGCCGAGATACAAAATCAAGTGGGAAGCAGCAGCAGCTTATCACCTCTCTCTCTCTCCAAGTAAGAAGACCTCAATCCAAGTCCAGTCGAAGTAGAGTGTTCACTCCTCTTCCTGTTCTTCCATCTAGTCTCTCAGAAATCCCCCTTTCTTGATTGAATCTAGATAAAAAGTTCTTGCTTGTATTGTGTCTCTTCGGACTCTCTATCAAACGATTGAGTTCGACACCTTTGTTCGAAGCCTCCACTTCCCTCAGTGTTGAAGGCTTCCTTAATGGAAATCTCTCCCAAATCTAAACCTTAGGCCTGACTTTGAACCCAAAATCAGAGTCATCAGGTCCCTTGGAACCCGTAATCTAATACCAGGTCCCTTGGAATCCGAAATCCAAGAACAGGTCCCTTAGAACACGGAATCTAAGACCAGGGTGTACACTTGCCCGGAAAAGTGTTGTAAGGTCTTGTTTGAACCCATAATCGAACTGGTTAGGTTTCCTTGGAACCCGTAATCTATGTGGGGCATTTGGTAAGCACGCTTAAGCTTATCTAGTGGATTACTTCCCCAAAAAGGAAGTCATGGACGTAGGAGGTCAATCTCTGAACCACGTTAAAATACTGTGTACTTTACATTCTACATTTTACATTCAGTATTTTAAATTCAGTTTACCTAACCAGCTGGCCTAACATATTGCATACAAATTCCATATTTTCAAACTGCACTAATATGGGAACTTGACCTTCCCTACTTTCACAAAGGTTTCAGTTTTTGTAATGAGTCTAATATCCACCATCTTCCGCAACGCAAAACTGTTTAAAACCTCAGTTGGTGCATACAGCTGACCTTCAGGCATAGGAGCTAGCTATGCTACCAACTGTGTGATCAGCTCCAGCTGAGCAACTCAATTGTAGAGCCCCTCCAACTGACTTTTCCAGTTGTCGAGCCAAATGACCTGAGCAGTATAACTCAGTGAAACGACTTTAGCTAAACGAAAATTGCTACTGGTGTATCCCCCTCCATACACCAGATACTCGTTACTAGACCATCATAAAGACCTCTATTTATAGAGAGAGATATCAAAGAGTCATTTGACCTCTGCCTTAAAGCATGACACTTCACCTACTCCTCTGCAAACTTTCCCGAAATGGTAATTGCCAGCATTGCTTTTTGCATGTCTCTGTGGTCGGTCCATTTAAGGAAATTTACAAGTTGTCTTGTACTTAGGAGGAAATTTGAATTTTTAATTCAAGTTCTTCTTCTTCCTTCGTCTTCTAAGTCGTCTTTCTTCGACTTTTGGACGTCTGACTTTGACAGAACTATACATGGACCGCATGGTTCAGTCCTGGAGTAAACTGAATGGTGATCTGACTGACCAACTCGAACTTGAACTGCATTTCAGTATTGAGTTGTCTTCTTCAGTTTGAACCTGTAAAAGATAAAATCCCTACGCTCAAACAGTGAGCTCTAGCTCTAAACAAACTAATGGCTCACCTACTCGGTTGCGATCAGTTGTGTTTTGAAATAAATCAAAACCTTTACTAATTTCTCCAACAATTTCCCTCTTTTTGATGATGCTAAAATATGAACTAACACCATCTAGACTATATAATAATATGAGGGTTAGTACAAGAAAAACAATATAAATTAACTCTGAACTTAGACTTCGAGATGGTAGTCATCAAGTCGAGTTAATGATTCACTTTTTTTTCAAAAACCAACAACTTATTATTAAGGATAATAAGTTGGGGAGAGTACATTATAACTGAGTTTTTGAAGATAAAAGCACAGATATATAATTCATCAGTTGCAACATCTTCTGCTCAGCTGGAGGTCGGAGTCCCTGACGAAGCCGTCGTTTAGCTTCGTGTAAATAAATTTATAGATTTCCTTCCCCACAGTAGATAGTAGCTAGAAGTAAGCAGAGTCGAACCCAAGGGAATTGGCGTAGTCTCTCTTCCTTATAACTGGTGTTGTAAAATAAGGGCTTTGATCACGACTGCACTTGTCTTGGTCAACAAGCACTACAAACTATAACTCAAATCTAAACAGAAACTTGATCAATAATAAAAGAATCCTTGATTAGGATCGAATCATTGAACTTAAACACTCACTCGATCATGGATGTAAGGATTTTAGTTACATGCAATTACTATTCGGTATCCAAGAAAATTAATTCTAGCCCTTTGGTCACGAAGTCACGACTAGAATACTCTACTCTTCATCTATCCTCTTAACTTAGATTATGCCAGAGACACTCTAGGCAAAACCCCTTTCCTGGTCAAGACAGCCACGAAGACTCTTCAGCAACTATCTTGCCCAAGAAGCATTAATTTCTTTTAGACCCAAATCAGCCAAGAGGTGCTCAAGACACTGACTCATCTCCAATACTTGTTATCTACTCAGGCACAAGAGACACTCTTATGTTGACCCTGATTTTATTAGTGATCTAGACTCCTTAACTTATTGGTGATCAAACAATTAGTTATCTTACCCATATCTAATATTAAGTCCTAACTATTTCGGGATAAAAGCATGCAAGTACATAACACAAATTAGACCTCACGAGTGTTTAGGTTTATGTTCAATTCATCTCACCAATCCAGGTATAAGAAATTAGTTAGACATAATATAAACTAAAATCAACACGAAAAATATAAAGAAAAACATACTTGGAATTAAAAGTAAAGATGAACTGTACTCCAGCAAAACAGAAATTGTCTTGGTCACAACAGCCAACTAGAACTAAAGCAAAAAAATTAAAGTGTTGCCCGTTGATGCGTCTTCAACTTTTGGGTTTTTTGGCTCCATTTTTCTCTTTTTTTTGTGTCTATATGAGTCGTATAGGGGAGAAAATAGGTATTTTGAAAGAGGAAGCTCGTAAATGGGCATATGGACAAAATATGGTCAGAATGGGCATTACCGAGACAAATTAACCCCGCTGTCGAATAATGATTCCCCCAAGAAGAGAGCTCAACAATGGACCACTCAGAACATCTCTGAGCAGTGACGATTCCAGAAGAATTTCACCTGGTGTGAGGCTAACCGAAGGATGCTGTCGGTACGACCATGCCCAACAGCAGTAGTCAGCAGCCAGAGCTAAATATGGAAAGACGCGTGAAGGAGATTTTCAGAAGATTTTGACGATTCCCAGCGATGGAAGGATCTTTAAAAAGGTGGAGTCCACCCAATCAATCACTAATTGATGGCCAATCACCAATTGGATCAATCAAGGATCAAGCTAAATATGGAAGGTGATCACTCATGTCAGTAAGGCCATGACAGACTGTCCCAGTCAGCAAATATGGGCTATTTATGGAAAAACATGTAAAGGGCCAATGATGGAAGTATCTAGCAAATCTGGGATATCAACAGCAAGTGAGAGATAAAGTCAACTCAATCAATTAAAGCCAATCATCCCCAGCAATCAAATCAATCACGACCATCTATTTATGGAAAGTCATTCATAGGGATACTGTCTGACATCTGCGGTTAGGGTTAGACTGACGTCTCTCAACTATATAAGTTCAGCAAGTGTGGCTGACAAATGTTGGGGCTCCTCATCGTATTCTACTTAGTTTTAGTCCCAAGATACACTTTAGTTTTAGTATTTTCCTTTACATTTTCGTACCAAACAATTTAATCGCTTTCATTTCAATTCCGTTGTGAAGAACAAGTCCAAGGCGGTTTGCCTTTGATATTTATTCAAGTATTTTGTATTTCCATTATTCATGTGTTCATTTTATTTCGTATTCATGTCTTTAATTATGTGTGAGTAATTCCCCTGGTGAGATTTGGGTGGGGGAAATGATTAATTGTTGATATATGAAACATTCGTGAGGCATTTGTTCCTTCGGTTGAGTCCAGTGGATCCGGAAAGATCTGACCAGAATTTATGGACAGTCCAAACCTAGTGGGTGATCTCCATTCGGTAAGGGTTGTACCATGCCAAGCAAAGGCCAGGGCATGACAGACATCAATGTTCAGTATGCCTATGACCGAGTAGCTGAGCAGCGCCTTCAATGGAGTTGTAGATCTGGATGGCGAGGAACGGGCAAGGGGATACTACATCCTTTCTCAGTCTTGGGCTTCTCTAACAATCACCTACCAACTGTGACGAGGTATCAAGCCATGATTATTGACCAAGGGACTCATCTTGCGTATCGTAGATATATCGATGACCGGTTGGACGCATTACCGAAAATGTATATCCCGCGAGTTATGTCTACTCTGTAGGTGCATAGCCGGGAAGCTTGGAAGAGAAGGTTGGTGAGGGTCATACTTGGAGGGATCGGGTACAACTACTATCTAAGGAGGAATGAAGCATGGCCTTGTGACCGGGGTGAAGCATGACTTTCGAACCAAGTGACTACAAGGGATTCAACCATCCCAAGTGTGGAGTATAAACTCTTGAAATGCCCCAATGTCTTTGGGCCACGCCTTGAGTTTATACAAAACATGGACGGATCTTCAGTATGCCCATGACCGAATAAACATATCAACAATGATCATGACCTATCCCAAATCTTACCCCTTTTAAATTTGATTGTTTCCAAGTTATTTTGTGCAAATAAATAGGATTGGGCCGTGACAACCAAACTTGTACACCTGAAGAGTAAAGTAGTTCCTCACTCTCCGAGGGATCGACCCTAGCTTACTGCTAAGACTAGCCAGTCCAATTGTGGGCATAAGAGCGTGTACTGTCCGCCTGGGGCATACACAGGTATTTTGATCGTACCATACGACGGGTGCGTGTCACCCGTAGGACATGTTTCTTCCTCACAACTCTCAAACGTAAAGTAAAATATAATTCAGAATTCAAGAATGCTAAAAGATATATTTTACAGAGTGAAAGCAGCCATATATATAAGCGTGAGATAAGGTTTGAAGTCGGCTTCCTTCATGGGCTGGACTCCTTCCCTTACTCGGCCTTCTTTCCTTCTTTGGCTAGGATTTGATTCACTTTCCATCTCCTTGGCAAATTTAGATTTGATTAGACACTTTTAAGATTAACATGGAATATTTTCATGCTAATTTTCTTCTTTGGAGAGAAAGTAACATCCACCGCCTTTGGCTCCTTCAACTCTGTCTTGGTCACGTCTGTACTAGTCTTGCCCACGATCTGCGCCACTCTAGACACTATCTGCTCGGCATGAAGATATGAGGGGATACTACCTCCCTCACAGCTTCTTTCTGAATATTCCCTTCGTTGCCCAAGCTACAAGCTTCAGCCCTTTGCCCATTTGCATCATATCCCCATGGCCTTTTAAGCAGATTTCCACTGGACTATGCCCACAATGCCACCTGTCCTACCCTGCACATACTTCCTCCACTTTGTGTCATCCTAGACACTAAACAGACTCTAAACACACACAAAACACGAACAAAAGACACACAAAAAATGAACACAAATATGGGTTCATCAGTCCCTACTTCTCAAAGATGATTTTTCGGATCCTCGCGAACCTATCTGGTCTCTTGACTTGATGAAACTTGAGCTTTATGGCCAGCTGCTCTGCTATCTTTTCGATCAGCCGATAGTTGATTTGACTAGCGCCCTTGTTCTTGGGAGCAGGGAAAGTCCGTCTTTCTGAAGCTTTAGGAGGGAAATGGCCAATTTTCTTTAGCACATTAATCAGCTTCTCTCCAACACGAGAGTCATCCATTGCATAGAGCTGTAGGTGAAGCAGCCAGGCCTTGTCAGCATTCATATCTCGAAAGACGAACTCATAGTAGTATTCACGAGCAAATTTAGCCTTGAGATCCTCCAAGTTGTCATTTAGCTCCTCAGCCATCCATTTATCAATATGGGGGTAGAATATCTTGTGCTTCATCTTCCTGGTCTATTTTCTTCTTTCTACCATGTTTTGTCTGGTCATTCTTCGAGAGTCAACTTGATTGAGTCGCTGTTTATAGACAATTCATTCTTGACCTTCAGGAAAGCTCTCTTACAAGTTCTTTTGCAGCACCTCTCTAAACTTCTCTAGAGCAGCCTTCTGAGCTTCCTCGAACTTTTTCATCCAATTTTGGTTTGTCAGCTGCTTCTCAATTGCACCAGTCAGACGTGCAAGCTGAGTCATTTCTTAATTGGTTGGTGGGGCATCTTTGTCAGCTTCTGCTTCCTCTTTAGCATCTAATTCCTGAGTGAAGAGCTCTGCACTCTGATCGATAAGAGCATCTTCAACATCTGAGATCTACTTCATCCTTTGATCTTTGGAAGTCTTGGTTGTGGAGTAAGCCTTTTGCAAAAACTCTTGTGTAAGTTTCTCTTCATCTCCCCCCCCCCCCCCTTTGGCATCCATTGATCGATAAGAGTTTTTGCATTGACTATCGCAAGCTCAATCAGAAAATTAGGAAATATCATTTCCCTTTGCTTTTCATCGATGAGATGCTAGAAAGGTTAGCAGGCAACAAATACTTTTGCTTCCTAGACGGATACTCTGGATATATGCAAATATGGGTGGCTGAGGAGGACCAAGACAAGACCACTATTACATACCCGTTTGGTACCTTTGCTTATAGAAGGATGCCATTTGGATTGTGCAATGCTCTGGGCATGTTCGGATGATGTATGATGCATATCTTTTCTGATCTTCTTGAGGAATGCATTGAGGTCTTCATGGACGATTTCACTGTCTATGGAAAAGACTTTGACTCGTGCCTCAACAATCTTGGACGAGTCATGAAGAGATGTTTTGAGAAAAGCCTAGAGTTAAACTATGAAAAGTGTCATTTCATGGTCAAGGAAGGGATAGTCCTTGGGCATGTAATTTCAGAAAGAGGTATTGAAGTGGACACGGCTAAGATCGACATCATAGGAAAGCTACCAAATACCACCAATGTCAAGCAACTCATAGGTTTCCTTGGGCACACTAAATTCTATAGAAGGTTTGTAAAGGACTTTGCCAAGATAGCTCAGCCCATGACCAAGTTGCTGCAGAATGATGTGCCTTGGAATTTTGATGAGGAGTGCAAGGAAGCATTTCATATTTTGAAGAACAACTTGACTACAGCCCCGATCATCCAACCCCCTAACTAGGATATGCCGTTTGAACTAATATGCGATGTTAGTGGCTTTGCAGTGGGAGCTGTGCTTGGGCAAAAGCGAGGAAAAGAGAGTTATGTTATGTTATGCCTCGAAGACGTTGAATGTTGCCCAATGCAATTATGCAACTACGAAGAAAGAGCTGTTGGCCATAGTCTTTGCCTTTGAGAAGTTTCGTTCTTATCTTCTTGAGGGCAAGACTATAGTCTATACTTACCATGCTGCACTGAAGTATCTCATGACCAAGAAGAAGATTAAGCCGAGACTAATGCAGTGGATTCTTCTTCTACAAGAATTCGATGTAGAAATCAAGGACAAGAGTGGTGCCCAGAACCAAGTCGCTGACCACTTCAGCAGGATACTCCAGGAAGAGGATGGGAACCCGATCAAGGAAATATTTCCCAATAAGCATTTGAGCTATGCCCAGGACGAACCATAGTATGCTAACTTAGTGAATTACATGGTGACTAGGGCAATATCTTCGGAGTATGGTCAATATCAGAGAAATAAACTCAAGGCGGAGAGTTGATTTTATGTATGGGATGAGCCTTACCTGTGGAGAGAGTGTTCTAATAAGATTATTAGACGTTATGTTGAAGATCATGAGCAAAAGAGTACTATGGAGCAATATCACAATAAAGAGTGTGGAGGTCATTTTGGGCACCAGCGAACGGCAAGGAAGATTTTGGAGTGTGGATTCTATTGGCCAACACTATTCAGAGATTGCTATGATTGGGTGAAGAATTATGATCATTGTCAAAAGGAAGGAAATATAACAAGAAGGAATGAGATGCCCATAATGCCAATCCTCTCGATTGAGGTGTTCAATATATGGGGCATGGATTTTATGGGTCTGTTGCCCAGCTCTCGTGGAAATCAGTACATACTATTGGCGGTGGATTATGTGTCAAAATGGGTGAAAGCTCGAACATCACTAACCAATGATTCCAAGGTGGTTGCAAGTTTCCTAAGAACTTAAATATTTAATCAGTTTGGTGTTCCTCGAGCTATTATCAGTAACCAAGGTTTGCACTTTTCAATGCCACGATCACTCTGTTGTTCAGGAAATATGGAGTTCACCACCGAGTATCTACTGCTTATCATCCTCAAGCTAATGGGCAAGCTGAGTTGTCCAATTGCATAATTAAGACTATCTTGAGGAAGACTATGGGCACCACGAAAGGATTGTAGCATGAGCCTTGATGATGCGTTATGGGCATATAGGACTGCTTTTAAGACTCCATTTGGGATGTCTAATTATCGCATGGTTTATGGGAAAAGATGTTATCTGCCAGTTGAGCATGAGCATCGAGCTCGTTGGACAGTAGCCCAATTAAATTTTGATTGGGATGAAGCGGGCAATGCAAGGAGACTTGAGATTCAAGAATTGGAAGAGATTAGACTCCAAGCCTATGATAGTGCCAGCTTTTACAAGGTGCGAATGAAGAAGACCCATGGCATGTTGATCACTGAGAAGGAGTTTGACTTTGGGCAACATGTGTTGCTGTATCAGACAAGGTTCCGACTCAAGTCAGGAAAGCTCTCTACTAAGTGGGAAGAACCATTTGAAGTTCAAGCTCAACATCCAAATGGGGCAGTTGAGATCAAGGATCCAAAGAATGGGAAGATTTTCAAAGTTAATGGATAAAGGGTGAAAGCCTATTATGGGCAAGACCAGAAGGACATTGGGGAGACTTTTAAACTCCCTGATGAGGAGGAGTATTGAGCATGGAATTCAACGTCGTGCCCAAGACGATTAAACGGGGCACTGACTAGGAGGCAACCTACATTTTCTTTTCATTATCTTTATTTATTTTTATTTTTATTTTATAAAAAAATAATAAAATAAAATAATAAAATAAAAAAATTATTCAGTCACGTATTTTAATTTTTAGTATTAACCCTACGAAGTAGTATTTCTCCTCGCAAGTCGTGTTTTGTTGGTCAAGACTGCAGGAGTCAGGGGCAACAATGAGGTAGCAGTTGTGAAGGAGAGTTGTCCGAGTGATAACAATGGTCGAGAAGGGCTACATCTTGGGCATCTAGGCCTAATGGATGACAACCGCCATTACATCAAAGGCGATGTGTCAGAAACTACCCTAAAAAGCCGCACCCATCACTCCATTATCACGTCATCTCCCCTCTCTCTCCCTTAATTCAAATCGCAACCTTCCATATTTTCCCTTTTCTTTCTCTTTCTTCTCCACAAAACCACCCATAACAACCTCTCCTCTCCATAATGGTATCGACGAGAAATAAAATCAAACTCAACAAAATCCATTCCGGTTCCCACATTGATCTCACCACTGAAAACCCTCCACCAAAAACCACTCTAATGCGAAGAAAAATCATGGCAGAAGACGCACCAATAACCACCATTGGCTCAACATTTCCACCCAGCCCTTCTCCGATGGGTGTCGAACTCATGGTACAGGATGGGGAGAATCCAACTCTCCTGGAGCAGCAAGAAGACACAGCAGTTTCTAGGGAACAACCAACCGCTATTGATCAAAAGACGAAAGCCACTGAGGAGACCGCCGGAGAAAATAACGGTGACGAAGCTGAGGAGGAAGAAGAGAAGCAACTGCAGCCGCTGAAGAGAAAACAGAGTACTGTAGCAGAGCCTTCCCCATCTAAGAAGGGGAAGGGAGTTGCCTCCGATGTTGGGTCAACACGACCAGCAGAGTCGTCGTCGGAAAAAGGGGATCCTACCGATTTCACTGCTAAAACCCAATCAACGGCGGTGGAGGAGGGGGATGATGAAGAAGAAGGTGAAGTCGGAGTAAAGAAGAAGAGGGTAATCAATACTACTCCGATCAGCAGCTTGAAGGTCAAGAACACGGGGTCGACAATGAGAAAACGAACATTGGGAGCACCAACGCCAAGGGGCATCGCTATGCCTAGGGTTCTCGATTTCAAACTCTACGAAACCCTAGGTGTTGCCCAAAAGGTGAAGGAGATGTTTAAGGGTATTGGTTGGGGTAGGTTTCTTGAGTGGCCGGTGGTGGTGTATGAGGATTTGGTTAGGGAGATGTATAGATCTGTGAATGTGGTGGTCGACGTGACGATGGGGCCTTTGGTGATCAGTTTCAACTTCATAAGCGAGGAGGTGGAGCATCATATCAATGAGGTGAATCAGATTCTGGGCCTGATTGATGTCAAGCAAACCCAAAAGGAGTACGGGGAGGCAAAGCGAGAAGTGTTGACGTTTAAGTCTAAGGATTGGGCAACTATTTGGAAGGACATTGGCACTGGGCCATACAAGGGTTTGGATAACAAGGGACACCAGCTCAAGACCAATGCCCTTCGCATATGTCATAGGATTCTTGCCTACAACCTGTATGGCAAGACTGACAGTGGGAACTCCTTGTCTAACAAAGAGCGTTATCTGCTGTGGTGCATGCAAGGCAAGATCAGGGTCAACTTCGCGCGTTCTTGTGCGAGCATCTGAAGGCTGCACGAAGTCGGGGCAACGATATTCCTGTGGGCACTTTCTGACTGCTTATGCCCGTGTGATGGACTTGCAGGAGAAGCTGGATAAGCTTGTAACCATGAAGGAAGAGCACCTCGACTTTGAGGCGCTCAAGAGAATGAAGGATATCCAGCGGGATGAAGAAGGGACTCCAGTCTTCATTGACTATACTGAAGTCCAGGACGTTCGTCCCAAGCCCCCAGTTGCTGTCGTGACCACTAAAGGAAAAGCAAGTACCAGTGGAGAGTTGCCCAAGGAAGTTGATTTGTTGACCAGGATGGAGCGAGTGGAAAAGCTGTTGATCGAGATTTGTGAAACCCAAATTGAGATGCACGATGCCCAACGTGCGTTCTTTGCCTACCAAGGATTTAGCTACACCCTCCTAAATCTGCTTCCTCTTAATTTGTTTCCTCCCTATTTGTTAGTTTAGGTTAGTTTTAGTTTTTAATTTTGTTTCAAGTCTTTGTGTGTTAAGTTTTGTGTTTGTTGGTCGAGAAGGATGGTGTGTTGCCCTTCACCCACAATTTGCAAAGCAAATTGTGTGGTGAGGGCATCCGAATTCCTTTCTCTTTTGTGTTTGAGTCTTGACCTCCACTTTACTTACTTTGCCCAAGGCAAAGTGTGTAGGTGGAGGTCGTATGTAATACCCCGAATCTTTATAACTCTAATTGATTGTCTTAAATGAGATTATACGTGCTTGAGTGCTTTTAAAATGTTATTATATGTTATTATATGTGTTTCTGTGTGATAAAAATAGTAAACTTTCTTATGAAATTACCAAAATGCCCCTTAAGGGCAAAATTGTAATTTTCTCATTTCGGCAACTCGAAATGAATATGTGAAGAGTTATATGAGTTTAAGAATTCTAGATTTAGTACGAGTTTGAATTTCGGGTAATTTCGAGAGAGTCGACTTTTAGTGAATAGTATTTTTGACCGGAAAAGTCAATCGTCGGTCAACGAACCCTGAATTTAGATTAATTAGTGTCGTTGGAATCTAGAATCTATTTTAAGACCAATGAAACAATTTGAGAATTTTCTGAGGTCATACCAATCGAGTTTGAATTTATTTTAAAAACACAATTAAAATGAATAGTAACTCGTCACGACTTTTTACGACTTTTTCGTTAGTCAGATATTACCTATTAAAGTTAAGTGTTTCCGAATCTAGAAATTATTTCCTAACTAATGACGCAAGTTAGATAGAAATCCGAGTTCTATAAATCGAGTTTTGAGCTACATCTAAATCGGAAACGAAGACGCATAGTCGAGATTTCTAACTTCCTTTGTTATTGGAACTTATATATGAAAATTGGGCTTGTTAAAATCTATAAATTATTTCGTGAGTAATGGTGCGAACTAGAATGTAATTCAAAGTCGAGAGAGTGCTGAAAAGAGGGTTTAAAGTTTAACGTTTGAGCGGGATATATTATACGGATAAAATCTTTTCTTCCGGGGATTTTTATCTGATAAAAATCAAGATTCTTCCCCCATTAATCAGCCGACATCCCCTCTCTCTCACCCTCAAGTGTTTCTCACACGCTCATTTTGGTAAGTGAGATCACTCTCTCTCAATTAATTAAACTTGCACCTAAAGTTTCATCTCTCTCATTATCTCCCTCCCAACTCTCTCTCGGTCATCTCTCTCACTCCAAGAAGCTCCATGGCAGCAGCACCCCATCATCTTCAAGCCTTCATTTCTTCTTCCATCGAGTTCAAGAATTGAAGCTAAATATTCGAGAGTTCAAAGGTTGATCATTATCATATCTTCTTTCTTCTTCCACCTTCAAAATCGCCACCACCATCCTCCATGGCTGCTGGTTTTGAAGCTCCAAAGCTACCATTTCTTCATCAATAAATTAAGGGAAGAAGATAGCAACCGAAGAGAATCAAGTTTTCATCCTTGTTTCTCCAAAAATCGAGTAAGAGTAATATTTTTTCTTCCATTTTCTCCCAAGATCAGCCACTGCTCTCCATCTCTCTAATCACCATGTTTTTCCTTGATTCAAGCTTTAAAAGGATAAAAAAGTATCGAGGAGTCGAGCTCTAATCCTTGTTCCTTCAAACTACAAAGTAAGATCGGTGAAATTCCTTCTTTTTCCCCTTAAAAACTGTCGATTTTCTTCCTCATCATATCCATCGATTTTTCTTCAAGCAAATCAAGAAAAGGAAGCTAGAGTTGCAAGGAGTAAAGTGGTGATTACAGATTAGGAAAGAGTTAGTAAGATTTCTAAATTTTTAACCTAAGAACTTCTTATTTTCTTTCTTGCTAAGATCGAAATATATGGGTATAAGGAGAAATGATTTGAGTTTTGTGTTTTCAAGCATGAATCCATGAATAAATATGTCTTCTATGTTAGAGAAATAAGAAGAAAAATCCATGATATATATATATATATATATATATATTTAGCTTACGATTTTGTGAGGAAAAATAAATAGGGTTTTTCATGTTTTGAGTGATTAATTGATTTTGATGATTTGTATATGTTCTAAAAATATATTAAGCATGTTAAGATAATCAAATGAAGAAAATAAATATATGTGCATAAAAATATGCAAAATTCGAAATTTATGCCTTGAGAGTGAATTTTTGTGTTTGAATGATTTCTTGAGTTTGATGCATGATATGAGGTACATGATGATATATAAATATGCTTAAGTGAATAAATTGAAGAAATAATCACTAAAACATGAAAAGGAATTTTGAGGAAGACGATGAATAGTAATTTTCAGATTTTCATATATAAGTTTATTGATTAGTTTGAAGATGGATCTTATTAATTTAAGTATTGAGAAACATGAATATATGAATTAAATAGAAGCATGAATTTGTTTGAGAAATATATGTGTTATGTTGTGTGTGTATGTGTATATACAAGCATGAGTTATTGTTTTTGGATGAATTGGTGGATTTACAAATAATACTCAATAATAATCAATAGATAAAAATACCACCAAAAGAAAGAAATGAGTTAAAATAAATAAATATATATATATATATATATTCGCAATATATAAAAGTTAGGAATTTTAGTTCCTATAACTTTTTGGAAAAATTGATGAATTGAATGAGAAATACTAAGATTATGATTATTTAAGGCATAAAAATGCTTTAAAAAGAAAGAAATAAAATTTTATAAAGAAACCTCCAAATTAGTAGAAAGAAATGAGGCATAGAGTATGATTTTTGATTAAATGAGGTTAAAAGATGAAATAGATAAAGGAATCGAGCAATTGGAATTTTTATAAGTTCATTAGAACTTTAAATTCTTGAAAAATAACAACAAATAGAAAGATAAATTAGTGCAGAAATTTTTCAGAGAAAATTTATGAAATTTGGTTGAGTAAAAGATGTAATCGATATTGTTAATAAGAAATTGAGAGAAAAATAAGTATATTAGCCACTTAAATCGCTAAATTTAGAGTTCGTATGAGAAAGTTATAAAAAGTCAAAGAATTTCTAAAATAAAAATTGACTTATGAGAATTTAAGTGAAAGTAAATAAATTAAGAAGTATAAGAGCTAAAATAAATAAATACCGAGTAATAAAACTTGAATCGAGCAGAAATGAATCCTAAAAGATGGAATTTGGTAAATGCTGAAATTAAAGAGAAAAATAAAATGAAAAGAGTTTTCCTCGATTATAAGATAAAGATTGAAATTGAACGAAAAATCGTTCAATAGAAATTATTTTAAGTAAAATATAAGAAAGATAAGAATTTTTTCGACTAAGCTAATCTATTTTTTCGAAGAACGTGCTAAATAATAGCTGGAGAAATTTTATAAGAAAAGTCGGAATGAGAAAGGAATTTAAATTTGAAATCTTTGAATTTTCCTAAGAGAAATAAAATTAAGTCTATTAAAAACCGAGAAAATTATTAAGTTGAAAAACGAGCAGTATGATATATGTGAGCAAATTGCTTGTGAAAATTCAATGCGACTGTGAAATGATGCAAATATGATTGATGTGTGAAATATGTGAACGAGAATAGATCTTGTATTTGGTTGAAATTATTTGATTTGAGAAAATCGAGAAATTTTAGCTTAAAAGAATAATAAATTTTTTAATGCTTGAATAAATGTTTGAATGCCCGATTATATGTATAAGTGACGAAATTTTGTGCCGATGAGTTTGATTGGTTAGTACATGGGTAGAAATTAAGAATCGAGAGTTTAAGAAGTCAAATTGAGAAATTAAAAACCCGAGTAAAGTAGAAGTCCGTTAAACGACTTAAGATTTCGTCATTTTCCAAATACGTAAAACTCGTCCTCATCTAAAATAAATTTTGAAGACGCGAGTGGAGTGGAAAATAGGACAGCGAGCAGGAAAAGGATAGTCGAGCTAAGCCACTTTCCAGGTGGGCTTTCTAACACCGAAACTCGACGATGAATGCGCAATTTATTTTATTTATATGCACTTTTATTTAAAGTTAATTGACTTTCTTAAGTTTGATGTTTTGATATGTAATCCTCTACTTGATATTGTGTGAGTAGGTCCTGTGGACGCACGGGGTTAAGTCCTACACAAGACGGGACGATGCATGCATTAGATTAGGTAACCGTGAGCCTTGTTATAGCCTAGCCGGTCGAGAAGTAACTGTGAGCCTTGCCTCAGTTGGGCCGGCTATGTAAAGGCTGTGAGCTCTGCTTGATTGGACCGGTCACGGTGCTTGAGGAGGAGGCCTACTTCTCGACACCACAAGAAGACAAAACGCGTAGATGGATTTGTACCTGTATAAATGGTTGCGCAATCGATTTCAGAAAATAAACAAAAAAGTTTTTAACTACCACAAGCCGTAAATTCTTTTAACTAATTTATCTAACGCTTGTGATGCAGCAGAAGAGGCAAGTTCAATTATATAGCTCTATCGAGCGAGTTTTCAAAATATTTTGGCATGTGTTCACTGAATACGAAGTACTCACACCCTGCATGTTATTTGACTTATTTCTAAAACGTGCAGGTTAGCTCGGATGAGGAGGATGCAGTGTGCTTGGGTGGCTCGTTTGTCAAAGTAATCTATTTCGAAGTTTAAGCTTGAGGTTATGTGTCTTCACACATATAACCTTGGGATTCTAAGTCGATGATTATATTCCGCTGCAACGTCATTTTAAAATCACCTCGCCTTGCATGCTCGGTCCCTAAAAGATGAAAGAGCTCGTGAGCTCAAGTAATTTCTTAAATCCTTTATGAATTCCTTCAAAACATTTGAGATTTAAAATGCGACACATCGTATTTCCCTTAACCAACAGTTGATAATTAAAAACCAAAGATGACCCACTTTTTGAATGCAACACTTATTGATAACCAAACCAAATCCTGTGATTGGATCAATATCCAAAATCTTGACAAGTGTTAGTTTCTTGAGAAATCTTTAGTTGATAACCCACACTATTGTGAGCATAGTTTGGTCGGTGATGTTATTCCTTACTTAACGAGCATGTTTTATTGAGTAAAAGTCAGTTGTCCCACCTCACTGCCCCTTGCATTCTAGTCGTTTTAATACATTAGAAGTCGGGATGTGACATCGTCCTTATTTTGTTTTGTTGAGTTAATTTTTGTTATGTCTTGGTCACCACTTTACACAATTTGCTCAAAGCAAAGTTTTGGGTTGGTTATCTGTTGTATTGTTGTTGATCAGCATGATTAGAATTTTGGTAATGATGAGTATGTTTTGATTGAGCATGTTATATGTGGATAAGTAGGATGGATTTAGTCTTAAGCAATCTATGTGAGGATTTGAGCCTAAATTGTTGTTATATTTATATAGTGTTGTTTCTTTCTTTGTGAGATATGACTATGAGACTTGGAAATTCTAGAACTTGCCTGCATCTCTAGTTGAAGCATGATTGTTCACGACACTTAAATGATTTAGGCAGATTTATGTTGATCAAGCCTAGAGCCAAAAATGACTTACCTACTGTTTATTTCTTTGATTAGCCCCATTTGAGCTTGATTATACTTCTTTCTATTCACTAAATATAGCCTGAAAAATGTAGCCTACCCGATCACATGAACTCAGGATTAGAGAAAAGGGGAAGGAAGGAGGGCAGGAGGTATTATATCTTGGGCAAGACACCTGACGTTTGTAGGATGCTTAGAATGCCTTAATTTAGAGGTGTCATGTATAGGACTAAAAAAAAGAAAAAAAAAAGAAAAAGAAATAAAATGAATAAAAAGTCCTAAAAATAAAATGTGCTAAGGCCCGGAGCTGTGAAGTAAAGAATGAAAAAATCTGGAGCAGTTTCTTGCCCAGAATTGAGTTTGTTTTGACCATAGCCAGTTCTTAAAATATTTCCTACCCTATTCCTTAAGCCACATTACAACCCGTTAAGACCTAATGATAAGTATTGAGATTTGGTAGAGATGTAGAGGGCAGGCAAGCCTACAGAATGACCTTGTTGATATTGGTCAAGAGCGTAAACACTAAGCCCAAAACACTTGAGAGAATAGTGCTGGAGAGAAATATCCTTAATGCTCATAGATTTTATCTTGACTTGTCTGATGATTTTGCTCAATTAAAATTCTTACTTGACTTGACTCACTCTTTGATCTGCTGATTTGTTTTGAGTCTTGAGTATGTGTTTTATTTTGTCTTTTCTGAGTTTTTGAGTCTTGGACAAGTTGCATTTACACACTTGAGGACAAGTGTGAGTAAAGTGTGTGGGTGTGATGAACCCATATTTGTGTTCATTTTTGTGTGTCTTTTGTTCATGTTTTGTGTGTGCTTAGAGTATGTTTAGTGTCTAGGAGGACACAAAGTGGAGAAAGTATGTGCAGGGCAGGACAGGTGGCATTGTTGGCATAATCCGGTGAAAATCTACTTAAAAAGCCATGGGCAACAATACAATGCAAATGGGCAAAGGGCTGAAGCTTGTAGCTTGGGCAACGAAGTGAATATTCAGAAAGAAGCTGCGAGTGAGGTAGTACCCCCCCCCCCCCCCATATCTTCATGCCGAGCAGATAGTACCTGGAGTGGCGCAGATCATGGGCAAGACTAGTACAGATGTGACCAAGACAGAGTTGATGGAGCCAAAGGCAGTGGATGTTACTTTCTCTCCAAGGAAGAAGATTAGCATAGAAATATTCCATGTTAATCTTTAAAGAGTCCGATCAAATCTAAATCTGCCAAGGAAAAGGAAAGTGAATCAAATCCTAGCCAAATAAGGAAAGAAGGCCGATCAAGGGAAGGAGTCCATTCCATGAAGGAAGCCGATTTCAAACCCTACCTCACGCCTATACATATGGTTGCTTTCACTCTATAAAATATATCTTTAGCATCCTTGAATTCTGAATTCCGTTTTAATTTACGTTTGAGAGTTGTGAGGAAGAAACAAGTTCTACGGGCAACACTTTATATTTTTCTGTTTTGGTTTTAGTTGGCTGTTGTGGCCAAGACAATTTCTGTTTTGGTGGAGTACAGCTCATTTTTAGTTTTAATTCCAAGTATGTTTTACTTTATATCGTTCGTGTTGATTTCAATTTGTATTATGTCTAGATAATTTCTTATACCTGGATTGGTGAGATGAATTGAACATAAACCTAAACACTCGTGAGGTCTAACTTGAGTTAATTAATTGCATGCTTTTATTCCCGAAATACTTAGGACTTAATATTAGATCTGGGCAAGATAACTAATTGCTTGATCACCAATAAGTTAAGGAGTCTAGATCACTGACGAGGCTGTCTTTCGCACTCTCAAAATAAATTTATAGCCTATCCTCACAACTATATAGTTAGCAAGTAAGTACAGGGTCGATCCACAAGGAGTTGATTGTCCCTATCTCTTGAAACCTCCTCCACCTGTTTAGAAAAGTTGGTTTTGCTATCTTGGTCACTAGGGCTCTTTTGCCCAATTTGAGAACTCAATGAACCACTGAAAAGTAAACAAATGACTTGATCAATAATAAAAATGACTTGATCTGGACTAAGACATCGTTAAGTGAAAACCCTAGCTTGGTCATTGGTGCAAATATATTCATCACATGCTCGCATCGTTAGTTATGGGACTTGAATGCTGAGATCCCTTTTTACTCGTCACGCTCTCAACAAATCCTTCCCTTACCTATCCTTACTTAGTTGGCGACGCACCGCCGGCTCCCTACCTTGGGCAATACCTCTGTCGGAGTCATCATTCAATTTCTTGCCCAAGGAGCATTTATCTCTAGAAAGACCCAACAAGGAATCATCACGTCTTACCTCATAAGGTAGACTCCTTCCTCTAATATTAATCGATCTTAATCAAGAAGATGTGGAAAACACTCCTACTTCTCAATTGATTTGTGATCTAATATGTCTTAAGTGATTAACGGCCTATTAACCTCTTAGTCGTATTACCTCATATTTGAACAAGCTCATTAACATTTTGGGAACACATGCATGCAATTATCTAGCACAATTTAGACCTCCCATGCTTAAGTTAACACCTAACTGTCTTGCCCGGACCAAGTATAAAAGCTTAGCTAAACATAATCATAAAACGATAAACAATCGAAATAAAGGAAATCATAAGAACTATACAAACTTACGAAGTTTGTGCAAAAGTAAATCACAGCCAAAAGTGCTGATAAAACGAAGATAGTAAAAGTTTGCCCGTAGGACTTGTTTATCTCCTCACAGACTCTCTTAATGGAAAATACGGGGAATTAAGCATAAAAAGACGGCTCTTATTGCAGCAGCAAGACATCGATATTTATAGGCGAGTGCTTTAGGGTTTGGGCCCCCTAGTCCTTAACATGGAAAGAATCCACGAGCTACCTTGGGATGCAAGTAACACTTGATAAGCTCGACCCTCAACAAGGCAAGCAATGTCTATCTTTAAGAGATCCCTTGCGGATCCTAAATCTAGTCAGATAAGGAAAGATACTTAAGTTAGATCATCTCATCCTTATCTTTCTAGACCTAGGAGAGAAACTCGCCTGTTGACCAAAGCACTCCTTCTATCTGTCTTGACCAATATGGCTCTGTCTGACCTGCTTCCAGAAATGTTGCTTTCTTCCCCTGTATTGCCCAGTTTCCATCTGCAAGGCAGCAAACACCCTCCTGCCCAAAATATGTCCTCCAAGACACAAAAACTAGACAAAACACACACAAAGACTCGATCTAAACTTCCTAAGACATACACTAAAAAGACACAAAATATGGACTCATCAATCACCAATAGAATCAGGGTCAATACAAGAGTGTCTCTTGTACCTGAATAGATAACGAGTATTGGACAGCAAACGGTGTCTTGAGCACCTCTTGGCTAATTTGGGTCTAAAACAAAATCAATGCTTCTTAGGCAAGATAGTTATTGAAGAGTCTTTGTGGTTGTCTTGACCAGGAAAGGGGTTTTGCCTAGAGTGTCTCTAGCATAATCTAAGTTAAAAGGATAGATGAATAGTAGAGTATTCTAGTCGTGACTTCATTACCAAAGGGCTAGAATTAATCTGCTTGGAAACCGCATGTAACTAAAATCCTTTCACCCATGATCGAGTGAGTGATCAAAGCCCTAATTTTACAACACCAGTTACAATAAAGAGAGACTACGCCAATTCCCTTGGGTTCGACCCTGCTTACTGCTATCTACTGTCTACTATAGGCAAGGAAATCTATAAATTTATTTGTGCGAATCTAAACGACGGCTTCGTCAAATTGGCGTCGTTGCCGGGGAATTTGTTCTAAAATAGTTAATCTTCAAGGTTTGAGTTTGGTGTATGCCCAAGCCAAAACTTGAAGTGAACCAGGTGTACTTTTGTTCGTAAAGGATCTTGAGAGGTAGGTTAGATCAATCAGAGCAAGAAAACGGAAGAGCACCGTGAAGAACGATGCCAACGAACCTTCAGCGGTTCTAGGCTTGATAGGAGACGATTCCTTTGAGCAAGACGATTCTTACTCTGACCAAAAGAACGAAGAAGAGATGGCAAAGAAGACCATTAAGGAGATTATGTTCCCTGATGACAAGGGCATCAAGCCCTCGAGCATCAAGCTACCCGAGATCACCAAATTAGGAGCTTAAGCATTCATTGATCCAGATCTTGCCCAAGTTTAGCAATCATCCAGGGAATGATCCACAAACTCATCTTCAAAACTTTGAGATGGCATGCAGCACCATAAGGGTCATTGATCCTCATGAGAGATTTCAAGATTATGTAAGGTTGCTCACGTTCCCCTTTTCACTACTTGATGGGGTAAGAGAGTGGCTTTATACCCTGTTCGAGGGAAGTATGGACACATGGAAAAGTTGAAACAAGCATTCCTCGACAAATATTTTCCTGTTGGCCGCATCTAAAGTGTAAGGAATGCAATCTTCTCGGTCAAAATGGGCAGCAATGAGTTACTATACGAGTACTATGAGAGGTTCAAGAAAATGTTGTCACGTTACCCACAACACCGAATAGAGGAGATTGATCTAATTGAGTATTTCATGCGAGGATTGTGCACATCAGAAATGAAGTGGATAATAACTGCCTGTGGAGGAGGAATTGTCGATCAATCACCAGCGGAAGTGTTCAAAAAGATAGCTGCTATGGCCGAGCAATCTCGAGATGAGGATGATATTTCCAAGGGAAATTCTCATGATCATGGTGGAAACAAAGACGTTATGGTCAATACTATGAAGGAACTCATGGCCAAGATAGATGATAAGATGGAGGCACTGAACAGAAAAGTAGATGCGAAAGAAGTAGTTGTGAGGAAAGCTGTCAAGAAATGTGAAGTGTGCCAAGCCTCAACTCACATTACCTCTGATTGTCCCCACTGGTTCATTGAGGAAGAAGAGGTCAAGGCTATGGGGCAGAATCAGCAAGGTGTTCCTGGGCAACACAGTTTTGATTATGGGCAGAACAATAACTTCGGATTTTGCCAAAATGAGAATCTGAGGTATGGCAACAACCACTACCAAGTGCCACCTCCTCATCGACAACCTTAGCAGCCTGCTCAGCAGCAGCAGCATCCATACGTTCCTCCCCATCGTGACCAGAGCAGAGGAGAATTCATGAAGGACACCATGGATCGTTTTAGAAAGGACTTTGAGAATTTTCAAATTGAAAGTTGAGGTACTTCTAACAATCTCCAAGCTCAATTGACACACGTTACTCAGACATTATCTAAGCTTGTTGAAGAAAAGAAAAGAGCGGGCACCTTCCTGCCCAAGTGGAGATCAATAAAGAATAGGTCAATGCTGTAACCTTGAGAAGGGGAAGACCCTTACCTGAAACAGTGCCCAAGATACCAACTAAGGAACCAGAGAAGGTGGACGAGACCAAGATGGGTTCAGGCAATCTGGAAGAAATGTATCAGGAGCTGGAAGCTGAGAAGGAGGGTACCATCTTGGCCAAGAAGAACCCCATTTTTAGTTCAAAAGAAGATGAAGAATTGCTCGAGTCCCTCAAAGCTGAGAGGGAAGCAATTCTGTTGGCCAAAAGGACTGTCCCCAAAACCAATGGTCTCACTATACCTTATCCAAGGAGATTTTCCCGAGATAGAGAGCAACAAGAGATGAATGAAATGCTGCAAGTCTTCAAAAAAGTTGAGATCAACCTTCCCTTGTTGGTAGCACTTCGATCAATGCCCAAATGTGCTAAGTTCTTGAGAGAGATGTATACAAAGAAAACAAAGTATCCTGATGATGCTAAGTTTCACATAGCTAATGTTTTAGCGATAATGGACCTGCACTTGCCCATCAAATAAAGAGATCTAGGGATGTTTGCTATACCATGCACCATAGGAACGACCATGATACCGAGGGCAATGCTTGATTTAGGGGCATCGATCAACGTCATTCCCAAGGAAATGTTCGATGAATTGAGGTTTGTACCACTGACTCCAACACAAGTTGTCATTCAATTGGCGGATCTTTCAACGGTTTAGCCAGATGGGATTTTAGAGGATGTCTTGATGGATGAAGAAGATAGGGTGAGAGAACTTTTAAGCAAGTTTAAGGAAGCAATTGGTTGGACTTTGTCTGACATCAAGGGCATAAGCCCTATGGATTGCATGCATCACATCTTGCTCGAGAAGGATGCAGTCCCGATCAGAGACCTACAAAGAAGATTGAACCCTGCCATGAAGGAAGTGGTCATGAAGGAGATCCTGAAACTCTTAGATTTGGGCATAATCTACTCAATCTCAGACAGTCGCTGGGTGGGTCCAGTGCATGTTGTGCCCAAGAAGTTAGGAATTCAGGTGGTCGAGAATGATAAAAAGTAGATGGTGGCCGTGAGACTTTAGACTGGATGAAGGGTGTGCATTGACTTTCGCAAGCTCAATCAGAAAACTAGGAAACTCATTTTCCTTTACCTTTCATTGACGAGATGCTCGAAAGGTTAGCAGGCAACAAATACTTTTGCTTTCTAGATGGATACTCTAGATATATGCAAATATGGGTAGCTGAGGAGGACCAGGGCAAGACCACTTTTATATGCTCGTTTGGTACCTTTGCTTATAGAAGGATGCTATTTGGATTGTGCAACGGTCCGGGCATGTTACAACGATGTATGATGCATATCTTTTCTGATCTTCTTGAGGAATTCATTGAAGTCTTCATGGACGATGTTACTGTCTATGAAAGAGACTTTGACTCATTCCTCAACAATCTTGGGCGAGTCATGAAGAGATGTGTTGAGAAAAGCCTAGTGTTGAACTATGAAAAGTGTCATTTCATGGTCAAGGAAGGGATAGTCCTTGGGCATGTTATTTCGGAAAGAGGTATTGAAGTGGAAAAGGACAAGATCGACATCATAGGAAAGTTACCATATCCCACCAATGTCAAGCAACTCGGAGGTTTCCTTGGGCACGCGGAATTCTATAGAAGGTTTGTGAAGGACTTTGCCAAGATAGCTCAGCTCATGACCAAGTTGCTTCAAAATAAGGTGCCTTGGAATTTTGATGAGGAGTGCAAGGAAGCATTTCATATTTTGAAGACAACTTGATCACAGCCCCGATCATCCAACCCCCTACCTGGGGTATGCCGTTTGAACTAATTTGCGATGCTAGAGGCTTTGTTGTGGGAGTTGTGCTTGGGAAAAAGCGAGAAAAAAAGAGTTATGTTATATACTATGCCTCGAAGACATTAAATGTTGCCCAATGCAATTATGCAACTACGGAGAAAGGACTATTGGTCGTAGTGTTTGCCTTTGAGAAGTTCCATTCTTATTTTCTTGGGGGCAAGACTATAGTCTAACTGACCATGTTGCACTGAAGTATCTCATGACCAAAAAGGAGACTAAACTGAGACTGATGCGGTGGATTCTTCTTCTATAAGAATTCGATGTAGAAATCAATGACAAAAGTAGTGCCCAGAACCAAGTCGCTCACCACTTGAGCAGGATACTCCAGGAAGAGGATGTGAACCCGATCAAGGAAACGTTTCCCGATGAGCATTTGAGCTATGCCCAGGACAAACCATAGTATGTTGACTTAGTGAATTACATGGTGACTGGGGCAATACCTTCGTAGTATGGTCGATATCAGAGGAATAAGGTCAAGGCGGAGAGTCAATTTTATGTATGGAATGAACCTTACTTGTGCAGAGAGTGTTCTGATAAGATTATTAGACGCTGTGTTGAAGATCATGAGCAGAAGAGTATTATAGAGCATTGTCACAATAAGGAGTGTGGAGGTCATTTTGGGCACCACCGAACGGCAAAGAAGATTTTGGAGTGTGGATTATATTGGCCAACACTATTCAGAGATCGCTATGATTGGGTGAAGAATTGTGATCATTGTCAAAAGGAAGGAAATATAACAAGAAGGAATGAGATGCCCATGATGCCAATCCTCTCGATTGAGGTGTTCGATATATAGGGCATGGATTTTATGGGTCTGTTGCCCAACTCTTGTGGAAATCAGTACATACTATTGGCGGTGGATTATGTGACCAAATGGGTGGAAGCTCGAGCATCACTAACCAACGATTCCAAGGTGGTTGCAAGTTTTCTAAGAACTCAAATATTTAAACGGTTTGGTGTTCCTCGAGCTATTATCAGTGACCAAGGTTTGCACTATTGCAATGCCACGATCATTGTGTTGTTCAGGAAATATGAAGTTCACCACCGAGTATCTACTGTGTATCATCCTCAAGCTAATGGGCACACTGAGTTGTCCAATCGCATAATTAAAATTGTCTTGAGGAACACTGTGGGCACCACGAGGAAAGATTCGAGCATGCGCCTTGATGATGTATTGTGGGCATATAGAGCTGCTTTTAAGACTCCATTTGGGATGTCTCCTTATCGCATGGTTTATGGGAAAATATGTCATCTGCTAGTTAAGCTTGAGCATCGAGCTCGTTGGGCAGTAGCCCAATTAAATTTTGATTGGGATGAAGCGGGCAATGCAAGGAGACTTGAGATTCAAGAATTGGAAGAGATTAGACTCCAAGCCTATGATAGTGCCAGCTTTTACAAGGAGCGAATGAAGAAGACCCATGACCTCTTGATCAAGGAGAAGGAGTTTGACTTTAGGCAACAGGTGTTGCTGTATCAGACAAGTATCCGACTCAAGTCAGGAAAGCTCTCTACTAAGTGGGAAGCACCATTTGAAGTTCAAGCTCAACATCCAAATGGGGCGGTCGAAATCAAGGATCCAAAGAGTGGGAAGATTTTCAAAGTTAGTGGACAAAGGGTGAAAGCCTATTATGGGCAACACCAGAAGGACATTGGGGAGACTTTTAAACTCCCTGATGAAGAGGAGTATTGAGCAAGGAATTTGATGTCGTGCCTAAGACGATTAAATAGGGCGCTGACCAGGAGGCAACCTGGTACGTTTTCTTTTCGCACTACCAAAAAAACGCTCTCCGTTATGTATGTAAGAAAAAAACCGTTACGTATGTTGGTGTTATGTATGATGCGCTCATACATAACGGAGAAAATCTTTTATCTATGTTGTTATACATAACGGTTATACATAACAGTGAAATTTACGTTATCAATGAGCATTATACATAACGCTTGCTTCCGTCATGAAAGATCATCTTCCTCTGTTATCTATTATGTTATAGATAATGGTATGTTTAGTATATTTGCGTTATCTATGGCCGTTAAACATTACATTTTGTACCGTTATGAAAGCTCATTTCTCTCTGTTATGTATGTTTGAATTGAGAACTATGTATTCGTGCTATTTTAATTTTCAGTTATTTATATTAGCATGAATAAAATAATTCTAAAACACAAAATTATCAAAACCATCCATAACATTATATGATATATTATCCAAAATATTCATACAATCATCATCCCAATATAGTCTAAATTCCACAAGTAGTCTAAAATATGTCATTTAAGAGAACAATGCAACTACATTCCATTCACCTCAACATCTGATCCATTTGCATCGCACCAACAACTCAAAAGAAAGAGGCTCACATGCATTCAGCTCAATGGCTACATTGGTGGGAGCTTCGACTTTCCACTTTACTCTTTTGCAGTGATATCCACCACTAGGCATGACAATCTCAGAGTCCATTCGAGATGTTTATATCTGCAAAATTCAATGATAAGATAAATTTGCACTCAAGGTTTATCTAACGAACAAGTGCATGAATTGACAAGTAGAACTTATTATCATAACTGCATGTATAGAAACATAAAAACAAAAACAAAAACACCAACATTTACTTAAGGATTTGAGCAATGATGCATACAACTGCTATGGAGTAATTACATATAAGAGAACTACATCCTAATAATAGGTGAATTAAACAAACTTAAAAGTCAACAAATGTGATTTATTTTCATTGATTTCTTGCTGATTGTTTATGAGAATGAAAGCTCCCATCTTATTCTGCAAAACCTTTATATTTTAACAACTGAGAGTAAAGGTGCAAGCTGGATTGATAACAAAATTTACCTTAATCATTATGGGTTATATGGCCATTGTTGTCAGATACTGAAGCTGAAGGAGGGCCAACCTTTCAAAAGCCAGAAAGTACAATAACAAAGAAAATTTAGAAGATTATATATAAAGAAAAAGAAGGGAGGCAACTATTTAAGTTTTACATGAGCAAGAAGTGAAAGCTAAGAAATAGAATAAATTAAATTAACAAGAATAGTCCATTCCAATTCCAAGCAAACTCAACAACTATATATGAGCAAATGCTATTCAATAACAATTACCCAATCCAAATTTGTGTATTAATATACGAGCAAAAGCTATTCAACAACACCCACCCAATCTGAACTTCTGCATTAATATATATGATTCATCAACATGAATTAGGTATTCAATTTGGACCACTTATATCTAACATGGACCAAGGACTCTATTAGTAGGATTTCCTGATTTAGGAGCAAGAAAAATGAAGTTTATAAATAATATCACAAAATTAGAAATTATTGTATGTATCACTTCATATATGAACCAAATAGAGCCCACACTAATGTTTCTCATGGCTGAAGCTACTTAAGAAATTCAATAAAAAAATCTGAAACTAATATATAATTTGATGAAAGTTCTTCAGTGGCTCATGCTTGAGAATATTTCTAGATGAATTGTGGTTGTCATTGCTTTTAGTTTGTTAAGATGAACAAAAATAAATTTGTAACTAATCACAGAGCAACATGAGGAAACAACAGTTTTGCAGTTAACTCGATAAGATAATCAGCAAACTACAACTAGATAACCAGGTATTATAACATCAAAAATTAACCTTAAATTGTCCTCGTCTTTAATAAACTATTTCCATCACTATCTTCATTTGCACATAACAACTACCACAGGCACATTGCAAGAGATTACAGTATTTGTTTTTAAAAAAATGCAATCAAAGAGAATAACTAAATCTAATTTTTCACCTAAATATCATAACATCACTAATTTTTCGGTAACAGCACCAATACTTACCCTAATCCGACCAGCATCATTATCATATACAAAAATAAAACTTTGTCAGCGCTTAAATCACAAATTATCTTGGGGAGATATCTTAATGCTACCTCTTGAGTCTTCAAACAATGACCTGTTTCAACAATGGGATAGAGTCACAACCCAAACATATATTACATCAACCTCCATAAGTGTGTCAAATACACTAATTTGTCTTGGGAGAGTTGATTCATCAGCTTGCGCAAAAGCATGTATACATCACTCGGTGACAATGTCTATGTATCATCGTATCTGAGCATCACCAAAATTATACAACACTAATTTCTTAGTATAATCATTATTATTCCAGTCTCGTAATCATTATTATCACTGGAGTTAGAAGTTGCTAATACTCACAAAAAAAAATCATAAAAAGAATATCACATTTACAATAAATGATAAATAAATATAATAAAATCATATGCGTGCAATGCATATCTAACAACAAAAAGTGCTACAAAACAAGACAATGAGTTAAAACTTGGCTACTACATCATATCATTTTAATATAGTCATATAAACTCCACTCAACATCAATTATAGTATAAATTAACCAATAAAATATTATCGCTTGCAACATTAAAATACTATGTTTCATGCTCGTGAAATGCATATAACATTAAGTAAATAGGAGAGAGAGTTACAGAAACTCTGCAAGCAAGGAACTGTTTTGATTTGTTATCCTCTACACCATTCTTCTCGACAACATCCTCCTCGCTGAAAATTAATTCCAATTTGAAGCTTGAGAACTATAAATACAAAGCCCAACTATAAATTGATAATTGAGTTTAGTTAAGAGTATATTTTAGTGGTAGTGACTCTCTGGGACCTTCAATGGGCTCCTTTTGGAGCAAATCTGACCCGAGAAATCCCAAATATAGTACAAAAACTTGAATAATAAGATTTAAAAAAATGCGACAATCTCAAAACTAAGAGACGGGTGAAAATGAAACGCAGACCTTTCTTGTAGAGACTGAAGTTGAGTCTGGATCCATGAAATTTGAGATGAATAACCGTCAAACAACTGATGTCTCTGCTACAGAAAACATATACTCACCATAAACACCATTGTTTGTGAAATTGTGCACAGAATTCTGGTTACTCACCCTCACCTCGAAGAAAATGAAATGTGAAAATCAATTCAAAGTTCAAGCCTTCAACGAACATTACATATGCTAGCATGCTAATACTTTGTATTATATATGCAAAGAGATTTTTTATCACCACAAGTCAACCGCAATAGGCCATAATTTAGGTTTCATAAGAATGGAAACATCAAAACAGACTCGAGAATAGCATTTGGGTTTTAAAATTGACCTTGTAAACGGCTGCCACAGTTCCTCTTTCTTCGATCAGAAGTGCAGCAGATGAAGAGAGGAAGGTACTCGGAAGGAAATTCCAAAATTAGGGGTTAGGGGTTCGGAATTGGATGAGAACCAATGAAAGAAGATTCCTCTGCCCAAGCTTACTCAACTACAAATCCATGATGGCGTGTCTGGTAAAAAGAAGCGAGTGAGAGAGAGAAGCGAGTGAGAGAGAGAGAGAGAGAGAGCGCTGGAGAGAGGGAGCGCTGAAGAGAGGGAGGGAAAGAGAGAGAGAGAGAGAGAAATGGAGAGAAAAACAGACATACTAATTGAGATGGATGAGGGCGACCGGAGTCGCGTAGCGGCAGGTACGGATGGAGCGATTGGGTAGGTTGCCGAAAAATTTTGAATTTATAGAGATTACAGTAGATAGGGGTTTCAATTGGGGGTTTCTATTTGGACCGAGAAATTAGGGGTTTCTAGATAGGCTGTAAGGACGGAGGAGATGGCGCCGAGGCGCCGGTGAAGTGGTTGCAAGGGCGGCGACGAGGCGGCTGCGGAAAAAGAAGAGGGAGTTCGTGAGTGTGGCGTCGTGGCGTCGTGGCGATACAAAGAAGAGGGAATAAAAATAAAGGAAATGAAAAAAAAAAAAGAGTAATAAATCTCATGTATAACGGTATTTCGTAACGCTTAAAGAGACTGTTATTAATACAACTAATACATAACACAATTGCTTAACGATTTGATGGTCCAGAAACGAGTTACTGGTGTATGGGGGGGAATACACCAGTTAGGATTTTAAAACTTAACCCTGAAAAATACTTCAACCGAGTAAAAAGACTCAGTTGGAATCTCACAGTTGAGTAAACAACCTCAGCTGGAAGAGCGAGGCTGTGCGGAATGTGGTGGAAATTAAACTCGTAAAACAACTCACGCTTTTATGCTCGGTTGGTCAAAAACCAAAACAGTTGAGAATGTGCAAATGAGGTTTGTATGCTGGTTAGTCAGACAGTTAAGAATGCAAGAAATAACTGAAAAAAGAAAAACACTAGCACACAGAAATTTAACGTGGTTCGGAGATAACCCTCCTACGTCCACGGGGAGTTGTAAGTCCACACAACTCTGTCCAAGTTCTTCTAGACAAATCACTCAGCTTACGCGGGCTGAGCAACCGTTATGGATAAGTTTGCGGGTACTTATAAACCTTACAGTTTAGTTTACGGGTACTAAACGACCTAACTACTCAGTTGCAGGAAGAGTAGGATCCTAAACCTTTTCAGGTGAGAGAAAAAATGTGTTTCCAACTAAAAGCTCGAACGGGATGTGAGTTATGATCTAACTCTCTATGAACTCTCACTAAGTGATGTTCTCAAGGTTCGATCTAAAGACACAAAACTAACTAACTCTAGAACTCTCAACAAGTGATGTTCTAAGAGATTAACTTCAGTTCAGCTCGTGAAGGATATTGCTCTTTCTTTTGCTCTCTGGTTTCTTCTCGCGCGTGTGTCTTGTATCTTCTTCGAATGAATGAAGGCCTCTATTTATAGGCGGAGAGTATCAACTAGCCGTTGAAGGAGCTGTTGATCTCTGTTCTTTGAAAGCGATGGCTTGTCTCTGATCTCTGCAGACTTTCCCGATATGGCATCTGTGCTCGTCTGCTTTCCATCTGAGATAGCCTTGTGTTGGGCCAAATGGGGTAATGACTGAACGGTCAAACCCTCACGTGACTTCCTTTTTTTTTTTTGAAATTCAAATCTTAACAACAGACTTCCAACAAGGAGTGGTCGGTTAAGACTTTCGATCTTCAACTAGCTTGTTCTTCAGCCGATGTTCTATCTGACAACTAACAGTTGAACTCTCAGCTAACTTCGTCTTCAAGCTGTTGATCTTCTTGGTTGAGTTCTACAACTGATGTTCTGAAACAGAACACTCAGTTGTCTTCCTTGTATCTGGTCAGTTGGGTTCGAACGCTCAGATGGCTTTCTTTCATCTGATGTTCTCTTTCCTTTACTGCTTCTCATCTGATGAACGCTCAGTTGTTTTCCTTACAACTGATGTTCTATCTCTTGAATGTGACTTCCCCCTTTTTGCATCTGATCATATGAGCTCTCAGTTGTATTTCTTGATAACTGATGTTCTGTCTGAGTGATGCCTTGTTGCTATCTTCAGCTGGAGACTTGTAAAGATAAAATCTTAACTTTGCTCAAACAGCGAGCCTAACTTCTAACATAAGGTTCTGGCAACATCTACTCGGTTGGGGTCAATCGGTTTTGGAATTCATCAAAACTTTTACTAACAAATTTCCCAACACGATTCAACTGACCGTTATGTATCTGATAAATAGATAACACTAAAAGATAATGTATGACTTGACTCCGTTGCATATGATTATAGGTAACGCTTTATAGATAACGGAGTTTTGGAATATCTGTTATCTATGGAAAAAGTGCGCTCATACGTAATTGTTTTTTCGAATATCCGTTATGTATGTAGTGTTATGTATGAGCATTTTTTGGTAGTGTCGTTATCTTTATTTATTTTTATTTTTATTTTATAAAAAAATAATAAAATTAAAAAAAATTATTCAGTCACGTATTTTAATATTTAGTATTAACCCTAGGAAGTAGTATTTCTCCTTGCAAATCGTGTTTTATTGGTCAAGACTGCAGGAGTTAGGGACAACAAGGAGGTAGCAGTGGTCAAGGAGAGTTGTACGAGTGATAACCATGGTCGAGAAGGGCTGCATCTTGGGCATCTAGGCCTGATGGATGACAACCGCCATCACATCAAAGGTGGCGTGTCAGAAACTACCCTAAAAAGCCGCACCCATCACTCCATTATCACGCTATCTCCCCTCTCTCTCCCTTAATTCAAACCGCAACCTTCCATCTTTCCCATTTTCTTTCTCTTTCTTCTCCACAAAACCACCCATAACCACCTCTCCTCTCCATAATGGTATCGACGAGAAATAAAATCAAACTCAACAAAATCCATTCTGGTTCCCACATTGACCTCACCACTAAAAATCCTCCACCAAAAACCACTCCAATGCGAAGAAAAATCATGGCGGAAGACGCACCAACAACCACCATTGGCTCTTGGCGGAAGACGCGAAGAAATTAATGCTTCTTGGGCAAGATAGTTGTTGAAGAGTCTCCATGGCTATCTTGACCAGGAAAGAGGTTTTGCCTAAAGTGTCTTTGGCAAAATCTAAGTTAAAAGGATAGATGAAGAGTAGAGTATTCTAGTCGTGACTTCGTGACCAAAGGGCTAAAATTAATCTGCTTGGAAATCGAAGTAATTGCATATAACTAAGTTTTCAACACCAGTTACAAGGAAGAGAGACTATGTCAATTCCCTTGGGTTCGACCTTGCTTACTGCTAGCTACTATCTACTGTGGGCAAGGAAATCTATAAATTTATTTGCGCAAAGCTAAACGACGGCTTCGTCAGTTTGCTGGAGAAACACTGGTCTCCATGCACAATCCTCATGGCTTCGGTGTGGAGTTGGTGTTTGAAGTGGCTCATCCAATCAATATTGAACCTCTTGTAAATTGTCATCATAGGCCTCATCTTCGGTCGGCTTACATCTACTTTTGAACCTGCAAGGAGATGCACACAGTTCACCACGATGTCAAACAACAATCGAATGTTGGGCTCCAATTGTGTTTGTTGCATCCCACTCTTGAACTCTTCCCAGTTGATGGAAATCGATTTGATGAACTGATTGACCTCTGAATCAATAAACAGGGACAAGTCGTCACCCAAAGTGGGGAGTTCGTAAAGTTCCTCCAACACTAATGACAATATTAGTGTCAAAAGTATCAACAGAAAGCACAAAGAAAAATAAGTAATTTAGTACTTTAGCACTAATGACCATATTAGTGTCAAAAGTGCCACTAATGACAATATTAGTGTCAAAAGTGCCAACACGAAACACAAAGAATTATACTAAGTAATTTGGTACTTTGGCACTAATGACCATATTAGTGCCAAAAGTATCAACAGAAAGTACAAAAAAAAAACTAAGTACTTTGGTACTTTGGCACAAATGACCATATTAATGCCATAAGTACCCAACCCTTGTACCCGAATCCGACCCAACCCACGCCCTGACCCGACCCGCACGCTCCCTTTATTATGGGTTTTTTTTATCCCAAATTCAAAATATGGCTAAATTTTGTGTTTTTGAAGAGGGTGGGCTAAAATTTGTGTTTCATTGCTCAATATGGCTATATCAAAAGTTGACTATTTTATTTATCTAGTGCTAAATGTGTACTTTATTTTTTGTTCCGGATGCTTCGATGATGAATACTTGATTGCACCAAGCCAAGTGTCAAAATCTACAAATACAAAAAAGAAAAGAGTTAGGTGATGGCTGGTACGCTGCAATAAATGAGAATGAAATGACCATTGGTTAAGGAATGACTAATTTGATGAGTATGAGTTTAGTTATTCTTTCTCTCCCCCGGTATTAGTTATTCCACATCTTCAAGAATGAATTTTATTATTATTATTATTATTATTATTATTATTATTATTATTATTATTATTATTATAAATAAATAATATTTATCATTCTCATTAATATTAACATTGTTATATTAATATTAAATTAATAATAAATAATATTTATTATTTTTATTAGTAATATTATTATTGTAATTATTGCAGTAGTTAGTATGCAAATTATTATTATTATTATTATTATTATACATATCAATTATTAAAATAATAATAATATTAAAATGATCATTTATTATTATTTAATTAATATTACTAATTATTAAATTAATTATATCAATTATGAAAAAAATAATTAAAAAATTCATTCCATCCCTCTTGTGGACCAATCATAAGAATATCATTCTTCATTCCATTTCTTTCCCATCTTTATTCCATTACTAGAGTGTTTCATTCATATTTCATTCTAATACAACCCAAATTTGTTGTATTATAGATTCAACCAGAAATCACTAACATCTACCTATTTCCTTTCGATTCTTCACACTTCGACTCCTTCAACTCCACAACACGCTGAATAGGGTTGGAATAGCTGCAAAGAAAAGGGAAAGTCGGGGGGTTTTTCCGGCGAACCACCTTCGGGCTCCGACGCCCAAGTTAGATTTACAGGAAATAGTCTTTTAAAGTAAGGAATGATAGGTTTGTTTCTGGATATTGTAGAACCTGAATGTGGCGAAGGGCTTCCTCACTATATATATATATATATATATATATCTCCTTGGTTTCATGAGTGTGAAGTTGTGTAGGTTAGTTGTGTCACTATCTTCCTTTTACACGTGTTCTACAATCATTTGTTGTTATGGGAATGTACCTTCCGACCGGCTTGTGTACGTGAAGGTAAAAGCACATTGCGCATGTCAGATTCATTAAATGACGGGAGACCTGATCATCTGATCTTCGCTTCAGGACCTGGCGTAAGACCTAACCGGGAGACCTGGTGGGGGACCTAACCCGAAGGCCTGACACGGGACCTAAACCGGAGGCCTGGTTTGAGATCTGCTACGGGACCTGAACCAGAGACCTAATATGAGAGCTGCCTCAAGAGTTCTCAAATGTTTCTTTCTTTGAGAGCCTTACTTAACCTTTTAAACGGGTTATTAGCTTCAGTCGTGCTTCTCATTAAATATTGTTATAACCAGGTAACGAATTGAGGTCTCTCTAAGACCTGGATACTTTGATGATACAATACATTCCATTTATAACCATTTCCTTTGTAATAAGTGCAATCTCTAATAGAAAAAGTAACATGGATGCAAATTGCACAAATATGCAAAGAGCACTCCAGTAGAAGAAAGTGGTAGATGCAAGTACCAAGTAGGAGTTTACAAGTTATTGCTATCTCAATTACCAACATAAAATTAATTAACAGTGACACGTAGCTTCTTGTACTTTTTAAAATAGAGGTATATTGCAAAATAACACTTTTTCAAACGAAAGATGCTAAATGTCACTAACAAAATAAAAGTGTCAAAATAACACTTTTAGTTTGTAAAAAGTCTATTATACCCTTAATGAGTATACAAGAAGGCTAACTTTAATTTGAATATACACGAAGACTAACTTTATGTATGAATTTTCGGTGAAAATTTCCGGCCAAAAATTTCCAGCAAAAATTTCCGGCAAAAAATTCCGGCGAAAATTTGAATCATACACGAAGCCTAACTTCATGTATGCATCATATATGCTTATACACGAAGAATAACATTCATGTATGCATCATTAACGAGGCTGTCGTTCGCACTCTCAAAATGAATTTGTAGCCTATCCTCACAGCTATATAGTTAGCAAATAAGTACAGGGTCGATCCACAAGGAGTTGACTGTCACTATCTCTTGAATCCTCCTCCACCTTGTAAGAAAAAGTGGTTTTTGTATCTTGGTCACTGGGGAACGCTTGCCCAATTCGAGAACTAAATTAATACTGAAAAGAAATAGAGAACTTGATCAATAATAAAAACAACTTGATCTAGACAAAGACATTGTTAAGTGAAAACTCTAGCTTGGTCATTGGTGCAATTATATTCATCACATGCATGCATCGCTGGTTATAAGACTTGAATGCTGAGATCCCTTTTTACTCGTCACGCTCTCAACAAACCCTTCTGTGACCTATCCTTACTTAATTGGCGACGCACCGCCGACTACTTACCTTGGGCAATACCTCTGTCGGAGTCATCATTCAGTTTCTTGCCCAAGGAGCATTTATTACTAGAAAGACCTAAGAAGGAATCATCACGTCTTGCCCAGCAGGGTAGACACCTTCCTCTAATGTTAATTGATCTTAATTGAGATAAGTTATGAAAAACACTCCTACTTCTCAATTGATTAGTGATCTAATATGTCCTAAGTGATTAACGGTCTATTAACCTCTTAATCGTATTACACCATATTGAAATAAACACATTAATATATTGGGAACACATGCATGCAATTATCAAGCACGAATTAGACCTCTCAAACTTTGGTATTCACTTAACTGTCTTACCCAGATCAAGTATAGAAACTTAGCTAGACATGAATGTAAATATACGAACACAATAAATTGAAGAACTCATAATAAGAACTATAACTTATAAAGTAGTACGTAGCAAGAAAATAACACCGGCTAAAAGTTCCGATTGGAAATAGTACGAATTAACACGAATAAAACGTTGCCCGTAGTACTTGTTCTTTTCCTCACAAACTCTCAAAGTAAACTAAGGATGAAAGCATAAAAGACGGCGTTCTTCACAGTGGTTAGGCTTCGAATATATATAGGTGAGCGCTAGGGTTTGGGCTCCCGGTCCTTAACATGGTAGGATTCCATGAGCTATCTTGGGATGCAAGTAATTACTGGATAAGCACGACCCCCAACATGGCATGTCATATCTCTCTTCAAGAGATCTTTTGCAGATCCTAAATCTAGTCGGATAAGGAAAGATATTTAAGTTAGATCATCTTTTCCTTATCCTTCTAGACCTATGAGAGAAACATCGCCAGTTGCCCCAAGCACTTCACCATCTTGATCAATTCCGTCCTGCCCTGCCTGCTTTCCATAAATGCAGCTTTCCATCCTTATTTTGCCCAGATTACACCTGCTAAGTCACAGACCACCTCCAGCCCAAGATATGCCCTCCTAGACACTAAAACTAAACAAAACACAAACAAAGATTCAATCTAAACTACCTAAAATGGACACAAGATAAACACAAAATATGGACTCACCAATCATACACGAAAATTTCAGGCGAAAATTCCACGGCGAAAATTTGAATCATACACGAAGCCTAACTTCGTGTATACATCATACATGATGGTCCTGATACGAGTTCTGGTGTATGGGGAGGGGGGAATACACCAGATAGGAAATTTTAAAACAACTCTCGAAAATATCTCAACCGAGTAAAAAGACTCAGCTGGATTCACAACCGAGTACGAGAACTCAGTTGGAAGAGTGGTGCTATGCGGAATGTGGTGGATAAAAACTAACTCGTATAAAAATAACTCACGCTCAGATGCAAGGTTGGTCAATAACCAAGTCAGTTGATATGCAAAGATGCAGTTTGAGTGCTAGTTAGTTGGTCAGTTGAATATGCAATAAATAACTGAATAATAAACACAAACATACAAAGATTTACGTGGTTCGGAGAGAACTCCTACGTCCACGGGGAGTTGTGAGTCCACACAACTCAGTCCAAGTTCTTCTGGACAAAAACCACAAATCTTACGCGGGCTTTGCAACCGTTAAGATAAGTTTACGGGTACTTATCAACCTTACAGATAAGTTTACGAGTACTTATCAACCTATCTACTCAATTACAGGAAGAGTAGGGTCCTAACAATCCTTTTGAAAGGATGTGTGAAAGGGTGGGTTTCCAACTAATAGCTCGAACAAGAAGTGAGCTAGGATCTAACACTCTATGAACTCTCAGCTAGTGATGTTCTCAAGGCTGGATCAAAAAACACCAAGACAGAATCTAACACTCTAGGAACTCTCAACTAGTGATGTTCTTAGAGATTGGTTTCGGTTAAGCTCTTTTGCAATATGAACTCTCAACTGGTGATGTTCGCTCGTCTAACTCTTTGCTCTTGCACTTGTTTGTCTTGTTTTCGTTCTATATAGCTTGGTGAATGAATGAAGGCCTCTATTTATAGGCGGAGAGAATCAACTAGCCGTTGGAGGAGCCGTTGATCTCTGTTCTTGTGAAAGCGATGGCTTGTCTCTCATCTCTGCAGACTTTCCGGATTTGGCAACTGTGGACTTCTGCTTTCCATCTGAGACAGCCTTGTGTTGGGCCAAATGAGGTAATGACATAGAGTCAAACCTTCACGTGACTTCTTTATTTGAATTTCAAATCTCAACATTAGTCTTTCAATATTGGATGGTCGGTTGAGAAGTTTGATCTTCATCTGATTTGTCTTCAGCTGATGTTCTATGTGAATGCTATCTCCAGTTGAGCCCTCAGCTGACTTTAACTTCATTTTGTTGATCTTACTGATTGAGTCTTACAACTGATGTTCCATCTCTTGAACGCTCAGTTGTCTTTCTGATGTTCTGAATCTGATCAGTTGGCTTCGAACGCTCAGTTGTCTTTCTTACAACTGATGTTCTCTTACAACTTCCCCCTTTTTAACTCTCATCTGATGAACGCTCAGTTGTCTTTCTTACAACTGATGTTCTATCCGAGTGAAGCCTTGTTGTCGTCTTCAGCTGGAGTCCTGTAAAGATAAAATCTCAACATTGCTCAAACAGCGAGCCTAAAAGCTAACAATAGGATTTGGCAACATCTACTCGGTTGGGGTCAATTGGTTTTGGAATCAATCAAAACTATAATAAATTTCCCAACAATTTCCCCCTTTTTGATGATGCCAAAACCCTTATTTAAATCCTTACAGATCAAACTGATCTAAACCCTACTGACCTATCTAAAATCTCAGCTGAAATTCTAGACAGTCTATAAGATTAAAACATCAAAGGGTTAGCACAGTTATAACATGGTATTGAAATAACTTTGCGATTCAGAGCTTGGACAACTAGAGATTGTACGTCAAGTTGAATCGGATAACTGATAAAAGTTTTCATTACAACTGATGGTTACAAAATAAGCACAAAAGATCAAAAATTACATCAGTTGCTCAAAAACTAACTGAGCTAATACTTTAGCCCATACTTGCTAAACATTCTAACAAAAATTTCTCGTTTAGCCTCAGAGTCCTTTGAAATGTCAACCCCATGCTCTCGGCAAACTTGTCTTGCCTCAGCTGCTATCTTCTGTCGGTTGGGGTTTCTTGAGTCCAGGAGGAATGGAGGCTGATATGTGACTTTCTGAGGGACCGGAACTGTGTTCATATCCAGTTTTGCATCTATCATGGCTCGCCTGAACTGGCTGAACATGCCCAGATCCCCAGAGTGAAGCTCGGTCAGGACTTCCTTGAATGCTTTCCTTGGATCCTCAGTTGTGAAGACTTTTCTGTAATAGAAGTCATTCACAAACTCTTGCTTGAACGACTCCCAGTCTTCATTCCACTCAACTGGCATCCACTTGTCCACGTGCCTGAACCGACTTTGCAGCTTAACCTTCCCTGGCAGCCTCTATTGTTTCAGCCTTGCCTCAGCCTTTACTTGATGTTTATCTATTCATCGTCGGCTGCGGGAGGCAACATTCCTGTCCAGGTTCTTGGTGACCTTGTCAAGCTCTTCTTCGAACTGGTTGACTCGTTTAGCTTGGCTGGCAGCAAACTTCTTAATCCAGTCGAGATTCATGTAGTCTTTTTCAGCAACATCCATAGCTTTGGCGGCAGCAATACACTCTTCGGTTGTGATACCGTCGAGTTCCGCATCAAGCTCGGCTGCGATCTCGGCTATGGAGTTGTAGGAAACTCCATACTGCTCCGCCTGCTCCAAGTCCTTTGCCATTTCAGCTCCGCTGACGTCGGTTGGCTTGGGAGTGGACTTCTTTTTCTGGGTCTTCTTTGTCAGCTGGGTCTTCTTCAGCTGAGATTTCTCAGCTGGAATCTCTTTCTCAGCCTGGGTCTCATCTTCCCCCTGCATCTCAACTTCCCCAGTCTTCTCTTCCCCCTTTTTGGCATCAGCAATAAGGCTTGCGCCTGAGCCATCCAGAGAGGTGAGTTGCTGTTCAGCTTGTTGGATGCGGTTGAAGAGTTCATCGACCACGCATTCTACTCCAACCTTCTTCGCCAGTTCAGAGTCCAGGCGCTCTTGTTCGGCTTTCCTAAGAGTAGCGAGGTTTTCATTGACTTCGGTCTGGAAAGCAACGAACTCAGCCCATCTTGACTCGAACCGAGACTCCCATTCTTGGTCTTGAGTCTATTGAGATTTGGCGAGGTTGGAATCAGATATGGATTTGAAGACGTTCAGATCGGATTGGATTCCATGAACGGTTGACTTCAGATCAGAGATGTCTTGGCTGGTGGATGTTGAGAATTCATCCAGCTTTATCTTCAGTGAAACATTCTCCTCTTGCAGCTTCATGTTCTTCTCCTCCTGTGCTTCCAACATCCTCAACTGATCTTCTTTGTTGTGCTGGAAGTTGGCAAGCATCTCCGTCCTTAGCTGGTTGACCCTCTCAGCTATCAGCTCACATATTTCTTCAGTGGAGGGAGCTGGCTGATCAGCTGGAGCTTGTTGTTCAATTAGAGCTGGCTGGTCAACAGTAACCATGGCTTGACGGTTGGCCAGGTACAGTTGAAGCTCTTCTTCTTCCTTCTTGGCTGCTGCAGTGGCTGTGTCCAGGTCATTAATGAACTCAGCCGACTTGACAAGCATGTTGTCAAGGAAGGCAACACAGACTTGTTCAGCCGTCTCCCTTGTATCTCTGCCTTCTGCCTTGCTGAGGTCCAGACGACGCATCAGCAGTGCCACCTTGTTGTTGTAGGCAACCTCCAGGTTGGTGTAGTTGAAATAATCTCGGATGCGCGACTCATCGGCTTTGAGCTGGTCCCAACTGTGTATGCGGATGGTGTCTTCCTTGACATACCAGTGGCTGAAGATTATGCTGAACTAATACAACAGCTCAGTTCCGAGAGTGGCAAAAATCGGCATGTCGCGAACTTCTGGGAACATCCCAATCAATTTTTGAAAGCAGTAGGCCAGCTTGCCTTCGTGCTCCTGTGCGACAGCCTGACGATCAGTTTCGTCATCGATGGGGGAGGGAGATAGATTCTCGTATGGAATCGGTTCAAGAGTTTCATCAACGTTGGCCAAAGAGGTGGTCTCAATGTTGGCATCGAGCTGGGGCTCGGAATTTCGGACTCTGTGGGGATGGGGGTATCAACAGGTTCATCAACATTGGCCGAAGAGATGGTCTCAATGTTGGCATCAAGCGAAGAGCTCAGAATTTCTGGCTGTTGATCGGTTAGGAGAGTGAGAGTCTCTTTGGGCGGTAAGGCATCAGCTCCTGCCGTGGGGGAGGTTGGAATGTCTTCAGTTTTCTCAGAGGAGGAAGAAGCATCCGAGGACAAGGTCGGCTCGACTTAGGGTTCGGTTTCCACCCCTTCCATTTCATCCGTTCCAGCAGCGCGAGGAACGATCTCGAAGGCAGCTGCCTCAGCTGAGTGGCTCGACTCAGATGGCTCTTCAGGTGGTACCTCCTCAGCTGGTGTTGCCTCAGCTGGTATCTCCTCAGCTGGCACATCCTTAGCTGGCGCGTCCTCAGCTGGAACCTCCTCAGCTGGTACTGCAACCGTCTTCTTGATTCGAACTCTCAGCTTCTTCTTAGCTGGTTCTTCAGCTTTCTCCTTCTCCGACTCAACTCGTTGTCGGCGTACAGCTGTTGATTTCGATTTGCGACCAGCAGCTGCGGGCAGCTCCTCAGCTGTGTCTTTATCTTCAGCTGTCTTCACAGCTTCCTTCTTCTCCTTAGGAGTATAAACACTCCTAATCACATCATGAGCCTTCTTTGCTGTTGGGAACAGCATCAGCTTCTTCACCGGGGTCTCCTTGCAGTTATCCCAGACCATGTTCTGACCCTTAGTTGCGAACAGGATCAGGGCAGAAATTTTGCAACCGAAGTTGAGAGTCCCCTTGACACTCAACAACCTTTCCTCGGATTCGGTTGTGGTCTCAGAGATCTTTTGCTTCTCCAATGTCAACTGGTTTTCAAAATACTGGAACCAGTTGATCTCATGCTTGTGTTCCAAGGCTAGCAACTGTTTGAGCTTCGGTCGGCTGATGTCTCCAAAAGCACCGCTGTAACCGAACAAGACCTTGGATACGACATCGAAAAGAAGTCGATGTTCGGGCTTCAACTTCGTCCTCTGCATATTACTCTTCAATTTTTCTGGAGTGATGAGAGCACTCTCCAGAAACTCATCGGCTTCCCCATCGGTGATGTTGCCGATGGTGTCTGTGGCGGTATGATTTGGAGGGATGATTTGGCGTAGAAAATCGAAGACTGCAATGGGCACGGTGACACGGCGAATCGTTCTGGCCAGAACGTCGCGTTGTCGACAAGATACTTATGTGATGAGGCCGTCTCGGCTGTCGATGGGAAGTTGCAGATTTACGAAGAACTCTCCGACTTGACACCTGAGAAGGTGGGACGGGAAGAGCGTCGCCCAGTCCAGTAGGCCGTTCTCCCTGAGAGTATTGGCGAGAGGAGACAGAACCGGCGATTCCAGTTCATCTTCCGATAGAATCTGCTCGAAGTGTATCTTGGACAACAGCATGTCGAACGATTCTTCATATGATGTAGGGACTAGGGAATGTCCGGAGGATGCCATCTTCTTTCCTTTTGGTGCCATTTAATGTTCTGTGAAGATATATATATAGAGAAAAACTTGCAAAAAATAGTGAGACAAAAACGAAGAAGAAGATGAACAATTACTGCAGATAATCACAAATATAGAAGGTAAGAGATCACTTCCTAATTTTCCGTCTTTTATAGGTTAGTGGCTCGATTGAAATCGACGCTAGGGTTGAATGGCGTGAATCCATCAACGGCTGAGATTTCGCGACTGTTGACTAGCTTTGACTTGACGTCACAATCCGAGTTCCAACCAGCGCGTGAGAAGGTGAACTGTTTTTCATGTCAGCCCAATCGCACTATAAAGTAGGCTATTGATGTTCAGCCACACTTTACATTAAATGCGCTATGATGGCTATTTTAGTCTAACTGACATGCTCAGGAATGTTTGAATTTATTTCAAACATTCTCATTTAAGACACAAACACCTTCAGCCATAAATGTTACCTGCCAGCTGATGTCTGAATCAGCTGTGTTCACCTGCCAGCTGATGTCGGAATCACCAGTGTTCCAATGTTGTGGCATACCATCAGCTGACTCGAGTTTGTCTGTTCAGCTGACGTATGTTATCTTCGGTTGGCGATCCGCATCCGATGTCTTCGGTTGGCGATCTGCATCTGAGATTCCCCCTTCATCTGAGCTTCCCCCTCAGATGGGTATCTATCTCTTCACCTCGGCTGGTTCCTCATCTGATGGATCCAACAATCCAAGTAGATCACATAGCATCTTGAACCGCGCTTCGACTAGAGGTTTGGTGAAGATATCAGCTCTCTGAATCTCAGTTGGAATTTTCTACATGGATACGTCCTTCTTCTCAATATGATCTCGGATAAAATGATGTCGGATGTCGATGTGCTTTGTCCGAGAATGGTGAACAGGATTCAAAGAGATAGCAATGGCACTTGAGCTATCACAATAAGGACAAGTCCAGTTGCGACTTCATAATCTCTCAGCTGTTGCTTGAGCCACAACACTTGCATGCAGCAGCTACCGGCAGCCATATACTCTGACTCGGTTGTAGAAGTGGCAACACATGCTTGTTTCTTGGAGAACCATGAAACTAGCTTGCTTCCCATGAACTGACAGTGTCCAGATGTGGACTTCCTGTCCAACCGATCTCCGGCTAGATCCGCATCTGAGTATCCAGACAGTTGAATATTGTCGTCGGTTGAATACCACAACCCAACATTAACTGTACCCTTCAGATACTTTATGATGTTCTTTGCTGCCAACATGTGTGCTTCCCTCGGTTGAACTTGGAACCGAGCACACACTCCAACCGCGTAAGATATGTCTGGCCGACTGGCGGTTAGATATAGCAAAGAACCGATGATCCCTCTATACTTACTGGCATCCACGAGTTTTCCCTCAGATCCGGGTTCAATCTTCCAGTTAGTATTCATCGGGATCCTTGTGGTTTTACTTGACTGCAAACCGAACTTTGTGATGAGTTCCTTTGTATATTTGGACTGATTGATAAAATTTCCTTTTGATGACTGCTTCACCTGTAGCCCAAGAAAATAATTCATCTTGCCCATCATCGACATCTCGAATTTCTCCTTCATGAGAGTTGAGAATTTCTCACACAGCTACTCCGACTTGGAACCGAATATGATGTCGTCAACATAGATTTGCACCACAAGTATGTCTTCTCCAACTTTTATGGTGAACAGTGTTTTGTCAACTGACCCTCGTTTGAACCCCGAGTTCAGAAGAAAACCACAAAGAGTGTCATACCAAGCCCTAGGCGCTTGCTTCAAGCCATAGATAGCTTTCTTCAACTTATACACTCTTCCATCTCCAGTCTCAAAACCGGGAGGCTGTTCAACATAAACATCTTCCTTAATATCACCATTGAGGAAGGCACACTTCACATCCATCTGATAGACCTTGAACTTGTGAAATGCGGCATAGGCTAGAAAGATTCGGATGGCTTCCAACCTTGCAACCGGCGCGAAGGAGTCCTCAAAATCGATTCCTTCTTGTTGGCAATATCCCTGAGCTACCAACCTTGCCTTATTCCTCACGATGAATCCAATGGCGTCTCTCTTATTCTTGAAAATCCATTTTAATCCAATGACTTTGACACCATTTGGTCTTTCTACCAACTCCCATACACAGTTGCGTAGAAATTCATTTAGTTCTTCTTGCATGGTTGTTGTCCAGTGAACACAGTTGAGAACTTCCACAACATTCTTCGGTTCTGGCACATCAGCTACAAAACAAGAAATCATGGCAACATCTCCTGCTTGTTCGAACTCCTCAAGAACTGCCAACTCCTCAGCATATTGAGCGTAAGTGTTGGAATCTTCCTCAGCTGAGTCTGGATTTGCAACTCTGCTCCTAGTACGCACACCTTTGGTTGGATCTCCAATGATGTTGTCCTTGGAATGATCTTCATACCATCTCTTGTTGCGTCTTCCTTCTTCTTCCAACCGTGGCTGTTCCAGGATTTCAACTGATGGTGAATCCTGGGCTGTGGGAGATGCTGGAATCTTCAGAACTAGTGATTGATCAGCTGTTGAGTCTGGATCCTCAACATTGACAATATTTTGAACCGGGCTCGGTTGGACTTCGGATGCTGATGCAGTTGGAGGGACATCAGCTGGAGTTCCCCCTTGAGATGAGCTGGGGTCTTCACATTCATCTTCAGAGGAATATGGATCATCATCCTCGGTTGTCCATACCAATGGTTCAGCTAGATTCTTTTGCCTTAGAATCTGAGATCTGGTGAGAACTGGTGGAACATGTGAATCTGCTTGTCGTCCTTTAGCCTGTTCCCTGCACTCAAAAGTAGATTCATCAAAACTAACATGAGGCGTTATCTCCACAACACGAGAGCTATTATTGAAAACTCTATAACCCTTGATCCGAGCGGCACATCCAAGAAATATGCCCTTCGAAGCCTTGGCGTCAAAAGTTTTCAACTGAGTCTTCCCATTGTTGTGAATATAACACTTAGAACCAAAAACGCGAAAATATGAAATATCAGGCTTCCTGCGTCTCCATAGCTCGTATGGTGTCTTTCCCAACCGCTTGGTCAGAAGAGACCGGTTCTGGGTGTAGCAGGCTGTGTTGATGGCCTCAGCCCAAAATCTCTTTGGCAGAGCTGAGCTTGTCAACATGGATGTAGCAGCATCCTTCAGCGTTCTGTTCCTTCGCTCGGCTACTCCATTCTGTTGCGGAGTACGCGCAACTGATGTTTGATGAGTAATTCCATGCTTCTCGCAGTACTCGATGATGGTTTCATTTAGAAACTCGATTCCATGGTCTTATCGGATGGAGATAATTTTCATCTCTTGTTGGTTCGATATCCGATCTATCAGCTTGGGTAGCTCATCTCGGGTTTCACTCTTGTGACGCATGAAAATGGTCCACGTGTACCTAGAGAAATCATCAGTAACAACAAGGGTATACTCGTTACCATTCATGCTTTTTGGTGTAACTGGCCCGAAGAGATCCATTTGGATCAGCTGCAATACTCGGTCGGTTGAGGGAGTCGTTTTCAACCGAAAGGAGGATCTAGCGAGCTTTCCCAACTGACATGCACTGCAGATATGTGTTATTGAAAACACTCGGTTTGGAATGCCCTTTGCATGTTCCTGTCTTGAAAGTTGGTTCATAGTCTTGAAATTCAGATGGTTGAGCCTTTTGTGCCACAGCCAGCTCACATCTGAACTGCTCTTCGATAACAAACAGGTGTCAGGAGGACTACTATTCCAGTCAGCATAGTAGACATTCCCGGTTGGGGATCGATTTCCCAACAATATGACCTGCTTTGTTCCGACATTTTTAACCCTGCATCCCTGCGCATCAAACTTGATAGAGAAACCATTATCACATAATTGGCTGATGGAGAGCAAGTTATGCTTCAATCCATCAACATATGAAACATTTGAAATCGACACGTGATTGGTTTCAAGGGTACCATAGCCTTTGGTGTGACCTTTTGAGTTGTCACCAAAGGTAACTGATGGTCCTTCTTTCTCTACGAAACTTCCAAGCAAATCCTTCATATTTGTCATGTGTTTCGAGCATCCACTATCCATCACCCACATGGTATGTGATGCTTTATTCTTCCTCAGCTGTTTCTCCTGCTCCTGCACAGAGAAACTCGCTTAGGTCCCCAATTTTAGTTGGGTCCTGGAGGGTTAGAACCAGTTCCCCCTTGAATTGTGAGTCGTTTTTCCCTGTATACTCGGATAGATTTATCATTCCAAATCACTTTTCCTTCTCCATCAACTATAACAACACCTCGGTTATCCTTAGGCTTGTTGTTAGTAGTGATGTTCTGTTTCTTGGGAGGAGATGGATTTCTCCCATTGTGAGCTTTAGGAGGAGAGGCTTTCCCCATGTTTTGATGGCGCTTTTTATCCTGTTGGTTTTGTCGATGAGGTCGGACGCCATGTTGGAATCTTTGTGGCTGAGTCTGATTCCATCTTCCTGACTGTCGATGATAGTTGTTCATGCCCTGTTGTTGGTTCATGTTGTGGCATGAATATCTCCAGCTGTTCGAACTGTTCCTCATCGGTTGACTCGGTTGGAACCTCTAGTTGAACTGATGATGGAACCGCTGTTGATTCAGATGGTTGGATCCTTGTCGGTTCTGCGGTCGGTTCCATTATTTCTGATGTTGGCTCTGAGGTCGGTTCAGAGGTCGGTTCTGAATTCGGTTTTGATTGTATCTCCGACGCCTCTGATTCCTCTTCTGAGACTTGGAACATTCCCCCTCAGTTGATGTCCCAACCGATGGAATGTTCTGTTCTCCATCCACCGCTCCTTTTCTTTTCTCAGTTAAGGTTCCCTTGGTCGGTTGAGCTTGCTGAGAAGTGGAGGTTAGATTAATTTGCGGAGTTGCAGACTCAACTGTGTCAGGTTTGGCAACCGTGACATCCACCGCCTTGATGAAGGTTGCGGGAGGAATTCCAGTATCTTTAACCATGTCGTAACCGAGTCCAGACACGTCATCCATTTGTCTTTGGTAACTGATGAGATTCTCGATGATTTTGGATGACTAATATAGCTTTATCAGGTTGTCCTTCTCAGTTTGCAACTCCTTGAGAAGAACAGCTATATGCTCGGTTTGTGCGTCTGACTTCTTTATCAGCTGGTCGATCTGAGCCTCTTGCTTTTTCAACTGATCATGCTGCTCCTTGATCTGCTCCTTCAACTTCTCATCGGTTGGAGCCTTAGTTTGGTTGGCCGCATTCAGTTGACTTTTGAGATTATCAATCTCTTCAGTTTGACTCTTAATCAGATCGTCCTTTTCGGTTAAGGATTCTTCAAGTCTGGCAAACTGTTCTTGAAGATTCTTAAACTCAACCGATTGTTGATGCAGTTCCTCACTGAGTTCTTGAAAATCACCCCATGAGGGTTCCAACTCTTTATCCAATGTTTCCTGCATATTAGAAGTATTGGAAGAATTTAAATTAGCAGGACTAGAATGTACCTCAGTATCATCCTGGTCGGTTCCAAATGCCATGAGACATTGATCCTGACCGATATCGTTGTTGGTGGAAGTCAGCTCGTCTTCATCTTCAGTGTCGGTGAAGATGTCCATGTCATCAGCTGCTTCTTCTGCAACCATGGCCTTGTTCTTTCCACTTTGCTTGGCCCTCAACGCTTCTCTTTCTTTCTTTGAAAGATCTGGACAGTCAGCTTTGAAATGTCCTTCTTTGCCGCATTCAAAGCAACCGTTGTTCACAGGCTTTGAGTTATCTCGAGTTCGGTTAGATTTGTAGAACCTCTTGTATTTTCCGAACCAAGCATCCATGTCAGCTAGCTTCTTTGACATGGCGGCAATGCTCTGCTGCAGCTCTTCTCTGCTTGGCTCCTTCGTAGCTGTGTCCGCAGATCGTGTTGGCCTTGATGTACGCGGCTTGGAATAGTCAGCTCGAAGTGCAACTGTCTTTGTTTCTGAACCAGCATCCTTATGTCGACTTGTCTGAACCGAGGATTGAGATCTTCGTCGGTTCACCTTATACTCGTTTCCTTTTAAAATTGAGAACAATCTTTCAGTTCCCATCTCTCCAAGATCAGCTCGGCTCTCATGGATATTGGTGAAGGTATCCCACTCAGCTGGTAGAGCTTGTAATACTTTGAGGTTGATTTCTCTCAAAGTATATTTTCCTCTTCGGATGGACTGGATCCTTCTGATGATATCCATGAACCGAAGTTCCAACTGATCTATGGTTTCATTAGCTCTTAGACAGAAGTTGTCGAAGTCTTAACAGGCATGTGAGAACTTGTTCTCCTTTGTTTTGTCGCTTCCTTCACTCAGAGATGTCAAGGTATCCCACATCTCCTTAGCGGTTTCGCACTCTTCTATCCAATGAAGATAGTCTTGTCCAACTGTGGACATGATAGTGCTCTGAGCCCAGATATCCAACTGGCTCACTTTGGCTTCCTCTGGAGTGAAGTCTTCTGGCTTCTTCTCCACTAACTCCTCAGTTGCATCCCCATCATTTGGATTTGTAGGAGTGCGAGTGACCTTTTCTCTGATGATGATCGGTCCAGATGTAAGTACTTGTTGCATTCTATGATGCTTTGACAGTAGAATCTTCTTCATCCGAGTTCTCCAGGATGTATAGTTCACAACCGAGAACATGACCACGATCTTGTCTTTAACATCCATCTGCACACACAAACAAAAGACAGATGCAAGCAGATATGCACTAGCGTGAAAAAGATCTGTTCAGTTGACCACTGAAGAAAACACCTCGAATTCACACCTCGTGAAACAGAGTCAGCAGTCTTTTGAACTACTGCTCTGATACCACTTGATGGTCCCGATACGAGTTCTGGTGTAGGGGGGAGGGAATACACCAGATAGGAAAATTTAAAACAACTCTCAAAAATATCTCAACCGAGTAAAAAGACTCAGCTAGATTCACAACCGAGTACGAGAACTCAGTTGGAAGAGTGGTGCTGTGCGGAATGTGGTGGATAAAAACTAACTCGTATAAAAACAACTCACGCTCAGATGCAAGGTCGGTCAATAACCAAGTCAGTTGATATGCAAAGATGCAGTTTGAGTGCTGGTTAGTTGGTCAGTTGAATATGCAATAAATAACTGAATAATAAACACAAACACACAAAGATTTACGTGGTTCGGAGAGAACTCCTACGTCCACGGGGAGTTGTGAGTCCACACAACTCAGTCCAAGTTCTTCTGGACAAAAACCACAAAGCTTACGCGGGCTTTGCAACCGTTAAGATAAGTTTACGGGTACTTATCAACCTTACAGATAAGTTTACGAGTACTTATCAACCTATCTACTCAATTACGGGAAGAGTAGGGTCCTAACAATCCTTTTGAGAGGATGTGTGAAAGGGTAGGTTTCCAACTAATAGCTCGAACAAGAAGTGAGCTAGGATCTAACACTCTATGAACTCTCAGCTAGTGATGTTCTCAAGGTTGGATCAAAAAACACCAAGACAGAATCTAACACTCTAGGAACTCTCAACTAGTGATGTTCTTAGAGATTGATTTCGGTTAAGCTCTTTTGCGATATGAACTCTCAACTGGTGATGTTCGCTCATCTAACTCTTTGCTCTTGCACTTGTCTGTCTTGTTATCGTTCTATATAGCTTGGTGAATGAATGAAGGCCTCTATTTATAGGCGGAGAGAATCAACTAGCCGTTGGAGGAGCCGTTGATCTCTGTTCTTGTGAAAGCGATGGCTTGTCTCTCATCTCTGCAGACTTTCCGGATTTGGCAACTGTGGACTTCTGCTTTCCATCTTAGACAGCCTTGTGTTGGGCCAAATGAGGTAATGACATAGAGTCAAACCTTCACGTGACTTCCTTATTTGAATTTCAAATCTCAACATTAGTCTTTCAACATTGGATGGTCGGTTGAGAAGTTTGATCTTCATCTGATTTGTCTTCAGCTGATGTTCTATGTGAATGCTATCTCCAGTTGAGCCCTCAGCTGACTTGAACTTCATTTTGTTGATCTTACTGATTGAGTCTTACAACTGATGTTCCATCTCTTGAACGCTCAGTTGTCTTTCTGATGTTCTGAATCTGATCAGTTGGCTTCGAACGCTCAATTGTCTTTCTTACAACTGATGTTCTCTTACAACTTCCCCCTTTTTAACTCTCATCTGATGAACGCTCAGTTGTCTTTCTTACAACTGATGTTCTATCCGAGTGAAGCCTTGTTGCCGTCTTCAGCTGGAGTCCTGTAAAGATAAAATCTCAACATTGCTCAAACAGCGAGCCTAAAAGCTAACAATAGGATCTGGCAACATCTACTCGGTTGGGGTCAGTTGGTTTTGGAATCAATCAAAACTTTAATAAATTTCCCAACAATACATGAAAACTAATCTTCGTGTATACATCATACATGAAAATTAATCTTCATGTATGATTCAAATATGAAATTTTTGGCGGTGAAAATTTTTGTGTATGATGCATACATCAATGTTAGTCTTCGTGTATGATGCATACATGAATGTTTAGTCTTCGTGTATAATGCATACATGAAGTTAGGCTTCGTGTATGTTTCAAATTTTCGCCGGGAATTTTCGTCAGGAATTTTCGACGGAATTTTTCGTGTATGATGCATACATGAATGTTAGTCTTCGTGTATGATGCATACATGAAGTTAGGCTTTGTGTATGATTCAAATTTTGGCCGGAAAATTTTCGCCAAAATTTTTCGCCGGAAATTTATACATGAAGTTTAGTCTTCGTATATGATTCAAATTAAAGTTAACCTTCTTGTATACCTATAAGGATATAAAAGGGTATAAACCCTTTTATAAGGGTATAAAAATCACAAAAAAGATAAAAGGCTATTTGAACATTTTTTTTCCAACATGACATTATTCATCCTTTGTTTTCAAAAAGACTATTTCAACTTTTTGCTCTTTTAAAATATGTACATGTTGAATTGACTGCCCATTTGATTAAGTAAATAAATCTATTTATAAAAAAATGTATATACATATATTCAATAACAAGGGTTGTATTCTCTCTATCCATGAAGATTGTAACTAGTTTTCCTTTTAGCTAACTTAGATTACGGGGTGTGTATATTATTGTACTTTAAAAGTGTGTATATGCACATATTTGTTACACTCATGGATGAATTTAAAGGCGTTTTAACATAGTAATATAAGAGCATCCACATCCGTTGAGCTTCTTAGGAGCCTCTGCCCACACTGGTATGGCTCATCCGCATGCTCCTATGAATTAGTTTCAAAATTTTAATATTTTTCTATTTTTGATTTAAGATTGTTAATGAATAGAGTCAATTCTAAAATCTTAAGATACTAGTATATTATTCTAAAATCTTGAGATAATATATTCCACATTATTGTCTGCCAAGCAAAAACAATTAGTTTGACCAATTTTAGAAGATTAACTATATTCAAATACGAAGTATGTTGTAAATATTGTTTGATTAGTTTGACCAATTCTAGAAGGTTACTACATTCAAATGCGAAGTATATGTTGTATATATTGTTTCAAATAAAGAACATTAAAATTAATTCATTATTTCGCGAAAACAACAAATTAATTCATTATAGCATATAAACGGGCACGTTCACTTAGTTTACTTATTAAGATGATCCACATTCGAAACTATGTTAGTGAACTCAACATAATATATTGTCCCACTAATTATTGATATATCTTATTCCAAATAAATTAGAAAAAATTGCAAATTCAATTTCTAGCGGCGTGGAGGACTATGTTTTTACTTATGAACAGTATAAATTTCGTCGAACTAAACAGTAAAACTTGATTCTGAGAAAACCTTTCAAATACAAAATAGAATTTAACGCATTTTTCAAAAAGGAGCATTACAAAACACACATATTCCACACGTAGTAACTAAGAAAATAAGTAATGCAATTCTTTTTCAAGAAAAGACAAAAAGCCCAGGAAATGCATTGCTAGAATTTAAATAAAATTCTCTTATAGTCGGAAAAAGAAACGTTAAATTTGTGTAAGGCAAAGTCTCTGGAAAGACCGGTCTCTAGTAAGAGACCGACGCGTCCGGCGCGTGGGGTCCACGCGCGGCGCGTGCACCCCATGCGCCCCTATTTTTTTTTCTGATTTTTTTTTTTTTTAATTTTCAGTTTTTTTTTTTTAATTTTCAGTTTTTTTCTTTTCCTTTTTTTTGCCTCTTCGTTTTTTTATTTGCCGCTTCTTCTTTGGTCAAGATTCGAGCGAGGGGAGCCGAAGGCCTCGGAGCGAGCCGAAAATGTCCAAATTATTGTCCGCCGATTATCTTATATTAGTAATCGGAGCGAAGGCGGAGCCGTAAAATCGCTGCCGAAGGCCAAAAATCTGGAAATTAAAAAAAAAAATCTGAAAAAAAAAAACTGGAAGTCAACGGATTTGACCCGAGTTTAACTTGACCCGGTGTCTTACTAGAGACCGATGTGTAATCATCCTTTTTTTTGAGTGATGCTATTTAGCCATAATATGGATAACCATAATTCAGTCAACTATGTGAAAATAAATCGATTTAGATAATTTTTTGATTTATTTTAAGAAGTATAAACATATATTTTATGTTATTATCATATTATTGACTTAAATTTTGTCATAAGTGGTGTAAATATATAATTCTTTCATTCTTTCAATAAAAATCTTTGTATTCACTCTATTATCTATATCGACATTATTATTGCCTCAAAATTCAAATACTATCAACATAAATTTGTATAAACTGAATATTTAAACTATTATAAGTCATTTAGAACTTAAAATTATAAATAAATCAATTTTTTCTCTTATTTGAACAAAATTATGGGTAGCCATAATATGGCTACGTAGATTTATTCTTTTTTTTTTTTTTTTTGAGTTATTGTGTAATCATCTTTTGATATCTTATTTTCTCGTTTATTTTCTTTTCCCACTTTTTAGTGTCGTCAAAATACTCGAATTAGACTGACAGAAATTAGAGAGAAAAATTGACCCAAGCCGACTTTTAACAGTGGGGCCTATCCCATGTAAAAAACATGGAAATATTTTACCGTGCGATGGCGGGGGCGGGGGGCGGCATCGTATATTTAACCCCTCCAAGAGAAAAACATTTCTTCGAGAGATCCAGAGAGAGAAGAAAAAAGGGGCAAAAAAGAGCGGGAGGGTTTTACCTTTCTCCATTATTGACGTCTCTTCTCTCTCTCTCCAATGGAGCAACCCCAGGGGCCTGTCATCAACTTCCCCGCCGCTTCATCTCCGCCGTCTGATCATGAATTTGATCACGATGAGGATCATCCTGATTTCTCCCCCGTCGGCTCACCGGAGCTCACCGAATCCCACTTCCCGCCGCCGTCGGATCAGCCGCAGTCTTCCGAGCTCTCCGAAGATCTCCGCCGTAAAATTATCAAGCAGGTTACTGGTCTTCCGATATTTTTTCTGTACATGGGTGTTCTGTTTGTTGGTTGTTTGAATTTGATTTAACGGTGCTGGTATGTCGATTTAGACTGTTAGTATGAAATTTCAGTTATTGGATTAATTTCTCGATGATTAGAATTTTAGAGGTTGTTTTTCTTGGGTCACTTGAGCCAGTTAGTGGGGTTTAAGTAGATAGACGATTTAGTGCAACACATGATTCCATAAACTTTTAGTTCAGTATCTGCCTTCTTATTGATTCAATCTTATTATGTTTCCTTGGTTTAAACTCTGCTTCACAAGTCTTGGATTTTTTTAATACGAAGCGTTTTCATAACTGGGCTAATTGGTTTGTGAAATTCCAGGGCCATTTAAGTATTTTTGGAAAATACTGTTTAAAATTGATGTCTTGTTAGGCCTGATGACTGATGAATTGTATTCAGTGTCTTCCTTGTGGCCCATAACGCTGTTTTGCTGATTTGCTCTTGATGTAATGGGGATAATTGTATAAAAAATATTCCCTGGTTTAATTCTGATTGTTCAGTTAGACTGTATTTAGCTAACTAATCAATTTACTTATTGGAATTTTGATTTTCGCAGGTGGAGTATTACTTCAGTGATGAAAATTTGCCAAATGACAAGTTTATGCTGAAATATGTTACAAGAAATACAGAAGGATTTGGTGAGTGCCAGACTATGTTGTACTCTTATTAGCTGCAGTGTTTCTAGAAAGCATAAGCCATTACTGTTATTACTTTGCTTCAGTAAAATGCAAAATGCACCCTCTTCTTTTACCAGAATATGTCATCTTTTTTCATTTGATAGTACAAATGTTTGGTGAATACCCTTTTGAGGATCTTTAGATTAAAGGGAGTGTCCTGATGATTGATTGGCTCAATTCATATGGTACTAAAATATCTCTTGGAACGCTTTTTGCTCATTGTATTTCTAACATTGAACAGAAATGAAATGAAATGATATGAAGGAATTAAATCACACTGTTATTATTATTCACAAGCTTATGAATTTAGGGTGTAGTTAACTATTAGCTTTGTCAGCATTTAGGTATTGCCTGAATGAGGGGTGGATTTTTTTTTTTTTAGGGTCTTGATCTTACAATTTTTATTCTGATATCTGCCCCAGGTCTTTTAAGGAAAGGATAAATGTCTCTCAGCATATTTTGCACAGGATCTTTGTGTTTCCTTCAGTGAACTGGGTGACTTATTTGTGTCAACTTTTTATGTAAAGAGTGCTCGTAATTCCTAAATTGTGCGACAGGTCTTTCATGAGCATGCACTTTTCAAATTGTCATCCCAAGTTGTTCTATCACATGTCTAAAAGGAATTCCTCAAATTGCTGCAGTTCCTATTGGAGTTGTTGCCTCGTTTAAGAAAATGAAGAAGCTAACAAGAGATGAATCACTGATTGTGGCTGCACTGAAGGAATCTACTCTTCTTGTAAGTGGAATAATTTTACTGAGAAAAGTGATTCTAAGAGTTTGCCAAAGCTTATAGAACTAGCAGTAAAATGTAACTTTGTGATGTTACCCAAGTTAGATTACTCTGTTTCCGAGGCAGTTTTGTCTTGCAAAGTTACGTGCATTTCTCAATATGACCAGAATGACTGTTCCTGCTGTCTTCAGGTTGTTAGTTCTAATGGAAAAAAGGTGAAGCGACTTCATCCTCTTCTGTTAGCTGAAATCAAGGATCCAATGGTAAGAGTTCTTCAATTGTTTTTCTTTATTTTACATGGTTACCTTAAAAGAATCTTATCTCTTGATCATATTATAGGTATGCACTGTACTAGTGGAGAATCTACCTGAGGATCATTCAGTGGAGAACCTTCGTCGGGTGTTTGGTGAAGCTGGAAAGTATGCATAGCATAGTACTTCCTTATAATCTATGTTTATTTAATTTTAAGCTATTTTCCTGAACTCTTAGTAATTTAAAAAAAAAAAAAAATTGTTTCTGATTTCTAGCATAAAGAATATTACCGTTCGTGACCCTCATGATGTGAGAGATCCAAAAAAGTGCACCATTGCGGAGAAGCTGATTAGTGGAAAGGTGCGCTTCTGTTTTATTTTTGCATCATATTTACCAAGTAGAATGATGCAAATGCTGCAATGTTCTACAATATGAATAGCTTATCATTGAGGTGGCTATTTACTATTCACATTGTGCTTTCTTACTTTAAAGCATCCACTTGCTAGTTGCTACTCAACAGTATAAAGTCAAGATACTCCTTTTTTATGGTATACTTTTTGATTTCCTCATATACAGATTAGAGATTGGTGTTATTTGCAATTTGCTTAGCTCGTAAACTGGCTCTAAAATGTGGTGCTTTTCAATAGATTGCTAACCGTACGGAAAAAAAATGCCTAATTTATTTAAATATTTTTGTAAATATGTATAGATATATTATTTATTTGTTCCCTTCATGCCTGTTTGTCTTCATGTCAGCTCATATGGAATAAACTTACATAAATCATATATGCATATGGGTATTCTGTTGTGTGTACTGTTGTTTTAACTGTGCTTTGCTCTGTAGTTGCATGCTCTGGTGGAGTATGATACTGTTGAGGCTGCTGAGAAAGCTGTGAGTGCTACAAGTGATTTTCCTTCTTTTCCTTTTCTATCTCTTTTAGCTTTATATGTTGACTCTTCAATTTGGTCTAGGTGGCCACTTTAAACAATGAGCAAGATTGGAGATATGGGTTGCGGGTCAAACTTCTGAAGAAACCGGTACTTATTGTTATTGCCTTAATTTCCTCTTTTGGCGGTATATTCTCCCTGAAAACAACAGTTAGAAAAAAGCCTTTTTGTGATTCCTTAGAACAAGCCCGGGCAGAAGAAAAAAGTTTGGAGGGAGTTAGAGCCTGACAAGGGTAGCACTATTCTGACAACTGAGCCAGCTGCCAGTGAAGAGAACCATGATGCAGGTGACCATCACGAGGATTCACACGATGAGGAGGTACTTATTCAATTTCTCGACGGCTGAAGTTCATAAATTAGTGCTGACCTACTTGGAGCAGTAATTTGTGCTCGATTTAAGCTGAAACTTCTTACAATTAGATGCTTTAGTTTACAATCTAATAGCTATGGTGGAAACTAACCTTTTGCGACCATATACGGGAATAATATTATAATATATAATATTATAATAGATGTTGCTTTGGTGTTTTGCTGGTTGCATTAGTAGGAAACTGAATGCAATTGCAAAGATTTAATTATTACCTATTTATCTCTCTAGATGTCACATTTCTTGTTTATATGATCTCCATGAATCCTTTTCTCGTTGTTATTTGCAGAATCCACTACTTCCAACTTAAGTAATAGGAAATCGAGTCCGTTTTAGCGCCTATGTTAGCACATGCAATAAACTGACATTCTTCTTTAGGATGTAGATCATTTATCTAGAGATAAGAATGGGGCGCAGTTTCCTAAAGACAAAACTGGGCAGAAAGGTCGAAACAGAGGCCGTGGAAGGAGACAAAAGTATCACTGCACAAATGGACACGGTATTTTATCAAGCCTTATCAAATTTCTACATAATACATCTTTAAATCCGGATTCTAACTAATATTCTTCTCCAGGCCATGGAACTCAGTATACCAGCCATGTCGTTGAACCATCAAAACCACCACCGGGCCCTAAAATGCCAGATGGAACACGAGGATTTGCCATGGGCAGGGGACGGCCTCTGGCGACTGATTGATATCAACTGTGTGGATTGCAGTACCATTTTTTTGATAAAAACACATTTTTCATGTGTAGAACAGTTGCTGCCTGAACATATATGAAAATCTGCCCCAGAATCCTTACTTCTAATTCTAAGTGCTCTGTAAAAAATTCTGTTATATTTCGAAAATGATGTGGTTTTTTGACAATTTTGTGTGAAATGACTTCCATACATTGAACTCTCTGATAACAGAGGATGAATTATGTGGAGATTTCTTAAATGTATTAAAGGAAGAAGTAACTTTAAACTAAGAAAAAAACAAAAGATTGATCGTTTCCTCATTGTATTTTAATAGTATTATCTTTGCTATTTAATGGTGTAATTTGTATGTAGCATTGACGCAGTGGTAAAATTTTCTTTTTATTTAAAGCCTATGACAATAATGAACTTTAGTACACAATTTCCTATGCGTTTTGACTTGCATTATTGTACTTTGTTAAAATATGTGTACTTTTTATAACATCGTATCTCATACCTATATAGTAGTTCCTTGAAACAATTTATAGAATGTTGATGTCATGCAAGTTTTTTTATTTTATTATTATTATTATTATTTTTTTTTTGTGTATATCGCATACTACTATAAACACCACCACCAGATACAGTATGTTTTATGCTCATGACTTTTTGATGATAATATAGCATCAAACTAATCCGTACTACAATATTCAAACAATTATTTAGACAGTGATCATTTATCTTTTTTTTTTTTTTTTGTTTTTTTCATCTGAAAAATATTAGTGGCCATATGTATGTTTACTCAAAAAAATTAAAATAAAACAGATAGTATTTGAAAAAAAATGCGTGGATCATTTTCGCTTTTATTTAATACCTGTCCACTGCGTTGAAGAGGCACCTGCTGCTGCAACTGCGAGTGTGATGTGCTATCTTCGTCCACGCTCTCAGGAAGCGCGTCGGACACTCTCACCTAATTGAGCTCTTCGGAGAATTCAAAGCTGCTGAGTAAATTTAATTACCCTTAAGAAGATTAGAAAAAAAATGGTTGTGGATGGCTGCAGTTAGATTTTAGGTGTGGGCAGTCATGCAATCTCATGTTGTAAGCGCTTCGAACGGTAGAAATCTCAGTCACGTAGGGTTTCTCGCACGCTTCTGTTGTCTGAGACTGCCGCCGCCGTCGCGCTTCTCGTTTCACTGTTATGTCGAGCACAAGGTGAATTGTACGACGTGATGCAAATCAGATTTTGTATTGAATTTCGATAAAATGCCGACTAATTATTTGTCAGCTGCTGCTTGATTGGGACAGTTGTTTGAATCACGGGTTTCGACTCATGGGATTCGCGTGCCGCCTCGAGCTCTTCGAATTTGCGCCATGGATGATGTAATTGTATTCAATTCTCTCTCTCTCTCTCTTTCTCTCGCTCTTTGCTTTATTTTATTTTTTTTTAAGGAATTTTTTTTTGCTTTACTTATTGTACATTAATTTCTCTAAATTATCGAGAAAAAAGGGTCAAGTTTCGTAATTTGATTGTGTATTAGTTTCTCTAAAATTATTCATTCCTGCACTTAACTGATTGATTCACTAGAACTAACGGGTTAAGTCTGTAACAGGATTTTGGCGTTTCCTTTGGAGATTGGGGAAATAATGCCGAATATGTGTTTTCGTCGTCGAGCGAAGGTGAAGACAGCGACGGAGATGTTTTTCTGCAGCCGATTACGGATGTTGATCTTCCCACCTCGAAGGAGCGTTTCTTGCCGTCTGATGATTCCATTACTGTGACTGCGCATAGGCTTGCAACGCTAGGCAGCACGAGAAAGAGAAGAAAGTAAATCCATTTCAGCTAAATTGGCTATTACTTGAAGCCTCTCTGTGTTTTATTTTTACTTTTCTCAGAATTATTATGTGCACATTGATTTATGCTATGTTTTCCTTCCTGTATGCTCATACATTGTACAGACTTACATAGTGATTACGCAAGAATCACTCTGTTCCGCTCTTTTCTGCAATGTGGTTTTGTTGTTGATGAATTGCCTGACTAGGGTCTTCTGGTACTCTCTGCTTGCAGGACTGTTTATGGAATTCTGAACAATGTTGGACTTATGTCGTTCTCAACGATCCTTCTCTTTCTTGTGGATCAGTGCGCGTGGCGGATTGTTAGATTGCCTCTCGCACCATTCTACTTGATGCGACCTTTTCTGATGTCTGCAGTTTTAGTATCTTGCGTTGGATATATTTGTGTCCCATTATTCCGAATGATGAATATGCGGTCCAGAGTTAGGAAAGGGGTGCCTACTCAACACTCTTCCAAGAAAGGAACCCCTACAATGGGTGGATTGTATTTTGTACCGATTGGGGTGCTTGTTGCTGAAGTTGTGCTTAAATTTTCATCCGTTGAAGTTTCTGCTGCAGCGGCAGCAACTATAGCATTTGCTGCAATTGGTGTATTAGATGATTACTTGAGCATAAGCAATAAAAATGATGGGCTATCTGGGTGGATTAGAATTTTGTTGGAGGTGAAGCTTCTTTCGTCTTCAGCGTGTCATTTATTGTCTTTTAGAGCCGATGGTTTTCTAATAGTTAGTTTTCGTGCTTCTCAGGTTGCTACAGGGATGTGGTTCTCCTATTGGTTGTGCAAAACAGACGTATCAACGCCATACAACATGTATATCTTCTAGTAACTAATTTCATCAACCTTTTGTTAAGGGTAACTCACACATCCATGCTTCATGCTTGTAATGATGAATTTCACAAAGCATATATGGTACCATCATGAACATCAGCAACCGGTCAACTTAGAATAGCATCTTTGTAAGGAGTAATCACTTCAAACTTTTCAGTAATTTTGTTCAGCCTGCATGTAAATTTATTACAGGTCCATGGTTGTCCGCTTCTTCAGTGTGCTCCATGAACAGATAATACTGATCAAGATCTGATGTTACCCTCACTTATGCATGTGTATTTACTATATTTTCTAAAAGCAAGGTTTTTTTTGGGTATTAGAAAGAAACTTGCGTTATTACTAATGTGTAGTTCACATGACAGGAAAACGGTGGTTCCTTTACCTGGACCATTGGGCCTTGTTTGCCTAGGGAAATTTTATCCAGTCTTGAGTTCATTTTGCTTTGTTTCCATGGCTAACGGTGTAAATTTGAGTGATGGACTTGATGGGCTGGCTGCGGGGACTGCTGCATTAGCATTCATCGGGATGTCAATTGTGGTTCTTCCTATATGTTCTGGTAGTTGAATAATCTTCTGGCATACCAACTCTAAAATCAAAACTGCTTCTTCATTTATTTTTTTCGCCTTTGCAGTTATTTCATGCAATTGCTGTCCTAGTTTCTGACCTCTAGTGATTGCCACCGATATCAGATCTTTCAGTATTTGGAGCATCGATGGCTGGAGCATGTGTCGGTTTTCTTTTCCAAAACCAGCATAAGGCATCTATATTCATGGGTGACACAGGAGCTTTAGCTTTGGGTGGGGCTCTTGCTGCAATGGCTTCTTGCACCGGAATGTTCTTCCCGTTGTTCATTTCATCAGGAATATACGTCGTGGAAGCACTTTCAGTTATCTTACAGGTATTTAACTGAATTTTGTTTGCATCGCTCTACACAATGTTTTTTTTATTCCAGTGTTTGTCTGAATTTTTCATTGGAATGTCCTGTTCTTTTTCACATTTTCTTCCATTCTGATTAGATTTCAATCTGAATCCCCTTCCACACCTCTCCTTTCAACCTAAAAACGGGAAAATAGGAAACTCCACATTCTTGGGTTAACTGAAACTAACTTGGCTACTATAACAAACTTGTTTCTTTTTTACCTCATCGTTTGGTCATCTAAGACTGCTGCTGATTAACCATATATTTTGTTATCCCCTGAATTATATTGCTAATGCTTTCCAGTATAAGTCAGCATGTTAACATTAACGGCAATATTTCAGCAACTCACTATGGAGTTGAATCTTTTAGGTATGCTTCTTCAAGGCCACCAAATATTTCATGCGAAGGGGTTACAAAATTTTCCGAATGGCGCCCTTCCATCACCACCTCGAGTTATGTGGGATTAGAGAACCGGTAGTGGTTGCTGGCGCATATACTGTTGCATCATTGTTGATTTTGTGTGCAGCCTACGTCGGCCTCTCTTCAGCATGAACAGCACGTCGTGGATTCACTGCTGGTCTTAACTATTTCTGCTCGTAGGGAGAATTCTCAAAAAAAAAAAAAAATCTAGTATTTCTTCATTTATATTTCTTTCCTTTTCCTTCATTTCTTTGTGGGAAGGGGAATACTTTGTTACATGTTTTTCCAGCAGAAAATAGACGAAAGTGAGGAATTTTATGTACAGTACAGCAAATCCAACCAATTTTGAAATCTAGCATGGATTTTCTTTTTCATGTCCATAATGACGTTTCTGGTAGTAAAGTGGCATCAATATATTAAAAATGTCTGTTATTTATTTCCTGTAATAGTAACCATTATCTTCTACTCGGATCAATGTAAATTTTGAAAATTGATGGATTTCAATGCAATTTCTTAGACATTACCACATAAAAAGAAAGGAAAGAGATCATATATTAACTCAGTTCAAGGTTGATTCAAACATGAACAACGATTCGAGAGGTTACTAAAAATATATAGCAAAAACCGAAACAACTCCAACGATGAGATGTTGCAGATAGATATTTTCATTTCAACTATCAGAAGAAATATATGTATAACAGCAAAAAGTAGCCAAAATGCCACACAAAGACAAATGTATCCCACGTAATTGAGAAGCTAGCCAAGTCATAACGGAAAAAATTAACAATTTCTAGTATTGCTCGTCGCTGCCATCGTCATCACCGACATTGAATGTCGACTCATCAAGTTGATCAGACTTCGATTCAAGTTTATCAAGTGCCTTGATGATATATGCATACTTGGCAGGGCTGTCGTACCATGTTGTGGTATTTAAAATCTCACGTTCCAGCCAGTACGGATCCTCATACGATGGCTTATCTTTCATACTCTGGAAGAAATCCTGCCAGTCTTCAATTAGACGCTTTAGACGGATACTTTTTTGTCGTTTGAAGATAAGCCTGAGTAAGTCTTTTACCAGTACCCTAATCTCTTCCCCTTCGATAATGTAAATGTACTGAAACGAAGCAAAATATCTCAGGTAGGTAAACAGCAAGCTTAGATATGACTTAACAACACAATCTATTCAAACTAATTCCAGAGTCACTATATAAGCTAGGTTGAAAGAGTAACACATGAGAAGGTTTTCGTCGTGGGATTAGGGTGGATTACCAGAAATACAAAGCCCATAGTTGCTAACATCACTTGTGAGAACTCATCCCATACTCCTGAAAGTCCACCATCTTCAGCTTCACCAAAACCACCACCCCCGCCACCACCAGGAGGTTTCCCGGTGGTACCTCCATCATCGAAGTATTCCTGTTTCTGAATCTGCTGCCTCAATAAATCCTCAACTGATGGCTCATTTTTCAAATTGCCCATGGCATTCTCAATTGCTTTCCATGGAGAACCCTGTTGTTAGAACGGAGCACTGATATGACGACAATATCGAGAAAAAATAGAAGTTCCAAACAGCAAGAAATAGAAAAAGAGCACGTCTTAATGAGACTTTTTGGAACACCATGCAAGCACATGAGAGAGAGAGGCATAACAAAGTATTTTAAATAAGTTTTGCCACAATGTCATGAACCCAAAACAAACTATTTAGAACAATCGAGTTTATAAACTTAGTTACCTCATTACCATTATCTGGCTTCCCTTTACCGCCAAATAAACATACTGTTGTAGCTCGCTGGTATTGAGATGTGGCAGAGGTCAAGTTCACGGAGAGCTTAGGAATTGTCGTCTTTGTTCTCAGGTAAATCGAGGGGATTGTAGATGCCTTACTAAATTGAGAACCCAACACTGGGGATGCAGAAGGTGGAGAGGCTAGCTGGCAGGCAGAGATCTGAATGCAACTCATCGTTTACTTCATAAGCCCCGGGCAGCAATCTAAATGTATAAATGAAAATTGAACTTTTTTGGAGACTTAACAGCACCATAAGACAAACAAATGAAATCAAATCAAATAAAATCATGTGGTATTATCTAAACATGTACCAGTTATTAGTTAATACTACCTCAACGGCCATAACTTTGCTCACATTCCATAAAACCAATTTGCCTATCTTATTACATGTATGATCACAAACTCACATACCACTCCTAATACTATGCATCCTGTATGAGCACATACATTGACTTTATAAGATTATCATATCACAATTCAATCAGGCTAATCAATTCTAGCTCATACCACAAAGCTCATCCTTCTCTCATCAGCCATATGAAGATAATCATCACAGTTTGCAGAATCATAACCTACTTAAAACTTATAGTCTACACAAAATTTCAACATTATCGACTTGTGTAATCTTGATGCCAATAATCATTTTTCTATACATTATGCCATAACCCAAAACACAAATATTGAACTGCTCAGCAAGTTATCCACCCACCATGTTTAGTTTTCCCCAGAGGTTGTAGTGAATGTTAGTGTCATTATGTACTACTCCCTCCTGCTTTAATTATCAAATGTTTTGGCTTTTTGCACTCGGATTGAGAAACATTCATTAGCACAAAATTAATGTGGACCATTGGTGGTAAAATTAGAGTTACAAGAACTAAAAGACATTTCGAAGGGGAAGAGAAAGAAATATACACGTGAGTTTTATGGAATTTGAGGAATTTTAATGGGAGACGAGAGAAAACAATCTTGGTAAAAGAGAACTTCTTATAGAAAAACAAATCAAAAAGACCAAAAAAATCTTATACTATTAAACAGAGGGAGTATTAATACTGCAACATATGTCTAAAGAGATACAAGGTGGAAGAATGGATTCAAAAGCAAATGCAACAAGCATACACTTGGATTGTAATCAAAGTACTTTAAATCACAAATTTCTACACAATCTCCTTTTCATTTCTCCAACTCCGTTCATAATTGGATTGTCACCTATCAGAATCCAACTTTTGATAGTTTAGACTGAGCCTCATACAAATTCTCGGCATAACTCTACCAACCTCCTCCTCCACCTTAAGAAACTGAAACGAAAGACGCACACACACACACACACCACACAGACACACACAAAAAAATAATTTTTCCATACACGCATTCTAGACGTCCATTACAGCTAGAAAAACCGAGCAAAAATCTCAATAAGAAGAATCGGAGAATAATAACAGACATAAATCTGGGTGCAAGAACAAAAATGAACAACGATATATACAAACAAAATTGCAAAATAAGTATCTGAATTTGAAGAAAAACACAGAAAATGATTAAACAGTACCTTGTTCTCGGGATAAGTCGGAATCCAACAGCTCGAACGCCGTTGGGAAATATAAGGGATCACTGAGAGCGGGGGAGTGGATTATAAGGGTATTTATTTTGGGGCTCTTTTACTGTTACTACTTTCTTTCCTACAGACTTAGGCGAAATGCGAAATGAAATATGGAAAAAAAAAAAAAAAAAAAAAAAACGCCCACCGTTTCATGGAAAAAGTTATAAGGCTCTCTGCAGCGGCGATCGTGCGAGCGCACTCGCATCCCTAGCGAGCTCGCTCGCACCGCGCAGGCGCGCACGCATCACTGCCGAGCGCCAAGCTCGCGAACGCTCGCTCACTCTGCCCATCACGAAGAAACGCGCTCGATGGCAGGGGTATTTACACGTGGCGATCGCACGACGATCGCCACGGTTAAAAATTTAATTTTTATTTTATTTTATTATTTTTTTTACAATTTACCCTATAAATACCCCCTTCCACTCCCTCAAATTTTCACACCTCTCTCATTCTCCTCTCTCTCAAATTTTATCTTTCGGTGATCTCCGGCGATCATCCGACGATGGTTTCTCATCCCTACACCGATGGCGAAACCCTGGAATTGGCACGGGCGTGGTTGTACTTCCGCAATGGCGGCGGCGGCAACGACGCCATGTGGACGAGAGCGAAGACTCGTTACAACGAGAATCGCCCACAGTACTCGGCGGCGCGCCACCACTGGTCCCAAGTGAAAACCAGTTGCAGGCTCTTCAACTCGATGTACCGACAAACCAGCAATCAAGCTCCGGCCGGCATCACTGAAGAGATGGTGCTAAACTCGACGCTCAATGAATGGGCGGCCATGCACGCCAAGACGTTTAGGCATTTGGCGGTTTAGCAACTCGCGAAGGATGTGACCGTTTTTTTTAGTGATTAGGGTTTTTTTTTTTTTTTAAATTTAAATGCATTTCATATTAGCATTTTTTTTAATTATGTCATTGTATTAGCGTTTTTTTTTAATTATGTCATTGAATGTTAGAGTTTTTTTATAATTAATTATGTTTGTTTTAATTTATTTATTCAGTTATTATAATTTAATTTGCAAAAATAAAATAAATTTAGAAATTAAAACAAAAAAAAATTACGGCGAGCTCGTCGCTGCAACCGTTGCGAGCGCACGAGCTCGAATTGACGTGGCATGTTAGCGCGCGCGATCTTGGCGATCGCCGCTGCTCACAGCCTAAGAGAACTCGCAGCAGCAGATGTCTTAAAATATATTTTACTTTAAAATTTTGGCTAAAATAATTAAAAATAATTTAAAATTTATATTTAACAAATTTATCAAATTAGGTAGACCCCACAAAAATATTTACACTTCTCTATATATTTCACTAATTTTACATTACTTAAATCATTTTTATCTCACAAATTGAGTTGCACCCAAAATTCTATAAAATAATCAATGCAAAATAGGAAAATAGTTGTATGCATTTGTAAAGTAGGTGCTAAAAATAATATAGGAAAAATTTTAAAATTAAATTTAGGATCAAAATTTTGAGAATTCTGTTATGGAGTGCTCTAAAACCTAAGTGCATGCTAGTACTAATTTTATTTTTATCCAAAAAACAAAGTGGAACGATCCAAAAGAGAGATATCAATATGAATAGAATGAAGTAAAAAATAATTGCAGTAAACTAACTATGTTTATGGCTTTCGAAATCTGGTTAATTAAACTCCCACATTGAATATATTTTTCTGATATTAGTACTACAAAATAAGTACAACTCTCAACACCAAAATTTTGTCAAATTCAAACTATATAACTGTATGCTTTTTCTGCTATAAGTCGTGATTTTCTTTTATAATCAGCCATCTAGATTAAGGGGTGTATTGGATTGTGGAGTTAGAGGAATTTTAAGGAGTTTGAAATCCAGGTATATTGGATTGATGGATTTCAAACTCCTAAAAAATCCCGGAGTATTGGTTTCAAGGAGTTTGAAGGATTTCAAAATCTTTAAAAATCTTGAGGTATTCAATCAATGGATTTTAAACTCCCTCAAACTCTCCAGTATTCAACGTCACAAGGACTTCGTGCGATTTCACTATCTTATGGATTTTAACGTATTTCATAGCAAAAAATACAAAGAATGAACTCCGGCCTCTGGACATGGGAGTTCGATGGAATTGGAGGGAATTAGTATCAGCGGGCGCTGATGACACACGATCGCTAGAATTGTGTAACTCCAGCGGGCGTGCATGTCCCGCAATCGCGGAGTGCAAACACGGGATACCGTGGGCACAGCCGGCTGTCGCTGGCCAAAGACATGTATTGTTTGTTGCAAATAATGTAAACATAGAGAAGTAGATTCCACAACTCTCTTCCTAATCACTCCAACTAGGGCTGCTTATTCGGTTAACCGTCGGGTAACCTTACCCGACCCGAATTTTCGGTTAACCGAACCCGAAATGGACGAAATACTGTGACTGGAACCGACCCGAAGTACCTGTTCGGTTACCTGCTAACCGGTCGGTTTGGTTAGCCGGGTAACCGACTATCCGACTAAATAACCGACACGTTTTCTTCCTCTTCAGACACGCAAATCATTCTCTCTCTCACTCTCTCTCTCCCCTACACAATAATACCATGTCTACTCTCTGCGTTCCAGCCCACGTTCCCTCTGTTGCCGAAGACTGTGAGTAGCTGGACAAAGCATTTTCAGGTCTGAATCGATCAAGATTGGTAGAGGGTTTTTCTATTCTTCGATCGAATTATTGTTTCTTAGATTCAAGATTGGTAGAGGGTTTTTCAGGTCCGGCGGTGGCGGAGGTGGTCCACTAGAAGCGGAGGAAGAATGGGAGATGAAGATTGAAGAAGAAACTCAAGAAAGGTGTGTGCGGCGGAGTGAGAGAGTCGAGAGAGGTACTGACTACTGAGGTAAGGTAGGGTTGCTATTTCAAAATAAAATAATAGTGTAATACATAGGGATATAGTATATTTTATTTACTAATTTTCGATTATTTGGTTAACCCGACCGGTTATCGGTTATAACAGATAACCGAAATTCTTCAAAATCCCTAACCGTAACCGACTCGTACCAGAAAAAAATCGGTTAACGGGTAACCGTACCGACTCGGTTATTACCGGTTACAATTAATAACCGATTAACCGGATCCGAATAAGCAGCCCTAACTCCAACATAGCCAACACAATCATAAACATCACATGCTCTGGTACTCCTCCTACTTTCAAGCTCACTACTCTTTAGGATTATTTGAGGAAATACAAACTGTAATTCTGAATAAAAAAAAAAAGGAATTATCATGCTCTACGTAGTCTGATGGAATCAATCCACATAGTCTGATGAACTCTACGTACAGTTGTTGGCCAGTTCTATTGGTCACTTACAATCTTCCTCCGTGGCTCTGCTTGAAACGGAAGTTTATCATGCTCACCTTGTTGATTGCTGGTCCAAAGCAACCTGAGAATGATATCGATCTCTATTTGGGACCTTTAGTTCATGACTTGAAGAAATTGTGGTCAGAAAGTGTTCGATCATATGATGCTTGTAATGATGAATTTTTTCTACTTAGAGCGGTATTGCTATGGACAATAAATGATTTCCTAGCTTATGGAAATTTGGCAGGATGCAAGGTGAAAGGATATCATGGTTGTCCTATATGTGGGGAAAAAACTTCTGCAAAATGGTTGAAGTATAGTCGGAAGATGTCATATACAAGGCATAGAAAGTATCTTGATGCAAATCATCCGTACAGAAGACAAAAGAAAGCATTTGATGGCAAAAAAAGAGTTGGGTATTGCACCAAGACCATTGAATGGTCGTGAGATTTTTAAAAAGTTAGTGCAATAAACTGTCGTTGGGGAAAATTAAGTCGAGGAAATGATGCTAAAGATAAATCAGTGTGGAAAAAGAAGTCAATATTCTTTCAACTTGAGTATTGGGAACATCTACATGTTCGACATATACTTGATGTGATGCACATTGAGAAGAATATTTGTGAAAGTCTCATTGGTACATTACACGACTTTCCGGGAAAGACCAAAGACGGGATAACATGAAGACGAGACCTTGAGCATCTGAAGATAAGGACTGATCTCGCACCAATTGAATCGGAAAAAAGGCCGTATCTTCCTACGTTAAGTAAGGCTGAGAAAAGATTAGTTTGTGAATCATTATCTAGTATGAAAGTTTCGACAGGTTACTCATCTAATGTAAAGAAACTAGTTTCACTGAAGGATTTGAAGCTTATTGGCCTTAAGTCGCATGATTGTCATACATTAATGCAACAATTACTACCGGTTGCAATTCGTGGTGTCTTACCGAATAATGTAAGATGTGCTATCACTCGTTTGTGTTTCTTCTTCAATGTGGTATGTAGCAAAGTGATAGATGTGTCAAAGTTAGATGATATTCAAAAAGATATTGTAACGACGTTGTGTTTGTTAGAGAAGTACTTTCCTCCGTCGTTTTTTGATATCATGGTTCATTTAACTGTCCACCTAGTGCGAGAGGTGAAATTGTGTGGATCCATGTGGTATAGATGGATGTATCCATTTGAAAGATACATGCGATTATTGAAGAGTTATGTGAGAGATCGAAATCGGCCTGAGGGGTTCATTGCTGAATGTTATATTGCAGAAGAGGCTGTGGAATTCTGCTCAGATTACCTTCCAAATGTGCAAACGTGCGGCATTCCAGCCGCACAACAACACGGAAAAATTATACAACATCTATCTATTGGTATTGTGCATTCTGTTAGCAATGAGGAGTTAGAGCAAACACATCGTCATGTACTCGCAAATGACGTTGAGATTGATCCTTTTATCGAGTAAGTTGATAAACTAACTGTATTATCATTTAAATATTTGTAATTTTCAGTTAATTCACTAACATTTATTACATCTTTAGGGAGCACATAACCCATTTGAAGAAAATGCCAACTAACAAGGGTAGATCTGCAAAATGGTTTCAAGATCAGCATAATCGATTATTTAGTAGATGTTTGCAAGATCAAGTAAGTTTAAGACATATAAATTATTGATGTATTGAATTAAATTATCCTTGTTTTTTATAAAATAATTTTCCACTTTCTATTTATCGTGATACTAGGTTGCAAGTCAAAATAGTACCCTCAAAATATTTGAGAGATTGAAGTGGATAGCAAATTGTCCTCTTAACGACGTGTTGAAACATCACAATTACTTGGTTGATGGAATCATTTTCTATACAAAAGAACGTGACGATAATAGGGCTGTTCAAAACTCGGGAGTTAGCTTAGTTGCAAGAACCATGCAAGTTTCTAGTGCTAAGGATAAAAATCCGATTGTGTCTGACATGATCTTTTATGGAGTTATTCGAGAAATATGGGAACTTGATTACTACCAATTCCGAATCCCCGTGTTTAAATGTGATTGGGTTGACAATAAAAGTGGTGTCAAAGTTGATGATCTCGGGTTTACGTTGGTAAAACTCGACAGGATTGGCTACAAAGATGATTCGTTCATTTTGGCAAATCAAGCAAAACAAGTTTTCTATATAAAGGATACTGTTGATTGTGAATGGTCTGTTGTACTTTCGTCACCAAGTAGAGAGTATTTTGAGTACATGGATGATGGTCAGTTTGAAGACACAATAATTCATCATCCTTGTTTTTCCAAGGAGGTGCCTATTAAGGATGATGATACAACAGATGATGATGATGAACAATCACGTGTTCGTAAAAATTGTGATGGGATTTGGATTGGCCATTGAATCCATTTAATCATGATGTGGTGGTACCTTTTATTGAATTAATTATTTTAGACTACATATACATGAAATAGAATAGAAGTAATCTGCCTTTTACCTTATATCATCAAAATGTATGCATAAGATTAAAATGTTTATTATTTACAATTAATGTTGGTTGTGGAGCTGCTCATATAGGGTTTCTATGGAATTGGTGTATATTTGATATCGTACTTGTATGCATAAGACTAATTTTGTTTTATTTCATTATTGTTTACAGACTTCTATTACTCATGGCACGATAAAAAAGATCATCAAAAAATGAAGCAACACAAGAGAATCCTGAAGTTAAAAAAAATAAGGTTGGAAGATTATAGCAAACCAGGAGGACTCACTGATGATGAGGTTCTTGATGAGATTGACAATGAGTTAGAAGAAAATACTTTGACATCAAGTGGTGGTAAGAGTTTACACTCTACAAGATCACTTAGAGGGAAAACAAGAATGCATGGTTTGCAAGTGAAAAGAAGTTAGGATGTAAAGTTAGATGTATCTTTCAATGAGACGGGGCAGCCCATTGGAGATGTGAGCAGTAAATTGCAAAGTTTTATTAGGGTTGTGGCTAGAGATAGTGTGAAGATCACATATGATAGCTGGAAACACGTAGCAGACAATGTAAAATACGTTATTTGGGAAACTGTGAATGTAAGTACTTTTGTGTGTATTCTAATTTGATTAATCTAACATTATTGAAGCTTATCTGTTGTGACATATATGAATGTAGTTGTCTTTCAATCTTGACCCAAATTAGAAGGGTTCATGCCTCAACTATGTGAATGACAAGTGGCGCCAATTCAAGACAAAACTCACCAATGAGTCTGTTTATGCGAGAATGGATACACCTGAGTTAAATACGCCTCTTGCTAAATTCCCACAAATTGAAGCTACTGATTGGAGTGCGTTTGTGATTAGTCACATGTCTGATACCTTTAAGGTGTTGTATTTCTTGGTATTTTGGTTTAATTTATATATTTATTTATTTTACTTTAATGGACATGCACTCTTTTACACAATCTATTCCAGCTAGTATATTATTGGTGATGATAGTCAGGTTCTATGTGAGCTGCTCTTATTCATTTATTTGCTTTTCAATAGCTCAATAATAAACTTAGATAGTTCTTTATCTCTTTATTGTATAGAAAAAAAGAGAACAACAGCAACAACAAAGAGCAAACTATGTTCACCCTTATCGGTTCTCTCGAAAAGGGTATGCAAAATATGCAAGTGAACATGTAAGTCATATTTCACTAAGTATTAATTCTTATTTTTTAAGTCTCATCATATGTGCAGCATAATTTATATTTTTTATGCACTCAGCCCGATCTCTTGTGCAATAATCCGTAAATTAATCAAGCCACACTTTGGGTTGATGGGCGAAAGACTAAAGGCGGGATACATGAGGGAGATAATCTAATAAAGAAAGTTACAAAGATTGTAAGTTCATTCTCAATTTTTATATATTTTTTTAGCATTACTATGTCAAGTTCAAGTAGTCTTTTTTATGAACTTATATTGATAAAAATAATTTAGGATGAATTTATTATCAAGAAGAAAGCAGGATCACTGGATGCAAAGGACATGAAATGAACTATTCTTGAAAGTGCACTTGCTAGCAAAGAACATAATGGGCGTTTGAGAGGTACTGGTCGTGTCACCCAAACTGTTTATTTTAAAGTGCCTAGAAGAAGAGAATACAACATAGAACTTTGTAATCTCCAGCAACAAGAGATAATTGAATAGAAAAAGAGGATTGAAAAACTAGAAGCTCTTGTATACAAAACCATCGGTCCTGCTGTTGATAATGCTGATGTTGATGAGAAGGGTAGTTGTTCAGTCCAGATTAAAGTTGAAACGAATGAGGAGAGCCCACAAACCCAACATAAATTGGATGACATCATCAAGTTGGGTAATGATGGTGTGGTAAAGCTTGACCTTGATGTGCAGTTGCTTCAAAAATATGAACATTTACAGGTACGAACTTATTTTTTTTTATGTCATTGATGTTATAAGTTAATAACTAGTTATAATTTATTTTCTTTACACTTTTATTAATTAGGGTAAATTGGTAGCACTAAGCTCGAGTCGAGCACAAACATTGCTGCATATGGCACATTTATCAAAGTTTGTGATCCAAGTGAGAAATTGTGTGGAGACTCTGTGTGTGTATCAATCGATGAAGCAGTGGATGAAAATGCTCATTTACCCATATCAACAAGCGAGTGTCATAGCATTGGTGATGTTGTCAGCTCTCATGTGACATGGCCAGCACACTTGTTGAAGTTGAAAGATGAGGTATAAGAATGCAATTAATTATTAGACTATAAGTAGTTAATTTTACTAATATATATATATATATGTGTGTGTGTGTGTGTGTGTGTGTGTGTGTGTGTGTGTATATAGACTCAAACATTCCCGTTCAATTACATCTGGTTTATCTTCATTACACGACAATACTTAAAAATAAAGGCACTATTAGGATACAGCTAGATGAAGTTGTATTTGGTCATGGGCGCTTACTTTACATACTCAAGGAAGGTGTAGAGCATTTCTGCAAATTGCAACCAGTTTCAGTTAATTGTATTGTTCTCTATATATGGTAATAAAACTATGTATTCATAGTAATTTAATTACTCATGTAGTTGGATATGGAAAATATAACTGACTAAATTATTCTTCATTTACAGGCACTTATACAAAAGGCTGAGTTCAAAAATGCTAGAAAAATTCAAATTTGTTGATCCTATCAATGTTGGGCATATTCCATTCACCAAAACGGATAAGAAAACTATTTAGTAAGGGATAGAAGAGAAAGCATGTGCACTGTCAGTCGGGCTTAAAGGTACATCAGCCAATCAAATGGTTTTGGTTCCATGTAATGTGGGGTAAGTACAGAGTATCTAACATCATTTTAATATTTTGAACGTCATAAATACGTGTTTTTAATGTTGTTATGCTATGTAAATATGAAGAGAACATTGGATTCTTACGGTTATCGATCCTCACAAGGAAGAAGTTGGCTTGTTGGATCCTCTTTATTTTAGGAATCATGATGTAGCTTGGAAGCAGATTGTTGAAGTGTAAGTTTAATTTATATTTTCTATGTATTTGAGTAATTCATTGACGTTGATATTGAGACTCTTAAAACATATAACATAAATGGCTTTGAAGATGTTTAATGCGGATATACAAAAGAAAGGGAAAGATACACCTTCATGGATAATCATTAAGGTATGTATCCTCGAATCAATAGAAGTAAAGTTAAATAAAAATAGTTATTTACTTTCATATTGTATTGTAGGGTCCTAAACAGCCCGATTGTTATCAATGTGGTTACTATGTGATGCAATACATGAAGGAAATACTTGCACTTAAAACATGTGAAAAGATTCGTCAATAGAATCATTGGTAATTAATATTCTATTCTAAATATCATACTTGAACCTTATTACGATTGTTGGTTGCTAAACATTATACAATTGATGTTTATATTTTTTACTTAACAGGGTAAGAGTAAGGATAACAAGGAAGATAAAAAATATTATTCTGAGGACGAGATTAATGAAGTGCGTAAGGAGTGGGCGAAATGTTTACAAAGATATATAAAACTATAGAAGGTAATGAATTATTTTCATCTATAAAAATGAAAAAAATAATGACTTGTTCTTGCGGCATATATAATTGTGGTTCGTTAACATAATCAGAGAGTATATGTATATTGCATGTATGAGCATTTAATGATATGTTTAATCTACATGACAAATAACAGGTGAAATTCATTGGTGATACTTGGCGTGGAAATCAGTTTATTTCATATTATTGGACTGTTGATGAATTGTATACGTCACCATTATTTTTTTTTCAAATTGAATTCGGACAGACATTGCAACAAATTGAAAGGTCACTATATATTTTTGCTACAATTAAAAGGTTTGTCAAAAAACCAGATTTCGGTATAAGGTTAGGTATTTTTATCTAATTTTCCCTGCTATCTCAGTTTTCCGGAGATCCACATCAGCATCGATTTAGCCGAAAATCGTCACCGGACAGACATTGCAACAAATTGGAAGGTTGATATATTTTTTGCTACAGTTAAAAGGTTTGTCAAAAAACCAATTTTTAGTATAAAGTCGGGTATTTTTATCCAATTTTGCCTTATTTAACCATTATTAATTCAAGTTTAGTTATTTATGTTTTGTAATTTCAATTATTTATTATGACAACAGTTACAAACCGTTGTAGAAAAATCTATAAAATTCATTGTGATAACATTAATGGTGGATCAAGACATCAATATTAATCTATTGTTAAAATAAATCAACGACAACGGCAAAAATAAACCAATGACAACGGTAAAAAATAACAATGAGCAACCATTGTTATAGAGGTGTATGACAACACTTATAACTGTTGTAGTAGTTTATATCAGACCGTTATCAAATCAAGTGCGGTCATAGGCTTATATCCAAGACAACAGTTTAAGCGTTGTCATTGAATCTACAAGAACGGCATGGACAATACTTAAAAATTGTTGTCGTATTTTCTATACAACAACAGTTATTAAAGGTTGTCGTAGCCATTTCTGGTCTATTGTTGTTGTAGGTCCTCTAGCATATACAACAGTAGGGACAACAGTGATAAACGTTGTTTTATATACTCTACAACAACAGTTATCCGTTGTCGTGGTCATTTTGGACTGTTGTCAAATCTAGTATTGTTGTAGGTCCTCCATCATAGACAACAATTTTCATCATTTGTTGTATAATCTACGACAACGGCAGAGACAACATTGATAAATGTTGTTGTATGTGTCTGCTATTCCTATTTTATATGTACAACAACGGGTGAAAACCGTTGCCAAGACTGTTGTCATATAGTAAACAACAACAGTTGTAAAACCGTTGTCAATGACCTTGGACCTACTACCACACTGGATTTAACAACAATCTAAAATGTAGATGACAACGGTTATTAACCGTTGTCTATGAGCGAAATTATTGTAGTGTATGTTACATCACATTAGATTTGTTTTTATTTTTTCTTAAGAAGCAATATCATTTTCCTTAAAATTATTCTCTATAATTTAAATATGATAGGGCCAACGGTATAAATTTTAGATAATTCGAAAAAAAATTAATGGTAAGAAAATGGTAGGGGTGCTGAGGCCCCCTAGGAACTTGTTGTAGTTCCGCTACCGTATTCCTATAATGCACTGTCTCTATCTCTTTCTTTAAAGTTTCTGAAAATCGAATTTTGCATTGATTTTAATTGAAATTGAAAACTTACATTAAATTGAAATTAAAAAACAATACATTAGTTAATAAAAATAGAAAATGAAATAATAAAAGAAACTACGCCCATCCCCGACATATCTTCACAACCTTGACCATCATCATGTGGATTTCGAGTTGCTCCCTCGTTATATACTGTTCAACTAATTAATCCTAAGTTTCACTAAACTAACGTGGTCGTTTAAATTGATTAAGTTAAACCCGAATGTCGTATCTCTCGAGGAAGACTTAACACGGAGACGTTTGTATTGCTAAAAGAAAAAGAAAATAAAGTAATAAAAATCAAGGGTTGATTTGGTTATAACTAGGCAAGAAAATAAATTTAAGCATGAATTAAACCTAGGCAAGAAATTAAACCTAATCTAATAAACACAGGAAAATAACTTATAACAGAATTTAATAAGCACAAAGAAAGACAAAGGAACTCACAAACTTGAATTAAAAGTAAATCTGAAATTGCAATTGAATCCGTGGTGGTTGATGTTCTTGAATCCGAGATGAAATTACTAATCTATAAAAGCCATAAACTAAGAACAATCTAAAAGTGTTTTTGGGTGCTAAAAAACTGGAAAAATCGCGCATAGGTCGAAGGTGAGGCGAAAGGAAATAAATCTGTCTTATTTATAGTAGGTTTCACGCCTTCACGCTGCCATGTGCCAAGCAATCGCTTAGAGGGTCAAGCGATCGCTTGGCCCTGTTCTCTGTCTACCCGAAACACTTCGTCAAGCGATCGCTTGGCAAGTTTCTGCCTCGCGCACCCTTTTTGTTTCGACCATATCTCTCTCGTCCGAACACCGATTTGCGCATGGTTTTCACCTATAAACTCGTATCGTGAAGTACTTCAATCCTATCAAGTTCAAACTCCTCAAATATTTGTCACATCATTTCTCATTTTCGTCCATCTCTCGTTTATTCTCGCACAATTCTTACAAAACCAACATGTTGGCGAAATTAACTAGAACCAATGAATTTAACAATAAAATCTGACAAAATAGTGATGAGAAAGATCACTTGACACATAAATACACATCAAAATGAAGCACAAAATGAGGTGAAACACCCCTCCATACAGAAAACCTTGCTTGTCCTCAAGCAAATCTCATTTCAAATCAAGATAAAAAAGTAATAAATTGAACTAAACAATTCATACTTCAACAAACTCTGAATCACAATACAAATTCATCATTCATCGATCTAATACAATCATCACAAGACAAATGAGTTGCCCTCCGCACAAGAACTCAATCAACTTAACATCTAAATGCAAGATCAAGGCGAGAAAATATCAACAAACTTTTAAGTATCCCAAATTTATGCCACATCTTACATTATAAAGATTAAGTGAATTTCGGGCAATGTTCACTAGGTTTACTCACGGAAATTCCGGCCTCCTAGCGTGGTTTCTCATACCCATTTCTCGTATAGTATATTCAACATTGAACAGATAAGAAAGAGGGGTAGAACCCTTCAAATCACAATAATTTCGAACAAACGGCTTAACAAAATGTTCTCAAGTCAAGTCGGGTTATATGGCCAAAATTCATGAGGTGTGAACATTTAGAGATCATCTAAAGTGTCTTTATGTGGTTTCCCATGCTCATGGTTCCCAGAAGAGCAGAAGCCTCCCAACTTAACTTAACAAATTATACAATTAAAGGCTCATTATTTGAGATACATTTCTTAAAATAAAGGTTTTCTCACCCTTCATCTACACTCAAACATCAAGCTTTAATCATCCAAGTATGAAATGCCCCAAAATCGAAATGCAACTACCATATCAATCAAATCATAACAAAATATCTCGATAAATCAAGCAAACCAAAGCATGAACTATAAACTTCAATTCCTACTTCCGCATCTTAATTGTGAAATAAAATAAATTAAAGACAAACAAGATAAACTATCAAAAGAACAACACCCCCCCCCCCCCCAAAGAAAATAAGACAATGTCCACATTGTCACACTAATAAACAAGAGATAGGGTTACAGAGGGAGTTACAGAGGGTATTGCAGGATCAACCGATGAGATTCTCATCTAAAATCTCCAACAACCTAGCACGATCACACAAGCAAACAAAACAAAACCAAAGAAAACAAAACAGAACAAAACAAAAGAAAACTAAAAAAATTATGATTACCAAACTGTGGGTTGCCTCCCACACAGCGCTAAGTTTTAACGTCACCAGCCGACGAAAATTGATGTTATCCAAATTCCTTTTCGAGTTTGAGCCATTCCATCACTTAGATTCGCTCATCTTCATCCCAAACTTCTACTAGACACACCAACATACAGGTCTCACAACCTTCCTGCAAGAAACGACCAACGACCACTGCTTTATTATCATCAAGAAAAAAAACAATTATGAAGAAAGAAATCAGATGGTATGAAATAAAAAGTTGGAGAAGAGAAAGATTTCACAGTAATCTCGGAAATTTCAAACACCGGTGAATATTTTCCTCCATCCCCTTGCCCATTTGTCAGATCTGGAAGGCATAGATCATCTGCACATTCCTCCATAATAGGCTTAATAATATACTCAACCCCATCGTTCAGTCCTTGATCACATAACTCATCTACATCCTCCAACACTATCGGCTCAACCAGGTAGTCATAATTATCAGCATTCATGCTCATTTGAAAGGTCATGTCCTTGTGTGCATCCACTTCATTGCTCTCGCCATCACTAAGATAAGTGTCGGTATGATCATGATAAGGCTGCCATGGAAGTTCCTCCGCCAAATTCTGTTGCAGCATCTCACTCACGTTCTTAACAGTCTGCTCAATCTGTGTGGTGAGGCGCTCAATTGCCTCTCCTTGTGACTCTCTCGCTTGTTTACTTTCTAAAATAAAAGCATTCATTGCATCCTCTAAAGAGGATTGTCGAGGAGGAAGATATTGGAATTGTTCATGTTGAGGTTGAAATTGAGCTTGTTGCACCAAGTATAATATCTGCAGGGACGAGTATTGTGGAGGAAAGTATTGTTGTTGAAAAGGAAAATATTGCTGCTGAGGTGAGTACGGCATTTGTTGCTCATAAGATGGCCCGAATGGATATGCTGAACCCGAACTCTGCCATTGGTTTTGATTCCACGCAGAACTCGACTCATTAGTCCAATATGGCTGGTAACCTTGCATATTCTCCGGATCCAAGCAACCCAAAGAATGCCCCCAGTATCTCTAGACTATTTCCATAGTTCCTACGTACACAAAAAAAAAGAAAACACGTCACACGCTACTGGGGGAGAAAAGAAATCAACAAGAAAAATAAAAATAAAGTTGCAACACAAAAATCGCCTAAAGCCTTCCCCGGCAACGGAGCCAAATTTGTTCAACTAAATTAATCCTAAGTTGCACTCAAATTAACGTGGTCATTTAGATTGACTAAGTTAAACCCGAATATCGTATCTCTCGAGGAAGACTTAATAGGGAGACGTTTGTATTGCGAAAAGAAAAAGAAAATAAAGTAATAAAAATCAAGGGTTGATTTGTTTATAACTAGGCAAGAAAATAAATTTAAGCATGAATTAAACCTAGGCAAGAAATTAAACCTAATCTAATAAACACAGGGAAATAACTCATAACAGAATTTAATAAGCACAAAGAAAGACAAAGGAACTCACAAACTTGAATTAAAAGTAAATCTGAAATTGCAATTGAATCCGTGGTGGTTGATGTTCTTGAATCCGAGATGAAATTACTAATCTACGAAAGCCATAAACTAAGAATAATCTAAAAGTGTTTTAGGATGCTCAAAAACTGGAAAAATCGCGCATAGGTCGAAGGTGAGGCGAAAGGAAATAAATCTGTCTTATTTATAGTAGGTTTCACGCCTTCACGCCGCCATGTGCCAAGCGATCGCTTATAGGGTCAAGCGATCGCTTGGCCCTGTTCTCTGTCTGCCCGAAACTTGACCGAGAAATCATTGTTCATCGACCGACTCCGAATTTAGTCTAATTAGTGTCTTTTGAATCTAGAATTTATTTTAAGACTTTTGAGATAAGTCGGAGAGTTTTCCGAGATCGATTGAACGAAGTTTTAAAAATAATTGCTTAACGGCATATTTAGCCGAGCAATTTTTAAGTTTTTCTTCGTTAGACGGAATCTTGATCTGAAAATTAGATAATTGGATTCCTTAATTTATTTTGGGAGATATAAGACGAAGTAGAGAGATTTTTGACGCCGGGAAAGAGTCGAGGAGGGTTATTAGATATTTGGGAGATAAAATAAAATAAGGGATATTTTCTACCGGAAAACTTTTATTTCTTGGCGTTTTAAGCAGATAAAATCTGCATGCTTATCCTTAATTATTGGCTTATTCTCTATTTCACTCTCACTTAGGAGAGTGAAGGCCACTCTCTCTCTCCCTTAGCCACCTAGCCGGCCCCTCTCTCTCTCCAAATCTCTCCATATCTTTCTCTGAAGCTAAGTACATTCCCCTTAGATTATCATCCATATTCATCACCTTTTCATCTCTCCTCTCTTACCTCTCTCATTGCCGAAAAAAGAACAAGAGAGCTGCCCCTCCCTTACCTCTCTTTTTCTGCCGAGAGAAGGAACAAACCAGCTCTCCCTCATCTTCTCTCCATCTCTGTCGAAAGAAGCAAGGGAGCAGCCATTCTCTCATCTCTCCCTCCCTCTGCCGAGAACATCAAGGAGCAGCAACTCCCTTTCTTTTCTCCATTTTTGCTGAAGAAAAAGAGCAGCAACTCTTCTTCCTTTTCCTCTCCATTTCATCGGCAAGCATACATACATATGTAAAGAAAATTCCTCCATGGAAGCTTGAATGAAACTTGAGGTTTTCTTGATGTAATTCCTCATTTCCATCTCCAAGATCATCCAAGAATGTAAGTTATCATCTTCATCACTCTTATTCAAGCTTGAAACAAGCTTAAGAAACCCCACTATTTCAATCGATTTTCTTAGTTTCTAAGTAAGGGTTTGATCCTTATTTCTCAAGCTTTGATTCTTACACCTTGTATATCTTTTCATGCAAGTAAAGAAAGTGAAATCCATCTCCTTATCATCTTCATACCCATCGAGTTCACCCCCAAGCCAAGGAGAAGTTGATTTAATTTTAAGTATGGTTTTATTCATTTAATTCAAGATATGTATATGTATAAGTATGATGAGAAAGGAAAACATACATGGTTTACTTTATGCTTAGGCAAGCCTTAGGATCGATGATGATGAGATGATGATCAACAAGAAGTTTAAGAAATGATCTAGGGTTTAAAAGGATGAAGAAATTAATATTTCTTAAAAAGCTCTAAAAATCGATCAAAAGAAAAAAAATAGGAAAATGAGTTCTTGATGAATATTTGATGATTATTTGATGCTATGATGGTGATATATGTCTTTGATGATGATTTGAGTGATCTATATGCATGAATATGAGTTTGAGAATTTTTATAAATTTTTATGGATTTTATTTCATAAAAATCGATTTATTTGAGTTAAAAATGAAGAAAATATGCTTAAATGCTTATTTATGGATTTGATGATGATTATGATGAATATGAGTATGATAAAGCATGAAAATATGATTAAGTTGTGATTTTAAGTCATTATATGAATTTTATGAATTTTTATAAAAAAATTCGAACTATATGCTTATTTGAAGAAAATAAGTTTTTGATGATTTTAATGAAGTATGAAGATATTGATGATAATGATGATGTTATGATATTAATGATGAATTTTTGAAGGAGTCTAGGTGCATGAAATTTGAGGAAATAAGATAATATGATTTTATTAAATTTGATTGAATTTTTGGAGGTAAAAATCGATTAAAATGAGTATAAGTATATACTACCTCCGGTCCCCAAGTCTTTTCCTAGGAGGGAGTGGCGCGGGTATTAAGGAAAAGGTTGTTGAGTTAGTTGTGAGTAGAGAAAAAGTGATTGAATTTGTTGTGAGTGGAGAAAGGGTCCCACATAAAGGGTAGTGATATATTAATTAATTGAGATAGTGGTGGGCCATATGTGGTATTTTAGGTAAATAAGTTGATAAAGTAAGGGCAAGAGATAATAATTTGTTGTGAGGTACTGTCCAAAAGTAGCTAGGAAGAAACTTGGAGACCATCCAAAAAGGGAAAAATAGGAAAAGACTTGGGGACCGGAGGTAGTATATGAGTATTTTTTTTTTTATATTTTTGAGTCAATATGAAGATATGAAGATATGTTCTTCATGTTCTTGAAAAATTTATGAAGATTTAAAGAAGATATAAAATAATTAGAAATTAATTATTTTTATTATATAAAAATCAAAAAAGAATATATATATATAGATATATATATTAAATTAATGAATTGCATTAGTTAATGATGAAATTAAAGAGTAAATGATATATTGAGCATGATTTGAGTGAAGTGAGAAAAGAAATAAAATTCTATAGATTTTTCTTAGAAAGAAATCGATATATATATATATATATATATATTAGATAAAATGTCACAGCCCCAAATCCCGAGGGACGACAGAAGCCGGGGTGCGACCGAGATTGGATTAAAGAAGCGGAGAAGAAGGGGACTGACTGAATAAACATACATACATGACTAAATAATTTCTATGAACAAGACCTCGATTATAATATATATAAGAAAAGAGTTGATCTCGAAAGATCACTCAACAAAGTATTCAAAAGAAATCTAAGTTATTGACGGAACTTAGACTACAATGATATAATTACATAACATCAAAAGTGATGAAAGTTTAGCAGCGGAAAAGTGAGACATAATACAAGTCTTCTCCTAAAGACAACTTCAACTCCTAACTCAACCCTCCTCCGCTCTCGTCGCTTCAACCTGCACATTTAGAAACATATGCAGGGCTAAGTACGATAGTACTTAGTGGGCACGTTGCCGAAAACATAATCATAAGTATAGATAAACAGGCATCTCATTTTTATAGCGCAACGGGGTTTTCATTTAAAAGAGCCCGTGCCTATTAAACATTTTTATCTCATTCAATAAGTAGCTCGCGCGAGCATTTTTCCATAGATGTTACGTTCAAATCTTGACCAGTCATTATCACCGTGGCTGGTTACCCCTCAACAGGATACCACATGCACTAACTCTGGAAAGCACCTAATTGACTAACTCAGAGCCGATCGTTAAGTAGTTAACACCTAAATGGTTAACATACAATTCTGGAAAGCACGACGGCTAACTCAGATGGTACAAGAGAACTCACATACACATAAAACATTTCATTTATGCCTGATATCACTTTGAAAACACAGTTATCAAAGCTCATAAAGAATTACTTTCGAGTTGTGGAAAAACCCACATTTTATTTGTTATAGATAAAAGCTCACCTCGTTTTACAGAATTACTAATAAACGAGCTTCCCATCTTTAGTCTTCTGTCCTTTTCTTGTGCTGACTTCCTCCTTCATCGTACATGAAACATAATCTCGATGAATCGTTGAGACGACAAAAGAAAATGGAAATCGAAAACAAGTTCGATTTAGTCTTTTACGTTTCAACTTCTTAGGCATTTGCACGCTTAACTAATTTCTTATATTTAATCGGAAACTAGATACGATCATATCTCGTTTTGACACTCAAATTCTGTACTTCACTCTTAGGTCAGTAGAATAGATAGTCGTTAACTCATTACGACTTAAAAGATCGAAAGAAACTAAGTTGAGAAGAAAACAACTTAGGAAAACTAAGTTCTGAAATTTCACTGCGCAATGCAGTAGTTCTGGGGACTTCCCAGAACAGAGTATATGGAAACAGGGGAAGAGCCCTGTACCGTTATAAAGATGTGGAAGTCTAATTTACGTTCCAATTTACGGATCTCAAATCCGATAAACGAGCTAAGAGATATTACAGTTTCCGGCAAGGGTCGCAAAACTGCCGAGGTTAACCCTAATTGTTCGATAGAATCGACGTATGACTTCCTAGGTTCGTTCTAAGTTATCGAACCTATATTCTCGCGAAATTCTCACATCAAGGCAGTCAACACGTACTCTCGTACGTGAAGAACTCCTTTCCAAAACTCGTCTATAGCCACGACAACCAAAACCTCGTCGTTTCAACTACCAATTACTATACCAACAATAAGTTAACAAATCTCGTTCCAAACTTCTCGATTATAAAGGAAACTCAACATTTCATAACTCGGATCAACACGACGTCAACTACAATTTCGTTCCCTCAACATTAATGATCATTAATAACCAATTATCATTCCTACTCGACTTTTCTATCATTAATTACGTACATTTGTTCGTCTCTTACGGATTTTCCAAAGTCGTCGGATTTCAATCAAATTCTACGTTATCAAACCTCATCTATCGAGATTCATTATTATCTATATCATTACCTCATATCATTACTCAAACTCAACTAATTATCGAACCTTCGTCTCTTATGATTTCATTAATAATTTTAGAAAATTCCGAATAAATTGCTATCATCATCTAATATCATTAGTGACCTTAATCAATCATTATTTCATCATTAAAGATCAAACTTTACAACACCCTTATCTCCTACTAGAAATCGTTTTTGGCTAAAAATTAGGGGAAATGATTTTCTTCTCCAATTTAATCCATTTATCAACTTCTAACATTACTACATCAAATATTAACCATTTACTATACCATTTCATCATTAATTTGAAATCCATCTTCAAACCCTAACCTAAATTTTCGGTCATCACTTAGATCATAGGGCTTTTCATTCCTTTTTGTTTAATTCACCAATTAAACATCTCCTAAGCATAATTATCCAACCAATTGAAGAATCCAAACATCCTACATCTATTACCCTAATTTTCGGTCACACCCTAGACTTAGGGTTCCTTGATTTTTCTTCCACTTCAACCATAGAAATTGATTATTAACCATCTAATTACAAGAACTAGAACTTAATTCATCACTACATCAACCTTAATAAAATCGGTCCACTTTGAAAAAAAAAATTAAAGGAAATGAATTCTACTTGGATAACTTAAGAGAGGAGATGAATACATTAACAATTAATGAAAGAAGAAATAGGATTTGATGGTTGGATGATGATCTTTAGTGAAATCCCTTGTCAAAAGCTCCAAGTTCATCAATGGAAAATGAAGAAATTGAGGGAGAGAGTATATGTGTGTGTATCGAAATTGAGAGGGAGAGAAGTGAGAGAGATGACTTAATTGTATGATATATTAACTACTACAATAGGTGTCCCTTAATTTAATATAAGAATGTATAAGATAAAATGAGTCATAGGATTATATTATAGAAAAATGAAATATCTATGTTGTGTCATGGTGAATGTTGGCCAAGACATAAAAATTAGGGAAAAAATACGCGTTTTTCCGGCGCGATACGACGTTTTAGAAAACGAAAGACGAAAAACGTATCTCGGCACATTATCGTCAAATTCCGATTCTACCATAAATTCCGATATATTTAACTTATTCGGAATGTAATATTTAAAAACTAATTTCCGACAAAAACTCGGGACGTCACAGTCCGAGTTTCGTCCGGAAAATCATAAAAACGAACTTTCTCGGACAAGTTCGTATTGCGATTTCGTGAATGTAAAAATCAGACGATTTTCCGATCTGAGTTCTAGAACTAAAAAGTTATCGTACGCAATAACCCTAAATACAGTAGTCATCTAGCTGACTTCCGTAATTTATTTTTGAAAATGGATTTCACCGTTAGTTTTAAAATTCAAATTCATGAATTTAGGCGTGCAAAGCTATTTTTATTATTAACTTTAAAATTTTAAGTCAGTACGAAATTTCTGGGGTATTACATAAAAAAAATAAGAAAGAAAAAGAAATAATTAAAGATGAAGTTATGAGTTAAATAAAACAAAGAATGATATTTCTTTGTTGAGTATGTGAAAATTTTGATGATATAGTGAAGAAATGCATAAGTTTGAAGATAATGTTTAAAAGAAAATAGATTATTATTATTATTATTATTATTATTATTATTATTATTATTTTGAGAAATAAAGAGGAAATTAGAGCAAAGAAAATGAATTTTCCATGAGAAGATGTCTTATAAGTCGAGTATGCGAGTCAAGGAAATGAATTACTCATATTTGAGTTCGTTTATGATAAATGAGGAATTAATTAAGGAATATTATTAGAGAAATAATAATAATAAAACTAGAATATTCAATTGATAGAATATTTCTTGGAAAATTTAAAAGTCTTGAAAGATATAAGTTATGATATTGATGATTAAGTCTTTGAATGTGCTTTGATGATTGATTGATGCTATGAGATGCTAAGTAAATGAAGAAGAGTTATAGAAGTTGAAATACGAGCAAGTATACGTAATATATGAGAAAAACGAGATTGCTAAGTTATAAACATTTGGATGTTAATTTCTTGATTATATATGATGTGTTAAGTGATTTGATGATGATGTTTGAGTAGAAATAAGCAAGTTTGCTTTTTGAATCACTTAAAAAGGAGTTAAGACGTAGAAGTTATTGAGCGATGAAGTTTTGAAATAAAAGACGAGTTTTTATTAAATAAAAACGAAAATTGAGGATTTTTAATAAAGAAAAAGATTAAATGATGATTATTTGATGTTGAGTATTAAGTTGAGAAGTATGTACAAGTATGAGTATGTATTTTAAGAAAATGACGACGTATTTAGGATCGAGAATTATTAAATAGAAGTTTGAATATTAAATTCAAAATAATTATTATTTGAGTTAATAAAAGTTTAACGAAATTATTTTCGTTAAAAATTCGAGGTCATAAGTTTTTGAAAGTTAAGAGTCAAGCAGTGACGAGTTATCAGTTAACTGTGTTTGAAATATGAATTGTTACTGAGTCTATAATACTTGATTGAACTTATGTGATCAAGTGAGATTTTCCTAATCCACTTACTTGTGAAGTAATCATTTATATGATATGAATGCTCGATTATTGATGTGAATGTTTGATCATTGATGTGAATGCTCGATTGAGATATGAATGATTTGTGATGATAATTGAGAATTAATGTTATGATTTTCGGAGTTCGTATAACTCGAGAACTTAAGAAGTATAAGATGAGTTGAATAGTAACTTCTCGTTTTTCGTGAAGTATTAAAATATTATTTTGTAAAAGCAAGAATTTAAGTTTGAGAAATAATTAGAAACCAAGTAAAGACGATAATCCGAGAACGAGAAACAGAGAAAGATGTCGACGTAGAAAAGTTTAAATAAGATAAGAAAGATACGAGTCAAGTAAAAGTCCTTCAGCTGAGCCCTAAGTCTATCTTACGTTTTTCGAGTCGATAAACTCGATCTTATTCGATGTTATTATTGAAGGGTCAAGCGGGACTGAGAAGTAGTCGGAAGCGTAAAGTAAGCTACCTCGACTAAAAATACTAGAAGTCAGGTGGGCTTTTCTAAAACCAAAACTCCGATCAATGCTATTACTTATTGAGTAATATTATGTGAGCTTTTAAAATTAACTGACTTGCCATTTATCTGAGTTTGGTATGCTTTATCATCTACATGAGTTATTATATCATGTGTGAGGCAGGAACCCACGTGTGGTTATTGATTGATGAGGTGACTATGAGCTTTACTTCGATTTAGCCGGTCACAGTATTTGAGAAGGAGGCCTACTTCTCAACACAATGATGATGTGGTAGATGATTCATACCTGTTATATATAATCGAGTGCGCACACATTTTTAAAAGAAAAATGATGTATGCATTCCCAAGTAAAATGTTTTTGAATGGACTAACACTTGTGATGCAGTGGTAAGGCAAGTTCAATTATATAGCTCTAATGAGCAATGTTTTCAAAATGTTTTTGGCATGTGTTCACTGAGTACGAAGTACTCAGCCCTGCATGTATTTCTAAACGTGCAGGTTAGCTATGGATGAGGATGGCGAGAGTGATTCTTGGTGGTGTGTTTTCTGTTGAAAGTCGAGTCGGCAATTACATGTCTTCATACATGTAGTTGTCAAGAGCAAATGATGTCTCCGCTGCATGATAATCTTTTGATAAACTTATGATAATCTTTTTGATGAACTATATTTTTGAAATACTCTGATATGGTGATGATACAATGAGCTGGTTGCTCGAAACAATTTCCTAGTCCTCGTTTGTCTTCATATTAGCTTGATTTGGAGTCAAGATACTTATTATTATATTTTCGTGAAACCAATGTAAATTAATTATGCTCTATCTTTGATGAGTTATCACTTGACAGCATGTTCATATTTGCTATCGCTTCCAAATCTTAAACTCTTATTTCCGAGCATGATTCTTGTCGAGTCAAGTTTATTTGATGGTTTCACATTCTTAACTCGTTTGAGTTAGTGTTTGGTTTCATCTCGGGTTGAGATGTGACATAAATGGTATGTTTATTTAATAGTTTCATCTTCACACTCCAATGGAGTCTGGTCGTTCCTACACACCGGATTTCGGGCTGTGACAGAAATACTTTGTCAAGCGATCGCTTAGAGGGTCAAGCGATCGCTTGGCAAGTTTCTGCCTCACACGCCCTTTTTGTTTCGACCATATCTCTCGTCCGAACTCCGATTTGCACACAGTTTTTGCCTACGAACTCGTATCGAGACGTACTTCAATCCTATCAAGTTCAAACTCCTCAAATATATGTCATATCATTTCTCATTTTCGTCTATCTCTCGTCTATTCTCGTGCAATTCTTACAAAACCAACATGTTAGCGAGATTAACTAGAACCAATGAATTTAACAATAAAATCCAACAATATAGTGATGAGAAAGATCACTTGACACATAAATACACATAAAAATGAAGCACAAAATGAGGTGAAACATATACCTCATATCGTTTTGAATGATTTTCATATTGATTGCATGTTGTTTCGTCCAAGCAGCAACGAGCATTGTCTCCGCCATGGTGCTCTTTGCCTCAACTATGGTGGTGAGTCGGGCGTTTGTTTGATCTAACAAGGAATTGAGCCTCGATGACTCAGTCACCGATTTCTTCCCTTTTCCTTTGGCCTCCATCGCCGCTTCCTTTCTTGCCGCATCTCGACCCTACAGTTGGGGAGTCATGCTTTCGCCTTCAGCCGAAACATCCGCCGAGGAGGCCGAGGATGTGTCGGCGCCCTCTGCCCAATTTTTCAACCTCTTCATGGAGTGCATGTTAGTAAATTGTAAGGCCATGAATCTTGGATAATTACGCAATATTTTCCAAGCCTGGAAATACTTGAAGTAAGGGCATCCGGTTGTTGTTTTGTTGATTTCTTAGGCTGCATCTTTCACTATGTCGTCGGAAGTGCCGCTCGGCCTTTGCTTCTTTGCTTTTTCGAAAGCGATTACCCAATTCTTCACCGGCGTCAAGATGTGCCCAAAAACGCTCTTGCACTGCTTTGGGTTGAGATTGGTTGCAAACATGGCATTGAACTGCTCTGTCACTTTTCCCCAATATCTTTCGTCGGACATGTCGGCCCCGCTGATTGAATTACAAGTCTCCTCTCAGCAAATTTATTCCATAGCGGTGGCTTCATCAACTGTGTAATTGCACCGCTTCAGTTTGGCAGCGTTGGAATAGGCAGCGGCAGTGGCGAGGGCTTTACCTTTGCATGTGGCTGGCTTGTTTCCTTTGTGTTGGGAAATTTATTAGTAAGAGTTTTGATGAATTCCAAAACCAACTGACCCCAACCGAGTAGATGTTGCCAGAACCTAATGTTAGTAGGTAGGCTCGCTGTTTGAGCATTGTTAAGATTTTATCTTTACAGGTCTCCAACTGAAGATGACAACATGGCATCACTCGGACAGATTATCAGTTGTTAGGAAAACAACTGAGCGTTCATCAGATGAGAAGCAGTAAAGGGGAAGAGAACATCAGATGAAAGAAAGCCATCTGAGCGTTCGAACCCAACTGATCAGACACAAGGAAGACAACTGAGTGTTCAGTTTCAGAACATCAGTTGTAGAACTCAACCGAGAAGATCAACAGCTTTGAAGATGAAGTCAGCTGAGAGTTCAACTGTTAGTTGTCAGATAAGAACATCAGCTGAAGAACAAGCTAGTTGAAGATCAAAAGTCTTAACCGACCACTCCTTGTTGGAAGTTTGTTGTTAAGATTTGAATTTCAAAAAGGAAGTCACGTGAGGGTTTGACCGTTCAGTCATTACCCTATTTGGCCCAACACAAGGCTATCTCAGATAGAAAGCAGATGAGCACAGATGCCATATCGGGAAATTCTGCAGAAATGAGAGACAAGCCATCGCTTTCAAAGATCAGAGATCAACAGCTCCTCCAACGGCTAGTTGATACTCTCCGCCTATAAATAGAGGCATTCATTCATTCGAAAGATAGAGAAGATATATACGCGAGAAGAAACCAGAGAGCGAAAAAAAAAGAGCAATATTCTTCACAAGCTGAACTGAATTTAATCTCCTAGAACATCACTTGTTGAGAGTTCTAGAGTTAGTTAGTTTTTGTGTCTTTAGATCGAACCTTGAGAACATCACTTAGTGAGAGTTCGTAGAGAGTTAGATCATAGCTCACTTCTCGTTCGAGCTTTTTGTTGGAACCCCATTTACTTTCACCTGAAAAGGTTTAGGATCCTACTCTTCCCGCAACTGAGTAGATAGGTTGTTAGTACCCGGAAACTAAACTGTAAGGTTGATAAGTACCCGCAAACTTATCCTTAACGGTTGCTCAGCCCGCGTAAGCTGAGTGGTTTGTCCAGAAGAACTTGGACAGAGTTGTGTGGACTCACAACTCCCCGTGGACGTAGGAGTGTTATCTCCGAACCACGTTAGTTCTCTGTGTGCTTGTGTTTTTCTTTATTCAGTTATTTCTTGCATTCTCAACTGACTGACTAACCAGCATACAAATCGCATCTGTGCATTCTCAACTGTTTTGGTTTTTGACCAACCGTGCATAAAAGCGTGAGTTGTTTTACGAGTTTAATTTCCACCACATTCCGCACAGCACTACACATCCAACTGAGTGTTCTTTACTCAGTTGCGATTCCAACTGAGCTGCTCTACTCAGTTGAAGTTATTTTTGGGGGTTAAGTGGTTCAAAAGAACAGTGGTATCAGAGCAGTGGTTCAAAAGACTACTGACTCTGTTTCACAAGGTATGAATTCGAGAAAGTTTCTTCAGTGGTCAACTGAACAGATCTATTTTTCACGCTAGTGCATATTTGCTTGCATATTTGTTCTATTGTTGTGTGCAGATGGACGTCAAAGATAAGATAGTTGTCATGTTCTCGGTAGTAAATTATACATCCTGGAGGACACGGATGAAGAAGATCTTACTGTCGAAGCATCATAGGATGCAACAAGTACTCTCTTCCGGACCGATCATTATCAAAGAAAGAATAGCTCGCACTCCTACAAATCCCAACGATGGGGATACAGTTGTGGAGTTTGTGGAGAAGCAGCCGAAAGACTACACTCCAGAGGAAGCCAAGGTGAGCCAGTTGGATATCTGGGCTCAAAGCACGATTATGTCCACTGTTGGACAAGATTATCTCCCTTGGATTGAAGAGTGTGAGACTGCCAAAGAAATGTGGGATATCCTGGCATCGCTGAGTGAAGGAAGCGATGAGACGAAGGAGAACAAGTTCTCACATGCTTGCCAAGACTTCGACAACTTTTGTCTGAAGACAGATGAAACAATTGATCAGCTAGAGCTCCGGTTTATGGACATCCTCAGAAGAATCCAGTCCATCCGAAGAGGAAAATAGACACTAAGAGAAATCAATCTCAAAGTGTTGCAAGCTCTACCGGCTGAGTGGGATACTTTCACCAATATCCACGAGAGCCGAGCTGACCTTGGTGAAATGGGAACTGAAAGATTGTTCTCAATCTTAAAGGGAAATGAGTATAAGGTGAACCGAAGAAGATCTCAGTCCTCGGTTTAGACGAGTCGACTTGAGGATGTTGGTTCAGCCTCAAAGTCAGTTGCTCTTCGAGCTGACTACTCCAAATCGAGAACATCGAGGCCGACCAGATCAGCTGACACAACTGCAAAGGAGCCAAGCAGATAGGAACTGCAACAGAACATTGCAGCCCTGTCAAAGAAACTAGCCGACATGGACACTCGGTTCGGGAAATACAAACGATTCTACAAATCAAACCGAACTCGAAACAGTTCAAAGCCTGTCACCAACGGCTGCTTTGAATGCGGCAAGGAGGGACACTTCAAAGCTGACTGTCCAGACCTCTCAAAGAAAGAGAGAGAAGCGATGAGGGCCAAGCAAGCTAGAAAGAACAAGGCCATGGTAGCAGAAGAAGCAGCTGACGACATGGACATCTTCACTGACACTGAAGATGAGGATGAGCTGACTTCTACCAACAACGCCATCAGTCAGGATCAATGCCTCATGGCACTTGGAACCGACCAAGAGGATACTGAGGTACACTCTAATCCTGCTAAGTTAAATTCTTTCAATACCTCTAACATGCAGGAATCTCTGGATGAAGAGTTGGAACCCTCCTGGAGTGACTTTCAAGAACTTAGTGAGGAACTGCATCACCAATCGGTTGAGTTTAAGAGTCTTCAAGCTCAGTTCGCCAAACTTGAAGATTCCTTAACCGAAAAAGACGATTTGATCAAGAGCCAAACCGAGGAGATTGAGAATCTCAAGAGTCAACTGAACGAGGCTAAGGCTCCAACTGATGAGGAGTTGACGAAGCAGATCAAGGAGCAGCAAGATCAGTTGAAAAATCAAGAGGCTCAGATCGACCAGCTGATAAAGAAGTCAGATGGACAAACTGAGCAGATAACTGTCCTCCTCAAGGAGTTGCAAACTGAGAAGGATATTCTAATCAAGCTGTATCAGTCATCCAAGATCATAGAGAATCTTATCAGTTATAGCAGACAGATGGATGACGTGTCAGGACTCGGTTATGATGTGATTAAAGATCGTGGAATTCCTCCAGCAACCTTCATCAAAGTTGTTGAGGTCAAGGTTATCGAACCTAACACAGTGGAACCTGAGTCACCACAAAGTAATTCAACCTCCACCTCTGAACAAGCTCAACCGACCAAGGCAACCACAACTGAGAAGGGAAAAGGAACAGTAGATGAAGGACAGAATGTTCCATCGATTGGGGTATCAACCGAGGGGGAATGTTCCAAAAGTCAGAAAAGGAATCAGAGGCGTCGAAGGCATAATCACAACCGAACTCAGAATCAGAACCGACCTCTGCATCAACCTCAGAGTCAACATCAGAAAGAATGGAACCGACCACAGAACCGACAAGGGTTCACTCATCTGACTCAACAGCGGTTCCAACATCAGTTCAACCAAAGGTTCCAACCGAGTCAACCAATGAAGAACAGGTCGAACAACTGGAGATATTCATGCCATAATATGAATCACCAACAGGGCATGAACACCTACAGACAACACTCAGGGAGTTGGAATCAGAATCAGCCACAAAGATTCCAACATGGCGTCCGACCTCACAGACAAATTCAACAGGATAAGAATCGCCATCAAAGCAGGGGGAAAGCCTCTTCTCCGAAAGATCAGAATGGGAGAAATTCAACTCCTCCCAAGAAACAGAACATCACTACTAACAACAAGTGTAAGGATAACCGAGGTGTTGTTATAGTTGATGATGAAGGAAAAGTGATCTGGAATGATAAATCCATCCGAGTATACAGGGAAAAGCGACGCAAAGTTCCAGGGGGAACTGGTTCTAACCCTCCAGGACCCAACTAAAATTGGGGACCTAAGCGAGTTTCTCTTTGCAGGTACAGGAGAAACCGCTGAGGAAGAATAAAGCGTCTGCTACAATGTGGGTGATGGACAGTGGATGCTCGAAACACATGACGAATCTGAAGGATTTGCTTGGAAGTTTCGTGGAGAAAGAAGGTCCATTAGTTACCTTTGGTGACAACTCAAAAGGTTACACCAGAGGTTACGGTACACTTGAAACCAATCATGTTTCAATCTCTAATGTTTCTTATGTTGATGGATTGAAGCATAACTTGCTCTCCATCAGCCAATTCTGTGATAATGGTTTCTCTGTCAAGTTTGATGCACAGGGTTGCAGGGTTAAAATGTCGGATCAAAGCAGGTCATATTGTTGGGAAATCGATCGCCAACCGGGAACGTCTACTATGCTGACTGGAACAGCAGCCTCCCTGACACCTGCCTGTTATCAAAGAGCAGTTCAGATGTGAGTTGGCTGTGGCACAAAAGGCTCAACCATCTGAACTTCAAGACTATGAACCGACTTGCCAGATAAGAACATGCAAGAGACATTCCAAACCGAGTGTTTTCAACATCACATATCTGCAGTGCATGCCAGTTGGGAAAGCTCGCTAGATCCTCCTTCCGGTTGAAGTCGACTCCCTCAACCGACCGAGTGTTACAGCTGATCCATATGGATCTCTTCGGGCCAGTTACACCAAAGAGCATGAACAGGAATGAATACACCCTGGTTGTAACTGATGACTACTCAAGATATACGTGGACCATCTTCATGCGCCACAAGAGTGAAACCCGAGATGAGCTACCCAAACTGATGGATCGGATATCAAACCAACAAGAGATGAAGATCATTTCTATCCGATCAGATCGAGGAACTGAGTTTCTAAATGAAACCATCATCGAGTACTGCGAGAAGCATGGAATTACCCATCAAACATTAGCCGCGCGTACTCCGCAACAGAATGGAGTAGCTGAGCGAAGGAACAGAACGCTAAAGGATGCAGCTACATCCATGTTAACCAGCTCAGCTCTGCCAAAGAGATTTTGGGCTGAGGCCATCAACACTGCATGCTACACTCAGAACCGGTCTCTTCTGACCAAGCGGTTGGGAAAGACACCATACGAGCTATGGAGACGCAGGAAGCCAGATATTTCTTATTTTCGCGTATTTGGTTCTAAGTGTTATATTCACAACAATGGGAAGACTCAGTTGAAAACTTTTGATGCCAAAGCTTCGAAAGGCATATTTCTCGGATATGCCGCTCGGATCAAGGCTTATAGAGTTTTCAACAATAGCTCTCGTGTTGTGGAGATAACACCTCATGTTAGTTTTGATGAATCTACTTTTGAGTGCAGGGAACAGGCTAAAGGACAACAGGGCAATCCACAAGTTCCACCTGTTCTCACCAGATCACAAGCTCTAAGGGAAAAGAATCTAGCTGAACCACTGGTATGGGCAACCGAGGATGAGGATCCATACTTCTCTGAAGATGAATGCGAGGACCCCAGCTCATCTCAAGGGGGAACTCCAGGTGATGCCCCTCCAACTGCATCAGCATCCGAAGCCCAACCAAGTCCGGTTCAAAATAATGTCAATATTGAGGATCCAGACTCAACAGCTGATCAATCACCATCTCTGAAGACTCCAACTCAGATCACGGAACAACTACAATTGGAAGAAGAAGGAAGACGCAACCGAAGATGGTATGAAGTTCATTCCACTGACAACATCATTAGAGATCCAACCGAAGGTGTTCGTACAAGAAGCAGAGTTGCAACTCAGGATTCAAACGAGGAAGATTCCAACACTTATGCCCAATATGCTGAGGAGTTGGCAGTTCTAGAGGAGTTAGAGCAAGCTGGAGATGTTGCCATGATTTCTTGCTTTGTAGCTGATGTGCCAGAACCGAAGAACATTGTGGAAGCTCTCAACTGTGTTCACTGGACAACAGCCATGCAAGAAGAACTGAATGAGTTTCTACGCAACTGTGTATGGGAGTTGGTAGAAAGACCAAATGGTGTCAAGGTGATTGGATTGAAGTGGATTTTCAAAAACAAGAGAGACGCCATTGGATTCATAGTGAGGAATAAGGCAAGGTTGGTAGCTCAAGGATATTGCCAACAAGAAGGAATCGATTTTGAGGACTCCTTCGCGCCGGTTGGAAGGCTGGAAGCCATCCGAATCTTTCTAGCTTATGCCGCACATCACAAGTTCAAGGTGTATCAGATGGATGTGAAGTGTGCATTCCTCAACGGAGATATCAAGGAAGATGTATATGTTGAACAGTCTCCTGGTTTTGAGACTGGAGATGGAAGAGTGTACAAGTTGAAGAAAGCTATCTATGGACTAAAGCAAGCGCCAAGGGCTTGGTATGACACTCTTTGTGGTTTTCTTCTGAACTCGGGTTTCAAACGAGGGTCAGTTGACAAAACCCTGTTCACCATCAAAGTTAGAGATGACATTCTTGTTGTGCAAATCTATGTTGACGACATCATATTCGGATCTAAGTCGGAGGAACTGTGTGAAAAATTTTCAAACCTCATGAAGGAGAAGTTCGAGATGTCAATGATGGGCGAGATGAATTATTTCCTTGGATTACAAGTGAAGCAGTCGCTAGAAGGGATTTTTATCAATCAATCCAAGTATACAAAGGAGCTCATCACCAAGTTCAGATTGCAGACAAGTAAGACCACAAGGATCCCAATGAATATTAACTGGAAGATTGAACCTGGAACTGAAGGAACGCTCGTAGATGCAAGTAAGTATAGAGGGATCATTGGTTCTTTGCTATATCTGACTGCCAGCCGGCCAGACATATCATACGCAGTTGGAGTGTGTGCCCAGTTCCAAGTTCAACCGAGGGAAGCACACATGTTGGCAGCAAAGAACATCATCAAGTATCTGAAGGGAACTGTTAATGTTGGATTGTGGTATCCAACTGACGACAATATCTAACTGACCGGATACTCAGATGCAGATCTAGCAGGAGATCGGTTGGACTGGAAGTCCACATCTGGACACTGTCAGTTCATGGGAAGCAAGCTGGTTTCATGGTTCTCCAAGAAACAAGCATATGTTGCCACTTCTACAACCGAATCAGAGTATATGGCTACCGGAAGCTGTTGCATGCAAGTGTTATGGCTAAAGCAACAGCTGAGAGATTATGAAGTCGTAACTGGACAGGTTCCCATTCATTGTGATAGCTCGAGTGCCATAGCTATCTCTTTGAATCCTGTTCACCACTCTCGGACAAAGCATATCGACACCCGTCATCATTTTATCCGAGATCATATTGAGAAGAAGGATGTATCCATGGAGAAGATTCCAACTGAGATTCAGAGAGCTGATATCTTCACCAAACCTCTAGCTGAAGCACGGTTCAAGATGCTATGTGACCTCCTTGGACTGTTGGATCCATCAGATGAGAAGTCAACTGGGGAACAGAGATAGATATCCATCTGAGGGGGAAGCTCAGATGAAGGGGGAATCTCAGATGCAGATCGCCAACTGATGACATCAGACGTCAGCTAAATAGACAAACTCGAGTCAGCTGATGGTATGCCGATCAGATGCAGATTGCCAACCGAAGGAATCAGACGTCAGCTGAACAGACGAACTCGAGTCAGCTGGTGGTATGCTGCAACATGGGAACTCAGCTGATTTCGACATCAGCTGGCAGGTAACATTTATGGCTGAAGGTGATATGTTCTTAAATGAGAATGTTTGAAATAAATTCAAACATTCCTGAACTAGTCAGTTATATTAAAAATAGCCATCATGTCGCATTAATTGTAAAGTACGGCTGAACATCCATAGCCTACTTTATAGTGCAATTGGGCTGACAAGATAAACTGTACACCTTCTCACGCGCTGGTTGGAACTCGGATCAAAACGTCAAGTCAAAGATAGTCAACAGTCGCGTAATCTCAGCCGTTGATGGATTCGCGCCATTTAACCCCAGCCGTCGATTTCATCTGAGTTAAAGACCTATATAAGGCAAAAAATCAGGAAGAAATCTCCTACTTTCCTCATTCGTGCATATCTGATTTACTTGTTCATCGTCTTCACAGTTTTTGCCTAACCCTTTTCTGCAAAAGATTTTCTTTCCTTTCTTCTATATATTCCCTTTGCAGTGATCATAAATGGCACCAAAAAGTAAGAGAATGGCTTCATCCGGACCATCCCTAGTCCCTACCACTTATGAAGAATCGTTTAAAATGCTAGTATCGAAGATACACTTCGAGCAAATCCTCTCCGACGAGTATCTGGAGTCGCCGGTCTTGGCCCCGCTCACCAACACACTCAGAGAGAATGGCCTTCTCGAATGGGCCAAGCTTTGCCCCTCCCACTTGCTCAGGCGACAAGTCGGGGAATTCTACGTCAACCTCAACCGCCCCCTTGGCAGTACAGAGGGAGTATCTACGGAGGTGTCCTATCGACAAAGAGATATTCCGGCCAGGACCATACGTCGTGTCTCCTTCCCCATCGATGTTTCCGATGTCCTCCGGTACATCATTCCCATCAACCACACCGTCACCGAGTTCCTGGAGAATATTACCAACGAGCAGGCGGATGAGTTTCTGCATGATGCTCTGATCGAGCCGGAGAGATTAAGGAGCAACATGCAACGAACGAAGCTGAAGCCAGAACATCGCCTGTTGTTCGATGCTGTGTCGAAGGTGGTGTTCAGTTACAGTGGCGCATTCAGTGACATCAGCCGATCCAAATTGAAGCAGTTGGTGGCCTTGGAGCACCAACACTAGATCAACTGGTTCCAATATTTCTTGAACCAGTTGATGGTGAAGAAGTCGAAGATCTCCGAGACAACAACCGAGTCTGGAGAGAAGCTGCTGAGTGTAAAGGGGACACTCAACTTCGGCTGCAAGATCTCTGCCCTCATCTTGCTCGCAACCAAGGACCGCAACATGGTCTGGGAAGATTGTGAGGAGACGTCGCTGAAGAAGCTGCTGTTGTTCCCGACAGCCAAGAAAGCACATGAGGTGCTCAGGAGTGTCTACACTCCTAAGGAAAAGAGGGAGTCTGGAAAGACAGCTGAGTCAACAGCTGAGGGAGAACCAGCCGCTGCTCGCCCCGCCAAGTCCAAAGCTGCACGCCGACGTGCTGAGTCGGAGAAAGAGTCAACTGAGGAACCTGCCCAGAAAAAGCTAAGGGTACGGTTCAAGAAGTCGACCAAGAAGGCAGCTGATGTAACAATTGATGAGCCAACTGAGGTGCCAGCTGATGAGTCAGCTGAGGAGCCAGTTGAGGTACCAGCTGAGGAGCCAGCTGAGGAGCAAGCTCCAGCTGAGGAGGAGGCACTGGTTGAGTCGACATCTGCTGAGGAGCCTTCCGAATCCAGCCGCTCAGCTGAGGCTGCCTCGTTCAAGATCGTCCCTCGAGCCCCCGGAGCTGATGATGTTAAGGGAATGGAGACAGACGAGACGTCGGATGCATCCTCCTCATCTGAGGACGTTGAAGATGTTACCACCTCCCCCACGGCAGGAGATAATGCCGTACCGCCCCCAGAGCCTCTTGCTCTTTTTACCCTTTCTCAACCAAATATTCCAAGCACTCTGCTCGATGCCAACATCGTGACCTCTCCTTCGGCCGATGTTGAGGAAACCATTGAAACCACTCTCCCAACCGAATCCCAAATTCCGAGCTCTCAGCTCGATGCCGATGTTGCGACCGACTCTTTGGCCAACATCGATGAACCTCTTGAACCTCAGCCATATAATCTTACCCCTTCCCCAATAAATGAAGTGGAGGACCTTCAGGCAGTTGCGCAAGAGCACGAAGGAAGAGTGGCCTACTGCTTTCAAAAGTTGCTAGGCTTGTTCCCTGAGGCTCGCAACATGCCCATCTTCGTCACTCTGGGAACCGAGCTCTTGTACCAGTTCTACCTGATCTTCAGCCATTGGTACGTTAAAGAGGATACGATCAGGGTGCAGAGCTGGGACAGGCTGAAGTCTGATGAGTCCCGCATCCGAGCCTACTTCAACTATTCCAACTTAGAGGTGGCTTACAACAATCGGATTGCGCTGCTCACTCGTCGGATGGACCAGAGTAGAGCTGAAGGGACGGACACCAGGGAAACAGCTAGAAAGGAGTGCGCCGACTTTCTCGACAGCATATTGGTTAAATCAGCTGATTTCTTTGAGGATGTCAATGCAGCTGCCGCAGCAGCAAAAGAAGAAGAAGAAGCACTGAAGCTGTACCTGGCCAACAGACAAGCCATGGTCACAGCTGAGTCTCTAGCTCTGACTGCTCAAGCCCCGCCAGCTGATCAGCATGCTCCATCAACTGAAGAAATCTGCGAACTGGTAGCTGAGAGGGTCAACCAGCTAAGGAGTGAACTGCTTGCCAACCTCCAGCACCAAAAAGATGACCAGCTGAGGGCGTTGGAAGCACAAGAACTCAAGAACCAACAACTGGTGGAGGAGAATGTTGCTCTGAAGACCAAGCTGAATGAATTCTCCTCCTCCACCAGTCAAGAAGTGTCGAAGTTGAAGACAACTCTGTTGGGATTGAAGTCGGAGCTCAACATCTTCAAATCCTTGGCCGACTCAAATCTTGCCAAGTCCCAACAGACACAGGATGTAGAATGGGAGTCCAGGTTCGAGTCGCGTTGGGCTGAGTTCGCTGCCTTTCAGACAGAGGTCATAGACAACCTTTCTGTCTTGAAGAAGGCCGAACAAGAGCGCCAGGACTCCAAACTGGCGAAGAAGATCGAGCTGGAGTGTGCGGTCGATGAACTCTTCAACCGTGTTCAACTAACCGAGGATAAACTCAACTCTCTGGACGGTTTAGTAGCAAGCCTTGTTGCTGATGCCAAAAAGGGGGAAGAGAAGGAGACGGAGGTTGAGGCGCAGGAAGAAGAAGAGACCCAAGAACAAGGAGTGCCAGCTGCTCAATCATCCAAATCTCAGCTGAGGAAGAGGAAGTCTGCTGCTCCCAAGTCAACCGAAGTCGGTGGAGCTGAGATGTCTAAAGACTTGGAGCAGGCAGAGAAGATTGGAGTTTCCTACAGCTCCATAGCCGAGATCGCAGCCGAGCTGGATTCTGAACTCGACGGGATAACAACCGAAGAGTGGATTGCAGCTTCCAAGGCTATGGATGTAGAGGAGAAGGATTATATGAACCCGAGCTGGATCAGGAAGTTTGCCGCCAGCCAGGCGAGGAGGGTGAACCAGTTCGAGGATGAGCTGAAAAAGATGTCCCAGAACCTGGACCGCAACGTTGCCTCCCGCAGCCGACACCGCATCAACAAAATTCAATCAAAGGCGGAAGCTCGGTTGAAGCAACAAAGGTTTCCTGCAAAGTCCAAGGTCGAGAGTCGGTTTAGGCATGTTGACATGTGGATGCCGACCGAGTGGAATGAAGAGTGAGAGTTGTTCAAGCAGGAGTTCGTGAACGACTTCTACTACAGGAAGGTTTACGCAACTGATGACCCGAGAAAAGCGTTCAAGGAAGCGCTGACCGAGTTGCACTCAGGGGATCCTGGCATGTTCAGTCAATTCAGGTGGGCTATGATTGATGCCAACCTAGACTTGAACACAGTTCCAGTTCCCAAGAGGGTTACTTATCGACCTTCTCTTCTCCCAGACTCAAGCAACCCGAACCGCACGAAGATCGCAGCTGAGGCGAGGCAGGTTTGCAAGGAGCATGGAGTGGACATTTATAAGGAGTCACCTGCCAAGAGAGAGATTTTTGTTAGGATCTTTAGTAAGTATGGGCTACAATTTTAGCTCAGTTAGTTTTCAAGCAACTGTTGTAATTTCTGGCTTTTGCGCTTATCTTTGTAACAATCAGTTGTAATGAAAACTACTCAGTTATATTCGATTCACCTTGATGAATAATCCCTCATTGTCCAAGCTCTGAATCGCAAAGTCTTTTAAATACCATGTTATAACTGTGCTAACCCTTTGATGTTTTATCTTATAGACTGTCTAGAATTTTAGCTGAGATTTTAGATAAGTTAGTGAGGTTTAGATCAGTAGTGGTTTAAAGTTGTAAGTGGTTTTGGCATCATCAAAAAGGGGGAAATTGTTGGGAAATTTATTAGTAAGAGTTTTGATGAATTCCAAAACCAACTGACCCCAACCGAGTAGATGTTGCCAGAACCTAATGTTAGTAGGTAGGCTCGCTGTTTGAGCATTGTTAAGATTTTATCTTTACAGGTCTCCAACTGAAGATGACAACATGGCATCACTCGGACAGATTATCAGTTGTTAGGAAAACAACTGAGCGTTCATCAGATGAGAAGCAGTAAAGGGGAAGAGAACATCAGATGAAAGAAAGCCATCTGAGCGTTCGAACCCAACTGATCAGACACAAGGAAGACAACTGAGTGTTCAGTTTCAGAACATCAGTTGTAGAACTCAACCGAGAAGATCAACAGCTTTGAAGATGAAGTCAGCTGAGAGTTCAACTGTTAGTTGTCAGATAAGAACATCAGCTGAAGAACAAGCTAGTTGAAGATCAAAAGTCTTAACCGACCACTCCTTGTTGGAAGTTTGTTGTTAAGATTTGAATTTCAAAAAGGAAGTCACGTGAGGGTTTGACCGTTCAGTCATTACCCTATTTGGCCCAACACAAGGCTATCTCAGATAGAAAGCAGATGAGCACAGATGCCATATCGGGAAAGTCTGCAGAAATGAGAGACAAGCCATCGCTTTCAAAGATCAGAGATCAACAGCTACTCCAACGGCTAGTTGATACTCTCCGCCTATAAATAGAGGCATTCATTCATTCGAAAGATAGAGAAGATATATACGCGAGAACAAACCAGAGAGCGAAAAAAAAAGAGCAATATTCTTCACAAGCTGAACTGAATTTAATCTCCTAGAACATCACTTGTTGAGAGTTCTAGAGTTAGTTAGTTTTTGTGTCTTTAGATCGAACCTTGAGAACATCACTTAGTGAGAGTTCGTAGAGAGTTAGATCATAGCTCACTTCTCGTTCGAGCTTTTTGTTGGAACCCCATTTACTTTCACCTGAAAAGTTTTAGGATCCTACTCTTCCCGCAACTGAGTAGATAGGTTGTTTAGTACCCGGAAACTAAACTGTAAGGTTGATAAGTACCCGCAAACTTATCCTTAACGGTTGCTCAGCCCGCGTAAGCTGAGTGGTTTGTCCAGAAGAACTTGGACAGAGTTGTGTGGACTCACAACTCCCCGTGGACGTAGGAGTGTTATCTCCGAACCACGTTAGTTCTCTGTGTGCTTGTGTTTTTCTTTATTCAGTTATTTCTTGCATTCTCAACTGACTGACTAACCAGCATACAAATCGCATCTGTGCATTCTCAACTGTTTTGGTTTTTGACCAACCGTGCATAAAAGCGTGAGTTGTTTTACGAGTTTAATTTCCACCACATTCCGCACAGCACTACACTTCCAACTGAGTGTTCTTTACTCAGTTGCGATTCCAACTGAGCTGCTCTACTCAGTTGAAGTTATTTTTGGGGGTTAAGTTTGAAAATCGTAACTGGTGTATTCCCCCTCCCCCCCCATACACCAGTAACTCGTATCGGGACCATCACTTTGGTTTTGGCAGGGAACAGCTATGGTGGCGGCGGCACCGAGCTTGGGCTATCCTCGTCGGTGGTGAAGGAGGGGTAGGACTCACCGACTTGTTGGGAGTTGAGATCGAATGAGTCGAGACCCGCTGGCGGGAAACCAAGACGACAAAAAAGGATTGTTCATATCCATGAAAAATTGTAGAAGTTGAATCGAAGAAGTGAAGAATTTTAGAAGAAGAAATGAAGAAATGGTGTGGAAAAAAAATCGGCGAAAATAGTCGTTGAACTCGCCGGCAACGGCAATATTTCCGTTTGAAATTCTGACTGTTGTGGCGCGTGGCTACAAAATCCATTTTTTTGTTGGGCAGGCGCATGTAATACACGCGTCTGTCTTGATTTTTAGGGAAGGTCTCGAGATGGCCCACACTGCATCGCATCGTCTCCATCTTTTCCCCTCCTCCGTCGCGAAACAGTGCACTGTGGGTAACCTTATGTGCTATAAAAATTATCTTACCATTCTCAAAGCTTACATTATATCGATCAATAACTAAATTAAATAGAAGATTCGTTGATTATTGTTGGGAAAATTAGTAAGGTTTTGATTTCTACCAAAACTCAACTGACCCCAACTGAGTAGATGTGCCTTCATTTAATCTTTAGTTAGAGCTCACTGTTTGAGCGTAAAGATTTTATTTTTACAGGATTGAATTGAAGAAAGGAGCTGAAGATCAAGGCAGTTCGAATGAAGTCAAAAGACAAATCAGTCGACTCCAGAATTAAGCCATGCACTACGTGTTCAGTAATGTTGAAGTCACAAGTCTAGAAGTCAGAATGAGAAGACTTAGAAAACTGAGAAGAAGGAAGAATTTGAAGAAATTCGAAACTGCTCAAAGTACAATACAGGCTAGAACTTTCCTTTTATGGACCGACAACGAAGACATGCATAAAGCAAGACTCATAGTTACCATTTATGGAAAGGTTGCAGAGATTAGGTGAGGAGCCATGCTTTGTGGCAGAGGTCAAACGCTCTTTCCAACGGCTACTTCGACCTCTCCACTATAAATAGAAGCCTCCCTCCATGCGAGAAGACTACTGAACGAGCACATAAATTCCCAGAGCAAGAAATATCAAAGTATTCTCTCGCAGCAAGCAAGTGTTTGAGTATCTGAAGCCGTAGAGAGTTTGTCCCTCCTCCTTGAGCTTCCTTATTTTCTCTCAAAGTATTTCTTTGTTCAAGTCTAGAAGTCATCTCCCTTGCTTATTTCTAAGTAGACTCACTGTAATTGTTTGGGTCTTTAAACCTTTGAATGAAAACTCCACTATAAAGTGTTGAAGGTTTCATAAGTTTTGTAATAAAATAGTGAAAATAAAGACACAGTATTTTTACGTGGTTCGGAGATTGACCTCCTACGTTCACGACTTCCTTTTCGGGGAAGTAATCCACTAGATAAGCTTATGCGTGCTTATAAAATGTTGAGCTTGGTTTACGGGTACCAAACAACCTAACCAGTTCAATTATGGTTACAAACAAAACCTTACAACTCTTTTGCGTGCAAGAGTCAAGCCTGTCTTAGATTAGGGGTTCTAAGGGACGTAGATTTTTTGATTACGGGTTCAAAGAGGACCTAGAGTTTTGGGGGTTGGGGGATTTTCCAACTATGAAGCCTTCAACACTTAGAAAATTTGAGGCTTCTTCTAAGGCTTAGAGACTCGATCTTTTACAGAGAATCTACTTAGAGATAGCAAGATCTAAGACTTCTAGACTCAATCAAAAAAACAGGACTTTGAGAAACTAGAAGGAAGCAAAGGAGGAGGACTGATGACTCTCTACTACTAGGCTTCTGACACTTGTGTTCTTGCTCTGAGAATGCTACTTGCTTTGAATTACTTGAATACTTGTGCGCGTGAATGTTTCCAGTAGTTTCCGTAGTCTTTTCGCAATGGGAGATACCTCTATTTATAGAGAGAGAGATCAATTAACCGTTTGAAAGAGCTATTTGACCTCTGCCAAGTATGCACTCTACCTACTTCTCTGCAATCTTTTTCGAAATGGTAAATGCAACCCTTACTTTATGTAAGTCTCTATGGTCGGTCCATTTATGGAAAATTACAGGTTGTCTTGTACTTTCGAGTAGATTTGAATTTGATTCGAACTCTTCTTCTTTCACCGTCTTCCAAGTCTTCTCTTCTTAACTTTGGAACGTTTGACTTCGACAGAACTGCTACAGATACATGAACTGCATGGTTCAATTCTGGGTCAGTCAAGTTCCGGTCTAACTGACCATTTTCATCTTGAACTGCCTTTTCAGTGTGGCTGACTTCTTCCATTTGATCCTGTAAAGATAAAATTCCTACGCTCAAAAAGTGAGCTCTAGCTAGGTTCAGATTGAAGGCTCATCTACTCAGTTGGGGTTTGGAATAAATCAAAACCTTTACTAATTTTCCCAACAATGTCAAATTGAATAAAATGGTCCAAAAAGAAAAACAAGTCATATTTAATGGTATTGATGGAGTATTTTTGATAACTTTGATTTATTTAATATAAGTAATACTCCCTCCGTATTACATATAAAGTCTCATTTCACACATTTTACTGTATTTTTTAAAAAGTCCTACTCTGCTTTTTGTACCATTATACCCTCTTTGCTTTTTAAAATTACTACCCTTTGTCATTTTGCACCCACCCTCTCACTTTATTAACACACTAGTTTTTCCTAATCAAACAGATTTGGGCTTTAATTTTTCTGCCCAAATCCATTTCCACTCGACCCAATATCCTCACCCATTATTCAGTCGATCGATTTGTCTCCCCCAAATTACATTTCTCTCGATAATCTATCTCAATCATTCAAACCCTAGATTTCGCCGACATCACTAATTTCATTGTTCTCTAAGATGAATAATCCCTTCTTTCAAAAAAAAAGATGAAGAATTCCTCTGAAAGCCCTCCATTTTTGCTCGAATCGACCAATCCATTTTTACTTGATTCTTTTGAAATCCTTAATCTAACCCATTCTTCATGGGATTTGGAGTCGAGTTCTATCGACATCGTGCCCATATCCATTTTCACGGCGGCAGAACCTGGGTTTCAACCATCTGGATCGGAGATATGGGATTCTGATCTCATATCTTCTGCAGATCCTAGTTCCAAGTTTCTCTCCGCCGTCGTCCGCCGCCTTCGCGACCCAGACTCCTCCGTCCTCGCTGCCTGCGTCACCACCTCCCTTTCCCTTGCCTCGCACCTCATCGCCCCACCTTCACCTTCCTCACCAAACCCTTCCTCGAGCCGCTCTTCGTCGAGCAGGATCCCAACATCCAAAACAGCGTCGCGTTGTGCCTTGCTGTTGTGATCGAGGTCGCCGCCAATCCCGACATCTCCGACCTCCGGAAGCTACTCCCGTGGTTGGAGAAACTTCGGAAGCTACTCCCCCAACGTGTATAGGCAATCAATTATTATTTGTTCCAACCCGAAATTAATATTTGGGAGAATCCATTTCAATTTGGATGGCGCCATTGAGGAAGGGAATAATTGATTCTCTTCTCATCTCAATCATTTTAAAGAGAAAAATACATGTCCAAATTTATGGTATGTTACACGTGATTTAATTGCAACAATCACTTGATTAAAGAATACAACATCACTTGATTAAAAATCAAACTTTCTTAATTGAAGTATACAGATAATATCGAATGTATACATAAAAATATAACATTTCTTAATTAAAGTATACAACATCACTTTAACAAAGAATACAAAAAATATCGAGTGTATACAGCGTTCCTTAATTAAAAATCAAACATCTTACTTGATTTATTATATCCACACCCTTTGTTTTTAAATTGCTGCATCCAAACCACTTTATTAAAAAACTAAACAATCCCATTAAAAATACCCCTACTTCCTAACTTTTACCCCACTCAAAAATACTTTACCAGTTTTCCTAATACCCATGCCCATTTAAATTGGGACTTTATAACTAATACGGATGGAGTACTAGATTTACCCGCGCTCGTTGTGTTGCACCGTCTGATTGTTTTCAATTCTACATTTTTAGAGTCAATAGAACAAGCATCCTTTGGCAATATTATGTTGCCTATATTACAATTAAATATTTCAAACTTATGAAATTCATCTCAGTAAACCTTCTTACATATAATAATACATTCATCAAACACAAAAATTAAATTAACGTGGCTAGTATATTTTACTAGTCCTAATAATTTAGTATACACATAATTAGGTAGTGAACTATATTAGTCAAACTCTAAAACTTAATATTTGAATTTAAAAATTGAATTGACATGGGAAAATAGAACATGTAAAGTCATGAATTTATATTGGAATGTGCAATTATTTGAACGTGGCATGCAAAATGGAGGGAATTTGTCAAACTCTAAAACTTATTTGAAGTTGAAAATTGAAATGGTATAAGAAAATGAAAACATGTAAAATTATGTATTTGCATTGAAAAATGTGCAATTATTTGCATGTGACATACAAAATGGGAGGAAAAATGCATGATAGATTATTTTGCTTTAATAATATTTTTCTTTCATTTTTCGTCCGTCCCATTGATAATGTTTCCTTTCTATATATAGAAATATGTACCTCTTCAAAAATATGAGAACTACTCCTCCGTATCTCTTCATTAATCTCATTTTATCTTATTTGGATGTATCATTTCATTAAGTCCATTTTCTAAAATAGAAATGCATCATATGATAAATACTCTCTATAACTCATAAATTATCATATACGCCACTAAAAATTTAATAACTCTATTCTCTCTCCTACTTGATGTGATAAAAAATACCTCCAAAAAATTATTTTATCTTTTTAATTTTAATATAAATAACTCATTTTTATAACATGCGTGGCCAACGGCTTACTAAAAAGATGCGGAAGGAATACCATTTTGTATCTTTTTAAAAAGTAAGGTGATAACGAATCAAAGTGGTCTAGATTGGGTTGGGATCCTTTGTCCCCAAATTCCTGTTCCACTCTGTCCCACCCTTCTAAACGTTGTCGTTTCAACTAAAATTTTATTCTCTCTGCTTGGGAACGGCTCGCGCTGCCGATGCAAATCTTTCCTTTTGCCTTGTGAGTTATTCTTTACGCCAAATCATTCAGCGGTTAATTGGAAATCATATTCATCAATTTTTTCTTCATTCTCCATAATCTTCTGAAGTTTTCCTTCTTCTGCTCAATAGATGAAAATCTGCAATGTCCCGCTGCTTGACGAAAGATTTGTGTGAAAATGCAGTGTACTAATTTTAGTTTCGTGGGCTAAATCATCTTAATACCTCCATTGATGAATGAACCCGTCGCCCCAATTTGTCAACTACAATCATGGAGATCAACATCGCCGCGGCGCTGCCATCAACACGACCATGCTCTAAAAAAGCAACGGCGCGTAGAAACCACATTAATTCCAGTCTCGATCTCACTAACATCGGCATCAAAATCGCCACCTCTAACTACGGCCTTTCCCTCTTATCAACCATATTTTAGAACAAATTCTCCATGTAACTACCCACTATATGATTCCATGTTTAGCATATGGAAAAGGGAAAGATCTGCATCTGCACAGTCAAGCAGTTCCTAAGCTGAGAGAAACTGGAGAGAAAAAATATTAGTTGAAACGACAGCGTCCAGAAGGGAGTGGCATAGAGTGAGACGGGAATATAGGGACAGAGGATCCCAACTAGGGATGATAATGGTTCGGGTACCCACTCATTAAGCAATTTCCAAATCCAAATCCATGAAAATTTTCCACACCCAAACCCGTTCCAAACCCGATTAAAAAATAATTTTAAAATTCATACCCGATCCAAAAACCTGTTGGGTAATACCGTTTATTACCCGCTAAAAATTCGAATACTAAAAAGTAAACATCAAATAATAAAATACTATAAATTAAATTTGAATAAAACATAAACATCAATAAAAAAATTCACTAAAATTAATCTCAAAGAAAAGTACTACAAACTTACAAAATCTTAAAACATAACTAGAAGATTATGAATTATTGATACTGTCATTGTGTCGTTATATTTCGAAAGTAGACTTACAAAAGTAGAGGAGAAACATTAAAGATTTGACTATTACGAAATGCGTGTGTGGTTAAGAAAATCAGATAAAACCTCAAATCTACTAATATTTATGCTAGTATTTATAATTATATAATAAATTATACATATAATAATATCTTTTAACTTATATATATATATAAATGGGTTTGGGTAGCGGGTATGCGGAGGTAATTATCCAAACCCAACCCAAATTCGTCACGGATTTGCATATTTCTACCCAAACTTGTTCCAAAACCATTTAATATTTCCCAAACCCGTTCCTTCAGGGTACGAGTACCCATAAAAACCTGACTCATTGTCATCCCTAATCCCAACTAGTCTAGATTACCTCTCTGGAAAAAAGAAAATATGGAGTCCATAATATACCAACTTTTAGAAACCTCTCTCTAAAAAAAAAAGTTAGAACCGCACTTTCCACTGTTGAAAATTACAAAATCTGAACTTAACAAAATAAATGTAATACCCCAGATAATTTCTTCTGTCTTTAAAAATAAAAGTTATTAATAATTATGGCTTTGCACGCCTAAGATCATGAATTTCAATTCTAAGATTTACGGTGAAATCCGTTTCAGAAAATAATTTCCAGAAGTTGGACGAACGACTACTGTATTAGGGTTTTCGCGTCCGATAGATTTTTCATCCGAAAACTCAGAATTAAAATCCGTCAGAATTTACATTCACTTTTTCTTCGATAAGAGTTCACCGGAGAAAGTTAATTTTTGTAACTTTTTCGGGCGAAATTTGGACTGTGATGTCCCGACTTTTTCTCGGATTTTGAAAAACGAATTAGGTTTTCCAAGTACGTGATTTATTTCCAATCTAACGGACGAATTAGATTTCGTCAAATTCGTAACCAACTAAGAAATCTTTTCTCGACTTTTGTAACGTCATTTAAAGTCCGGAAACGAGATATTTCCTTCAAAATTTCGCAAACAAACGGCCCTCAAGCGAGTCACCACCCTAAGTGAGATATTTTCTACTTTATGCTATAGAAAATCACCTTGTCATCACCTTCTCTCTCCCTCTCTCCCTCATAACCGAATTTTCTCTCTCTCTCTCTCTCTCTCTCTCCCATTCTCTCTCAAATTCCTCCACTAAAACTCTTCATCCAAGCTCTTCTCAAGAACACAAGTCTTCCATCTACCGATCAATTCCATTTCCGAGTTCGTATTCCCCAAGGTGAGAACTTCGTCTCCAATATGAACCGAACACAATTCCTTTTCCATCATTTTCTTTTTTTTTTTGAAATGTAGGAGATGGAATAACATGTTGTCCTTTAATCGATTCATGTTCTAGGATGTTTAGAATCGAGTTCTACGGATCGAATCATGAAGAAAATCACTCCCCATTTCTTTAGGGTTATTACCGAAAATTTTTATAATTTTGGGGGTTTGATCGTAGTTCGATTTCTTTGATGTTTGATCGATAGATTAGTGATCTACATGTTGTTAATTGACTATAGGAGTTAATTTAGATTTTTCTAAAAATAAAAGTTGAAGGATAAGAGATGAAGATTGGCCGATTTAGTATATTAAATGTTATGATATGCTCGATTGATTAATAGAAATGAGATATACGATGTATGAGGATGATTATATATTTAATTGGGATTTTTCTAAAAATAAAATGAAAAACGTAAGAGACGAAGACGTGTCGATAAGTTGAAGCTCGTTAATGCTTTGATAATATGATTTGCATGTTAGTAATGCTCGTTAGACGATAATCGTTGTTGTAAAATTTGAACGAAAACGGAGAACGTAAAATTTATAGTAAGAGATGAACGATCGACGATAAGTCGAAATTAGATAATGATATGAAGATGTGAATTACGTATTTAGGAATCGTGATAGATGATGATCATAATCGGAAAGTTAGAATGAATTCTAATAATGTCGGAAATTTCATAAGAAGCGAAGAATCGAACCTAAGTAACGATAGAAAAGTCGAACGGGGTTTTTAATTGAATATTAATGATAGTTATTGTTAAATGAACAAGCTTGTAGTTGATAACATGTTCATCCGAGTTATGGAATGATAAGTTATATTTGTGAACGAGAAGTAGAAACGAGAAGTTGGAATTATTTTGGTATAGTAATTGTATAGTTGAAGAGACGAGTTTTTAAACGTCGTGCTTATAGAAGAGGAATGGAAAGGAGTTCTTCACTTATGATAGTGCATGTCAACTGCCTTGATGTGTAAATTTCGTGAGAATTTAAGTACGATAACATAAAATGAACCTAGAAAACCGTGCGTCGATTTTATCAAGCATTAGGGTTTTACTCGGCAGTTTTGCGACCTTTCACGAAAACTGTCATATCTTTTAGCTCGTTTATCGGAATTGAGATCCGTAAATTGGAGAGTAAACTAGACACCCGTACCTTTCTTTTGGTATAAGATTCGTCCCCTGTTTCGAAATCCCCTGTTCTGTGCGAACTTACTGATCTGAACAGTAATTTTCCGAAATCTAGTTTCTTAAGTTGAATTCTTTTCAACTTAGTTTCCTTTTGATCTTCTAAGTCGTTGTAAGCAATCGACTTCAGTTTTACCGACTTAAGTGTCGAGTAAGGAACCAAATGAGTTCTAAACGAGATGCATTCGAGTCTCGTTCTCGTTTAACTAAAAGAATCTAGTTTAGCGTGCAAATGCCTAAAAAGCTTAAAAGACTAATTCGATTTCGTTTTCGATTTCCATTTTCATTTATCGTATCGACGACTTATCAAAGTATGATTATGTACGATGAAGGAGGAAATCAGCACAAGGATAGGTCGGAAGATTGAAGAACGGAAGCTCGATTAGAAGTTCTGTAATCTTTAAGGTGGACTTTTATATATACCAAACAAAATGTGGGTTTTTCCACAGATCGAAAGTGATATTATAGCTTTGATAACTGTGTTTATCAAAAGTGATTATCAGGCATAAACTATTTTATGTTTTATGTGAGTTCTCTTGTACCCTTCTGAGTTAGCCGACCTGTTATGCAGAATTTATTAGTTAACCGACTTGTTAACTAAAACGATCGGACTTTGAGTTAGTCGACTTGCTTTCCAAAGTTAGTGTACACAGTAGCCTGTGGTGTATGTGGTATCCTGTTGAGGGGTAACCAGCCACGGTGATTCTTATTGGGCAAGATTGAACGTAACATCTGTCAGAAAAATGCTTGGCCAAGCTAAATTGTGAAAATGATAAGAAAATGTTTCAGTAGACACGGGCATTTTAAAAGAAAACCTCGATGTGCTACAGAGATAAGAATGCCTGATTTATCAATACTTATTATATGTTTTCGGCAAAGTGCCCACTAAGTGCTTTATGTACTTAGCCCTGCATATGTTTTCTAAATGTGCAGGTTGAGCGACGGAAGTGGTGATGGTTGAGTAGGATAGTGATAGGAAAGAAGAACAGAGTCACATTCTACGTTTATTCCGCTGCCAAACTCTAAACCTTTTTGTATTATCTTGTATATAACTCTGTAGTCTAAGTTCTATACTATAACTTAGTTTGCTTTTGGAGAACTATGTCGAGTGATCCTTCGAGATCAACTCTTTCTTTATCTAATGAAGTCAGGTTCATAGAAGTATTCTGTCATTTAATGTATGTTTATTCATTCATCCCCTTTCTTCCCCGCTTCTTTAATCCAACCCCAGTCGCACCCCGGTTTCTGCCGTCCCTCGAGATTTGGGGATGTGACAATAAACACAAAGACATAATCTCAGAACTAAAAATCTGTCGACAGAATTTGGAAATGGCGGCGGAAGAAGAACTCGGCATCTCCGACCAGCCGTGCCTTGATCTCCACATTTCTGGCGTTGGAACTGCCCGACTTTGTTATCTCCTTCGCTAGGTCATCTATCTCCTTCCCTCCTTTTTACTTCATTTTTTGCTTTTTGGGGATTTAATTCAAATTTTCGAAACCAGAGAATTTAGCGGTGGTTCCATCACCGAGACTGTACAGACTTACATTTGGCGCCGATGCATCAGTAAAGCTGTAAGTCTTCTGTGCAATTGAATACTAAAAAAATAGTGTTTGGAAGATAACAAAAGTGGGGTTTTTCTTTTTCAGGATGTGAAGTTGCAGGGTCCTTTCTTGAGATTTCTGAAGAAATTTATTCTCGAAATTGAATAGAGTGGCGGGATTGTGTTGGATGAACTATATGAATACTATGCATCATCCATGGTTCCTCTAAAGGTAATGGATAGCCATACTAGTTTTTGTTTTTGAATTGATGGTCATTTTATGAACTAATAATTCTCTCTCTCTATTAGGATGATGGTGCTAGTGCAGGGAACTCGAAAGTATTGAAAACAGTCTCTTTCATTTTTCCAAATAGTAACCTTTTTCTTGAAGTTATATGTTTGTTCATATGTTCTTGTTGTTGATTTAGAACTGAAATAATGAATTTTATATTTTTCTGTATGTGGATAGAGTATTCGAGAAGATTTGAAGTTCATCTCCGTTCTTCTGTTAACATGCTTGAAGGAGATATTGGGCAACAGAAACATAATATATTTTTACTATATCCTTTTTTCTGTTAATATATATATTTTTTCATATTCGTGAACATTTCGAACGTTTGATTTTACTGGAACAAAGATAAACTTTGATTCTAGTAATCCCCAGATTTGTTGTTTTGTTGAAATTTAGTTAGAGTCAGAAGCAGGATTCTTCTCTGCAATCCTAAGTATGAATTTTCGATGACAAAGAGTTTTGGATAGCTGAGCATTTTGTCACTATTACTCATATCATCATCGATGATCAAGTTATTTCTATATTATAATTGTAATATCACACTATGATCTCCACATGAACCAACTTTCGATATATACTGCTAAGCCTTTTCTTCTCCTACTTGTCTCTCCAATGATACAGCTATTCTCTTCGAAACCAGCTTAGACATATCTAGTTTTTGTAGATCCAAATACATAATTTTACCATCCATCGACATTATTTGACCATAATCTATCTCGAACTACGATGAGTTGGCACACTTCCGAAGGAGTATTATTAATTCGTCAGATCATTCTTTTCTTTCTTTCTTTTCATAACTGATCTTTTGGGTGCTTAGTTTTTCATGTCTAACTGAAGTTATATCAAATTTTTATCTACTTAGATTGTACCTGCTAGAAGCCCATATCCTGGTGTAGGTTTTATTTTGCGTTCTAAATTTATATAAATATATATATACTAGTGTGATGGTCCCGATACGAGTTACTGGTGTATGGGGGGGGGGGGGGGGAATACACCAGTTAGGATTTTTCAACTTTCTAAAAACTTAACACTTGAAATCAACTTCAACTGAGTAAAAGGACTCAGTTGGGATCTCACAGCTGAGTAAGCAACCTCAGCTGGAAGAGTGGTGCTGTGCGGAATGTGGTGGAAAATGTACTCGTAAAAACAAACTCACGCTTTTGTGCACGGTTGGTCAAAACCAAAACTGTTGATGTGAAAGTATGCAGATTGTATGCGGTTAGATTATCAGTTGAGATATGCAAAATAATGACTGAACACAAATCAACGCGACACACAAGATTTACGTGGTTCAGAGAGAACTCCTACGTCCACGGGGAGATGTGAGTCCACACACCTCAGTCCAAGTTCTTCTGGACAGTTCCACTCAACTTACGTGGGCTGAGCAACCGTTACAGTTTAGTTTGCGGGCACTAAACAGCCTAAGTCAAGTTTGCGGGTACTTGACGACCTAACTACTCAATTACAGGAAGAGTAAGGTCCTAGCACACTTTTTAGGGTGTGAGAAAGGGTAGGATTTCCAACTACAGCTCGATCACGAATGAGAGCTGGATCTAAGGCTTGAACGAATAAACACTCAACCTAAGATCAAAAACAGTTTCGATCTCTAGGAACCCTCAGCTACTAATGTTCTCTCAAATTTGAACTCTTAGCTGCTGATGCTCTTAGATGATGATTTTGCAGATTTGCTTTTGATTTCTCTCGAGAAAGCTCTTGAATTTTTCGTCGTCTATGTGTCTATCTGCATGTATGTTTTTTTTTTTTTTTTTTTGCTCGAATGAGAGAATGCCTCTATTTATAGGCGGAGAGAATCAACTAGCCGTTGGAGGAGCAGTTGATCTCTGATCGGTTGAAAGCGATGGCTTGTTTCTCATCTCTGCAGACTTTCCCGATATGGCATCTGTGCTCTTCTGCTTTCCATCTGAGACAGCCTTGTGTTGGGTCAGATGGGGTAATGACTGAACGGTCAAACCCTCATGTGACTTCCTTTTGAAATTCAAATCTTTGACAGTCAACTTCGGTTTGTCGGTTGAAAGTCTTGACCTTCATCTGAGTGATCTTCAGTTGATGTTCCGATCTGTCGAGCTCTCAACTGACTTTGAACTTCAAACAGATGAACTCCTTGTTCGGATTCTACAACTGAGGTTCTGAAACTGAACACTCAGTTGCCTTCCTTGTATTTACTCAGTCGGGTTTGAACCCTCAGATGATTTCCTTTTCATCTGATGTTCGCTCAGTTGGTTTCCTTCAACTGATGTTCTGAAGACTTCCCCTTGTTTGCATCTGAACAAATGAACTCTCAGTTGTCTTTCTTCACAACTGATGTTCTGTCTGAGTGACGTCTTGTTGCCATCTTCAGCCGGAGACCTGTAAAGATAAAATCTTAACATTGCTCAAACAGCGAGCCTAAATTACAACATTAGGTCCTGGCAACATCTACTCGGTTGGGGTCAGCCGGTTTTGGAATTCTTCAAAACTTATACTAATAAATTTCCCAACAATTTTCCCCTTTTTGATGATGCCAAAACCACTTATAACTTGAAACCACTACTGATCTAAACCTTACTAACTTATCTAAAATCTCAGCTGAAATTCTAGACAGTCTATAAGATAAAACATCAAATGGTTAGCACAGTTATAACATGAAATTGAAAGACTTTGTGATTCAGAGCTTGGACAATGAGGAATTGTTCATCAAGGTGAATCGTATTATATACTTTGAAGTTTTTGTTACAAATGAAGGTTACAATGTTAAGCGCAAAACATAGAAAGATACAACAGTTGCTTCAAAAACTATAACATCCAAAAACATTATCAGCTCAAAAACTTTGACAGCTCAGAAATACTGTTGACCGTACTTGTTGAAGATACGGTTGAAGATCTCCTTCTTCGCTTCCGACTCGATCCCAGTGTTGACGTCGTGTTCCTTGCAGACTTGCCTTGCCTCAGCCAAGATCGCATTTCTATTTGGCGTGCTCGTGCCTTTGATCATCGGAGGGCGGTACCTGCACATCTTCGGAACTGGAACAGTGTTGGGATCAAGCTGAGCATTCAGCATAGCTCGCTTGAACTGACTATACGTTCCAGGGTCTCCAGATCTGAGTTCCCACAGGGCTTCCTTTAAGGCTAGCCTTGGGTCTTCAGTCGAGTAAACTTTCCTGTAATAGAAGTTATTGACGAACTCATGCTTGAACTGTTCCCAGTCATCGTTCCACTCTGCATTCATCCACTTGTCAACATGTGGGTATCGAGACGGGAGCGGAGCGTTCTTCTGCAGCTGATGCGTCGACTTTCTAGCCTCAGCCTTCATCTGGTGCATGTTGATTCTTCGCACACTCCGGCTGGCTTTGTTTCTGTTGACGTTCTTCTCCACCTTGGCGAGCTCCTTCTCGAACTTGGCTACCTTTTTGGCCTGATCGGCAGCGAACTTCTTGATCCAAGAGGGATTCAAGTATTTCTCCTTAGGCACCTCCATAGCTTTGGCAGCTTCGATACAGTCTTCAACGGATATCCCGTCAAGTTCTGCATCGAGCTCGGCTGTGAGCTCGGCTACGAGGTCGTGGGAGACTTCCAGTTCGGGCTGCGACCCTTCAGTTTCAGCTGGCACTCCTCCTTGCTGGAGAACAGCTTTCCCTTGTCCATCCCCAGCTGCCGGCTCCTTGTCTTCCCCAGCTGCTGGCTCCTTGTCTTCCCCCTTTTTGGCATCATCCAAAAGAGTGGCAACAGTGCCATCCAGAGAGGTCAACTTGGCTTCAGCTTGTTGAATGCGGGAAAACAGCTCTTCAACAACGTCCTTCTCTTCCACCTTCTTCGCCAATTCCAGGTCTTGGCGCTCCTGCTCGGCTCGCTGCACAGCTGCAAAAGTCGCAGAGACCTCTTTGTGGAGGAAGACGAACTCAGCTCGGAAAGAGGCGAACTGAGCCATCCACTCCTGGTCTTGAGTCTGCTGGGACTTTGCGAGGTCAGATTCAACAACGGTCTTGAACACATTAAAGTCCGAGCTGAGGCTCTGAACAGCCTTTCTTAGAGCCGAGACCTCTGAGCTGGAAGAAGTGGAGAAATTTTCGAACTTGTGCTGCAGAGAAGAGGAGAGGTGTTCTAGCTGATTCTTCAGGCTGGCATTTTGTGCCATCAGCTGCTGCATCCTTTCAGCTTCTTCCTCCTTGCCCAGCTGGATCTTGGACAGCATCTCCGTCCTCAGCTGGTTGACCCTCTCCGAGATCAGCTCGCAGATGGCGTCAGTTGAGAGAGCTGGCTGATCGGAGGGTCCGAGCAGAAGCTGTGGTTGTGGCTGGGCAGCAGACTCCGCGACAACCATGGCAGATCGGCTGGCGAGGTAGGCCTTGAGTTTGTCTTCTTCTCTCTTGGCCGTCTCATCAGCTGCGTCGACGTCGTCCATGCAGGAGGCATTTTTGGCGAGCATGTCATCAAGAAAGTGAACAGCTTCAGGGTTGTTGCACAGCTCCCTGGTGTCTGTCCCTTCTTGGATGCTTTTGTCCAGACGTCGTCGGAGCACAGCCACCTTTTGATTGTAAGCCACCTCCAGGCTCTGGTAGTCGAAGTACTCCCTCAGGTTGGACTCTTCGACCTTTAACTTGTCCCAACTATGGATCCTGAGGGTCTCCTCCTTCACGTACCAGTAGCTGAATATGACACTGAATTGGTATAGAAGCTCCGTCCCGAGAACAGAGAAAATGGGCATCGATGTTGCCTCGGGGAACATACCAATCAGCTTGCGGAAACAGTAGCTGAGTCTTCCTTCATACTCAGCCAGGATTGCCTGGCGGTTGGCTTCTTCATTGATCTGAGGGGGGTCGATATCGAAGGTTATGGGTTCGATGGTTTCATCAACGTTGGCCGAAGAAGTGGTCACAACGTTGGCATCGAGCGAGAGGCTCGGAATATCTGACTAAGGACCAGTTGAGAGAACTGGATCCTCTTTGGATGGAGAGTTGGCTGGCTGGAGGATTTCTTCAGTCACAGGTGGGTTAACCTGGCTGGCATCAGCTCTAAACCGACTGTCGTGGGACTCCTCAGATGAAGAAGAGTCATCTAAGGAGGAGCTGGAATCCACCACTTGGATCTCCACGTCTTCACCTGTCTCCTCAGCCACGTCCTCCTGGCGAGGTTGAAGAATAAACTCAGCTGGGTCAACCGATTGACTGGATTCGGTTGACTCCTTCGCCTCAGCCGGCTTGATCACCACTGGACTTGTTGTGGATGGTTGAGCCGCTGGCTGGATGATCCTTATCCTTGGCCTCTTCTGCAGAGATTCCTCCTCTTCCTCCTCTTCGTCTTCTTCCTCCTCAGCTACCTCTTCCAGCTGGCGCTTCGCCGGCTTGGTCCTCGAAGGGCGATGAGCAGCTGCCTCCACAGCTGGCTTGGGGACACCCTTGGGGGTGTAGACAGCTTCTACAACATCCCTGGCCTTCTTGGCTGAGGGGAACAGTGACAGCTTGCTGACTGGAGTGTCCTCACTCCCTTCCCATGTCAGCGGCAGACCCTTTGTGGCTTGGAGGATGAGGGGTGATATCTTTGTCCTGAAGTTGAGAGTTCCCTTGACACTCAACAGAACATCTCCGGACTCAGCTGTCGTCTCGGATATCTTCTGCTTCTCCGACAACAGCTGGCTCTCTATATATCCCAACCAGTCGACCTGGTGCATCTCTTCCAGGGCCTTCTGCTGCTTGAGCTTAGGACGGCTTATGTCCCCGAAGGCTCCACCATATGCGAAGATGCATTTGGAAATTACATCAAAAAGAAGACGGTGCTCCGGTTTCAACTTTGTCCTTTGCATGCTCCCCTTCAAAGGTTCGGGAACAAGAAGAATGGTTTGAAGGAAGGCATCAGCTTCCTTGTCAGAAAAGTTCCCCACCACATCTGTGGCTTCACGGTTTCTGGGGATGAGCTTCTCCAGCTCCTTTGACACCTTTATCTCCACAACGGAGTCTTCTACAGTCCAAGAGGTTCTGTGGCGTTGCTTGCACGGGATGATCGTGACAAGCCCGTCATTTGCGACTCGTTAAAGATTCCGGTAGAAATGTACGATCTGCTTCCTGAGCAACAGGGCCGGAGAGAGGGTGGCCCAATCAAGCAGATGGTGGTCGGAGAGGAGGGTGGCGATTGGAGCGAGCTCAGGCGATGAGAGAGCCGCTCTGGATAATATCTGTTTGAAATGAATCTTCGACATCACCATGTCGAACGATTCCTGGAACGTTGCAGGCTCTGAGGAAACCATCTTTTTAGAAGCTTTTGACTTGGGCGCCATCTCGAGGAGATATATATGCAAAGAAAGAGTGAAAGACTTTACTGGAAATGGCGAAACAAGATTTGAGAAGATGATGAATAGTGAGTAAAGATATGCACGAAAAGAGAAGGTAAGGATCACTTCCTGATTTGCCGTATTATATAATCTTTGACTCGGATAAAATCAACGGCTGGGGTTAAATCGCGCGAATCTATTGACGGCTGTGATTTCGCGACTGTTGAGTAATTTTGACTGATATACCACGCGCGCGAGTGAGAAGGTGAATAGTTTGAGGTGTCAGCCCAATCGCACTATAAAGTAAGGCTATAGGTGTTCAGCCAGACTTTACATTAAATGCGATATGATGGCTTGTTTAGTCTAGCTGACATGTTCAGGAATGTTTGAATTTATTTCAAACATTCTCATTTAATATCATAACACCTTCAGTCATAAATGATACCTGCCAGCTGATGTCTGAATCAGCTGTGTTCATTAGTTGAATTCCTCAGTTGCCGCATACCATCAGCTGACTCGAGTTCGTCTGTTCAGCTGACGTCTGTTCCATTGTTGCAGCATACCATCAGCTGACTCAAGTTCATCTCCTCAGCTGATGTTTGATGTCCTCAGTTGGCAATTCGTATGTGAGATTCCCCCTTTATCTGAGCTTCCCCCTTAATTCGATATCCGATTCATCAGCTCGGATGAATCCTTATCAGCTCGGATGACTCTTCTGCTCGGATGACTTTTTAGCTCGGATGAGTTTTTAGCTCGGATCCAAAAGTCCTAGAAGATCACACAGCATCTTGAACCGGGCTTCAGGAAGAGGTTTGGTGAAGATGTCAGCTCTCTGAATCTCAGTTGGGATCTTCTCCATGGACACATCCTTCTTCTCAATACGGTCTCGGATGAAATGATGACGAATATCGATATGCTTAGTCCGAGAGTGGTGAACAGGGTTTAGAGAGATAGCTATGGCACTCGAGCTATCACAATGAATGGGAACCTGTCCAGTTGAGACTTCATAATCTCTCAGCTGCTGCTTCAGCCACAATACTTGCATGCAACAGCTTCCGGCAGCCATGTACTCTGACTCGGTTGTCGAAGTAGCCACACACGCTTGTTTCTTGGAGAACCATGAAACTAGCTTGCTTCCCATGAATTGACAGTGTCCAGAAGTAGACTTCCTATCCAACCGATCCCCTACTAGGTCGGCATCTGAGTATCCAGTCAGCTGGATGTTGTCATCAGTTGGGTACCACAACCCAACATTGACAGTTCCTTTCAGATACTTAATGATGTTCTTTGCTGCCAACATGTGTGCTTCTCTTGGTTGGACTTGAAAACGAGCACACACTCCAACTGCGTATGAAATGTCTGGTCGGCTGGCAGTCAAGTATAGCAGCGAACCGATGATCCCTCTATACTGGCTGGCATCAATGAGCTTTCCCTCAGCTCCTGGTTCGATCTTCCAGTTCGTGTTCATAGGGATCTTTGTTGTCTTACTTGTCTGCAATCCGAACTTGGTGATGAGCTCCTTTGTATATTTGGACTGGTTAATGAAAATCCCTTCAGGCGACTGTTTCACTTGTAATCCAAGGAAATAATTCATCTCGCCCATCATTGACATTTCGAACTTTTCCTTCATAAGATCGGAGAATTTCTTGCATAGCTCCTCCGACTTGGACCCGAAAATGATGTCATCGACATAAATTTGCACGACAAGTATATCTTCTCCAACTTTGATGGTGAACAGAGTTTTATCAACTGAACCTCGTTTGAACCCCGAGTCCAGAAGAAATCCACAAAGAGTGTCATACCATGCTCTGTGTGCTTGCTTTAGACCATAGATAGCTTTCTTCAGCTTGTACACTCTTCCATCTCCAGTCTCAAAACCAGGAGGCTGTTCAACATATACATCTTCTTTTATATCCCCATTGAGGAATGCACACTTCACATCCATCTGATATACTTTGAACTTGTGATGTGCGGCATAAGCTAGAAAGATCCGGATGGCTTCCAGCCTTGCAACTGGTGCAAAGGAATCTTCAAAGTCAATTCCTTCTTGTTGGCAGTATCCTTGAGCTACCAACCTTGCTTTATTCCTCACAATGAATCCAATGGCGTCTCTCTTGTTTTTGAAAATCCGCTTTAATCCAATCACCTAGACACCATTTGGTCTTTCTACCAACTCCCATACACAGTTGCGTAGAAACTCATTCAATTCTTCTTGCATGGCTATCGTCCAGGGGACACAGTTGAGAGCTTCCCCAACATTCTTCGGTTCTGGAACATCAGCTACAAAGCAAGAAATCATGGCAACATCTCCAGCTTGCTCGAACTCCTCTAGAACTGCCAATTCCTCAGCATATTGGGCATGAGTGTTGGATTCTTCCTCTGTTGATTCTGGATTTGCAACTCTGCTCCGTGTGCGCACATCCTTGGTTGGATCTCCAATGATGTCGTCAGTGGAATGAACTTCATACCATCTTCGGTTGCATCTTCCTTCTTCTTCCAACTGTGGCTGTTCAGAAAACTGAGTTGGAGTCTTCAGAGCTGGTGATTGATCAGCTGTTGAGTCTGGATCCTCGACATTTACAATAGTTTGAACTGAGCTCGGTTGGGCATCGGATGCTGATGTAGTTGGAGGGGCATCAGCTGAAGTTCCCCCTTGGGACGAGCTGAGGTCTTCGCATTCATCTTCAGAGGAGTATGGATCCTCATCCTCAGTTGCCCATATTAGAGGTTCAGCTCGGTTCTTTTCCCGAAGTGCTTGCGATCTGGTGAGAACTGGTAGAACAGCTGGATCCGCGTGTTGTTCCTTTACCTGTTCCCTGCACTCAAAGGTAGATTCATCAAAATTAACATGAGGTGTTATTTCCACAACACGAGAGCTGTTGTTGAAAACTCTATATGCCTTGATCTGAGCTGCATATCCAAGAAATATGCCCTTCGAAGCTTTGGCATCAAAAGTTTTCAACTGAGTCTTCCCATTGTTGTGAATATAACACTTAGATCCAAAAACACGAAAATAGGAAATATCTGGCTTTCTGCGTCTCCACAGCTCGTAGGGCATTTTTCCCAACCGCTTGGTGAGAAGAGATCGATTCTGTGTGTAGCATGCTGTGTTGATCGCTTCAGCCCAAAATCTCTTAGGCAGTGCTGAGCTCGCTAACATGGATGTGGCTGCATCCTTCAGAGTTCTATTTCTTCGCTCAGCTACGCCATTCTGTTGTGGAGTACGTGCGGCTGATGTCTGGTGGGTTATGCCATTCTTTTCGCAATACTCAACGATGGTTTCATTTAGAAACTCCGTTCCACGATCTGATTGGATAGATATGATCTTCATCTCTTATTGGTTCGATATCCGATCCATCAGCTTGGGCAGCTCATCTTGGGTTTCACTCTTGTGGCGCATGAAGATGGTCCACGTATATCTTGAGTAGTCATCAGTTACAACCAAAGTATATTCGTTTCCATTAATGCTTTTTGGTGTAACTGGCCCGAAGAGATCCATATGGATCAGCTGCAACACTCGGTCGGTTGAGGGAGTTGACTTCAACCGGAAGGAGGTTCTAGCGAGCTTTCCCAGCTGGCATGCACTGCAGATGTGTGTTGTTGAAAACACTCGGTTAGGTATGCCTCTTGCATGTTCTTGTCTGGCAAGTCGGTTCATCGTCTTGAAGTTCAGATGGTTGAGCCTTTTGTGCCACAGCCAGCTCACATCCGAACTGCTCATTGATAACAGGCAAGTGTCGGGGAGGCTGCTGTTCCAGTCAGCGTAGTATACATTCCCTGTTGGAGATCGATTTCCCAACAATATCACCTGCTTTGATCCGACATCGTTGACTCTGCAACCCTGTGCATCAAACTTGACAGAGAAACCATTGTCACAGAATTGGCTGATGGAGAGCAGGTTATGCTTCAATCCATCAACATAAGAGACATTAGAAATTGAAACATGATTGGTTTCAAGGGTACCGTAACCTCTGGTGTAACCTTTTGAGTTATCACCAAAAGTAACTGATGGACCTTCTTTCTCCACGAAACTTCCAAGCAAATCCTTCAGATTTGTCATGTGTTTCGAGCATCCACTATCCATCACCCATATTGTTGTAGACGCCTTCTTCTTCCTCAGCTGTTTCTCCTGTACCTGCAAAGAGAAACTCACTTAGGTCCCCAATTTCAGTTGGGTCCTGGAGGGTTAGAACCAATTTCCCCTGGAACTATGCGTCTCTTTTCTCTGTACACTCGAATAGCCTTGTCATTCCAAATGATCTGCCCATTTTCATCAACTATAACAACACCCCGGTTATCCTTAAGCTTGTTGTTTGAAATGATGCTCTGTTTCTTGGGAGGAGTTGGATTTCTCCCATGTTGGGCTTTAGGAGGTGAGGCTTTCCCCCTGTTTTGATGGCAATTCTTATCCTGTTAAGTTTGTCTGTGAGGTCGGACGCCATTGTGGAATCTTCTTGGCTGATTCTGATTCCATTGCCTTGGCTGTTGACGATAGTTGTTCATGCCCGAATGTTGATTCATGTTGTGGCATGAGTAACCATAACTGTCGTAACTGTTCCACATAGGTTGACTCTGTTGGAACCTCTGATTGTTGTGGTGATGGAACCGTTGTTGATTATGTCGGTTGAAGCTCGGTTGGTTCTGTTGGTTCCATCTCTACTGTGGTTGGTTTGTTTGTCGGTTATCACGTCGGTTCTGAGCTTGGATATGTTGTCGATTTTGAGCTCGGTTCTGATTGCGACTCCGACGTCTCCGGTTCCTCCGTTGAGTCTTGGAACATTCCCCCTCGGTTGTAGACTTCAGGGACTATTTCGTTGGTGCTCCATCTGCAGCTTCTTTGCCTTTCTCAGCCGCAGTTGTCTTTGTCGGTTGTGAGGGTGTTTGTTCAGTTGCATACTCAACTGTGTTAGGTTTGGCAACCATGACTTCCTCAGCCCTGGTGAAGGTAGCTGGTGGAATTCCAGTGTCCTTTGCCACGTCGTATCCGAGTCCAGACACATCATCCGTTTGCCGTATGTATTTGATGAGATTCTCGATGAGCTCGGATGACTGATATAGCTTTGTCAGGTTGTCCTTCTCAGTTTGAAGATCCTTGAGAAGAACAGCTATATGCTCGGTCTGGGCATCTGATGTCTTCATCAGCTGGTCGATCTGAGCCTCTTGCTTGTTCAACTGTTCGTTCTGTGCCTTGATCTGTTCCTTCAACTGTTCATCGGTTGAAGCCTCAGTTTGGTTGGCTGTACTCAGTTGACTTTTCAGCTGGTCAATTTCTTCAGCTTGTCTCTTGATCACATCGTCCTTTTCGGTTAAGGAATCTTCAAGCTTGGCGAACTGGGCTTGAAGACTCTTAAACTCAATCGACTGCTGATGCAGTCCCTCACTGAGTTCTTGAAAATCATTCCAGGAGGGTTCCAACTCATCTTTCATAGATTCCTGCATGTTAGAAGTATTGGAAGAATTTAAGCGAGTAGGATTAGATTGTACCTCAATATCATCTTGGTCGGTTCCAAGTGCCATGAGGCATTGATCCGGACTGATGACTTTGTTGGTAGAGGTCAGGTCATCCTCATCTTCAGTGTCTGTGAAGATGTCCATATCGTCAGCTGCCTCTTCAGCTACCATGGCCTTATTCTTTGCAGTTTGCTTCGCCCTCAGTGCTTCTCTTTTCTTCTTTGAGAGGTCTGGGCAATCGGCTTTGAAGTGTCCTTCCTTGCCGCATTCGAAGTAACCATTGGTGACTGGCTTCGAACTGTCTCGAGTTCGGTTTGATTTATAGAAACGTTTATATTTGCCGAACCGAGTATCCATATCGGCTAACTTCTTTGACAACGCTGCAATGTTCTGTTGCAGTTCTTCTCTGCTCGGCTCCTTTGCAGTCGTGTCAGCCGACCTGGTTGGCCTTGACGATCTCGATTTTGAGTAGTCAGCTCGGAGGGCAACTGACTTTGATGCTGAGCCGACATCCTCAATTCTATTTGTCTGACTTGAGGGCTGCGACCTCCTTCTCTTGACCTTATACTCATTTCCTTTCAAGATTGAGAACAATCTTTCAGTTCCCATTTCACCAAGGTCAGCTCGGCTCTCGTGGATATTTGTGAAAGTATCTCACTCAGCCGGTAGAGCTTGCAACACTTTGAGGTTTATTTCTCTTAGAGTGTATTTTCCTTTCCGGATGGATTGGATTCTTCTGATGATGTCCATAAACCGGAGCTCTAGCTGATCGATAGTCTCATCAGGTCGCAGACTGAAATTTTCAAAATCTTGACATGCATGCGAGAACTTGTTTTCCTTCGTTTCGTCGCTTCCTTCACTTAGCGAGGCCAGGATGTCCCACATCTCTTTTGCAGTCTCACACTCCTCTATCCAGGGCAGATAATCTTGTCCAACTGTGGACATTATTGTGCTCTGAGCCCAGATATCCAGCTGGCTCACCTTGGCCTCCTCCGGAGTGTAGTCCTCTGGCTGTTTCTCCACATACTCCACCACTGCATCTCCATCGTTGGGATTTGTGGGAGTACGAAGCATTCTGTCTCGTATGACGATTGGTCCAGATGTGAGAACTTGTTGCATCCTATGATGTTTGGACAAAAGGATCTTCTTCATTCGAGTTCTCCATGATGTATAGTTGACAACGGAGAACATGACTGTGATCTTGTCCTTGACGTCCATCTGCACAAACAAAAACAGGACAACAAAAATGCGAGCAAGAATGCACTAGCGTGAAAAGATCTGTTCAGTTGACCACTGAAGAAAATTCTCGAATTCACACCTCGTGAAACAGAGACAGTAGTCTTTTGAACCACTGCTCTGATACCACTTGATGGTCCCGATACGAGTTACTGGTGTATGGAGGGGGGGGGGGAATACACCAATTAGGATTTTTCAACTTTCTAAAAACTTAACACTTGAAATCAACTTCAACTGAGTAAAAGGACTAGTTGGGATCTCACAGCTGAGTAAGCAACCTCAGCTGGAAGAGTGGTGCTGTGCGGAATGTGGTGGAAAATGTACTCATAAAAACAAACTCACGCTTTTGTGCACGGTTGGTCAAAACCAAAACTGTTGATGTGAAAGTATGCAGATTGTATGCGGTTAGATTGTCAGTTGAGATATGCAAAATAATGACTGAACACAAATCAACGCGACACACAAGATTTACGTGGTTCGGAGAGAACTCCTACGTCCACGGGGAGATGTGAGTCCACACACCTCAGTCCAAGTTCTTCTGGACAGTTCCACTCAACTTACGCGGGCTGAGCAACCGTTACAGTTTAGTTTGTGGGCACTAAACAGCCTAAGTCAAGTTTCCGGGTACTTGACGACCTAACTACTCAATTACAGGAAGAGTAAGGTCCTAGCACACTTTTTAGGGTGTGAGAAAGGGTAGGATTTCCAACTACAGCTCGATCACGAATGAGAGCTGGATCTAAGGCTTGAACGAATAAACACTCAACCTAAGATCAAAAACAGTTTCGATCTCTAGGAACCCTCAGCTACTAATGTTCTCTCAAATTTGAACTCTCAGCTGCTGATGCTCTTAGATGATGATTTTGCAGATTTGCTTTTGATTTCTCTCGAGAAAGCTCTTGAATTTTTCGTCGTCTATGTGTCTATCTGCATGTATGTTTTTTTTTTTTTTTTTTTTGCTCGAATGAGAGAATGCCTCTATTTATAGGCGGAGAGAATCAACTAGCCGTTGGAGGAGCAGTTGATCTCTGATCGGTTGAAAGCGATGGCTTGTTTCTCATCTCTGCAGACTTTCCCGATATGGCATCTGTGCTCTTCTGCTTTCCATCTGAGACAGCCTTGTGTTGGGCCAGATGGGGTAATGACTGAACGGTCAAACCCTCATGTGACTTCCTTTTGAAATTCAAATCTTTGACAGTCAACTTCGGTTTGTCGGTTGAAAGTCTTGACCTTCATCTGAGTGATCTTCATTTGATGTTCCGATCTATCGAGCTCTCAGCTGACTTTGAACTTCAAACAGATGAACTCCTTGTTCGGATTCTACAACTGAGGTTCTGAAACTGAACACTCAGTTGCCTTCCTTGTATTTACTCAGTTGGGTTTGAACCCTCAGATGATTTCCTTTTCATCTGATGTTCGCTCAGTTGGTTTCCTTCAACTGATGTTCTGAAGACTTCCCCTTGTTTGCATCTGAACAAATGAACTCTCAGTTGTCTTTCTTCACAACTGATGTTTTGTCTGAGTGACGTCTTGTTGCCATCTTCAGCCGGAGACCTGTAAAGATAAAATCTTAACATTGCTCAAACAGCGAGCCTAAATTAAAACATTAGGTCCTGGCAACATCTACTCGATTGGGGTCAGCCGGTTTTGGAATTCATCAAAACTTATACTAATAAATTTCCCAACATAGTGAAAATGTTAATTTGATTCCCTTTTGAACAGGTTGGTTCAGGGGTGGGGTTGGTCGGTGTCTGTCTTATGTTGAAGCATCTAAGGTGAGCTTGTGTATACATGATGTATTAGTAGTCTCTCTCTTTAAGTATAGAATCATATCACGTGAATAGCGTCACTGCATTTTGTGGCAACCTAACAGAAAAAAGGTCCAATGATTTTCAGTAACATAATTAGAACACGACAGGCACATTCAAAACATTCTACAATAATTTGATTCTCTTTGAATGATTTTTGTGGTGTAGGTGATACTAACTGATGGTGGCTTTTCAACTTTAACAAATATGAAGGTTAATTTGGAACTAATCCACCTAACAACGGTCAGTCTCAGTAAACATTTGTGTGCACTTTTGAAGCTGAGATGGATGTAATCTCCTTACAAATTTACGAATTTTGAGAAAAAAATTTCGAGTCTTTCTTGTGAAATCCATTGAAGAAGTTGTAATAACTTTCCACATGTCTTAAAGGTTTCAATTAATTGGTAGTTGACTTGAATGTTAAATCAGAACAAGGTGACCTTAATGAAGCTGATCGCTACTGATAATAGGTCCGTTTTGTTTGTCTCCCATGGGAATCTGCCTCAGAGGATGATCAACGTTGCTACACCCCCGACATTATGTAAGTCGTTCATCCATTTTAGCTCGAATGGGCAAACATGATTATGATGATTACATTTATTTCATTAAGATCAGCTGGAGTTTTATCTTTCACTTTCTTTTTCTACAGTTTAGGTGCTGATGTTATATACGATCCATCATGCTTTTCTCATCTCGTACGAGTCCTGTTAGCTTTTTTGAAGCGCGAAGACTCATACCCTGAGCTCTGTTGAAAAAGAAACTAGTAATGGCCATTGCGAAGCAGACAAATGTTGCATATATCGCATCCATGATTCGCAACATCAACACATTCAACTATTTCTTTGAGTTGGCTGAAAAGGCAAATCTTGTAGTCACAGACCTCACTAAAATGACCAAAGTATCCAGTTTTCTTCCTTACCTGAGATTGTACGATCGACCTTCCATTCAGATATTTAGAATTCATGTGAAAGCATTTGGTTGAATACTGCCTTGTCTGCATTTTGGGCTTCTTTGAATTTTGTTGTATTATTATTTAATAGTATTTGTCAATCGGTCTTCTTCATATTTTTCATGAATATTGACTTGATGTAACAATCATCGATGTATTTTTGTTTCAGTTTCAGTTAGGCATGTTTCGTTTAGGTATTTGGGTGCATCATTAGTAGTTAGGGTGCAAATGTGAAAGTCTACAAGCAACAATTATATATGTCCGAATATCTAGTATCCACGCATCCACGTAGTTGGCGCTGAAGATTACAGGGACTGCAATGGAATTTGTTATAACCTAAAATGTTCAGGTCTTGGAGAGACATGAACATTCTGCTCAGTAAGCATAAAGTGCAGGAGAGCTCGTAAGTTATCTGCTGGTGGGGAGAGCTCATGCATTGGAGAGCTCATGTAGTAGAGAGTTCATGAGTGAGCAACCGTATTCAGATCTCCATCGGGATAGGATGGTCTCAAAAAAGGTCTCATTTATCCAAACAACGTCAGGCGACTTACAGTTGCTTTACCTGCAACGATACGGATCTGACAGATAGAAAATAGTTGCATCAACGAATGGGATAAACACATGTGTAAAGTATGTAGCTGGATTTTAATTAATTTGTTGTTACATCCCTAGAGGCAAGAGGAGGAGGTATAAATAGCATAGTATTTTACATTTCAAGGTATCTTTACACACAATCAACACACTACATACTCACGCACTCTTTTTTTCTCATCCTTTCTCATTCTAACTTGACCGTCGGAGGGGGTTCGTCGGAAAACCTTCGGACCCTTTCTCTTTGCAGGATTGGAGGAAGTGTACCAGCTGATTCTGAGTCCCTATTTCTCATTCTTAGGCAGGATTTAGGTGAGCAGGTGGACTCAAGGTCTTTTTAGTGTGTTGTCTATAGTGATTGAATGTTGGGTTAGTTTTTTGGACGCAACATCTGGCGCCGTCTCTGGGAACGATTTTCTTTTTCCTGAAAATGTTTCCTCCAAAAATGTTCCCTAAATATGGTTTACCGTTGTATTCTATTTTTGGGAAGTTTTATTCTATTTCTGGGGAAGTTTTATTCTATTTCTTGCCAGCAAATCTGGTTTGTGTTGAAACCCAAGATGAAAAGGGGAATAATCCTAGTTACAATTTTGGCGATGTTTTTTCTATTTTGCGCGTGTTCTGTGTTTTTACAAATTCTTTTCACTCCTTTCCGGGTTTTTCACTTGGTCATTTTGTAAAAACCTGCTGGGAATTTAATGTTTAAGGGTGAAGCTCTTTCTAGTAGTGAAGATTGCGAAAACTTAAAAAAAAATGTGTAGGTCCCATTTAATACATCCATATGTTCGATGTACTACAAACTCAACGAGAAATTATAAACATCTACCTTTTTTCCTCCAAAGTTCTTCACTCGACCACTTGAACTGTGAGGTTGACCAAATGCAACTGAAAGAACTGCACAAGAAAAACGAGGGCCGGGGGTTTTCCCGGCGAACCACCTCCGACGCCCAAGTTAGATTTTACAGGAAGTAGGTTTTTCTTGTAAATAAAACAATAGATATTTTCTTATGTTGACTGATAAAAAAGATGATATTGCTGAAAGTTTTCACCCTATATATATACTTCTTTGGCTTCGTAGGTGTGAAGCTGCCCTGATTTGGTGGTGTCGCTATCTTCCTTTTACACGTGTTCTTTGTTTATTTATTGCTATGGGAATGTACTCCCCGACAAGTCTGAGTTAGTGAAGGTGAAAGCAGTCTGTGCGTGTCAGACTCATTAAATGATGGGTGACCTGACCTAACTTTCGCGTTATGTCTTGGTGTAGGATCTCACCAAGAGACCTGATGAGGGTCCTAATATTAGGACTTGATCTGGGGTCCACCTTGAGACCTGAACCAAAGGCCTATCGTGAGCACTGTCTCACAAGCTTTTAAATGCTTTCTTCTTCAAGGATTCCGTCAGTTCTCCTGAGCTGAACACGACTTCGACTGAGTATTGTTATGACTAGGTAAAGAGTTCAGGTCTCCTCGAGACCTGGATATTTTTATGATACAATATTTACTCACCCCTACTCTAGATTTGCAAAACTGCTTTCTCGCAAATGTAGAGTAGCGCCTTTTTTCCGTTGCTAAAATTGATTAGTGATTCTTCAAATGGGAGTCTTCCAGAGATTTCTGTCTGCGCCTGAATAAGTTATTTTTTATCTTTATTTTATTGAGTAAAGAGGGGACTCTGCAGTTTCCCCCTACTTTTACTCAACTGTCTTCTCTCTCTACTATATTAGCGATTTTACTATTCTTTTACCTCTATTCGCCCTATTTCACTTACTTTTGCTGTCATCATTTTCTCATTTTCTCATGGCGCCTTCTTCCTCCCATTCCGAAGAAGACACCATCTCCGACAACCCTAAATTTCAAACTTCCGATGCCCATCAACCTTTCTCCTTTCATGAGGATTCTCAGTCGGACACCTCCTCTCATGCTCCGCAAAAGGACAAGCAGCGTTCTACCCGTCGCTCCCACCGTCTAGCGTTTAAAATTCCGTCGAACTCGGCGACTTTTACAAACCCAAAGGAAAACATAGATTTGGCTGATGGATCTTCCCATTCCGGTCAAGAGACGAAGGAAACCAACTCTCCCACCCACTCTACTCGGGTCTCTTCTCCGGCGCAGGACTCTACTGCTCGAGTTTTTACTCCTAATGCCATAGCAGGTAAATCCACTCTAACCCTTCCGAAATTAGAAATAGTAAAATCATGGTTGAACTGTGATGATCTTTTTTATTTCCGATTGCCCTATCCATATGAGCGTCCTTACCTTTTAACTTATCCCTCTGTATCTTTTTGGTATAGTCAGATTGAATCAGGTTTAAGGTTCCTGCTTCCCGATTTTATAGTGCAAGTCTGTGATCTTTATAATTTGTGGCCCAATCAATTCCACCCCTCCACCATCAAAGTACTTCTTACATTCTTTATTTTACTTCGTGGCAATGGGGGTTTTCCTTCTCCTACTTTATTTCAAACTGTGTATGACGTAAAGCCTATGGGTGTCTTCTATTATGCCAGTGCCAGACCAAAGGGGCCTGCTCAACATTTATGTACCCCTCGTAGTCTTGGCAAGGAATGGCGGGAAAAGTATTTTGTGGTTACTCCAAAACAAGGCAGCTGGCCTTTTAACTATCGCCCATGGCAAATACTCTGATTGAGGCAGCCTCGTCCCGCTATCATTATTATCCCTACTATTAACCTCAAGGTGTTGTCCAAGTTGACGGACAAAGCTCAAGTTGCAGCTTTTCAATTCAAGTATTTCTTATCTGATCCTTGTGCGCTTTCCTTTTTTGGATTATCACCTCGTAGAAATCACTCCTTCTCGCTTGAGAGTGGGTTTCGTCCATCTCCGTATTCACTATTTATTTTTATCTTCAAGCTAATTTAACATTGTTCTCTTATTTTATTCTCTACAAAGATGAATTGGGTTCAGGATGTGAAACTGTCTGATGACAGCGAATTTGACATTGCTATTCTGTTGGAGGAACAAGCTCGAAAGGAATCTGAGGATGCTACTCCTTCACAACCCTCCAACCAAGCCTCTCCTACTATCCCTCCACCTCTACAGTCGCAGCAAGTTCCTCCTCATTCCTCTAATGTTATCATCAAATCCACGGTGGCCAAATCATTGAGCCAAGATGCCCCATCAAAAAATTCTGGCAAGGAGAAAGCAATCTCTAGTAACCCTTCCCCCCCCCCCCCCTCCTCTCTTCTTAAAGAGAAAACCAAGGTGGACACCTCTACACACTCCAAAAGGCCTCCTTCTTCCCGGCTTCCTTCTGGTGCTTCAATGAAAACCAAACACACTCCTCTCTTGGAAAGCTCTCCTCCTCGAGGAGTTGATTCATCGGGATATGCTTTCAGGGGCCAAACCACCAGCTCCCTCCGCCAGTTACCTCCTTCTGAGTGCCATTCTCTGCTGCATGCTATCCCTCTTTCTAAGGAAGAAGCGAAAAAAAATCCCCCTTCTTTGAAGCAACTTCAAGAGAAGAGCGCTTACTACCTAGTACAGGTATCTTTCACTTGTTTCTATATTACTTACTGACTCATCTAAAGATTGCCATGTATTATTACTTGTATTTATTTCCCTTTCTCTTTTCCAATGTCATTGCAGTTGATCAGCGCACACGGCCAGCTGTTACAATTCAATGATAGCTCTCATGAGAAGGAAGTAGAGAGATTGAGGGATGCTTTGGTGGCCTACCAGGTGCAACTGCAAGAGCTAACCAAGGCCAATGAGGACCTGCAATATCAGAACTGGGACATTCTTGACACTAGCAGCCAGCTCTCCCTGGCTAATGATGATTTGAAGAGAAAAATCATGAACTCCTTATATCTCAAGAGAAAATGTCTTCCCTATCAGAAGAGAACGCATCTCTCAGTGCTATCAACGCAGACCTTAGCTAACACCTTGCTCAAGTTAGCAGAGAGCTCGAGAATACTAAGAGTCTCCTACAGGCTGCCAATCTTTCCTATCAGTCAGGCTATACAGATGGGGTTTATTGGGGTCGAAGCTTCATTCTCCGGACCTCTCTAGGCCAGAGGGCACTGCAGATTCTTCATGAGGGCCTCCTAAAAGCTTTCAAGGCTTCTCCTGAGTACCTAATGGCTATTCGTAATGACATTGCTTTTCTAGCGAAAAGGTGTGCTATGACCGTGCTGGCAAAGGCTCACAACCTGGGTTTCAGAGAGCCTATAGAGGTAGATCCTATAGTGAAGTGCTTGCATCCACCTCCCTCTTTCAAAGGTGATCCCTCCACTCCTCTTGGAAAGAAATGGTGGCTTCCTGTGATGTAGCAAGCTTTCGAAGCTCTCACTGCTCCATGTGACCTGGAAGCAGCCTTTTCTGACCTCTCTTGAGCCTATATACAACTTCTTCCTAGAGGATTTTCTTCAAGCCACCAAACCTCAAGGTATTCTACTATTTTCCTCTTTTTTTTTTTTTTTTGTATTCTTTTGCTCTAACCCTTTTTATCTCCTTTGCTAGATGCACCTCTATCTGAGGAGACCTCTCAAGCTGCTGCTATCAGGCGGGGAGAACTAGAGGAGATATCCAAGGATGGCAACACCGACATTACCAAGGCTGCCGAAAATGAAGATGCTACTAACTTCCTAGCCTAGCTTTTATTCGTATTAGCTTCTGAACAACTTTTTTATGTATCTCAGTATTGAACAATTTCTCTTTTTTGTCTGACTTACTTGTGCTGCATCTTTTATCTAGCAGCTTGAATGGTTTATGATAATTTTGTTATTATATTCCTGTTTATCTATCTCCTTCTCTTCTACACATGATTATGCATTTTCATGACATATTTTTGGACCCCCTAGGAGTGTAAGGTATACCCCTACTCCCCCTACTTTAGATGATTTTGGCCTCATTGTTAAACCATTTAGAGTAATTATTCTATTACATTAGGCCCAATACAACCTATCCACCACGAGTTACTTGTTTTTATTCTACAGTATCGTACGTTACCATATGAAAAGTACGAATAAAACAAAAAAGATTTCTCAGCTTTTATTTATTTGCAACAAGTTCTCTTCGTTCCATTACATGAATACTTGTCTAGCTGAGCAAGTATTCTACCAAAAAGGGGTGGAAAAGAGACCTGGCACGTGGACCTCTTTTCCACAAAACAAAATTTCCAAAACATCTTTCCACTAAAGCGCATCTAAACGTAATATTTTTTCAAATTACTTATGTTACAAGGCCTCGGCTCCACATATTCTTCGTGACTCATGAGCTTATATGCTTCTCCAGAAAGCACTTTGGTTACCATAAAAGGGCCTTCTCAGTTTGGTTCAAATTTTTTCACTGGGTGCATTGCATCAGCTCTCTTGAGCACGAGATCTCCCTCTTTTGTATCGTATGCTACTTTTATACGAGCCTTATACGCCAAGGCTCGTTGATAGGGTTCTTTCTGAGCTTCATCAATCAGGTCCAAACCTTCTGCTCTCAGCTCTCTGTTCAGATCTTCATCATAGGTCAGAATTCTGTGTGTTGAGACCTTCACCTCCACTGGCATAATAGCGTCAGCACCATATATTAGATAGAAAGGAGATTGCCCCGTAGCTGTCCTTCGCCCAGTTTTGTACGCCCACAGTACTGAACTTAACTCTTCTACCCATTGAGACCTCTCTTTTTCCAGCCTTGCCTTGATACCATTAACTATAGTCCGATTGGTGACCTCTTCCTGGCCACAGGTCTCAGGGTGAGCAACAGCAGCAAACCTCTACTCTATTCCCCTAGCTTTGCACCAAGCTTGTGTTTTCTTGCCAAAGAACTGTGTTTTATTGTTAGATATCAACACTCTGGGTAGGCCATACCTTCAGCAGATATTTTTCCATATAAACTTTATTATGCTCTCTTTTGTTATCGAGGATAAGGGCTCCGCGTCTACCCATTTACTAAAGTAATCCACTCCTACTATAATATGACATTTTTTTCCCTGCTGCCATGGAGAGCTTTCCCACTAAATCTATGCCCCATTTGTCAAACGGGCATTCTGCATATTGAACTCCCAATTCCTCTGTAGGTCTATGAATCAGCGAACCGTGCTTCTGATAATTAGGACATCTTTTTACAAAATCCTTAGCATCTTTTTTCAAAAAAGGCCAGTAATACCCAGCTCTCAGCACTCGCCAAATCAGGTTTCTAAATCCCGTGTGGCAGCCTGCTTTCCCATGATGCACTTCCATGATTATTTGCAGACCTTCTACCTCAGTCACACACCTAAGCAATGTTTATGAAATAGCTCTTCTGAACAAGCACCCTCCAATCACACAGTATTTAGCATAAATTTTCTTCTTTCCACGTCTTTCTCCTTCTGACAGCTCTCCTATTCTTAGGAAGTGCAGAATGGGCGCTCTCCAATCGTCTTTCTCTTCTATCTCATGGATATTCTTCTCTATCCACCGACTTGCCAATCTAAGCCATGTTACCTTTTCTAGCACTAATCCATTTAATGAACTAGCCAGCTTAGCATGGCGATCTGCCTGTACGTTGAGATCTCTAGGTATCTGTTTTATCTCCAATTGTTGGAAACTTTTACCCAAAATCCTGACTTGCTCAACATACCTGACCATTCTTTCTTTTTCGATCTCATAGTTTTCTGAAACCTGCTGAATTACCAATTGTGAGTCAGAATAAATAGTGACTTTCTGAGCTCCCAACTCAGCTACCATCTCCAGTCCTCTAACGAATGCCTCATACTTGGCCTCGTTGTTGGATAGTGAATTCAAATCTCAGTGCAAAATTGAGCTCACTTTGATCTTGTGTTATAATGACAACTCCTGCACTGCACCCATGAGTTGTCACCGAGCCATCTACAAAGACCTTCTATTCTGACCATTGTGTAGGCTGAGTAGTCTCCTGAATAAAATCCGCCAAAGTTTGTGCCTTGATTGTTGTGCGTGGCTCAAATTCTACATCATATTCTCCTAGCTCCACACTCCACTTTACCATCCTCCCTGAGAGGTATGGTTTACTTAGCACCTGCTTAAAAGGGAAATTGGTTCTCACCACTACTTTATGAGTCAAGAAATATAGCCTCAGCCTCCTTGTTGTTGTCATCACAACCAGAGCAGCTTTCTCCACATCTGAATATCTGTACTCAGCTCCTTGTAAAGCTTTACTGATATAGTAGATAGGCTTCTGTATGGAGTTCTCTTCCCTTCTGAGAACTGCACTTAATGAGTGGTTGCCAACAGAGATGTACAAGTATAAAGTTTCTCCCAGTATCAGTTTAGTTAGCACAGACAGACTCGCCAGATGGGCTTTCAGCTCTCCAAAGGCTTTCTGGCAGCTCTCATCCCATTTCAACTTGCTAGCCTTCTTTAGTATTTTGAAGAACAAGAAACTTCTTTTAGCAGAGGTCGATATAAATCGACTAAGGGCAGTAATTCTTCCGTTCAATCGTTGCACCTCTCTTGCATTGGTAGGAGCAGCCATTTCCAACACAGCTCGTACTTTGTCCTGATTTACTTCGATCCCTGTCGGGGTCACCATGTATCCCAAGAACTTTTATGACTTAACTCCGAACGTGCACTTTTCCAGATTCAATCTCAGGTTATACTTTCTCACCACTGTCAGGACTTCCTCCAGGTCTCGAGCATGGTGTTTGGCCCTCATGCTTTTCACAAGGATATCATCCATGTATACTTCTAGAATTCTTCCTATCTGATTTTCAAATATTGTGTCCATCATTACTCCTGCATTCTTCAGGCCAAAAGGTATTCTTATATATGCAAACGTACCACACACAGTTACAAAAGCCATTTTAACCACGTCCTTAGGAGCTAATTGTATCTGGTGATACCCTTGATATGTAATAGGGATAAAAATATCCAAGTCTCCAAAAGACCTGAACACACTATGTAGTTGTCACGAATATTCAGCCAGAGAAACGACATAATGATGGAGTCGAGGTCTCCCGTAGAGATCTCCTTTCAGAGACCTGCCCGGAAGTCCCCCGCCAAGATCTCTCGCCAGAGATCTGCCCTGAGGTCCCTCATTCAGAACTCTTCCCCGATTATATACCTGACGGACAAAGGTACTTTAATAAATGCCCGCAGGGTACCGTCAGAAGGTACATCGCGCCTCAGCCAATGGGATCATAGCGCGTGTAAAAGTAAAAGTAAAAGACGGAGTAGCAACTCAACATCACTCTCAAAGAACACACGAGTATATATTACAAAATCCAACACACACAAACACACAATTTTCAGACTTATTTCCTGTTACATTCACCTCCCAGAGAAAAAACCCACAATACTAACTTAAGCTTCAGAGATGGTTCGCCGGGAAACATCCCCGGCCCTTCTTTTCTTGCAGAGCTTCGTGAGAGCACCTCAGCTGAAGACGATTCTGACCCTCGGAGAAGAAACAGAAGTGTGGTCTAGGTATGTGTTGGCATTCGCTCACTTCTCTGTTCTGATTTTATATGATGTACTTTTTCTGGTTACATCATCTGGCACCATCCGTGGGAATACAAATTTTTCATCGGAATCTCATCCTAAACTCTTTTTATGTATTTTTCTTTCAACGACGTCGAGTTAGAGTTTAAACTCGAAAGAGAAAGAAAGAGCATCAGGAAAATGGGTCTGAATATTTCAGTCAATTCGTGTTTCTCCTTTCAAAAAAACTCTCACCGTTTTTAAAGGAATGGACTGGTCGATTTCGAGACCTTCGTGTTTTAAATCTCTTTTCAGGTTTTGGTAGAATCTTTTAAAATTCACTTATCTTTCATGTTTTCGTAAAAAACACCTCATTTCGCGACCTGGCCGGGAGTTATGAGTAGCATAGCAAGATAAACAAAATTGTCTGCTATCTGAAAAATGGTTTGAAAATGGATGATTCTTAGAGGGAGAATCTCGAAAACCCTTGTAATACGAAGGTGTGAAATACGAAGGTGTGAAATTAAAAGGAACGTGAGATTCTCAGAGCAGGTCTCATGCAGTTCCAGTGGAGATTGGGGCAAGTGTGTGAGGAAAGGGAATATGTTAAATCGTATTCCTTGAATTCCTTAAATACCCGACGAGACCTGATAATGGTCTTGGGAAAGGGTAGTGTTGAACACTTGTTATGCCCTTGATGATATGCCTTGATTGGTTATTGACAGTTGAAAACCTTAAAATGCAAATTCAGTCATGGAAAATATGTCGGTCCAAGACCGAGAATCCCCACCTAAAGGAGTGGTGCGTGATGACAGCTCCTCGGAGGAACGTACCGAGGAGGAGAATCAGAATACGCTGAAAGTAGCCCCACCGAAGATAACCACGCCCCAGAAGGAAGGGGCTTTCAAGTCGACTAGCCCTCAGAAAGAGGGAGGTCGCAAGGGTTCAGAGGTCGCAAGAGAGGAACCTCAAGTACCCGTGCAGCAGAGTGTCACCTATGCAGTATTTATGGATCAGCTTAGTGCTATGGTGAAGCAAGTTGTGTCCAAAGCTCTGGCCCCACTGGAAGGCCAAAGTAAGAAATTTGGCAGCATGGCAAAGGGAAAATCTAAGAAGGTACTAATGGGTCTTGTAAGACCCTGACCATGACGGGATACCAATGAGATGGTTCAAGCCTCGTTAATATTAGAATAAATGTTCATGATCTGAATATTCTTATTTTCCTTGACAGGGAGAATTCGTGGAGGAAGGCCAATATGAAAGTGATGGGCATGAGAGCCCTCAAACTGAATCAGAAAATGGTCAGTAAATAAATAGAGAAAGTAGATACCCGCGACGTTTTTAAAATAGCTTACTTGCTAATGAAATTGTGATTACTTATTTTGCGATGAAAGGTCTTACCAAAAAAGGATTAAGTTATTTTGGGAAATATATTCAACCAACCCCGATCCTTTTACCCATTAACATCTTAGAAGATTTCACAAAGCCGTTATCACTTAGTTTTCGAAAATTTGCAGAGGATGAAGCACGAATTGTGAGACCTCAAGATGAGGGAGCTGCTGCTGAGATCGCAGCTCTCAAACAGCAATTAAAAGACCTTCAGCGGAAGGCTCTTCGCCTAAGAAATCTCCTAAGAAGCCTGTTAAAATCAGTAACAGCCAGTCTCATTTCTCAAGGGATATTAGAGAAGATCAATTTCCTCCGAATTTCAAGACACTGACATTGGAATATGATGGCTCCACAGATCCACATGAGCATATAATGAGATTTGAGAATGGAGCAATGCTCCACCAGTACACGGAGGGGGTGAAGTGCAGGGTCTTCCTCACAACCCTATCGAAGATAGCCCAACAGTGGTTCTCTCAGCTACCACCCAACAGTATAGGCTCATTTGATGAGTTCAAATCTATGTTCCTGCATCAGTTTGCTAGTGCGAGAAGACATGTTAAGACATATTCCTCGCTCATGGCTTTGAGACAGAAACCTTCGGAAAGTTTGCGTCAATATGTCGGGCGTTTTAATGCTGAAGCATTGCAAGTGCCTCTAGCCTCTGACGATGTGAAAGTACAAGCACTGATACAGGGGTTAGCTCCGGGATTATTCTTCGATTCGTTGAACAAGAGACCTCCGTTATACTTTGAAGAATTGTTACAGAGAGCTGATAAGTATGTTAACCTAGAAGAAGCTTAAGAAGCTAGGAGATCTAAAGAGGAGTCTCTTAAGCCTAAGCAGGAGACCTCAGAGAGAAAGTCATCCTCAGCAACGAGAGCTGAGAAAGATAGGGGGCAAAAGCTCAAAAGGGCTCCTGAGAGATTTGACCAGTACACGCCCCTCAACACATCTTTGGTGGAGGTCATGGAAGCTGCTGCCAGATCTCCTCATTTCAAGTTCCCAAGTACTTATAAGAAAGCTCCGCGTAACCCGCGATCTGAGTTATACTGGAAGTACCATAATAATTATGGTCATGACACGAACTCTTGTAAGCCCCTGAAAGATCCTATTGAGTGACTGCTGAAAAACGATGATACCTTACTTCAATTCGTTAAAAAAGAAAGAGAAAAAAGTTACAATAGAAAGGAGCCGGAGCAAAAGAAACCTGATCAAAGGGAAAGAACCTCCCCGAGACGAGAGGATCCTCCCCCAAAAAGGGGAAACATCAACATGATTATGGGAAGAAATACCAATGGAGATTCAGGACGAGCTCGTAAAGCCCATGTGAGAGCTGCTAAAGCTCAGGTGAACAAAGGGGTCCAGTAGTTAGCAGAGACAATAGGCATGGAGATTGATGTAGTAGACTCATTCCCGGGAGAAGAAACAAACCCAAAGGTGTGTGTGAGCTTTGGTCCCAAGGACCTTATAAGCATAACACCCCATAATAATGCACTGGTGATTAGTGCCGAAGTAGCTAATTGGCGAGTAGCACGGATCTTTGTGGACACTGGAAGTGCGGTAAATGTGCTCTTTTGGAATTGTTTCCAAAAGATGAAGATTATGCTGATTTGATGCCAGTGAACACGGCATTATATGGTTTTGCTAGAGGCAAAATACAGCCTAAAGGGGAGGTGACCCTTCAGGTAACACTCGGAAGTGGTGAGACCTCTAGCACTCGGATGGTGAAGTTTCTAGTAGTGGATACACCTTCAGCGTATAATATAATATTGGGAAGACCTGCTCTAAATGATTTCCAGGTGGTGGTCTCCACCTACCACATGAAAATGAAATTTCCAACTCTTAAGGAGGGGTTGGTAGGTGAGGTCTCAGGTGATCAAGAAGTATCGAAAGAGTCTTATGTAAAATCCATAAAGCATGCCAAGCAAAAGGTGAAAGGAGCCTCAGTGGCAGAACGCCCACTGCAAGATAAAAATACAAAGGCGAAAGGTATAGAGGGAGACCTAGAGCCAAGAATGCAGCCAGTGGAAGAGGATTTGTTGATGGTGGAACTGTTTCCAGGAAAAATGGACTTCACCACGAAGATAGGGAAGAAAATGGGCTACATCATCTGAATGTAGACCCCAAAGTGAAGCTAGTAAGGCAGAAGAAGAGATCCTTTGGGCCAGAAAAGGAGAAGGTGATTAGGGAAGAGATCAGACGACTGTTAGATGCTGGTTATTATAGCATAAAATCTCTCAGGTCTCATGGAGACCTGAGCCGTCGACCTGAAGCTACACCTAAAGAGAGGTGCTGCCGATGTCTTTTGGTTAGACCTCAAATAGATATTAAAATAGGTGTATGTGTTACGTATCATCTCAGGTGCCTTAGGTGCCTTAGGGACATCTCAGATCAGAACATGGAGAAAGGATTATAATCAGGTCTCTCGCTCTTTAATGAATCTGACACCTGCAGAACGCTTTACCCAGGCGAACTAGGAATTGTCGGATGGTACATCCGCTTCATAGCGAATGACAATAGGACGCGTGTAAAGGTAATAGCAGCAAGAATCAAGAAAGGACAACTTCATTTCCAAGTAATCTCACGAGTATATAAGTCGAAGGATACCCATTTCACAGGGGGTTCACCATTTTTCTTCCTCAACTACTTTTGCGTTCTTTTCTTCTTCATTGATAAACCCAGAAAACTAACTTGAGCGTCGGAGGTGGTTCGCCGGAGAACACTCCCGGCCCTCCTTTTTCCTGCAGAACTCGGTTACAAGCAGCTGAGGTGGGCTGGACATCCTTTGTGCGAAGAAAAATAAGAATACTGATTAGGTAAATATTGGGTTCATTGCCTTTGTTATTATCGTTCGTCATGATGCACTATTTTTGGGTGCATCAGTGAGTGTTGAGCTTCATTTACTCATTTGTTCTGATTTTACATGATGTGTATTTTTGGCCACATCACTGGTCATATTGTTAGAATTCAGTACTCCAAGTGGCTGTTAAATGCAGTAATGGTAGCTAAGAGCAATGGCAGCTGGCGAATATGCATAGATTTCAAGGACCTGAACAAAGCATGCCCGAAAGACCATTACCCATTGCCCTGTATCGACCAATTGGTTGATTCAACTTCGGGATGTGAGCTATTATCCATGTTGGATGCTTACCAGGGATACCACCAGATACAGCTAGCCCCTGAGGATGTGATCAAAACAGCCTTTGTAACCATATGCGACACGTTCGCATACATAAGGATGCCTTTTGGCCTGAAAAACGCGGGAGCTACTTATCAAAGAATGATGGACGCAATATTCGAAGAGCAGAGAGGAAAGATTTTGGAGGTATACGTGGATGATATCCTCGTGAAAAGTGTGAAGGCAGAGTACCATGCCAGAGACCTGGAGGAGGTCATGACTGTGATAAGAAAGTATGATTTGCGATTGAACCCAGTAAAATGCACGTTTGGTGTCAAGTCAGAAAAGTTCTTGGGATATATGGTAACTCCAAGAGGAATTGAAGTAAATCAGGACAAGGTCAGAGCCGTACTGGAAATGGCTGCTCCTACTGGTATAAGGGAAGTATAGCGACTAAACAAAAGAATTACCGCGCTCAGTCGGTTCATATCTGCTTCAGCGGAGAAAAGTTTTCCGTTCTTCAAGGTGTTGAAGAAGGCCAGTAAATTCGAATGGGATGAGAGCTGTCAGAAAACATTTGAGGAGCTGAAAGCTCACCTGGCGAGCTTACCGGTATTAACTAAACCAACCCCAGGAGAAACCCTGTACCTATACATATCTGTTGGAGACCATTCCCTAAGTGCAGTTCTCATAAAGGAGGAGGGCTCTATGCAGGAGCCCATTTATTACATCAGTAAGGCCTTACGGGGAGCTGAGTATAGATACTCTGATGTGGAGAGAGCTGCCTTGGCTGTAATGACAGCAGCGAGGAGGTTAAGGCCGTACTTCCTTGCTCACAAAGTGGTGGTGAGAACTAATTTCCCCTTTAAGCAAGTGCTGAGCAAACCGGATCTCTCAGGGAGAATGGTGAAATGGAGCGTGGAGCTGGGGGAATATGATGTAGAGTTTGAGCCGCGTACAGCTATCAGAGCGCAGGCCCTGGCGGACTTTATCAAAAAAACTACTCAACCCATGCAATAGCCTAAGTGGAAAGTTTTCGTCGATGGATCGGTGACGATTGAAGGATGCGGTGCCGGAATTGTCATAATAACGTCGGACCAGAGCGAGCTTAGTTTTGCATTGAAATTTGAGTTCAGAGTTTCTAACAATGAAGTTGAGTGTGAAGCATTTGTTAGGGGGCTGGAAATGGTAGCCGAGCTGGGAGCTCAAAGGGTCGTCATTTACTCCGACTCTCAGTTGGTAATTCAACAGGTCTTAGGAAATTATGAGATCAAAGAAGAAAGAATGGTCAGGCATGTCGAGCAATTCAGAGATCTGGGTAAAAGTTTTCAGCATCTGAAGATAGAGCATATACCTCGAGACCTCAATGCACAGGCAGACTGCCTTGCTAAGCTGGCCAGCTCGCTGAATGTGCTGGTACACGAAAAGGTGACATTGCTAAAAGTGGCGGGCAGTCGAATAGAAAAGAGTATTCATGAGATAGAAGAGAAAAGTGATTGGAGAGTGCCTGTTTTACATTTCTTGAAAACGGGAGAACTGTCAGAAGGAGAAAGAGTTGGAAAAAAGAAAATCTACGCTAAGTACTGTCTGATTGGAGGACATTTGTTCAGGAGGGCGTACTCACAGCCATTACTGAGGTGTGTAACAGAGGCGGAAGGTCTACGGATAATCAAGGAAGCGCATCAGGGAATAGCGGGATGTCATACAGGGTTCCGAGACCTGATCCGGCGAGTGCTGAGAGCTGGGTACTATTGGCCTTCTTTGAAGAAGGATGCTGAGATCTTTGTAAGAAGGTGTCCCAATTGCCAGAAGCATGGGCCGTTGATTCATAGGCCTGCTGAAGAGCTGGGAGTTCAGTATGCAGAATGTCCATTTGATAAATGAGGCATAGATCTAGTCGGCAAGCTTCCCATGGCAGCGGAAAAGAAATGTCACATCATTGTAGCGGTGGATTATTTCAGTAAGTGGGTAGAGGCAGAGCCTTTATCTTCAGTAACAGAGGAAAACATCATAAAATTCATATGGAAGAATATCTGCTACAGATATGGCCTGCCCAGAGTGCTAGTATCTGACAACGGAACGCAATTCTTTGGGAAAAGAATGCAAGCTTGGTGCAAAGCTAGAGAAATCGAGCAGAGGTTCGCTGCTGTTGCTCACCCGGAGACATGTGGGCAAGTGGAAGTCACTAATCGGACCATAGTAAACGGTATAAAAGAGAGACTGGAAAAGGAGAGGTCTCAGTGTGTGGAAGAGCTAAGCTCAGTATTGTGGGCGTATAGAACTGGACAGAAAACAGCTACAGGGCAGTCTCCTTTCTGTTTGGTATATGGCACTGACGCCGTCATGCCAATGGAGGTAAAGATTCTGACGCATAGAATCCTGGCCTACAATGAGGACCTGAACAGAGACCTAAGAGCTGATAGCTTAGATCTGATTGATGAGGTGCGTGAAGAGGCGCATCAGCGAACTCTAGCTTACAAGGCTCGCATAAAGGCAGCATATGATGCGAAAGTAAAGGTCAGGAAGTTTCAAGAAGGAGACCTAGTGCTCAAGAGAGCTGACGCAATGCATCCGGTGAGAAAATTTGAGCCAAATTGGGAAGGGCCTTTTGTGGTAACCAAAGTACTCCCTGGCGGGGCATATGAGCTCACGAGCCATGAGGGATACGTGGAACCAAGACCATGGAACATAAGTAATCTGAAGAAGTACTATGTTTAGAAACATGTTATGGAAAATTTTTGTCTTAATGGGAGGAGGTTTACGTGCCAGGTCTCATGGACACAGGACATATTGTCAGATTACAATACTCAGAGTTGTTGTCGAATGCGGTGATGGTTGCAAAAAGTAATGGTAGCTGGAGAATGTGTATCGATTTCAGAGACCTTAACAGAGCATGTCCAAAGGATCATTACCCCTTACTTTGTATTGATCAGTTGGTGGATTCTATGTCAGGGTGCGAGTTGTTGTCTATGTTAGATGCGTACCAAGGATATCATCAGATACAGCTCTCACTAGAAGATGTGGTGAAAACTGCTTCCATGACCATATGTCGAACATTTGCATATGTAAGGATGTCTTTTGGTCTAAAGAATGCAGGTGCTACATATCAGAGAATGATGGATTTGATATTTGAAAATCAAATAGGGCGAATTTTGGAAGTTTATGTTGACAACATTCTGGTTAAAAGTTTGAAGGCCGAGCATCACACCAGAGACCTAGAGAAGGTAATGACAGTCATTAGAAAGTATAATCTTCTCCTGAATCCGACCAAGTGCACGTTCGGAGTAAGATCTTGAAGTTCTTGGGTTACATGGTAACTCCGAGAGGTATAGAGGTGAATTAAGCCAAAGTAAAGGCAGTATTAGAAATGGCAGCTCCCATTATTATCAAAGAGGTGCAACACCTAAATGGGAAAATCACAGCTCTCATCAGCTTTATTTCCATGTCTGCTGAGAAAAGTTTTCCATTCTTTAAAATATTAAGAAAGGCTAACAAGTTTGAGTGGGATGAGAGCTGCCAAAGGGCTTTCGAGGAGCTAAAAAGTCATCTGGCTAGTTTGCCAATATTAACTCAGCCGGTACCAGGAGAAGTTTTGTATCTATATATATCTATAGAGGAACACTCATTGAGTGCAGTCCTCATACGAGAGGAGGGATCTCATCAAAAGCCAATCTATTACTAATGTAACCAGAAACATACATCATATAAAATCAGAATAAGGAAATGAGTAAACGTCAACACCTACCTAGACCGTACTCTTCTTCCTTTTCCGGTGGTCATAATCGTCTCCCACTGGGATGTTCTCGCGAAGCTCTGCAAGAAAATGAGGACCGGGGATGTTTCCCGGCGAACCACCTCCAAAGCTTAAGTTAGTATTCTGGGTTTTTTCTCTGAGAGAGACGAATGTAACAGGAAACAAGTCTAAAAGTAGTGTGTTTGTGTGTGTTAGGTTTTGTAATATATATACTCGTGTATTTTCTTGAGAGTGAAGTTGTACTACTGCCATCTCTTTTACCTTGATCTTTACAGGCATTATTATCCCATTGGCAAAAGCGCAACGTACCTTCTGACAGTACCGAGCGAGCATTAATTAAAGTATCCTCGTCCGTCAGGTATACAACCAGGAAAGAGTCCTGAATAAGGGACCTCAAGGCAGATCTCTGGCAAGAGATCTTGCCAGGAGACCTTCGGGTAGGTCTCTGAAAAGAGATCTCCATGGGAGACCTCACCTCCATCATTACGTCAGTTCTCCAATTGAGTATCCGTTACGACTATATAGCGTGTTCAGGTCTTCTGGAGACCTGGATATTTTTTGTCCCTATTATCTACTCCCCCCTACTCTGAATTTCGGAAGGTCTTCCTTTGAGAAATGCAGAGTAGTTTAACTTATATGACTATCAAACGTGAGATTTCTTTCAGCAGTCCAACTTTCCTTCATGGAGGCCTGCCTATTTTAAAATTTTTAAATCAGGTCTCAGCTTGCTATTATTTTATTGGAAAAAAGGGGGAGGGGGGGAACTCTGCAACTTCCCCTACTTTACTTCAGCCGTCCCCCTCTCTCTTTTATATTGGGGTTTTCACCTCTATCTTCTTTTACTTTCGTACTTTCTCCAATTTTTACTGCAATTCTCTCATGGCTCAAACTCCTTCCCTTTTAGAAGGTGACACTATCTCCGATCAACATGAATCTTGAACATCCGATACCCAGCCGCAACTTTCCTCACATGAAGATTCCCAGTCAGACACATCTGCTCACACCCAGGTTAGAAGGAAAAAACCTTCTACTCACCGCTCTCGACGAATAGCCATCAAGAACCCCTCAAGTCCGGCACCTCCTTCCAACCCTGAAGAAGTCATCAATTTAACCGAGGGATCTTCCCCGTCCGGCCAGGAGATCAGAGAGACGGATTCACCATTCTCTTCTGCTGGGACTTCTCCTCTTTGAAGATTTCTACTCCTCCCGTTATGGCTCCGAACGCTATAGCAGGTGAATCCTCCCTAACTCCTGTAGAATTAGCATTAGTCAAGTCGCTGTTGAACTGTGATGAGTTGTTTGATATTAGTATGCCGGAACCATATGATCGCCCTCATCTGCTGGACTATCCCTCAGTAGCCTTTTGGTATAACCAAATAGAGGCAGGTTTAAGGTTTCCTCTCCCCGACTTCGTGACTCAAGTTTGTGACCTGCATAATCTATGGCCCAACCAATTTCATCCCTCTTTTGTCAAATTCCTATTGACCTTATTTATCTTGCTTCGCGGAAATGGGGGCGTCCCAACCCCTCTCTATTTCAAACTGTGTATGATGTGAAACCCACTGGCGCCTTTTACTATGCTAGCGCTAGGCCCAAAGGTCCCGCCCAGTACTTGTGTGTACCCCGTACGGCGGGAAAAGACTGGAGGGATAAGTATTTTATTGTCACTCCCAAATAGGGTAATTGGCCTTTCACTTATCCTCCATGGCAAACACTTCGCTTGAAGCAACCCCGCCCTGCCGTTAAGGACATCTCTCCTATTGATATCAAGGTGCTATCAAAGTTGACTCAAAGGGCACGGTTTGTCCCATTTCCATTCAATTCCTTACTATCCGACTCTAGCGTACTTTACTTCTTCGGGCTAGCACCTCGAGGGGACCATTCTTTTTCCATCGAGGGTGGGTTTCAACCGCTTTTTTATCTTTTTTCCTTTTTTGTTTCTCGGGCTTTCCGAAGTTGTATTTTATTTTTTGCATTCTGCTTTGTCCACAAACGAGTTGGATTCAGGATGTAAAGCTTTCTGATGATAAAGACTTCGACTTTGCCATTCAACTAGAGGAGCAAGCTCGCCTAGAATCCCAGATTTATGATACCTCGCTGTAACACCCTAATTTACTAAACTAGAATGCTACTCTTTCATTAATAGAGATGCGGAATTAAATAAATTTTTTCCTTAATAAAATAACATCCAAGATTTTCAAATGAAATAACTCCAAACAATAATAGTATGTTCACTCATTTATTAAAACTATAATACTAGGAATTTGATACTTCACCATAGTTCAAAAGGAAATAAATTGCAGAAAAAGTCTAACTAAATTAATTGAGTTTAATAAACTTAAACTTTTATTGACACCCCGTTTCCTTCCACGCGGCTCCACGCTCACTGACCTAAAAATATTTTTAAAACGTGGGGTGAGTACTCATAAAACGTACTCAGTGGTGGGTCATACATGGGATACTTTTACTCTCTTGTCCAACAACATAATTATCAAAGGAAAATAACATATATCATTCTTTTCTAAAAACCATAAGAGCTCGAAGCTTCAAGGCGAATATAAAACATATAACCTTTCCATTTATAACCCACAAGAGCTTGAAGCATTCAAGGCGATTATAGAGACATTAAATCACTGTGCACAGGATATCCTTTAACATATAACCCACAAGAGCTCGAAGTATTCAAGGCGATTATATGCATCATCCACATTTCACATTTCACATCACATTCCATATAATAATAACATGTTGGACATATAAAACATTTCGTAGACCATTTCATGCCATTTCATAAACATTTCACATTTAGAGCCACATTCCATATATCACTTTGTTGAGTTAGAAAAACTTTACCCACCTCAACATTCCATGCATGTCAAGATTTCGACAATTTCAGTCTGCGACCTGATGAGACTATCGATCAGCTAGAGCTCCGGTTTATGGACATCATTAGAAGAATCCAGTCCATCCGGAAAGGAAAATACACTCTAAGAGAAATAAACCTCAAAGTGTTGCAAGCTCTACCGACTGAGTGGGATACTTTCACAAATATCCACGAGAGCCGAGCTGACCTTGGTGAAATGGGAACTGAAAGATTGTTCTCAATCTTGAAAGGAAATGAGTATAAGGTCAACAGAAGGAGATCGCAGCCCTCAAGTCAGACAAATAGAATTGAGGATGTTGGCTCGGCATCAAAGTCAGTTGCCCTCCGAGCTGACTACTCAAAGTCGAGATCGTCAAGGCCAACCAGATCGGCTGACACAACTGCAAAGCAGCCGAGCAGAGAGGAACTGCAACAGAACATTGCAGCGTTGTCAAAGAAGCTAGCCGATATGGATACTCGGTTCGGCAAATATAAACGTTTCTATAAATCAAGCCGAACTCGAGACAGTTCGAAGCCAGCCACCAATGGTTGCTTCGAATGCGGCAAGGAAGGACACTTCAAAGCTGACTGCCCAGACCTCTCAAAGAAGGAAAGAGAAGCACTGAGGGCCAAGCAAACTGCAAAGAACAAGGCCATGGTAGCTGAAGAGGCAGCTGACGATATGGACATCTTCACAGACACTGAAGATGAGGATGAACTGACCTCTACCAACAAAGTCATCAGTCCGGATCAATGCCTCATGGCACTTGGAACCAACCAAGATGATATTGAGGTACAATCTAATCCTGCTCGCTTAAATTCTTTCAATACTTCTAACATGCAGGAATCTCTGAGCGATGAGTTGGAACCATCCTGGAATGATTTTCAAGAACTCAGTGCAGAACTGCATCAGCAGTCGGTTGAGTTTAAGAGTCTTCAAGCTCAGTTCGTCAAGCTTGAAGATTCCTTAACCGAAAAGGAGGATCTGATCACGAGCCAAACTCAGGAGATTGAGAATCTCAAGAGTCAACTGATCGAGGCTAAGGCTCCAGCTGATGAGGAGTTGACAAAGCAAAACAAAGAACAGCAAGATCAGTTGAAAAATCAAGATGCTCAGATCGAACAGCTGATAAAGAGGTCAGATGGACAAACCGAGCAGATAGTTGTACTCGTCAAGGAGTTGCAAACTGAGAAGGACAATCTAATCAAGCTGTATCAGTCATCCAAGATCATCGAAAACCTTTTAAGTTACAGCAGACAGATTGATGACGTGTCAGGACTCGGTTATGATGTTGTCAAGGATACTGGGATTCCACCAGCAACTTTCATCAAACCTGTAGAAGTTACAGCTGTAGAGCCAGACACAGCTGAGTCTCCAGAAGCTAATTCAACTTCCACCTCTCAACAAACTCAAACGACCAATGAAATTACAACTGAGAAGGGAAAAGGAGTAGCTGATGTAGGACAGAATATTGCATCGGTTGAGGTATCAACCGAGAGGGAATGTTCCAAAAGTCAGAAGAGGAATCAGAGGCGTCGAAAGCACAACCGCAACCGATCTCAGAACCAGAACCGACCTTTGCATCAACCTCAAAGTCAACGTCAGAAGGAATGGAACCGACCTCAGAACAAGCAAGGGTTCAATCATCTGAATCAGCAGCGGTTCCAACATCAGTTCGACCAAAGGTTCCAACATAGTCAACCAATGAGGAAATGGTCAAACAACTGGAGATATTCATGCCATAATATTAATCATCAACAGGGCATGAACAGCTACAGACAACCCTCAGGAAGTTGGAATCATAATCAGCCACAAAGATTCCAACAGGGCGTCCGACCTCACAGACAAACTCAACAGGATAAGAATCGCCATCAAAACAGGGGGAAAGTATCACCTCCTAAAGCTCAACATAGGAGAAACCCAACTCCTCTCAAGAAACAGAACATCACTACTAACAACAAGCCTAAGGATAACCGAGGTGTTGTTATAGTTGATGATGAAGGAAAAGTAATTTGGAATGATAAATCCATCCGAGTTTACAGGGAAAAGCGACGCACAGTTCCAACGGGAACTGGTTTAACCCTCCAGGACCCAACTGAAATTGGGGACCTAAGCGAGTTTCTCTTTGCAGGTACAGGAGAAACAGCTGAGGAAGAAGAAGGCGTCTGCAACAATGTGGGTGATGGATAGTGGATGCTCGAAACACATGACAAATCTAAAGGATTTGCTTGGAAGTTTCGTGGAAAAGGAAGGTCCATCAGTTACTTTTGGTGATAACTCAAAAGGTTATACCAGAGGTTACGGTACACTTGAAACCAATCATGTTTCAATTTCTAATGTCTCTTATGTTGATGGATTGAAGCATAACCTGCTCTCCATCAGCCAATTTTGTGATAATGGTTTCTCTGTCAAGTTTGACGCACAAGGTTGCAGAGTTAAAGATGTCGGATCAAAGCAGGTGATATTGTTGGGAAATCGATCTCAAATAGGGAATGTTTACTACACTGACTGGAACAGCGGCCTCCCTGACACTTGCCTGTTATCAAAGAGCAGTTCGGATATGAGCTGGTTGTGGCACAAAAGGCTCAACCATCTGAATTTCAAGACGATGAACCGACTCCCAGACAAGAACATGCAAGAGGCATACCTAACCGAGTGTTTTCAACAACACACATCTGCAGTGCGTGCCAGCTGGGAAAGCTCGCTAGAACCTCCTTCTGGTTGAAGTCAACTTCCTCAACCGACCGAGTGTTACAGTTGATCCATATGGATCTCTTCGGGCCAGTTACACCAAAAAGCATTAATGGAAACGAATATACATTGGTTGTAACTGATGACTACTCAAGATATACATGGACCATCTTCATGCGCCATAAGAGTGAAACCCGAGATGAGCTGCCCAAGCTGATGGATCGAATATCGAACCAACAAGAGATGAAGATCATATCTATCCGATCAGATCGTGGAACGGAGTTTCTAAATGAAACCATTATTGAGTATTGCGAAAAGAATGGCATAACCCATCAGACATCAGTCGCGCGTACTCCACAACAGAATGGCGTAGCTGAGCGAAGAAATAGAACTCTGAAGGATGCAGCCACATCTATGTTAGCGAGCTCAGCACTGCCAAAGAGATTTTGGGCTGAAGCGATCAACACAGCATGCTACACTCAGAATCGATCTCTTCTCACCAAGCGGTTGGGAAAGACGCCCTACGAGCTGTGGAGACGCAGAAAGCCAGATATTTCTTATTTTCGTGTTTTTGGATCTAAGTGTTATATTCACAACAATGGGAAGACTCAGTTGAAAACTTTTGATGCCAAAGCTTCGAAGGGCATATTTCTTGGATATGCAGCTCGGATCAAGGCATATAGAGTTTTCAACAACAGCTCTCGTGTTGTGGAAATAACACCTCATGTTAGTTTTGATGAATCTACCTTTGAGTGCAGGGAACAGGTAAAGGAACAACACGCGGATCCAGCTGTTCTACCAGTTCTCACCAGATCGCAAGCACTTCGGGAAAAGAACCGAGCTGAACCTCTTATATGGGCAACTGAGGATGAGGATCCATACTCCTCTGAAGATGAATGCGAAGACCTCAGCTCGTCCCAAGGGGGAACTTCAGCTGATGCCCCTCCAACTGCATCCACATCTGAAGCAGAACCAAACTCAGCTAGAACTATTGTAAATGTTGAGGATCCATACTCAACAGCTGATAAATCACCAGCTCTGAAGACTCCAACTCAGAATTTTGAACAGCCACAGTTGGAAGAAGAAGAAAGACACAACCGAAGATGGTATGAATTTCATTCCACCGACGACATCATCGGAGATCCAACCGAGGGTGTGCGCACACGAAGCAGGGTTGCAAATCCAGAATCAACCGAGGAAGATTCCAACACTTATGCCCAATATGCTGAGGAATTGGCAGTTCTAGAGGAGTTCGAGAAAGCTGGAGATGTTGCCATGATTTCATGCTTTGTAGCTGATGTTCCAGAACCGAAGAATGTTGGGAAAGCTCTCAACTGTGTCCACTGGACAACAGCAATGCAAGAAGAACTGAATGAGTTTCTACGCAACTGTGTATGGGAGTTGGTAGAAAGACCAAATGGTGTCAAGGTGATTGGATTGAAGTGGATTTTCAAAAACAAGAGAGACGCCATTGGATTCATTGTGAGGAATAAAGCAAGGTTGGTAGCTCAAGGATACTGCCAACAAAAAGAAATTGACTTTGAAGATTCCTTCGCACTAGTTGCAAGGCTGGAAGCCATCCGGATCTTTCTAGCTTATGCCGCACATCACAAGTTCAAAGTATATCAGATGGATGTGAAGTGTGCATTCCTCAATGGAGATATCAAAGAAGATATATATGTCGAACAGCCTCCTGGTTTGGAGACTGGAGATGGAAGAGTGTACAAGCTGAAGAAAGCTATCTATGGTCTAAAGCAAGCGCCACGGGCATGGTATGACACTCTTTGTGGATTTCTTCTGAACTCGGGGTTCAAACGAGGTTCAGTTGATAAAACTCTGTTCACCATCAAAGTTGGAGAAGAAATACTTGTTGTGCAAATTTATGTCGATGACATTGTTTTCGGCTCCAAGTCGGAGGAGTTGTGCAAGAAATTCTCCGATCTCATGAAGGAGAAGTTCAAGATGTCAATGATGGGCGAGATGAATTATTTCCTTGGATTACAAGTGAAGCAGTCACCTGAAGGGATTTTCATCAACCAGTCCAAGTATACAAAGGAGCTCATCATCAAGTTCGGATTGCAGACAAGTAAGACAACTAAGATCCCTATGAATACGAACTGGAAGATCGAACCAGGAGCTGAGGGAAAGCTCGTTGATGCCAGCCAGTATAGAGGGATCATCGGTTCGCTGCTCTATCTAACTGCCAGCCGACCAGACATTTCATACGCAGTTGGAGTGTGTGCTCGCTTTCAAGTCCAACCAAGAGAAGCACACATGTTGGCAGCAAAGAACATCATTAAGTATCTGAAGGGAACTGTCAATGTTGGGTTGTGGTACCCAACTGATGACAATATCCAGCTGACTGAATACTCAGATGCCGACCTAGCAGGAGATCGGTTGGACAGGAAGTCTACTTCTGGACACTGTCAGTTCATGGGAAGCAAGCTGGTTTCATGGTTCTCCAAGAAACAAGCGTGTGTTGCTACTTCGACAACCGAGTCAGAGTATATGGCTGCCGGAAGCTGTTGCATGCAAGTATTGTGGCTGAAGCAGCAGCTGAGAGATTATGAAGTCTCAACTGGACAGGTTCCCATTCATTGTGATAGCTCGAGTGCTATAGCTATCTCTCTGAACCCTGTTCACCACTCTCGGAGCATATCGATATTCGTCATCATTTCATCCGAGCTCATATTGAGAAAAATGATGTGTCCATGGAGAAGATCCCAACTGAGATTCAGAGAGCTGACATCTTCACCAAACCTCTTCCTGAAGCCCGGTTCAAGATGCTGTGTGATCTTCTAGTACTCTTGGATCCGAGCTAAAAACTCATCCGAGCTAAAGAGTCATCCGAGATGAAGAGTCATCCGAGCTGATAAGAATCCATCCGAGCTGAAGAATCGGATATCCATTTAAGGGGGAAGCTCAGATGAAAAGGGAAGCTCAGATAAAGGGGGAATCTCAGATGCGAACTGCCAACTGAAAACATCAAACGTCAGCTGAACAGACGAACTCGAGTCAGCTGATGGTATGCGGCAACTGAGGAGCACAACTGAGGTATACAGCTGATATCGACATCAGCTGCCAGGTATCATTTATGACTGAAGGTGTTATGATATTAAATGAGAATGTTTGAAATAAATTCAAACATTCCTGAACATGTCAGCTAGACTAAACAAGCCATCATATCGCATTTAATGTAATGTCTGGCTGAACACCTATAGCCTTACTTTATAGTGCGACTGGGCTGACACCCCAAACTATTCACCTTCTCACTCGCGCGCGTGGTATATCAGTCAAAATTACCCAACAGTCGCGAAATCACAGCCGTTGATAAATACGCGCGATTTAACCCTAGCCGTTGATTTTATCCGAGTCAAAGATTATATAATACGGCTAATCAGGAAGTGATCCTTACCTTCTATTTTCGTGCATATCTTTACTCACTATTCATCATCTTCTCAAATCTTGTTTCGCCATTTTCAGTAAAGTTTTTCCTTCTTCTTCGCATATATATCGAGTCGAGATGGCGCCCAAATCCAAAGCCTCTAAGAAGATGGTCTCCACAGAGTCTGCTACGTTCCAGGAATCGTTCGACATGGTGATGTCGAAGATTCATTTCGAACAGATTTTATCCAGAGCGGCTCTCTCCTCGCCTGAGCTTGCTCCCGTCGCCGCCATCCTCTCCGACCACTATCTGCTTGACTGGGCAACCCTCTCTCCGGCCTTGTTTCTCAGGAAGCAGGTCGTACATTTCTACCGGAATCTGCAATGAGTTGCAGAAGACGGGCTTGTCACGATCATCCCGTGCAAGCAACGCCACAGAATCTCCCGGACAGTAGAAGACTCCGTCGTGGAGATAAAGGTGTCAAAGGAGCTGGAGAAGCTCATCCCCAGAAACCGCGAAGCCATAGATGTGCTGGGGAACTTCACTGACAAAGAAGCTGACACCTTCCTTCAAACAATCCTCATAGTTCCCGAGCCATTGAAGGGGAGCATGCAGAGGACGAAGCTGAAGCCGGCTCACCGACTTCTCTTCGACGTAATCTCCAAGTGCGCCTTCGCATATGGTGGAGCCTTCGGTGACATAAGCCGTCCTAAGCTCAAGCAGCAGAAGGCCCTGGAAGAGCTGCACCAAGTCGACTGGTTGGGATATCTGGAAAGCCAACTGATGATGGAGAAGCAGAAAATCTCCGAGACAACAGCTGAGTCCGGAGAACTGTTGTTGAGTGTCAAGGGGACACTCAACTTTGGAACAAAGATTTCTGCCCTCATCCTCCAAGCTACACAAGGACTACCGCTGATATGGGAAGGGAGTGAGGACACTCCAGTCAGCAAGCTGTCGCTATTCCCCTCAGCTAAGAAAGCCAGGGATGTTGTGGAGGCTGTCTACACCCCTAAGGGTGCCCCCAAGCCAGCTGTGGAGTCAACAGCTCGCCGGCCTTCAAGGACCAAGCCGGCGAAGCGCCAGCTGGAGGAGGTAGCTGAGGAGGAAGAAGACGAAGAGGAGGAAGAGGAGGAACCTCTGCAGAAGAGGCCAAGGATAAGGATCATCCAACCAGCGGCTCAACCATCCACAACAAGTCCAGTGGTGGTCAAGCCGGCTGAGGCAAAGGAGTCAACCGAATCCAGTCAATCGGTTGACCCAGCTGGATTCATTCTTCAGCCGCGTTAGGAGAAAGCAGCTGAAGACGTGGAGATCCAAGTAGAGGATTCTAGCTCCTCCTCAGATGACTCTGCTTCATCTGAGGAGTCCCACGACAGTCAAACTAGAGCTGATGCCAGCCAGGTAAACCCACCTGTGTCTGAAGAAACCCTCGAGCCAGCCGACTCACTACCCAAAGAGGATCCAGTTCTCTCAATTGGTCCTCAGTCAAATAGTCCGAGCCTCTCGCTCGATGCCAACGTTGTGACCATTCCTTCGGCCAACGTTGATGAAACCATCGAACCTGTAACCTTCGATATCGAACCCCCTCCAATCGCTGAAGAAGCCAACCGCCAGGCAATCCTGGCTGAATATGAAGGAAGACTCAGCTACTGCTTCTGCAAGCTGATTGGTATGTTCCCTGAGGCAGCCTCAATGCCCGTCTTTGCCGTACTCGGGACGGAACTGCTCTACCAGTTCAGCGTCATATTCAGCTACTGGTACGTCAAGGAGGAAACCCTCAGGATCCATGGTTGGGACAAGTTGAAGGTCGAAGAGTCCAACCTGAGGGAATACTTCGACTACCAAAACATAGAGGTAGCTTACAACCAGAAGGTGGCTGTGCTACGACGACGTCTGGAGAAGAGCATCCAAGAAGGGACAGACACCAGGGAACTGTGCAACAATCCTGGAGTTGTTCAGTTTCTTGACGAGATGCTAGCCAAAAATGCCTCCTGCATGGACGACGTCGACGCAGCTGATGAGGCGGCCAAGAGAGAAGAAGACAAGCTCAAGGCCTACCTCGCCAGCCGATCTGCCATGGTTGTCTCGGAGCCTGCTGCCCAGCCACAACCACAGCTTCTGCCCGGATCCTCCGATCAGCCAGCTCTCTCAACCGATGCCATCTGCGAGCTGATTTCGGAGAGGGTCAACCAGCTGAGGCAGGAGATGCTGTCCAAGATCCAGCTGAGCAAGGTGGAGGAAGCTGACAGGATGCAGCAGCTGATGGCAGAAAATGCCAGCTTGAAGAATCAGCTAGAACACCTCTCCTCTTCTCTGCAGCACAAGTTCGAAGACCTCTCCACTTCTTCCAGCTCGGAGGTCTCGGCTCTAAGGAAGGCCGTTCAGAGCCTCAGCTCGGATTTCAACGTGTTCAAGACCGTTGCTGAATCTGACCTCGCAAAGTCCCAGCAGACTCAGGACCAGGAGTGGATGTCTCAGTTCGCCTCTTTCCGAGCTGAGTTCGTCTCCCTCCACAAAGAGGTCTCTGCGACCTTTGCAGCTGTGCAGCGAGCTGAGCAGGAGCGCCAAGACTTGGAGTTGGCCAAGAAGGTAGCTGAGAAGGATGCTGTTGATGAGCTGTTTTTCTGAGTTCAACAGGCTGAAGCCAAGTTGACCTCCCTGGATGGCTCTGTGGCCACCCTTTTGGATGATGCCAAAAAGGGGGAAGATAAGGAGCCAGCAGCTGGGGAAGACAAGGAACCAGCAGCTGTTGCTGGACGAGGGAAAGATGTTCTCCAGCAAGCTGAAGGGGAAGGAGTGCCAGCTGAAGGAGCTGAAGCTGAAGGATCGCAGTCCGAACTGGAAGTCTCTCACGACCTCGTAGCCGAGCTTACGGCCGAGCTCGAAGCAGAACTTGACGGAGGAATATCTGTTGAAGACTGTATCGAAGCTGCCAAAGCTATGGGGGAGTCAAAGGAGAAGTACTTGAATCCCTCCTGGATCAAGAAGTTCGCTGCCGATCAGGCCAAGAAGGTGGCCAAGTTCGAGAAGGAGCTCGCCAAGTTAGAGAAGAACGTCGACAGGAATAAAGCCAGCCGGAGTGTGCGAAGAATCAACAAGCACCAGATGAAGGCTGAGGCTAGGAAGTCGACGCGCCAACTGCAGAAGAACGCTCTGCTCCCGTCTCGGTACCCACATGTTGACAAGTAGATGAATGCTGAGTGGAACGATGACTGGGAGCAGTTCAAGCATGAATTCATCAATGACTTTTACTACAGGAAAGTCTACTCGACTGAAGACCCAAGGCAAGCCTTCAAGGAAGCCCTATGGGAACTCAGATCTGGAGACCCTGGATTGTTTAGTCAGTTCAAGCGAGCTATGCTGAATGCTCGGCTCGATCCCAACACCGTTCCAGTTCCAAAGAAGTGCATATACCGCCCTCAGATGATCAAAGGCACGAGCACGCCAAACAGAAACGCGATCATGGCTGAGGCAAGACAAGTCTGCAAGGAACATGGTATCAACACTGGGATCGAGTCAGCTGCGAAGAAAGAGATTTTCGACCGAATCTTCAGCAAGTACGGTCAACAGTATTTTTGAGCTGTCAAAGTTTTTGAGCTGATGAAGTTTTTGGATGTTGTAGTTTTTGAAGCAACTGTTGTATCTTTATCTGTTTTGTGCTTAACCTTGTAACCTTCAGTTGTAACAAAAACTTCAAAGTATATAATACGATTCACCTTGATGAACAATTCCTCATTGTCCAAGCTCTGAATCACAAAGTCTTTCAATATCATGTTATATCTGCACTAACCCTTTAATGTTTCATCTTATAGACTGTCTAGAATTTCAGCTGAGATTGCAGATAAGTTAGTGAGTTTTAGATCAATAGTGGTTTAAAGTTATAAGTGGTTTTGGCATCATCAAAAAAGGGGAAATTGTTGGGAAATTTATTAGTATGAGTTTTGATGAATTCCAAAACCGACTGACCCCAACCTAGTAGATGTTGCCAGAACCTAATGTTAGAAATTAGGCTCGCTGTTTGAGCAAAGTTAAGATTTTATCTTTACAGGTCTCCAGCTAAAGATGGCAACAAGGCATCACTTAGACAGAACATCAGTTATGATGAAGGACAACTGAGAGTTCATATGTTCAGATGGAAAAAGGGGAAAGTCTTCAGAACATCAGTTGTGAAGGAAACCAACTGAGCGTTCATCAGATGAGAAACAGTAGAAAGGAAGAGAACATCAGATGAAAAGGAAAGACATCTGAGGGTTCAAACCCATCTGAGTAAATACAAGGAAGACAACTGAGTGTTCAGTTTCAGAACCTCAGTTGTAGAACTCGAACAAGAAGATCAACTGCTTGAAGTTCAAAGTCAGCTGAGAGTTCAACAGTTGAGAACATCAGCTGAAAACCACTCAGATGAAGATCAAGACTTTCAACCGACGAACCGAGGTTGACTGTCAGAAAGGTTAAGATTTGAATTTCAAAAGGAAGTCACATGAGGGTTTGACCGTTCAGTCATTACCCCATCTGGCCCAACACAAGGCTGTCTCAGATGGAAAGCAGAAGAGCACAGATGCCATATCGGGAAAGTCTGCAGAGATGAGAGACAAGCCATCGCTATCAACTGATCAGAGATCAACTGCTCCTCCAACGGCTAGTTGATTCTCTCCGCCTATAAATAGAGGCATTCTCTTATTCGAGAGATACACATACACGAGACAGACTGAAGCAAGAGAGAAAAGTGCAATTACAAGAGAATCAAGCAAAAGAAAAATCTGCTAAAATCCTATTCTAAGAACATCAGCAGCTGAGAGTTCAAGAGTGATAGAACATTAGTAGCTGAGGGTTCATAGAGTGAAAATTTGTCTTAGATCTTAGTTTGAGTGTTTATTCGTTCAAGCCATAGATCCAGCTCTCATTCGTGATCGAGCTGTAGTTGGAAATCCCACCCACTCTCACACCCTAAAAAGTGTGCTAGGACCTTACTCTTCCTGTAATTGAGTAGTCAGGTCGTCAAGTACCCGCAAACTTGACATAGGCTGTTTAGTGCCCGGAAACTAAGCTGTAAGGTCGCTAAGTACCCGCAAACTTATCCTTAACGGTTGCTCAGCCCGCGTAAGCTGAGTGGTTCTGTCCAGAAGAACTTGGACTGAGGTGTGTGGATTCACATCTCCCCGTGGACGTAGGAGGATTATCTCCGAACCACGTTAAATCCTGTGTGTCTGTGTTTATTTTTATTCAGTTGCTTTTGCATATTTATCTGATCAATCTAACCGACATACAAACTGCATTTGCACATTTTCAACCGAGCTGTTTTGCGTGAGTTGCTTTTAACGAGTTTATTTTTCCACCACATTCCGCACAGCCTCACTCTTCCAGCTGAGGTCGCTTACTCAGCTGTGAAATTCCAACTGAGTCATCTTTTACTCAGTTGAAGTGATTTTTTTCAGATTTAAGTTTTTAAATCCTAACTGGTGTATTCCCCCTCCCCCCCCCCCATACACCAGTAACTCGTTTCGGGACCATCAAGGGATGTAGTTTTGAGGAGAGAAGAGAAAAGGAGGGAGAGATAATGGAGCAAAGAGGTGGGGGCAATGGAGGATGAGATGGAGAGGAAACAGAGGGATTGGCGGTTGATGGAGAGGGAAGGAGGTAGAGGATGAAGTGGAAAGAGAAGTGGGAGCATGAGAGCTGGTCTGCCACGAGTCGAGCTCGCCGCATAGGTCCGACAAATAATTCGGTAATCAGGGAGAGAGGTGGAGGTCGACATTTGCTGGGAGGTGGCAGCGGCGGCGGAAGGAGGCCAAGGTTTGAGGCAGAAATAAAGAAATGGGGGAGGAAGAGAAAGAAGGAGAACACGAGAGATAGGGAGAGGAGGATTTTCTCTGTTTTTTTTTTTTAATTGTTATAAAATGGCATATGATGTGTTTAATTTTTTTATTTTTAAGTTAAAATTATTAAAACGACGTCGTTTTGTATACTCCAGCGTCCTACGTGTCATTTCTGGTTTTCATGTAAGATTTAATTTGGGGAAAACCTGTGATCGGGAGCAAAATTAGAAGAAAAAAAAATGGCAATTAGGTTTGCTCTATGAAGATAAAAAGCTCGTGTACAATTCCAGAATTCGAAAAAAGGTTTGGGTTTTACAAATAATTATCCCTTTATTTTTTCAGTTGGTCTCCTGTGCAAACATCTTCTCTGTGCAGATCAGTCAACCCAACCCGGTCAACGCAGGACCATTGACTTTTTCAGTAAATTACAAAAAAATACCCTATCTTTTATCAAATTCTCGTTTAAATCCTCACCTTTCATTCTTTCTCAATTGCATCCCTTCGGTCTTTTTCTCTAATTTTGTTGCTGATGTGGTAGGCGGTAAATCTTGATTGGCAAATCGGCAGCAAGAATGAAACTTACGTAGTTTAAGTAAGGTCAAAACGTCGTCGTTTTGTAAGGTGGAAATCGTACGGTAATGAAGCTCTCGAACTCTGTGGATAACTAGGAGATAATGAACGATGTCTAGACCCTAAATATAGGTGTTTGTTTGCAGCAAAACGACGATATTTTGGCCTTACTTAAACTACGTCGTTTCATTCTTGCCGCCGATTTGCCATGTAAGATTTACCACCTTCCAAATCAGCAATAAAATTAGGGAAAACGATCGGAGGGATGAAATTAAGAAAAAATGAAAGGTGAGGATTTTTTTTTTTGCAAAAATTAAAAGGTGGAGATTTGAACGAGAATTTGATAAAAGGTGGGGTATTTTTTTGCAATTTAGCCTTATTTTTCCTTCCCAGATTTTTTTCAGCCCCGATTTTAATCTATATATAATCGTAGTGGCAACAATTTAGATCGTTCGGCTCGCTAAAAGGCCTTCGACCTCCCCTCGCTTGATCTCTTAATAAAAAAAGAAGAGGCAAACAAAAAAAAGAAGAGGAAAACAGAAAAAGAAGAGACAAATAAAAAATAAGAGAAAGAAAAAAATTTGGAACAAATAAAAATTGGATGCGTGAGTTGCACGCGCCACGCGCGGGTTGGGTCAGCCTGATCAGGTCAGGTCGGGTGTAGAATCTGCACCCAAGTTTTTGCCTTATATTTTATGTTTCACCATAGAAGTGTTATTATTGTTATTATCAAGAGGTGTGTTTTGGTGAAACGGATGTATACTTTACACCCGGGTCGACCCGCGAACTTTTTTAAAAAAGCACCCGGAAACTTATAAAAATATAGTATCCACATTATTTACTAATATTCCCCCTAGTCAAGCAGGTGGCGCCTTCGCCTATCAAATCAGAGGTGCGTGTTCAACTCCTAGCAGGAGCAATGCTGATGTCTTTTTTTCATTCCTTACCAGCACCTTTAATATTCTTGAATCTCTTTTTACTGTTTTCATATATGTTGGGCTAGAGCCCACTCCCAGTGTTAAACCGCTACCTTAGAAAAAGCAAGCAGCCTAGATGCTGCCCCAGGTTCGATACCTGGGGTATGCAAAATTTAGATGTTTTTTTTTTTTCCTTTTTCTTTTTGCATTATAAACTCTATTAAGATATTTTGAAGTGTTTTGATAACCGTGTAATGGATATATTCAAGTGTTCTATTTATTATTTACTTTTTTTTTTAATTTTTTTTGTTGATAAATTATTTATTCTAATAATATTTGTTAATGTACAATTTAGTATTTCATTTTACTTTAATTTTTTTCTAATTTTCAGAAAAAAAAAAATCAAATGTAATTCATATTTTTGAACAATTTTTCTTCATGTCAATGATTACTTTTCATCATGTTAATAATTACTTGAGCGAATTATTAAAAGTACAAGTTGATGTGAACAAAAGTAAACATTGTGGTGAAGAAAAATAATATATTTGAAATATTACCTTTCTTCATATCAATAATTAAAAAAAAATCATTACAATAATAATTATTTGACCGAATTATTAAAAGTATAAGTTGTCGTTAATAAAAACAAATATTATCGTGAAGAAAAGTAATATTTTTAAAACATTACCTTTATTCATGTTAATGATTACTTTTAATCAGGACAATAATTACTTTATCAAATAACTAAAAGTATACGTTGTCGTGAACAACTGTAAATATTGTCATGAAGAAAGTAATGATTGTGAAACATTACCTTTTTCATATCAATAGTTACTTTTCTTAACGGCAATAATTATTTAACCAAATAACTAAAAATACAAGTTATCGTAAATAAGTAAACATTATAGTGCACATAAGTAATAGTTGTAAAAGTAACTAATAACTCTTATTAATTTATAAATAAATAAAAGTAATTAAAAAAATAAATCAATAAAAAAGAAATGAAAGAAACTAAAAATAAAGAGAAGAATAAGAAAAGAACAAAAAAAAGGTAAATATAAAAAATAAGTAACTAATAATTCTTATTGCTTTATTAATAAGTAAAAATAATTAAAAAAATAATTTAAGAAAAAAGAAATAAAAAGGAAAGCAAAAGAAAATAAAAATGAATGAGAGAGAGAAAGAAAGGTAAAAACATTAAAAGAACCAAATCTCATATTGCCAAAAAAAAGCAGCAGAATAAAAAATAAAGAAGAAAAAGAATTAAGAAGAAAAACAAGTTTAAAAGAAAACAAACAAAAGAATTTAAAAGAAAAGAAAAAGAATTAAGAAAGAAAAGAAACAGAATTAAAAAGAAAACAAAACAGAAAAAGAATTAAAAAAGAAAAGGAACAGAAAATAAAAATACAAAATGGAGAAATAAGAAAAAGAAAAAATAAAAAAGAAAGAAGAATAAGTAAACAAAAAAAAAAAAAAAAAAACATAGGAAGGAACCGTCCTCAGGAGGAGTAGCAACCCTCACCGCCCGACTCCCTAATTCGTAAATGGCGGGAGTGGCCACCAACCACTACACCACAAACATTTGTTAAAAAAACTTAACAGTAGCAAAGGTATTATATCAGTTGTAGAAGAGTTATTATCTATTGTAAAATAAATTGGACGTGTCAGGCCTGATTAGGTCCAACTTAAACTGGACTGGGTCGAACTAGGTGTACCGGAAAATTGAAAGGGTACTAATGTGTTAGAACGAGAACAAAATTGACATCTAGTATTATTCAGGGGTCGACATAAAAGTTGGCAGTGAATTCTTAAATAGAGGTTGGAGTCGCGTGCGAATAAGCCACAAATAGAACTGTGTTCTTGTTACCAAAAAAAAAAAAAAAAGAAGAAGAGTTTTAAACAGAAATAAATAAATAAAGAAGCGACCACCTCAGAATAACGCGGCAAAGGGTAAGGCGTCTGTAGCCTTTTCCGACTTGGAATCGATCATCTCAACAATCGACAAAGCCGCCAATTTTCCAAGAGCCGAAACCCTAGCACCGCACTCCCGCCGTCGATTTCTTCTTATTCTGGGAAGAATGAGCGAAGAAGGCGGAGGGAAGAACCGAGGTATCTCGGACGCCGCCGCCACCCAATCTTCGCAACCGCCGCCGAATTATTACTACGGTACTTTTCAAGGCGTCGCCAATTATCAGCCCCAGCACCCGCCGCCCAATTATTCAGTGATAGGATTTCCTCAACCTGCGCCGCCTCCCGCCGTCTCTGGCCCTCCGCCTCATTACTATCCTCAGGGATATCACCCCGTTCCTGGTATTTTCGGAATTTTTGGTCCTAATCGATTCGATATTTATAAATTATTAGGCTTAATGAAGGTATATACGAAAAAGGTATATTTTCCCCTAATTCCAATAGTAAGCTAATTTGGCAGCTATGGGAATTTGTTTGTCTTGTGCGATTATCTTACTGAATCCTTATGGATTGGAATTTGGAACTTTAGGTCATAAGTATAGTATGCAAAATATAATTTGTTTGCCTAAATTTGCCGAAGGTGAATAATAGGATAAACAATAGCTGATTGTTATCTGTTGGTGGCATGGTGCCCTACTGCAAGTCTGCAATATCCAACGGCATTTTGACTTGTGTTTACTTTTTCCTTCAATTTTCTGGTGATTCTAGGTTATGTTGTTGCCCATGGACGACCTTTTAGGGAGGAACGGCTCCCTTGCTGTGGTGTTGGACTTGGATGGCTCTTGTAAGTTGATCTAGCTTCACTTTTTATACACATTTTTGTAAGAAATGTTCTATTTAAGAGATTATGAACATGCGGTAGCTGATAGTTTTTGCGATTCTTTGATGTTTTTGCCTGCTTCTGTTGATATTGAATGTCTCTGTTGCTATTCTTCAATATGCGAGTGGTTAGTAACTGATCTGGCTGACGTTGTTGCAAGGTTTATTACTGGTTTCTTTCTGGGTGCAATCCCCTGGTACATAGGAGCTTTTCTACTGCTATGCGTTCGTATGGATTACAGAGAGAAGCCTGGACTCATTGCCTGTACCATAGGTGTAAGTGTTTTCATTCTCTTTCAAAACGTGAATTCATGGATGTGCCATACACTTGAGAATAATGTATATCTTGTTTTAATGTCTTGCAATTTGCATCTGTTTTCTGGCCAATGTTCTTTTGAAATTTTATTATCAGAAATATCTGAGGTTCTCTTGTTTTATCTTATGAAGTACTATTAGCAATCCACCCCCAACGGAAATAAAATTGTCATATTATAAGTTACTAGACATGTTTGCTTCTTTATCCGGAGGGTATTTTGTCAGGAACTTATCAAGAACTCACAAGGGTATTGTGTCAAATGAGTTTTTGTCAAATTATTTTTTCTGTACGACTTCAGAATGGGTGAGTGAGAAAGTGTACTTGAGCTTAGGGAGTAGAAAGGTCAGAAATGGATGAATCAAAATATGTAGTTTGCTCTCTTCTACCTTAAGCTATAATCTCTCGAAAAAAACGAAAAGAGAAACATTTCTCACATGTAACAACTAAATTGGTGCTTTCATCATGTATCATCAATTGAATCAATCTTGGAATCTGTATCTCTAGATTCTTACTTCTTTTGTTAGTTTCTATGGGTTTCTCCTTGCTTATTGTCGTCTTTGACACTTGCAGGCTATGCTAGCTGCTGTTGCTGTTACTCTTGGTGTGAGCAAAGCAAGTTATTCCTGGTGAAGTCGGTATATATATTGTACATTCTTCAACTGATGTCGTATCCTTGTCACACTGCTGATTGTATTTGATATTTAAAAAAAAAAACTTTCTTTCTTTGTAGTAATCTTTTTGTCTTTGAATTTATGAATATGCATGACCTTTATGTCCTTGGGATTTTTAAGAAAGATTGCGTCTCTATACATTTAATATATTTTCTTATTTTGAATGGACGTTTAATATAAATTCACTTGTTAGTATTTTCTCTTTCATTCTTTTCAACAAAATTTTAAATTTAGCTTACACCCATAAATTTTTGAAGAAAGCAAACAATGTTTACACGCATCATCCTAATAGGTAGCAACTAGCACTTATTGAAAAATAGTAACTACTAGCACTTACAGAAAAATGCACACCAAAATTAATAATAATAATAATAATAATAATAATAATAATAATAATAAGTAGAAAATATCAAGTTCAAGCGATATGGGAGGAAGACGAATATAGTGTTGTCGTACGTGTATCTTTCACGTGCAGACATTTTTTTATTAGACTATTGGCAGCGGGTGTCTGGTTGGGATGGCTCGAGACACCTACGCCCACGAGAAACCCTCTGTGACTCCCTCCGTCTCGAGCCTGTCTCGCCCTTTTGAGACTGTCTCGATCCGACTGCACGCGTTGGACTTTTTTTTTAATGCACGCGTCTGACCGAAAAAAAAAGAAAAAAATCGGCAACGGTAATTTGAATTGCAACTGGTATTTCAACGGCTATGTTGCCGACTTTTTTTTTTTGTTTATTCAGTTTTTACCTATATATACCACCTTAATTCACACCATTTTTCACATCGTTTCTCACACAATTATCTCTATTTTTCCACAATTTTTTCACACAATCACCTCTCATAAATGGATCCAAATAATTCGTGGTCGACGTCGTGGTGTCCTCCAAAATGGCGGACGACGGGGCATACGGCGTATATATGCCGACGGGGCTTGATTCTATCAACCTCAACACGTTCGTCGGTGAGTCCTTCCATAATGTCACGGGCGACGACGAGAGTCCCTCGTCCGAGCCGGCACAGGCCACGACGAGTCGCAAAAGGGCGGCCAAAGGAAAGGGCAAGGCACGGGCCGATCTCACCCTCGCAAACGTCGCTCCTCCTCCTCCGGCCGAAGGCGTCAAACCAACGAGGAAGCGGCACAATTACACGGTTGAACAAGGCACCGCCGTCCCTCAGATCTGGAGAGAGGAGACGTGCAACTTCATTCTCGGCAAAGATCAACATGGCGAGAAGTACTGGGAGAAAGTGGCGGCAAGGTTCAACGTCATGTTCGACGAGGACCTCAACCCAAAGACAATGAAGAGTTTTTTTGGGCGAATTTCCAGTTGGGTGAAAGAGTAGATTAGATGATCGCTTATGGCCAGGCGACGAAGAAAAGGCCCACCGGCGCCTCCGACAACATGGTGATCGAGGTTGCCCAGCAGATATACTCCAACCATCAAGGAGGACAATGATTCAAGCAATTTGGTGCTTGGAAAATCTTGCAGGACTATCCCAAATTCCTCTACCTAGAATTTCCCGACGTTCCGTTCATGAAGCGGACGAAGAATACGGAGGAAGGTGCCTACACCTCATCTGAAATGCCCCACGGATCGAGCGAGGCGACAGAAGGGGAAAACACGCCCTCCCCCCCTCCCCACAGGGACAAGACGCGGGAAAGGCAGAGGCGAGAGCGGCCAAAAGAAAAAGGGGAAAAAGAAGGTCATCGAGGATCCGGAGTTCGAGTCGTTGGTCGACTCAACAAATGCCCGACTAAGCGGCATAATCGAGGCAAAGAACAATCTCGCCGAGGTAATGATAGAGCGTGCTTGGGCGAAGCAAGACGCCACCGATGCAAAGATCATCAGCACGAATACGTCGCACATGACGCTGGAGCAATACCAACTGCATATGATAATGGTTGCCGATATCAAGCGACGTCGAGGATGGGCCTAGTTTTTTTTTTCCTACCAACGACTATATTTTTTTAATTTATTTCTAGTGATGTATTTTTTTTTATATTTCAAGTATTGTTTTTTATTTATTTCTAGCGATGTATTTTTTTTAATTCTAATAATGTATTATTTTTATTTTATTTAAATTAATGAAATTATCGAATTTTCTAATTAAAATTAAAGCAAAATACATATTCAGAAATTAGATAGAGACACCCTATAGAGGCAATCCCACTGCAGCTCACTGTCTCTATCTCCATCACACCCCATAGAGACACCCTTAGACCCATGCAGTGGAACTGTGCGGTCAATCATGCATTGAGGCTGAATCGCAAGGAAGGTGCTTTTTCTTTTTCTTTTTTTGTTAGCGAAGTCTGCAAATCCAAACTCTCTTTTACAATGAACAAGCGGTCTCTTTCTACAATTTTTAATCTGCAGAAAAACGATTTAGTGCCCATTAATTGTATAGGAAATAGATCACAAATGATTAGCTCATCATAGGAGTGGATAAATGAAGAAACTACCGAAACAATACATCTATGAGCTTAAGCTTTGTTGTCCAATCTGGGAATCAAAGAAAGAAGTAGGACTCCCGTAGTTCTGAGTTCAGTAGCTTCCACAAGAATGGTTATTAGAACTACTAATAACCTAGTAACATGGTTATTACTAGTAACATGGTTATTACTAGTCAGTTTCATAAATAAATGAAACATGCGTTGTAGTCCTAGGCCTCTTATTGATGGTATTGTTGCTCTTTCAACTCCTACTTTTCTATTCACAAGGAAAAAACAAGGCTAATTTTCTAGAAAGTCGCGAGTTCAATGTTTGCAAAATTTGCGAAAGGATTCTTTGAATTAGGTTACTTTACCTAAAATAGGGAATGCGGAGGTCGGGCGGCTGGGATGCGAAGAGATGTCGACTGTGGATGAGACAAAGCAACGCTACGATGCCAAGCTTTCCGGCAACGGGAAATCTGGTCAAAGTATGAACTGATGTGGTTACCAAAGGAGGACTTGTGGTCTCCAGAAAATCGTAGATTTGTGCGTGAACAAATGGGTTGAGAGAGCCGATGACAAAAACTTGAAACCCCGATCGATCTGTGCTCTTGTTGAGATATTTTGGGGGTAAATTTGTCCCCGTCTTTTACAATCTCAACCAATGTACAAACCTAGAAAAACAATTGGGGAGGGTAGCCGATTTTATTTTTCTTGGAGTAAAGTGATTTACCATCGGGCATTAGCATTTGTATTGGGCTTGCCTTGTAAAATTTCTCGCCTACCAAATACGAGATTAGATAAGAAAAACAATTTAGTAGCGGTTAATATGGGCTACCAAACACGCCCTGAGGGTGACATACAACCAGTTAAATTGATTCGAGTCACAAACATTTGCTACTATATTTTAAATTTTAAATCTTACAAATGAGGATTTATGTCTTTTGATCACCCATTTTTGGGGGCTTCTGCTATCATATGAAATTATACATAAATAGAATTATACCCCATAATTTCATTATTTAAAAATAATGTTTAGGGGGTGTATTTAATTAGGAGTCTGTGGAATTTTAAGGAGTTTGAAAGTCTGGGTGTATTCAATTCAGACTTTTCAAACTCCTTTAAAATCTGGTGGTATTCAATCACGACTTTGGAAACTCTTTTAAAATCTAGGCGTATTCAAAACTTCATGGAATTTCTATCTCCATTGACTCTGGTGGAATTCAACCAAATTCCACCCAAATTTTGTACAGGTAGAAATCCGACCTTCGACCATGAGATTTTGAGATTCCGTGAAATACCAGCGTCGGCGTATTCCCAGAAACCGTTGGGTCCATTTCAGCCTTTGCTGATGCCCAGCGGCCGCTAGAAGGTGAATAAAGAAAATGAGGCAGGAATAAATAAAAGCTCTCATGTTCTCTGTTGTCTCTCTGCAACTGCAAGTTGCCGCTTCTTTTTTTGTAGTCGATTTCTTACTCTATTCCTTATTTTCTCGGCACAAGCCACCGCCTTGCGCCGCCGCATATCGCCGTTTCTCCGCTCCTCCAGGCTAATTCCCCATATTTCCTTTGACACTCGCCACAGAAAAAGCTTAAGGCCTTTAATGGAATTTTAGCAGCTAATTCCCCATTCTATATAGGAAGAAAGAGAATTCGTACATATTCCCCACATCTCCTTTGACAAGCAGCTAATTCCCCATATTTTCACAAGTTCCACAACATCTTGTTTGCACGAAACCAAAGAAGCAAGTTTCTGGTCGCAAGTTGAAGGGTGGAAAGTTCTCCTTCGCAGAACCCAGCGACAGCTCAGCGATGACTGCTCTCTGGCGAGCGCTGGCTTTCATTGAATTGAACTCCAGCAAAGTCGTCCAAATTCTACGCGAACTCCATTATAAATTCCTCCCGACTCCACGCGGAGTCCATGAACTTTAAAACTCTACTGACTTTTTAAACTCCTTAAATTTCCAACAAACTCTCAATTCAATACACCCCTTAGTTTTAATTTTAGGCTTTAAGTGCTGAATATTCCGTATTTTCATACCCAACTGTAAATCAAATTCCAAATGTGTTAAACTCGGCCCACCTTACGAGACTACAGCCCGGCTACAGGTGGGCCGAGAGCCATTAATTTTGAAAAGACTAAATGTAGCCCACGAATCAATCTAGGGTTTGTGAGGTTCTAAACTTATTCACAAAAACCCTTCATACGCGTTTTACCTGCCCGCACTCTCTCTTCCAGAAAGGAAACGCTGAGATTATTTTGAGACTCCGCCGGAAAATGGTTACATACAGGGTACGCCGCCGCCGATTATATATCTTTAGATCCTTTGTTCATGTGTATTAGGTGCTCGATAGATCGATCAAAGGAGCTCTCAGTTAAACGTATGATTAATTTCGATTGATTGTTTTCTATGTGGTTGTACGTTGTGCAGTTCCATCAGTACCAGGTGGTGGGGAGAGCTCTGCCGACGGAGACGGAGGATCACCCCAAGATCTACCGCATGAAGCTTTGGGCCACCAATGAAGTCCGTGCGAAGTCCAAATTCTGGTATGTCTGTGTCTGTGTGCTGGAGTGGTGTTCTGTTAATTGATATTTTTTGTGTCAAGTGGTTTTAGGAGTAAAATTAGGGTTTTGAGTTGGATTGTTACTGATTGATAGATTCATATGTAGGTATTTCTTGAGGAAGCTCAAGAAGGTGAAAAAGAGCAACGGGCAGGTTCTTGCTATCAATGAGGTGTGGTTTCATGCCATTTTCCACCCTTTTCTTGTAGTAGAGAGCTAAAGTTATTGTTGTTTGTTCAACTGGATCATTTCATTGTTAATTGATCGCTTCAACTATCGTTTCTACACTGCAATATGATAGTTCTGCTAACGAGCTTTAAATGTTCTTGGTTACTATCATATTTTAGTTACTATCTGTAATCTGGAATTGCTTTTTAGTTGCCCGGTTCGGCCTAGCTTGACATTGCATTAACTTGAAACTTGAAATTGTTGTGTGATGATATATCTCTTGCACATTTAGCTGTTGTAACCCTACTTGTTGCTTGCTTTTGATGCTGCTGTATTTGCAATGTGTTTGGGTAAGATCGTATCTTCTTGATTTAGGTGCAGTTCATTTACAGATATTGTAGTTTCTTAACTTTGCTCTGTTGCCAGTGTCACTCCGTATTCAACTTGCAAAATTGAGATAATCTTGCTATCCAAATCACATTTGCTCCTCTTCTGCATGCAATCTGCAGAGTTTTTATTCATTTTGAAATCCTGTATTGAGGTCACATTTTGATTTACAAGGAAATGCTTTCTATTTGCTTAGATTTTTGAGAAGAACCCTACAACTATCAAAAACTTTGGGATCTGGTTGAGGTATCAGAGTAGAACTGGGTATCACAATATGTACAAGGAGTACCGTGATACAACTTTGAACGGTGGCGTTGAGCAGATGTATACTGAGATGGCCTCCCGTCACAGGGTGCGCTCCCATTGCATCCAAATCATCAAGACAGCCACCGTCGCGGCTAAGCTTTGCAAGAGGGAGAGCACCAAGCAATTTCATGATTCCAAGATCAAGTTCCCTTTGATGTACAAGAAGGTTAGGCCACCAAGTAGGAAGCTGAAAACTACATATAAAGCAACCAGGCCCAACTTGTTTATGTAAACTGTAAGGGTCACTTCTATTGGGGAAAAATACTATATTTCTGTTTTAGTCAGAGAAAGTGAGTGACAGTTATCTTGATTAGTGTTCTTCTGAACTCCTCTACATGTTTTGTTTTGTTTACATAGGATATTATTGTTCTTCTAAATTGAGACAATTGTGTCCAATGGTTTTAGTTTTGTTTGCTTTGGATCATGTTTTTGCTTTCCTTTTTGTACTGCTATTTTGTTTCCTTTTTTTGTTAGTACTAAATATTGTGACTCTTTTTTCTCTTGCTATGCTGATCCTGAAACTGCATTTTAAGTTTGTTGCAGAAAAGTTGACTTGGTTGGTTTTATGCTAAAATTTAAGCAGGCAGTAATTTGGTTTTTTTCTTTCTTTTGAGAATTGATTTGAAGTAAAACCTAAATTTATTGTAAAATCATAAATTTTGAGATTGAACAGAAATGTAATTGCAAATTGACCCGATCGTGTCTGTTAATACGATATAAACTTGTAGTAGTAATTACTAATTGATCTTAATCCTCAAGTAATCAATAATATATTTCAATCTTAAAATTTCGGCTTCATTTTCGTTAATTGAGAAAATATATTGCTTCTAACCTCAAGCAACGGATTTTCTTTTGCACTCCAGTACTTTTATTTCTTTTTGCCCCCCATAATAATAATAATAATAATAATAATAATAATAATAATAATAATAATCATCATAATAATAATCATAATAATAATCATAATAATAATAATAATAATAATAATAATAATAATAATAATAATAATAATAATAATAATAATAATTTAAAAGCGTCTACCGTCCACTTTCATTCCAGTCCTAGAAAATCCCATAATCCCAAATCACCCCAACATTCTTTTTTTTTTTTGTAAGCAACACCCCCCAGCAATCTTCTTCGTTCTTCTGCCAAGAGAGAGAGAGAGAGAGAGAGAATGGCCGAAGAAGAATCGAGGGCAACGACGAAGAAGAGGGTGGTGGAGTCGTTAGGATGGCTGACGGAATCATCAATCATGCCGCGCAAGCATCGTGCCATAGAAGGAGTTGGCGCCTCCTCCATCCTCGAGCTCAAAGCCCAACTCTATAGGTCGCAGGAGGAGTCTAAGCGCAATCCCAAGGATGCAGTACGCCCTACCGACCACAATTACGCTCAACATCTGGAGGTCCATCGAGCCAAGAAGAAGATTTCCGCAAACGACTCTTTCTCCAATAAGAATTCCGGCGTCGATTCCCGCGCCGCCAAGTAAGCCAATTTTTTGTTTTATTTTTGTTGATTTTGGTTCATTTTTGTTCGAAATTTATCTTGGGATGCGAGATTCCCATGTATTTTATGGGGTTATGCATGGTTTTTGAATGGTAAGGGTTCTAGGGTTTCGTGGTTTTTGGGGATTCTTAATTTACAAGAATTAAATAGCATGGTTTGATGCTCATTGTTAGATATCTGTAGTTCAATAACGTGGCTAGCTGCTTGCATAATCGTATTAGATTACGATGTTTGTTTCACCTGAATAGTAAGCTGTTGGATTTATGAAATGAAACTTTGGAGCACCTAATTATTTTGTTTTTGCTTTATGTCGGAAGTTTGTTCTGTATCTAATACTGTCCCCCGTTTATTTGAAGGGATAAGCTTGAGCTAAAAGCTGTTCGGGATGGATCAGCAAGCTATGCGGCATTGGAGAAAAAGGCTGAATTATATAATAAGCTGGTGAGGGGCGAACTTTCTGATGAAGAAGATCAAGAGAAGTACTGTGTTGATTTCTTTAGGAAGGGTCTGGAGAAGGATGATTTGCAAATGTTGCAAGAGAATGACACTTCTACACCACAAGCCCAGAATGTAGACGGTGGTGATGGTGATGACGATGATGATGGTTTCTCATTGAGTAGTACAAAAGTTGCAGGGCTTGGGCAAACATCTGGTGCTATGGATAGGAGTCAGCATAAGCATTTTGTGATGTATGTTCTTCAGTACTCTTGCTCCTTCCAAGTGACGTTGCCTAGGAAATCTTAATGTGTGTTTTGTTGTTAGTATCCTATTAATAAATGTCAGCTCTTCCATAGTCTACAAAATGTGTGGTGCTAATAAACACGAAAAGCCTCTACCTCTCAACAGCATTATGGTTTATTTTACAAAGGTGTGTTTTTGTTTGAATTAGTGAATGATTTATCCAGGGCCTTGAGATGAAACATGCTTAATTTATGGCTGGTTTATGATTGTACGACTTGCTTAAAAATTTGACTGCGCTTATCTGCGACTTGTATCTTGTTAAAATCATACCCAGTAAATTTGTTGATTGCGTTTTACTTACCATGTTGATCTTTGTTTGAAATAGATATGTAGAAGAATAAAAATGTGAAAGAAATGGAGAAAGTATTATTTATAACCAGTTGTCTTGTATGTGACATAGTATCTGTTTCCTTTAGGTGTTGTGTTCATGCCTGTTTGAAAGCTAAGTATTATGTATCTTGTGTAACAGTTGTTGATTTTATATCGCCTTCTTTCTCAGGGAAGTCCATGAGGAAGCAAATCAAGCAAGGGAGAAAGTGGCTGAGCTGAAAGTGCGCAGACAAGAGCAGCTTGCTGCTCGAAGAGAAAAATTAAAGCAGGCCTACCTCAAAAAGCAGCTTGATAAGTTGAAAGCATCTAAAGCAGATCAAACCTGAGTCGATGAGGTGATTAATCGGATGATTGATAGTATTAAATTGCATGGATTTGGACTCCTTGCTTTCCGAGAAAACATTACAGTACTCATGACTGAACGTGACATCTCTAGTTGCTGAACATCTCCTGGTCTCTCAAAGTTTTAAGCCTTAGGTGCAACACACTTTACCTTTTCCCCTTGAACTTTCCTCCCTGTTGATTAGTTTCCCATGACCTATTGCATTAGTTGTCTTTGGAGTAGAAGTTGTCATTATAGATCTAAAAAACATGCTTGTAAATTATCTTGTAGATTGAATAGCTAATAGTGTGATCTATCCTGTGTTCCCTCCTCACCTTTTTTAAGGTTTAGCTGTTAATAATTGGTGGTTTTGTCGTCAGTTCAGCTACAAAGACGATATCTATGCTGGACCAAATAGACTTATTACGTTGTTTGTGAACAGATCTCACTGCCATTTGAAGTCGCAACCCTGACTCATCTGCCATTCCTTTCTAACTTTGCAGACATTAAATGGATGTGAAATTACACACTTCATCAGCCACAAGATGGCTAATACATCAGTTCAGGCACATTCGAATGTATATTCTGTCAAATCGTGGAAATCAATGTCTGCTCATGCTGAGAAACTACCAATGCTCTGAGCGCAATGGGCACCGGAGATGATAGATGAATGAATTTCCCAGGGAAACAGAGATCGAAAGAAAAAGAGAAGAGTCCAGACTGGCATGAAAATTGCATGCATTGTTTGTTTTCGGAACAGAATGATGTTACTGTTACACAAAAGAAAACATTAAACATGTACCTATTTTTTGCTTCTTTTTATTTTTTTCTTTTACAATTATAGTCATCGTTACATTCTTGGGAGTATGGTGAACTTGCATATATTTATTCAAATTCCCAAATTAATATGAAATGATTTTATTTTATTTTATTATTATTTTTTTAAGATATTGTCCCATTTCGATGATAATATTGTGCGGTCACAAATTTTATAGCTTGTTTGGTTGAAGTGCAAAACCGTTTCATTTCATCAACAACTGGTTAAGGCATCCGGAGTTTAAGGAATTCGTCTCTTCAAAATGGAGAAGTTTGGTTTGAGTGATATACTTATCTCACTATTGTTCACTTAGGATTAAATTGATGGATAAAAGAGGAAATATCTAAAATACTTGGGAAATATAATATTAAACCTCCATTTTGGAGGTATACATTTATACTCTGGGCAAGGGAAAATGGGTTGTTCAAAATCTTATACCTCCTGCCCGAGTTTTTCTTAAATCGAAACCAAACACCATATAAAAAAGTAAAATAATATTATACTTTAATTTCCCTCATTTTCACTCCAAGTGAACACAACCATAATATATTATCTGTACTATAAAAGAAAGTTTGAACGGGGAACGACAATATGTCAAATATTCACCATTAAGTATTTTATACTCACCCTTAAGCATTTTACAAGTTTTAAACTCATCAAATTTTCTCCAACAAAACACGTTTCAAACTCGATTAAAAAATAATTTTAAAGTATGTAATAGTTCCAAATCCTTTGGTTAATACCCGTTAATTATTCGTTAATAATCCGAAAAACCTTAATATTTAAATAATAAAATATTATAAATAAAATTAAAACAAAAGTATTAATAGAAAATTTCTTTAGAAAAATCTCAAAGCTAGTGCTTACTAACGAAATTTATAATGGATCAATCATGAACATCTTTCTACATTGTACATCAACTACAAAAATGTTACGTCGTGAAATTTTGAAAACAAATTTTCAGAAGTATAAAAGGTTTACGGAAAATTCTAAAGGGTATTTACTTATAGTATAAATTTATATCTCTAAATAGAGGGATAACATAATAAGGTATAAATTTATACAATTTAATAGTGAGAACCACAAAATCTATATCTTGTTTGATATGAGTGATAATATATTTATCTCTACCTCGGGGGACCCAATTTTTTATATCTTGTTCACTTAGAACGAAATTGATGGATAATGGAATAAATGTCAAAAAAACATATGAGAGATAAAATATGGTATAACATTAAACCTTAATTTCTTAGTTATAAAGTTATACCTCGGCAGGGAAAAAGGGTGGGTTGCCCGAATTTTTATACCTCCTGATCGAATTTTTGGTAAAATGAAACAAAACAAAATATAAAATGATAAAATAATATTATACTATCTCGTTTTCCCTCATTTTCACTTCAAATGAACACTAATATTTATAATTATATTATTATAATACTAATATATATGTTATAAAAATGGATTTGGTTAGCAAATATCCATATTTAATTGCCCAAACCCATTCCATTAGAATGTGGTAGAGGCGGGTGTGGCATAAAAATCCAACTCATTGCCATCTATAGTTTGAACTCTCCAAAATCAAATTGTTCTCTTGGTAAAATATGAAATTATTTGATAAATCAACCTGCTCGCTCGATTATCCACATGAAGGTTATGAGATATGTTAAACGAGTTTCCTAGTCATGGCATATGTATGAAGAGGTATTCTTATGTAATTTCAATTTTAATTTCATTTTTTCATATTTTTAATTATTTTACTATGTAATGTTGTTGGAATCTAATAAAGTTATAGAGAAAATATTGAAAACTAACCATGCTTAAAAGATAAAGACAAATTCTAACCTTTAATTTAAAAAAATAAATAATAGCCAATTTTTCCAAAATACCGTTTCCTACTTTTGTTAAATTAAAACTAAAATAATTACTTAAAACTTTTATACGTAAAAAAAATCTCTCTGTTCATGTCTCTCTCTCTTCTCTCTCCTCTCTGCGTGAATTTACAGTTCGTCATCAACTACCATCGTCGGCATCCGATTGTCCTCCACCATTGCCGCCGGCTCCAGTTGTCCTCCATTGTTGTTGTCGTTCGACTCTTAATCCATCACCGTCTTCCTTTCCACCGTCCTCCTCCACGGCGACGGCGCCACCGTTTCACTGTCACGATAGATCTCACACAATCTTGCATATCTTCTCATTTCCGTCGTATTCTCTGCCTCAATTTGATGTGCTCGTCGTAAAAACAGAGCAGATCTGTGCCGCCACCATCACAACAGATCGATCTATCTTGCCGCTGCCATATGTGTCGCCGCCGTTGAACTCCATCAGTTTTCTTGCTTCGGCACCATCATTAGTGCCGTGTTATTCACCGCATCTTCCGTGCTGCGTTTCTGATTCCAAACCCTAGATTTGTGCCACCTAATTTTGAAGTCCGATTCATCAATCGTCGCCGCCGGCAGCTTTGTTGGAGGAAGATTTGAATATTATTCAGATTATATGAATCGGTCGATTTGGAGTGGAAATTTTGGATATGCTGCACCTTTTTTCTGTGATTGTTTTCTGTTAATAGTTTTTTGTTAAGTCGAAGAAGTTGGGGGAGAAGGCATGACACTGAGAGTGCTGTTGCAAACTTTGATCCTGTACGATAACGAGTTGTTGCGTATATTTTAGTGTATGTATTCATGTATGTTGTCGTGTATTTATGTATGTATTCACGTTCGAAATATAGTGTTATGTATGTATTCGTGTAAGGAATAAGTTCGTGTATGTATTCGTGTATTGAATAAGTTATCATGTATGATTTTGTGTATGTATTTGTGTATGGAATAAGTTACCGTGTATGTATTCGTGTATGTATTCCAGTATGGAATGTGCTTGTGTGTGTGTGTTGTGTGGGTGTATTTCATGATTAAAATGGTTCATGCATGTTGCCGTGTGTGTGTTCGTGTATGTATTCATGTATAAGATGAGTGAACAAAGATGAATAAGGGTAAGAGAGTAATTTTGTTGAAATTTTGGTTAGTATTTATTTTTTAAAGATTAATGGTTAGAATTTATTTTTTCTTTTTTAAAATAGTTATTTTGACTTTTAGCCCAATTTTATATGTCAAAAATTTGTAATGTAATTTTAATATTCTATATAATCTAATATGCATATGTTTAAAAAGAAATACTATGAATAAATGTAATAAAAGGAAAGGAAAAAAAAAATAGAGCAATGCATAGTATTTAAGCTGAGACATATAATAAATAAAAACGACTCCACTGGGGATCGAACCCAGAATCTCTGGTTTCGTAGACCAGCGCCTTATCCATTGGGCCATGGAGTCTTGTTGTTGGTGGTAGTGTCACTACAGTGTTAGCTTGTCTTAAGTCACAGAAATTCTCATCACAGCAGTAGCAGAAATTGCCTGTCTTAAATTGCTGGCACTGAACGTGCATATTTAAACTAAATTCGTAGATCAGCTCTATAGTCACTATGTACTACTGACTATTAAAGTTTTCATCTTAATATCTACATGAAAAAAATTATTTTTATTTTATTACTATTAAAGTTTAAAAGAAGCAATAATTATTAATAATTAAAATAAGAAAAAGGAACTAGAGGATAATTAATAGTAACGCATTGCTGGTGTTTCTAACTTTCCATATTAATTACCATGTAGTTGAATTCTACTTTTCTTGTTCTCAAATCCAGCCACCCCTGCGGCCGCCCGGAGGTCCGCATCTTATCTTGGTGATGTGCTTCACGTTCTTGAGGTCCTCGATCGGCGGAGTAGATTATCTCTCCCAGCTCCTCCGCCTCCTGCGGATTGACAAGGTCACCCAACCATCCTCAATTATATATATATATATATATATATATATATAGGATGTGGATTTGGTAGTAACTCGTCTTTATATGAGAACCTAGGGACCGGCACAAATATCATTTACGTGATGCACAAAATACAATACGTTAATACACAAATTACACTAACTTAATGCACAAATTATTTAGCACATTTTTAATGCACAAACAACAGTAATCTAATGCATCATTAATCTGGACCATAGATTAAAAAAATCAACGATCCAAATTAGTTCCTAGTTCTTACATAAGGATCTTATATGATCTTCTCCCTATATATATATATATAGAGAGTGATATTATGAAATAGCCATAATGAGCATTACAATATAAATTATAGTCCACCTTCTTTAAAAATATAAATTCTAGCCATTTTTTACAAGTTGGGACAAAATACCCTTAAGGGGCGCGGGTATGGAGCATCTAGCGGGTTGGGTTCGGGTTAGGTATTAAGTGATGCGGGTGGGGCGGGTTTAAAAACGGGTTTTACATTTCAGTAACAATTTTTTACGTTTTTATAGTTTCACCCCATTCTCTCCCATTCCAATTCTCTCTCACGAAACTGCAACCTACCTCCGCCATCTACACCGTCGAGATTCCACCGCCTTCACTGAGTTTTCGCCGCCGTTTTGCTATGGATTCCGCTGGCATCGATTTTATTCAAAGTTTCTTGTTAGAAATCCAGCGCAACTTGAAGCGAAAATGGCGTCATCTGAAGATAATCCCTACTCACCTCGCTCCACCTCTTTGAACTCAAACAATTCAAGCTCAAACAACTCCAGATCTGCAGAATCCGGCAACGCAAATCCTTAAATAAATAAAGATTCTACAGATTCAATGATGGAGAATGTAAGTTCTCAAACCCTAACTTTCTCTACGATGTTCAATAATTATACTTTAGTTCATGATTTCAGAAGTGAAATATCATTAGTATGAGATTTTTGGAGTTATATGATGAGTTTTAGGATGTTTTTTTTAGAATTTGTTCAGCATCCACTTTAATTTCGGTTCGCGCAATAAACTACACCTATTATTCGTTCAATTTTTGCAATATCTATAATTGGTCATCTTTGTTGTTGTTGAGTAGATGTTTAGGAATGATTTTTAAGAAAAGAATGTATTGAGATTTGTTGATTTTGGACATGATTGTTGTGGGATACTAGTTTCAACGATGGTACAGTTGGTACAAATGGACATATTTGTGTCAATAATGCCACTTCACTCAACTTTGTGGCACGACAGACAGAAATATACCCATTTGTATCAATTGTTCCAATACTAATTAACACAGTTTACTTTTAAAACATGCATTTAACATGTTATGTTCTTTCATAAATGAAGGTGGAATGGACCTACAGACGGGAAGAAATGATTGATGTAGGCCACAAGGTGCAAACAAAGGGAAATGAAAGCATAATAGGAGACATAAGAAGAGTCTTGAATGATTTTGGTGAAGAGACATTGCTGAAGTTGAATAACTCAGCTTTTGGTAATAGGATGAAGCTGCTAGATCACATAACGAGATCTGGTAAATGTATACACTACATGGTCTCACGAGAAGTTGAAGGCAATCCTGAACAAGATAAAACGGCGTTGTGTTTCTTAGTGAACAATAAGATTATGAGATTTTCTAGGTTTGAATATTACTTGATAACAGGACTGAGGTTTGGTTCAAGCATATTTGACCTATATGCAGATCACACAGTTGCAGAAGACTCTTTATATCACAGAATTCTTGGTGGTGTAGAAATCAACCCCAACACCTTGTACAAAAAGTTCATAAAAAGGGAATTGGGAGGCGATCCACATGTCTATATCAAAGTCGCAAAGATGCTAATAGTTATAATCCTACTATTTGGATTTGATCCATTTAACTACATGATTCCGGATTGGCTATGGGTACTTCTTGAGGATGAAGGAAAATGGGATGAATTTTCATAGGGAAGCATCTCATATCGGATAAAAATAAAGGGAATAAGCAGTGTTCGTTGTCTTCTAACAAAGAACGTGAAGGGAGAGAAATATCATATAACTGGGAACACTGTTGCCTTCTTGGTAAGTTGTCACTAAATATTGCATTATTAGTATTTTAATTTTGCAAAATTCAAAGTAAAATTTTGATGTGCATAATCTAATCTCCTACTACTCTTCATGAATTGTTTGAAACAATCAGATACTAGAGGATGTGTGTGAGCCTTATTCAACTCTTTCACAACATATCCATCAATACAGCAGAAACGAAATACAACACGAGCCATGCCTGATAAACGACATGACATCCTTCTTTGTTTAGTTTTAGAAGATCCATGCTCACCATGTAATACATCAACTTCACCACCAGACTTCTCACCTTCCCGATTGCACGTAATGTACCTCCAGATTATTGTTCCATCTTTGGATCGTCTAATCGTATAAAGTCTTATATCAAACCCACAAGCAGCTCCATATAGCCTGTAACACTTCTCTCCTTCCTCTAAAGTACTAAATTTATGACCAACATGAGGTTTCACATCATTTGAGCACTCGGGAATATAAACAACATCTGAATCTGATGAAGGTCCACTTATTTGCATTCCTGGATCAACAACTAAAAGAAAAATTCAAAAATAATTAAATGACCCCGGAAACTTACAACACGAATATGAAACACATTATTAAGAATAATGTATGCAAATAGTTCTGCAACCTCATATATCGAACTATTAACTTTGATTAGAACAATTGGCTCTATGCTAGCTAGTTACTGAAAGCTACAAATCTTAAACATTAACGATACAAATAAGATGAACAAATATGATATTGACACAATAAAAATAATAATCTAAATCAAAAAGCAAAAATAATAACCAACCAAGACTACACACAACAAACAATTGAAACTGATATTGATAAGTATAAAAAAAAAAAACCTAGTACTAATCCAGCCATCTTCGACTAATATCCAGCCAAACAACTTTGAAAATTAAAATATTGAAACACCAAAGGTCTGAAAAAAACGCTTAAACTAATGAAATGTAATAGAAATGAAACATCATTAAAGTTACCAAAAATATAGGCTATGTAATCCCATAAATCATGTTGGTCGTCATCTTAAAAAAAAAAGTCAAATTTACTCTATTAACCTTGATCATTAATAAAATGATTTAATAATTACAAAAAAACGTCAATAATTTTTAGTCATTGATCAAGGTAAATAAATGGTCTAGATTTGTTTATATATATATATATATATATATATATATATATATATATATATATATATATATATATGGAGTGATTCCCATGCAAATGGCCCTTAAAGTGAGAAATATGAATTAATTTTCACCATTGATCTTATCTACATGAAGGGTCAAGATTTAGCTTGGTCAAAGCGGGTCAAAGCGGGTCAAATCTGGGTCAACCGTTGATTTTTTTTTTTTAATAAACTGTCACACAAGATGCACAACTTCACATATTCAGATGCACCAATTCACATATTCGGATGCAAAACTAAGTATATTGAAATGCACAAGATTTTAAGTTTTTTTTTTATGTTTTTTTTTTTCGTTTTTTTTAAGGTTAGGTCATATGCACCACATCATGTAATTCATATGCACCACACTATATAATGAGATGCACCACTAAATGCACTAGTTTTGTTTTCGTCTTTTTATTTTCGTAAAACATTGTGCATCTAGTTACACTGTGTGGTGCATCTAGTTACGCATTGTGGTGCATCCAATTTTTTTTTTTTTACAAATTCGGTGCATCTCACTACACATAGTGGTGCATCTCATTATGTATAGTGGTGCATCCGAATATGTGAAGTGGTGCATCTTGGGTGACTGTTTTAAAAAAAAATTGAAAATCTTGTGCATCTAAATGCACTTAGTGGTGCATCTAGTTATATAGAGTGGTGCATCGAATATGTGAAGTTGTGCATCTTGGGTGACAGTTTATTAAAAAAAAAATCGAAAAAAAAGTCAACGGGTTGACCCGGGTTTGACCCGCTTTGACTTGGCCAAATCTTGACCTTTCATCACCAATAGATCTATGGTGGAGATCTATTCTCATTTCTTAAGATAATATTCATTCTCATATGATCTCTCTCCTATATATATATATATAGGGAGTGATTTTCATGCAAAGGGATGTTAAAGTGAGAATTAGGAATTAATCTCAACCATTGATTATATCTACATGGAGGGTCAAGATTTGGCCTGGTCAAAGCGGGTCAAACTCGAGTCAACCCGGTCAACCCGTTGATTTTTTTTTTCGATTTTTTTTAACGTTCAACTTACATGAACCATTTCACATATTCGGATGCACCATTTCACATATTTGGATGCACCGCTGAGTGGAAGAGGAAGAGGAAGAACTTCAACAGTACCTGGCCAATCGCCAAGCCATGGTCACTGTTGAACAGCCCGCACCTTCTGACCAACCAGCACCAGCTGATCAGCCAGCACCCTCCACAGATGAAATTTGCGAGCTGATCGCTGAGAGGGTCAATCAGCTGAGGAAGGAGATGCTTGCCAACATCCAGCTCAACAAAGAAGAACAGCTGAGGATGATGGAAGCTCAGGAAGACTAGCACAAGAAGTTGTTGGAAGACAATGATGCGCTGAAGATGAAGCTGGATGATCTTTCAACATCCACCAGCAAGGACATCACAGACCTGAAGACAACTGTTCTGGGAATCAAATCAGAACTGAACGTGTTCAAGTCCATTTCTGAATCAAATCTTGCCAAATCTCAACAGACTGAGGACCAAGAATGGGATTCTCGGTTCGAATCCAGATGGGCTGAGTTCGTAGCTTTCCAAACTGAAGTCACTGAAACCTTCGCCGTCATGAAGAAAGCTGATGAAGAGCGCCGTGACAAGGATCTGGCGAAGAAGGTTGATGTGGAATGCGCTGTTATGAACTCTTCAACCGAATCTAGCAAGCTGAACAGAAACTCACTTCTCTAGATGGCTCAGTTGCAAGTCTTGTTGCTGATGCCAAAAAGGGGGAAGATGTGATGCAGCAAGATGAGATCGGGAAAGATGAGACTCAAGAAGATATGCCAGCCGGGAAGGAATCTCAGCTGAAGAAGAAGACAACTCAAAAGAAGAAGTCCGCTCCAAAGCCAACTGACAAGAAACAACAAAAGCTGAAATCTATTGTTGTCGGAGGAGAAGAAATGGCTAAGGACTTGGAGCAGGCAAAAGAGTATGGAGTTTCCTACAACTCCATAGCCGAGATTGCAGCCGAGCTCGATGCTGAACTCGACTGTATTACAACCGAAGAGTGTATTGCTGCTGCTAAGGCTATGGATGTTCCGGAGAAGGATTACATGAATCCTGAATGGATCAAGAAGTTCGCAGCCAATCAAGCTTCAAGAGTGAACAAATTTGAAGAAGAGCTAGCCAAAGTTACCAACAACTTGGACAGGAATATTGCCTCCCGCAGCCAACGACGAATTAAGAAACACCAAGTGAAGGCTGAAGCAAGGATGAAACAATAGAGACTGCCAGGGAAGATCAAGCTCCAGGGACGCTTCAAGCATGTGGACAAGTGGATGCCAGCTGAATGGAATGATGATTGGGAATCATTCAAGCAAGAGTTTGTGAATGATTTCTACTATAGGAAGGTGTACTCAACTGAGGATTCGAGGAAAGCCTTCAAAGAAACACTGACCGAGCTACACTCTGGGGATCCGGGCATGTTCAACCAGTTCAGGCGAGCAATGATTGATGCAAAGCTGGATATGAACACCGTCCCCGTCCCTCAGAAGGTCACTTATCTTCCTCCATTCATCCCAGAGACAAGAAATCCTAACCGACAGAAGATTGCAGCTGAGGCAAGAAGAGTCTGTCAGGAGCATGGAGTGGATATTTCAAAGGAGTCAGATGCAAAAAGAGATATTTTTGTCAGGATTTTCAGCAAGTATGGGCTGAAGTATTAGCCAAGTTAGTTTTTGAGCAACTGATGTATTTTGATTTTTGTGCATTTCTGTGTAAACATCAGTTGTAATGAAAACTTTCATCATACATCCGATTCACCTTGACGTACAATCTCTAGTTGTCCAAGCTCTGAATCGCAAAGTTATTTCAATACCATGTTATAACTGTGCTAACCCTTTGATGTTTAATCTTATAGACTGTCTAGAATTTCAGCTGAGATTTTAGATAGGTCAGTAGGGTTTAGATCAGTAGGGTTTTGGCATCATCAAAAAGGGGGAAATTATTGGGAAATTTAGTAAAGTTTTGACTGATTCCAAAACCAACTGACCCCAACCAAGTAGATGTTGTCATATCCTAATGTTAGTATTTAGGCTCGCTGTTTGAGCAATATTGAGATTTATATTTACAGGTCTCCAGCTGAAGACGGCAACATGGCGTTACTCGGATAGAACTACAGATGAAAATTCGGATGTGTAACATCAGTTGTAAGAAAGACAACTGAGCGTTCAAGATACAGAACATCAGATGTAACAAATACAACTGAGCGTTCAAGTCAACTGATCAGATGTGGATCATCAGATGGAAGAAAGACAACTGAGCATTCAAGCCAACTGTTCAGATAGAACATCAGTTGCAAGACTCAATCCGATAGATCGACAACAAGAAGTTCAAGGCAGCTGAGGGTTCAACTGTTCCTATTCAGACAGAAGGTCAGATGAAGATATCGATCAGATGGAACATCAGCTGAAGACCACTCGGATGAAGACCAAAACTTCTCAACCGACTAAACAAGGTTGAAAGACAAAGGTTGAAATTTGAATTTTAAATTGGAAGTCACGTGAAGGTTTGACGTTCTGTCATTACCTCATTTGGCCCAACACAAGGTTGTCTCAGAAGGAAAGCAGAAGTTCACAGTTGCCAAATCGGGAAAATCTGCAGAGATGAGAGACAAGCCATCGCTTTCACAGAACAGAGATCAACGGCTCATCCAACGGCTAGTTGATTCTCTCCGCCTATAAATAGATGCCTTCATTCATTCATCAAGAAAGAAGACAGACAAGTGCGAGAAGAGACTAAAAAGCAAAAGAAAGACAATATCCTGCACACAAGCTAAACTGCAAATTAATCTCTAAGAACATCACTAGTTGAGTTCATAGAGTGTTAGAATCTATCTTGGTATTTTCGATCTTAGTTTGAGTCTTCATTTGTTCAAGCTTAGATCCTAGCTCACTCCTTTGTTAGAGCTAGTAGTTGGAAACCCCACCCTCATACACATCCCCTAAAAAGGTTGTTAGGATCCTGCTCTTCCCGAAATTGAGTAGAAAGGTTGATAAGTACCCGTAAACTTATCTGTAAAGTTGATAAGTACCCGCAAACTTATCTGAACGGTTGCAAAGCCCGCGTAAGCTTTGTGGTAGCTGTCCTAAAGAACTTGGACTGAGTTGTGTGGACTCACAACTCCCCATGGACGTAGGAGTTCTCTCCGAACCACGTAAATCCTTTGTGTGTTTGTGTTTTCAGTTCAGTTACTTTTTGCTTATCCAACTGACCAACTAACCAGCACAAAACTGCACCTTTGCATCTCAACTGATTTGGTTATTGACCGACCTTGCATCTGAGCATGAGTTGTTTTATACGAGTTGTTATTTGTTTCCACCATATTCCGCACAGCACCACTCTTCCAGCTGAGTTTTTCTTACTCAGTTGTGATTCCAGCTGAGTTCTTTTACTTAGTTGTGGTTTTTATCAGGAGGTTGTTTTAAAATTCCTAACTGGTGTATTCTCCCCCCCCCCCATACACCAGAACTCGTATCGGGACCATCAATAGAAAATTTCACTAAAATTAATCTCAAAGCAAAGTGCTACGAACTTACAAAATCTTAAAACATAACTAGAAGATTATGAATTATTGATGTTGTCGTTGTGTCGTCATATTTCGGAAGTAGATTTACTGAAGTAGAGAAGAAATATTAAAGACTTGACTCTTATGGAATATGTGTGTGTGTTACAAAAATAATATAAAATCCTAAATCTATTAATATTTGTACTAGTAATATTTATAATTATATAATAAATCATATATATATATATATATATGTATATATATATTTGGGGAAATTCAAATAGAAACTAATTAATCCATGCAATCTAGAAACTTTTTTCAACCATTGATCCTAGGCAATCAACGGTCACAATAAATCAAGCTTTATAATAATTTTGATAAGACGTTTCTCTTTTATGTGGGTGAATAAGTCATTTGCAATTTAATTGTAACCGATTGTTCACAAATTAAGAGAGTCACATGGTGTGGACACGTTCATTGCTATTTAATTGCAACTGATTAAATTGACTTTAATTAATTCATTTTCATCGTATTTATACCACATTTAGCTTATAATTATACATTAGACTTTATTATTACGTAAAAAAAATTAGGGAGTAGGGTTACCAAATCATCACACAATCTATATTATTATTTTTAAAGAAAACGTCACTGCATAAGGCATATTTTACTTAGTCATCATGCATAATTGTATTTGTATGGTCATAATTTTTGTCATCTATTATGCATACTTGAGATAATTTACCAAATGTGCACTATCATATAACATAATATGCTCTATGAGAAGTGTACTAATTTATCATATATGCATTATCAAATATTTAGTTTATGCATTATTATGGTTTTAAATATGCAGAACAACTAACTAGTATCGATATATAATAATTCTGATTAAAAAAGGATAGATCATGTGATTCACTTGTTGGGTATAATTGTACATGATCGAGCGAATTTGATGTACGATGTGGAACTCTTATATATGCATTACTGTATTAAAAAATATGCATTATCTTGAGATTAAATACGTTTAAAAACTAAAATCAGATACAAACAATGCATTATGAAAATTATTTTTTTCAATCATTAAAAAACAAATAAAATATAAATTTATGAAATAGCGAAATATGTATTATACGTAGCCCAAAATTGCATAATCAGTAAATCAGACACAAACGAAGAAGAAAAAAATTTGGTTGAAAAATATCACTAATTATAGTTATGCGTACCTCCATAAACCAAGTTAATGGAATCTTTAAATCCCACTTTTTGGAAGATTTAAAATATATATAGAATGTTGATTCGTAATCCCTAAATTATGGAAAACCGTATGTATCATGCGATGATTGATAATAATTTTTACTGGTTTAACCTTGTGGATAATATAAAGATTAAAAAAATTAATTAGATATGTAAAGTATTTACACATGTTATTATCTTGACCATTTATCTATATTAATCAAAGGTCTATAAAAGTTTTTTAAATTTCACTATATAATAAGTTTCTACCTGAACCCTACCCTATATATATATATATATATATATGGATGAGTTAGTATAAAAATATTTTCTGGTGTAAGAACGTGAGAACATGTTTAAATTAATATGTAGTCATGCTTAAATTTATAGACTGTGCTTAATAAATTTCATGTTTTTTATATAAACGTTATAAGATCATGTTTGAGTCGATATATATTCATGCTTCAAATAATCACAATTATGGATCATACAAATATAATGTTTATATAAAAAGACATGAACACAATTAAGCATGATAATATATTAATTTAAACATGATTACAGAGTAATTTAAGCTTGTTCTGACGTTCTCACACTAGAATTGGTTTTTATATGAATCAATCCCTATATATATATATATAAATGGGTTTGGGTAGCGGATACCCAGAGGTAATTGCCCAAACCCGACCCAAACCCGTCACGGGTTTGCATGTTTCTACTCAAACTCGTCCCAAAATTATTTAATATTTTCCAAACCCGTTCCATCAGGGTTTGAGAAGTGCGGGTACCCACAAAAACCCGACGCATTGTCATCCCTATATGTGTGTTTTCGGTTGTTTACACGGTAGTTTTGGATTTCTCAGACTATTTGTGATATTTATAATTATATACTAGTACTCATTAATTGAATTGAGTCAGTTATGTTCTACTACGTAATTGTAGTAATTAGATTTGAATGGAATTCATTCGGTATCGATTCGCAGTATAGCGAATTTAATTAATTTATTTTGACCTAATAAATTTGAATTAGGATCATACTTATAATTAATAAATTCGCCTTAAGAATAAATAATTTTAAGTAGAGGAATTGAATTAATAGACTTATCTTTATGTGAGTTCAGGGTACATATCATTATAGATGTGTAAAGGCAACTCTGGTTGAAGCTTGGTAATATATATATCTATAGCATTACTATCATTAATCTGGATTAAAATGAATACAGATGTATCTGTTTGTGGTAAATGCATGTATGCATCTAAAATCGTGAAATTATATATGGGTTGGAAGTTTGTTTACTTGGTTAATGTCGGATTCACCATATGTGGATGCGGGTGCTGGTGCTGCTACATCTTTGACTACTAGCTAGCTAGGTCCAACTCTAATCTATTCCCTACAAGTGGTGCAGAGCATACATTTTTTTAGGTTAGTTTAGCATCGTACTAGCTCTTTTATAGGGAAGTGAAACAACCGCAACCGCCGCTTAATCCTTGTGATTATAGATACTAGTAGTATGTTTTATAGCTCTTCCATGCCTACTGTCTCATAGATTGCAATTGGGTATTCTTTTTCTATTTTAGATGTTTTCCTCTTGGGATTCATTCTTACCAAACAATAATGCCCAGCAGCAGGCGGATTCAGGATTTGTTAATAGAATGGATTGATATGTAAACACTTTACCGTATTAATTTTTGTCATGACATGAAACATTTCAATGCAATAAAGCAATAGAACATATTTATACTTTAGCACGACCATACCTACATTATAATATGAGCCCTGAAACAATAAAATCTGAAAGATAATTTATTATCGCAATAAAAATAAATCTCATGTTATATTTAAAATATTTGAAAAAATTATTTAACTAAATTACTATTGCCATAGATTATGACATTTTCTTATAAAAGCACTAAACATAGAATAAAGTTCAAAGTTTAATTTTCTACGGGCACCTTTAAATTTCAAAATAAATTGAGTTTGTTAATTAAAAATAATAATTTTTTATAATTAAAGCCTCTCAAAAGTAATGATGTAATGGAGAATCGAACATTGGTCTCCCTAGATTAGCTAAACAACTTTTACCGCTGAGCTACCAAAAGATTTACTTATAAAAATACACATATACTATCTCTGTCCCACATTACTTGTCTCACTTTCTATTTTGGGCGTCCCACTCTACTTGTCTCACTTTTCATTTAAGGAAATAATTAAAAAATCAATTTATTCACTTTATATCACTTCAACACCACTTTATATCACTTTATGTCACATTAGGACCACTTTATATCACTTTATCAATTAAAAAATAATTTATATCACTTTATTAATTATACTAACCACACATTTTATATCTAATCTCTTTTTTCTTAATCTCCGTGCCCGGAGGAAATGGGCCAAGTAATGTGGAACGGAGGGAGTACATAAAAAACTATTTTGAAACTGCACTGAGCTCCAGCCCAACCCAGACATAACATAGATCCGCCCATGCCCAGCAGCCCAGGCCAAACATTAATTGACTTGGCAATTTTCAATTAAATAAACCCAATTCATCATAAATTAAAGCTTAGTTTAATCAACAACAGGCTAAATGTGTAGTAGTACAATCTTAATGCAGTCGACCAACAGCACTACATCTACGTCCAGGCTGTTGCTGAAACAAACTAATTAAATGCATATGAGCATAAATTTAATTATTATTGTTTTTTCCACCTCAAAACTTGCTAGTATAAATTAATTCCTCAATCCATCACACAACAGACACACACATCGCTGAGCTAAGAAACACACCCATTGTTGATTCTTAAACTGTGAACAAATTAAGCAGAAACATGAATTTAAGGGAAGGGAAATGGCTGTTGCGTTCATTGTTTGTATTGTTCGTTTTATTTTCCGTTTTGATTAGTGATTTTATTATCTGTGGCTCTTAATATAGAAAGAAATCTTGGTAGTAAAATGAAATGGAAATGTAAATTGTTGATGGAAAGGAGAGAAATGTGGGTGAGGGAAAATGGTAGGTTTGTCCCACATCGGCGTGGAGTAGAAAGCAGGTGATAGAATTGGGATATAAAATGAGAAGGTGGAGGAATGATAAGGGCATCTTTGCGCTTGGGGCAATGACGCAGCTAGTGAGGTTCTAACCGAGGCGCGTCTATTGCTGGTTGAAAACTATTTCCAAACCCCCTCTTCGGCTCGGGCTTGACTCGAGCCGTCGAGAATTTCTGGAAGGGCTCCCTTTACTGGGTAAAGCCCTACAAATCAGTTTTCCAATTTTAAATAGTTCAGTTCAATTCAATTTAGTAATCTATGTACCATAAAATAAAATCTGATACCATTCTCTACTCGTGTTTATTCCCCTTTCTTCCTTTTCTCCCACTCCCCCATCTCTGCAACAACTCTCCCACACGTCATTCCCGATGATGTCTTGTCTTTTTAATATTGTTGAATACATAATACGAGTAGATTTTATTTACACGAACAGATCTACAATACATGAACAGATCCAGTGTGCAAATGCGATTGGATGATTCGAAAGGCCATACAAAACCCACTCGGGCTTTACCTGTTTACCAAACACATCCGATTAAGGCAAACCCACTCGGGTGGATCTTATAACCCAATTTTTTCTTTACCAAAATTTACTAATCTACCCCTTTTATTCAGTATCTCAGTACATACATGCTGCAAGGACAAACTAGTTGCATAGACTAAGAATCAGCCAAAAAAGATTTCACTTTTGTTTGACAGACCCAAACAGTTCCTCAAAAGAGCGTTTAGGAGCATCATCTTGCGCCACAATCTCCACAACCTTGTAACAAGATCCAGGTTGAAGTAATGCCTCAACTGCAACCTCTGCAACTTGATCTCTGGATATCGAACCTGCATAAAGTGTATCCTGCAACGAGATGGAATGCATAAGAATATTTGCATGCAACCTAAATATAATTTGAAGGATAATTTTGTTGTCTGATTTTCATTACCTCTGGTTCCATCACTACATTCCCCTTAGGCGGGTCATTCTTCAATCCACCAGGCCTTATAATCGTGTAATTGATACCAGATTTCCGAATACGCTGCTCTGCTTGAAGCTTTGCCACCAAGGTGAGGCCAAATACATTGAGGAAAATGTAGGCTGGATTGAGCAGTTGCCCCATGGCAGCCCCGTTGACCAAAATGGAGCTTATAAGTATAAATCTGTTGACATTTTGCTTCCGACAAGCTTCAACCAGGTTCACAGTGCCAAAATTGTCAACCTGAACACGGCTCATGAATTAAGTCAGCGGAGATTATGCGTTTGATGGGTAGAAGAGTAGTGTATCATATAAATCACAATCGAACCTTCCATGGAGTGAATAGATCCCATGATGGTCGAAAACCTGTAGCACATATCACTGCATCAGAATCATCACTAATAGCTTCAGCTAATTTGGCTGAACCTTCTGTTACATCTGCTTTCACCTGAAAGAAGCAGTAAACGAATATCAACGATATCCTCAAAGATAAGATGAACACAAGCTTAAGACTAGAGATTAATCCCAGAAGTAAAATCTTAACCATAAGATAGCCCTTTAACATGATGATCAAGGACAAATTATTAAAGATTAAAGCATCACAATAAGTAAATGCACTCTTAAATTAAAGAAGATTTTAGCATATCCTTCACACATAAAAAGAAATGAAGAAGCTTTACCTAACCATGGGAAATTTGAACTTTTTCCTAAAATGGCTGGACATAATAGAAAAGAATGCTCAAAGCGTTGAATGATATAGTCCAATTTCAGAGAATCCGAAACTACAATAACTATATAAAAAGCTAGACTAATAGCAAGTTCTCAAGAATGAACATTTTCAGTACATTTATGCAACAAAATCAATCCTTGCTATTAATTGTTTCACTGTCTTTCAATCTTAACCTCATTTCCAGCAATACCAGTCTTTCAAAGTACAGATAATTAATCATGATACAAATATAACCAAATCAATGAATCGCAGATACAAGCCAAATTGTAGAACATAATTATCATCACCAACTAAAAGAACAAAGGGGGAATGGCTAATAAAACTGCGAATTAAGCCCTCCTAATACTCACAAATTGAAGATCGGGATTTTCCCCAGGGAATGTCGATTTCGCTTTCTCCAAATCTCTTACTCCAGCTTTAACAGCAAACCCCTTCGCCAAAAGCTGCTCTACGATCCTCTTCCCCGTACTTCCAGTTGCGCCGGCAACAAAAATTTTCTTTCTCTCACTAACACGCGCGTTCACCTCCTCCTTAATCTCGCTTCCCTCCATCTGCAGCCAATGAAGTAGAGGAAACTCAAATGTAAAAACGCATACTATAAATAGTAAAAAAAAACTGAATCGAGAAAGACGTAGAAGATTCTAGAGAGAAAAAGGGAAGAAACTTACCGTTGAAGCTTTCACGAAGAAAGAGCGGGGTCTATTGGTGATAGATAAGGAGTGAAAGATAGAAGTTCTGAGGAAGAGACCAGCAGCAGCAGCCATTGTCAATGTCATTGGCTTTTGTCTTTTTTAATTTCAAAATTGTTACTAGAACTAGAATATTTGGGGGGCAGGAAAATTATACCCGCCACAATTATTTTTATAGTAATAAACGTAAATATGATGTACTCCCTCCCTACGTCAAGCAATGCTCTATTCACAGTTGGACGCGGAGATTAAGAAAGTTGGTAAAATTATTTTTAGTGGGATAAAAGTTAGATAGTAGGGTTATTATTAATGAGATATGTTTAGATTGTTAATTACAAATTAAAGAGAATGTGTGGTTGTGATTGAGTGAGTTCAAATTAAAGAGAAGAATGTGTGGTTGTGATTGTGTGGGTCCAAATTAAAGAGAACTAGCGTATAACCCGTCGAAAATCGACGGAAAATTATAAAAATTAATAAAATTATTAAATAGTAATAATAAGTGATAGATTAAAAAAAAATATTTGTTAATTATTTTAGCGTAAAATAATTCGATTATTCAATCTACTAAACTCGCTTAGAATTTATATCCCTTGAACACATCTTAAATTCAATTAAAAAATAATTTTACCACATGTTTACGTCTCAAACTCATATAATTATATTTGTTAAAAATTATAACTAATATATTCTCATTACTTTCGATAATTGTTAAACTCTATTTTTCTACAAAATCGATGTGGGCAAAAATATATTTCTCTCTCAAAGGAAAGCAACTTTTAAGCTGAATCTTTTAGCTTTTTATAAAGAAAAAGAGGTAAGAGAAGGAGCGGGTAGTGAGAGAGAGAGAGAGAAGAGATATATAGATAGCGAATAATACTATAGATGTTAACATTGTCTATAAGATGAAAGTGATACTAAATACCCCACATTATGAATTCAACAGAAGATTAAGAAAAAAAAAGTTAAACCACCGCTTCACAATCATCCCATCTACTCCGATGGTTCCGACCTGGAACCGGCCTATTGACTACAATACTGATTTTAAATTATATAAATAATCATCTTCCAAATATATTCACAAAAAAAATTAATGATGACATTTGTTTTCTTTTTACCTGAAATTAATATTTAATTATATACATAATTATTTTCCAAAAATATTCACACAATATTTAATAAATAAAAATTTAATTATAAATTGTAGTATTATATAAGTAATTATCTTCCAAATATATTCATAGAGAAATAAATGATAACATTTGTTTTTTTTTTTTTACCAGCTTCAAGAATAACTTTTTTAACTGATAATAGGACTTCACGAATTATTTCACTATGTATTTGGTAGTTTTTTCTTTTTACAAAATTTTATGTGGAATGATTGTGATTCATAAAATTATTTAGTCAATGATATAAGATAAAAGTTGAACATAAATATTCTTAATTTTATGAGTTCAAAATTATATAATATATTAAAAAAAAATTGTCCCGCAAGTACTGAATTGGCTCATCTACGCGCACAATTCTTGATCGGAATTGGCTCGTTGATAAATCGTTAGTAATTTTTCTGCTAATTTTTCTACATATTCTACGTTTTTCAATGGAGACGATTAATCAAACAATTTGAGATGATGTGTTTAGAATTATTCAAACTTGTTTGAAATTTATATACTCGCACTTGTTTAAAATTTGATTAAAAAATTAGTCATTTGTGTTCCTTTTTGAAAAAAAAATCCGTATATTAGTCTACCGCCACAGTTCTGTGTCGGAACTGGCCCGTTGACCACGACTCTATAAGTTCAAAATTATAGAATATATTAAAAAAGTTGTCCCGCCAGTACTGAATTGATCCCTCTACGCGCACAACCTACCGCCACAATTCCGCGTCGGAACCGGCCCGTTGATCACGACTCTGATTTATAAGTGCGTAATGTAAAAATTCATTTACAATTTATATAGATCAAAAAATTTAAGAAATATAATTGATTGTACTATTCGTTATCGTCCTTAACCGTATCGTAATATTCGTTAATTAAAATTATAGATTATGCAAAGTTGAAAACCTAATTACAAATAACGTAAAATTTACGCAAGTACTAAATTGGCCCATCTACGCGCACGATTTTTGGTCGGAATTGGCTCGTTGATAAATTGTTAGTAATTTTTCTGTCAATTTTTCAACATATTCTACGTTTTCCAACGAAGACGATTAATCAAACAATTTGCGATGATGTGTATAGGATTATTCAAACTTGTTTGAAATTTATATACTCGTACTTGTTTAAAATCCGATTAAAAAATTAGTTATTTGTGTTCCTTTCTGAAAAAAATCCGTATATTAGTCTACCGCCACAATTCTGCGTCGAAACTGGCTTGTTGACCACGACTCTGATTTATAAGTGCGTAATTTATAAAATTTGTTTATAATTTATATAGATCCAAAAATTTAATAAAAATAATGATTATACTATTCGCTATCGTCCTTAATCGTATAGTAATATTCGTTAATTAAAATTACAGATTATGCAAAGTTGAAAACTCAACTACAAATAACGTAAAAATTATTTCATAAATGATGATTATAGATTTTAGAAAATATATGGGAAAAAAAAGCATAATATGAAAAATTTCTCGAGTTGAGGTAACCGTCGGTTGGGAATTAACTCGTCTACCGCCATGGTTCCGGGTCAGAATTGACCCGTTGACCACGATTTTGATTTATAAATGCATAATTTATGATGATTCTAGATTTTAGAAAATACATGAAAAAAATTTATTAAGTAGGGCAAGACTTGACGTACGGAGGGAGTATTCTATTGGGACCTCGTGGCATCACCGTGCATCCTTAAGTGACTTAATTTGTTAAAGAGTTGGCCTTAGATGCAACCAGTTGTACTCTATGCAATCGGTTTGATTCGATCCGACTCCTAATCTGCGTTGTTTTACATTTTTTCTTTTTAATAATCACGTGCGTAACTTATAAAGATGAAAAGGCGTCTAAATGTAATATACAAGGCTTGCAGCCAAGCGGTTGGACCTTCGCAAGCTATTACCACTAGGCTAAACCAAGTTATATTCTTTTTAAGGTAGGGAAATTTATTTCTAATATACCCACTCTTTTATTACTTTAAGAAATATTTGTATTTACTTTTTTTTTTGTTTTTTGATTTCTTTTTTTAATTTTAAATTTTTATTATATTGTATGTCCTACCTATTATTCAGTTTATTTAATTTTCAGTTTTTTTTTATGATTTATTCATTTTTTTTTCTTTAAGTATTTTTTAATGGAAAAAATATTGCTTTGCTTAATGATAATATTTACTTTAATTAATGACAACGTATACTTTTAATTATTTGATTAAATAAATATTGTCATGACTAAAAATAATTTTTGATATGAACAAAGTAATGTAACAAGAATATTACTTTTTTTTCAAAATGATTGTTATTTTTATTCACAACAACATGTACTTTAAGTTATTTTGTTAAGTAATTATTGTCGTAACGAAATAAAGAGAGATAATGTTTCACAAATATTACTTTTCTTCAAGATAATAATTACTTTTGTTCACGATAACATGTACTTTTAGTGATTTGATCAAGTAATTTTAACGTGATAAAACGTAATTATTGATATTAAGAAATGTAATATTTCACAAAAAATACTTTTACACTTTGTTTTTTCATTTCTTTTCATTTTCGTTTTTCATTTCTTTTTTTAATTTTTCATTTTTATTATATTATGTGTCCTACCTATTATTCAATTTTTTTTATTTTAAGCTTTTTTTAATTAATTATTCATTTTCTTTTTTCTATAAGGATTTTTTATTAAAAAAAATTTAATAAAAAAATATTACTTTGCTTAATAACAATATTTATATTTATCAACGACAACGTGTACTTTTAGTTATTTGATTAAGTAATTATCGTCGTGACTAAAAATAGTTATTGATATGAAGAAAAGTAATGTTTCAAAATTATTACTTTTTTTCATAAGGATTGTTACTTTTATTCACGATAATATGTACTTTAAGTTATGAGTAAAAATGTGAAATAGCCACTTTGAAGAGTGAAAAATAAAAGTTGTCAAAAATTTAATTGAACATAAAATTCTGGCAGATTTTAGGATAGTAGGTCAAATTTGCCCTTGATTTTTATTTCTCTCGCTCTCCTCTATGTCCTCTTTCACCGCTCTTTTTTGACCGTTTCTCTTTGCAATTTTCAACTTTGGACACCCAAAACAAATCTTCCGGTGACGGCGCTGCTTCACAAACCGGCAATGACGCTGAATCTGAGGCTCCAAACCATAGATATGTCGCCAATTCAGACGCCGAAACATAGATCTAATGACTGCGTTGTCACAAAAAAGAGAAAAATCTAGATCCAATCATTGCTGCACCGACTCACAAAAGGAAAATTGAAATTGTGATTAGATTGGTAAGAAAATGATTCAATCACACCACGCGTACCAACATATGGTGCGCCACTAATTGGTACGAACGAGACGAATGAGTTTATTCGTACAAATGAGTTCATTTGTCCTACTCGTACCAAGTTTGTGCCACTAGTTGGTACGAACGGGATGAATGACTTCATTCGTACCACTCGTACTAAGTTATGGTGTGTATTAGTTGGTACGAACAGGACAAACGACTTTATTCGTACCACTCATACCAAGTTATGGTGCGTATTAGTTGGTACGAACCGGACGAATGCGATAATTCGTACCAAGTAACGGAACGCAACTAGTTCGTACGACCAAGACGAATTCATACCTGTGTTACCAAGTTTGCAGGAATCTGCTACTATTCCAAGTAAAGAGCAGCTGCAATATTGCTGCAAAAATAGCAGCAAAAACTCCCCAAGAACAACCCTTATCCAAAGCACTAAATACAACATGTAATCCAACTCCTCACAGAAATTCACCCACACTCCCGAATCGCGAATACCACCCCAATAATTCTAAAAAATCAATACTCCAACACCACGACGGGAATAGCAGCAGATAGGGCTTGCCCTTTTCTGGTGGTGTGTTGTTTTAATTCGGGTCCTGATAGGAATCACATTTAATTACGAACGGGGCGGGTAGGGCTCGAGATCCTCGACGCCGACGATTTGGAGGTTGTCGTCGTAGGAGGAGTAGCCGAGGTGGAACTTCAGATCGGGAAGAGGGCAACATCGCCGGCGGCAGACGGCGGGGAGAGGGAGGGGGCGAGATCCATTTTCGTAGTAGCAGAGAGAAAGACAATATGTGTGAGAGAAAAAAAAAACGAAATGATAGAAGAGAGAGAAAAAAAAGATTAAATTAAGGATATAGTTGTCTCATTACATTAAAATCGGCTAAAATTTATACTAAAATTAAGTTTTTGACAAGTATTATTTTCTACTATCTATAATGGCTATTTGACATAATAAAGTCTTAAGTTATTTTGTTAAGTAATTATTGTCGTAGTAATAGTAATAATTGATATGAAGAGAGGTAATGTTTCACAAATATTACTTTTTTTCAAGATAATAATTACTTTTGTTCACGATAATGTGTACTTTTAGTGATTTAGTCAAGTAATTATTCTCATGATCAAACATAATTATTGATACTAAGAAAGGTAATGTTTCAAAATTATTACTTTTTCTCACAACGATTGTTACTTTTATTTACGACAATATGTACTTTTAGTCACTACAACTCTTATTTTTAGTTAATTTAGAAAAATTAGATATAAAAATAAAATTGTACTCCCTCCGTTCACCAAGTTATGCCCCATTTCAGTGGTGGCACGGAGATTAAGAAATCTGAAAAAAGGTGTTTTGAGTGGGTTAAAAGTTTAAAAGTAGGGGTAGTGTTAATGAGATGCTTACTTCTGTTAATCTCTAATTAAAGTTAGTGGAGGTTATTTCTATTTATTTAATGGAGTATTGTGTGTAAATGAAATTGTTTCTTATTTTCCGACTAGTTCGATTTTTATATACTGAGCTCGTTTTTTTTACTCATCTTGCTCGCCTTTTTTTGTCTCATTGACTTGTTCGATTTTTGTGTTGTGCTTGTTCATTTTTTTTTTGTCTCAATGACTTGTTTGATTTTTATTTACTGAACTCATTTTTTTTTAATTGTGCTCATCCAAATAATAAAAAAAAATAGTACAGAAGGAATGAGAAAGGAACCATATTCACAAAACATCACTTCATTAACCATTCAAATTCCTAATTACATAAGAGCATGTACTACGGGTGTCTAGTTAGACCTAAGTTGAAGCACTGGGAAGCGTGATTTTAATGATTGGTGGTGTTGAGTTAGACATAGATTGATTTTTCAACTACAATGGGGTTGAGTAAGACCTAGGTCTAAGCACTGAGAAGCGTGATTTTAATGATTGAATAGATTTTATTTTGTTGTTTTTTTTAATTTGTAATAAATATTATAAAAATAACTTAATTAAATTCTTGAGGTAAATAAATGACAATTTTATTGAATTTAAAAAAAAAGACAATAACTAAAAAAGTGCAATAATTAAGAAATAAATAAAAATACAACAACTACTCGCGGAGTGGATCAAAACGTGCCCAATTCTCTTCAATCATATCCTCCATAAGGCGGTCGTGGGCACGTGCATCCTGAATCTGAGCTTGTCTCTCAATAACTTAGCGGAGTGGCACTGGCGCCCCTTGATGGACTGGTGCCCTGTTCACGTTTATATCGCCCCTTGCGCTTGATTCAGGTACGTCCTTGTATCCTGGTCGTCGTTGTCTGATGAATCAGACTCGGCCACTATTTGGTAAAGCTCCCTGGCTCGCTGCATACGTTGGCGGCGGCGCGCCTCCGTCTCTTCAGGATTGTAGCTCGCACCCAGCCAACTCATAATTTTTTTTTTTTGAAAAAACGAGTGAATTTGTATGATGAATGAATTAGATGAATTGATGTGGTGGTATGGTATGGATGAATTGATGTGGTGGTGTGGTGGGATATATATAGGAAAAAAATGGAGATATTACCGTTGCTCCTTCACATATACGTTGGACACAAAAAAAATATACCCGTTGCTTTCTTTATTTTTTAATCAGAAAATGAAAAAAAAAATAGGAGAGGACCAATGGGAACACGCCACGTGTCCCCATATTTCAGCCGTGTGTAGTCAAAGGCTGGGTCGAAGTCTCGACACCGGCCTCGCCACCGCCATCTACACAGGGGGGGTGTCGATCCCCCACTGTGGACTCGACACAGGGTGTGTCGAGTGGGGGGGGTGTGTCGAAGGCTTCGACACCGCCGATCGACACCCCCCTTTGAAGCTTGTAGTATATGCTCTAAGGGAATGAAATCAAAAACAAAGGAGGGAAACAATTGGAGGGATTGTTTAGGAGGGAAATTTAAATATCCAACTATCTAATCAACTTCCAACTAGCTAATGGCCTATATATACAAGCAATGAGTTGTCAAATGCAGCACAGATACACTTCAATAATCAGCTTCTATTTCTCTCTCTCTTTCCTCCTTAATTCACAGCAGCAACACAAAATGGTTTACATGGACAAACATTAAAGCTGTAGTTTTTTGTGTTTGAAATGTAAATTGTTATTGTTGCAGCTGGATTTTGAAAAGTGTAGTCTCAGCTTATTTAATGAAATGTTTTTTGCATCCTAGGTTGCCTCCAAAACCAGGTTATCAAAACCAGTTGGTGGCATTAATAAGATAGATGTGAAGCTTCCACCTACCATCAATTTCAGACGACCAACAAGCAAACACAAACAAGTGTAGTACCATGTTCATCAGTTTAGAATCAGAGACAAGTGTAGTACCATGTTCATCAGTTTTTAAAGCCATCAAAGAAGGCAACATAGAATCAGATTCATAATCAGATCATGTACAGATTTCACAGAACCACATGATCATCATATTTATCTCAAATCCATCATGTAAATAATCAAGAGATTCATAGCATGAATTTCATAATCAGAAACAAGTGTAGTACCATGTTCATCAGTTTTAAAAGCCATCAAAAAAAGGCAACACAGAATCAGATATCACAACACATGTACAGATTACACAGAACCACACGGTCATCATATTTCTCTCAAATCCATCATGTAAATAATCTAGAGATTCATAACATGAATTTCAGAATCAGAAACAAGTGTAGCACCATGTTCATCAATTTTAAACGCCATCAAAGAAGGCAACACAGAATCAGATATGTACAGATTTCACAGAACCGCATGCTCATCAGTTTTCTCTCAAATCCATCATGTAAATAATCAAGAGATTCATAGCATGAATTTCAGAATCAGAATCAAGTGTAGTACCATGTTCATCAGTTTTAAAAGCCATCAAAGAAGGCAACTCAGAATCAGATATCACAACACCTCAACATCATGTAAATAATCAAGAGAATCACAGAATTGCATCAACCAGGTTATAAAAAATTAGCATCACCAGCCCCAACACCAAGCACATTCAAGCAAATGCATAAGGTAAATAAGAATTTGGCATCACCAGCTCCAACACCAACCCAAATGAATGAATAAGAACAAGATAATCTAATGAGAAAGGCTACGCCTTTTTTTCTCTGATTTTATTCAGGTGAGCAGCCTCAGCTGCTTTTTTTGCCTTTCTTTTTCGCCGGAACATAGCAACCTCAGACATTAACCAGTAAGCAGGATCATCAGGCGACATCGACTCCAAGATGGAGTCCAGCTGCTTTAGTCCACATGTACCCGGTCCAAAGGGCGGTAGAACAACATCCACCGTCGTCGATGGAGTTGCAGGCACCACGACAGCCGCCACCTCAGCCGCCGCATCAGCCGACGTTTCAAGCGCCACCTCAACCGCCGCCTCAAGCTCACATTCAGGCACGAAGTCGACCGGCGCCTCAAGGTCAGATTCAGGCACGAAGTCGACCGGCGCCTCAAGCTCAGATTCAGGCACGAAGTCATCCGCCGCCTAAAGCTCCATTTCAAGCACGAACTCCTCCACCGCCTCAAGCTTTGTTTCAGGCATGAAATCCACCGGCGGCTCAGAGTCAGAGTGCAGCGGATCTGAGGAGTTCAACTTCATCGGGGCCGATGGATCTTCAATTTTCGAGCTATACAGTGGAGCGTACGAGGGCAGCGGATCTGAGGATGCCATCGTCGTCGGCGGTGGTGGAGAGATAAAGAAGATGATGTGAAGGTAGGGTTAGAGAACACAACGACTGAAATGGAAATGGGGAGAATAGGGTTAGGGTTTCTGTGGAATATACAGTGGGAATCGATCTGATGAAGAAGATCGCCTCAAATATGAGGGAATCAGAGAATTGGGTTAGGGTTTGTGTGGAATGGAAATGGGGATCGAGAGCATGAACGAATGAGATAGGGTTTCTGTGGATTGAGAGAATGAGAGATATGGGTGGGCTGGATCGAGTAATGGGTGGGTTTGGGTTATTTGTGTTAATTAGTGGGTTGTAATTAGTGGGTTGTAATTAACCAGTTACTTAAATATGGGTGAGTTAAATAATGACAAATGGTAGTAATTTACATAAAGTAAGAAGGGTACGTTGGTAAAAAAATAAAACAGGACATTACTTGGTGAAGAAAAAAAAAGAGGTGAAACATGGCATAACTTGGTGAACGGAGGGAGTATAATTTAAAAAAAAATAGATATAAAAATAAAATTATAATTGAATATTAAAAATATTAGGCAAAATTGGATTTAAATACCTGACTTTATACCAAAATCTGGTTTTTTGACAAATCTTTTTTTCGTAGCAAAAAATGGATAAACCTTCCAATTTGTTGCAATTTCGTTCCAGAGTAGATTTCCGGCTAAAATTTTGCTGATGTGGATGTTCGGAAAGCTGAGATGGCACGTGACGCCGGTTAATGAAACGATGTCGTTTTGAAATGCATAAGACGACGTCGTTTTAGATACAATTACATGTTATTGAAATATATATATTATTAGGGCTCGACATCTCTTCTCCCATCTTTCTTCCCATCTCTTCTCCCATCTTTCTTCCATTAAGGCTGAACAGAATTCTTGCGGAAATTCATCCAAATTTTCACTCGCATCTGCATCAAAAAGCGAATCAGTCAGTCATGGCCTCTTCTTCTTCACAAACGGGATAAGTGAGCTCAATGAGTTACCCCATACCGCAGAGGCTCTGTGCGTGCGAACAACCGGAGCCCTGCTTGTGGCAGGCTTCAAACAGCATCCAAAACCCCGAGAGGCGTTACTACTATTGCCGTCATCGTGGTCGGGTGAGAATTTCATTGATATTTCGAAGGATTGGTTGTAGGTTTTTCATCGATTATTTTTTTTTTGTAAGGTAGCGTGGTGATTGCAAGTATTGGGATTGGGTTGATCCCGAGCTACCGGGATACTATAAGGATTGCTTGCTGAAAATGAAGATCGAAAGGGACTTGGCGCTGGAGGAACTCATTCGGGAGAGGAAAAAGAAAGAGCCAAAAACTAAGCCCATTGAAGAAGAGTTCCCACCCTCTGAAACTGATGATGAGTACAAGAATCTTGGGAAAAAATTGGTGAGTGTGGAGCAAAGGATTAAACTACTGTATTTGGCCTTCGCGTTTGTCGCTCTACTGGTCTTTTTAAGTTGGAATTAGGATGAGCAGCATGGATGTGGAAATGACTGGATTGGAAGCCTTTTTTGGCGTGTATTTGCCCCATGATCTCTTTTGTAATTTAATGCTAGCTAATGTAGGTGGAAATGACTGGATTGGAAGCATTTTTTGTTGTGTATTTGCTATCCAATGTATTTAGAATGGTAGGGAAGTTGTTGTGGTAGATAGAACTGTATGGAAGTTGTTGTGGTAGATGAAGGAAATTTAATGTGGTTGTTGAATCTTTGTTGCAATTTCTCACACTTTAATGTGGTTATTAGCTCACAAGACATGGTTACATTTCTCACACTTTATGTAATAGACCTGACTTGATTTCTAATTTGAAACATTGAAAAGTAGAGACAACAAGAAGATGACAAATATAAAGACAGACTTGACTTCATATCATAACTGAGGTGCCAAAATGCCCATAACATCCATTTACATCACTGCCATGTTCATCATGCCCAAAACAGGGCTTCAAAAATATGCAACTTGCTGTAAAACTCAGCTACAACAATTTGTCCATTACATCACAAAAAATAGGCAACACAGTACACAAATTCACCAAGTTTCACCAAAGCAGTTGTCAAAAAACATAGTACACAGTACCATCCAAATGTGACATCTAACATATTATATCTAATTCCCAGCTGGATTTCTGCTTTCCTGGGTTGAGGGTCCTTCTCTTGCTGCTGTGACTTTACTTCCTGAAGCATCTGCGGGGGGTGGGTTTTGTTGCTGGCTTCTTGTTCTCCTAGGCATCTACAAGATTGGTTTTTGTTAGATTTATTGTAGCAGAATTATGGCAACGGAATGGGAATTTTGAAGGCAAGGTATTGAGACTTACAACAAATCCTTGCCTCTGTCTTTTTTGACCTTGTTGGCTGGTTGATACAGTGTGCTCGCCTCCACTTTTCCTTGGCCTTTCAGGTTGGACTGGATGTATCCTTGGCCTTCCCCTTTTGGGCTGCATTGGAGATAAATCATATGCAGTCAATACCATAGGAATGAATCAGTAAATACACAAAAATTAATTACACTCAATACCTTGGGAAGTTGTTGTGTAACCTTTTCATTCGTGCAAGACTTACTGTTATGCCCCTTTTGCTTGCAGTTTTGGCAAGTCATCACCAGACCAAACCTTTTCAACTTATGTGGATTTTTGGGATCCTCTTCCGGTGCCTTTCTCCGCACTTTCTTCGGCCTACCAGGCATCTTCCTAATCAATGGAGGCTTCACAACGTATCCCTCAGCCTCAGGCCACGTCTCCTCACTAACTAGAGGCTCTATGGCATACTTGTATGCCTCCAGATACCTCTCCACAGTGTAGTATGGATGTACATATGAAGATGGCTCCTCACCCTCAAAGTGGATTATAGCACATGCATGAAGACAGGGGATGCCAGTCAAATCCCACTGCCTACATGTACAGCTTCTTGCTGGCATATCCACAACAAATCCCCTGCCTTTGAAGCTCACTTCATATTTCTTGTGCATGTTAGGAAACACATATGCTGTGATGCTCTTGCTTCTTGTTTTTTCCAGACCATTCATTACAGTAGGACAAATAGTATGAGTCACCATTGCCATCATTTTCAGTTTTTCTACTTGCCTCACCATTAAATCCCTTCTAATTTGCTCACACATATGTATAACATGCATGCCCCTAGCTGCTAGTATGTATCCATTGAAAGTCTCTGCTATGTTGTTATCAATCATGTCACTACAAATATCTGAAGAAACAAAGCACTTACAGAATCTCTTCACATCTCTGGAGACAAAATCCTCATATGCACCTGGATTTTCTGCCTTGAGCTCTTCCAAATGCAAGTTGTACTCTTGCACATATGTGCTCTTCACAATGCTCCAGAATATGTTCTTCAAACTGGTGCCTTTGTGTGCTTTTTTCCAGTTCATGTACACATGTCTAGCACAATTCCTATGCTCAGACAGAGGTGCCAGTTTGCTAACAGCATTCATCAATCCCTAATATGCAAACACAATAAAAAAAATACAATACATATCAGGCTCCAAATCATTATGCATATCATCCATTGCATTTGATATTTTGTACCTTCTGTTGGTCAGAAATGAAGCTCCATCCGTTGCCATCTGTTATAGCCAGATCTCTCAGCAGAATTTCCAGAAACCAAGTCCAGCAACTTTCATTCTCTACTTCAACCACAGCCCATGCTATTGGGAACATCTGGTTGTTCCCATCCTACAATCAAAAGTACAACAGAAACAAGAAAGCAAGAAGGTTAGAATCAATCCAACAAAGCCAAAAGAAGACATCACAACATGGCTCAGAGTACAAGAAGCTACCTTTCCAACAGCAACAAGTAGAATACCACCCAAGTATGTCTTGAGAAAGCAACCATCCAGTCCAATAATGGGTCTGCAGCTCTTCTTAAACCCATGTCTCAGTGCACTGTGCCCAATATATAACCCCCTAAAGACTGCATCCTCTCCCAAAAGCAATGTGTAAGTGCCATCCCTATCCACCCTCTGTAGCTCAGCCACATACCTTCTTATCAATGCATAATGCCCTTCCACAGACCCTCTCATCATCTCTTGGGCAATAGACCTGGCCCTATACAGTCTGTCTCTGCTCACAATTGTTTTGTGCCTGGTCCTAATATCCTCTCCTAGCAGACTAATGGGCAAATTGGGCTGTACCCTGAAGACATTCTGGTACTTGGCTGCAATCCATCTAGAACTCATAAGCTTGTTGTTGCTTCTCCTTGTACATGTATGTTTCGGGTAATAGGTCTTGATCATGAAAGTGTCATTAGCCTGTACTAGAGAAGCATACACTGTCCACTTACAGGGTGGTGTGCATGTGGCTCTGCAAGATGTCTTGCACACTTTCCCAAACCTGATGTGCTTGCCCTTTGCAATTGCATTGTCTCTCAGAGCTTCCCTGCATTGGAGTCCATCTGCAAATCTCATCCCCAACTCCAGTTTTAGCTTCTTCGGTTTTGTCCTTGGATCATAGACAGACTTGAATTTGTTGTTTCTCTTACCTTCTAACTCCTCATCTGTAGAATCTGAGCACATTTCACCCCCTGAACTAGCATAATCAGACTCCACATGATCATGTTCATAGACTTGGTTGAACCCCAGCCCTTTCACAGACTCCTCCTCAACTAAGTCAAATATGTTCCTCTTAGCCCTGACTTTCTTCCGTGATGTAACATATTCCTCATCATCATCAACAAGTTCATCATCACCTAAGTCATCATCTGAGTCTTCATCATCACCATCCCTGGGTAAGTACTCTGAGTCTTCATCATCACTAACAACATAGCCCTCTCTTTCTTTCTCTTCCTGTTTCTCTTTCTGTTTTTCTTTCCCTTTCCATTTCCCTTTCTCTTTCTCTTGCTCTTGGCCTTTACCCTTTCCCTTAACCTTTCCCTTACCATTTCCCTTACCATTACCCTTACCCTTTCCCTTACCCTTTCCCTCACCATCAGTAAAAACATTCTCAGACAATTCCCCATCATTCAGTGAACAAGAATCAATTAAGTCAAATAGATCCTCATCACTCTCAGATCATGTTCCATTGTCATCAGCCTGAACAACAACACTCTGCCCTCTCTTAACCTTAACAGTACTACTCCCAACCCTCTTACTCTTAACAGAACCACTCCCAACATTCTCACCCTCCCTATCATCAGCCTGACCCTCATTAGCCTGACCCTCATCTTTCTCCTCAAACTCAACTTCAACAGTTGATCTAATGCCACCATCAACATAAACATGTAAAACTCTTGACTCTGGTTTTAGACAAGACAACATAGCCATAACATGAGAATCATTTTGCAGGGTTCTAAACGATTGAGACTTAGGAATTTGATACCACAGTTTGACCAAGACTCATAACCAAGTTCCTGAACTAGCTCTTCCAGATCAAAATACCCAAACCTATCTGGATCTAGGTGAAACCTTCGCTCACATTCAGCCTCCACATAAACATCATCTCCATCGAGATGTACAAATCGACCACCGTGGTGAATGTAAAGGGCAAACAAAAAGCTGAAAAAACACAAAAAAACACACAAAATCACAAAAAACCCTACATTCGACTACAGACAATAACAACCCAATTTTAAATCACAATTTTTTTTGCTGACAAAGCTCATAACATTCCGAAAAGAATGACAAATAACGCATAAGAAAAGGAAGTCGGGACCTACCTGTACCCCATTTCGTTCGCAATCAATTTTCCTCCTCGTGCTGCTGCTGGGACCACTCCGCAATCAATGGTGAGACGACGACAAAATCAACATTAAACTACTGTAAATGTATGGTATCGATCAATTCTTTAGTGTTAAACCTGATTTCAGCGCAGCTCTATACAAGGGGATTAGGGCTCGAGAGTAGAACGTGAATATTCTAAGTGTGAGATTTAGTCGCGGCGATAGTCAAGGGTTCTTAACATGAGAGTTAAACGACATCGTTTTGGCCCTCCTCTAAACGACGTCGTTTAATTCTTCAAAACAGCCCATGCCACGAAGGAAAATTAATGCCACGAATGCAACTAAATCTTTCCAAATCGGATGAAGGCGCCACGTCAGATATAATCTTAGCCGGAAATGGTCCCAGGACAAAAATTGCAACAAATTGGAAGGTTTATCCATTTTTTGCTACGAAAAAAAGATTTGTCAAAAAACCAGATTTTGGTATAAAGTCGGGTATTTTTATGCAATTTTGCCAAAATATTATTTAAGAAAGTGAAAGTAATTAAGAAAATAAATTAAAAAGAAAAGAAAAGAAATTAAAAACAAAGAGAGAGAAAAAAGAAAAGAAAGAGAAAGAAACTAAAAACAAAGAGAAAGAATAAGAAAAAGGAAAAAAAGAGAGGGAAAACTAAAAACAAAGAGAGAGAAATAAGAGAAGAAATAAAATAAAATAAAATGTGTTAGGTGGAAATCGAACTCGGGTGGGTGGAGAAGAGAGAAATTTAAGTAGCAACGCTACCAGTAGGCTAGGTGATTACATTTGTAGCATTTCAGAGCATTCTTATTTATTGTTGAGTACCGTTTGCACTGACAAAAAGAAAAAAGAAAACAGATCTTTCAACATTCGAACTTGGGCGTCTTCAGCGGAAGGCATTGAGTTGTACCGCTAGGCTAGCGCCTAATTATTGTGAACACAACGGGTTTATTTAGTTATTAATGTTCGGCAACTGGTTGCACCGAAGTTTTGCGTTTGTTAAATTAATTTATAATTTATCTATTACTTACAAATATATTTAATAATCGTAGTGGTAGCAGCGTTCATATTATTTAGCTCTATTTAAGGCCTAAGGCTCCCCTCGCTCGACTCTTAAATAAAAGGAAAAAAAATAAAAAGAAAATGGAAAATTAAAAAAAATACTTGCACGTGCATATCACGTGCCGTAAGTTGGAGCCGCGTGCATATACCTCACATGCCCACACACGGTCGCATGAGATGTGACCAACCGCATACGAGTTTTTGCGATATATTTATGGGTTTTCTTTATTAAGTTTCCCCCGAATATTATACGTTAGGGGGCAGGCCTCCATTTGCCATGCTACATTCACACGGACTTCACTTTCTTGATACAAATTAAACTTATTTGATGATACTCCACTAACTAGAAATTTTGAAAATTGGTCAAATGTAATTTTATTTATGCAATTGAAGTTTTTATGTTTATATAATATACAAATATAAATAATCACATGAATATTATGTTTTCGTTTCGAGTTATTAGTAGAAAACTATCAATTAGGTTAGGTTATGAATTGAAGTCAAGTTAATAAGGGAACTTTCCATTCGAGCGGCAATAATCTCAAATATAATGTTTAAAAATTTTCGGTTTTGCTCGAACTCTATTGGACCAAAGGGAGGTTAGGGGGCCAACATAGCCTAAATTTGAGTAATAAGGTAGTCTATCTCATGTTTTTTTTGGGGCCAATCCAAGTTCACAAGCCTAATGAACAAGCACTAAATTCTGGTTGAACTTCTTTCGAGCCTCTTGTATGTATAGTTCAATCCGACTAAAATTTGGGTTGGACATAATCAATATTTTTTTTTAAAGATATAATGGAATATCAAAAGACAGGGTGGGCTTTAAATCCACAGCCCAATTTGGTTTCCGGTGCAACATGAAAATCAATTCAGTCAAATATGCCTCTTACGTCAAAAACAAATATGAATAGGATATACACGATTTTTGTTCGTATAAGAGCATCCACTGCGGTGCTCGAACGCCTGGGTCGATCCTAGCGTCGAGCACCGCTTGACACACCCCCCATCGATGCAGGGGAGGTCGAAGCCGCAGTGGCTGCTCGACACAGGGGTGGGGCGAAGGGTAATCGACACACTCTTCGACTCAGTGACGATGTAAGATGGAGACACGTAGCGTGTTCCCATTGGTCCGATTATTATTATTATATTATTATTTATTTATTTATTTTTTAAATTTTCTGATTAAAAAAAAAATTTAAATAAAGGCAGCAACGGTCACAGCAACGACTATATACATATACAACGGCTAAAATCCTTATTTTTCTCTATATATACCCTTTCATCATTCATTCATTCTCCACACAAATTTAATATGTGTTTTAGTTTTTTTAAATTTAATAAAATTGTCATTTATTAATTTTTGAATTTAATTAAGTTCTTTTTTATAATATTTATTACAAATAAAAAAATAAACAACAAAATAAAATCTATTCAATCATTAAAATCACGCTTCCTAGTGTTTCAACCTAGGTCTTACTCAACACCACCATAATGAAAAAATCAACCTTGATCTTACTCAATACCACCAATCATTAAAATCACGCTTTCCAGTGCTTCAACTTAGGTCTAACTAACACAATGTAGTGGATGCTCTAAAACCAATGCACACAAAATAGAGTTGCTATACATGTTAACATTACTTGAAGATTCAACATCATATATGTATTCGCAGTCTTTAATTATTTATCAATATCAGTAAGTAGTGTGCAATTACACTATTGAAATATGAGATGATACTATTATAATGGATGAATCTAATAGAAAAGCTAATTAATTTAATTCGTATGATGAATATTATTAAGATAAAGTAATATATCAAATACAAAATACCAAAGTTAATTTAATCAATTCATGATATATAAATCAATGTGGTTGTGAATAGATAGTTTTGAGGCGAGAAAAATTTAGAGATAAGAAATTGAGATGATATATATTTATTATTATACAAATATATGTAAATTTTTAATTTTATATATGATAGAAATATTAATAATATAAATAATACTAGACTCGAAATAAATAACTATACAGTAAAATCTTTATAAATTAATAAGCCTCTAATATAATAAATTTCTTTGGTTCCGACATAAGTCAATATAAAAAAATCATCAAATTTAATAATATAATGAAATAATTATTTTCGGAAGATCTGCTTTATAAGTACATGGTCCCATCAATATTATAAATTAATGATATTTAGTTATTTCAAGTATATTTAATATGATAATTTGTTAAAATACGAATATATTGTTATATATTTTTTAAATTTAATTTTAAATGAATTTCATCTCTAATTTTTAAAATTACATTCAGAATAATTAGTATTGAACTCTTCATTTAAATGAATTTCATCTCTAACTTTTCTAATTGTATATAAATTAAAAAAATAATTTCGAGTTCTTCAACTAGAATAAAAAGTTAAGAATGATTTCCACATCAATATAATGCATTATTTCGCATTAAAAATTGATGAATACATTCAATTAAAATTACATAAATATATTTATTTTCAATACATTAAAGCATCATATACAATAAATTTATATCCATGATTTTTGTATAAATTATATTTTCTGAAATTGAAAAATTATTCTTTTAATTAATAAATTATTAATTTATCGATATATTGATATCTATTTAAATTAATAAAATTTCAAAGTCCAAGGTTATTAATATATGGAGATTTTACTGTAAATAAATAGATATAGATTTCTCCTAAAAAAAGATTATTAGTAATATATTTAAGAAATAATATAGAGTCAAAGAATTGAACACACTATAGTGACTAGTCCACAGAAGAAGAGCCAACAAATCCAACTGCTTCTGACGCTCACCACAGCTCACATTGATTTCATCGCTAACTCCGACGCCCCCACCTCCGCCCCTCCTCCTCCGCCATGCAAGCCCTCCAATCCACTGCCTTCCACCCCTCTCCGCTCGAAACTCTCCGCCGGCCGCGGCGGCACTCCACGGCTTTACCCAGCAACAATGCCAGAACTCCGGCTAAGAGGCTTCCTTCCACAATCTCCGCATCCGCCTCAACCGTCGCGGCGCCCAAGCGGGAGACGGACCCGAAGAAGCGCGTGGTGATCACGGGAATGGGGCTCGTCTCGGTGTTCGGGAACGATGTGGATGCCTACTACGAGAAGCTGCTGGCCGGTGAGAGCGGCATCACTCTGATAGACCGCTTCGACGCCTCCAAATTCCCCACGCGCTTCGGCGGCCAGATTAGGGGGTTCACGGCGGAGGGATATATTGATGGCAAAAACGATCGCAGATTGGATGATTGTTTGAGATACTGCATTGTTGCGGGGAAGAAGGCGCTCGAGGACGCGGATCTCGGCGGCGACAAGCGTAACAGGGTATTAATGGCTTCCGGTGTTCGTTTCAGTTCATTTTTGGGTTAACTTAGGTGTTTTCTTGTTGGAATTATGTTTCAATTATTGTTGATTTTGTTCATAATTAGTTGATTGGTTGAATTATTGAACGCGGGAACATTGTAGGGTTGAGAGCAAGCTTAAGGTTCGAGTTTGCCTTTTTTGTACATTGCTGAGTCTGATCGAATTGCTTGAATCCTCATTCTGAAAAAAAGATAAACCAGTAAAGTAGTTATTTAATTAAACTTTTGTATCTCCTTCTTGTACACTTAATCACACTTGAGCAGATCTCACTCTGTATTTCGACGTGATTTTGTTTTGCTTCTCGATAAAATTTGATACGGAAGCATCAGGTTTCACGTTTAGGCTTCAATTGTTCTTTCTGGTTGAAGTGAGACTTTTGTAGCTTTTATTCTCATATTAAAGTTTTTCTTTTCCATTAAAGTCACAGTTATCTGAAATCAGTGTTTTGTTCTAACTGCAGATTGACAAGATTCGTGCTGGTGTTCTGGTTGGGACTGGAATGGGAGGTCTTACCGTATTTTCTGAAGGTGTTAAGGCTCTGATTGAGAAGGGTCACAGGAAAATTACTCCATTTTTCATACCTTATGCCATCACAAACATGGCATCTGCATTGCTAGCAATTGATCTTGGCTTGATGGGGCCAAACTATTCGATTTCAACTGCTTGCGCTACTTCAAATTACTGCTTTTATGCGGCAGCGAATCACATTCGTAGAGGTGAAGCAGATTTGATGATTGCTGGTGGTACTGAAGCTGCCATTATACCGATTGGACTGGGAGGTTTTGTTGCTTGCAGAGCTCTATCTCAGAGAAATGATGACCCAAAATCTGCTTCTAGGCCTTGGGACAAAGATCGAGATGGCTTTGTCATGGGCGAAGGTGCTGGGGTCTTGGTAAGTTAGTTCGGTCCTGTGAATGAGTAATAATCTTTTACTTACTGCATGGTGAAGTGCTTCATATATTCTTGGAGGACATCATTCTGAGATGCTCAGAGTCAGATGTGTTAAGTGGATCTTGTAACCTGCCATGATCTTGTTAAACCAAATCTAATTTGCTTTTCCAAACGATACCTGTTAGTGAAGATAAAGTTCAAGTGGGTAAAATGTATATAGATATGTATTCGTATTGGATTGGTAATATATGAGGACTATTGGGTCGGATTGGAAGAGACTCTATGATCTGATGTAGTCGTGTCTGTGTTTGAAGTTGATTAGTTGTATGTGGGGTTTCATGAATCACGTGAGTCTGACAGCTACAAGTATTGGCCTAAATATTCGAATAGACATAATATTATTACGGGTGTGAATGATGGAGCATAAGAAGGGTCAAGCCTATAAGTAGACGGATCCACTAAAACATAAATGATGAGAAAATTCGAAAGACAAAAGATAGGCCAACCATGAACTTAGTTTGGAGCGTATCATTATAGCTGAATCAATCAATTGACCTTATATTCTTGTCAAACCTCTCAACAGGTTATGGAAAGTCTAGAGCATGCAATGAAACGAGGTGCGCCAATAATTGCAGAGTATTTGGGGGGTGCTATAACTTGTGATGCTTATCACATGACTGATCCCCGGGCTGACGGACTTGGTGTCTCTTCATGCATCCTGGGTGCCCTTGATGATGCTGGTGTTTCCCCTGAGGAGGTTTCTTTCTTCCTAAACTTTTGAGTTTTTTTTGGTCTGCAACCACCAACTAGAAGTTCATCTATAAGTATGAACATTTTTTTTTTCCAAGTGCATGTTTCCACAAGTTACGGTAAAATTTACCAGCACGAAAAATTCCCCATGTCTGTAAGCTCCACTTTGCCTCAATTTGCTGTTATCATGTAAGAGTAGACTATTCACTCCTTTTTTTTTTTGGTTTCTTTCTTTTTAGTCACCAACCTATTCCACTGTTCCTGAATATGGAAACTGATATTGCATTCTCAGAAATATTGACTGTGAAGATCTTATGGAAATTTTGTAGAGGCTAAGAGATATCACTGGAAATGGTTTTAACTTAATCTTGGTCTACAATTTTTTTTTTGACACATCTAAAATGTGATTGCCTTTTCTGCTTCTGCAGTGCTAAGTGGTAAACCTCTACATGTAAAAGAAGATTTGCTATAGAATATGTATTATTTTGTTATTCTTTTGAAGGACACAACTATGAATTATATGGGATGATATGCGAGTACTAGCTTAACAAATTCAAGTCCTTATTCTCTTTCAGGTTAACTATATTAACGCCCACGCAACTTCAACTCTTGTTGGTGACTTAGCCGAGATAAATGCTATCAAGAAGGTATTCAAGGACACTTCAGATATAAAAATCAATGCAACTAAGGTAAGCCTTAAGAATAAGCCTTACATTGGTGCTATGCTCGTCTTCTTTTCTTGATCATGTGACATGGTGATGACGGACTTCTCACTTTTCTCATGTTATCCCAGTCAATGATAGGGCATTGCCTAGGTGCTGCTGGTGGTTTGGAAGCCATTGCAACAGTGAAAGCCATTAATACAGGCTGGCTTCACCCTACGATAAATCAGTTTGTAAGTTTGCATGCTTCTCTTCATATCCGTAATGAGCAATTTAGTTAAAATGGAGCTCTTTATGATTCATCCACTCTCTTATTAGCATTTTATGCCATCTCTTTCCTAACAAAATTAAAAAATTTATGCCATCTCTCCTCACCAATAATAATAACAACCCTTATAACTACTGGTGTAGAATCCCGAGCCTTCCCTCGAGTTTGACAATGTTGCAAATGAAAAGAAGCAACACGAAGTCAATGTTGGTAAGACGCTTTCCAATTCCCCTTCCCTACTTAAATCATTATGCGACATCTGGAGTTCTAATTTGTTTGTGATCGCGAACATATGCAGCGATTTCAAATTCATTTGGATTTGGCGGACACAACTCTGTTGTAGCATTTTCTGCATTCAAACCTTGATTATGTCCGAAAATCTACCATATGAAATCTTGCTGATCAGAGTTGCTCTATCTGTCTCTCTTTCTGTAATTTGCTAGTTGTTTACTCCTTCATTTCCAATGGGGGATTTGTGCATTCTTTAGTGTGATGGCATCGAGTTTAGCTTTTAGTTTGAGGACTATTGTAATGTAACTATCTGTCCGCGGCTGTTTTAGGTGTTAATAATTGCATCAGTTTTGCTTCATTAATTTAGATACTTTATTGTATTTCATTTCATCTTTTTACTTCATAACACTCATCTTTTCCTTGAAATCGGTTTCATTAAATTTGAAATAATAATGATGTTTCTTCCCTTTGCGTGCAAGAGACCAATGTACGAATCCTAATCCGCAATTTGAAAATAAATATTATTCCTAAATTATATTCCAGTAAGATTGTATATTTGATACCCCCATCGTGCGAGCTTACATTTGCGGAATATGAATCTTAATTTTATTTTCTTAATAAGTTGAGACATTGTGATTTACTTCATCGACACTCGTTACATACAAGTTAAGTTACTGAGTACCAAATCTTTCAGTATAACATTAAATGATTGTTATTCAAAAAACATAAAAAAGATTAAGGCTAAAAATTGTAAAACATTGAGCACATCATATTGGGGAAAGTTCATGCTCGATTGAATGGGAGAACTCAATCTATGTTCGCGATCAACCTAAAAATAGAACTCCAGATGTCTGGGTAAAACATTGAGCACATCAACCTAAAAATAGGTAAATAGTAATAAACCAAGATCAATTGAATGGGAGAATTCAATCTATGGGTGATACTAATTTTTTAGTTTTTGTCATGGTCATAATTTTCTAATATTGTTTGAAATATTTTTATTTTTTTTGTTTGAGGAGAAAGAAATTCATTCATTACATGGAATCGGCAAAAACAATACTCGAAAGCCATGACGGCCAACTATCGTGCCAAACTACTGTAATATCAAGACTTCTAGCAAATCAAGGCAATTCATGAGCCGCTCTATTTGCTTCCCTACTAACATGACTCACTGAAATAACATTAAGTTTTTTTTACCCTTGAGAAGAAATCAAACATATATTCGTATAGCACACTAGCTTTCTCATTCTCCTCTGCAATGGCTAACTCCGTCAGCATAGAGTCGGAAAATACTTCTACCGGCGAGATTTCCTCTTCGATACACTTACAAATTCCAAACATTAGCGCTTTCAATTCACCGTGAAGAACTGTCACCGGTTGTACGATTGGTTTTGCCATAGCAAAAATAGCAGCTCCTTTATCATTTTTTAAAATAGCCCCTACTCCTCCTTGGCCTCTTTTGTTTGAAATATTGTTTCCATTTATTTTTCTCTTATACGTACAATTTATTATGGATCGGCCTACCTTGCTATTAAAAGTCGACTTAGAGCATCTCCAAATCACTCAAAATTAATTTTAACTCTAAATTTAGATTAAAACAATAAAAAGGGTGCTTAAAAGTTCATCGAACAGATCTCCTCAATTAGGTAAGTCCATAAAAATATTTACACATCTCTATATTTCTTCTCAAATTACATCTCTCTAAATCTTGCACTATCTCACCAATATAATTGGATCCACAAATTTTACAAAATAATTAATGAAAAATAGAAGATTTGATGTATGAGCTAATTTAAGAGCAAATAAATATTCGGAAATTCTGGTGGGAGTAGGGATGACAATGGGTCTAGTTTTCACGGGTACCCGCACCTCCCAAATCCTGATAGAGCGGGTTTGAAAAATATTAAATGGTTTTGGGATGAGTTTGGGTAGAAACATGCAAACCCGCGATGGATTTGGGTCGGGTTTGAGCAATTACCTCCGGGTACCCGCTTCCCAAACCCATTTATATATATATATATATATATATATATATATATATATAATTTATAGTAGAATTATAAATATTAGTATAAATATTAATTTTTTAATAATTTATTCAAACACTGTATGATATATTGACTATTTAATCATTTTTTATTTATTTTAGGATCTCATTAAATTGGAAATTTTAGTTCTTTACATACGATGGAGGAATATGTTGATTAATTCATCGTAAATTTTGTTACCAAGTAGTACTTTGAGTTGATATTTATTTTAGAATTTTCTATTTATATTTATCTTCTAAATTTTTGTTAGTACGTAGTACTTTGCTTTGAAATTATTTTTAGTGTAATTTTCTATTGATATTTATGTCTTAATCATATTTATAATATTGTGTGATTTGATATTTAATTTTTAATATTCGGATTTTTAGTGGGTAATAAACGGATATTACCCAATAGGTTTTTGGTCGGGTACGAGTTTTAAAATTATTTTTTAATTGGATTTGGAATGACTTTAGTGTAAAAAAATTTCACGGATTTTTGAATTTGGAAAATGCTTAATGAGTGAGTATCTGATCCATTGTCATCGTAGGTGGGAGTGACTTATTTTTAAGAGATTTATTTTATTTGTTTTTTTTTTCTTTTTTAATTAAAAAATCTCTACCAAAATCGACTTGGAGAAGAGAGAACCGATCGCGACGACTACTGAAATTCGTGAAAGATAAAAAGAGAAGAATTTGAAGACCAAAATCCACGCAACGAATTGAACACCTCATAAAGAATTTAAATCTGTTGTATTTCCCCCAATTTCCATTCACCGATCGATCGCTTCAAAACCCTCCGACACAATCAAGTTGCGCCGCCGCCGCCTAGATGGCCAAAACAAACATTAAAAGGTCTAGAACTTCCGCTTCAAACAGAACTATCGGGTAAAAAGTTAGAGAGAGAGAGAGAGGACTATACTCTGTCTTCTCCACTTTTCGTTTTCAGTTGTTTACTCATCTGCTGCAGTTTCATTGCCGCCCTAAATATTCTGATTGAAATTTCTTTTCCCTTGAAGGAAACTTTCTTTGGTAGCGAAGCATGGACAAATCAAAAAGGTTGGAAGGAAGAGGACGGCGAAGAAGTGTGTTACGAAAATTGACGCCATGAAGCCCAAGAAACCTCCCACGGCTTTCTTCTTTTTCCTGTAAGTCTTTTTCTGGGATACAATTCATAGTTATTGTCGAAATATATGGAAAATTGATTTATTTGAAATATTTGGTAGAAACATTTAGAATTTGTAGTACATTTGGTTTCTTACTTCGATGTATGATCAGTATTTGTTTGGCCTTATTTCCAAGAATTAGAGTGCAACAATTGGGCCGGCTTGAAATATTTTGGAGAAAGAGAAGATTGTTATATAGGAGTAAGGCATTGCTGGATATAGTGGGAGGTCTGTTTTTTGTTATGGAGAATGAAAAATAGGTAGTAAGCAAGACGACACGGTACTTAAGATAATTCCATTTATCCACCTAGGTTTTGAAAGATTGTGTTTTCCTTTTATTTGTTACTCAAGTTGAATGCCAATTCAAGATTCCTAACCAGAAAAAAGCTGTAATTTTTTGATATGCTGTAGTTGGTTATTCTTGTTTTAGATTAATTGTAAACCTGTCTGACGCATGAGGGTGCATTAAATTAGCTGGTCTTCATGCAATTTTTATTGTTTTGCTTTTGGAATATTTCATCTGTCGTTGGTTTATGGAGAGCTTGTTAGGATCGAGTAGTTTGTCGTGTCGTAGGGTTTAAGCAAACATGCTTTGCAGTCTTACACCTTACGCTTCTCCTCCATGACTCTTAATGTTCCAGGGAGGACTTTCGTAAGGAATACCAAGAACAGAATCCCGATGTCAAGTCAATGCGTGATGTATGTACTGTGGAGACCTGATATGGATAGATTTATTGTTTCTGAGATTAATCTCAAAGTCGTTGTTACTCCATTGTTGCAGATTGGGAAAGCATGTGGAGAGAAGTGGAAAACAATGACGTACGAGGTTTGGGATCTAGCTTTTTTACAGTCGGCTATTCATGCTGAGATGTATCAGTATAAATTCAGGAAAATCTATGCTCTCTTGAATCCTTATTATATAGACAAATGTAACTTAAATAAGACAAAGGATGCACCTTTTCCTCCAACTTTATTCACATGAGACAGTAGATAACTTTTTGGTGCAAAATCTAAATTCTCTCTCGATGCTAAGAATTTTTGTGGGTTTCCTTTTTTTTTTTTGTTTTTTTTTTTTTTCATTGTCCTCATCCTACGTTGGTTGCTTGAGTTACTTCCAAGTTACCGCATCTGCAGAGTATCTAGATGTTCTTTCATGATCCTCTTATTCAGGATGATGACTTCAAGTTTATAAGATGCTTGATTTGAAGGTGGTCTTCACGTTAAAAGTCTGAGCATGAACCTGAAGTGCATAGGATGGACAATGCACTGGTTGCCATTTCTGATACTTTGTGGTTTTTATCTGTAGGAAAAGGTTAAGTACTATGATATTGCCACCGAAAAACGAGCAGAGTTTGATATGGCTATGGCAAACTTCACTAAAAGAAAGGTAACATATATTTCAAGGTCGATTATACCTCCTTCTCTGCCTGTCCTATGATCCTTACATGATAAAGAATATTCAGGAAAGTGGGGAATTTGATGAAGACGACTCAGAATTTGATGGATGAAAATCTGGTATGATAGGGTACATCCTGCAACTGTAGATGCCACCTCTTCCAACTCTGTAATTGATTTTGTATCTGTATAATTTCTTGTGTAGTAAAACTGATGTTTTAGGGATATCTCAATTTTTAGTGGTCTTATTAGCCCTAGATATACAAGCGCCATTGCACAAGCTTTCTAAACCTTGCCGTCTCTTGTTCAAATCCTCTCTCTCTCTCTAGTGAGAAATTTGCACAAGCTTTCTAAACCTTGCTGTCTCTTGCGAAAAATTGACAATGTTTGAGTAATTTTTTTTTACTTAGGGAAAGGGGGAGCGGCAGGGTTTGAGTAAAGTAGGCACTGATTGGATGTCTCCTTAAGGACTATGCTTAGTAATCTTGGAGATTTAATTATGTCTTTCTAATTGTACTTCGTAATCTTACTTGTCTGTCTATTTTAGCATTTGTAACAAAAAAAATGACATTCCAAAAGGTCGGTTAACTAAAAATGTTTGGATTGTAGGGTCGTGCATGAAATTGTTATTGAATTAAAAAGTTACTGATATTTAAGCTCATATAGAAAAAGAAAAGGAAATATATGTGATTACTTCACAAGAGCATACGCATTAAGGGGCTCATCCGTTGGCTCGAGTTGGCCTTAGCGATGAGCCCCCCGATAACAAGTGAAGGGTGAATAAGCTCAGCTCAAGCGAGCTTTTGTATGGCGCGTGCACGGCTATTTAAAAAAAATGAAAAAAAAAATTCGAATTTCAAACAACAATGACTACTTCTCGCTGGCGCCGCCGCCAACGACTACTTCAGCAGCTGTAACAGGTCGCCGGCGTTTGCAACGGCTTAGCTCTTTTTTTTTTTTCTTTTTTTTTTTTTAAATTTTAATTCCTCAATTTTCAACTATAAATACACCTATCCGCTTACCATTTTTTACACCATTTTTTTGCAATTCATCTTCATTTCTCATTCTCATTCTTCTCTTTCACATTTTTCTTCTCTCACATTTCCTTCTACATTTCATCCTTCTCCAATAGCCGCCAGTTGTCCATCTCCATACACCGAGGCCAAGTCTGAAGCCTTGGCCCGAGCTTTGATCAACGCTAAACGTGCACTGTAGACCGGCCGCGAATAATTTTGGCGCATTCGCCCTGCCGACACTCCGAAGAGGAATGCAAAAATGTTGAGCATGCATTGGAGCTGAACCACCAATGTGTGCCACCGATAGAACGAATGCACACGCATTTCACTTAACAACTTTCGACCAACACAACCGCCGGCCAGATCATGGAGTAAGCTTTAACAGAGTACCACACCGTTTACAGTACTCCATTCAAGAATGTCGGCATGTAGAGGATCGTGAGGGATGATCCCGATTGCTAATAAATGGTTTATTAGATTTCCTCGTCCACGCTTGAAATCGGGTGTTTTTTTTAATAAAATGATTAATTGTAATTTTATTTGCTTATTTAAAATTAATGTAATTTTATTTTATGAATAAAATTTAGTATAATAATTTCCTATTATTCTATTTATTAATACAATTAAAGCAAAACTCAAAATTCTAAAACCTCAAAAACTAATTAGTATGAGTCAACTACAATTTCACAGGACCCTCAGCATTATTGAGCCTACTTAAAGGCCCAATCAATGCTGATGCTTAACATACAAGTATTCCATATTTTTTTACAATTTTGTGTTTTTTTTTATAAACATGCAGTGAAATCTGGAGCAAGATAAAAATAACTGCTATTATGATGATAATCAATATTGATATTTTATATCTCCTAATTTTTCTTTTTCTTTTTCTTTTTTTTTTTGAAGAAAATATTGAATATGCGAGGTGGATTCAATAAAAAGTACAACTGTCAAGATTTAAATTTAAATGAAGGTATTAAAAGTGTAAACCAAAAGCAAGTGGTAATATACAAGTAACTGAAATTTGAAATAAGGGTATAAAATCCTGCGCCAAAAAAACATTCGACTCCCACGGAAAACGGGCGACCATGAAAAACCAGTCTCTCTTCCTATTTCCTCCTCTCTCTCTCTCTCTCATCATTTCGTCACACGCAATCTCATTCCGTTCCAGAAAACCAGGGTGGTTGTAGCCCTGGGATAAGGAGGAGGAGGAGGAAGCAGAGGAGGCCCGGCGGCGCATGAGGTGGTATCGCCGGCGACAGCAGCAGTAATGGCGGCAATTCCAGCGATGATGGATATCGCCAAGCTTAATCAAACCATTCTCTGCTACGCCGAAACCATTTACCGGTTCAATGGCCTCTGGGAAGGTCCCGATCCATTGACCCCCCTCATTTCTCTCTTCCTCATCCAGCTAACCTTTTCCATGGGCATCATCCACCTCCTCGTTTTCGCTCTTAAACCCTTCAACCAACCTCCCTTTGTCGCTGAAGTTATCGTGAGTTCTATTTCCCCCTTCTTCTCTCGAATGATCCCATCAATTCTATGTTGAATTTCATCATTTACAGCTGTTGAGATCGAATTTTGAATATCTACATTTATTCTCGATTTGGTAATTTTAGGATCGGATTAAAGGTCAAATTCTGTTTTTATCCATAAAGTAGGGTGAGGGTCGATTTCTGACAAAACGAACGTTTGAAATTTAACATTAATCGTTCCTGAATTCGAGATCTCAGATATTATTTGATTGCAGGGCGGTATACTGTTGGGACCTACCGTATTTGGGAGAATAACGGCATACAGAAAGCTGATGTTCCCAAATTATTCATTCAGAATATTGGAGCCAATGGCACATTTGTCGATCACATACTACGCTTTCTTGGTGGGATTGAAAATGGACGTTAGAGGAATAATGAGAACTGGACCTAAGGCCATGAAAGTTGCTCTCGCAGGGATCCTCGCCCCCTTCTCTGTTGGCGCAGGCTTATACTTCATTTTCCAGATTGATAAACCAGAGAGAACCGGCTGCCTCTTCTGGGGTGCCGCCCTTACCGTCACCGGCTACTCCGTGCTCACCTCCATTCTCGAGAAGCAGCAGATGCTCCATGTCGAGAGCGGGAAGACAGCGTTGTCTTCCTCTCTCATCAAGGACATGTGCTCATGGTGTTTCCTGGCCCTTGAATTCGCGGTCACGAGCTCCCAGTCGAGCATCCAATGGTCGCTGATAAGCACGGTGGCTTACGCCCTTGCCTGCATCTACTTCGTCCGCCCCGGCCTCAGCTGGCTCATCCGGAGGGCTCCGGAGGGGCAGGGCTACAGCGAGTTCTACATATGCTCCATCGTGTCCGGGATGGCCCTCAGCGGGGTCATCACGGACGCGTGTGGGACGCATCCGATGATCGGGGCCTTCATCTTCGGCCTCATCATACCTAATGAGGTGCTCGAGGCTACGATTGTCGACAAGTTGGAGGATTTCGTGATGGGGATTTTGATGCCGGTCTACTTTGTGGTTTGCGGGCTGCGGACGAATGTGGATGTGATGTCGTACGGGACTTCTTGGCCTATTGTGTTGTTGGTTATACTCTTGGCCTGCGGTGCTAAGGTGGTGGGTGCTCTTGCCGTCACTGCGTTCTCCGATCTCCCCATCGACGAGGCGCTGGCCGTCGGATTCATGTGCAACACCAAGAGTGTTATGGCCTTGATCATTATTGAATCCGGCCAGATACAAGGGGTATGGACCGTGTGTTTGTGTGTTTTTTTGTTGGGTTCTTTGGTTTATTACTACTACTAATGCCAAGGGGTGTTGTGTTTGTTGTTTTGGATAGGCATTGAGCACGCAAACTTATTCAGTGATGATGGTGGCGATTCTCGTAATGACAATGATTGCAACGCCGGCAGCAATCTTTTTCAGACCCGTGCAGAACATCGTGCCGTACAAGCGGCGGACGGTGCAGAAGGCCAAGTCCGACGAGGAATTGCGCATGGTAGCGTGCATCCACAGCACGCGCAATGTGCCGAGCATCATCCACCTCCTCCGCACCTCCAACGCCAAGTCGAGACACCCGATGAGCGTCTTCGCCCTGCAGCTGGTGGAGCTTGTGGGCCGCGCCTCCACCATGATGGTCGTCCACAGCTCGCGCAAGGCCGGGCCCCGCAACCCGAGCCACATCGAGGTCCAGGCAGATCAGATCATCACCGCCTTCGACAATTACGAGCTCCGCTCCGAGGGCGTCGTCACGCAGGTCATCACCGCGCGCTGCCCCTACACAACCATGGACGATGACATCTGCACGGTTGCGAGGGACAGGCGTGCGGCGTTCCTCATCATCCCCTTCCACAAGCAGCAGACCGTGGACGGCGAGATGGAAGATATCAACCCTTCCATCCGCAGCATCAATGAGGGCGTGCTCGACAATGCACCTTGCTCTGTCGGCATTCTCATCGACAGAGGGGTGGCAGAGTCGCAGGATCACGCTCAGAACATCGCCGCGTTGTTCTTTGGAGGGCCCGACGACCGTGAGGCGCTGGCCTACGCGTGGCGGATGGCCGACGAGACGGATAGCAGGCTCACGGTCGTTAGGTTTATCCCGAGCTCGGAGGCGGGGGTGAACGGAGGGAGTGGTAGGAGCCATGTCAGCCTCGAGATCGATGGGGAGAGAGAGAAATTGTTGGATGATGACTATTTCAACAAGTTCAAGAATGCAACGGCTAGCAGCACCGCCATACGCTGCTTCGACTTGGTGCTCAATGATGAGGAAGAAACGATCAAAGCTATCAAATCTATGGACGAGCATAATCACGATCTGTACATCGTGGGGAGGGGAAGAGGCATGCAGTCGCCGCTGACGACAGGTCTGTCCGACTGGTGTGACTGCCCGGAGCTCGGACCCATTGGTGACCTTTTGGTTACGTCGGAGTTTGAGTCTTCCTTCTCCGTGCTCATTGTGCAGCAGTACAGCGAGAACGGAAGGTCGAGAGATGGGTCATTCAGGTCGGCAGTGTCGGCCATCTACGGTGATGAGATGACGGTGAGGGAATCGGCGCCGCCGGAGAGCGACACCTTTGAATCTTTTGGCAGTTTCAAGAGGTGGGATCATGAAAATTGAGTTAGAGAGAGAGAGTTGAGAGCTTACTTCTCTCTTACCAAATGCATACACAAATGAAGATGAAATGCTCTCTGGCTGCAATGCAAGGTTCAACGCGGCAGATTTTAACCAACTCTGAGTCTTGAGAATTTCTTGCAAGATATTCAATTTTATCATATTCTTAGAGCGGAATACACTAGGCTTGTCGAAGGAGTTTGATAGTGAAATTAAATTTCATTGCCGTTCAAATTTATATGCACCCGTGTTTATACTGTAAGTTTTGTTTTTACAGTTTGATTATGAGAGATTGCCTGCAGAATTTATGAAATCTGGCCAATATATTCTTAACCTGAGAAATAGTAATTCGTTAATTGGTTTGATATATTTATTTTTCTTTCGTAGTTGGATTGCAGTTCGTTTTCGGTAGAACTCCTCGGAATTGAAGCTATTTCGTGTGTTTTCTAAGTGCATATTTAGGAATTGTTTACGAAAATAATATCGACGATATGGCCCATTTGTTTACGAGGGAATGTGATGAAATACCCCTTTTCTAAAATAAAAGTTGCAAAATACCACCTTAAGTTTAAAGGTTGCAAAATACCATTTTGAATTGTAAAAAGTCTAATATACCCTTAATGAGTATACAAGAAGGCTAACTTTCATTTGAATCATACAAGAAGACTAATTTCATGTATGAACTTCTAGCGAAAAACTTTCGGCGAATTTCTCCGACGAAAAATTTTTGACGAATTTTTCAGGCAAACATTCGAATCATCATGAAGTCTAACTTCATGTATGCATCATACACGAAGACTAACATTCATGTATGGATCATACAAGAAGCCTAATTCGTGTATGCATCATACACGAAAATTTTTGCCTCCAAAAAGTTCAAATTTGTAACATACATGAAGATAAGTTTTCATATATGATACACACACGAAGACTGACTTTCATGTATGCATCATACACGAAAAATTTGCCTCCAAAAAAATCAAATTTGTATCATACATGGAGATAATTTTTCATGTATGATACATACACGAAGATAATTTCATGTATGCATCATACATGAAGTTAGGCTTCGTGTATGATTCAATTTTTGCCGGAAAAATTAGCCGGAAATATTTCACCAGAATTTTTTTAGCCGGATAATGTCGCCGGAAAATTTCGCCGGAAATTCATACAAGAAATTAATCTTCGTGTATAATACAAATTAAATACAATTTTCTTGTATACATGAAGGGCATAAAAGTCCTAAACAAACTCAAAAGGGTATTTTGAGTTTTTTTTAAAAAAAGGGGCTATAATTTATCTTTTGTGTTTGAGAAGGGGTATTTTGAGTTTTTGCTCTTTGTTTATACTAGCAGAGAGTTACGTGACGCACGAAATTCATAAGATTATATTAAAAATAATATAAATATTACTCCCTACTCTCATTTCATAATACTTATCTTTCTTATTTTGAGCTCACTCTCTTCTATCTCCTATTTGATTTGACAGAATTACCCTCAAAAAGCTTAGTTTATAAGTATATATTTCCACCTTCATCATCTGTGCTCGGCCATATAAATATTATGAAATAGAACGGAGGGAGTAAATAAATAACACTACAATTTATCTCTTATATACGTATATCTTTTGCAATTGAAATCAAACTACTCAATTTTCGTTCAATAATAGCATATTCGAAAATAGCTCTAACTTGAGATTGACACTATTTGACTTATTAACCGTTGATAACTTATTGAATTAATTTCAAATATTAAATTATTCATTTGATAAATATATTATATTTTTATATTTAACCTTCTAATTAACCTTTTTTTGTTGTAGTATGCCTACTATATTTGGATAAATGCATTGTAAAATTGGATTAAGCCAACATATATTAGTTACATGCTAATTACTTTTTGTTAAAGTAATTGTACTTTGATGTTTTAATTTTGACTATTGCACAAAAACATGTACAATTGCCTATTTTTTTCATTATTTAAGGACAATTAATGTGTTATATATAATAATAAATATTAAAATGATATATTATATTGACAATATAAAAGTAGGAGTATAATTTTTTTTAAGAGATATATATGTAGTTTCTTTATCCATTATCTACTATGAAAAAAAAGTCGCCATTATTTTTATAGAGTATATTAGTTCATTGGATATATGCTAAAATATTATATTGTCATTATAAATATAGTAAAATAGTACTTATATTATATTGGCAAGAAATAGGAAGAGTTCAAATTTAAACATGTCATTACATATACTCCCTATGTCTACGAAATGATTGCCACTTTTGCTACTCCACTCACATTTATTGTAAAACTCTTGCTCCACTCACAACAATACTCACTATAATTCACTACTACCTACCATTCTCTTAAAATCCGCGCCGACTACAATATGACAATCATTTCGTGGACGGAGGGAGTATCTAACATTTTTTTACTGGTTAACTAATAATTGAAATAATAAATTATTATAATTGCCCTCTAAAAAGTTATTATTTTTAACAATTATTATTATTCTTATTATTTGAAAGCATATTTTATTGATTAGTTATAGAATACATAATGAGGTACGAGACTCCAGGAGTCTTTATCCAATATCCTACTCCCTCCGTTTAGGAATACGTGTCTACTTTGTACTGGACACGGAAATTAAGAAAACTGATAAAGTGAAAGTAAGTGAGGTAAAAGTTAGGATATAAGGGTAGTGAGATAATGACAAAAAAACAGTGGTAATGACAAAAAGAGGTGGTATTGACCAAAAAATAAGAATAAAGTTGTTGGGATGATAAAAAGGTAGAAATAAAGTTGATGTGAGGTGGGATCCTAAATGACAAAGGATAGTAATTTCTGTAAAGTAAAGAGGACAATATTGTACAAAAAGGCAAAGTGGATACTTATTCACGAACATGGTTACTGTTCCAAAGTGAACACTTATTCGTGAACGGAGGGAGTAATTAATAATTATACTAATGATGTAAGAACCTTGTAATATAATATGATTATAATTCAATATTGTGACTGGAGTGGATGTATATTTCTTAATACGATTTTAAAACTTTTAGTTGCTAATCATCTGTTATGTAATTAATTGTGCAAAAACATAAGAGAATAGTAAGGTTAAAGACTAAAAATAGACAGCAACTAACAAATTAGTAGTATTAAATTAAGTAAGAACTATTAATTCTAAATGTAGTAATAACTTTATCGAATAAATCCAATATAATATATTGTAAGAAATGAGAAGCGATCTGGACCATTGATCTTTGTAGATCTACAGTTGATTGATCGATGAATTATAATTGAACACGGAATGCATTATCATAACAATGTATTGTAGTAATCTAAAAATTCATTATTATGAGGATGCATTATAATAATACACAAAATGCATTATTTTAATGTATAAAATGCATTATTTTTATTTTTTACGGGGAAAATATTTTACACGTGAACCAACCCCTCGGGAGGAGATCATATGTAAATCCATTTTTTCGTAAAAAAACACAAGCGATTTGGACCATTAATCTTTGTTGATCTACGGTTGAGATTGATCGAATCGATGTATTATAATTGAACACGTGAACCAACCCCTATATATATATAGGAAAAGGATCGCGTGAGAATGCTATCTTATGTGAGAAATGAGAATAAATATGAATTCTTGATTTTTATTGATCAATGGCTCAGATTTAACGATTTTATGCATTACAATATTTATGCATTATGTTTATGCAGTTTATGCATTAGAATGTGTATGCATTACATTTCCACAATATATTCATTACCAATATAATAAAAATGCATTAAAATGAATCATTCTCACGTTCTCATATAAAATTCATTCTCACCAGAGCATTTTATTGTTTTCCCTTTAACGTCAAAGAAATGAATAAACAAACAAATCGAGCATTGATTTTTATGTAATTTTTCAATTTAATGATTTCAATAACATTTTTAAGGTATAAGATTAAAATACAATAGCAAAAATCAAATAAAATAATGTTAATATGGACAAATCGATGGTGGGGTACCCACGAATGGTGCTCACGGAAGGTGAGTAGCATATCGGTTCTTTCTCTCTCTCTCTATACATACATATATATATATATAATGTTTTTTTAAATATAGTATGTTAATGTCTATGTAGGGGTGAGCATTCGGTTATTCTGTCACCGAACCAAACCGAATTGCAAAAATTAAATTAAAACCGAATTATATAATAAATAACCGAATCCGAACCGAACATGGCTAAAACCGAACAAAACCGAACCGAAATATTTCGGTTCCGTTTCGATTAAAACCAAATAAACCGAAATAAATACACAATATATTTTCTACATTTTCGGTTCAGTTTCGATTAAAACCAAATAAACCGAAATAAATACACAATATATTTTCTACATTTTAAATAAGTAATTAACATTCAATATTGAAGATTCCAAATCCGCAAAAAGTAATAATCCAAATTCTAAAACATCTTTAATCAAACATAAATAAATCAGTGATGTTTGTTGATGTTGCGGATCCAAAATTCCAAACATCTTAACCAAAACATAACCAAAATTCCAAAACATATATAAAAATTAATAATAATCATTTTAATTTTTAAAAATATAAAAAAATTAATAAATTATTAAATTAATTATTAATTCGGTTCGGTTTTCGGTTAACCAAATGTTTTTTTTTTTCAAAAACCATATCCAAACCGAAAAACCGAAAAGTTCAAAATTCAAAACCAAAACCAAACCGAAAACCTAATTAACCGAACCGAATTAGTATTTCGGTTAAGTTCGGCTTGGTTTTTCAGTTTTACCCAAATTTTGCTCACTCCTAGTCTAATGGACAATTATACTTTATAAATAATAAATATATTATTATACTAATTCCTTTAGATTAGATATATTAACAAGGGTATTTTAGGCAAACTAAATTTTTTCAACAAGACATTTTTTATATAAGTATAGAATAATAAAAAAAAAAAAATTCTGTTTCTACTAGTTTCTAGTGAGAGTAAATGGTACTCTACTAATTCGGAAGAAAAACTGAGGTACAAAAGATACTTACAATGGGTTTGTAATATGTAGTGATTATGATTTGCTGATTAAATGCCATGGATTAATTCTTAATCCCAAAAACACCTCAGAACTTACATACTATATCAGACAATATTTATTGCAAACAGAGCAGGAAAATAGGACACAATTGCTAAAGTATGAGCATCCATCCCCCCCCCCCCCCCCCACCCCCCACACACACACACACACTGTGCAAGAATTATAGATTAATAATAAAACCATAAAAATATCATCAATCTTTCGAAATTACACCAAAAAGGCGAACCGTAAAAGAAAATAGTCACCTGCTAATTAGAAAAGCAAAAAGCATCTGCTTAATTAAAAACAGGCAAATATTACGGTCTGCAAAATGCAATAAAGGAAACACAATGTAAAAACAAAGTCACTCTCTCATAAAAGTGAACCTTATTACTTCAATTTCATACCAAAGCAGCAGCCAATAGTAATAACTCAGAATCTTGAAACGCAGATAAAACAACTTACAATTTCAACCAATCAGGTGGAATTGGAGAAGCACCGCGTTCCTTCTTCCCAACGTTTGCCAGATTAAGCGGTCCTGAACGCGAAGGGCCAGCAGCGTTCATCAAGTTTGGAGGCTTGACAGCGCCCACCCGTTCAGCAATGGCAGGCTCGGCAACAGCATTCACTCGTTGTGCGTTGACCAGACGATGCATCTCATCTCTCAGCTTCTCCAGCTTTTCTTTCAGTTCCTGGAGTTGATGATAATCAAGCCCATCTAACCTCTCTTCTGTGGTTTGATATGATGAGCTTTCCAAGGCTGCTTCGATTTCTTTTCCTCTTTTCTTTTTCGTCTCAATTTCTTCGCTCTTCTGATCCATCTGCCCTTTAATCTCTTGCAGCATAGCAGTGCGAACCCTCATGGCATGAGCCGACTCCTGCGGAGGTGGCATCGCGTTTCTGTTTAAAAACCGACCAATGATAGATTCTACATCAGGATGGCCAAATGAATAGGCCCTACCACCAAGAGAAAAAATTATGAGGGCGATTTGAGTCCCACATAAGACAGAAAGCTCCGTGGCTTTCTTGAATAGCCCGGCTCTTCTTTTGGAAAACGTCACAGTTCTGGCATTTTCATCTGCTATCAGTTTCATCTCGATCTTTCTCCGCCCCAGCGACTTCTTCTTTCCTCGCGGAGGAGCCATGTGCAGATGGTGGTGCCTATGCGATTGAAAAGTGAAAACAAAATAAAGTGCGACGGAAAAGGTTTTGGTATTTGTGTGAAGGAAATGTCTCCGGAAACTAGATTAAATAGAACAATGACGCATTAATTATAAGACGTAAATTGCTACAACGATGCCTCGTTGGATTACCATTATACTTTCAGATGTTCAAAAAATCTGGTGACAATCAATGCAGAGGCTTTACGATTATTAGGTCAGAGCGAAAAATTTTCCAGGCGGTGGTAACAACAAGTGGCAATCTCTCATTTGTTATAAACCGCGTATGACCGTCCAACAATATATTGACATCTGGCAAGAGAGGTCGCGCTCGAGTTATATTTTCAGCAATTAGAAAATATTACGACCTATTTCTTGGAAACATACCAATGTGGCTTGCCCTAAACCACCATGTAAACATGGTGTAACATCATCATCCAATTGGATGAGCACATTCAATGGAAAAAGTTGACATTTGAGGTTAGCTTTATCAGATAATAAACACTTCCAAATTAATCTATCAGACCGGATGTCAGGAAGAACAATAATACATTGTGAAAGCATAATAAGATATCAGTAATTCACAAAGCAAAAGCAATACAAACCAAATGTGCATATGACAGATTGAACAATTTAACAATGAGAAAAAAGGAAAAACAATTGCTATTCTATAGTGTGATAGACCATCCCATTCCACCTAATGGAGTACATAGGTTGAAACATTCACAAACACTTAGAGAAGGTTCTAAAAGGAAACACCTTTGGTTCTAAATGTGGAATAAAATTAAATTTTTATACCTAGGGAAAGTTATCTGATGCCAACAATAATACTACAACAGAAATTTTTAACACCATGTTGGCCATTTATTTTATTTTGAAGATATGTTAACCATTAATTTTAAATTTAACAAAAACACGAATAAGATTGTATCTAGGTTGATAGGATTGCTCTCAATTGATACTATTTAGTACATTCTATTGTTTGCATATACGCAATCTTACGTCTGGTACGCTAATAGTGGATCCAAAATCTCAATGCTTCGACTGTGGTATCTAGTTTTTCAGATTTAAAGGATATAAAGAAAAAAAATATATGCCACTTGAAGATCCAGAAGAAAATGAATATTACACCTAATAAAATTAGCAACTACAAGTACAACTAGCAACAGTGATCAGCCAATACTTTGACATCCCCAGGGAGTGTACACCGAGCAAAAATACAGTAATTTCAGATAATGTGTGTTAGACAACATTTTCTGTCTTTATACTTTCTTAACATAAAAGGAGATTTTACATATTTTGTGTTAGATTATCTTGAAAAGATGGTGACAATCAGCATTTATAAGAGCACCAATACATTGGCATTCCAGCTTTAAGCATATCAAAATAATTGGAGTTGAAGATTACGATTAAGTCCATCAGGCACAACCTCACATACAATACAAATGGATTTGATTTCAGTTAAATCCTCAAATTCTCAATAGTTGCATCTTTTGAGGCATTCCATCGACAATTTTAGGATGCGTAATTGATAAACATTCAACTTTTTCAATGAAAGTATATTTGCTAGTATACATGCCCCTTTAATATAGAAACCAATATAAAATCCGACCTATATCCATAAGTGCACTTTAAGAGAGAGAGATAGAGAGAGCTTTTAGATAAACCTGCATTATTCTCGAGCATCTCCATTTTTGGGGATTGTAGCAACCACGGTGGCTAACGATAAGTGATTGCCTATAACCACAAATCATAGTGCTCCGATCGCTCAGGCATTTCGTCGAACACCTTCTGTACTCGTACATAAGAATAACGAATATCATACTGCTGTAATTTCTGTAGATGCTACATCCTACGATAGGATCGACGGTGTCTACCTTCAATTTCATAAGCAGAGATCGCCAGAAAAAGTTTGTTTCCGGAAAGGACTGTACATATTGATCGAGCAATATCACCCGACATAAGGATCCGGCGAAAATCCTACCTGATCGCAGCGCCCGGCAATAATTACCATTTAATCCAAGTTTTAGTGTATGTACCCCTATGTCCAAAACAAAACAAAAGTTATGGCCCTGGCAACGAAATCTTTTGCTTTTCCAAGTCCCTTTGTAGAGATTGTCGAGTCCACTATCGATATAGTGATATTCAGCTATAAAATTCAGATTTTTGCTCAACCTTTTCAGAAATATAAATTTTGATTATTTTTGTGAATTTTAGACAAAAATGTCCTCAATGTCTGGCGCGGGGTATTTGGGTCAAGATGTGGGCGGGTATTTGGATTTGGCACTTTGATACATTTGGTACTATAGTACCAAAAGTGCCAAAATTTGGTATATTTGGGATGAATTGTTTAATTGGTACCAATTATTCTAAATTATCATTAGTCCCAAATATGGTATAATTATGACGAATTGTCTAATTAGTTCTAATTGAGGAATCTAAACCCTAAGGAGAAAGATGATAATTTTTATTTTTTTTAATTAACGTTCCATTTTTACGCTATAGTACTATTGGTACATTTGGTACAAATTTAGTCTTATTAGTGACAAATGTCCCAAATTTGGTACACCCGGGACGAATGATCTAATTAGTTCCAATTGTACCAAATTATAATGTGGTACTATTGCGATGAATTGTCTCATTAGTTCAAATTGTGTCAAATTATGACTTGGTACAATTGGGACGAATTATCCAATTAGTACCAATCCTACCAAAATATTAGCACAACTGGGACGAACGGGAACCATTTGTGCCGTTCGTACCATGTTTCTAAAAAACCCTGATTTTACATTTTTTGTGAAGAAAATGAGTGGATATTAGATCATTACAACTCAAAAAATCAATCACAGGATTGACAAAAAGAATTAGTAATAAGTTTCAATGTTTCCATCAACATTCAACTACAAAAAGAAAAATAACAATTTATCAATTAAATGCATATCTTACAGCATTAGTAATTCAGCGGTAGTAACCATCCCAAATCAGACTCTATTTTCAAAATATTAGAAACATAAATTGTTTATCATCAAATTTCAAAGAGAAGAAGATCCAACAAACAATGTAGACAGAGAATAATTTGTAGATGCAAATGAGGCTGAATCCCTGGTAGACGTTGTGTGATGAAGACAAAGAACAACATATTTGGAAGGCAGCGAGAGTTGCACGAGATTATCGAACGAGAAACTTGAAGAACTGCTGTGTGGTGACGGTCGTGGTGGTGTGTAGCTGAGTATCGACGGTGAGTTTCCCAGACAGAACACCGGTGGTGGAAGTGCAGGCGCCAGATTTGAAGCGGCTGAGGAGCTTAAGGCTCTCGGTAGTAGGGAGATGGAATTGCAAAATAGAAAGAGCTAGAGTGGGAAATAGGGAGATGGGTCAGGGCGGGCGGGTTTGGTGAAATTGGATCCGAGTTTGAAATTGGATCTGGGTTAATAAGGGTAGTTAGGTCCCAAATTCAAAAAAAAAATGGCTAAAATTTATGTTTATTATTTCAGATTATCAGGAAGAGTTGCTCTAGTCATTAGAGGTGCCAAAAATCATAGAATACAAATAATTTCCTGATAATCTGAAATGATAACCTGATATGCCCATTGTGGTTATATGACTATATGTTCTCTAGGTTGTCCGGCCCAAAAATCACGGGAAGAAAAAAAATCAGAATACACATCACCCTTGTACACGATATCGTTGTCACTTTTGCTATTTAGGTCCGTCCGTGATATGATTGTCACTTCTATTTATAGTAGTAGGGTCCATAGAATACATTATATTTAATCTTATATTTTCTATGACTCTACTCACAATCATACTGAGACCCTTATTTCACTAACAACAATATCCACTATTATCCACCACTTTTTTAATACGCGGATCGTCCATAATGTGATAACGATATCGTGAATAGAGGAAGTAGTATAATTTTGGATTAATTAAGATTTTCGTCCTGATTTATCTTAATTTATGTGGATTTTGAGGAATCTTCAATTTAACTGTAGAACTAAGTCTTTGTAATATATATATATATCGTAGGAATTCGCAGCCGCTACCTTTGGTGTGCATTGGGTAAACTTCCATCTCTTTTGCAGTAGCATGCAAACCATACAAGATAGATAAATCATACTTTTCAAATACATGTATGGCGGACTCGACCTATAAAGGCGTGTCGTTGGGTTTGAGAAGATAAAAAGTGGACCTAAGTTGATGAAAAAAATATATGAATAGAATATATATATTTTTTTCATGATATATTTTATAATTATAAACCAAGCTACTCGGCTTGATAAAAAGCTAGTTAACTAAACAAATCAAAATAATGTGAACTTTTTACGTATAATAATGTAATTATAGTAATGTGAATATTACGCTTGTAAGAAAAAGGAAATAATGAGAATTTAAGTAAATCTATTATTATTTTTTATGAATTACTTTTAAAATAAAATTATGAATATTAAAATTTAAATCTAAATTCAGAAAATTTATTTTGTCTTAAAGAATCTTGTAAGCCTTAAAATGTTCGGTACAACTCAACTTCGATTCAGTAATAAGACAAAAACTTGCGTGGAGCATCTCCACCGTACATCAGCCCGACCAGAGCTAACCCGCGCCTAACTTGCTCCGACCATTCTGACCCGCTCGCGTTGTGTTTGTATATAATAAAACCGGAGAAAGTAGACACAATTCATTGTGTAGTCTGGCACATGGAGTCCATCATTATCAAACACCTGTAGGGATGACAACGGGCTGGATATGGACCAGATCTTACTAAATTCAGATCCAGATTCATTTTTTTTGCATAGATTCAGATCCGATCCATTTACATTGCGTCTGAAAATCTTAAATCCAGATCCAGATTCATTGGATCCGCGGGTCTATGGATTTGGACCCGGATCGGTGCGCTTTTTCAAAAATAAATTTAAAATCAATATATATATATATATATATATATAATAAATATTTTATAAATAATAAATCATATGAATTAAGATTAGGGGTTTTCAATAAAGTAGAAATTGAGTATTGATTTGTAAAATAAACATTTAAATTATAAATTATTAGAAGTATATATAGAATTATAAATAAATAAATATATAATATGGATCCGTGGGTCAGATTTGGATCGGATTCGGATCTGAAAATTCATGATCCACATATTAATTTTTTAAATCTTAATTCAGATCCATCGGATCCAAAATTTTAAGATCCAAATCCTAAAAAACAGATTTGGATCCACAGATCTGGACCGGGTCCAAGATCCATTGCCATCCCTAAACACCCGTGTTGAGATCCCATAGTCGTTTAAGTAGTAAGTGCTATATTTGTCCTTTTTCCTTAATCCTTTTATTTTATCAATTTTTTTTATTCTTTCCTTTTTCTTTTATTTTTATTTTTATTTTTTATTTCTCTATTTGTTTAACATTTATCTTTTCAGTCTTCTGTTTTTCATTATTTTTATTTTTTTAGTTTATAATTTCTTTTTTCATTTTTCAATTTGTTCATAAAGTGATAATTTTCACGAATTTTAATGGATGAAAGAGACATTTATTTCCTTTCTATTTTGATTTTTTTTAAGAAATAGGTAACATACATTATTATTTCAAAAGTGATAGTCTTCACAAATGAAAGTGATAGTCTTGATGAAAAGAAGTTATACTCTTAATAGCTGAAAGTGACACTTTTTAATTCTATATTTTCATATCTTTTAACGAAATAGATAGCATATACGAGTACAATATTATTTCGAAAGTGATAGTCGTCATGAATGAAATTGATAGTCTTAATAAATAAAAGTGATAGTTTTAACGAATAAAAGTGATGATAGTCTTGATAGACAAAAGTAACACTTATTATAAAAGTGATAGTTGTGACGAACAAAAGTGATAGTTTTAATGGATGAAAAAGACATTTTTTACTTTTATGTCTTGATATAAATAAGATATTTCCAAAAGTGATATTCTTCATGAACAAAAGTGTTTGTCATTTGATAAATAAAAGTGATAGTTTTTGTTGGAAAAATTAGTAAAGGATTTGATTTATTCCGAAACCCATCCGAGATGAAAGCCATCAGTCTGAACTTAGCTAGAGCTCACTGTTTGAGCGTAGGGATTTTATCTTTACAGGATTCAAGCAGAAGAAGACAACCAGACTGGAGAAGGCAGTTCGTAAAGAACTTAGTTGAGCATCAAGCTCAGCTGACCCTCCAGCTCAGTTGAACCACAAGCTCAGCTGGACCACAGACTCAGTTGGACAACAACTCTGTTGACTCCTCAACTGACCCATGCAACTCAAGCGTGAAGAGAAGTTGTGTCGAAGTTAGACGTTACAAAGCTGGGAAGAGAAGACTTTGAAGACGTTGAAGGCAAAAGAGTTGAAGTCTAAATTCAAATCTACTCGGAAGCACAAGTCAGCTGGAAAACATACTATAAATGGACCGACAACAGAGATGCGCAAAAAGCGAAGGTCGCAGTTGCCATTTTAGGTAAGTTTCCAGTAAAGCAGGTGGAGTGTCATGCTTTTGGCAGAGATCAAATGACTCTTTACAACAACTAATTAGATCTCCCTCTATAAATAAGGTTTCCACATCAAAGCTCGTGGGGAGTGCAAGAGAAAGAGAGAGAGAGAAGAGAGCAAGACGCAGATAGAATTGCGCAAGGTGAAGCAGCAGCAGCAACATACCACCACTCTCTCCAGCAAGAAGACCTCAGTTAAAGACCAGTAGAAGTAGAGTGTCCACACCTCCTCCTGTTCTTTCATCTAGCCTCTCAAAAAGTCCCTTCTTTGATCGAGTCTAGAATATAGGTTCTTGTTTAATTAGTTTGTGAGCAGACTCTCTTCCAAAAGATCGTGTCTCTAAGCCTTAGAACGAAGCCTCCACTTCTCTCTGTGTAGAAGGCTTCATAATTGGAAAAACCCCCAACCCCCAAACCTTAGGTCTGTCATTGAACCAACAATCAAAGACACTAGGTCCCTTTGAACCCGAAATCAAAGACCATGTCCCTTTGAACCCGTAATCAAAGATTAAGTTTCCTTGGAACTCGTAATCTAAGCCCATGATATACACTTGCCCGCAAAAGTGTTGTAAGGTCTTGTTCGAACCCGTAATCAAATTGGTTAGGTTGCTTTGTACTCCAAATCCAAGTGGAACGTTTGATAAGCACACGTAAGCTTATCTAGTGGATTACTTCCCCGAAAAGGAAGTTGTGGACGTAGGAGGTCAATCTCTGAACCACGTTAAAATACTGTGTCCTTTACATTTCTATATTTACATTCAGTATTTTACTTTTAGTTACCTAACCAACTTACCCAGCATACAAACTGCACTCACACAAACTGCAATAAGTTTTGGGAACTTGACCTTCCCTTGTTTTCATAAAGGTTTCTGTAATACCCCGATAATTTCTTCTGTCTTTAAAAATGAAAGTTAATAATAATTATGGCTTTGCACGCCTAAGATCATGAAATTAAATTCTAAGATTTACGGTGAAATCCGTTTCAGAAAATAATTTTCAGATTTCGGACGAACGACTACTGTATTAGAGTTTTCGCGTCCAGTAAATTTTTCGTCCGAAAACTCAGAATTAAAATCTGTCAGAATTTACATTCACTTTTTCTTCGATACGAGTTCACCGGAGAAAGTTAGTTTTTATGATTTTTCGGGCGAATTTTAGACTGTCTAATCCCGACTTTTTCTCGGATTTTGAAAAACGAATTAGGTTTTCCGAGTACGTGATTTATTTCTAATCTAACGGACGAATTAGATTTCGTCGAATTCGTAACTATCTAAGAAAGTATTTCTCGACTTTTTAATCGTCGTTTAAGAGCCGGAAACGAGATATTTTCGTCTAATAATTTCGCGCCAAACGACCCTTAGCGAGTCACTACACTTTAGTTAGATATTTTCCTTCACTTTATGTTTAATAACATGAGTCATCATCTCTCTCCTTTCTCCTCTCATTGCCGCCAACACACACACTCTCTCTCTCTCTCTCATTTTCTTCTCCAATCCTCCATTAAAGCTCCAACCTTCAAGCTTTCTCAAGCACTCAAGTCTTCCACCTACCGATCAATTCCATTTTCGAGTCCATATTACGCAAGGTAAGAACATAACTACCATATGAATCGAACAAAAGCTTGTTTCCATCATTTTATTTTTTTCGAAAACTTAAGAGATGAAATAGGATGTTGATCCTTGTTCGATTCATGTTCTAGGATGTTTAGAATCGAGTTCTACGGATCGAATCATGAAGAAAATCACCCCCTTTTACTTTAGGTTATTACCGAAATTATATGGAATTTTAGGGTTTTTCGTAGTTCGATTTCTTTGATGTTTGATCGATAGATTAGTGTTCTACATGTTGCTAATTGACTATATGAATCGATTTAGATTTTTCTAAAAATAAAATTCGAAACATAAGAGATGAAGAATGCATGTTTTAGCATAGTAAATGTTGTGATATGCATGTTATGTTTATGGAAATGAGATATAGGATGTATGAGGATGATTATATATTTAATTGAGATTTTTCTAAAAATAAAACGAAAAACGTAAGAGACGAAGACGTGTCGATAAGTTGAAGCTCAATAATATTTTGATAATATGGTTTGCATATTAGTGATGCTTGTTAGGTAATAATCGTTGTTGTAAAATTTGAACGAAAACGGAGAATGTAAGATTTTTGAATAAGAGACGAACGATCGACGATAAGTCGAGAATAGATAATGATTAGGATTTGTGATTCGAACCTTTGTTAATCTTGATAGTTAATGATCGTAACCGTAAAGTTTCAACGAATTCTAAGAAGTTTCAATTTTGAATAAGAGACGAAGAATCGAGTTTAAAAGCCGGTAGAAAAGTCGAATAAGGAAATCCCTTTTAATAATAATGATTGTTATTGATTGACGAACAATATTGTAGTTAACGACTTTTCCATCCGAGAAACGAGATGTAATGAGAGTTAGTTAAGAATCGAGAAGTGAATGAATGAAAATGAAATAGAAATTGGAATTTGTTTTGGTATAGTTTTGTATAGTTGAAGAGACGAGGTTTTAAACGTCGTGCTTATAGACGAGGAATGGAAAGGAGTTCTTCACGTATGATAGTGCGTGTTGACTGCCTTGATGTGTAAATTTCGTGAGAGTTTAAGTACGATAACATAAAACGAACCTAGGAAGTTATACGTCGAATTTTATCGAGCATTAGGGTTTCACTCGGCAGTTCTGCGACCCTTCATTGAAACTGCCATATCTTTTAGCTCGCTTAACGAAATCGAGATCCGTAAATTGGAGAGTAAACTAGACACCCGTACCTTTGTTTTGGTATAAGATTCATTCCCTATTTTTGTATACTCTGTTCTGTACAGACTTACTGACTTGAGCAGTAAGTTTCCAAAGCTAGTTTCCTAAGTTGAATCCTTTTCAACTTCGTTCCTTCGATCTTTTAAGCCGTTTCAAGTTATCGACTACTTCTTACTACTGACCTAAGTGTCAAGTACAGAACCGAATGAGTGTCAAACGAGATGTGTTCGTATCTCATTTCTGTTTAATTAAAAGAGTTTAGTTTAGCATGCAAATGCCTAAAAAGTCTAAAGGACTAAAACTTAACTCGATTTTCCGTATTCGTTTATCGTTTGCGACCGAGTTTTAAAGTATGATTATTTACGATGAAGGAGGAAGTCAGCACAAGGACAGGACGTAAGATTGAAGAACGGAAGCTAGTGTAGAAGTTCTGTAATTTCAAGGTGGGTTTTTATATATGAAACAAAATGAGCAATGCTCAAAAACCTTTCTTTATCGCTTTGATAATCGTGTTTTTAAAGTGATAATCATGGCATGAACTATTTGTTTTATGTGAGTTCTCTTGTACCTTATGAGTTAGCCAAAAGGGGTTAACTAAACGATCGGCTTTGAGTTAGTCAAAAGGGGCTTTCCAAAGTTTAGTGTACACTGTAGCCTGTGGTGTATGTGGTATCCTGTTGAGGGGTAGCCAGCCACGGTGATAATGAATGGTCAAGATTGAACGTAACATCTATGAAAAATGCTTGTACAAGCTAAGTTATGAAAATGAGAAATAAAATGTTTAGTAGACATGGGAATTTGTTGAAAAATCCCGATGTGCTACAGAAATGAAATGCCTGATTATCTATACTTTTGATTATGTTTTCGGCAATGTGCCCACTAAGTGCTTTTGTACTTAGCCCTGCATATGTTTTCTAAATGTGCAGGTTGAGAGACGGAGCGGTGACGGTTGAGTAAATGTTGTCAATAGGGAAGACTTTAGTATGTAGTTTACAATTCCGCTGCCAAACTCTAGACTCACTTATGTAAATATGAATATCACTTTTGGTTTAAGTTCTGTACTTATAACTTAGAATCTTTTGAGATCTTGTTCGAGTGATCCTTCGAGATCAACTCTTTCTTTTGTTAATGAGGTCTTGTTCATAGAAATTATTCTGTCTTTAATGTTATGTTTATTCATTTATCCCCTTTCTCTCCCGCTTCTTTAATCCAATCCCAGTCGTACCCCGGCTTGGCCGTCCCTCGGGATTTGGGGTTGTGACAGTTTCAGTTTAAGTAACGAGCTTTAATTTCCACCAACTTCCGCAACGCTAAACTGTTTGAAACCTCAATTGGAATACACTACTGACCCTCAGTCCAAGAAGTCAGCTGTGCACCCAACTCTGTGATAAGCTCCAACTGACCATCTCAGTTGTAGAGCTGCTCCAACTAACTTTTCCAGTTGTTGGGCAAACTGACCTGAGAAGTCAACTGAGTAAAAAGATTTTGAAAGCAAAAATTGCTACTGGTGTATCCCCCCATACACCAAATACTCGTTACCGGGACCATCAAGTGGTATCAAAGCAGTGGTTTAAAAGATTGTTGACTCTAGTTCACAAGGTGTGAGTCGAGTAGATTTTGCAGTGGTCAACTGAACAGATCTTTTCTGAAAAACTTTAGTGCATTCTGCTGCATATTTTCTTGTTTGTCTCTGTTGGTGTGCATGAAACATGAACCTGACGTTGCTTGGAAGCTTACCGGAGTTCTCCGTAGATGACTATCCCATGTGGAAGTTTCATCTGAAAATGGCACTGACTGCCATGCATCACAAGATGTAGGAGACTATTGAAAATGGTCCCATCCATGTTACTCAGTCAGTACTGGTCCCTTCTATTACTCCTGGAGAAGGAGAGACAACCCTGAAGGAAGAACCAAAAGCCTAGAAGGCGCACACCACGGAAGAATGAGACATCGCGCAGCTTGATGACATAGCAAAGAGTGTCATCTCTTCCACCGTCGGCAAAGCTTATCTGCCGAAGATTAACAATTTATCCACAACAAAAGATATGTGGGAAGCCTTAGCTGCATTATGTGAAGGCTCTGATGGAATAAAGGAGAATAAGTTCACCTTAGCTTGTCAGAAGTATGAGAACTTCTCTCAGCTCACCGGGGAGTCCATCAACAAGATGGAGCTGAGATTCACAGAGGTCCTAATGGACATTGAGAGTATTAGAAAGGGCAAATACTCTCAGCGTGAGATGAACTTGAAAGTTCTCTCCGCATTAGGCGAAGATTGAGTGGTTTATAGAGTCGTCCATCAAAATCGGAGTGACCTCAGTTCGATGAAAACTGAGAAGCTATTCTCCATGCTCAAGGCGAATGAGTATGACATCTTCCAACTGAAGCACACCAAGCTTCAGAAACCAGAACAGACCGAGCACAGCTCAGCTACCAAGCCAGTGGCGCTTCGAGCTGACTCAGGAAGATCCAAGTTTGCAAGACCCTCACGGTCCGCTGACTCCTCAGCTACGGATCAATCGAGTAGGTCCAAACTTTAGAAGAAGGTCGACGAAATGACCAAACAACTCGAGGAGATGAACTCCAAGATCAAGAAGTACAGAAGGATCAACATGAGCAGACAGCTCAATTGAAACCTCCTCAAGGAATCAAAGCGATGGATGCTTTGAATGCGGAAAGCCAGGACACCTCAAAGTCGATTGTCCTGATCTCTCCAAGAAGGAGAAAGATGCCTTCCAAGGAAAGGCTAAGGAGATTAAGGTCATTGAAGATGACGTTGATGACACCGACATGTTTACATAGTCAGAAGGAGAGGAAACTGACTCGCCATCAAGCTCAAAAGAAAAAGACCAATGCTTCATGGCATTGCCAGAAGAGTCAACTGACGAGGTAAACTCTTCTTTCCATCCCTCTCATATTATCTATTCTGTTAACCAATGTACATAAGAACTAGCCGAAGATGTCCAATCGTCTTGGGATGAGGTCGAACACCTGAGTAGATTGTGCACTGCTCAAGTTGCACAGTGCAAAGTACTCCAAGCTGAGTTTGACAACATGAGCAATGAGATGATCATGAAGGATCAAGATATAGAGAAGCTTGTGGAGGAAAATCGAAGACTCCATGAAGAAGTTGCTCAGTCAACCAACAGTAAGGTCATCTACTTGATCAACATGACTAGAACTCAGGCGGAATGCATCTCTCAGTTGCAAATGGAGCTGAAGTTTGCACAAGAGAAGATAGTATTCCTTCATGCCTCGAGCACAGCTCTAGAGAGCATGTTAAGCCACCAAAGACCTCCCAAATGCGTTTAAAGTCTTGGATACAACCCACCGACGGACACTGAAGCTCAGTAAGCACAGTTTGTTAGGGCAACTCAATCACCGACTGAGGTACCTCAAGTTCAACTGAACTCAGTTGAAGTCACAGTTCAAGAGACTGCAGTCATACATCAGATTGTTGAGACTTCTGTGAAGGATAAAGGAAAGAAGGTTCAGTTAGAAGAACCTAAGGAACATGAAGCTGGTACATCAAGAGATGCTGAAAGATCAATAAGGAAGTCTAGACCCCGAGGTCGTAGAGCGTGGGGGAACAGACAAAGTGGACCTTCGCTGCCAAGGTAGAATCAGCCCAAGCGCAGGCCAATTAACTCAGCTCAGCATCAGCGTCAAAAGGCATCTGAACTGGGATAATTCTCACTTCTATCATCAGACATTCCCAGTGCCTCATCACTACCAACAAGCATATCAAGGACATGGAAACTATGGAGATCAGTTAATTGGTCCTAGTTATCCATAGTTCGAGTATGCTCATGGAGCTAAACAGTTTGGGTCATCTTCCAGACAACTTTCACCACAGAAGAATCGACCATGTCAGTTGAGTTGAAACCAAGCTCCATAAAGATAAGGTTATCCACCACTCAACTGGACTGCACGCGCAACCAAGGAATTTCAGTCAACAGTCTACATGGATAATGCAAGAAAGGTGTAATACCCCTAAATTTCCTAATAAGTTTAATAACCTAGAAAAGTCCTTTATAATAGAAAATATATTGGATATTTCTAGAATCTAAAAAATAAGGAAAGTAGCATCTCGTGAAAATCTTTTGAACTCCAACAAATTATATTTTCAAAAATCAAGCTTCTAATCTATTTTTCTTTTAGTAAAATTATTTTCAAAAAATATAAATCTTTATATATATATATTAATCTATATATTATTATTAATATCACAAGAATTTATTTATATGTATGTATACGTAACATGTATGTATACTGAGTGTGCTAATAGTATGTAATATATTATTATATTGTTATTGAAGCCATTAGCATATTATTATATATTATTATATGTGTTAATAATTAATAATAATTTTAGTTCGTAATATATATATATATAATGAATTGGTTTGTTATATTATAATATATATATATATATAATTAATAAATGAAATGATTTGTATAATTATTAAATTGCCAACTTGACTCCACACGTGGTCTCATTGCTAATACATAGACATATGACTAATCGTACCTATGCCTACAAACCTATACTAATTTCTCCTATAAATTGTAAGCTTTTGGAGTTGCATTCTTCATCTCATAGATTCAAAGAAAATGTATAGAAGAGTTTGTTATTTATATTTCAAAAGAGTTTATTCTGTTATTTTCTCGAAAGTGGTCAAAGGTCCGGATGCATATTTAAGTACTCCTATACATTCCTAATCTGTCAGGTGGGTTATATATTTCTAAAATTATTTTGAGTTAATAAATTTTGATATTTCAAAAAGAAAAATGGTTATTCATGGCAATATTTTAGTGCGCTCTATGTGTTTAAGGTTCCTACGATACCGAATGGGGTCCTTTGTTGGTCTAACATACTAACAATGGGCTGTGTACACGTGGTTAGAAGTTCGGTGGGTTGATCACTATCGTTTTCTAACGAGAATATATGTTTTGGATCCGATGAATTAAGATCGGGATCTTGTGTTGTGGTTGAAACGAGAAATTTAACCCTACCACGAAATGGTAGGAATAACACTAGAACGACACTGTTGGCGCGCAAATGAAAAAAGTTTGACTTATCTTTGAAGTGACTTTATGTTTTGAAACCTTCTAAGTTTACGAGTAAAACTTGGATATACCAACTGCTTTGTTTTTACTAAAAATTATTTATAAAATCCTACCATTGAGTACACTAGTGCTCATGCCCAAAATCTTTTCAAAATGTTTTCAGGTTGGGAGGCAGGTGATGAGACGCGAGGCTGAGGCAGGGGTGGTTGTTGTTGTTGTTGTTGTTGTTGTTATATCTGTTTATGTGCTTCCGCTATGTTATTTAATTGTGCAACTCTGAAAATGTTTTTCTTGTGTTATTTATTATTTTTATGGAGAGAGCCTTGTGATCAGCTTCTCTTGGACGCTCGAATTCCCACTCCTTCATGATAACACCATTTGGTGAAGTGGATGCTCGACTTCTTTTGCTATGCTAGACACAGGTTTACCCCATATTTTATTTTAGTGGGTGTAGCGCGGTTTTGTCGCCTCACTTCATTAAATATATGAATGAATTGTTATGTGTGTACAAAGTAATTAAGCCCCTTTCTTTCCCGCCTCTTTATTCCCCTCTGTCGCGTCTCGGTTTATGGGAACCGGGTACGAAAAAAGGTGGCCCCAACTGACCACTCAGTTCGAGTATACAAAAAGCCCCAGCTGCTTCCAAACCTGAATCCAACTGAATTTGGAACAGGAGTTCGTCCTGTGGGCTACAGGAACAGGATAAACTGAGAGCAGATTATCCTGCAGGGTCAGTATGCATTGTTGAGAAAATTCATGTTGATCTCGGAAAAGTGAAGAAGATGGAGATCACAAGTTGAGGGGTAATCTCAACTTGTGGGGGAACTGAGACAGTCAACGGCGTTACAGTTCAATAGAAGACGTGAAGATTAAACCTCAACTGAAGAGACGAACTTGAGTCAGTTGAGTGTATGCTAATTCAGTTGGGATTCAGACCAACTGAGAAGATCCAAAGATCATGTTCGTCCCATAGTAATTATGGCAAATGTCTTGAAATAAATTTAAACATCCCCTGACGATAATGATCACATTGAGTTGGGCCTCGCAATCGCATTCAATGCAAAGCTAGTCCTAATCAATAGGTTAAGCTTTTGAGACCGCGAGTGAGCTGACATGGAAACTCGTACATGCATTACGCGCGAGTACCCATCACCGCCGGACCCACATCCCATGCCATGTTCCCAATAGGCGAATCGTCTCCAATCCAAGCCGTTGATCATGAAGAGTCGGGATTCATTAACAACCGTTAATTGCAATCCTCTTTTCCACTGATAATGAATTCTTGAAATCCCTAATTGATTCCTAGAATCAGATTCTTGAATCAAAGAAAATTCTTGTTATTCCCTTCTCCAGTCATCGCACTTTATTCTTCAAACGTTATTTCGTCCCAGCGTATATCAAAATCCACCTTGTCCATCGAAGCAACAATGGAGAACGCAAGAGCTAAGGTTGTTTTTGAACCAGTGTTATATCTCAAGCAAGAAGATCATCCTGATCTGAAGAAATCTATCGACCTAATTCAAGGTGCAAGGTTGAAGGAATGGGTGTGCCATGAAACCATGTTTCTCCTCCCCTTCGCAGTTGCTTAATTCTTTGTGAATCTTTACAAAGATGAGAATGAACATCTATCAACTGTTGTTCATCTGCCAATTTGTTCTGGAACTGGTGAAGGGTTCACATATGAGGAAGTCTCCATTAACGTCACACATTGCTTGAAGAAAATTTTTCATCTCTCTAGTAGCGGACACGATCTTTCCTCCCTCACCGAAACTATGGAGTGCGAATTCATTCAAGATATTGCCATTGGAAAAGAGAAGCTCAAAGGAGGAATGATGCACACAAAGTTGGAACCAAAACTGTGTCTGCTATATAAAATTGTGGTTTATTGTTTTCATCTGTTGTCTGGATCAAAGTTAGATGTGAGCAAAACAAAGATGAGACCAACTATGGCAATATACGAGAAGCGTAATACTGATTGGATGACAGTTGTGTCAGAACTCTTGCTGGCCCTGGCAGCCAAGATTAATCATCAAGAGTGTCCTTTTGCATGCAAAGGAAAGCTGCTCTATGGGACCAAAGTCAGTTCAATCATTCTATGTGTTGTTGATGAGAAGAAGCTGAAGATCGACTGAAATAGAACTTACAAGAAGGAACTAATTGACAAGGATAGATTCTTGCAAACTGAAGAAATGATCACTACGGTTCTCTCATTGACTTACCAAGGTACCTCACAGCTACAGAAAAGAGGTCGAGGTGCTAAGTCTGGTAAAAATCAACAGTCTCCAACCAAGGTGGAAAGAGATACTCAGAGTGGATCAGACTCTGAAAGAACTCCATCACCTTTACTAAAGAAGAAGAAGCGAAAGGTCAAGAGGTCGAGCTCAGCTCTCATTACAAAGAAGAACCCATCTCAGTTCGCTTTACCTGGTGTGAGTCAGTCTTCGCATCAGTTCACTGCAAAAAAAGAAGAAGTGGACCACATAGAAGAAGCACACAAGTCTGCATCTGTGCACATGGAGGAAGCTCCTCTGATTGAAGAAACAGTATGCAAATCTCCTTCAACTGAAGATGGACTGAGGAACCTGAGCACTCAATATGAGCATGAGTCAACTCTTCTAGGTGGAAATGATCCAGCAACTTTGATGAACCCATATTTGTGTTCATTTTCCGTGTCTTTTTGTTGTGTCTTTTGTGTCTTTTTCGAGTCTTTATGTGTCTGAGAGGACACAAGTAGGAGAAAGTGGGTGCAGGGCAGAACATGTGCGATTGTGGGCATAATCTGGTGGAAAACTGCTTTTCTGGCGTTGGACAACGATTGATGCAATATGGGCATAGGGCTAAGGTCTGTAGCTGAGAATGAAAAGACATATCTTGAACAAAACTATAGGTGAAAGAGTACCTCCGCATAATCTTATGGCCAAAGTAGCAGAGTACCCAAATTAGTGCGCGTTGAGGGCAAGATTGAAGTTGATATGATCAAGACAGAAGGATGAAGCAAAAACCAAAAAACAAAAACAAACTCAACAGAATTCCCTTCGGCACCCATATAGATCTTGAGCAGTCGCTGCCAAAGCCAACAACCAGAAAATGCATGCCTATAGAGCAAGTCCCAGCCACGCCATCGCGATCCTCTATGCCCGCTGACAGTCCACCACCAGTGGATGTGGAGTTGATGCTGAGTGAAGGAGAAAACCCCTCTCTCCTTGAGCAGGAAGAATTAGCAAAAGGAGGGGCTGGTGAGTTTGGGCAGAACGAGTCGAAAGGGAAGGGTTTGAGTGTTGTAGAGGTGGAAGAGAAAGAAAAAGGAGATGAGGACGACGATGAAGGAGAAAAGGAGTAGCCTGTTGAGCAGTTGGTTAGGAAGAAGAGAGCAACAAAAACAGAGAAAATTGCCGCTGTTACCCCATCAAAGAAGGCCAGGAGAGGGGGCCGTAACGGTGTTCGATGTGGCCCCGATTAGCATTTTCAAGGGCAAGAAGCAGGGAGGAGTGGGAACAGTGAGAAGGAAGAAGCCCATCCAGCCTACAAACCCTAGCATCGTAAGGAGGATGGCAAACCCTAGGGTGCTGGATATGGCCCTGTACAAGAATTTGGGTGTTTGGGATGAGGTAAAGGAGTTGTTCGAGGGCATAGGATGGGGTTGTTTTTGGAGTGGCCAGTGGTAGTTCATGAGGAGTTGGTTCGAGAGATGTACAAGGATGTTAAGGTGATAATTCATCCGGAGAGTGGGCCGATGGCCATCCAGTTCAAGCTGTTGGACAATGAGTCTGAGCAGTCTATCAATGAGATGAACCAGTTATTGGGCATGATAGTGGTGAAGGATACTCAGAAGCCGGAGTATAGGAATGCGGAGCGTGGGGTTCTGAGTTATGAGTAGGATGAATGGAAGGCAACATGGGTGGAGATAGGGAATGAAGATTCATACAAATCGCAGGCAAACAAAGGGCACCAACTTAAGAGTCATGCCCTCAGGATCTATCATCGCATCCTTGCATACAATCTTTATGGCAAGTCTAACAGTAACAATTCTATGGCCAACAAGGAGCTCTACATCCTATGGGCAATGAAGAATAAGGCCCGACTTAACTTTTGGTCGTTCTTGGCGGAGCATATCAAGGCAGTCATTACAAAGCCTGGGCAGCACTACTCCTGTGGGCATTGAATCACAGTCTATGCCCAGGAGATGGACTTAATGGAGAAGATCTCTTACCTTAAGCCGATGAAAGAAGAGCACCTCGACTTCGAGGCTCTGAAGCGGATGAAGGACATAAGAGAAGACCCCATGGACAAGATAGTGTTCATTAACTATCTACCCACGGGAAAGGAGGTTGAGATCAAAGCTGCCAAGGAGATGAAGCGTGCCATTACCAAAGAAAGTCCTAGAAGAAATAAGTGTGTGCTAAGGCCTGAAGCTATTGGGGAGGAATGAAGAATCTGAAGCAGACTTTGCCCAGGACTGAGTTCGTATTGACCATAGCCAGTTCCTAAATATTTCCAACCTTATGCCTTAAGCCCCATTATAACTCAATAAAAGACCTATTGATAAGTGTTTAGATCATGAGAATGTAGAAGACAGGCAAGCCTATGAAAAGTCGAGTTAATATTGGCCACGAGCGTAAACACCTAGCCTAATACACTTGAGAGAATAGTGCTATAAGGAATATCCTATATGCTCATTGATTCTATCTTGACCTATTTGATGGCATTACTTGATCTATATTTATGATTGCTTGCTTTGACCAATGACCATAATGTGCTGAACTTGTGTTGAGTCTATGTTTTAGTTTTGTCTTTTCCGTGTTTTGAGTCTTGGGCAAGTTGCAACCACACACTTGAGGACAAGCGTGATTAAAGTGTGTGGGTGTGATGAACTTATATTTGTGTTCATTTTTCGTGTCTTTTTGTTGTGTCTTTTGCATCTTTTTCGAGTCTTTATGTGTCTGGGAGGACACAAGTAGGAGAAAGTGGAAACAACGAAATAGGTGCGATTGTGGGCATAATCTGGTGGAAAACTGCTTTTCTGGCGTTGGGCAACGATACGATGCAATATGGGCATAGGGCTGAAGTCTGTAGCTGGGAATGAAGAGACATATCTTGAGCAAAGCTACAGGTGAAGGAGTACCTACCCATAATCTTATGGCCAAAGCAGCAGAGTAGCCAGATTAGTGCGTGTTGAGGGCAAGACTGAAGTTGATATGATCAAGACAGAAAGATGAAGCAGTGGGCAGCGGATGAGGCTTGAGCGTCAAGAAAGAGGATAAGTAAGAAAACTTCCATCCTTATCGAGAAGAGACTGGTCAAAGCTGGACTCAACAAGGAAGAAAATTTAATTCTGCCGATGTCAAGCTAAAGAAGAAAATAAGGCCAAGGAAGAAATGAGTCCAGCCCATGAAAGGAACCGACTTAACCTAATCTTGATGCCTATATATATGGCTGCATGTACTCTGCAAAATCATCATCGTGTAACCCTAGCATACTTTTAATTCTATTCTTGAGAGAGTTTGGTGATGAGAAAAACAAGTCATACGGGAAAAGCTTTAATTTCTGTTATTTTATTGCTTTAGTTTTCTGTTGGCATTCTGGCCAAGACGATTTCCGTTTCTGCATGGTAATATAATTCTTAGTTTAGTTCCAATTATGTTTGTCTTTATTTCTTTTATTTTGTTTACGTTTAAATTATTGTCTAGCTAATTTCTTATACTTGGAATGGATTAGAAGATGTGAATTGTTAATACTTTGATTACTCGTGAGGCCTAAGTGTTTAAATTAAATCGTGTTCTTTTATTCCCGAAATACTTAGGGCTTAATATTAGATTTGGGCAAGGTAACTAATTGCTTGATCAGCAATAAGTTAAGGAGTATAGATCACCAATAGAGTCGAGGTCAACACAAGAGTGTCTCTTGTGCTCGAATAGATATTACGTATTGGAGAGCAGTCGATGCCTTGGGCATCCCTTGGCTGATTTGGATCTAAAAGATATTAATGCCTCTTGGGCAATACACTTGTTGAAGGGTCTTCGTGAGTGTGTTGATCAAGAGAGGAGTTTTGTCTAGAGTGTCTCTAGCATACTCGAATTTAAAAGGATAGATATAAGGATAAAGTATTCTTAGCCGTGACTTTGTGACCATAGGACATGAATTAATTTACTCTTTAAATTGAATAGTAAAGGTATGCGGTTGAATATCATTGTGCCCATGATCGAGTAAAAAGTATTAATGTTCATTGATTCGAAATCTAGTCCAAGTCTCTTTTATTATTGATCAAATCTATTTTTAGTTTCAGTTATAGTTTTCAGTGTTTGTTGACCAAGACAAACAAAGTTCAGACCAATACCCTTTTGTGACAACAGTTTGTGGAAGAGAGACAATACCAATTCCCTTAGGTAAGACCCTGCTTACCGCTGGCTATTGCCTACTGTGGGCACAGGGGATTACAAATTTATTTGCGCGAAGTGCAAACGACAGCTTCGTCAAGCTTCCTCTAGAGAATTGAGAAATGGGTCTCCACAGAGACAAGTCTATACAGAAGATGAGGTATTTTAAGGACTTGATCCTTTACTGCTGGAAAATCTTGATGATGAAGTGTCGAAGCTCACAGACAAGGAAACAGAGAGCAAGGCAATTCTCAATCATTTTGATAAGGTCTATCTTAATGCATACAAGAAACCTTGTTCCCAGAACTGAGAGATCATCTCAACAATCTCAACCTTCTAGTCAAATTGTATGTCCACATCTCAGTTAGTCTGGGTGACTATACATTCTAGCTGACTTCTTGCAAATTCATGATATCAAGAAGTTGCAAATAATTGAAGGAGAGATGATGATTGCATTCAAATTCAAAACAAAGCTGGAACTGATCCAGAATCAAGATCATCTGATCAGAACATACCTTGAGCACCACTCGAAACTAAGAAGCAAAGTTCCTCAGTGTGAGGAGACTGATCGTCATGAGGCTGAACATTATCTTCAGCAAATCGCTCGTTGTGGCTGGATTCCTCCACCTAAATCTTCAGCACCCATATCTTCATGCAAGGAAGCCGGTATCGACTCACAAGCAATTATCCCTCAACTAAGGGCCCAAGAAGAAATTGCTCCAAGCTATGCATTGGTCACCACTGAGACTTTGGCAAGTCATCCTTTCACTGGTCTAAATCCAACTGACGAGACATCTGACCTTCTCGAGTTGGTTCTACAACTGAGTCACAAATATGATCGGTTGAAAGAAGAATTTGGGTTATCCTCCACCCACATTGGACAGGATTTTAGTGATCAGTTTGAATCTATCACTGAATCATTAAAGGCACTTGATCGAGTCAAACTTCAACTTGACTTACATGGCAAGAAAACCACGACTTATTTCATCAAGTTTAGGCAGCACATCTTCGATGACTTTAGAATCAAAGCTTGTCCAACATCAGAAGGCTTTCATAACTGAGTTGCGTGCATCACACCTCAAACCCATGGCACGACATCTTTGCCATCGACGAAAGAATTGAAAATCATGAGTCAGAGCTGAAGTATCATGATGAATAATTCATCGAGTTGAAGTATGAGCTACAAGCACTCAAAGCTCAGAACTTAGAATTGGTGAAAGAGCATGAGTCGTCACTCCAACTCATTCAAGATGTGTCTGCAACCAACACTTGACTGGCTTCAGAGCTCTCTGACCTGAAAGTCACTGTCTCCTCCCTTTTGAGTG